>CM075348.1:63307608-64557608 GCA_037693485.1 Kitagawia praeruptora
CTAATCTGAGGATTGGGTAGTATTCCTTGGTATTCATGTGTGTTTAATTATCTTTGATTTTCTTGCTTTGCTGATCTGTTATTGAGGGCTTAACACAATTAGGGGAGTCATGAACCTTTGATTGGATTTTAGGGATTGTAATAACTTGGAAGAGGAGTTACAATTTTAGTACACAATTTAACAGACATAACTCGAATATTTGATTGGAAGATTAATAGGAGAGTTGTGAGACTTATAATTCTTGGTGCTTAATAGTTTATGATTGTCTTTGATTGTATCACGGAAGTGACAATTAAGATGTAGTTGTAGACATTATATTGTATCTTGGAAGGGAACATTATAACCTTAAAAGAATTGTTTTCAGCAGAATAAGAACGTAGACGTCACATAGATATTGAATGTGCATTGAAACCAAGTGAAGAACCCCAATTCTTGGATTGTTTTCCTCATATATTTTATTCTCGATTAATAATTAGTTTAATTTAGTTTATAAACAAACCAAACATTCTTCTACACTTCTAAATTGTGAGAGATAAGATACTTGAACTTGATAGTACATTCAGTCCTTCCCTGCGAACGAACAACAACAAAAATACTACTAACAAATTGGCGCCGCTGCCGGGGAAGGCAGCAATGTTGAGTTTGAGTTAATTGTTTCTTGTAGTTTGGATTTTATCTTTGTATATATTTTTCTTTTCTTTCTTTTTGTATTTTTTGCTTTGGTGTGTCTACAGGTACTTTGAGGTAGACAACTTAAACAGGTTTTGAGGAGAGAGACTAGATGGAGTACAACTTTGGTTGGAACAATGCTCAGAATTTCTACAATAGTCAGGAACAATATCAAGACTTCAATCCTTACCCACAATTCAATGCTTATGAGGATTGTAATACATATCAGGTGAATTCGTTCTATTCTGAGAACTCATTTTATGCTCCATATGCCTCTAGCAATGATTATTCATATTCGTTTGAAAATCAATATCATGATGATGTTTATCCATATATGTGTAATGATGTTGATACGAGTTTAACTCAGTCTAATCCTTCTTTACCTGCTGATTGGGAGATTGCGCTCAATAAAATGATTCAAGGAACTCAGTCTAATCCTCCCTTACTTTCTTTGGGAGTTTTTGATGAACCAACTTTAGAAATTGCTAGTGATAATGATATTCCATGTGATTCAATAGCTTGGTACGAGGAGAATGCTAAACTAAATAATTTTATTTGGGAAGTTCGAGCAGTGTGGCATGAAGGTTGTTATCGAACTCCTCCTTGTGTCAATTTTCCTCTATGCCATGATTCTTGTTTAGCAATTGATGATAATGTTGTGTCTGATGAGTCTACTTGTGTAGTTGATAATTGTCCCATGCGCATTACTGATAATTTGGATGCAATTGAAATTCTACCAAATCTAGAAAATTTTGAGCTTAATACATTGGTAAACGAGATTAAAATTGATGAGTGTCCAATTATAAAAGAGAAGGAAGTTAAGATTGAGGAAGTTGAAAATCTTGCTTTAGAGTATAAGGATCCGATTTGGGAGGAGTATATGAGTCGTACTTATAATGATTATTCTGACTATTTTTCTAGCTATTTTGATGTTTCCAAGTCTCTTGAGCATGATAGGTTCTTGAAAGTTTTCGTTCCTTTCAATGAATCTAAGGTTTATTTGAACAATAAACTTATATTAGAAATTCGTAGATATGTGCATCTGTTTGTTTTTTCTCCTCATTGAAGTTTCCAGGTAGAAGTAACGTCAAGCTATTGACGTTAAAGAAGCGCTTCGTGGGAGGCAACCCACGCTTTTTGGCAATTTTATTTAGGTAAGTTTTCTATTATCCCTTGTATTTACTTCCATTCAATGCGGACATTGAATATTTTAAGTTTGGGGGTGGTTTGAGGGATTAGTAGTTGTTGTTGTATTATTTGTTCATGTAGGATTTCATGCTTTGCATATTAGTGACAGTTCATGCATGTTTGTTCATGCTATTTACGTTTGTCTCATATAGGACATTCTGTTTTTATTTTTCGTATACCATGTGAGTTTTCATTTAGTTGCATTTTCAGGGCATGCATATTTCATGATCCCTTAGGACGAGCTGATTTTGATTGATAGGTAGGTGTTTAATTGAGTGTGATGATGATGAGTAGAGGGCTGATTTATAGTTCCTAGGAATTGACGTGCGTGTTATAGGAACAAAACTAATTACACAGTCTCGTTGGGTGTTTTTGGGCCAGGTTAGGGTCATGCCTGTGGGATGTTTTGAGATTTAATCACTTGTTTATATTTAGAATTTTCGTTATTCCCTTTATAGCGTAGGAACATTAAAATCTAAGTTTTGGGGAAAACAGGAATTTCATGCTAGTTGTTAATAATTGTCAATAATGGCTAGGTGTCAAATGGCTAGTAGCCAGCTCATATTTATATGAGTAGTCTAGGATTGGAAATGAGAAAGGCTCATTCCAGATTGCATGAAAAAAAAAATGAAAAAAAAAGTCAATAAGTTATTTATTTATATGCAAAATTAACCAGAGTGAGCTCTTTAATACTCGAGTAATTAATTCTGAGGGGACTTAGTCCTAGTAACCTAAAGCCCTTGAGGTTTGGGATTGCTGACCTAACACTCGCTACATGGGTATTATTGTATAAGCTTTTTGGGGTCTCATTCATTGCACGGTTAAATAAGCATGCGTATTGTATATAGTGTCGTAGTTTGGTAATAAAGCATGAGTTTCTGGCTACCTTGGATAAGGGTGGAGGTGTTCCTAGGTTATGAAGTGTCTACAGTCTATTCTGATTATAAACCTGTGATTGTCTTGACGGAAAGCATGTATGATTTTTGACCTAGATTTGGGAGTATTTCTAATGAGCATTGCACACACGCACGTTTCTGTTTATGTATTTGTTAGTATACGGGGACTTAGTCGAGCTCTGCTTGGATTTGTTGCATTCTTTGAGATATTTGCTTGTTAGTTGGTTTTAGTGAGTTTGAAGGGGATCTTGCATTTTTCATATTAGTTGCATCCATGCATTGCATTACATTAGGTTAAATGGATTTTGTGGGTACATTCGCTATAGGCCCTCACGAGACCTTACTCATCCACTAGGGTTGCCTAGGGGTTTAAAGGGCTTGTTGCATATGCCAAATGCAACCGTGATCACCTACGGAAGTGGTACTAGTTAGTTAGTTAGTTGTAATTGTTTATGCTTGAGGATAAGCATCGGTTTAAGTTTGGGGGTGTTTGATAAGTGGATTTTATATCTACTTGGAGCATTCTAAATCGGCTTAAATTGAATGTTTTGGACTCAAGTTTGTGTAGTTTTGATGTGTTTTGCTTAGTTGTGCAGATTTACGAGAATGTTGATTAAGGTGGATGATTCTATCGTTTTTGGAGAATTAATTGATTAAAATTCGGATTTCTGAGAAGGGTTGCGCAGTCTACACTGTTTTGGCAATATCTGGAGTTCTAGAAGTCCGTTTGAGGCCCGTAAGCAGCCCACGCGAAGCTAACGAGATTCTCTATCATTCTAAAGTGGTCCAAAGGCCAAATTACGATTGGAACATTCCATAATATCTGAAGAAAAGTCAGCCACGAATTTTCCTGAAAAACAGACTCGGTTTATGAAACGTATTTTGCAGAAATTCTATTATAATTCTGTTTTGGTATTTTCTTGCTTGTCAAGATGTCTAGAGCCCTATATAAACACATCTAGGATATTATTTTAGAGTGTGATTCATAACCTATTTTCAGTACTATTCATACTTTAGATCTAGAACTATTTTGAGATTTGAGAGAAGAGAAGGAGCAAGGATTGAAGGTGTTCTATCCAAGCTTTATTCAATTATCGAAACGTGTAATATCTAAACTCCATATTTTTAGTATTATGTTTTCATTCAATATTATTGTTTTGTTTTCTTCAGTAATTATGTGTAACTAATTCTCTAATCTGAGGATTGGGTAGTATTCCTTGGTATTCATGTGTGTTTAATTATCTTTGATTTTCTTGCTTTGCTGATCTGTTATTGAGGGCTTAACACAATTAGGGGAGTCATGAACCTTTGATTGGATTTTAGGGATTGTAATAACTTGGAAGAGGAGTTTCAATTTTAGTACACGATTTAACAGACATAACTCGAATATTTGATTGGAAGATTAATAGGAGAGTTGTGAGACTTATAATTCTTGGTGCTTAATAGTTTATGATTGTCTTTGATTGTATCACGGAAGTGACAATTAAGGTGTAGTTGTAGACATTATATTGTATCTTGGAAGGGAACATTATAACCTTAAAAGAATTGTTTTCAGCAGAATAAGAACGTAGATGTCACATAGATATTGAATGTGCATTGAAACCAAGTGAAGAACCCCAATTCTTGGATTGTTTTCCTCATATATTTTATTCTCGATTAATAATTAGTTTAATTTAGTTTATAAACAAACCAAACATTCTTCTACACTTCTAAATTGTGAGAGATAAGATACTTGAACTTGATAGTACATTCAGTCCTTCCCTGCGAACGAACAACAACAAAAATACTACTAACATACATTGCATTAGGTTTTCTTGTAAATACTAAGATCTTTTAACCCGCAACTGTGTATTTCTGCACAAAGTATTTTCTTCAAATACAACCATCGGGTGGACTGAACAAACCTACCTAAAATTTTTATATCTTGTATTGTATGTGTCTTAGTTAAGCTGTTTACTTTTTGTTCTTATTACAATCTGTTTAAGATCTCACAAATTCGAAAGAATTTAGTCAAGATTGTATTCATCCCCCCTTCTACAATCTCGTGGTGTATAACTGGGAAATAACAATTAGTATCAAAGCAAGCTTCTAACATATAAGAACACTACCCAATATATGGGCTACGACTACACCTAATGTGTTCATAGCCCAAAAACTGTTGCTAAAAGGAAAAAAAAGCTATGGCTACACTTTGACCAAATTTGGGGGTATTACAAAAATTGCCGCTACCATAGGGGTCTATGTTGGGTTTGTGGAGTCTATCGGGTTTCAAAATTGGATTCTGATTTGAGTTAGGAATTCCTGAATTGGACTCTAATTAGAGTTAGGAATTTCATAATTAGACTCTGATTTGTTTTGAACCAGTTTCTTCTCTTATAAATACTCATGTAATTGTAACACAACACAATTGTGAAGATCAATACAAAATTAGTGCGGCTTGTCGAGTAGGAATTTCTGAACCACATAAATCTTTGTCTTGTGTGATTATCATTTATTTTCTTGTTCTTGTTTATTCGCTTTGGGTTTTGCTTTCATTGTTGTATACTCAACAACTGGTATCAAGAGCCTAGGTTTTCAGGCGAGTAGGAGCGATGGCAGAAGAAGGGAAAGTAAAGATCGACAAATTTGATGGTGGAGATTTTGGGTTTTGGAAGATGCAAATTGAAGATTATTTGTATCAGAAAAAGCTACACGAACCACTTGAAGAGAAAAAGCCAGATTCAATGGATGAGAAAGAATGGAATCTATTGGATAGGCAGGCTCTAGGTGTTGTCAGATTGACTTTGGCGAAGAACGTTGCTTACAATATCGTCAAGGAAACGACAACTTATGGATTGATCAAGGCGTTATCAAATATGTATGAAAAGCCGTCTGCTTCGAATAAGGTATATTTGTGTCGCTTGTTGTTTGCCACAAAATTGAATGAAGGTGATTGTGTTGCTGATCATGTGAACGAATTTAACTCTGTCCTATCAAGATTGACTTCAGTGGATATTAAATTCGATGATGAAGTACAAGCCTTGTTGTTGGTATCCTCGTTACCTGACAGTTAGTCAGGATTTGTCACTGCTATTTGTAATTCATCTGGGAGCAGTAATATGACTTTTGATGGAGTTCGAAGATGCGATTCTTGGAGAAGATATTCGTAGGAGAAACTCAGGAGAGTCGTTAGGTTCTTTGTTGAGTACTGAGAGTAGAGGCAGAAAGTTCGATAGGGGGCAGAATCAGGGGTGTAGCAGATCGAAGTCACAGAAGAGAGGACAGTCCAAAGATCGTAAGGAGATTATTTGTTGGAATTGTCAGAAGAAAGGTCACTTTAGAAATTGGTGTACGGCTCCCGCAGCTCCTAAAGGAAAGAATAAAAAAGATAATTCAGCTAATGTAGTTGAAGAGTGGGTACACTAGGAGTGTTATGGATCATTGTTATTATTTTAAACAATTTGATTCATCTTATATCATATTGTTGTTGTATGTTGATGACATATTGATAGCAGGATCAAACATGAGGGAAATCAACAGGTTAAAGAGACAAATGTCTGAGGAGTTTGAGATGTAGGATATGGGTGTAGCAAAATAGATACTTGGTATGAGCATCATAAGGGATAAATCTGAAGGTACTTTGAAATTATCTCAAGAGAAGTATATTGAGAAATTGTTGCAGAAATTCAGTGTCCAGGATGCGAAGACCAGAAGCACACCGTTGGCGACTCACTTTAATCTCACGAAGAAGCAGTCACCTAAAATGGATGAAGGCAAGAAAGATATGGCTAAAGCAGTTAGCAGTTTGATGTATGCTATGGTGTGTACATGGCCAGATATTGCTCATGCAGTGGGAGTTGTTAGTAGGTTCATGTCTAATCCGGGAAGAGAGCATTGGGAAGTAGTCAAGTGGTTGTTGCTACTTGAAAGGCACGTCCAAGGTTGCGTTATGTTTCAGCAAGAAAGATGTTATCTTGGAAGGGTTCTCTAATGCAGATTTGGGTGGATGTTTGGATACAAGAAAAAGTACTACGGGATATATTTTCACTTTGGATGGCACAGCAGTTAGTTGGATGTCTCGACTTTAAAAGAGTGTTGCTCTTTCAACCACAGAAGTAGAATATATGGCTATCTCTGAAGCTAGCAAGGAGATGATTTGGTTGAATTCTTGAGGAGTTGGGCAAGAAACAGGCGGACAGTGTTTTGTATAGTGACAGTCAGAGTGCTATTCATTTTGTGAAGAATCATGTGTTTCATGCTAGGACGAAGCATATTCAGCTGAGTTATCAGTTTACAAGAGAGTTGATTAGCAATGGTACTTTGTCCTTGAAGAAAATCCTTGGTTAAAAAAATCCTGCAAATATGTTGACTAAGGTGGTTACTAATGAAAAGTTGAAAATCCTAACTCTAATTTGTGGCATATTCAGAACTGATTGATGAGAAGGCGCTGCACTAGTTAGAGTTATTGATCGAAGGATTAGGTGTTACTAGATTTACAAGATTGAAGTGAAGATGTGGTCAGACTCCAAGTGGGAGATTGTTGGGTTTGTGGAGTCTATCAGGTTTCAGAATTGGATTCTGATTTGAGTTAGGAATTCCTGTATTGGACTCTAATTAGAGTTAGGATTAGAGTTAGGAATTTCAGAATTAGACTCTGATTTGTTTTGACCCAATTTCTTCTCTTATAAATACTCATGTAATTGTAACACAACACAACACAATTGTGAAAGATCAAATACAAAATTAGTGCGACTTGTGGAGTAGGAATTTACGAACCACGTAAATCTTTGTCTTGTGTGATTGTCGTTTATTTTCTTGTTCTTGTTTATTCGCTTTGGGTTTTGCTTTCGTTGTTGTATACTCAACAGTTTATGCTAACACTTTTTTTTATTTTTGGTAACATGTAGGAAAAGTGTAGCCTTAGACCCCTATGCCAACACCTTTCTGATCTGTGGCTATACCTTATAAGATGTTGCTATAGATCTATGGCTACACCATTATCTTTGTAATAACACTATTAAAAGTATTGCTGCAGATATATGCCAACACCTCTTTAGTCCTTCTATAACATCAAATTGTGAAACACTTTGGTGTTTTTACCAACAATCTTATCACTATGCCCACACTTGTTTATTAAAGATTTTTATACTTTTTCCCAACGATTTGCTATTCTTTTGCAAACAAATAATGATTAATACTTTAGAGCCAATGGCTACATTTTTACAGGCTCTATACCAACATTTTAAATAAAGGCAACATGTGAAATTGAAAACTAAAGATTCCCATTCACAACATTGTCAAATATTCCAATACATAAAGGATGTCCAAAAGCCATTCCAATACATAAACTTCGAAGTTTAAAGATCACCACCAAGGGAAAGAAAGATACATGCATCAAGATACCAGTTCTTGACAAAGACAATTACTTTCATTGGAATGTAAAGATGCAATTACATCTCTTATCCATCGATGAAGGCTATGTAAACTGCATAGAGAAAGGGCCACATATTCCTATGAAGGCTAACTATGCAGTTGGAGATACAGCTAGAACTGTAGCCACTGGAAGGCCTGTTCGCAAACTGCCAGCAAAATTAACATAGGTAGACATAGAAGAAGTCCACAAGGACAAGAAAACCATGAACATACTGTTCAATGGTATTGATCAAGACATGTTTGGTAATGTCATTAACTGCACCACTACCAAGCAAGTGTGGGACACTATACGAACACTAAGTGAAGGGACTGAGCAAGTAAGAGAGAACAAAAAGCAACTTCTCATACAACAATATGAACACTTTCACTTCAGTTCAGGTGAAAATCTAACTGATATATTTAGTAGGTTTCAGAAACTACTAAACGGGGTTAAAGTTGTAAAGGAGAGTATATGAGACCAAAGATTCCAACCTAAAATTTCTGAGGTCTTTACCCAAGGAATGGAAGCCAATAATAGTCTCATTGAGAAATTCTCAAGACTACAAAGATTTTACACTTGAGAGACTGTATGGCATATTAAAGACCTATGAGCTCGAGTTACAACAATATGAGGGAGTTGAGATGAGCCAGAAGAAATGTGGATGTGTAGCTTTGGCGGCCAACGTTCCAACTAGCCAAGATGGAGAGAAGATGAAGAATGTGAAAGCCACACCAAGTTCAAGAACTTGTGAAGGTGGAGCTGAAACTAGCAGAGTTAAAAGCAACACGATCGAAGAACTTAATGCATTGAGTGAGAATGAATCTGCAGATCTAGATGAATATTTGGCATTCTTGTCAGAGAGATTTTCGAAGTTATAAAGATGCAAGAAGAATCCAGCAGGAGCCGGGCAATTCAGGAAGAGCTACCAACCGAGCAAGGATGTGGTTGAGAGGTCAAAGATTAAATGCTTTAGCTATGGAATTGCTGGTCACTTTGCCAATGAAAGCAGAAAATCCAAAGCTGAGAAAGAGACGAAAAAGTTTGAAATTGTTGACTACAAGAAGAAATATTTTGATCTTCTCAAGCAAAAAGAAAGAGCATTTGTGTCAAGGGACGATGATTGGGCTGTTGGAGGAGACTCAGATGTAGAGGAGGAGTTTGTCAATCTTGCACTCATGGCAAACAAGAATGATGAAGAGGCTAGTTCAACAAGCAACCAGGTATTCTCTACAAACCTGACTGAGCTTTCCAAAGATGAATGTGATAATGTTGTTAATGGAATGTCTGTTGAATTATATAATATGCATGTCACATTAAAATCGCTCAACAAAAAAGAACAAAGAGATTAAGTATCTAAATGTTAAGTTAAGTGATAGAAATACTCTGTTAGAAACTCAGTTAACTGAATTTGAAATAATGAAAAAGATTGTCAGGATGCAAAAAGTGAATTACTTGAGGGTTTGAAAGGAGAAGATTTTTTAAAAGAACAGTTGAAAAAGGAACAAGAGTTAATTGCTAAGTAGAAAGGATCAAAGGCAGTAACAAAGGAAATTTTTAATATCCAAGGAGTTGATTCTTTCTGCAAATTAGCAGAAAGTTAGAGGTTGATGGGGAGGTTGCCTCTGATAGTGACTCAATGGATGAGGAATGCCCATTAAAGTCCAAACCTGTCAGCAAAGCAACCTTGGCAAAATTGAATAACAAATACGGACCTGTCAACAAAAATTTTGTAGTTGGAGAATGCAACAAAGCTAAATCAGTTTAAAAGGATAACATAGGCCATGTCTCCATCAAGCAATTGAAGGATAAGTTAGAGAAGATCGAAAAAAAGGATAAGGCTAAAAAGAAGAATAGAAATGGCAAGGTAGGAATTAACAAACACAGCAACTACACACCTGATAAGTATGCTACTAGGAAAGAGTGTGTGAAGTGTGGTACAGTTAATCATTTGTCTACCAACTGTAAAATTGTGAAAGATGCATGCTTCTGTGCCTCATATGCCTATGCTTGCTATGAATGTTGTGCCTAACATGTTTATCCAACCTGCTCATGCATCTAGTCAGTATGCTAACATGTCATTCATGCATAATCCATATTACAATGCTTTTAATATGCCACAGATGTCATGGATGATGAATAACATGTTTGCACAGACTATGCCTAACTCTGCACTTAGTTATAATACATATGAGCAAATATCAAACCCTGTCTTTCTGTAAAATCCGCAATTTTTATTATTATTATATTTTTAAAATTAAATATTAGATTTTAAAGTAATTTCTAATTAGATATTAATTTTATTTAGAAAATTCTAGAATTCTAGAGGATAAGATTTGTTATTATCGGAAAGAAGAGTAAGAACATTTTAGTGAATCGATATCATTTTAATTATGTTAATTATGCGTGCTAGAATCTTTATTTTAAGGAATTACTTGGAGGTGTTGCTAATATTTTAGAGGAAGGTTTTAGAATTAACTTAATTAATTTAGGGTTTTCATACCTATATAAACACTCGAATAGATAGCAAAAAAAAAAGTCGCCCCTCATCTCCCTCATCTACTAAGGTGCGTCTCCACCTTAATTTTCTTTTCTGTGCCTCGCAATCAGCAAGCTTATTGTTTGATCTGTAACTGATTTATATTTATGTGTGTGAATCTCCTATAATGATTATTGGCTTTCTTTTTGAATATAAAGGTCCAAAATATGATTTAAGAGAATTACTTTAATTAATGTTTATATGATCTGTACAACATGATAGAACCATAAATTGATGCTTTGTTCTACGTATATAATGTTTATCGAAGTCAAAATTATCGATTCTGTTATGCATATTATTAGCAAAATTGTAAGTAAATTGTTACATGATTCATGTTTTACCTACCTGTTTTCTAATTATAGTTACAAATATTGTACTTGTATGCGTGAACAATTAATTATGTTTTATGAACTTTTTACATTGTAAGTGATGTTTGTAAAAAAATAATTTGTTGTCCGGTTCTCTTCTATACATTGGATTGATTTGATACAGTAAACGAAAATGGTAAGGTAAAAAAAAAAGAGTAATTGCTTGCATTTTTCAATCTAGCTGCTAGGTCGCATATTTAATTTGCATGGACAGTTCTTGTATTGTATAATGAGTTTTAAGATCCATTTATCAACTTTTATATGTTCTGTTAATACAACTTAAGTGTACTCCACGTGTGTTCAGTTAATATTGTTTTAAATTAGTTCGTTTATTAACTATTTGTGATAGTTAAGTGAACATGTGACCAGCTTTTTAATTGCTAATTATTTGTTAATTGTAATATTATTTTAGGATTGTTCGAGTATTAACTTTCAATTTCAGTCGTTTTCGAGGTAAGTGACTTTTCGTTGCTCACTATTATTATAAAATCTGTTTTTATTGTTTCAAAATATCTGTTTGATTTGGTTATCGAAATTTGTGATATCGAAAATTGATTTTAGAAAAAGAATTATTTTAGAATTCCCCAGTTTTAGTTACGTATCAAATCATAGAATCCGGTCACTGGATAGTGTGACATATAGAATCATAGAACTAGTTTACGCACGTTCCGGAACACATAGATACGTAAACTGGCACCATCGAACTATAGAAGCCGTGTCACTGGCATAGTGTGACCGTGACTTAGAACTGTGGGAATAAAATGTGATTATTGTTTTGATTTTTGTATCGATTTAAAGTTTCAGAAATTTTGTTCTCTTTTTAAAAATATTATTTTTGAGCCGTTGGGCGATAGTTACTTGCTGGGCTTCGCAGCTCATTGTTTTAATATGTTTCAGGTTCGGACTTTTGGAAGCTTATTAAGATTAAGGATTTGAACTGTGTGGATTTCGTGCTACTTGATTAGATGCTATTATTGGAAAAGACTTATCGGATTATTGAATAAATTGTCGGTACTTTATTAGATATTGAATATTGGATTTGTGGAGCTGCGTCTCCGATTTAATGATTTTGAATTATCGAATTTGACCGCTGCTTTGACTTTTGTTAATTTTGGATTATTTGAATAAAGAATTCCATTTATTTAAGTTTCGTAATTAGAAATTAAAATCTCGAAAATTTGGGATGTTACAGTTGGCATCAGAGCCTAGGCTTTCCTTCGGAGTGTATTAGGTATGGGACTAGTACATTCCCTAAGATGCGATCCGTATAGGTTTTGGCCTTGAAGTTAGTAAATTATTTTGAATCTAGGGCACTTGTTAGTGTGATTATTTGACATGTTTGACTTTTATGATTTTGATCATTGATTATAAGTTTGGAAGTTTGTCGTTTTTAGAAAAGATGGACGGAGAAGGCAATAATGGCAACAACAATGGCAATCAGGGCAACAACAATCAGAATGGCAACAACAATGGTGATGGTGGAAATGTATTCGACCAGCTAGCTGAGACCCTAGCAACGCTCGTGAATCAACAACCCAGGCAACAGAATATCGTCTCTCAGTTCAAGCGTTTGAACCCGCCAACTTTCGATGGGGCGACTGATCCGGCCATAGTCGAGATGTGGATACAGGAGATGGAAAAAGCTTTCGGACTTCTCAGCAGCAACGAGGAGCAGAAGGTCACCTTAGCTGTGTATCAACTGCAAGGCAGTGCTTATGACTTGTGGCTCATGGAGAAAAGAAAGAATGAGACAACAGCTATTGAAGGAGATCCTGAACCATACACATGGGCAAAGTTCAAGAAGGCATTAGAAGATAAGTACTTTCCGAGAACAGTTCGTCTACAAAAGGAGCGGGACTTCATTCGGCTCGAACAAGGTGGAAAGACTGTTACCGAATATGAGGCGGAATTTGCAAAGCTTGCAAAGTACGCGCCAACTTTAGTGGCAGATGAGGCTAGCCGAGCAAGAAGATTGGAAGAGGGACTTCGACCCGAGATCAAGAATTCTGTGGCATCATTTGAACTACAGACGTACGAGGCTGTGCTCAACAAGGCTTTGGTGATTGAGAGGGGCTTAGCAGAATCCGAAAAGGCAACAGGCAATTGGAACAAGAAACGGTTCGCTCCAACTGGTGGACAATCTTCTCAAGGGGGACTACTCAAGAAACCTTACGTGTATGACCAAATGGGAGGACAAGGAAATCAAGATAAGTGCACTAGGTGTGGCGGGAACCATGTTGATACAGAGTGTCGTTAGAACAGAGGTGCGTGCTTTCATTGCGGTGAAGTCGGACACAGGATTGCTCAATGCCCACATAATCCACCACCAAGGAAAGAAGCAGATAACAAGACCACTGGACGTGTATTTATGCTCACTAGAAGTCGCGCGAACAATCGTAATTAAGGTATGATTTCTTTTCACTTGTAACTTATTTGGTTATATTTTGTGAATTTGGGGACCAAATTCTTTTAAGGAGGGGAGAATGTAAAATCCGTAATTTTTATTATTATTATTATATTTTTAAAATTAAATATTAGATTTTAAAGTAATTTCTAATTAGATATTTATTTTATTTAGAAAATTCTAGAATTCTAGAGGATAAGATTTGTTATTATCGGAAAGAAGAGCAAGAACATTTTAGTGAATCGATATCATTTTAATTATGTTAATTATGCGTGCTAGAATCTTTATTTTAAGGAATTACTTGGAGGTATTGCTAATATTTTAGAGGAAGGTTTTAGAATTAACTTAATTAATTTATGGTTTTCATACCTATATAAACACTCGAATAGATAGCAAAAAAAAAAAGTCACCCCTCATCTCCCTCATCTACTAAGGTGCGTCTCCACCTTAATTTTCTTTTCTGTGCCTCGCAATCAGCAAGCTTATTGTTTGATCTATAACTGATTTATATTTATGTGTGTGAATCTCCTATAATGATTATTGGCACGTTTCTTTTTGAATATAAAGGTCCAAAATATGATTTAAGAGAATTACTTTAATTAATGTTTATATGATCTGTACAACATGATAGAACCATAAATTGATGCTTTGTTCTACGTATATAATGTTTATCGAAGTCAAAATTTTGATTCTGTTATGCATATTATTAGCAAAATTGTAAGTAAATTGTTACATGATTCATGTTTTACCTACCTGTTTTCTAATTATAGTTACAAATATTGTACTTGTATGCGTGAACAATTAATTATGTTTTATGAACTTTTTACATTGTAAGTGATGTTTGTAAAAAAAATAATTTGTTGTCCGGTTCTCTTCTATACATTGGATTGATTTGATATAGTAAACGAAAATGGTAAGGTAAAAAAAAAGAAGAAGAGTAATTGCTTGCATTTTGTCAATCTAGCTGCTAGGTCGCATATTTAATTTGCATGGACAGGCCTTGTATTGTATAATGAGTTTTAAGATCCATTTATCAACTTTTATATGTTCTGTTAATACAACTTAAGTGTACTTCACGTGTGTTCAGTTGATATTGTTTTAAATTAGTTCGTTTATTAACTATTTGTGATAGTTAAGTGAACATGTGACCAGCTTTTTAATTGCTAATTATTTGTTAATTGTAATATTATTTTAGGATTGTTCGAGTATTAATTTTCAATTTCAGTCGTTTTTTAGGTAAGTGACTTTTCGTTGCTCACTATTATTATAAAATCTGTTTTTATTGTTTCAAAATATCTGTTTGATTTGGTTATCGAAATTTGTGATATCGAAAATTGATTTTATAAAAAGAATTATTTTAGAATTCCACAGTTTTAGTTACATATCGAATCATAGAATCCGGTCACTGGAAAGTGTGACATATAGAATCATAGAACTAGTTTACGCACGTTCCGGAACACATAGATACGTAAACTGGCCCCATCAAACTATAGAAGCCGTGTCACTGGCATAGTGTGACCGTGACTTAGAACTGTGGGAATAAAATGTGATTTATTGTTTTGATTTTTGTATCGATTTAAAGTTTCAGAAATTTTGTTCTCTTTTTTAAAATATTATTTTTGAGCCATTGGGCGATAGTTACTTGCTGGGCTTCGCAGCTCATTGTTTTAATATGTTTCAGGTTCGGACTTTTGGAAGCTTATTAAGATTAAGGATTTGAACTGTGTGGATTTCGTGCTACTTGATTAGATGCTATTATTGGAAAAGACTTATCGGATTATTGAATAAATTTTTGGTACTTTATTAGATATTGAATATTGGATTTGTGGAGCTGCGTCTCCGATTTAATGATTTTGAATTATCGAATTTGACCGCTGCTTTGACTTTTGTTAATTTTGGATTATTTGAATAAAGAATTCCATTTATTTAAGTTTCGTAATTAGAAATTAATATCTCGAAAATTTGGGATGTTACACTTTCAAAGACCAACACCTAAAGTTAAGATTGATTTAACTCAATCTGAATTCTTGGGTGAAAAGAGTTTGAAGGGTAGGAAAAAGGCTAACAAGGCAGGACCCAAGGAAACTTGGGTACCAAAATCAACTTGATTTGATTTTGATGTGTGTAGTGAGACAGAAAGAATCTTTGGTATCTGGATAGTGGTTGTTCTAGGCACATGACTGGAGATTCTACCCTGCCCACTAAGTTTGAGGAGAGAGCTGGCCCTAGCATTACCTTTGGAGACAATAGCAAAGGATATACTAGAGGATATGGCTTGATTTTACATGGAAATGTTGTCATTGAGGAAGTAGCACTGGTTGATGGTCTTAAGCACAACTTGCTTAATTAGTATCAGTCAACTATGTGATAGAAATCAAAATGCTTGGCTCACATCTGAAGCTTGTGTCATTTTCAAGAAAAATGACAATAAGGTAGTGACGACAAGAAACAGGAAAGGAAATGTGATGAGAATTAAAATTCTTGGCTCACATTTGCTCATCACAGCGAATTCCACACTCATCATTGTTGTTAGTCCAAAATTCATACTCAACCCTCTGATCCGAGTTGGGCATTGAGTCTTCAGTCCAATTTAATCACCACATCTTCTTCACCTTTCTATACAGCAGCTTTCAATGTCTCACTTGGGGAATTAAGATTCTTAATATACACAGATAGGATTCAGATCAAACTATATTCTAAAGAATCCTTCAAATAGCATTTAAGACTAAAGGACTGAACTATTTACCTGGGGAATTGCATAAAATCGGAATATAGCAGGATTGCGCAAAGTAGACATTTACTTTAAACAATCTTCCACATGTAGGAATGCATTTGTAATCATCTCACTAAGACATTGCACTGCCTTGACTGAGTCTCTCATATGCGAAGTTCTGAAACACACAAGGCCAATGTTATGATAAAATATTATTGACCCCAAGTACAACATATTTGGAAAACAATAGATTATGGATCCTAAACCGGATTGACATGGTATATAATAATAGATATAGTAGAGTAGAGCAAACGTAAGATTGGTTAAGCTAAGACTTGAAAAGGTAGGACCTCAAGTTTATTGACATATTAACTCCAAATCTGGTGTGGCCATAAATGTGTGGCTTTGGCATCTCATTTATATCTTCTAAATAATTTTGGATGATATTTTTCTTCTGTAATTTATTAGAGCATAAGATACAACATCAGCACATACAAGTCAAAGCAATTTACGGGTACCTCTCGTGTATATATGGTGATAACTAATGTACTTGGAGAAATAAAACAATTGAAATGGACAGAGTATCTGTAGCCAAATCTTTATCCCCAGAGGCATGTAAGAGCCTTGACAAACCTAGTCCAACCAGTCCTGCCACATAGTGGCAGGATTCATCATAGTCATCGGTTGTTTCAACCTTCAACAGAAGAAGTGAGTAGCATCACATATAAGATAGGTCATTAGCAAGAAAAGAGGGTATCTGACAACTCAGAGTATACTTCAAGCAAATAACATTCAGATCGCACAAGTATAAAGTGACAAATACATGAGCTCCAATATGTATTTAAAGCGCATTTCTCTGATCAAATGATGTTTAAAGCGTAATTGTTACTTGTTACAAGCTACAAAATAGTCTCAAGATACAAAACATATGCAGGGAGAATAGACAAATCAGATTATACTTAACTTTAGACTTGATATTAATGAATTCCAAAGCTGGATATGGGATAATTTTCTTTGAAATAAGATAGAGTATCTATAATATTCTAAAGAAAAAATAATTAAATTCTTGCCTGTAAGAGATCTCCAATATTGAACAGCATAGCTCCACGACAAGGAGGAACATCAAACCACTGATTATTATGAACAAATTGAAGGCCTCCCGTGAGGTCTTGTAGAAGCACTGTGATGAAGGTAGGGTCAGAATGCCTGAATGTTCCCAGCGTTAACTCTGGCACGGGTCCGGATCCTTTGTCCCCTTCATCCGTGTCCCCTGGTCTTTTTAGTATAAAAAGAGTGCCCCTGCGGAGCCCATTTTAATAAATAATAAAAATGGGCTCCACAAGAGTTTTTTTTTTGTATTAAAAACAACAGGGACACAAAGGAGACACGGAGGAAGGGAACAGAGGATCCCAGCTCCTCTGGCACCACACCATCCATTTGCATCTCCCTAAACAACCCCAATGTCTCATCAAATATCACCAATTTCGAATACCCACTAATCAAACTACTCCAAGAAATCAAATTTCTCTCCGACATTTCCTCAAACACCTTCCGCGCACACACCATCTCCTCACACTTAATTAGCACAAAAATTAACCAATCCACTCTGCACAAACACATTCTCACCAAACCCATTTCGTATAGCACAAGAATGAACCTACCCACCTTCTCGAAAAGCCGATAAAACCTAGCAAGAATTGAGCACCAAAGAAAGCGTAAAACCGTTCAATTTCGGGTACTTTTCTTTCTTAACCAATGTTTTAAAGATCAAAAATGGTTTTTGAGAATTTAGATAAGCTTTGATGAGAGAATTGTAAGCAAAGAAGCTTGGGTTGGGGAGTTGAGAGAAAAGTTTGTGGGCGTAAGTGATGTTTTTATGAGAAGAGCGAGAACAAAAGCCGATGAGTTTAGAGAGAGATATGAAATAGTGGAGATGAGTAGGCAACTAGGCATGGATGATAAGGGGGAAAAGGGGGGAGATAAGGGAGATAAGGGGGAGAAGGGCGACAACCAAACAATGAAAATTTTGGGTAAGGGGGAAATTTGTGCGCCTTTAACATTTTATAATTTTCAATGCTGGTCTATTTCATTTTTTATTTTTTAAATATTTTAGGAAAGTTTCTATTTTTATTTTAACTCTATTATTAGAGCTGGGATCCTCTGTCCCCTTACTCCGTGTCTCCTCCGTGTCCCCTTGTTTTTTTAATATAAAATGAGTGTCCCTGCGGGGTCCATTTGAAATAAAAAATATTTTTATTTAAAATGGGCCCCGCAGGGGCACTCATTTTGTATTAAAAAAGCAAGGGGACACGGAGGAGACACGGAGAAAGGGGACAGAGGATCCAGACTCATTTTAAAATTTAAATTTTATATATATGTACGTATTTATAGATAATAATTATGATGCAAATAATAAATTTTTCTTGTATAACTTTTTAATAAAAATCTAATAAAGATACAAATATTTTTATTGACTTGTAAAATCATACAAGATTATTATTAAATTTTCTATTTTATTTGGTTTGGTAATTTAACGGTCAAC
Source organism: Kitagawia praeruptora (assembly GCA_037693485.1). Taxonomy (NCBI): domain Eukaryota; kingdom Viridiplantae; phylum Streptophyta; class Magnoliopsida; order Apiales; family Apiaceae; genus Kitagawia; species Kitagawia praeruptora. The sequence continues at coordinate 63,326,317 of CM075348.1, forward strand.
TAGTAATTTGACTAGAACACCTAAATAGGGTTTCGTTAGGGTTTAGTGTTCAATTTTTTTCAAAATATTTCTCGACGACCCAACCATACGGAGGTCAAGATGCATCTTTTTTAATGTTATTTCCAAAATTTCAGAAAAAAATAAACTTATTTGGTTTTGTAATTTAACGGTCAACTAGTACTTTGACTATAACCCCTAAATAGGATTTCATCACGGTTTAGGGTTTCAATTTTTGTAAAAAGATTTCTCGACGATCCAACCATACAAATGTTAATAAACACTCATTTTAGTGTTTGGAAAAAATAATCCAAAAATAAAAAGGTCGGGTTGTACGAGATTTTGACAAAAACCGTAGTAAAAGTGATGCTTCCTGTAACGGGGCACGATCTACATTCATTGAATAATTTTTTTGAATGATTTCTTCGACGATCATACCGTACGCATGTTAATAAATACTCATTTTAGTGTTGGAAAAAAATAATCGAAAAATAAAAAGATCGGGTTGTATGAGATTTTAACAAAAACGTAGTAAAAGTGATGTTTCCTATAACGGGACACGATCCAGAGTCACTGAATAATTTTTTTGAATGATTTCTTTGAAAATCGAACCATGTTAATAAACACTTATTTTAGTGTTGAGAAAAAATAATCCAAATATGAAAAGGTCGGGTTGTACGAGATTTTACAAAAACGTAGTAAAGTGTTGCTTCCTATAACGAGGCACGATCCAGATTCACTGAATAATTTTTTTGAATGATTTCTTTGACGATCAAACCATACGGATATTAATAAACCCTCATTTTAGTGTTGGGAAAAAATAATCCAAAAATAAAAAGGTCGGGTTGTACGAGATTTCAATAAAAACGTAGTAAAAGTGTTGCTTGCTATAACGAGGCACGATCCAGATTCACTGAATAATTTTTTTGAATGATTTCTTCGACGATCGGACCGTACAGATGTTAATAAACACTCATTTTAGTGTTGGAAAAAAATAAACCAAAAATAAAAAGGTCGGGTTGTACGAGATTTCAACAAAAACGTAGTAAAATCATCTTCTGTGAATTTTATAAATCATCGGAGCTGTTAAAAATCATGAAATCTTTTATAATATTATCTTTGTATACTTATTTAGTTTTTAAAATTGTGGAGTGAATTATTTAATATATTTAAGGATTTTAAAATGATTTTATGGATTATATTGCATTTAAGGGATCTATAATTGCAGAATTCATAGTTAATTCGTTTTTTATCCTAAAAATATTCTAAAAATACATATGTGTTCCTAATTTCATGCTCTTTATTTAAAAAATATTAAATTTTCTTTCACCTATTTTCCATTTAAATTTGTAATTTGTAATTTGTTGTAACAAATTTTAAAAAAACGTTGCCATTAAGCTAATATTTTGGGGCCTAATTATTGGCGGGCTCCCGAAATGTGAAGCGGGCTTTATGAAAATTTTTGCCCGGGTGAGAAAAACAAGTGGGATTATTAAAAAAAGAGAAATGAAAATAAAATATACAAAACACACTTACACTAAACACTAAAATGCACACAAAAATACTGAAGCTCCAAAGAGGCGGCGAAAGATGCTAATTAGGGTTCAAGCTCGAACACTTAAACTCGAATAAGGTATGTTTTTCCCCAAATTGATTATGCATCTGTTAATTAGGGTTTATGTGATAATTTGGGATTTTTTTAATCGAGTTTGTGTTTATTGTGTTTTTCAATTAGAGATTTTTTAAAGAGTGATCAGTTTGGTAATTTGGGATTTAGTTTGCATATATATATTGTTGATGAGTGGATTTCGTAATCAACTTATGAGAGGTCTGCAGGTAGTTGTATAGGCTAGCGATCAACTGTTCTGTGAAAAGGTTTGGGTTGTGTTTGCGGGGGTTGAGCTGAGCTCGAGGGTATCTCCAATAATCTCAGGTGCCTTTAGAGAAAATCAGAGAACTTAATGCGTCTTACCCTGAGGTGCCTACGTACCCTTGTATATATAGGGATCAAGCTCACGTAGTTCTAGTATGATTCTGTCTCTTACTGGAATAGCTGTATTCGATCACCTAGTTCGTGTAGGACTCAGGTTCCTTTAGAGCCTTTCACGAACTAGTTGGCTAAGTAGAGTAGAACTCGAGTTCGTACCCCACTATGATTCTCTCATTGATCAGAGATAATTCTAGGATCATCTGCGCCCTAGAATTATACTCCAATATCAATTCGTTTATCTGTCCTAGATGGCTTCTAGAACTTTCTGTTGGCAACTCGTAGGAACCTGGTGCTCAGGAACCTATATCTTAGGAGCCTGTTTCTCAGGGACCTCCTTATTTCGGGACATATCGCTTAGGGACCTCCCTTTGGGTGTCAATACCTGCACAAATAACAAACTGGTTAGACTAGATAATTCTTCACATGCTTTTATCACTTCTATGGCTGTTGTTATGCTAACTCGAACTCTTCTACTTGGAGAAACCTGGTCTTCTAGTGCTCAGCTCAGCTTCCTGACCGTTGGGAACCTCCTGATACTCATACTTCCTTAGTCATTTCTTCTATTCGATCTTCATAACTCGTACTGGGTTGATCTTCTAGCTTGTATGGACCGGATCCTATAGATTAATGGGCCTAAATCTAGCCCATGGAGATTTTGGGCACAACAAGTACCCCCCGGTTCCTTGAAATCATGTAATGTGAAAGGAACCCATTCTAATTCTGCGATCAAAGATTCAATGCAAAACCGTTCTAGTAACAATACTTTGCTTCAACATTTTTATGTCCAAGCCTATATGAGCTAACTCGGTATAGGAAACAGGATATAAAATATTTTTAGCTTGATATAATCTTGAGTAAGCTTCCTTTGTATTAAGGAACCTGTTATCTCACTATTTTCTTCTTCTTGCTCCAGCTCTCGAAATCTACTTTATGTTTGCACTCAACTTCCCAGGGAATCTAACTTGTCACTCAACTCCACGCCTCTTTAAATTTAATAATTTAAGAGGGGATAATGGTTGGTTGTAGAAGATAATTCAAAATTTGAATTAAACTTATCACTTACCAAAGCTGTAGTTAATGTGTAAGTTCCCAAGGTTCATATGCTTCTCACGCGTGTACCTCTTCACTTTACCGCTCCAGTAATTCGCTGCCACGTGTACGAACTGCTTCATTTACCTTGACTATTTAATCGCCATCTCACTCCCTCAGGTCGATTTTTACCTTTACCAAAATCTTGCAAAAACCCTTGGAGAGAGAACAAGAGGAGTTCAACAGTCATTCGCTTAATTCATCTTCTCCGTCGCCGTTCAACTTAAATCAAGGTATGATTTCGACTTATTTCTTTCTATTCTCTCATATCCTTATCTCGTTTTTCAATCATCTGTTTCCTTGGACTTTGCATGCCATCGTTTTCTTTGTATGTATGCGTCTGTATCTGTTCTTCACACTCCATATTTCACACACACGAACGTTCACAACCTCTGGTTTATTAGTACCTTAACCGTCGATTCATGGTTGCGTTGTCATGGTTTTATCATAATCTTTAGCTATCTGTCTATTCATATGTTTCTAATTTTGTTGGTACATGCCTTCTTCAAGGTTTTCTGTAATATACCCTGTCAATAACTGCACCGTGTCTAAACACTTTAGAACCCTAATCTTTCTCCTAGGTTCCATAAAGGCCTGACCCTTCTTCGTCTGTCTTTTTGCAGATGTCTTCTGAATCTACCCATTCTGACCACCAATCTTCAATTCAACCCTTAGTTGCTATGTCGATTGGTGAGAGAACTAGATCCAGGGTTGTAATACCCAATGTAAATGAACCTGAGGACATACTCATTAAACCTGTAGTATCTCCATTGTCTCAACCTCTTATCCCTACATTTATCGACTTAGGAGATGATTGGCCCTCTGATGATGAGGAAGTGTCAAAACCTGAACTTAAACTTGAATCCTTCTTGGAACCTGATTTTCAGAGTGAGGTGACTGTTGAGAGAGAGTTGTTCAAACAGGAAATTACACCTTTTTGTGAGAAAACTGATTCCATCATGACCTCTGTTAAATTAGAAAAACTTCTTGAGGAATGTCCCCGTCCAATCTGTAGTATTGTGATTCCTAAGCCTGGTGAAAGAGCTCACAGGTTTGATGTCCCCGTCCATTCGAATTTACTTCCTTTCTTTATAGCTTTAAAGAACTCCTAACACTTATCAGTGGACTTCGAAATGAATCTATTCAAGGCTGCAACTCTTCCTATAAGAGACTGAACCTCTCTCACAGTTCTCGGCGACCTCATATCAATCAATGCTTTAATCTTGGCTGGGTTGGCTTCGATACCTCTGTGGTTTACCATGAATCCCAGAAACTTTCCTGATTCTACCCCAAACACACATTTTTTAGGGTTCAGCTTCATTCTGTACTTTCGCAAGATTCCAAACATTTCTTCTAAGTGCTTTACATGGTCAACAGCTTCCTTAGACTTAACTAGCATATCATCCACATATACTTCCATAGTATGGCCAATTTGGTCTTTAAACATCATATTCACTAACCGTTGGTATGTGGCTCCAGCATTAATCAATCCAAATGGCATGCACACATAGCAGTAAAGACCTCTATCCGTAATAAAAGAAGTATGCTCTTGGTCAGGTTCATACATAGGGATTTGATTGTAACCTGAATATGCATCCATGAAGCTAAGGAGGGCATGTCCAGCTGTTGCATCCACTAACTGATCAATCCGTGGTAGTGGGAAACTGTCCTTCGGGCATGCTTTGTTAAGATCTGTGAAGTCCACACAGGTTCTCCATTTTCCATTAGAGTTCTTTACCAAAACAGGATTTGCCAACCATACTGGGTAAAAAGATTCTTTAACCAATCCTGCATCCAATAATCTGTCGACCTCTTCTTTCAATGCCTGAGCTCTTTCTCCACTAACTGGTCTTCGCTTTTGTCTCACTCCTTTCTTTTCTGGATCAATATTCAACTTATGACACATGACCCTTGGATCTATCCCTTCCATATCTGCATGACACCATGCAAACACATCCAGGTTCTTGCCCAAAAAGGTAATGAGAGATTCCTTTAAGGCTGGATCGAGTTGAGCTCCAATCTTCAACACCTTTGTGCCATCTTTGTCATTGATCTTCACATCCAAAGTTTCACCAGCTGGTCCAGCCTTAACCATGGTTTCTGGCATTCGAGGGTCTAAGTCTACCTCCATCTCTGTGGTTGAGTCCTCTTGAGGTTTCTGGACTGTAGACGGTTCCTGAACTTCGTGCATGACATTCCTTCTCTTTGATGTTGGTTGACTGTCTTCATTGCTTCCATTATGTTTCAGTTTTCGTGATTTTTCTTCATTCAATCCTTCTGCCATACACACATCACCATCCTTGTCCGTAGGGGGTGCACTTTCTATCAGTAAGTAAGGGGTATCTGGTCCCCGAAAAACTGGAATCTCAGCATGAGGTTCCTCTTCTATGATCTCTTCAATTCTTATAGCTCTACAGGATGCTGGCACAAAACCTTCCAAGGGCGGACTACGCAGGTCAAGCGTTATTTTGTCTGGGTTCTTTCCTGGAAAATCATCAGGAACCTCGTCCATAGGTTCAGGCAATTTAGCAGCCTTAGCAGCATGTTGCAGAGCTTTGGTGTAACATTCTCTAGACTCATACTGACATCCTCGAACTACACCAATACCATTTGGTGTTGGGAACTTCATCGTTAGGTGGTAAATGGAGGTTACTACCCTCATCTCCTTCAAAATGGGTCTTCCCAGAATAGCATTGTAATTCATATTCTCTTCTATAACAATGAATTCTGCTAGCTGTGTAATGCAACATGGTTTATCACCTAAAGTTACTGGCAAACGAATCTTACCTTTGATAGGAACCTGATTATTAGTGAATCCATATAAGGTATCGTTTGTTGGAGTTAAATCTTTATCTAGAAAATGCATCTTCTTGAAAGCTGAGTAAGATAGCAAGTTTACAGAGCTTCCATTATCAACTAGCACTCGATGAACCTCATAAGACCCAATTCCTGCCTCAACTACCAAAGCATCGGTATGGGGATGGTGCACCCAGGAAGCGTCTTCTTCAGTGAAAGTGATATCTGCATCCTCTCCTTCAAACAGCCTTGGGGACCTCTGTGACAGATTGTAAATACTGGTTAAAGGACGTTCTTTAGCCTCACGTGTATACCTCTCCATGGCATTCCTGCTGCTTCCTCCAATGTGGGGACCTCCTATAATTGTGCGTATGCACCCAGCCTTAGGTGGTCCTTCCATCACAATAGGTTCCTGTGTCTGTGTCTTCTGAGTCTTCTCATCTCTATACTTTTTTCCTTCCTGAGCCACCCATTCACTCAATTGCCCTTGTCTGATTAGAGTTTCAATTAGATCTCTGAGGTGACGACAATCTGCAGTATTATGCCCATTATTATCATGGAAGTCACAGTATGGGCGCTCATTCTTATTCCCTGGGGGACTAGTTCTGAAAGGCTTCTTAAACCATGAGGACTTCTCATTCACTGCGTAAATATGATCGATTGGGGCTACCAAAGGGGTGAAAGTTCCATAGACAGGTCACTCATGTTTATTGTTGTTATAGGAAGCTGGTGGCGGTACCTGACTCATGACAGGTTTAGTAGGATTCACAGCTTCAGGCTTCACCTGGGATGTGCGACTAACCACCTTTTTATTGTCACGACCATTAGGGCTTCTTTGTCTCGACCTCTTGTTTCCACTTTGCCTTACAAAATCTGGATCCTTCCTTAATTCAGCTAGAGATTCCTCCACCAGACGAAAGGGTTCTACCTGGGCATAAAAATCTGCCAACGTCTCTGGTTCTTTTCCTTGAAGTCCTTTCCAAAAATCCGAGCCTCCTTTGACTCCAGCAATTAAGAAATTCTTTATAGTTTCCTCAGATGCTTTCCTAACTTTAGGAACCTCCGCATTAAACCTCTTGAAATATTCTGTCAACGTCTCACTATGTCTTTGTTTGATATTGGCTAAGGTATTGGTTGGTGGTGCGAATGCAACAGATGCTCTAAATTGAGTGACAAAGAGCTTCCCCATACTCGCCCAAGAACCAATCGAATCTGCGGGTAACCTTTTGAACCATTGATGGGCTCCACCCTGTAGAGTTGCAGCCAGTAACCTGCATCTGGTGGCTTCCTTCACTTGATAGACATCCATCTCTGTGTCAAAACGACTAAGGTACTCAATGGGATCAGTAGTCCCATCGAATTTCAACTCATTCGAAGGCCTATAAGACCTAGGCAGAGCCGACTTTCGAACCTTCTTGGTGAAAGGAGAAGCTGTTATAGGATTCACAACAAGATTCTTTTCGTCCTTGAGTTGAGCCAAAATTTTCTTGACATCTTCTGCTGTCACCTCCCCAGTAGCTTCCGCCTTTGTCTTCTTACTCGTTTCTTCCTCCTCTTGCGACTCTGCAGTGCTTGATTCTTCAGTATCCTCATCTGAATCCGTGCTTTCTTCTTCAATTATTTCGATAGATGGGTCTTTATCTTTCTTCTTTTTCTGTGAGGAACCTCCAGTCTTGGTTTTCTTCTTTCCCTTGGACATTGTACGGCCCTTGCTAACAGTTTTACTCTTCTCAGGATTCTCTAGCTCTTCATCACCATTATTTTGCTTCGGTTCTCCACCATCGTCTGGAACCTCCTCTCCATTCTCAGATTCTTCAAAATTCAACTGTTTCGGAGTAACCTTTGACTTCTTGCCTTTCTTTGCCTTCTTTTTCTTCTTTTTGCTTGAAGCCTGCTCCAAAGTCGACAAACGTTCTCCCACAGTCTTTAAGATTTCCATCATAGCTGCTTTAGTAACCTTCGGTGCTCTGGGAGGAGATGTGTTCCCCTCATGAATCTGCCGCTCAGAACGGGTTGCTTTGCTATCCGAGTTGCCTGACATCTTTTCCACTCTTAAGATATTAACTATCCCCTCCTTTCTAGCGCCAATGTTGATGAGTGGATTTCGTAATCAACTTATGAGAGGTCTGCAGGTAGTTGTATAGGCTAGCGATCAACTGTTCTGTGAAAAGGTTTGGGTTGTGTTTGCCGGGGTTGAGCTGAGCTCGAGGGTATCTCCAATAATCTCAGGTGCCTTTAGAGAAAATCAGAGAACTTAATGCGTCTTACCCTGAGGTGCCTACGTACCCTTGTATATATAGGGATCAAGCTCACGTAGATCTAGTATGATTCTGTCTCTTACTGGAATAGCTGTATTCAGTCACCTAGTTCGTGTAGGACTCAGGTTCCTTTAGAGCCTTTCACGAACTAGTTGGCTAAGTAGAGTAGAACTCGAGTTCGTACCCCACTATGATTCTCTCATTGATCAGAGATAATTCTAGGATCATCTGCGCCCTAGAATTATACTCCAATATCAATTCGTTTATCTGTCCTAGATGGCTTCTAGAACTTTCTGTTGGCAACTCGTAGGAACCTGGTGCTCAGGAACCTATATCTTAGGAGCCTGTTTCTCAGGGACCTCCTTATTTCGGGACATATCGCTTAGGGACCTCCCTTTGGGTGTCAATACCTGCACAAATAACAAACTGGTTAGACTAGATAATTCTTCACATGCTTTTATCACTTCTATGGCTGTTGTTATGCTAACTCGAACTCTTCTACTTGGAGGAACCTGGTCTTCTAGTGCTCAGCTCAACTTCCTGACCGTTGGGAACCTCCTGATACTCATACTTCCTTAGTCATTTCTTCTATTCGATCTTCATAACTCGTACTGGGTTGATCTTCTAGCTTGTATGGACCGGATCCTATAGATTAATGGGCCTAAATCTAGCCCATGGAGATTTTGGGCACAACATATATATATATAGGCTAGCGTTCAAATAGAAACCAACCTAGCTTAGAATAGAAACTAGAAACCTACACTAAATAAATTATATTTCATTTATTTTAATGGCCCCGCTAGAAGCACCTTCACAAAAAACTTATTAAATTCTTGGCTCTATTCAACAAAAATATAAAAAAAATTAAAAAAATTAAAAAAAAAAAGTTACTGTTCACGTGCCACGTCATCACGTGAACAGTAACTTTTTTTTAATTTTTTTTTATATTTTTTATATTTTTATTGAATAGAGCCAATAATTTTAAACGTTTCTTGTATTGGGGTACCCCTAATTTGGTCATTAGATTAGCTTGAAATATTTAATTTAGGTGTAGTTTCTAGTTTCTATTCTAAATTAGTTTCTATTAGAACAAGACCCTATATATATATATATATATATATATATATATATATAGGCCTTTGCTCCATAAAGAACACTCTTATATAACAAACAATAAAGAACACTATAAAATCATTTATTCCAATAGATCCATTGGCCCCGCCAGGGGCCCCCAATACAAAAAGTTCTTATTTTTTTAGGCTCTATCCATCCAGCAAAAAAAAAAAAAATTTTTGAAAAATTTACTGTTCATCGATGACGTCATCAGTGACGTCATCATGAACAGTAAAATTTTCAATTTTTTTTTTTTTGCTGGATGGATAGAGCCTAAAAAAATAAGAACTTTTTGTATTGGGTGGCCCCGCCAGGGGCAATGGATCTATTAGATATGAGGTGTTCTTTGTTGTTCTTTATATAAGGTGTTCTTTATGGAGTCCAACCCTATATATATATATATATATATGTTGATGAGTGGATTTCGTAACAACTTTTGAGAGGTTTATGGTGAGTTGTAAAGGCTAACGATCAACTAATCTATGGAGAATGGAGGTTTTTTGTGGGGGTTGAACTGAGCTCGAGAGCGTTTACAAGAATCTCGCGAGTTTCCCTTGAGGCTTGTGTCGTGTGTTCTCAAGAATCTCGTAGGTGTATTGCGAGGCTTGTAAAAACATGTTAGCAAGAATCTCATAGGTGTCTCGCAAGGCTTGTCATCGTGTTCTCAAGGTGCCTACGTACCCTTGCTTATATAGGGATCAAGTTCACGTAGTTCTTTTTAGACTAGAAGTCTGGTTAGGCGGCAAGATGTTAGGTTCCTAATTCGTGGGGAAGTCCTTTTCTCCAGATTCAGCCACGAATAGGCGACCTAAGTCGAATAGAACTCGAGTTCTAGTCCGACTAGGAGTATGTTTACAAGTTCTCGTCCTATTAGATGTATTCAAGGATCATATGCGCCCAAGGAATACATTCCAATAAGGAGTTGATGTTCATGACTTGCTCCTAAAGAATAGGAGGCTTTATCGTTCTATAAATCTACTGGAATAAATCTATTTTCGCACAGGAAGCTGTCTCTCAGGAACCTGTCTGCAGGAACCTGTTTCTCGGGAAGCTGTCTACAGGAAGCTGTCTTTCGGGAACCTGTCTCTTCGGGAACCTGAACCTGTTTAGATCCATTTCACATGCTATTTAGCCCCATTTAACTTAAGGGACCTCAATCATAACCCATATTACTCATACGGATTGGATCCTTAAGCCTAATGGGCCTAAATCTAGCCCATGGATATTTTGGGCACAACAAGTACCCCCCGGTTCCTCGAAGTCATAGGATGCGAGAGGAACCTAAATAGCTTGATATTTTAAGGTCCAATCCCTTCAGTGCTCCCATGTTTCTTCTGAGGGAACCATGCGGGTCTTTGTCTTCTTGTTTGAATCGTGACAAGGGCACAAAATGAATCCAATTAGGCGCTGAGTGAATCCTTTAACAAGGGCACAAAGCGAATCTAATTGGGCACTGAGTGAACCTCAAGATTGTTAAGGGAACCAAGTGAATCCAAATAAGGGCATAAAGTAAACCTAATTGGGCGTTATGTGAACCTATGCTGAGGGCACAAAACGAATCCAATAGGGCACTAGATGAATCCTTAAAAGGGATAAGGTGAATCTTAAGATTGTCAAGGGAACCATGTGAATCCAAATAAGGGCATAAAGTGAACCTAATTGGGCGTTATGTGAACCTATGCTGAGGGCACAAAACGAATCCAATAGGGCACTAAATGAATCCTTAAAAGGGCACGAGGTTAACCTTGAAAATCATAACTTAATTGCTCGAGAGGTTGCTTTATCTGATAAGCTGCTTTTCATCTGACTGTCTTGTGCATGCTGTCTATTAGAGGTAATCTAGGATCAGCTGCGTCCTAGGAGTACTCTCCAATAATAAGTCGGCATCTATCTGGCTGGCTTCTAGATCTTTCTGCTATCTATGCTCAGGAACCTGGTGCTCAGGAACCTATGTCTCGAAATCTGGTTCTCAGGAACCTCTCTACAGGAAACTGTACCTGCACAAATAACAAATTTGTTAGTCTCGGGAGCGTTTCTGTAGTTCCCATGTACTTCTTGTTGTTCTCATTGCTGTTGCTAGGCTAATTCGGGCTCTTCTGCGGGGAGGAAACTGGTTCATTCGTAATCTGCTCAGCTACTGGTTCATCAGGAACGTCTTGATACTCATAATCTCTTGACTGTCTTCTCAACTAATGCTCATTTCTCCACGTTAGGTCTTCATATCTCATACTAGATCTATCTCCTCGCTCATACAATACTTGTTGATTGGAACCTACGACTTAATAGGTCTTAAATCTAGCCCATGGTGACTTTGGGTACAACACCAAGAAAACTAAAAAAATAGGTTAGTAATACGAGCTGAAGAGCTCACATACAAGTGATGCATGTATGCATGTATGAATGATTATTTACGTTATATATGTTGCTATCTTCTCAAGTGGCATATCAATTATCTACTTGACTGATTCAACTAACACGTTCGAGATCATAAATTAAGCATATATGTTACGTAAACTGCAAACCTATAGGGCATGACAACATCCTAAGTACAAGTTCACATAAATTTCATTTCTAAAGATCATGCAATATGTGCGTTAAAAGCTTTATGCATCTAAGCATGACAGAATATAAGATCTCGTTGACATAAAATGTGCATGATAGTTAAGGATATAAAGGCATGAAAGTAAAACTTATCTGTGTTTCATTGTGCCGGTTCGGATTGAGGTTCCGTTACTGAAACTGGAAGATGGAAGCTCTTCTCTGTGCAAACGTAGGGGAATTGAGCTACCCCCCGAGCCGTCATGACACGTAAACCTCCTGTAGTTTGTTGAAGCGATTGACTGAAGACTGCTTGTTTCGGCTGAATATCACTGAATCTGGAAGCTGTAGCTATAAACTGTGGGTTGAAAACCGAAAGCTGGAAGCTACTAACTAGAAGCTTCTGATGATCATCAAGGATGCTGCAAGCTGCTTTATCAAAAACCTGTTAGTAGTATGGTACTTGCTTCAAGCTTTATAAAATGAGAGTATTCATCTTTGTATCGCTTTGATGAGGGCACAAGGCGAATCCAATTGAGCTCTAGGTGAATCCTGGGAAGGGCACTTAGAGAATTCAATTGGGCGCTAAGTGAATCCTTGACAGGGCGTAAGACGAATCCAGTTGAGCTTTAAGTGAATCCTGAGAAGGGCACTTGAAGAATTCGACTGGGCATCAAATGAATCCTTTTGGCTTTAGGGAGCACAAAGTGAATCCATCCGGGCTCTCGGTGAATCATGGCAAGAGCACGAAGAGAATCCGGTTGGGCACTAAGTGAATTCCTTTGTGGCATCAAGTGAATCCTTATAGGCTCTAAGTGAATCCTGAAGAGGGCACATAGAGAATCTATAGGGCACATGATGAATCATTTCAAATTCTAGGGGCACCAAGTTAATCCGTAAGGGCACAAGGTGAATCCCTTCAAATGCTAGGGGCACCAAATGAATCCGTACGGGCACAAGGTGAATCCCTTTCAAGGCTTTTCAAGTACAATCAAACTCTAGGTTAGGTTACCCATGATTAGGTTCCCAAAACCGTTAACTAGGTGCCCACATGCTTATGGGATTTTTGAATTGTGCCTACGATTCATAGGGCTTTTCTATGTGAATCTTTCATGCTTGCAAGTCTTTTCTAGCTATCGAGTGCCTGTAGCTGAGAGGGCTTTCAAAGTGAACCTTTCTGGGCTCTATGCAAATCCTTGTAAGGGCATAAGGTGAATCCAACTGGTTGTTTATGTGAACCTCTGCTTAGGACAAAAACCGTAACCAATCGGGCACCAAATGAATCCCTAAAAGGGTACAAAGAGAACCATTAAGATACCAAACAAATGCGCGTGGATGCATGAAGCACCAAGTGAATCCTTTTGGGCTCTAAGTGAACCTATACGGGCACATAGAGAATCCATAAGGGCACTAGGTCAATACATGGATATGCTCAGGGAACCTAGTAAGTCCTTCTAGGCTCTAAGTGAATCCTTAGATGGAGCACAAAGAGAATCCAGAAGGGCACTAGATTAATCCTCTACAGGTATGGAGCTCTTGCTGTAAGTACACTTTCTTCTATTCAGGTATCAGCTGGCTGTGAACCTCATGCAAGAAGCTGCTAATCATAAACTAACAATTGGCTTCTAACAAATGTCAATGAACCTGGAAGCTGTTACATACAAGCTTCAGGTATATAATATTGAATCTGCAAGATGTCAGTTACAGGAAAATAACAAGGAATCTACTAGACACATATAAATGCAACTAGACCTGGAAGCTATTACCTATGAGCTTCAGGTGAGTAACATAAAACCTGTTAACTAAAGGTAAATACATGGAACCTGTAAGCTACAGGTAAATATCAAGGAACCTGCGAGGTGCAGGTAAATATCAAGGAACCTGTAATATGTTAGGTACATGTGCATTCTAACATCTAGAAACATAATCAAGACATAATCATAACTTTATCGCACATAAGACCATACTAGCATAGATGTTTAAGCATGCTTTATATATAGTAAGAGTTTGTTGTGCGCACCTGGGAGGTTTTCTATGAATATGTGAGCATAAAAGAAGATGTATCACCTGGATCTTTCTGTAGACTGATCAGATGTGAAGTGGAAGCCTCCGCTAAGATTTGAAAACTCATTGACATGTCCATGATGTAAGCATGTTGTTCTTCAAGATACTAGACCAAATCAATCCTCAAGGCTCCTGAACCATATATGAGCTATGAGGTTTCCAAACTGCATCCTAGCCGTGAGGTTCCTGAATCAAATCGCGAGCTTCCTGGACCTGGTGGTGAGGTTCCTGGTCTGAATTCTCAAAACTTTGAAATCCTCAACTTTCAAAGTACCATGTGCTATAGTAATTGTAATTGTACTACCCCCCAGTTCTTCAGGGAAGCTTGTCTTTGATGAAGAACTAACTCCAAGAAGCTTCACAATTCTTCGATCATTTCTAATAAGTTGTTGAATATTCATCCATGAAGTTGAGTACTGTGTGTTTTCTTCAAGATGCTCATATCATATTCTTGTAGATACTCTTCATCAAAATCTTCAACTATGTCGAATTTTCTTTAATGCTCGAATAAATACTATAACCTCTTCACATCATTCCTGCTTGTAGCTTTAACATGTCTTCTCTTTTCTTCTTTAACCTCTTACGAAACACGCTGGGAATGAACCTCTATATCTAATACAAATATCTCAATACAGCACCTCTAAGCTTACGCGAGCTAACTCATTGTAAGAAACAAGAGATACTTAAAGAGATTACTTGTGGGGTATTTCTAGCAACTCACTGACTTACATTCCTTGTTTTACAAGCTGAATATAGGCTCATGTATGACGTAATACAAGGAAAAGAACTTACTCATGATTTTGTTGAAAACTACTCGAAAGAAATAGGTTTGATTGCTAGGGAGGTATACATGCACTACCCCCCAATTCTAAGAAGGAAATACATATATAAATAAAGGTCTCTCAACTATACTTTAAGGAAGCTCTCAAACTTTCAACTACTGGTCACCTCGAGCTATCCATTCCGCGAGCTTCCCGGCTTTAATCAACTCCTCAATTTGGTCTTTCAGTGCTCTGCATTCAGAAGTATCATGGCAATTATCCTCATGGAAGTCACAATATTTCTTCAGATCTTTCCTTGCTCCTACAGGTAAAGGTGTAGGCTTCACAAATATTCCTTCTTTCCCATAAACCATGAAGATGTGGTCTACTAGAGCGACCAAAGAGGTATAATTGTCGCACTTTGTCTTCAATTTTGCTTTACTTCTTTTGGAGGAAGCTCGATCCCCAATAACATATGCTTGCGGGCTTGGAGACCTCTCTCGCTTGGTTCCTTTATGACTAGCTTCGTCTCCAAGATCTTCTGTTTCTCTCAACTTCAACAAGGATTCTTCCACACATTTACATAGTTCAGCTTGTTTATAGAATTCAGCTAGTGTACCAGGTTCACGTACTTGTAGCTCCTTCCAGAAGTCTGAACCAGCTCTTACTCCAGCAATTAGGAAGCTCATAATGACCTCGTCAGGAGCTTTCTTAACTCTAGGAACCTCTGCATCGAAACGTTTGAGGTACTCTGTCAAGGTCTCATCTGCTCTCTGTTTGATGTTGGCCAAGGTATTGGTTGGGGGTGCAAAAGTGATGGAAGCTCTAAACTGAGTAACGAAGAGTTTCCCCATATTCTCCAGGAATTTATAGAATCTGATGGTAACCTCTTAAACCACTGATGAGCTCCACCATAAAGGGTTGCAGCCAATAATCTACACCTTGTTGGCTCCTTAACTTGATAAACATCCATCTCGGTATTGAAACGACCCAGATACTCCACAGGATCCGTAGTGCCATCAAATTTAAACTCATATGACATACGATAGGATTTAGGTAACGGAGATTTTCTAACCTTCTTAGTGAATGGAGATGAGGTCATCGCACCTGTTATTGACTGCTTTTCTTCCTTGAGTTTCACTAGAATCTTCTTGATGTCTTCAGCATTCAAATCACTAGCTCCACCATCCTTTGCTTCCTTATCTTTATCATCGGCTTCTTGTGAATCTGCTATACACGAATCGTTCGTGGTCTCGACTGAACTTGAATCATCTTTAATTATCTCGATGGAAGGTTCCTTAACAGGAGGTTGTTTATCCTTCGTTTCACCATCTTCTTCACCTTCAGTATCTTTCTTTGGGTCTTCGATCTCCTCCTCAGCCTTTTCTTCACGTTCTTCTTCATCGACGCCTAACTGCTTGGGATTAATCTTAGCTTTTTTACCCTTCTTACCAGTTGCTAACTTCGACTTCTTCTTCTTCTTCGGTGTTATTTGTTCGAGGGTTGTAAGCCTTTCTTCAATCGACTTTAGATGCTCTCGGACGTCAGCAGGAGTAATCTTCTTCGTTTTCAGGGTTTGATCTTTCTCTACAGATTGTGTTGCTTCGCTATCAGAACTGCCTGCCATCTTTCCACTCTTAAGATGATAACTCTGCCCCTCCTTCTAGCGCCAATGTTGATGAGTGGATTTCGTAACAACTTTTGAGAGGTTTATGGTGAGTTGTAAAGGCTAACGATCAACTAATCTATGGAGAATGGAGGTTTTTTGTGGGGGTTGAACTGAGCTCGAGAGCGTTTACAAGAATCTCGCGAGTTTCCCTTCAGGCTTGTGTCGTGTGTTCTCAAGAATCTCGTAGGTGTATTGCGAGGCTTGTAAAAACATGTTAGCAAGAATCTCATAGGTGTCTCGCAAGGCTTGTCATCGTGTTCTCAAGGTGCCTACGTACCCTTGCTTATATAGGGATCAAGTTCACGTAGTTCTTTTTAGACTAGAAGTCTGGTTAGGCGGCAAGATGTTAGGTTCCTAATTCGTGGGGAAGTCCTTTTCTCCAGATTCAGCCACGAATAGGCGACCTAAGTCGAATAGAACTCGAGTTCTAGTCCGACTAGGAGTATGTTTACAAGTTCTCGTCCTATTAGATGTATTCAAGGATCATATGCGCCCAAGGAATACATTCCAATAAGGAGTTGATGTTCATGACTTGCTCCTAAAGAATAGGAGGCTTTATCGTTCTATAAATCTACTGGAATAAATCTATTTTCGCACAGGAAGCTGTCTCTCAGGAACCTGTCTGCAGGAACCTGTTTCTCGGGAAGCTGTCTACAGGAAGCTGTCTTTCGGGAACCTGTCTCTTCGGGAACCTGAACCTGTTTAGATCCATTTCACATGCTATTTAGCCCCATTTAACTTAAGGGACCTCAATCATAACCCATATTACTCATACGGATTGGATCCTTAAGCCTAATGGGCCTAAATCTAGCCCATGGATATTTTGGGCACAACAATATATATATATATATATATATATATATATATATATATATATATATATATATAGGCAAGTGCTCAAATGAGACCCCCACTTAAAATGAGAACTGAGAATGAATCCCAGCCACATAATTTTTATACGTATATTAAATCCTTACCGTATAATTACAGATCTAAATTCCTTTTCTTTCTCTGACATCTCTCTTCTCTCGCATTTCCTACCCCAACCCCCACCCCCCATCGGCACCGGCCACCCACATCCCTCATCGGCACCGGCATCGGAACCGGTCGACCACCTCCTTTTCCGTTAAGACTTCTGGCCCCGCAGGGGCACATCTTCATCCACCAACAATCACACTTGCTCCATTTCTATCTTCCCCTTTCCTTTACCCCCAACAATCACATTTCATTTTGAAATTTGGTGATTTGGGTTGAAATTTTAGTAATTTGGATAAAATTTTGGTGATTTTGTATGTTGTGATAATTGTAGCAATCTGATGGTGATTTCTGTAGGTGGTAGATTGGTGATAAGGGTGGTTTAGTGACAGCGCTTTACTTGATTTGTTTAAAAAAAATTGGTGATTTGTATCGAAATTTGATGATTTGGGTAGAAATTTTAGTAATTTGGACAGAATTTTGGTGATTATGTATGTTGTGATAATAGTAGCAATCTGATGGTGATTTATGTAGGTGGCAGATTGGTGATAATGGTGGTTTAGTGACATTGATTGTGATGGTGGTGAGTTTAGAATTGTGTCTGTTAATTGTTTGGTGATTTGCTTTGAATTTTTGGTGATTTTGACCGAAAATTGTTGATTCTGTGCGTGATAGGAGTGGTGGTGATTTGTATAATCTTTACTCTTCTAGATAAAGCATGTTAATGATGAGTCAGATGTACTACTTCACATTGCCAACATTGTCAACATTTCAGGTTCAACCCTCTCTTTAGTATACAAAATCTTTTACTGGAAGTTTAATTAAAGGGCTTCTGGCCAGGAAATTGAAGACTCTTTTGGAAGATGTTTGATACTAAAGTTGTTGTGTGTATATATCTAGATGTTATTTGATCAAGAACTAAGGTCTTGGTTTTTACTACATAAGTGTAAGCGCATGCATTATAACGCATATCCGAAGTTCACATCAATTGATAAAAAGAAGGATTTTGTATTTCTTTGACGTAATATGCACATATCAAACCTACATATTTTGATGTTAGACAAGGTGTTGGTAAAGGTACTGACATGTATTCTTTCCATCTCTCTCAAGTTTCACTGCACAACAAATGCATTCGTAGAATAGAAGCCGCGTTCATGGTTTTGGTTATTGGGCCTAATTTATGGCCCAATGTGTAGTTCTCACAATAACAGGGGTCTCACTAGAGCAGCCCCCTATATATATATATATGAAAGTGCTCCAATGAGACCCCCACTTATTATGAGAACTGAGACTAAATCTCAACCCCATATTTTTTATACTCGCGTTAAATCTCAACCATGTATTTTTGGATCTAAAAGTTTTATCTCTTTTAGCTCTCATTTAACTCTGCTGGTCTATTCATTTTCAATTCATAATCTCCAAATTCTTTAACAATGGCAATACACGCACATGTATCTCTCTCTCTCTCTCTCTCTCTCATCTTCCTCTCCTCTTCTCTCTCCCCGTCTTTTGTTTTCTTTCACTGAAATCTCTAAACTTCTCTTCTCCGCCATCTCCCTCCCCAGAATCCCACCACACATACTTCTTCTTCATCACTGATTCATGATTTTCTACTAGCACTCATTTTTACGGTTGCGCTATTTTCTGATTTTATTAAGTTATCTCCGACGCCATCTTCAGATCTGATGGCGGCATACTTAATGAAAATAAGAAAGTGGTGGAATACATATAAAGGAAACGATGTCGTTGAATGGAATGAACAAAAGACAAAGTAAGGAGTACTATTGTTGGGAGTAGTCATGTTTGTGCAATTTAGTCAATTTTATACACAAATCACTTTTTTTTATGACTAGTCACCTTTTGTTTTTGATATAAATCACCTTTTTATTTGGTGATTTGTATAGGCATGTATTACAATTTATAAACAAAAATTGGTGATGTTAGTTTAAATTTCGGTGATTTGTATTTCAATTTGGTGCTTCTGTTAATTAGTGGTTGTAATTTTGGGTGATTCGATTTTGAATTTAGTGATTCTAGTTGTGATGATGGTGGACGTTAGTGGTGTATATTAGTGGTGTAGCAACAGTGGTGATGTATTGATTGTGGTGTCTTGGTGATTGTTTTATTGATGATGGTAGGGTGATAGTGTTGTATTAATGGTGATAGTGTTGTAATGGTGATGGGAGATATGGTAGTGTGGTGATAGTGATTGGATGTTGGTGTAGTAGGTGATTAAAGGGGTAAAAATTATAGCACAATTTATGTATAGTATGTTGAGGCGAAGTCACCAGAATAACATGGTGGTGTTCGGAATGATAAAGAAGGTAGTTAGGCTCTGTCTAGTTTTGTCTAATTTGAAAATCAAATTCTTTTTTCTCCAAAAGTGCCTCATGCGTATTTGGTTATTGGGTCTCATTAGAATAGCCCCATATATATATATATATATAAGTAGAGTTTCAAGAAAACCAGGAGACCCAATCTAACACCATAGATTATTATCATATAATGATAATAATAAATTAGAAATTCCAATGGCAGTTTTGTGATTCTAATGAAATTTGAGGACAAACAATCTGCACTTTTAGAGAATAATTTACAAAATCTTGTAATCATGGAAACATATTTGATCAATTTTTGATTGAGAAAATTTATGATATGTTCCATTAAGGAAATGATTCATTAAATCAGCATCCATTGTGGAAACCCAATTTTAATATATTTTATACGTTATAAACCCGTATATTTTAACAGCTTGAAGAAACATCCATAAAGGAAAAATGGAGGATAATGCTGCAATCATGAATGAGTAAGAAGCTCTAATTTCTTATAATGTTTCAGATGTATAATTCATTGTGTTCTAAAACAAATTTTGATATATAACAGATTCTTTTATGTTTTTTAACAAATTCATAATTTAGCCTAGTAACAAGGATTCATTTAAGTGTTTTGTGTTTTTATATATACATCTGTAAACGGATGATGATGTTCTATTCTACAGAATGAGGATTTATTTATCCATGTTTTTACAATCTTCTACGATTCTCTAAGTTATTCTGTAAATACCTTTGCAATGAATTAGGTGGTTATTTTCTTAAGTTAGGTTTTTATGAGATGTATATGAGATCGACCAATGGGTGGATATTTTGTATAAATCTTTCTACAACATGGTGGACATTTTCTGAAAAATGTTTCATTCTCCATTAGTTTTGTTATGAGTTGTCAACATGGACGTGGTGATAACGAATATTTTTGAATTTCATATTTTGGAGGTTTTCTTGCAGCTATGTTTACGTGGGTGTCATATTTGTGTTGGGCTTGCTAATTCTCTTCTCTGTTTTTCCATAAAATGGTACTGGTTTATCTCATTTTATATTCTTGTGGTTCGTGGTCGAAGATTTTACAACCTGTTGTGCCCAAAATTTGTAATGGATCTAATTTTAGGCCCAGAAGTACTAGAGGCCCAATCTGAATGGTTTACATATGATAGGGAGGTCCAGTTGGTCAGGTCCAGTCGTGGTTAGGTACCGATACACCCGTAGCTGTGAGGTACGAGTGTAGTCGTAGCTGTGAGACAGGAGTACAGCCGCAGCTCCACCTGTGCTTGTTAGAAGAGAAGTATAGTAAGGACTCTTGTTCCTACTTTTAAGGAGTACGAAAATATCAATATAAAAGGGAGTTTAATCACAGATTAACCCCTATAAACGTGATAAATACTATATGGTTGGGATATATATGGACTTTGGTGTACATATCTATGGATTGATGGGATTTAGAGTCATATTCGAACTAGGATGCTTGGAGCTTAAGTTGGATCAGCTGGGTCGAATGGAAATAGTGGGCTTTGGCTTATCTGGTCACAAGGTTTGGCCTAAGAGGAGAGTTTTAACCTAAAAGAACTACATTGGGGCTTATCTGGCAAGAGGTTCCTTCTTTTCACTTCTCTTTACACAAGGTAAGTGTAACCTAAGTGATCAGTTTCCGGGCACATTTTGGCCGGATTTTGGCTGCCATTTCTGTCCGGTGACCTTGCCAATTCAGCCCTCAAAAACCTTCCATTACTCTCAGGCGCAACTGCTAGGAAGCAGCTACGACCAACGTACCTGTTCACTCATCTGAAAACCAAGGATAAATCCGTTTTATTCTGCGATATTCTCTCGGGGTGTTGTGTGAATTTTTTGCATAACATTTATGGCGCTAGAAGAAGGGCCAAGTTCTCCTAAAAATCTGTGAAATAATGTCGAAAAGTTCCGGTCACATGTGAATGCCGAGCGGTGGAGGTGGCAAACATGACGATAACCCTGAAGGCGAAATCACAAATAACTATATCCTTACCCATCTCCAAAATATGGGTGAAAGGATTGAACAGTTGGAGAAAAAGTCTTCACAAAAGAAGAAAGGACGAAAAAGGCAGAGGTCCTCGGAAAAGCGTACTAGACGGCGGGAAGTGACACCGATAAACCTTGATTTTAGAAGTGAGGAAGAGCCTGAAAAGGGGGCTCGGAAAAATAATTTTTCTGATGTTGAAACGGATCAGGAAAATGTGGATTGGAAAGAATAAGGTCCTTTGGACTCTCCTACGAGGTGTAAGTGTATTTGATCGAGTAGGGAAGAAGCTTAGTAACAAGGACCTACGACATGTGTTGGATGGCACTAAAGAGAAGGTGGTTGGGAACAACAACCCTAAAAAGTCCCAGTCGAAGGTTTCTAAAAGTCACAGAAAGGAAAGGTCCCAGGGTGATGAGCGGACACACGACAAGAGGTCCAGGTCCACGAAACCCCATTCAGTAGCTGTTAGTGATGGTAGCTCCAACTCTCAGGAGAGCTCAACTTACAAGCAGGAGGGGGACTCAAATGAGGAAACTGGAGAAAGTGATGGTTATATCTCTGATGGAGAGGATACAAATTATAAGGTGGCAGATTTGAGGAAAGCTCTAGAAAAAATCAAAGCTGAGAAGAGGTCAACATCTGGTTTGGCTTTAGCTTCACCTTTTACAAGAAGGTGCGAGACTCACCCCTCCCGCCTAGGTACAGGGGAGTAGGGGACCTGAAGTTTGATGGAACCACAGATCCATTGGAGTACCTCGTTTTAGCGCTGAAATGGAGGTCTACCAAGTCAAGGACCGTACAAAGTGCCGGCTGTTAGCAGCTACGCTAAGGGACAATGCTCATCAATGGTTCAAGAGATTGCCTGCTAATTCAATTCAATCTTGGAGGCAAATGGGTGAGATTTTTGTGACCCAGTTTCGAGCTACGATTGCGTTTGCACCTCCTGCTAATACCTTGGCCAACATCAAGCAGGGAGAAGATGAGACCTTGACAGAGTTCCTCAAACGTTTCAATGCAGAGGTTCCCAGAGTTAAGAAAGCTCCAGACGAGGTCATTATGAGCTTCCTGATTGCTGGAGTTAGAGCTGGTTCAGACTTCTGGAAGGAGTTACAAGTACGTGAACCTGGTACATTTGTTGAGTTGTATAAACGTGTGGAGGAATCCCTGTTAAAGCTGAAAGAACAGAAGATCTTGGAGATGAAACTGGTCATAGAGGAAGCAAGCGAGAGAGGTCTCCAAGCCCGCAAGCATATGTTATTGGGGATCGAGTTTCCTCCAAAAGAAGTAAAGCAAATTTGAAGACAAAGTACAACAGTTATACCTCTTTGATTGCCCCAGTAGACCACATCTTCATAGTTTATGGGAAAGAAGGAATATTTGTGAAGCCTGCACCTTTACCTTTAGGAACAAGGAAAGATCTAAAGAAATATTGTGACTTCCATGAGGATAATTGCCATGATACTTCCGAATATAGAGCATTGAAGGACCAAATTGAGGATTTTATTAAAGCTGGGAAGCTCACGGAATGGATAGCTCGAGGTGACTAGTAGCTGAAAATTTGAGAGCTTCTTTAAAGTAGAATTGAGAGACTTTTATTTATATATGTATTTCTTTCTTAGAACTAGGGGTAGTGCATGTATACCTCCCTAGCAAACAAACCTATTTCTTTCGAGTAGTGTCCAATGAAATTATGAGCAGTTCTTTTCCTTGTATTACGTCATACATGAGCTTATATTTATCTTGTAAAGTAAGGAACGTACCTCATTCAATTCAGTGAGCTACTAGAAGTACTTCATAAATAATCTCTTCAAAGTAATTCATAGAGCAAAAGGTGCCAAGGTATGATCTAGATGACGCTGAAACTCCAGCAAAAAAGGCTATCAGGGAGGATGAAGGTGAATAGGTACCTCTCATAGATTGAAGAGGTGAGTGACCTATTTTGAAAAATGCAGCAAAAGGGGCGCATGAAGCCTCTAAGGTGATCAACTGATAGAGGAGCCAACAATAAGATTAAAAGAGGAAGCTACTGGAGGGAAACATCTTAGCTCGTGAAAGCTTCGAGTAATAAAATTATGGTGATCATCATGATGAAGAGTATCGAAGAGGTTCTCATATTGCAAGCCCCATTGGCACGATAAGTTGGAAGATGTCTCACAAAGAGGTCCTCCTACTATAAGCTCCTTGAATACTAGAAGCTGGGATTTAGAGATACCTCATGGAAGGAATTACAGATGGAGTTAATGATAATAGTCTCAATCAGGATCTGGAAAAGATGCTATTGGACAAAAAGGAGGTACGAATGACCACTCGGTTATTATAGGAAATAATACGAGGTTCACATATGGAGCTACCTACTATCCGGCGATGCAGAATGGAAATCTATGTTAAAGGCATGTAAGCAAGAACCTCTCAAGGGAAAAATTACTAGAGCTATGAAAATTTGAGAAATAATGGAGCTCCAAGTATATCAGCACCTGTTGGAGGAGCTACAGCTATATCAACACTTTTTGGAGGAGCTACGGCTATCAGCACCTGTTGGAGCTACGACGAGTCGTGCAAGGCCCAGCTCCAGGTATGTTTATCCAGACTTCTCCTTAAGAAAAAATGCATTGAAGAGTCGGGGGGTAGGTGATACTGTGCTACATGGAAGCTTTTTATAAAAGCACCTATTTTTTGAACAAATAAATGTATGTGAGGTTCAGGTACGGCTGTATTCATGACATCCACCTGGATCAAGATCCTAAAAGTATGCTTTCCTGAAACTGGTAGCAAAAGGTCCAACTAACTGAACCTATGGAAGTTGAAGTTATATACTTTCTAACATCAATGGAATCATGGAACGAACAACATTCGCACTTTGATTGAAGGATTCACTAAATGATGGCATGAGCATGGTCATCAGGATGCAGAGGTGTGTTTATATGACAAATATGTGTGGGTATACGTGCATCAGGCATGAGCTGTGAGAAGGTTCTACAACTGGGATTATGGAATCATCATTAATGAAGAGTAACATGGTCTTTCATGGAAGGGGTATTACAAGTCGTGGCTACTTCTTCTATGATACCTCTTGTTTCTTACAATGAGTACGCTCACGTAAGCTTAGAGATTCATGGTGAAGGATGGTCGTGTTAGTGTATACTGAAAATATTTATTTTAAGTATATACATTTATTTCTGGCCCGGTTTTATTGAGAATCATTTAAATGTTTACATGCTGTCCAATATTATATATTGTGGACAATCTAGTATCAAATGGGATACAGAATATTAGATTGTTAAATACGGTTTATATAATATAATAAGGTTCACAGCACAGGTGGTGTTGGACAATCCACTGGAATGGTTGTAGTATTATTTAGATTAGTTTATATTGACTAATAAATAATACTAGTATACTTTGTGTATATTGAACAGGATCAAATTTAGAATTGTTCCCTTATACTGATTAAGAAGGAGAACTAAGATTCTATGTTATTATTAATGCTTAGGTTCTTAATCCGGATATAGTAATTGACACGTGTATATTATTTACATGCTTTGATTTATATATGAAATAATTCTTTGGAATTAAATCATTATATTTTGGGTGATGGAATAATATATATGGTGGATATTATTTATTGAAGGAATCCATGTCCTGATAATATTCGGGTTAATGATGTCCCCTTGAAAGCTCAAAAAGATTTAATTATGTGAAACCCTGCAGGTGGATTTATTCCGGCATAATTAAATAAAGGTTGAGTGGATAATCAAGGATAAAAGATATTAATTAAATAAATTATCAGTAATTTATTTAATTAATGGGCATACGCTATTTTAAACATGGGGAATTTAATAAGCAAATAATATTGGAACCCAATTAAATAATTAAGTTGCGGTATTAGGAAAGGTAGTGCAAATATTAATTCTTTAGTGGATTGAATTAATATTTAATTACATTGGGCTAGGCTCAAGATGTAATTAGAAGGCCTAACCTAATTATCCATGATCCCTATTGTAGCCCTATATATATTCTTATTCTCTTCTTGCTAGGGCTGGTTGAGAAAAATATTGTAGCCACCTAGGAGCAAGAAGAGAGGTTAACTTGAGAAGACGAAGGCCACACTTCGCTCAAGGGAATTTGGGAATACAATAGAAGAGCGTGGAATCAACCGTTAACAAGGTGACTTTTGTATTTGTATTCGTTAATTTATTGTATCAAAAATCGCAGGGCCACGATCTGATTGTCCCAACAATTGGCATCAAGAGCTTGGTTCTATGGTTCTACGATTTTTGATACGATGTCCATGTCGTAATTGTATATGCATGTATATAGTGGTAGGCTTGTATAATTTGTTTTTGCAGGTTGTTATCCACTATTATGGCCATGTATATTTTAATTATGTGTTTGGTTTCCACGTGGTTTATCGTGGTTGTAATTTACACGAGGGTTGATCGTGTTAGAATAGATTTTACAAAATTAGTTTTGTATTAGATCTATTTTTTTTGTAATTGTTTGATGGATTTTGTTAAGATCCGGGTATTTTGTAACAATTATGTGCGATCGAAAATTGAAACGGAGACAAAAAAAATTTCTCCGCTGCGCAACTGCTGGGTTCGTGTTATTACTACTGGCGGGTCCGCTAGGAGCTCCTGACTCCTGTTAGTTTATTTCTTTTTCTACCGCTGTCCTTGTTTGGCTTCGAAGTTCGGACAACATGTGACTAGGTGAGGTATTAAGGTACAGGCTTGCTGTGTTTCAAGGCCATGGCAAACACGCGCGGTAAATTTCGGTAAAGACAAGACGCGGCCTGCAAATACAATAACTGTGGTTTGTTCGAAGTGGCCAGCAAATATTCGGAACAGGGGCTGCAGCAAATAAATTATTGGGGCCATAATAGTGGAATTATTATTTTTTAATTCCGCAATTTAAATTTTTTAATTATTGCTTTAAATAATTATTATGTGTGTTGTTAATTATGTGTGTAATTTATAATTGCATGCTTAACATAATTAGGACGACATGGACATAGATTTTTTATTTATTGCTTTAATTAAATGTTTTATGTTGTTAAATTATGTGTGTATTTGGAATGCATGTTAGACATAATTGTAATGACATAGGCCCCATTTAATTTTAAAATTCCTCAATTCATTAATAAAAATTCTAAGTGGGTGAGGGAATTAATTAGGAATTAAATCCCACGGTCTCCATTATTTTGTATGTAATATAACCTTTTAAATAATGTAGATGGTATATATGATCACCTAACGTGGCGTACTATTTACGGTGTTTTAAAAGGTTGTAGAAATTACTAGAACAAAATTCTTAAATTAATTACGAATATTGAAAGGTATACATGCCACCCATCGTGGCGTACCAAGTTTCATAGAATTCGATTAATTAGAAGGGTACCAATGATTGAATATAGATTTTTGATATTGAGAGAAAGGATGATTCTGTCTAGAAAGGGGTCTTAAGTGACGCCTCTTGACAATGCTCCCCCCGATCTGGGAATTATCCTATTATCGATTATTGATTTGAAATATTTAATGGTGGCATCCAGTCTTATTAATTTAAGATTTAATAATGGTATACACTTAGCTATGAAAAATAATATATAGTCCACCCTAACGTGGCGTATTATTTAGTAATAGGACCGAAGTAATATTTAAACAAATTTAAGTGGTATATATGTCACCCATCGTGGCGTACCAGATACTTATGGTGTTTAAATATTAGTGCATTAATTTTAATTAATTGTTAGAGGAAACCAATAGGTTTTAAGATTTGTGCAACTCTCTGATTATGTGTTACATGTATGATTCTCAGGATTAGATCATTATGGGCTTTAATCCACTATTCACCATACTTAAGGATAACAAACTTACGGGACCAAACTATATTGAATGGAAACGTAATTTGGACATAGTGTTGACTGCTGAGGAGTACAAATTTTGCACTTATGAACCCAAGCCAGATCAGCCTGCTGAAGATGCTCCTGAAAGTGATAAGGAGTATTATAAGCGGTGGGTTAAGGCCGATGAGATGTCGCGATGTTACATTCTGGCAGCAATGTCGGGTGTTTTGCAGCATTAGCATCAGGCTATGGCCACGGCTTCAGATATACTCTTTAATCTCAAGGAACTTTTTGGAGAACAGAATAGGGCTGCTAGGCAAGTAGCAATGAAGGCTTTAATGAACACTCAGATGGCTGAAGGAACACCTGTTAGGGATCATGTTCTCAGGATGATGTCTCATCTGAATGAGATGGAGATCCTTGGTGCTGATATTGATGGGGAAACCCAGATCGATATCATCCTTATGAGCTTGCCCAAAAGTTTTGAGCAGTTCCGCTTGAATTACACCATGAACAAAAGGATGTATAGTCTCGCGGAACTTCTGACAGAACTTCAGGCAGCTGAAGGACTCTTTAAGCAGAATGTTCGAGTGAATGTGGCTGAGAAAGCTTCTTCCTCTAAGCCGAAAGGCAAGAAGAAGAAAAAGGTTCAGACACAGAAAGTTGGAAAGGTTGCTAATGCAGTGGGAGTTCAAGGTGCTGTGAAAAAGCCTAAGGGCAAGTGCTTCAGGTGCAAGCAGTCAGGTCACTGGAAACAGGATTGTCCTCTTCCTAAGAAGACAAACAATACTGGTATGTCTCTTTCTCTAGTTACAGAAACATATATAGCGGCTATATCTACGAGCACTTGGTGTGTAGATACAGGAGCCACTGACCATGTTTGTAACTCTATGCAGGGGTTCCAGCAAACCAGAATGCTTAGAGATGGCGAGATATATGTGTTCATGGGAGATGCTACGAAAGTAGCAGTAGTTGCAGTTGGAATAATTACATTGTCTTTTGGCGATGATAG
The DNA here is from genome assembly GCA_037693485.1 of Kitagawia praeruptora. NCBI lineage: Eukaryota > Viridiplantae > Streptophyta > Magnoliopsida > Apiales > Apiaceae > Kitagawia > Kitagawia praeruptora. The sequence goes on from CM075348.1 coordinate 63,354,747, forward strand.
GATTTTGGTTTTGAACAATTGTCTTTATGTACCTTCATTTAGAAGGAATTTGATTTCGGTTTCTAAACTTGCCATGGATGGTTATAATGTTTGTTTGGATCGTAATGTTTCTATTATGATGAATAAACGAGTTATATGTTCTGGTACATTGCAAGACAATTTATATATTATTAATCCTATCCAACCAATGCTGCAACAAAAGGAAACTAATAACATTCTTTCTAGCTCAAACAAAAGAAAGAAACCTTCCGAATTGAACCAAACATATCTTTGGCACTTAAGATTAGGTCATATTAACTTGAGGAGGATTCAAAGACTGGTAGTAGATGGGCCATTAGGCTTGTTGGCAGTGGAGCCATTTCCAGTTTGTGAATCTTGCTTGGAAGGTAAGATGACTAATAGGCCTTTTAAAGCAAAGGGGAATAGAGCCAAAGAAGTATTAGAATTGGTTCATACTGATTTATGTGGTCCTATGAGTATCCAAGCAAGAGGAGGTTATGAGTATTTTGTCACTTTCATTGACGATTATTCTAGATATGGATACATTTATTTGTTGCGCCGCAAGTCTGAGTGCTTTGAAAAATTCAAAGAGTACAAAGCAAGTGCGGAGAAACGACATCTTGAAAAATGTATCAAGTCACTACGATCAGATCGTGGTGGCGAATACTTGCTTGGAGAATTTAGGGACTATTTATCAGAAAATGGGATTACATCCCAGTTATCTGCACCTGGCACACCTCAGCAGAATGGTGTAGCAGAAAGAAGGAATCAGACTCTTTTGGAGAGTGTTAGATCAATGATGAGTTATTCAGATTTACCTAAGTCGTTCTGGGGATATGCTATAGAAACAGCGGCTTACCTTCTGAACTTGGTACCTTCTAAGTCAGTTCCCAAGACTCCAATAGAATTGTGGACTGGTAGCAAACCAAGTCTAAGACATATTCGGATTTGGGGTTGTCCAGCACATGTGCTTAACAAGAACGCGACTAAGCTAGAATCTCGCACAGAAGTAAGGCTGTTTGTAGGCTATCCCATGGGGACGAAAGGTTATTCATTTTATAGTCCTAGGGATCGAGATGTCATTGTTAGCACCAATGCCAGATTCTTAGAGGAAGACTATATGATGAACCACAAACCCATGAGTAGTGTTGTTTTAGAGGAATTAGTGGGAGGGACAGATAATCCCCAAGTGCCAATAGTACAAGTAGAACAACCACAAGAAAATGCACAACTTGACACTAGTACCGCACCAGTGCCTCGTCGTAGTGGGAGGGTTGTTCGACAACCCGAAAGATTCATGTTTTTGGGAGAGTCTTCAGACTTGGTCTCTGGTGAACATGATGAGGATCCCAGGACATACGAACAGGCAATTCTAGATAAAGATGCAAATCTTTGGCAAAAGGCAATGGAATCTGAGATGGAATCTATGTATTCCAATCAAGTTTGGGAGCTCGTGGAACCACCCAAAGGTATAAAACCCATTGGAAGTATGTGGATCTACAAGAAGAAAAGAGGATCTGACAAAAAGGTGAAAGCCTGGAAAGCACGACTTGTTGCGAAAGGGTATACTCAGAAAGAAGGAATCGATTATGAGGAAACCTTTTCGCCAGTTGTTATGCTTAAGTCGATCCGGATTCTTTTATCTATAGCAGCTCATCTCGATTACGAGATTTGGCAAATGGATGTCAAGACAGCTTTCCTTAATGGAAGTCTTGAGGAAACCATCTATATGCAACAACCAAAAGGATTCATTAAAGAAGGCCAAGAGCATCTGGTTTGTAAGCTTAAGAGGTCTATCTATGGACTTAAACAAGCTTCTAGGGACTGGAATATTCGTTTTGATCAGGCAGTCCAGTCATATGGATTTGATCAAAGTCCAAGCGAGTCATGCGTGTATAAGAGAAGTGAGGGTAATGCAGTGGTTTTTCTAGTACTATATGTAGATGACATTTTACTCATTGGAAACAATGTTAAGATGTTGTCATCAGTAAAGGCATGGTTGTTCAAACAATTTGAAATGAAGGACTTAGGTGAAGCGGCATACATCCTTGGGATCAAAGTAATAAGGGATCGCAAGAAAAGGATGTTGGCTTTATCTCAAGAGCCTTACATTGATGAAGTATTAGCTCGTTTTAACATGCAGAACTCTAAGAAAGGTTTTCTACCTTTTAAACATGGAGTTGCTCTATCCAAGGAGCAGTGTCCTTCGACACCTAAGGATATAGAGAGCATGAAAGCAGTTCCTTATGCCTCGGCATGTGGAAGCTTAATGTATGCTATGTTATGTACGAGGCCTGACATCTGCTTTGCTGTAGGCATGGTTAGTAGATATCAGTCGAACCCAGGTCAGGAACATTGGAGTGCAGTAAAAACTATACTCAAGTACCTGCGAAGGACTAAAGAGTATATGTTAATTTACAAGGCCTCAGATCTATTTCCTTTGGGATATACTGATTCAGATTTTCAATCAGATAGGGATAAGAGGAAATCAACCTCAGGATATGTTTTTACTTTGGGAGGTGGAGCCGTTATATGGAGGAGTGTAAAGCAGAAATGCATTGCAGACTCTACTATGGAAGCCGAGTACGTGGCGGCCTCTGAGGCTGCTAAGGAGGCTGTATGGTTCAGGAACTTCCTTTTGGACTTAGATGTGGTACCTAATTTGCCTAGAAGCTTGACAGTGTATTGTGACAACACTGGTGCTGTGGCAAATTCAAAAGAACCACGAGACCACAAAGCAGCTAAACATATTGAACGTAAGTATCATCTCATACGAGGAATCGTAAAGCGAGGAGACATAGTTGTGGCTCACATATCATCAGAAGACAACCGGGCAGATCCTTTCACAAAGAGCTTGCCAGCCAAGGTTTTTGACAGGCATGTGGAAGCGATAGGAGTCAGATGGATGGGCACATAGTTTTCAATGTAATAGTGGATTAAATAAACACTGATATACTCATAGAATATTTTGAGTATAAGTGGGAGATTGTTAGTGTATACTGAAAATATTTATTTTAAGTATATACATTTATTTCTGGCCCGGTTTTATTGAGAATCATTTAAATGTTTACATGCTGTCCAATATTATATATTGTGGACAATCTAGTATCAAATGGGATACAGAATATTAGATTGTTAAATACGGTTTATATAATATAATAAGGTTCACAGCACAGGTGGTGTTGGACAATCCACTGGAATGGTTGTAGTATTATTTAGATTAGTTTATATTGACTAATAAATAATACTAGTATACTTTGTGTATATTGAACAGGATCAAATTTAGAATTGTTCCCTTATACTGATTAAGAAGGAGAACTAAGATTCTATGTTATTATTAATGCTTAGGTTCTTAATCCGGATATAGTAATTGACACGTGTATATTATTTACATGCTTTGATTTATATATGAAATAATTCTTTGGAATTAAATCATTATATTTTGGGTGATGGAATAATATATATGGTGGATATTATTTATTGAAGGAATCCATGTCCTGATAATATTCGGGTTAATGATGTCCCCTTGAAAGCTCAAAAAGATTTAATTATGTGAAACCCTGCAGGTGGATTTATTCCGGCATAATTAAATAAAGGTTGAGTGGATAATCAAGGATAAAAGATATTAATTAAATAAATTATCAGTAATTTATTTAATTAATGGGCATACGCTATTTTAAACATGGGGAATTTAATAAGCAAATAATATTGGAACCCAATTAAATAATTAAGTTGCGGTATTAGGAAAGGTAGTGCAAATATTAATTCTTTAGTGGATTGAATTAATATTTAATTACATTGGGCTAGGCTCAAGATGTAATTAGAAGGCCTAACCTAATTATCCATGATCCCTATTGTAGCCCTATATATATTCTTATTCTCTTCTTGCTAGGGCTGGTTGAGAAAAATATTGTAGCCACCTAGGAGCAAGAAGAGAGGTTAACTTGAGAAGACGAAGGCCACACTTCGCTCAAGGGAATTTGGGAATACAATAGAAGAGCGTGGAATCAACCGTTAACAAGGTGACTTTTGTATTTGTATTCGTTAATTTATTGTATCAAAAATCGCAGGGCCACGATCTGATTGTCCCAACAGGTCGAACCTGGATGTGGATTATATAAGGTTCCTCTTGCATAAAATGGCTACAAGGAACCGGGGGTAGTGGATGATATACCACCCAGGATGACATCTTGAAAGTGCTAAATTTTTAAGCAAATGAAGTTTTCAAAGCAGGAGGATGAGTCAGGTTCATTAATGTTTATCTGTGAGTTGAAGGTTCATTCTCTTCTCTGGTTGTTGTAGCTGTGAAGGTTCATTCGCACTCACCTGTGAGTAGTAGCTTCTTTGGTATTCACCTTCTAGTCGCAGGTTGATTGGTTTCAGCTGCAGAGGCAGGTTGATTGCAGGAGCAGCTTCTTTGGTCTTCACCTGTTAGTCGCAGATTGATTTAATTCAGCTGTTGATCGTAGCTGTATTGATGTTCACCTACGGGTTCAGCTTCATTGGCTTCACATGCCGGCTGTTGGTTCATTGGTTTCATCTACACTATGCAGGGTTCACATTCTTATGGAGTTTCCCTGCATTTTCCAGCTCGCGATATTCATGTGTGGCTTGGACATATTTGGATATTGGAATTTTGGAAAAATCTCCCCGGTAGACACCTTTGGGTAGCAGCTTCTTAGGAGAAGTAAAACGGTTTACTAGGTACGACTGCCATGCTAAGGTTCATGTTTTGATCTGTTTAGTCGTTACTCAAATGTGTGCTATTTTGTTTACCTGATTTATGTGGATTATATGTTTACATGATCTATGTGGATTATATGTTTATGTGTTTATTTGCTATTTGTTTATGTGAAACATGTTTGTTCATTAAATTTGGACAATGCATGCTTTCTTGTTAATGGTATATGTGTGAATCTTGAATGTTTGAATGGTTGAATCTAGCTCTTCTTATAGCTAGTTGTATGCTAAAGGACTAGGGGGTAGTAGGTGTATGGACTTGCTAGGTAGGAACTTTTTAGGAAGGAACTCTTTAGGTAAGAACTTTTTAGGAGCTTGTACTTGAAAAGCCTTCGAAGGGATTCACCTTGTACCCTTACGGATTCACTTGGTGCCCCTAGAATTTGAAATGATTCATCATGTGCCCTATAGATTCTCTTTGTGCCCTCTTCAGGATTCACTTAGAGCCTATAAGGATTCACTTGATGCCACAAAGGAATTCACTTAGTGCCCAACCGGATTCTCTTCGTGCTCTTGCCATGATTCACCTAGAGCTCGGATGGGTTCACTTCGTGCTCCTTAAAGCCAAAAGGATTCATTTGATATCCAGTCGAATTCTTTAAGTGCCCTCTTCAGGATTCACTTGAAGCTCAACTGGATTCATCTTATGCCCTACTAAGGATTCACTTGGCACCTAGTTGAATTCTCCAAGTGCCCTTCTCAGGATTCACCTAGAGCTCAATTGGATTCGCCTTGTGCCCTCAAAGCGATACATAGATGAATACTCCCACTTATAAATGATTAAAGTAGGTACCGTACTACTAACAGGTTCTTGATAAAGCAACTTGTAGCATCCTTGATGATCATCAAATGCTTCTAGATTCAGTGATATTCAATCGAAACAAGTAGTTTTCAGTCAACCGCTTCAACAAGCTATAGGAGGTTGTTATGGTTAGGTACGGTGAGGATGTTGGTACAGCTCCAGAGGTACGGTTATTGGTGTAGCTATCAGGTGCCAATATAGTTGTAGCTTCACCTACACTTGACCGAAATAAAGTTAGAAGATGAAGCAACCTTTCGAGCAATCAAGTTATGATGTTCAAGGTTAACCTCGTGCCTTTTTAAGGATTCATCTTGTGCCCTATTGGATTCATTTTGTGCCCTCTGTAAAGGTTCACATAACGCCAAACTAGGTTCACTTTATGCCCTTATATGGATTCACTTGGTTCCCTTGACACTCTTAAGGTAAACTCAGCGTCCAATTGGATTCATTTTGTGCCCTTGTCACAATTCAAGCAAGAAGATAAAGACCTGCATGGTGCACCTGGAGATTTGGAAATGAGAGCCTATGAAATTATTGTATGAATCGTGCTTACACAGTTGAGGGTTCAGAAGAGCAGCTCAGCTACGACTACTTATTTATGGACCAGCCCCGTGTATATTGGTCTAGTATAATAAACGCAGAAGGTCTTGGGGTTGCTGTCTGGGGGTCAGTTGCTGATTTTATTTATCTCGGGAACTTCCACTTTGACCTCACTTTCAGCTTCACCTGCATCTTCACCAAACAAGGTCCAGTCCAGATCTTTCGATAACAATGGTCGTGATAAGAGACTCCACCTTCAGCTCCAACTCAGGGATCTGCTTGGTATATTCAATGTTTCTTTTACTCCTCATTCTTGGACTTAATAGAAGCCTTCAACTGTTGCACCTCCTCTACAAGTTGTTGGTCACCCCTCGTGGCTTCGATTATATCTTCATCATGCTTCAAGTAGAGAAAGAAGCTTTGGGCATTTTCTGGTTTCTTATCATCGGGAAGAACTTTGGCACAACGGACATATGAAGGACTCAGTAACGGCTAACACTGATGAATGACTCAGCTGTAGCTCCTTTAACGGTGACAACTGTTGCAGCTTGACCTCCCAAAATGAATCTACATCTCAGGAGCTTATCTCGGGTTAAATAAACTGGTACCATCTCTCAACTCTGCTGATATCACTAAGGCCCTCTTTGCTCGTTTGAGAAGGCAGCCTCTCATGGGTGTCTTTGCTAGAATCTCTATAAGGCCTAATGATTTCTGAACTTTTCAACAAATTTAAGATTCAAGATAGAGAAGGTTTTACACTTCATATTGAAAAGAAATCCAATGGCTCGGGGGGTATAACAAATTTTCATGGAAGAGCTGGTAGATTGGAAAAGAGGTTCTCATCAAAAGTTTACAGAAAAGGAGCTCCCACCAAGTAGGTTCGATGGCCGAACCTGATCTAAAGCGGAACTATAAGGAAAAAGGTTTTGGAAGCTTAAGGTATCTTTATAAAAGCAGGAGCTCCATGCGGAAGCTCAATGGTTGGGTACACAAGGAACTCTTACACGAAGGTTATCTTAGCAAGGAAAAAGAGCATCTCGAGGAATCAGATTATGGTTTTCAAGAGAAATGGCTGGAAGCTGGTAGGTTCAGGTACGAAGTGGAGAAAGCTTATAACTGGAACTGGAATGTCGTACATGATTTAAGGTATACGGAAGGGCTTCATTTGTGGATTCAGATCGAGGTACATATACAGAAGCATTATGCTTCTTGTTTCTTACGCCGAGTTAACTCATGTAAGCTTGGAAGTACGGTGTTGAAGCTATGTATCTATCTGAGAATGTAAGGAAGGATTGGACCTCTTCTTGTATTGGTTCCTTCGCATTTAATGACATCAAGGAACCGGGGGGTAGTTGTTGTGCCCAAAATTTGTAATGGATCTAATTTTAGGCCCAGAAGCATTAGAGGCCCGATTTGAATGGTTTACGTATAATAGGGAGGTCCACCTAGTCAGGTCCAGCTGGTTAGGTCCAATCGTGGTTAGGTACCGATACACCCGTAGTTGTGGGGTACGAGTGTAGTCGTAGCTGTGAGACAGGAGTACAGCCGCAGCTCCACCTATGCTTGTTAGAAGAGAATTGTAGTAAGGACTCTCGTTCCTACTTTTTAGGAGTACGAAATTATCAATATAAAAGGGAGTTTAATCACATATTAACCCCTATAAACGTGATAAGTACTATGTGGTTGGGATATATATGGACTTTGGTGTACATATTTATGGATTGATGGGATTTAAGAGTCATATTCGAAAAAGGATGCTTGGAGCTTAAGTTGGAGCAGCTGGGTCGATTGGAAATAGTGGGCTTTGGCTTATCTGGTCACAAGGTTTGGCCCAAGAGGAGGGTTTTAACCTAAAACAACTACATTGGGGCTTGATTCCTATAAATAGGATATGTAGGCAATTGGCAAGGGATTCCTTCTTTTCAATTCTCTTTACACAAGGCAAGTGTAACCTAAGTGATCAGTTTTCGGGCTCATTTTGGCCGGATTTTGGCTGCTATTTCTGTCCGGTGACCTTGCCAATTCAGCCCTCAAACACCTTCCATTACTCTCAGGCGCAGCTGCTAGGAAGCAGCTACGACCAACGTACCTGTTCACTCATCCGAAAACCAAGGATAAATCTGTTTTATTCTGCGATATTCTCTCGGGGTGTTGTGTGAATTTTTTGCATAACACAGCCTAATGGAGGTGTGTGTTTTTTTGTTTAAAGGTTTGGAGCACATCTTAAAACATCTAATGCGGTTATTGGATTGTTGGTAGTGATGATCAAGAGCATGACTATATAGAGCGGCAAGGACACAAACCCCCATCCCCACAAGGATCATTTCCAACCCAGGAATACACCACCCTTCATCAAGGAGATGCTTTAATTTCATTCAGAGCTTTCACTACATTTATAAGTTTTACATAATTAAACAAAGCACATTAAAAACTCTTGTATGTATATCAGAGGCTTTTGCTTATAAAGGGAGTTTGAATTTATAAAGCTCTCTTGGTGGGCAATCTTGAGGGTGCATAACCCTGCTTTCGTCTTTTCCCTAATGTAACTGTCTCATGGTGTGCTGCTTGCTAGAGACCTATCAGAAAATATCAACTTGAGAACTTTAATGAATCCAGGTCTCCTTCTTATGTACCTTTTACAAGTTAATTACAGGTCTCCTTTACGTTTCACAAGTTAATTAGAGGACTATTGCTATTACAAGACTATTGTTGCGACAACATTAGTTTAATTTTGTTTCTTTGTTTTGAAACTTGTTTTAAGAGATATTTATTTGAAAAATGTATTCTCTTTTCTACATATTTTTGGTTATTTATACATTTTGCTACTAGAACACTTAAAAGAATCTCATAAATACAAAAATAAATTTAGAAAAAAATAATTGTAAAAGAACATTTTAAAAAATCTGATTACTATGTAAACTACAAAATTGAATAATGTAAAAAATCTCCACATTCACCCAAAATGAATATTCTGATTTTGTTAGATGCAATTTGGATTTTTTAAAAAATTATTATTTCTTAGATTTTTAATATTTATTGTTTCTTAGCTTTTTAAGATTTTTGTACTTAACACTTCATTTTTGTTGGTTTTAGTAGGATTTGCTTGTTAAAAACTTCATGAATTTTACTGTTAACATGTGAATATTTGTCCTTGTTTCTATTTTTTAGACTACAAAATATTTAAGAATCTTTAATAAATTAACAAAAACATTTAATAGAATCTTTAAAAAATTAATGAAAACACTTAATGGAATCTTTAATAAATTAAAAAAAATAGTTATCGTAATCTTTAATGAATTAACAAAAACACTTAACAAAATCTTTAATAAATTAACTAAAACACCCTAAAAATACTTTGATAAAGTGAGATTTTTAAACACGTATTTTCTGACAAAGAAAAATTATAGCATCACTAGCCTATGACCCGTGCTATGCACGATTATTTTTAATATTTTTTTTTTGTAATAAAATATTATTTTATTATTAAATTTAGTTTATAATAATTGATTAATTTTATGATTTTATTTTAAGATTATCTAATAATTAAATATATTTGATTGAACAATTTTAATTAAGTATATTTGTATGTTAACTCATATTAAATAGATGTAATTTATTGCTTAATTATTATATATTCTTTTATTCAACCTATCTACATTAATATGATTTATCTTTAACTCTATAATTTTTTCGGGAAAGAGTCAAATTTACAGCTTCTCTAACTCATTTGTTTTCATCTCAATATTTCTTGGCTACTTTAACCATGTAATCAAGTGCAACATAGCTATATACAAAATTATACATAAACATATCATATTTAAACGTATTTTCTCCTTTATAATTTGTATATAATCAATACTGTTGAGCACATACCTTCCATGTATGTATACATCAAATCTTATCCACTCAATTTTTAAATTATTTTTAATCTCAGTTATTCATATAAATGAGTACTTCATCCACTTTCTTACCTACCTCATCCCTCACCCATAAATTTTTCCTTTCTCGCCACCCCTCTTTCTTTCCCTCTCTCTAACCGTCAAACTCTAGCTACTATCACCATCAATTTCCGATCCCCCGTTTCTTTCTCCTATATTTACACATTCTCATATTCTTTATAATTTTTTAATCTCTATCTTTCTGGATACATACACCCATGGGTTGATGTACATATATAAATATCTATTTGAAATTTGAATTGTATTTTCATGATGGTACGATTAACTCTAACGAAGAGTAAATTCAGATTCGATTAACTCTAACATGAATTAAGTGGTGATTTTGATTATTATTATTTAAAGTGGGTGATTTTTGCATGATATTGGTGATATTCAGATGTGGTGGCCGAAAATGGTGATTGGAGGTGGTGGTACGTGGTTCTCGTCTGGTGATTTTGTTGATTTGTCTATGGTTATTATTTTTTGATTGTAGTGATTTGGCTTGACTGTAGTGATTATTGTATTGGTTGTGGTGATTTTTAGCTTATGGGAGACTGTAATCGCAAGTGGTAGCCAGTTATGGTTTAAGATGGTGGTGCAAGTATGTTGAGGACGTGGATATGGGTAGATTAGCGGGTGTTGTAAAATAAAAATTTGTGTAATTAAATGGCTTTATATTAAGTTCATGAATAAAATAATAGATGGTTAGGATTATATCCCATTTCTCATTAACTCTAATTAATTATTCCCACATATATACATATTCACAATATACTTAATCTCAAATTCATATTGATATATTCATTTATTAAAATTAATATATATATCAAATATGTTGATCGATGTTGACCACTTTTTAATCTTAGTAAAAATTTTGCATTTCTTGGTTACTTTGATCCTATAGTCAAGTGATACATATACATAAACATATCATATTTAAAAATATTTTCTCCTAATTTAAATAATCAATTTTACCTAAATCCCATAAAAAGTAGTCTTGATCGCATGTATAATGTATACAAACCCCATATACATAATCATGTCCATATATATAATTAGCCAAATTCTAACATTAGAACCTTCACTCCTATGAGATATGAGATCAAATCTTTTCCACGATTATTATTATTTAAAGCAGGTGATTTTGGCATGATATTGGTGATATTCAGATGTGGTGGCCGAAAATGGTGATTGGAGGTGGTGGTAGAACGTGGTTCTTGTCTGGTGATTTTGTTGATTTGTCTATGGTTATTATTTTTTGATTGTATTGATGGTGGTGCAAGTATGTTGAGGACGTGGATATGGGTAGATTAGCAGGTGTTGTAAAATAAAAATTTGTGTAATTAAATGGCGTACGATCATTTGTTAAATCTGAACTGTTATATCTGAACCGATTAAAATCTGAACGAATGAATAATCTGAACTACGAACGAATGGGGGCTATTTGTTAAAGTATTGTAAAATATTCTGAATGTCAAAAATTTAAAAATATTTTTATTGCCAATATTAAATTGGAATCATTTATTAAAATTTAATTATGGTTTGTACAATTAAGATTTCGGAGTAAATAACAAATAAGATTATTAAGTATATAATATTATTTGATTAATTATTTTAAAATTTTTGAATGCCCATATATAACTCTTTAAGTATATAACTTTTAAGATTATGTTATAAAATTAATAACATTATAAAAAATTGTGCATAAAGAATTGTATTATGTTTGTTTGGCTCATAAAACTGTATAATTATTTGAAGGGGAATTCTCATTGGTACCCTTCTGGAATTGGCTTTTCCAGATGGTGTCATTTCGTGTTTTGGACTTACGACTAGCACCTCTAAAGTAATTGATTACCCTAATTATGCCATTTTGTTAATCAAAATGTTAAGAAACGTTAAAAAAACTATAAAAATAAATAATGATCTATAAGTTTTAAATGTATTACTAGTTTAAAAAATTAAGTACTAATTTATAATTATTAGTGTGCCACTAATTGAAAAATATAAAACATTAATCTGTAATAAGTTAACATACTGTTAATCTAAAATATGTGTTCAGTCATTTTCTGACCATAAAATAACATAATTCCACATTTAACTTTTTTTAATTTGTGGTTTATATGACATAAAATTTTATTATGGAATAAATGTTGAAATTTGGTAATATTTCTTAATGTTTTGATTAACAGAATGACATAATTAGGGTAATCAGCTACTTTAGGGGTGCCAGTCGTAAGTCCAAAACATGAAATGACACCATCTGGAAAAACCAATTCCCGAAGGGTACCAACGAAAATTTTCCCTATTTGAATAAAATGGAAGCATGCACAGCTAGCATTTAGACTGGTTCAGTTAGAAATTTGGAAGCCATCCATCCAGAAAAATTTTGGCACTCGTCCAGGAGATTTAGTGTCGTCCAGATTCAATAAAATTAGGCAAACAATCTGATATGAACGATTTTGTTCATTTTGATTCATTCACCCGTTAACAAATGACCCCTAAGTTCATGAATAAAATAATAGCTGGTTAGAATTATATCCCATTTCTCATTAACTCTAATTAATTATTCCCACGTATATACATATTTACAATATACTTAATCTCAAATTCATTTTGATTTATTCATTTATTAAAATTAATATATATATATATATATATATATATATATATATATATATATATATATATATCAAATACGTTGGTCGATGTTGGCCACTTTTTAAAAAATAATGACATTACATATAATTTCGTCTGTGTGGTGAATTTTGTTTCATAAAACCAAGTTATTTGTTTAAAACAATAATTGACTTCTTTAGTTGGGATATATTATTTGATTTTTTTAGATCAAATTGAAATAAAAAAATATGGGTTTTTTTTTACTTTAGATACTTAAATTTTGATTTAATATTTCGGCCTACTAATTATACATAAATATATCTATTTTTTTTGGTACTCTTACATTGTTACCTAATTTTAAATTTGTGTATTTTGGCCTACTTATTTATACAAATATGTATTAAAATCTTTATAATTTAATATTTTAATAAGTATAATTATTTCACTATTCTACTATTAGAAAAAATATAAATATTTTAACTTAAACAAATATGTATGTTTAGTTTTTTGTAAAAACTCTACTAACATAAACATGCCTAGTAAGGGCCTAATTATTAAAATTTTATTTTAATGGACCTAACTACTTTTTTATTTTTAAAACTTATTTTAACCTGTTTAATTATTATAAAAATTTGTAATACTTAAAAGGGATATTTACAGAAATACATAAGATTTTAACAATTCTTTATAATTTTACTAACATCCAACTATTATTTCACTTCTATAAAATCATTTTTTCAAAAATACTACCTCATTATAATTTTATGTTTTCAATATTCCAAAAATACTACCTTCCTCAATTGCAACTGTTGCAACCTCATTTGCAACTTTGATGCTACAAATTTCTGATTGCAAGTTCCGGGGTTCAGATGTCATTTTCGACCACTTTTTTGGAATATATATATTCCAAAAAACTGGTCGAAAATGACATCTGAAAACTGGAACTTGCAATCAGAAATTCGTAGCATCTCAGTTGCAAATGAGGATGCAAGGCCCCGCCAGGGGCACTCATAATTGGTGGATTTGGGTTGCAAGGCCCCGCCAGGGGCACTCATAATTGATGAATTTCTGATTTGCGACTTTCATTTTTCAGTTGCAACTTTTGCAACCTCAGTTGCAACTTTTGCAACCTCAGTTGCAACTGAGGTTTGCAGCCTCAGTTGCAACTTTTTTAACTTTTACAACCTCAGTTGCAACTTTTGCAACCTCAGTTGCAACTGAGGTTCGCAACCTCAATTGCAACTTTTGCAACCTCAGTTGCAACTTTTGCAACTTAAAACTGAAAGTTGCAAATCAGAAATCCACCAATTATGAGTGCCCCTCGCGGGGCCTTGCAACCCAAATCCACCAATTATGAGTGCCCCTGGCGGGGCCATGCAACCTCATTTGCAACTGAGATGCTACGAATTTCTGATTGCAAGTTCCAGTTTTCAGATGTCATTTTCGACTAGTTTTTTGGAATCTAGCTAGATATATATATATATATATATTCCAAAAAAGTGGTCGAAAATGATATCTGAACCCCGGAACTTGCAATCAGAAATTTGTAGCATCAAAGTTGCAAATGAGGTTGCAACAGTTGCAATTGAGGAAACTAGTATTTTTGGAATTTTGAAAACAAGGTCGGTATTTTTAGAATTTTAGAAAGGTTGGTAGTATATATTTAAAAATCTAATAGTTGACATGGGTAGTTTTGAAACTATCCCTACTTAAAATACTTATAACAAAATAAATATAAGTCTAAGATGTAAAAATTGTTAAAAATTACTCGTGCAAAACACGAAATTTAAGATAGCACCAAAATAATACATGTAAGTTATTCTTTTAGATTTATATAAAATAGAAAAAATTATAAAATTCTATATCAAGATTTTAATACAATATTTTATACATGTCAAAGAATGATAATATAATGATATGCATCTCTTGAATAAATTAAAATTTTGGATTTTAATTTCGTATTTGTGAATGGTTTTTTTTGAAATTACTATGTTAAATCAATTATAGTTCTGTATTTTGTTGACCAACTTATATTTTTGAATCATATCCCTTTAATATTTATAAGGTTTATTCTTTTATATAATATTAATAAGAATCCAATTTAAAAAATTTTCGGGATCATTATTCACACAAATATTAAGATTTTTAAAGATTATTTTATTTGAATAATATTCCTCTATTATAATAAAATTTGTGAATAAATTTATATTCAAGAATATAAATTATTTTACAAAAAAAGATTATTAGTATATATGGAGTTATGTGTTCGTTACTAATTGGGATAGTATCTGAGGTCGCATCTTGTATATCCTTTAGGATAGGACTTCTGCGTGTTTTTTTTTTTTTTTTGAAGTCCGCTTAGGTTATAAGTGTTTAAGTATTAAAATTAATAGGATATAATCTAGATCCTAAATTTAAATTTAGATCTAACGGTCAATATTTTTTTCACGGTAGTACTGACAACCAAATATTCACATTATGCTTATTATATATAGGATATAAATGTGTATAGAGTTTCATAGTTATCTAAATACCTTAAAGACACTTATATATAGGATATAAATGTTTAAAATAAAAAATTCTTAAAGAATCTCAAATATTAAAAAAACACTTAAAGAATCTTCTAAACACCTTAAAAATTTAAATTGATACTTTAAAAAATCTTAAAAAACCTCAAAACACTTTTGAAAATTTTAAAATTGTGTACATTAAATTGATACTTTATATTTTGAGAATCTTAAAGAACCTAAAATTATAAAAATATGAAATATTTTTAAAAATATTAATATATTGCAAGACGCTGTAAAAACCTCAAAAAAATACTGTGTACAAAAAATTAAAAATAATGTATGTTTATACAAGTACACTAATAAATTTAATGAAAAAAATGGAATAGAGCAAAAAAAATAATTTATATTCTTTAAAATCACCTAAAAATCTAAAAGAATATATGTAAAAATATATTCCATTTAATAAATTAAATGGGAGAACATTTGAAAAATTATTTAAATACCTTAAAGTACTTTTAAAATTGTTTAAACAATAATTATTAGAAAGAGAAAAGTGTTGCTACAGTTAACTTTAGTAAAATTTCTTAAAGTTAATTTTTAAAATCATGCATTTGTTACCTTTTATTTATAAGGGCCCGCAAGGGCATTAATGATGTGATGTGTATATGGTTAACTTTAGGAAATTCTTGTACAATTAACTATAGGATCATTAAGCCCTATAAGAAAATATCAATGTATAATAATTATTGTTTTGATATTTGATAAGACTTCCTCTTAAGTGTTTATATCAATATACTAGTTGTACATGAAAATTAAAATGGCAAATATTTTATTTAGTTTATATAATGAGATTTTCTTATGTGTTTGATATCAACGTTTTATTTTTTTCAAAATTTATTTTAGATCAATAAAGTATTTAAACAAATCTTAATATAATTGTTTGATAAAATAATATTATGATTTCAAATAATTAACAAAACATCTAAGAGAATCTCGATATTATATAATAGTTATATATGTATATTTTTAAATAATTATGCAATTTTTTTAAATTTAAGTTACATATAAAAATATTATATAATGCCAAGATTCTTTTACGTGTTCGCAATCAATAAAATCTAAATAAAACTAAAAAACACCTAAAAGAATCTGAGAAAATGACCAAAATGACACAAAAACATATCCCAGCTACCCAAAATAACCAATCACGCGAATAGTGTCCAAAATAACCAGGGGGCTACGCAATTGCGGTCTGCGTAGTCTGAGATACGCATTTCAGACTTGCGTATCATGAGTCACGCATCACTCAAATGCGTGATGACGTCATGTGACGTCATTTTTACAATCGCGGCTCCGGTCATCTCTTTCGCTCAAAATCGCCTCTATGACTGCCTCACTTCGTCTCGTTCACCATAATTCGGCAATTTCCACTGCTTCTGAGGACATCAAAAGGAAGCCCACAGCTCCCTCTCCATTTTAATCCATTAATTTATTGATTTTTGGCCCCGCAGGGGTGTGTATGAACCCACCGGAAAGCAAATCGGAAAAGGAGGTCATGTTTTGGGTCTTTTTAATCCGGCGAAACAAATGAAAAATGAATAGTATAGACATGTAGAGGCTGAAAAGGCGATCAATTTGATATAGGGGTGTAAAATCTGGTCGAATTTTTGGACGGAAAACGAGTCCGGCGACGCCTCGAAGGAGACGATGAGCAATGTCTAATACGCATATTATACATGCATATCACGTCCCACGCATTCTGAATATGCGTATCCCATCTCTGTTTCACAAACGTCGTACCTCACTTTTACAAACTCCACGCATTCATAAAATGCGTATAGGGCTTAAACCTGTACGCACAGCGCAAATGCGTATTCAAAGTGAGATTTTGGGCAACTTTTGCGCCAAATGATATTTTGGGCAAAATATTATAAAAAAGTGTTATTTTGGATTTTCACCCAAAGAATCTTGGTGTATTTAATAATATTTTTATATACTTATTTTTTCAAAAGAAAATTTATATATTTCTTTTAATATCGAGCTACACGTAGAAATATTATAAAATGTACAAAGATTCTCTTACATGTTTTAAAATCGATATATCAATTTATTACTTTTATTATTTTTTTGAGGTTTTTTCGAGAATTGTTTTGAAAGACATGCTATAAAAATTGAATTACTTAAAAAATTTCTTAAATGTTGAATACATTATTTATAGTGCTATACTTGTACATAACTATACCGAAACTTATTTTGTACCAATACAATATTTAGTAGAATTTAAATGTAAATATCGAATAAAATTATAATATAATTTTAAAATAATGAACAAAACACCTAAGAGAATCTTGGTGTATTAATACATTTATATATTTCTTTTAAACAAAACCAAATATTTCTTTTAAAATTAAGTTACATATAAAATTTTCATCTAAATGTATCAATTTATTTCAAGAATTGTTATAAAAGGCAAGCTATAAAAAATTTTGAATTATAATTCGAAAAAAAATTCGTAAATGTTCCATGAATTATTTATAACGTTGTACTTGTACATAAAAATATTTGAAACTTATTTTAGATCAATAAAATATTTAAAAGAATCTTAATCTAAATATTTGATAAAGTAATATTATGATTTAAAATAATTAACAAAACACCAAAGAGAATCTCGGTATTATTTTCAAAAATAATATTTTGTGTTTCTGTGTTTTTAAAAAAACACAATTTTGTGTTTTTTCAAAAAAAAATATAATATACAAAATTTTTTGTTTTTTTATTTACATTTGTACATGTTTTAGATTTTTTTTAAGGTTAAATGATTCATTAACCATAAGCCATACGACATCTGCAATGATAATCAAAATTCAATCAATACATTACAAAGATCAAGAGTTCCTTCACTAAAACTATCACTGTCTAGTAGATCTTTCATTGTGCGATACCATACAAACCTTTATTAACGAATCATTATTGCTATCTTAGACATGAAAGCACAACCAAACTCTCACAATTATATTATATTATATCCTATATATAATTGGCGTAAGGAGGATCACGTGATCGTGGTCTGGTCGTCAGGGTTGAAAAGCAACTTCATTAAAAAAAAAGAAATGGACTAGAGAATAAATTAGAAGTTGGGTTTAGAAGTTAAAACTATGCTACAAAAAAGCTAAAACTATTTTAGACTAAATTTAAAATATAATTTAACAAAAACCTTACCAAAAAAAATCAAGAAAACCTAATTTTTTTTTAAAAAAAGTCATAAAAAATTTTACTTTTAGATTCTACAACAAACATGTTTTTAAAATTTATACTAATAAAAGTCAACACAAAATAAACACAAATCAATAAACTAACATTTTATTATTTTGCAAAGATTCTAGATTTGGTACTAAAGTTGTAAACAAATAAAAAATATTCGAAAATCTAAAATAAAATAATTAATAGAGAATCTAAATATAATAAGTAAAAAAAATCCTATATTAAATTTAATCAACAATGAAATTTAAAATAAATTAACAAAGAATAAAACTAATAAAATATTCATCATCATCAACTTAATTAATTATTATTATTGGAAAAATAGTTGTAATAGCACAAAACTTACATACAATTAACAAATAAGGATAAAATATAAAAAAACATAATGAAAAATAAATCACAAATTCATTCTTTACATAAAATAAACAAGTATACAAAGCATGCCATTAGAATTTAATTCAAAAATAATTTTTTTTAAAAAGAAGAATTTACATTTAATTATAAACCAAATTTTTTAAAAGAAAATATTTGTAAAACAAGATATTAAAAAAGTAATGAAAAAACATGTTATAATTGGAAAACAAAAAATAAATATAGTGCACTTAAAATATTTGTAAAACAAAAAATAATTTACAAAACAAATACTAATTCAAAACAAAAAGTCTAAATTTAGAAAATTAAAATCAACAAGAAAATTTAATATAATACACTTAAAATAAATATAAACCAACACAAAAATATAGAGATAGTATAAACTTTCTTTAAAAAAGTGTTCACATGTATGTTAAATTACAATAAGTTACCACATGCCTAAAATATATTATATATATTCTAATAAATAGAAGAGAAAACGGCAAAAAAAAATGAAATATTAAAATATATGTTTGACTAAAGCTTAAAATATAAATTCAAACAAATCATTTACTAAGTAAAGGTGTTTTAATAAAAACATTATTTTAATAAAAATCATTAAAGATTCTTTTTTAGGTTTGACAACAAATATGTTTCTAATATTAACAAACAATGATAAATTAGCAAAAAATCATAATTAAAAATAAGTCTCAAATTCATTCTTTATATATAATAAACAAGTAAACAAAGCATATCATTAGAATTTCAATTCAAAAAATAATTAAAAAAAAACAAGAATGTACATTTAATTACAAAACAAAAAAGAAGTTATAAAGAAAATATATGGTAAAATAAGATAATAAAAAAGTAATCAAAAAACATCTCATAAATGACACCAAAATTCAATAAAATATAATATACAAAATAAACGTCAATTCAAAAAAAGATCTAAATGTAAAAAACTAAAAACAACAATAAACTTTAATATAATGCACTTAAAACAAATATATACCAACACAAAAACATAAAAAGATAGTACAAACTTTTTTTAAAAAAAAGTACAAACGTAAGTGTATTCACAATTACACATATACATATATAAAAAGAATAGTTAAATCATTAAGTTCCCACATGTCTAATGTATATTATATATATTCTAATAAAATAGAAGACAATTCCTCAAAAAATATGAAATAAATATGTTTCTAAAATAAAAATTAAAAACAAATTCTTAGTTTACAAAGAAAAAATTTAAATTAAAAAAGTGAACACAAATCAATAAATGAACATATTTTAAATTAGAAAGCAATCTAAATAGCCACAAAATAAATTTATATTAATATCTAAATATAATACAACATAGAAACCCCTAATATTACTCTAAACAAAACACGTAATAAACACCACACCGAAAATATAAAATTAACATGAAAAAATAATTAATATTCAAACAAATAAAACAATTTAATACCACACATATTTCCAAAAAGGTTAAAAACTGCCTTTAAAAATTATAAAAACACAATAACAAAATATATAAAAAAATTAAGATAACAATTAAATTACATAATCAAAAAGATAAAAAGATAATAATAAATTGTTATACGAATATAGTACCTATATTTTAAGTATATCATATGTAATCTAATAAAATAAAAATAATAAAAAATAATTATGAAATACTAAAAAATTATGTTAGCCTAAACTTTGAAATATAAATTATAGAAAAACCATTTACAAGAAAAAAAAACAAATGTATACTTACCAATCATATACATATATAGAGTCCCACTCTATGGAGAACCATCTTACGTGGAGAACCGTGGAGAACCACTTAAAATGCATTAAAATTGTCCTTTATATAAGGCCCATGGCGGGGCCCCTTTACAAAAAAGTCTTATAATTCTACCCTCTATCCATTTGTCAAAGAAAAAAAAAGAAAAAAAAAATTCACTGTTCACGTGATGACGTGGCAGTGGATTTCACTGGTTAACGGTGTTTCGCACCTTCTTGTACGGCGCTTCGCGCCTTTATCATTCTAAAGTTGTAAGGAATGGCAATCAATGGTAAAGGCAATAGACGATTGACGGGTGTGTCGAGAGCCTTCGGCCCTCATGACTAACTAACTCATCCGTTTACTGTCTTAAATGCTTCGCATTTCCACGACAAGTTTTTTTTTTTTTTTTTTTTTTTTTTTTTTTTTTTTTTAATGGATAGAGCCAATTATTTTAAGCATTTTTTGTGAAGGTACCCTTGGCGGGGTCCTTATATATAAAGCAATTTTAATGCATTTTAAGTGGTTCTCCACGTAACATGGTTCTCCATGGAACAATGGCCTACATATATATTATTATCATTAAAAGTAAAAATATTATTGAAAATATTATAAAACTAATTTTTCAAGAAAAAAATTATAATGAAAATTATACTAAAAATTATTAATAAAGTTACCCGTATATCGCACGGTATAAAGCTAGTAAGAGACAAAGAACACAATAAAGAACACAAAAAGGAGAGACAAATAATCCAAAAATGAGTAGTCTAGTAGATCTTTCATTGTGCGATACCATACAAATCTTTATCAACGAATCATTGTTGCAAAAAGGAGAGACAAACAATCCAAAAATAGGTAGAGAAAATCCAATCACAGGGTAGAAAATACTCTCAACCGGGAGAGAGATTTATTAAACAGAACGAAAAGAATCAATAATAAGGGGACTTATTGTCAACCAAAAAGGCTGATGACAACCCCTAATTAAATTGGGAATTTAGGGTTTTACTGTATGTGTTTTACATGGAATTTCTTGAATGTTTCCATAAAAAAAGTATTTATTTAAAATGACTTATTTTTTTAAGTAAACTATTTTACGAATATACGATATTTTATTTTATTAACAAATTTTAATTTAAAATAGCATTTATGTGTCATTTCTTTGATGTGACAAGTTTTTCTTAAGTGTTTCACATAAATTCAATAAAATTTATTTTACCACATTTTCTTATATTCGCTATGTTATATGAATTATTTTCCTGACTTGTTTTCTTCTAAAAGAGATGTATTATCATATTAAATATGCTTTGATTTCTTTCTTTTCATAACAAAATATTAAATAGTATACAAAAGCAAAAGTAATATACATATTAATTATAAAAATAATATTCATGTGTAATAGATAATATTCATACTAATTATAAAAATGATAAAAAAAATTAAATTTGTTGCAACAAGATTTTCTTACGTTTTTAAGCAAGGCATATTATTTTTATTCTTTAATTTGTGACCTTTTCCTATATTGGTACCCCGAAGATTCCATATATTGTTTTGTATCAAAATATTAATTATTTTAATTTTCGTTCTACTTTTTTTAAAAACTTTATGAATTGTTAGATTCTCTTAAGTATTTTACTTCGATTTAATAATTATTCTAGTATAATTTAAAGAAATAAAATTCTTCAATGTCTTCTATATCTTTATATTTATTAAAAAAGTAATGATAATCTATTTACTAAGAAATTTTAGAAAATAGGAATTAAAGATAAGATTTTTTTTTTGAAAAATGTTTTTTTATATTATACATGAAAATAAAGACGGTACACGGTCTTTCAAATTCGTTACAAGGCAAAAAAACACTTAACAGAATACTTAGTAGAATCTTAATATTCTTATTAACTAACGTAAAAGTTTTGAAATCGTAATGAAAAGGAATATACAACACATTAATTTTTCAATACATATGCTGATATCCAATCGCTTGACTAAAGGCCAACAAAAAATTTCTTAAATGTTGAATACATTATTTATAGTGCTATACTTGTACATAACTATACCGAAACTTATTTTGTACCAATAAAATATTTAGTAGAATTTAAATGTAAATATCGAATAAAATTATAATATAATTTTAAAATAATGAACAAAACACCTAAGAGAATCTTGGTGTATTAATACATTTATATATTTCTTTTAAACAAAACCAAATATTTCTTTTAAAATTAAGTTACATATAAAATTTTCATCTAAATGTATCAATTTATTTCAAGAATTGTTATAAAAGGCAAGCTATAAAAAATTTTGAATTATAATTCGAAAAAAAATTCGTAAATGTTCCATGAATTATTTATAACGTTGTACTTGTACATAAAAATATTTGAAACTTATTTTAGATCAATAAAATATTTAAAAGAATCTTAATCTAAATATTTGATAAAGTAATATTATGATTTAAAATAATTAACAAAACACCAAAGAGAATCTCGGTATTATTTTCAAAAATAATATTTTGTGTTTCTGTGTTTTTAAAAAAACACAATTTTGTGTTTTTTCAAAAAAAAATATAATATACAAAATTTTTTGTTTTTTTATTTACATTTGTACATGTTTTAGATTTTTTTTAAGGTTAAATGATTCATTAACCATAAGCCATACGACATCTGCAATGATAATCAAAATTCAATCAATACATTACAAAGATCAAGAGTTCCTTCACTAAAACTATCACTGTCTAGTAGATCTTTCATTGTGCGATACCATACAAACCTTTATTAACGAATCATTATTGCTATCTTAGACATGAAAGCACAACCAAACTCTCACAATTATATTATATTATATCCTATATATAATTGGCGTAAGGAGGATCACGTGGTCGTGGTCTGGTCGTCAGGGTTGAAAAGCAACTTCATTAAAAAAAAAGAAATGGACTAGAGAATAAATTAGAAGTTGGGTTTAGAAGTTAAAACTATGCTACAAAAAAGCTAAAACTATTTTAGACTAAATTTAAAATATAATTTAACAAAAACCTTACCAAAAAAAATCAAGAAAACCTAATTTTTTTTTAAAAAAAGTCATAAAAAATTTTACTTTTAGATTCTACAACAAACATGTTTTTAAAATTTATACTAATAAAAGTCAACACAAAATAAACACAAATCAATAAACTAACATTTTATTATTTTGCAAAGATTCTAGATTTGGTACTAAAGTTGTAAACAAATAAAAAATATTCGAAAATCTAAAATAAAATAATTAATAGAGAATCTAAATATAATAAGTAAAAAAAATCCTATATTAAATTTCATCAACAATGAAATTTAAAATAAATTAACAAAGAATAAAACTAATAAAATATTCATCATCATCAACTTAATTAATTATTATTATTGGAAAAATAGTTGTAATAGCACAAAACTTACATACAATTAACAAATAAGGATAAAATATAAAAAAACATAATGAAAAATAAATCACAAATTCATTCTTTACATAAAATAAACAAGTATACAAAGCATGCCATTAGAATTTAATTCAAAAATAATTTTTTTTAAAAAGAAGAATTTACATTTAATTATAAACCAAATTTTTTAAAAGAAAATATTTGTAAAACAAGATATTAAAAAAGTAATGAAAAAACATGTTATAATTGGAAAACAAAAAATAAATATAGTGCACTTAAAATATTTGTAAAACAAAAAATAATTTACAAAACAAATACTAATTCAAAACAAAAAGTCTAAATTTAGAAAATTAAAATCAACAAGAAAATTTAATATAATACACTTAAAATAAATATAAACCAACACAAAAATATAGAGATAGTATAAACTTTCTTTAAAAAAGTGTTCACATGTATGTTAAATTACAATAAGTTACCACATGCCTAAAATATATTATATATATTCTAATAAATAGAAGAGAAAACGGCAAAAAAAAATGAAATATTAAAATATATGTTTGACTAAAGCTTAAAATATAAATTCAAACAAATCATTTACTAAGTAAAGGTGTTTTAATAAAAACATTATTTTAATAAAAATCATTAAAGATTCTTTTTTAGGTTTGACAACAAATATGTTTCTAATATTAACAAACAATGATAAATTAGCAAAAAATCATAATTAAAAATAAGTCTCAAATTCATTCTTTATATATAATAAACAAGTAAACAAAGCATATCATTAGAATTTCAATTCAAAAAATAATTAAAAAAAAAAAAACAAGAATGTACATTTAATTACAAAACAAAAAAGAAGTTATAAAGAAAATATATGGTAAAATAAGATAATAAAAAAGTAATCAAAAAACATCTCATAAATGACACCAAAATTCAATAAAATATAATATACAAAATAAACGTCAATTCAAAAAAAGATCTAAATGTAAAAAACTAAAAACAACAATAAACTTTAATATAATGCACTTAAAACAAATATATACCAACACAAAAACATAAAAAGATAGTACAAACTTTTTTTAAAAAAAAGTACAAACGTAAGTGTATTCACAATTACACATATACATATATAAAAAGAATAGTTAAATCATTAAGTTCCCACATGTCTAATGTATATTATATATATTCTAATAAAATAGAAGACAATTCCTCAAAAAATATGAAATAAATATGTTTCTAAAATAAAAATTAAAAACAAATTCTTAGTTTACAAAGAAAAAATTTAAATTAAAAAAGTGAACACAAATCAATAAATGAACATATTTTAAATTAGAAAGCAATCTAAATAGCCACAAAATAAATTTATATTAATATCTAAATATAATACAACATAGAAACCCCTAATATTACTCTAAACAAAACACGTAATAAACACCACACCGAAAATATAAAATTAACATGAAAAAATAATTAATATTCAAACAAATAAAACAATTTAATACCACACATATTTCCAAAAAGGTTAAAAACTGCCTTTAAAAATTATAAAAACACAATAACAAAATATATAAAAAAATTAAGATAACAATTAAATTACATAATCAAAAAGATAAAAAGATAATAATAAATTGTTATACGAATATAGTACCTATATTTTAAGTATATCATATGTAATCTAATAAAATAAAAATAATAAAAAATAATTATGAAATACTAAAAAATTATGTTAGCCTAAACTTTGAAATATAAATTATAGAAAAACCATTTACAAGAAAAAAAAACAAATGTATACTTACCAATCATATACATATATAGAGTCCCACTCTATGGAGAACCATCTTACGTGGAGAACCGTGGAGAACCACTTAAAATGCATTAAAATTGTCCTTTATATAAGGCCCATGGCGGGGCCCCTTTACAAAAAAGTCTTATAATTCTACCCTCTATCCATTTGTCAAAGAAAAAAAAAGAAAAAAAAAATTCACTGTTCACGTGATGACGTGGCAGTGGATTTCACTGGTTAACGGTGTTTCGCACCTTCTTGTACGGCGCTTCGCGCCTTTATCATTCTAAAGTTGTAAGGAATGGCAATCAATGGTAAAGGCAATAGACGATTGACGGGTGTGTCGAGAGCCTTCGGCCCTCATGACTAACTAACTCATCCGTTTACTGTCTTAAATGCTTCGCATTTCCACGACAAGTTTTTTTTTTTTTTTTTTTTTTTTTTTAATGGATAGAGCCAATTATTTTAAGCATTTTTTGTGAAGGTACCCTTGGCGGGGTCCTTATATATAAAGCAATTTTAATGCATTTTAAGTGGTTCTCCACGGTTCTCCACGTAACATGGTTCTCCATGGAACAATGGCCTACATATATATTATTATCATTAAAAGTAAAAATATTATTGAAAATATTATAAAACTAATTTTTCAAGAAAAAAATTATAATGAAAATTATACTAAAAATTATTAATAAAGTTACCCGTGTATCGCACGGTATAAAGCTAGTAAGAGACAAAGAACACAATAAAGAACACAAAAAGGAGAGACAAATAATCCAAAAATGAGTAGTCTAGTAGATCTTTCATTGTGCGATACCATACAAATCTTTATCAACGAATCATTGTTGCAAAAAGGAGAGACAAACAATCCAAAAATAGGTAGAGAAAATCCAATCACAGGGTAGAAAATACTCTCAACCGGGAGAGAGATTTATTAAACAGAAAGAAAAGAATCAATAATAAGGGGACTTATTGTCAACCAAAAAGGCTGATGACAACCCCTAATTAAATTGGGAATTTAGGGTTTTACTGTATGTGTTTTACATGGAATTTCTTGAATGTTTCCATAAAAAAAGTATTTATTTAAAATGACTTATTTTTTTAAGTAAACTATTTTACGAATATACGATATTTTATTTTATTAACAAATTTTAATTTAAAATAGCATTTATGTGTCATTTCTTTGATGTGACAAGTTTTTCTTAAGTGTTTCACATAAATTCAATAAAATTTATTTTACCACATTTTCTTATATTCGCTATGTTATATGAATTATTTTCCTGACTTGTTTTCTTCTAAAAGAGATGTATTATCATATTAAATATGCTTTGATTTCTTTCTTTTCATAACAAAATATTAAATAGTATACAAACGCAAAAGTAATATACATATTAATTATAAAAATAATATTCATGTGTAATAGATAATATTCATACTAATTATAAAAATGATAAAAAAAAATTAAATTTGTTGCAACAAGATTTTCTTACGTTTTTAAGCAAGGCATATTATTTTTATTCTTTAATTTGTGACCTTTTCCTATATTGGTACCCCGAAGATTCCATATATTGTTTTGTATCAAAATATTAATTATTTTAATTTTCGTTCTACTTTTTTTAAAAACTTTATGAATTGTTAGATTCTCTTAAGTATTTTACTTCGATTTAATAATTATTCTAGTATAATTTAAAGAAATAAAATTCTTCAATGTCTTCTATATCTTTATATTTATTAAAAAAGTAATGATAATCTATTTACTAAGAAATTTTAGAAAATAGGAATTAAAGATAAGATTTTTTTTTTGAAAAATGTTTTTTTATATTATACATGAAAATAAAGACGGTACACGGTCTTTCAAATTCGTTACAAGGCAAAAAAACACTTAACAGAATACTTAGTAGAATCTTAATATTCTTATTAACTAACGTAAAAGTTTTGAAATCGTAATGAAAAGGAATATACAACACATTAATTTTTCAATACATATGCTGATATCCAATCGCTTGACTAAAGGCCAACAAAAAATCTTATTCATAAAATAAGAATATTTTATTGGTCCAATCCTTTTATACTGTCATTGTTGACAGAGGAATTTGGTAACAACAAAGTTTGAGGTTCGTCGCCGGAATCAAGATCTATGATGGTGGTTCTTCGCCGGAAAAGTTACCGGAGTGTGGTGGCTGTGATGAATTGGGGGCTGAGATTAAGAGGGTTCTTGGTGGTGGCTCGTAGCTCTTCACTTCCATCCCCCTCAATTTGCCTACGTACCTCTATATTTATAGAGGATCAAGCCAGACGTAGTTCTTGGAGAACAAGAAACCCAAATGGGCTTGGATATCGGTCCAGCATCCGGAATGTTCTACTATGAGGCCTAACCACAAAAGGCCCAAGGCTCATCCAAAATCTCAAGACTTCACGAATATGGAAACTTCCCCCGTCGAGGACTAGTCCTATTCGCTACAATCTATTTCTTGATTTCAAGGATGCAGGTAAAGCCATGGTTTACCCCAAGTACAAAACGCATCCCTGCCCCCCGAATGAGAAGCACCCACCAGAGAGCTGGACAGGTGATCCGTAGCTTTTGGGTGCAAAGTACGGATTACTCCAAAGTTCCCCAATGAGAGCGCGCCCATTGAGTACAGGAACAGAGCTCCAAAGCACACACCAGAGAGAGACCAATCTTTGCACCGAGGAGAACATGCCCTCAATGTATAAGAAAGATCCCTAAATCTAGGAAAACCCCTAGAGGCCTTCTACGACGGACATCCCCCTCCTGAGATACGACAGGAGGGAATTCTTCAACTTCTATAATCCCAGCTTGAATAGAATCCCAGCTTAAGTGGAATCCCAGCTTGAGTAGAATCCTAGGAGAGATTTCTTCAGTGACTTCTTGGAAAATAAACTTAAATATAAATCTTTATCATGTTTTAGTTTTTAGGGCGCGCCCTAACTATAGAAAAGGAGAAGGCGCGGCCTAATTTCTTGTAAAACTAACAAGCATCCTTTTTGACTGTTTTTATGTCTCTCAGGGCGCGCCCTCCACGTACGGGAGGTGAGGGCGCGTCCTTCTTCTGCAAATCTTTATCAAAACCCTAATTTATACTGAAAATCCTCAAACTGAACCTATATCTGACCCGAATCCATTTTAGAATACCCGAACCGAATTTTGGGCATAACAACTACCCCCCAAATTCCATGTAAAATCAAAGATGAAGCATGGAATTTCAATCTAAATGACACCAAAATTTTTGTAGCTTTTCTTCTCCAGGGCGCGTCCTTATTCTTCTTGTCTTCAAGATTCTATGCGGAGGACGCGTCCTTAAATTCTTCAATCCACATCTCTAAGCTTTTGCATCCATCTCTAATTTTGGCTTCTTCGTAGAGGAATAACACAAATTCACAACATCTCTAAGCTTACATGAGCTAACTCGGCGTAAGAAATAAGAGATATTATGCACAAGTGTAAGCCTCTCACAGGGCTCGCACTAAAGCTAAATATATATATATATATATATATATATATATATATATATATATATATATATTTTCAAAGGGCGCGCCTTATGATATTAAGGCGTACGGACCCCTTCAGTTGTCATCCACATACACTCCTATGGTCTTCTCAAGTTCCTTTCGCATTAATCAAGCAAAAAGGCATTCCAATGTAGCGGTATAATCCTCTATCTGTGATGAAAGAAGTATGCTCGCGTACATGGGAATCTGATTATAACCCGAATAACCATTCATGAAACTCAAAAGAACATGCCTTGCTGTTGCATCTTCCAACTGACCAATCTGAGGATGAGGAAAACTATCTTTTGGGCAAGCCTTTGCTCATATCAGTGAAATCTACACAAGTCCTCCATTTCCCATTAGGCTTCATAACGAGAACTAGGTTAGCTAGCCACTCCGGGTGATAAAACTCTTTAATCAAGCCAATATTTAACAATCTATCAACTTCTTCCTTCAATGCAATAGCTCTTTCCCCAATTACCAGATGTCGCTTATGCCTAATACCTTTTCTATCAAGATTTATATTCAAGTGATGACACATGACTTTTGGGTCGATGTCCACCATACTAGCACAACTCCAATAAAAAACATCTCAATTTGTCAAAAGAAAGCTTGTGAGCATATCTCT
Organism: Kitagawia praeruptora; assembly: GCA_037693485.1. Taxonomy (NCBI): domain Eukaryota; kingdom Viridiplantae; phylum Streptophyta; class Magnoliopsida; order Apiales; family Apiaceae; genus Kitagawia; species Kitagawia praeruptora. The sequence goes on from CM075348.1 coordinate 63,384,597, forward strand.
CTACTTAGAATTCAACTAAGAACCAATCTTCAAAATTTTACTTGAATCCCTAGCATCCACCAAAATTGAGATTGTATCTTCCGTCAAATCTTTTTTTTCCACCGGTTGAGGCATTCTTGGATCAATATCAAAATCAAGACTTCGAGGGTCTTCAATCATGGCACCATCCTTGGAGGGCACATCCTCTTTGAGAGGGAAGTCTTCCTCGATAAAGGCATTCACCAAGCCTTCCAATAACATTCTTCTTCTCTTGATCATTCACCTTTAATGCTGAGGGCGTGCCCTCTGGGTGGACGCCTCCTCATCCTCCGGTTTTTTAACAAAATAATAAGCCTGAATTCCTCCCTTGATGGAATTCAGGATTCCTCCAGAACTTCTTTCAATGAGGGCGCTTTCCATCCCCTTATTCTCCTGAAACCTTTAATTGCCTTTTGGTGGCACTCCCTTGAATCATGCTGCGATCCCCGAACAGTGCCCACATCATTTGGTGTAGGAAATTTCATAGTAAGATGAAAAATGGAAGTCACTACCTTCATTTTTTTCAACAAGGGCGCCCTACTAGGCATTGTGAGCTGACTCCTGATCCAAACCATGAATTCCATCATCCGAGTTACTGAGAGAGAACCTTCTCCAAGAGTTACTAGTAACCTGATTGCACCGATCACTTTCACAACTTCTCCTGAAAAACCATAAATCCATGCATTGTTTAGTGCCATGTCCTTGTCTAGGAATCCCAACTTATTGTAAGTGTCGTAATACTGAATATTCACCGAACTTCCATTGTATACAAAAACCCGATGCACGTTCTTAGAGTCAATCCATAACCAAGGCATTATTATGAGGGTGGTGCACTCATCTAGCTTCATCTTCAGTGAAAGTGATATCCGCACATTCTCCCTTGAACAATTTGGGCAGCCTTAACCCCCAAGCTATTCACATCGGTGAGAGGTATATCTTGTCTCTCGAGCATATCTCTCCAAATCATTGTTGCTATCACCCCCTAGTGATGTCCTCCAAAGATAATGTGTACACTTCCTTCCTTGACAAATGTCTTCTCCACATTTTTGTCCTCATCACGGAGGGCGCACCCTCCGTTCTTCTCAGGATTCTCCTTATGCTTCTTGACTTCTCTGACAATCTAATCGGTCAAGTATCCTTCCTTGATCAGATCTTCAATTTCATCCTTCAGTTGACGACAATCATGAGTATTATGACTTATCGACTCATAGTCCTCACCGTGCTTCTTCTTATCCTTGCTTAGGCAGACAAAGGATCTGACTTCTTAAAAAGCCCTTTATTCTTGTTCACCTCAAAGATGTGTTCAATCGAAGCCGCCAACGGAGTGTAATTATTTGTCCTTCGATCATAAGAATACGTATCTGGAGTTCCCTATTCTTTTCCAACACTAGTTGCATTCATTCCGTTAGCACCAACTCTAGTACGATATACAGGACTTGTAATCTTCCCCTTAGCGTTCCCTGAGCTTCTGTCTCCCAATTTTCTACCATGGATTGTTCCACTATCTTAAAAGATTCAGCCTATGCCAAAAACATCAACCAACATAGATGAATCCCTTTCTTGAAGACGCTTCCAGTAATCCGTCTCTACTTACAAACCAGCTATCAAGAAACTTTTAAGTGTCTCATCGGTTGTTCCTCTAACTAAAGCGGATTCTGTATTGAATCTTTTGAAGTAAGATTGAAGACTTTCTCCTTCTTTCTGCTTGATGTTGGCCAGAGTTGTAACGGGATGAGCATACTTCACTGTTGCTTGGAACTTGGCTAAGAACAAATTCCTCATCGTCTCCCAATAGGTAATCACTCCAGATCCAAGTTTTTGAAACCATTGCTAAGCATTTTCCCTGAAAATTGCTGCCAACAAATGACATCTCGCCAATTCACTTACCTGACATCCATCTTGAAACATCCCAAGAATTCCACAAGGTCTGGATTTCCATGAAAATATTCAGATCATTAGTCATAGCCCTATACCCAATTGGGAACTGTGTCTGTCTTACTTATGCTGAAAATAAAGGAGTTTGTGTTGTAGTTGATATCCTTCCTCCATCCAAGTGACCAAGGAGCCTCTTCAAATCATCCATATTGACAGTTCCAAAGCCAAGAATGTTCTGGATATGTGATTGCGCATTTGATTGAGTACCCCCCGAGGGTGGAAGCTAAGTTGTCCTTTGAGTATTTCCTGGACCCTTATCATGAGGTTGTATGAGAATCACCTTTTGAGTCTGAATTTGATTCAGCTTTTCTCCTTGATTCTGAGCTTGTTCCTTCTGACCTTGAGTTTGTAGATTTCCTGGAGGCTATGGATTTCCTTGAGGCTGTGGATCTCCCTGAATGTTCCCTTGAGAATTTCATTTCGAGGAAGGGCGCGACCTCGACCTCACTTCGCTAAAGAACTTAAAGAATACGAGGTGATCTACCACATGAGGGTGCGCCCTTCTGATTATGAGGTCGCCTATCTCCTTGATATATCTCCATTCTTCTATCACCGTCATCACGGCTACTTCTTCTTCCAGTATTATCATGAGAAAGAGCTCGCTCATGTCCAAGGGGCCTCGACCTGTAATCAGGGGGCGCACGCTGTGGATTACCATTCCGAGGAAGGGCTCGCACATGTCCAAGGGGCCTCGACCTGTAATCAGGGGGCGCGCGCTGTGGATCACGGGGCCTCGATTCCAAGTTCTTCTCTTTCTCTTGATGCTCAAGGAGTACCATACTTAGATCTTCATCGTTGACTTTTATCCCCAGGTGTTCTTTCAAACTAGCAAAATCTCTATTTTCCTTAGCAAGCTTCTCTTCATCAAGTTGAGTCTCACTGGGGGCGCGCCCTGAGCGATGTGGGTGATGGGTCGCCCTTTCCTGAACAGCTGGCATCCTACGATCATAGTTATCTTTACTTGGATGTTTAATAATGTGATCAGAATAATATAACCTTCAAGGAGTCACCAGTCGAAACCTCATTTCCTACACCTCTTCACCTCCTCGAGAGGTTTTCTCAACTTGAAAAGTTTTCCCTGTTCGACGGTGATTTCGTGGAATACTCCGAGATTTTCTCCTACTTTCTCTTGTTGAACATAAGCTTAATTGTGGGATTGGTTACCCCCCAAGCTGAAGGCGCGCCCTCTAAAGAGTGGATTGATGACTTTAGAGTACGGGAAGCTGCAACAATCAAATCTAAGAGAACTGCACCAGGGCTTCAAAAGGTTGTGGAGATGAAGGGCGCGCTCTTCAAAAGAGGAAAGGCTTGCATGCTTTCAAGGAAAAGTTCCGCATCACATCTTCTACACGAGGGCGCGTCCTCCATTGTATGAGAATTATTCAACATGTCGAGGACTATTCCTCACTTGGTAATTAGGCCAAACAATGTCATTCCTACATCCTTAGCTTCATTATCTTCCAAAGAAATCTCAAGGATGGGTTCACTTATGTCCAAGGGGCCTCGACCTGTAATCAGGGGGCACGCGCTGTGGATCATCATCCCAAGGAAGGGCTCGCTCATGTCCAAGGGGCCTCGACCTGTAATTAGGGGGCACACGCTGTGGATCACGGGGCCTCGATTCCATGTGTTCCCCGTTCTTCTGGCCAGGAAAACCCCTGCAGGCCTTCTCACCAGGCAAACCCCTATAGGCCTTCTCACCAGGCAAACCCCTGTAGGCCTTCGCACCAGGCAAACCCCTGTAACTTTATATATGCAATAAATATATAGAGCAAAATAATTTAGAGGTTGTATATTACCTGGAGGCGCGCCCAGTCAGGGGAAGGCGCGCTTCTCAATAGTCTTCTGAGGCATGCTCTGCTTGAATTAGCAAAACTCACCATTTATAGCTTTCTCCTTTCAGCAAGGTTCACCTCATCTTGCCAGATTTCACTGAGGGCGCGCCCTGACCTACGTTACTCGAGGGCGCCCTCAGAGGGAGATGCCTCTTGGGAATATCTAACATTTTGAAGGAGCATCTTCACATATTGGAATTTTGCACTCGACATATTCTTGAGATCTTTTCTGAAGAAGATGTCCCACCTGCAACTATTCATCTAACGGAAAGTCTTAGATGTTACCTGGAGGAGGCATCCTTAGAGAGGGCTCGTCCTTAGAGAGGGCTAGTCTTGAAAGAGGGCTAGTCCTTAGAGAGAGCGTATTTAGTCATCGAATTCTCCCAAAACTTGATGGAAATCATCTGAGCCTTTGCTACCACCTTGAGGGCGCGCCCTGAGAAAGAGCTAGTCCTTAGAGAGGGCTAGTCCTTAGAGAGGACTAGTACTGAGAGAGGGCTAGTCCTAATGGTGAGGGCGCGTCCTAATGACGAGATCCCGATAATTGCACCTCTTTCCTGGAAGATCCTTCTTCGAATCATGTTTGAAATCTCCTCACCGGAAACCTAGTTCAACGTGGCTGGTCAGAAATCGCCGCCATCGAACATACCCAGAACCATCTTTTTATAGGAACAATCCAAAAATCATCAATAAAACCATCCTTCAAAGTGTTTGATGAATCCCTCTTCAGATCTTGTTCGACCCCCAAGTAGAGATCGCCATTCTTGGACCTTCCTCGTAGCAGCCAGCATGCACCCTCATCGAGGGATATCCCTTAGATCTCGCTTGATGTTTCATAAGAACCTTCATCGTGATGTGAAATCCATCCTCCTTGGATTTTGATCTTGATCAGTCCCCTCCTTCTAGCGCCAATTTGTTGACGGAGGAATTTGGTAACAACAAAGTTTGAGGTTCGTCGCCGGAATCAAGATCTATGATGGTGGTTCTTCGCCAGAAAAGTTGCCGGAGTGTGGTGGCTGTGATGAATTGGGGGCTGAGATTGAGAGGGTTCTTGGTGGTGGCTCGTAGCTCTTCGCTTCCATCCCCCTCAATTTGCCTACGTACCTCTATATTTATAGAGGATCAAGCTAGATGTAGTTCTTGGAGAACAAGAAACCCAAATGGGCTTGGATATCGGTCCAGCATCCGGAATGTTCTACTATGAGGCCTAACCACAAAAGGCCCAAGGCTCATCCAAAATCTCAAGACTTCACGAATATGGAAACTTCCTCCGTCAAGGACTAGTCCTATTCGCTACAAGCTATTTTTTGATTTCAAGGATGCAGGTAAAGCCATGGTTTACCCCAAGTGCAAAACGCATCCCTGTCCCCCGAATGATAAGCACCCACCAGATAGCAGGACTGGTGATCCGTAGCTTTTGGGTGCAAAGTACGGATTACTCCAAAGTTCCCCAATGGGAGCGCGCCCATTGAGTACAGGAACAGAGCTCCAAAGCACACACCAGAGAGAGACCAATCTTTGCATCGAGGAGAACATGCCCTCAATGTATAAGAAAGATCCCTAAATCTAGGAAAACCCCTAGAGGCCTTCTACGACGGACATCCCCCTCCTGAGATACGACAGGAGGGAATTCTTCAACTTCTAGAATCCCAGCTTGAATAGAATCCCAGCTTAAGTAGAATCCCAGCTTGAGTAGAATCCCAGGAGAGATTTCTTCAGTGACTTCTTGGAAAATAAACTTAAATATAAATCTTTATCATGTTTTAGTATTTAAGGCGCGCCCTAACTACTTTATCAAAACCCTAATTTATCCTGAAAATCCCCAAATTGAACCTATATCTGACCCGAATCCATTTTAGAATACCCGAACCGAATTTTGGGCATAACAGTCATTATTAAGACTAGCCTATGACCCGTGCTATGCACGGAATTCACTATTAAACTTATAAATTATTTTATTTTAATGTTAATTTTTTGTAGAATATATTTATTCAATTTGTCCTATTTTATAATTATCATCCTTTTTCATTAAATGAATCACATAATCTTATGATGGAATTATTATACATAAAGAGTCAATTAAGATTGAAAATAAAATTTATGTATATATGTATATTAATCTATGTTAAATAGATTACCAATTATGAATAAGGATGTTAACTGGAAGTTCAAGTTTTTAATGCTCCTATGTTGGTTGTTGGAAGTTCCCTATGTTGCCGGGAGTTCCTTTGTGTCCTTTTCACGTGAAAGTGCTAACAATTGGTCTTTTTAATTTATTAAGTTTTTTTTTGTTAAGCCTTTTTCTTTATGAGTTTTAGTTACATTCTGTCTAATTCTCATATATCAATTCCATTTCCCAACAATTACTGGAACCTCGTGATATCTCCTTTTCTATTTAGTATTAGATGTTCCTATCGTTTTAGATATCTTATTACAAAAAGTTAATAAGATGATTTATATTAATTTAAGAAAACATTAATTTGTTTTTTTTAAAAAAGTTGTGTTATCATATTTTTTTTAAAAAGGAATTTGTACAAATACATTATTTAGCATGTTTTTAAATAAAATGAAAAAATCAGGTTGTATATAAATTAATTTGTGTTTTTTTATGAAGTTGTATTCTTAGATTTTTTTGTAAAAAAATAGAATTTTGGCAAATGCAATATTTGATTATTTTAACTATTTGACCGTATTTGACCGGGTAGTAATTGAGTAATTGACTGTACTTTAGCTTTCCAGTTGAATTTTTTTTTACATACAAAATAGTCGATCTTGTCTCCTTTCCCATTATCACTTTTTCATTAGAAGTTTTTTTTTTCTGAAAATACATTAGAAGTTAATTATAATATAATATAATCTTTTATAATATAATCTTAATATAATCTTGACCATTGATTTAATTTATTATCGATCCAATGAATATAATATTTTATAATATAATATAATCTTAAAATAATCTTGACCGTTGATTTAATTTAATATCGACCCAATGATGGTTATTCTTTTCGCGGTAGTATAGCCAACCAAATATCCACCTTATGCTTATTATATATAAGATATAAAATGTAATTTCATATCGATCCAATGAATATAGTCTTTTATAATCTTAAAATAATCTTGACCATTGATTTAATTTAACATTTAATATCGATCCAATGGTGATTATTCTTTTCGCGGATCCAATGAATATAATCTTTTATAATATAATATAATCTTAAAATAATCTTGACCGTTGATTTAATTTAATATTTAATATCGATCCAATGGTGGTTATTCTTTTCGCGGTAGTATAGCCAACCAAATATGCACCTTATGCTTATTATATATAGGATATAAATTCTATTAAAAATACCTTCTATAAAATTTTAATTAAAAACAACTTGCCGTAGATAGATTTTAATGACTGAATGATTGAATCATGGAAAGTAATTATTATGTATAACGGTTTATTATGAATTGAAACACACTTGTGTTAATACACATTAGAGAATAACTCCGCAAACAACCATTGTCTCATCTGACCAAAGGAACACTAGTTAGACAACGTTTTAAAAAATGTTCAATAACCATTGTGTGCAGCAAAGACACACAACATTTTTTCGTTAGCTAATTAAAACAGTGTTTTTCGTGACCATTGTGTAACATGTGTTGTCTGATTCGATTTCTATTGTAGTGATATTTGGTTCAAATAACTTATTATTCGGTTTTTATCAGTTCCAGGTAATAATCGGGTTTAGTATTTCAGATTATTATCAATTATATTTTCGGTTTGGATATTTTTCGGTTTGGATATTTTTCGGATCGGATAAAATTGGTTTTCGGATCATTATCGGATTTTACAATTTGGATATAAATTTGGATTAGGTTTCATGAATTTCGGTTCGGTTCTTCGAAACTAGACCCATTTTGCCAAGTCTCGTCAGGATTCCTAAAAGTCAACTTAAATTCATTTATTTTTAACACAAATAATAGTGGGATGACAATTTTGTAGTTTTTCAACAAATAATGGTAAAAAGGTAATTCTCAACTATTTTATTGGCTCAATTTGTCCCTAGATGCCATTTAATATATATAAGTAGATAAGTAGTTAAATTGATTACAATTCTTTCATTAACTTACTAAGATGCCCAATCAAAATCATGTATTAGCGATCAATTTAAATAAATTCTCTAAAGTGTGTGCTTCACATGGGTGTTATCTAGTTTTAGTGAACACAACAAGAGAACTAGGATGTTTTGTACATATCACTACTAGAAAAACTGCTTTAGACATCGGCTAAAAACCGATGTCAAAAAAAATATTGACCGATGTCTTTGCAGGTTTAGAGAAAGATCAGACTCTTTTACATCGATTTTAAGCCGATATCTAAAGCAGTTGCAGACAACGTTTCCCTTTTATTTTCCATTGTCTTTGGTTAATAACAATCATTATATAACTAGACTAGCATTTCAAATTTGCAATATTATATGATGTATGTCAACTTAAACATGTGACATATAGGGAATAAATTAACAAATACATCGATTTTATTTAAGAAACCGATGTCGAACAAGACTTTTGACATCGCTTATTTATATATCTGATGTTAACAAGTACAACAGACATCGCCTACTTTGAGCTTTACATTCTTAACTGTTGTTAAAGATCGAAATTAACATCGGTTCTTTGAGATTCTCAATGTAATATGCTTTTACAGACATCAGGTTGTATGCAATACCATTTTGCAAAGGATGTATAAAGCTCATTTGGACATCAATTTTTTGTTTTACAACTGATGTCTTTGGCTCAATTAGACATTGGTTTTTTAGTATTAAACTATTGTCATTTATTCATATCAACATCAGTTTCACTTTCTTTGTGTTGTTAATTTGCTTTAAATCACAACTGTGCATTCAAATATATATTAACCAAAAAAAATAGAACCATACACAATATCGCAAAATGAAACCAGAAAATTCTCATACTATGATTACCAAATCACTCGTTCCATTACACCAACATCAACTATCCAAAATACCAACATCAACTATCCAACGACATAACTAGCATAATTTTCAAAAACATAAAAATTCCAATTCTAATCCCTGCAGGTAGTGCTACCAACCTTCCAATCAACAAGAACTACCACTGTCTAAACAAAATATACCAATCCCATACGTACAACTGCCAAATACATACATATACCAAAAACTACCTAATATTCGAGGATCGATTAAAGAGACTAGAGAGGGGCAGAAGTGCTAATCCAGAAGTGTTAATCCCCTTACATTCTTTCTTGGATATACGTGAGCGTCTCTATACGCACCTTGTCCAACTCCTCCCTAGTATAAGACTTCCGACTCTTGCTCGCCCACTAAATAGAATATAGCACACCAACACCAAATAACAATTAATATAACGTTCAAATGTTCAATTAACCTAGCTAGCAATTATAATTATATTACATGCAGTCAAGTTCCATCAAAATGTCATAAAATATACCTTGGTAGTAAAAGTCATTTATTTATCACAGATTATATCTTTCATGTAGCGCATAACAACGTAACCACATTCATGGCCACCAGGTTGTTTAGGAGAGATCCCTATTAAATAAAAAGCTTACACTAACAATCAGTCGCAAAAAACAAAAATCTTATCAATTAAACAAAATGAAGTACTGAAATACTTACAACAAGATTCTTTACTTTAGGGAATTTGCTTCCCCTTCCAGTTTGAGCATTGTAAGATTTAAGTGCACTGTACAAAAGAATGTGGTCATGTCTCAATAATAATAGAGCAATGTAAGAAAAAATCGATACACATTTAAATCTGATAGCAAATATATTAAATTTACCTTGATAATGCTCTTTCCAACTCCGGAAAATGTGTTGGATGAGACCAAGGATAGAGGATAAAAATTTCACCAGCCCAAATTCGGACCAAATCCAAAGATAACTGTTTTCATGAAAATTCCAGTCAGAATTTTAAAAAATTAGAAAAAAACCTTAATTAATTAGCAAAAAAAAACTTACTGCTGATTATGCGGCATCAAGAGCATGCGATCATAAATACGCTCTAGCAATCGCTTAACAACATAAGACTCAAATCTTTATTGAGGGTAAATGTGGCCCTGGATAAAAAAAAACCAAACAAATCCAAATCATTATTTTCACGAACCAAAGTGTACAAGTACCTACAAATAAAGAGATTATACTCAAATATCACAGTATAAAATATGCAGAATGAGACAAGAATGTAGGGAAAAACTTACAACATGTGCGTAAATATTGCACCTTGCCCAATCTCCTTAAAATTTAATAAGTCGACTAAATTCTCATGCAATATGTATATTGTTTTTTCAAATCCAAACACCTCGGCATCACATTTTATTGCTATAGAGATCCCACACTCTTTCATAATTGATGTTGCATGTTTATACAACAGTTTAAAGCCATTTGGAACATTCTCAGTTGGTTCCATTTCACTGAACAAAGCAGCAATTCTTTGCAACTCACTTTTCTCTTTTTTCTTTGAAGATAATCCTTCCTTTCTAATTTTCTGCAATTAAATAGCAAATAATTAAACAAAACTTGAATAACAACACATTCTATTTTAGCAATTATTCAAAAAGTACACCCGACCATAAAATGTACTTGAATAACCGTATATTTAATTTTTGTACAACTGCTCAATGACTAAAAGAATGTCAAAAAGTACATACCACAACAGGTGCAAAGGTGATCAAGTCTTGAGGCCATGCTACCATATAACCAATAGCTTGTTTCACTTTCTCTTTTTCAGCTTCAATCGGGAATGGGAATTAAGGCATCTGGTTGGATGGCTCCGTCCACTGACACGCGAATGCATCCTGGCTTTAAAGGCACTCCATGAACTACACAATTCATTTCAGGCTCATCAAAAATCGTGCCAAATGCAACCATATTTGTTATGTTGTCCACAGACAGCTCACACGATCGCGGACCCTGCATTTATCACAAGATGTTTAAAATTAAATTTCCATGTGTTGATTAATTATAGTCCTATCTCTTGTGCCCACTATCATATACGTACAATTTTTTTACCTTCGTTTCAGGTGGTGTAGGGTCAATAGGAACACATTCAACATCGTTATCAACAATCAACCTTACAATTGTTGGTTCAACTCCTGCTGGTTTAAGTACTGAATGAAGTAAATCTTTTCCTGCCAGGAAACTTGCTTTGTCGAAAAAAGGTGGAGAGGATGTACTGGGTAAACCACTAATCATAGCCTTAAGCTCAGCCAGCTCCCGTTTTGTTCTATCCATTTCCTCATCCCTTTGTCGATCACGGGCCAACAAGTAAGACTTTGTGATTCTAGTTCTTTTTGGGGTTGGCAAATTGAAGAACATTATTGGGGTGACAAAGCCTCCAACTCCTCTAACCCTGCCCGAATGCTCAGGAGTTTGCAGTGCTCTAGTTAATACATCGTCACTTCCAGATGGTTGAAATTCACCCGTGCGCTTCAGCTCTAGAAAGTTATCCTATCAACACAACATGCATTCATACATGGATAAAATACTCATTATTATTTCACTAACTCTATAAATTAAATCAAAAGGATGAGACACAAAGGGTAGCTTAAAATTCTTTCAACTACCACAGCCACTTTAGGATCAGCTGTCTAGTCATTTCTATCGCTTGATCAGGTACATCTTCGGGCTCAATTTTTCCTGACTTTACCTAAACAAAATGGAAAAACATGTATAATATCCATTATCAAACTAAAATTACAATAACAATTACACATTCTTACTTCTTCTTCTATTAAGCCAATGTAGCCTTTCCTGGACGTGCGGTGTGGATATTTTCGTTTCTTCACTCTTCCGCTCTGTGATTCACGAAGCATCTACAAGTGTAGTCAGATTTATTATCTAGTTAGGTATGCCATCTAGTAAATTAGATTTGTTCCCTGAGCAAAAAATTCAAATAAACATAGAACAACGCATACCATCCAGTCATCACCTATCCTCTGTCCAACAAATTTCTTCCAAATATCTTTACCAACAAATTCATACTTCCTTGGAGGCTTTCGCAGTTTCTTCTTGTCTCCCTTAAATGGCATCACATGCTTAGCAGTTAGTGTAGATCTGAATTGTCTCCACTTTGTGCCAACAGAGTGAAGAATATACGCCTCACTTTTTGGAGAATTTTTGAATGTATTCTGAAACAATTAACGACATAATATAAAACTTTAAATAGTTGAAGGAATTTAGAATGTATTTTGAATGTGAAAATATGTTTCCTTTTTTGTTGGATTTTACCTGGACATCATTCCATAACTTCTTTTTTAAATCAGAATTCACATTTGGCCAACTTCGAATATCGATCGGAATCGTATTCCTAGCCACCATTCCTACGTAAGACTGCAAAACATGCCTACTTTTTCCAATAGGGACTCCAATATGATTTGTTCTAACTTTTATCTTCTTACCCTGAGCCTTCTTTATCACCAGTTTATACATAGCTGAGGGACCTCGAGGAGCTCCATACCTCTTTTTAGTAGATTCAATACTAGTAATCGTTGCTTGTAAAGAGTCCGACTCTTAAGGAGGTTCAAGTTGTGTTGCTTGTCCGGCTTCTGGCTCATCATGAGTTGCCAATACTTTATCCTCCGGCACCAACTCTTTGCTTTTTTTAGGGCTGCAACCTTCTTCGAATTGTACCTTCTGCTTTTTTTGCTTTTTAGGTGCCATTTGTCTCCTTCAATCTGTAGAATTATACACTCTATTAGTGAATGCAAGTATGAATATTTGAAAAGAGCCTAAAGTAAAATTCAATTAATTAGTTAGGGAACACTAAAATCATGATTAATTAGGCACATATACAATTTTAAAAAATGCAATTACCTTCATATAGTCATTGCAGCAACATAATTAAAAGAAAATTGTAGTAAACGGTAACACTACTGTAAAATTCAAGTAGGCACAGGAAAAGCAAATAATTAAAAGTACTGATATTGAAAATACGATACGCATTACAAAGTGATAACAAACTAAAATAAAGAGGACATGATATAAAGACAATGTCTCCTAAAGAGCTACATTACATTAATTGTTTTTTTAACCCAAATTCCTTCAATGTTCTGTCTACAATTGCTAACACTACGCTTAACATCATCGACGAAATCACACGTTGGAATTCTGAAGCAAAATGTGGGATTTTCCAAGACAGTGTCTCCTAAATCATCTTCGTTATACACATCATGATAATCTCAAGTCGTAGAGGTTAATACAACAGACCATCTAGCATCAACCAGATCTTCCACATAGAAGACTTGCTTGACCTGGTCAACAGACACATATTATCCTTCTTATGTCCTTGTCGATTAAAGTCCACAAGTGTGAAGCCAAGATCATCTACCTTTATGCCTTTATCATTCTCTGCCCATTTACACAAGAATAAGGGGGCTTTGAATGCATGGTTATCTAACTCCCATATTTCTAGGATGATGCCATAAAATGTCATATCGCTCTCGACTGAATTTAAATCCTTGGCACTAGAGACTTGGACTATCCTAGCCACTACCGACACACCACTATTTTGAACAACTCTCACATCATCTCGGTCCTTTGTAAAGTACCGCACTCCATCAACTATATACCCTTCATATTTCAAAATTGAAAATGATGGTTTTCCCGCCAACCATCTTATTGTTTCAGAAACATATTTTACATTCTCTGTAATTTCATTACTAACCTGCGCGAAGAAGAAAAAATTACAATCATATTTCATAATCCAATTAAGAAGAGGCACGAATTTAAAAAATACATAATAAAAGAAACAATTAGAACATTAAATTTTTTTTCAAACCAATCAGCAAATTACCGATTGTGTTCACCCATCAGCCAATGAACACTTTTCTTTGTCCCTGTTAGAAATGATTGATGAAAACAGTGTTTGGAAGCTAAAGTCAGAAAACAGAGTTTAGCTGGAAGCAGTCAGAGTTTGATTAAACACTGACTGGAGGCGCAAACAGAGTTTGTTAAACTCTGTAGCGGTATTGTCTGAAGAGTCAACAGTGTTTGAAGATTGATAAATATGGAAGCAATATCTTTGAAGATTGGAAAGCTGTCAAAGAGATTGAGTTGACTTGGAAGACTGGAGCAATCGTGATTGATATCAATTGTATAGCTTGATTTTAGGAGTATCAGTTACTGATTGTACGAAGCTGTATGTTCTATAAATACAGTTAGGTTAACCCTAGAAGGGCAGTCGAACATTGAGATATTCATCCATTGTAACCTAAGCAGCTCTCTGTGATATTTACATCACTGAGAGAGGAATTATTAATTCCAAACAATTTTTAATTGTTAAACAGTGTGTTCTTGTTAAGTTATTCATACAGTATTTGATTACTTATTGTGTATTCGACCTAACAAGTGGTATCAGAGCCTAATCTGTTACTTTATTACAGTTAAAGATCCAAACACAATAGTAATCAATGGCAGAGATACCTCCACCAAATGAGAAAGCCCCTACTACTGTTAGTAGGTATGAGACAATCAGGGTTCCTATACTTAGGCCATCAGAGTATGCAATTTGGAAGGTGAAAATGACCATGTTTCTGGAGGCTACAGATCCAGAATACCTTGATAGAATATATGAAGGTCCTCACAAACCAACAAAATTATCTGCTGCTGCTGCTGGTGAGGAGGCAAAGGTCATTCCAAAGGAAAAGAAAGATCTAACTGCTGAGGATCTTTCATCTATTGCAAAGGATGCAAAAGTGAGACATTTACTTCACAGTGCATTAGACAATGTTATGTCTAATAAAGTGATTAATTGCACAACTGCAAAGGAAATATGGGATGCACTTGAGGTTAGGTGTCAAGGAACTCCTGCAATCAAGAAAAACAGAAGAAACATACTCACTCAGGAGTATGAGCACTTTGAGGCAAAGTCTGATGAAACCATGACAGAAACATTTGACAGATTCTGTAAACTGCTCAATGATTTGTCATTGGTTAACAAAGAATATGATTTAGAAGACTCAAATCTCAAGTTTCTTCTTTCTCTACCTGAAAAGTGGGATGTGAAAACAACCACTATTAGAGATAATTATGAACTTGGTGAAACAGAGATTGATGAAATTTATGGGCTGCTCAAAACCCATGAATTGGAATTGGAGCAGAGAAACAAAAGAACAAGTAGAAAGTCAAAATCTGTTGCACTCAAGGTTGAGGAGAAACCATCAAAGAAGGAGGCATCAAGGAGAAAGGCAAAAGGGAAAGCCTTAGTCATCCATTCAGAGAATGAGTCATCAAACACTGATGTTGACTCAAACATAGATGGTTCATCTGATTCTGAAGATGATGAAGAGATGATGCAAATGGCTGCATTGATGGTAAAGACCTTCAAGAAGATGGGTTACAAGAACTTCAAGAAGGGAAAGAGATTCTCAAGGGACTACTCAAAGTCTGACAAGAAGAATTTCAAGAAAGCTGAAGGAAAGGACTTCAAATCTGGAAAGAAAGATAAGTCTGAGATTCAATGCTACAAGTGTAAGGAGATGGGACACTATGCTCCAGAGTGCAAGAAGGGTAAAACTGAAAAGGCACTCTACACCAAAGGCAGAGATTGGGCAGACACTTCAGATTCAGATGAGGAAGTCAACTATGCTCTCATGGCTACTACTCAGACTGAAAATGATGATCTCAAGGTACCTCCTACAACCTATGCTTATAACACTGATAATATAACTGAATTAAGAATTTATCTTAAAGCATTGCATATCAGTTATAGGGATCAGACCTTAGAAAATGAGAGGATAAAGTCTGAGTGTTCTCAACTCAAAGAAAGAAATAAAATTGTTGAGGAACAGTTAGAGAACATGAATAAAATTCAAAAAGAGAGAGATGATGCAGTGTTTATTGAACAGGAGTTGCTAGGTAAGTATAAGCAACTAGAATCAGAATTGGAGGATAGTAAACACATCATTAAAACTTGGACACACTCTGGTAAAGACACTCAAGAAGTGTTTCAGTCAGATACAGTAGGTCTAGGTTACTCTGTTGGAGATGAACTTAGATTTGAAAATAAGGTAAAAGTTAGACCATATTGTTCATCTGAGGGTAATGTCATGGGAACAGGTGGACCTAAGACTGAAGCACAGAAAAAGGCTGTTAAAGAGTCATATGCTAAAACTTTTGTTAAAGAGGCTAACATTGGTTTAATGACAGATAAACAACTCAAGCATAAGCTTAAGGAGATAAAATCTGTCAACAAACAGAGATTGCCTAAGAAAAACAAAAATGGAAAAGTAGGCATAACTTCAGGAATTAAGCCAATGCTTGCTTCATTAGCTCCTAGAAAAACATGCTTTAATTGTGGTAGCACTAATCATCTTGCTAGTTTCTGCAATAAGAATAAGAACATTAATTCTTTGCCCTCTAAAACTGCAGTAAAGAGTGATTATGTGAGAACTAGACCACAGACTTTATGCAAACACTGTGGAAGTACTTGGCATTCTATTTACACTTGCAGAGATTATCATGCTATTTATTATAATTACTATGAACCCAAGCCAAATTTGAAATGGGTTAAAGTAAACTCTGCAAATGTAAACTCTGAAAAAGTTAGCTTAAACTCTGTTAATGAAAATTCCGCTGCAAAAGCTAACAGATTTAAGAAAGCCAAAGGATCCAAGCAAGTCTGGATCCTTAAAACTAATAATCAGTGATTGTTTGTGATTGCAGGGCAACAGGGTTAGTACCCTAGTCGTGGACAGTGGATGTTCAGGACATATGATAGGAAATAAAGCCCTGCTATCAGAGTTTGAGGAGAAGGCTGGTCCAGAAGTTTCCTATGGAGATGGCAACATAGGACATACACTGGGATATGGCAATATTAATCTTGGAAATGTCATCATCACAAATGTAGCTCTTGTTCCAGGACTCAAGCATGATTTGCTATCTGTGAGTCAAATCTGTGACAGAGGATATCATGTAGATTTTCAGCCTGAATATTGTCAAGTGATCAGTAAATCTACAGGGAAAGTTGCTCTAGTTGGAAACAGACACAATAACATCTATGAAATCAAATTGTCAACAAACACTGATGGCAAAGCAGTGTGTCTGTCTACAAGGATGTCCAGTGAAGAGAGTTGGAAATGGCACAAGAAACTCTCTCATTTGAATCTGAACAACATCAATGAGCTAATCAAGAATGATCTTGTAAGAGGTCTACCAAAGTCCTTGTTGAATGTAGAAGGACTGTGTGATTCTTGTCAAAAGGCCAAACAGAGAAAAACATCTTTCAAAAGTAAATCTGAGTCTTCAATTGCTGATCCTTATCATCTACTACATGTTGATCTTTTTGGTCCAGTGAATGTGATGTCTCTTGGAAAGAAGAAATATGCATTAGTCATTGTTGATGAATATACCAGATTCACATGGGTATATTTTCTTGCAAAGAAGGATGAAACTGCATTAACACTGACAGAACATGTAATTCAACTGGAAAAAGGGTCAGAGCATCAAGTGAAGATAATCAGAAGTGACAATGGAACTGAATTCAAGAATTCATCTATGGAAGAATTTTGCAAGAGTAAAGGGATAAAACAAGAGTTTTCTGCACCTGGTACTCCACAACAAAATGGTGTAGTGGAGAGGAAGAACAGAACCTTGATAGAAGCTGCCAGAACCATGCTAGATGAAGCAAAGTTGCCAACATATTTCTGGGCAGAAGCAGTTCAAACTGCTTGTTTTACTCAAAATGCAACACTGATCAACAAGCATGGTAAAACACCATATGAAATGGTGAAGAAGAAAAAGCCAAATCTAAAATATTTTCATATTTTTGGATGCAAGTGCTTTGTGTTGAAGACTCATCCTGAACAGTTGACCAAGTTTGACCTAAAGGCAGATGAAGGTATTTTTGTTGGCTATCCACTGTCAACTAAGGCATTCAGAGTTTATAATCTGAGAACCAGAGTGATCATGGAATCAATTCATGTGTCATTTGATGACAAGAAGATAACTGGACTTGAAGATGTAGATGAACATGATCAACTGCATTTTGAAAATGAAGATTTATTCTCTGAAAAAGTAAACTCTGATCAGACTGATGTGTCAAACTCTGTTGATCTAAACTCTGAACCTCTACTGGTAAATACTGAAGAAACTCTTCAATCAGAAACAAGGGAAGAACCAGTTGAGGGGGAGCATGAAGAATCACATCAAAGTGAAAATTCAAACACTGATAGTGACTCAAATGATAACTCTGAATCAAACACTGTTGATTCAAACTCTGATCATTCAAATTCTGAGAAGTCACATTCAGGGGAAGCATCAGAAAATGAGGAAAGACACCAGGAAAATCAGGAGAGCATGGATCAAGGGGGAGGATCACATGATGACAGAAGCAATCTGCCTTCTGCAAGAAAATGGACTAAATCTCACACACCTGATTTGATTATCGGTGATCCAGATGCAAAAGTAAGGACAAGAAGTGCAACAACAAATGAATGTTTATTTCATGCATTCTTGTCACAATCTGAGCCAAAGAAAGTGGAAGAAGCTCTTAAAGATGCTGACTGGATAACAGCAATGCAAGAAGAGCTAAATGAATTTGAAAGAAATGAAGTGTGGACACTTGTACCAAGGCCCAAGAATAGATCCATTGTTGGTACTAAATGGGTTTTCAGGAATAAAACTGACAGTGAGGGTGTTATCACAAGGAACAAGGCAAGACTGGTTGCAAAAGGCTACTCACAATAGGAAGGAATTGACTATGATGAAACATTTGCACCAGTGGCTAGATTGGAAGCAATCAGGATTTTTCTAGCATATGCCTCCCACATGAAATTCAAAGTGTTTCAGATGGATGTAAAGAGTGCATTTTTGAATGGAAAACTTGAAGAAGAAGTGTTTGTGGAACAACCACCAGGGTTTGTTGATCCAAAATATCCAGATTATGTCTACAGGTTAGACAAGGCACTCTATGGACTTAAGCAGGCACCAAGGGCATGGTATGAAACCCTTGCCAAATTTCTACTAGAAAGTGGATTTCACAGAGGTACTATTGACAAAACTCTGTTTTATTTCCAAAATGGTAGTGACTTGCTTTTAGTTCAGATATATGTGGATGATATTATTTTTGGGTCTACTAATGATAAACTCTGCAAGAAGTTTGCCAAACTCATGCAGTCAAGATATCAAATAAGTATGATGGGAGAGCTTAGTTATTTTCTAGGCCTACAGGTGAAGCAAACAGATGATGGAATTTTTATAAATCAAGCAAAATACACCAGAAACCTTCTCAAGAAATTTGGTATGCTTGATTGTTCATCTGCAACAACTCCCATGGCAACTGCAACAAAATTGGACAAAGATGCAGGGTCATCAGTAGATATGACAAGCTACAGAGGAATGATTGGTTCTTTGCTCTATTTGACAGCTAGCAGACCTGATATCATGTATGCAACTTGCTTGTGTGCAAGGTTCCAGGCTGATCCAAGAGAACCACATTTAACAGCAGTAAAGAGGATATTCAAGTACCTCAAGGGCACTATGACTTTGGGGCTGTGGTATCCAAGAGAATCAGAGTTTAAACTTCTTGGTTACTCTGATGCAGACTTTGCTGGATGTAAGATAGACAGAAAAAGCACCAGTGGAAGTTGTCAATTTCTGGGTGACAGACTTGTTTCCTGGTATAGCAAGAAACAGAAGTCAATATCTACATCTACAGCTGAAGCAGAGTATATTGCTGCTGGTAGCTGTTGTGCACAGATTTTATGGATGAAGAATCAACTGCTGGATTATGGATTAAGGTATTCCAAGATACCTATTTACTGTGATAATCAAAGTGCTATTGCAATGACAGGTAATCCAGTGCAACATTCAATGACAAAGCACATCAGCATAAGGTATCACTTCATCAGAGAGCATGTAGAGGAAGGCAACATTGAGCTTCACTTTGTGTCTACAGAACAACAACTTGCAGATATCTTCACCAAGCCATTGAGTGAAGCTACATTTACAAGACTGGTCAATGAACTAGGAATGGTCTCTAGTTTTGACTAGAGATGTTGGTTAGACTCAAAAACTTATTTCTAAAATATGTTGCTCATGTTTCTGCAAATTGTTAAGTGCTATGTGAACCTTAGTATTAAACTCTGTTGTGCATGCTTATGTTTAAAACTTTTTAAACTCTGTCAGCATGTCTATCTGTTAAACACTGTTAACATGTTAGATACACTCAGTGAATTCAGAATTGATTATTGTCTGAATGAAAATACCAATGAAGAAATATGTATGAAGCATGATTCACAGTAATTAAATCATGATTCTTTCTGAGTCACTGCTATCTAATCAGACTTTGTGCAGAAAATCAACACAGCATGATACTGTTTCATATTTATAGCATCTCTTAGTTTATTCAATCCTAAACTCTGAGTCTATGAATATTGTGTGAATTGCCTCTCATAAATAATTTTGGTTATTGATGAACTCTAAACTCTGATAAGTGACATTCTGTTTCCAAAGGTATGGTTCATGATGATTCCTTTTTTGTACTTGTGAAAACCATAAAACTTGAGATGTGTCATTGATTAGTTTGGTGAGTTCAGATTCATGTCTACAACCTGTGAGAGTTTGAGCCAAATCAGTGATTGATACATTTTCTATCAATCAGTATTTATTGTTGTGTGATATTCATCAGGTAGTATGTTTCTCTAGAACTTGTATTAAACCATTTTGAGACTACAGGATATGTGTGTGCATGAAAATGATAAAGGCAATAGGATTTACCATTCTTTCAAACACTGTTCGAAATTCTTTTGAACATTGTACAAACACTGTATAAACACTGTTCATAAATTCCATCCTTAGTAAACCCCTTTGAGCCTTATTAACTGCTCATTTTTCTTATACTCTGAAGTATTAAGAGCAGTTAAATATTTTTTTCTCAAACAGATGAGTGTTTCTCAAGAAAAGAAAAAGTTTACTCAGTATATATGCTAAATAAAAAAAAAAAAAATGAATGAAAAAAAAAAAAAAAAAAAAGAGCATATATACTGATCTTGTACAAATATATACTGTGACTGAACACTTTGTTTTCTTAAGATGCTCAGCTTGAAGTCACTCTTGAATAAAACATCTCTTTTCATCTGTTTGATCTTACTCCATTTAAACCCTGAATAAAGTCCTTTTGATTTGTGAATACATGTACTCTAAGTAGTGTAGAATTGGTGGACATTCAAGCATATGGTAGACTCTGCTATTTCTGATTGAATGTGAGTGTAAACACATCACCTAAACACTTGTGTGCTTTGAGAGTTTGTGAGGTTATACAGTTCATAACTGTTATTCACTGAATGATGCTCTGATTTCTATCTCTTGATATTTTTGTCTTTAAAGACTGTGTGCTTACTTGGATAATCATGGACATCAAAGGGAATAGAAGTTTTCAGATTTCTGTATTACAGTAACTACAGAGTTTAGCATTCATCAAACAATCAGTGTTTAATATGAGAGTTTGTGCATTCAGTGTTTATTAACTGTTTGTTATGGATTTTATGAAATATTAGATGCTCTAAAAATTGATTTCAGTAAACTCTGCTTCACACACACTCATATTCACAACTGTGCAATTTTTGAAAGGGTTTTAGTGATAAAGTTGGAAAATTGATAAACACTGTTGAGTTGTGTTAAGTACTCTGAGGTAAAGTCTTATTGAGATGATTTGACTATTTTGGAGTAATTGGGGTCGTTGACAACTGTTAATTAGTGTTAATGTGTCTAAGTGTCGTGATTATAGGAATAACAGCGGTAATTATTAAGTGATCCATTGGCTGTTTGACACGTGTCCCATGATTGTGTTCCACTCAAACACTACTCTACAACAGTTGCGCGTTTTTACTAAATAAACGATTGTGTTTTAATTTTACTCTAATCGTCTTTAGTCTCTCACTCCATATCGATTCACATTCACCCACTCACAGTTACTTACATACTTATTCATTTTCACACTTCTCTTATTCTCTCCTTCACTTTTTGATAAACACTTACAGTGCATTCAAATCTTTTCTCTGAATATCTTCGTATCTTGTTACTAATGGCAACTAAAGCGTTTGATGCAGCAGGGTTAGTTTTTCTCCCTAGTAACTATGCAGCACCATTGGATAATGAAAATGCTCCACAGGCGTTTCACTTGTTCCAAAACTTCTTGAACGATTCTGAAATAGGGACGGCTCTAACTGCACCACCAACATTATCTGCTTCACAGATTGCTACTTTCTGGACAAACTCTGAATATGATGATGGAGGAGAGGCTGGCACTCCAACAATCATTTTCACTCATGAAGAATCAGAGTATATCATTACTCCAACTACTGTTAGGGATGCTCTGGACTTTGAGACACACACTTCTTACAGTGTTGTTGGTCATGATAGATTGAGGACAATGTTGGAACAAATTGGATGTGCAGGAAACTTGAACAAGATAGGGTCTTTGAGACGGCCAAGTTTGAGAAAGGAATGGAGTTTCTTCTTTGATTGTATAACAAGGGCTTTTGGAAAGAAGACAACAAACTGGGATGCACTACCTCTGGATACTCTCCAAATTGGTCATGCTCTACTATATGGAGGTAACTTCGATTTTGGTAGACTAGTACTAATGAACTTGGGAGAGCGATTGTCTGAGTCTACTACTGTTTATTTTGCTCGTTTTTGTCAATTGCTATTTACTGCATGTGTGCCTAACATTCCAATTGATGAAGCTGATGTAATTCAGCCTTTTCAAGTTGCTAAGAGAATGTTCACTGATTTGATAAACAAAGATGTCACTAAACAGCAAATACCTGAGTTGTTTATGCCTTTAGCCTTACAAAACTATGTGAACCAACCACAAGACCCTCAATCACCACAACAAATGCCTGAACCACCAGAAACCATAAACTCTGAATCAACACCTCCAACACCCACAACTACTGTACCTACTACATCTCAACAACCACAACCAGAAACTTTAAACTCTCCACCCTCAAACACTGAACCATTAAACACTGAAGCTTTAAACACTGATACCTTACACTCTGAGCCAGCACCTACTGAACCAGCCAAAACCAAGCCAAAGAGAAAGAAACACACTGCCCAAAACACTAAACATTCAAAGGCTAAACAGACATTACCTGGAGCTGTTTATACTAGAAGAATGAAGCAACATGCAAACAGACCTTCACTTTCACCACCAAAAGAAAGCTCAAGTGAAGATGAAGAGGAGATTGTTGTGCCAATCAAGAAAAGGAGACTAATTCTTTCTGATTCAGATGCAGAGAATGTTGTTGAAGCTCCAGAGGTGGTTTCACAGCAAACACCTACTGTTGAGGATACAGTGAATATTGAAGTACCTGCAAAAGTTGACATGCCTGCAGAGAATATTGTGGATGACAAAGTTGAAATACCTGCAGAGGTTGAAATGCCTGCAGAGGATAATGTTACTGTTGAAATACCTACAGAGGATAAAATGCCTGTAGAAGAGGATCAAAGAGATGGTTTGTCACCAGTACATGATGTTCCTGAATCAATTCTTGATCCTGTCTCACCTGTTGTTCATGTTGAAGCTCCTGGTGTAGCTGATGAGCCTGCAGTACATGTTCCTGAAGCTGTGGCATCACACACAGAGCTGGTATCTTCTCAAATTCAAGATAAAGGTGATGAAGCTACTAAGGCAAACTCTGTTGCAGAACCTGTGCAACATGAGGTGATTATTGAAAAGGTTGCAGAAGTTATTGCAGAAACTATGGCTGACACTGCTCAGTACAGTGGTTCTTTCAAAGATGGTCAAGCTCAAGGTGCAAGTGATGAAGATAAATCTGACAGTGATGCAAACTCTGATTCTTTTATGGGTGCACCTGCACAGACAGATAGTAAACATACACCTTTTGCTCAGCCTTGTCCATCACATGCTGTTGAAGTAGAGCATCTTGCTAAATCTGCTGAAAATTGGTATAAACAAGATTGCATTTTTCCAAAAGGGAGAGCATCTGAGTTTGTTAAGCAAACTGCAAAGCAAATTTCAAATCCAGAAATCTTATCCTGTTTAAAGGCAACTGTGGTACAAGTCAAGACTCTGGAAGGAAATTTTGCTGACACTAAACATGAAATTGCTTCCTTGAAGACTGAGATTCAGTCAAGAGAGTTGAAGATGGAAAGAGAGTCCAAAATAAAAGTTGTTCAGCTGTCCAAAGTTCAAGACACTCTCTTTGCCAGGCTAGGAAAGGTTGAAGAAAATCAGACTGCTTTATCTGCTAAGGTGGATTCAATTGCAAACTCTTTAGAGCTCATTACATCAATACTAATTCCTGATGATGTCAAAAAGGGGGAGAGAGTTACTAAGTCAAAATGCAAAGTTTCTCAAACTCTGACTCAAAAGGATGATGCTGGAGATGGAGGGGCAAGTGATAAAAGCAAGGTTTTAAACTCTGAAAGGCAAACTCTGAGATCTGGCAAATCTTTTAAATCACAGTCTGTTGGAACAAACACTGAAACTCAAGGTACTTCAAAGACCAAGAGTTTGGAGTTAACATCAAACCCAAAGACTGATGAGGAGTTAGCTGTTAAGCTTTTCATGGAAGAGAATGCAGAAGGAGTGACCATAGAAGATGCTAAAGCTGAAGAGAAGAGTTTACAAGAAAAACATCTGAAAGCTTTAAAGTCTGAAAAAGGAAAGAAGAATGTGAAAGTTGCTAAAGCTGCAAAGCCTGTTCTTAAAGGTATTCAAATCAAAGAACCAGTTGGTACAGATCAAAGAATGCAAGTATTCAGAAAACCAACAGATGCAGAAGCTAAGCAAAGACTGAAAAGTATAGTTACAACCTCTGTTGATACACATGTTGTACAGAAGAATGAAAACACAACCTCTGTTGCTGCACAAGTTGTGACCACACCATTATTGTCTTCTCAGTTGAAATCAACATTTAAAAGAGGTGCTCCTCATGATCCAAGACTAGAAGCTACAATTCCAATGGATTTTTCTGATGGTAGAGCTTTATCTGGTAAAGTTGGATACAACAAAGAAGGCATAGGCTCACACAGAGATAAAAGACAATATGTTGGTCCTAGAGATCCTTCTTCACTGTCTGTTCCAGGAGGTGGTGTCACTCAAGAGAGTTTAGACAAACTGGAGTCAGTACAGCTTGTACATCAAAAGAGTCTAGAAAAGGATTTCTTGTTATATTTCATGGCTGATGGAACAGTATTTAAAGTCTCTGAAAAGGATATCGAATTAAAATATGCTGAAGAACTTGAATATGTCCTGTATATTTTCAGAGTTAGAAATCAAAGAGCTCAGTCAGTGGCAAATGTGCTTAGACAAAGAATGATTCAAAATCTTGCAAGAAGGCAAATGAAATTCAACAGCAAGTATGTTCCTAAATACAGAGATTGGAATGGCAATCTGATTGAAATGGAGAAGGGGACTACAAAGCTGAAAACAGATCTTGGAATTACTGTTCTGGATTTCAATGTAAAATCTGAAGAGGTGAAATACATCAGGCTGGGAAATGAGATGAGAAGAAACAAAATCTACGATCTTAGAGCTGCTATCTATCAAACTGATGAGAATGATCCTCAGTTGAGAGAAATCAAAGAAGCTATGCAGATAGAGCTTGAAAATGCTGAAAGAAGGTTGCTTATAGACTATCTCAGAAAAGTGCCTGATCTTCAAGAGATTAGAGATTAAAGTCTGTAAGAATTTTATTATTTCATGTAGAATTTGTTAAGTAATAGCTTAAACTCTGTTTGTATGTTAAACACTGTAAACTTTGTATTTGTTTTGACATCATCATTTACTGTAAAACTTGTACATTCTTGCTAATGGACAAGTTGGGGGAGATTGTTAGAAATGATTGATGAAAACAGTGTTTGGAAGCTAAAGTCAGAAAACAGAGTTTAGCTGGAAGCAGTCAGAGTTTGATTAAACACTGACTGGAGGCGCAAACAGAGTTTGTTAAACTCTGTAGCGGTATTGTCTGAAGAGTCAACAGTGTTTGAAGATTGATAAATATGGAAGCAATATCTTTGAAGATTGGAAAGCTGTCAAAGAGATTGAGTTGACTTGGAAGACTGGAGCAATCGTGATTGATATCAATTGTATAGCTTGATTTTAGGAGTATCAGTTACTGATTGTACGAAGCTGTATGTTCTATAAATACAGTTAGGTTAACCCTAGAAGGGCAGTCGAACATTGAGATATTCATCCATTGTAACCTAAGCAGCTCTCTGTGATATTTACATCACTGAGAGAGGAATTATTAATTCCAAACAATTTTTAATTGTTAAACAGTGTGTTCTTGTTAAGTTATTCATACAGTATTTGATTACTTATTGTGTATTCGACCTAACATTCCCTCGGTAAATTTATTCCAGGTACTCCTTATGCATCCTAAGAAAATGAACATATTAAATAAACAGCCACAAAAAGTACTTACCAAAAAGATGAATTTACAAGAAATAATTAAACTGACTTACATAATATAAGGATATACTTCAGAGTTGTTCATCAGGACATGTAGATGTGCCTCATCTCGCTCTTTTTCTTCAACTCATTTCATTGTTGTAGCGGATAATGGACCAGAAATCTTAGATTTGTCCTTTGGAAGGCCTGCAGTGTAACTCTGTTCAACAAACTCAGAGCAAAATTCTACTGATTCTTCTTTTAGATAGCTTTTCGCTATACAACCTTCCGGATAGTAACGATTTCGTACATAACTCTTTTACACTTTATTTAACCGTTTAAATGGATACATCCATCTATAAAATACCGGTCCACACAAACGTAATTCTCTAACCAAGTGGACTATAAGATGTATCATTATATCAAAAAATGAGGAAGGAAAGATTTTTTCCAACTCACACAAGGTCAATATCACATCTGACTGCAGTTTATCTAGTTCGATACATCCACAACTTTGTTGCACAAAGAGTTGAAAAAAAAAACACAATCTTATTATGCTGACTCTAACATATTTTGGGAGAATGGAACGAATTGCAACTGGGAGTAACTATTGG
Organism: Kitagawia praeruptora; assembly: GCA_037693485.1. NCBI lineage: Eukaryota > Viridiplantae > Streptophyta > Magnoliopsida > Apiales > Apiaceae > Kitagawia > Kitagawia praeruptora. The sequence goes on from CM075348.1 coordinate 63,411,412, forward strand.
AGGAGGATGTGGCAGTCATGGGACTTCATCCCATACATCGTCATATCAGCCATCGATACACAATTTTTGATGTTCGATGAATGTCCATAAGGGAGTTTCATATGTAAGAATGATGATAACATTTTCATTTTTTCTGCCTTGGACAAAGTAAAAGGGGCAGGGGGCAAGTATGTTTTCTTTTCTCCTACTTGTGGAGCTAAATCATACCTAACACCCATCTCTACCATATCACGACGAGATGCCTCACTGTCTTTAGACTTATACCGCATATTTAATAGCGTCCCAATCAGATTATCACACACATTTTTCTCGATATGCAAAACATCGAGACAATGGCGAACATGATGAAACTTCCAATATTCTAACTCGAAAAAAATTGACTTCTTCTTCCATACACATTCCACCTTAATTGAACTCCTCACTTCCTTCCCGAAAGAAAATTTAACTTGTTCCTGCTGCGCTAAAATTTCTTCTCTAGAAAGGGGTTGACGTGCTTGTCCATGCTCTTGTTCTCCATTAAAAGTCACCTTTTGCTTCCTATAAGGATGATGTCGAGGCAAGTACCGACGGTGACCTTGGTAACACATTTTTCTACTATGAGGTAAATATTTAGCTATGGTATCATCGACACATACTGGACAAGCCATGTAACCCTTATTAAAATAGCTGGATAAATTTTCGTAGGCAGAGAAATCATTTATTGTCCACAACAACATTGCTCTTAAAGTAATATAAGATTTACTATAAGCATCATAAACATTTAGCTCGCCTTCTTCCCAAAGCCTCTTTAGATCGTCAATCATCGGTTCTAAATATACGTCTAAATTATTACCCGACTCATGTGGACCAGAAACTAATAATGTTAACATCATAAACTTCCTCTTCATACATAGCCATGGAGGAAGATTATAAGTTACCAATACTACTGGCCAACAGGAATACCTATTTTGTAAGCCATTACTATGTGGATTTATACCGTCTGCCGACAAAGCTAAACGAAGATTTCTTGGGTCACTATCAAAGGTAGGCCACCTGTAATCAATATTCCTCCAAGAAGGAGAGTCAGGTGGATGGCGCATCAGGCCATCTTGAGTTTGCTGGTTTGCATGCCAAGTCATCATCTCAGCAGTAAAAGAAGATTTAAACATCCGTTTAAATCTGGGAATAATGGGGAAGTACCACATCACTTTCGTTGGAATATTAATCCTAACCTTTTTATCCTTCCCCACTTTCCAACGAGATACACGACACTTGGGACACTCAAAAGCATCACTGTATATACCCCTATACAATATGCAATCATTTGGACATGCGTGGAACTTTACATAGTCAAGACCTAAATCAGATAAGTTTTTTTTTGCTTCATAAGCATTAGCTGGCAACACATGATCATTCTGAAGCATAGAGCCAATAGAAGACAACAACTCGGTGAAGGCAGTATCACTAATTCCAAACCTCGATTTCCAGTTATGTAGTTTTAACATTGATTCTAACTTAGTGCAATCACTACCCTTAAATAGGGGTTGCTCAGAATCAGCCACAAACCTCTGAAACTCATGCGACTCATCATCGTAATCATTCCTATCGTATGCTTCCTCACATGATTTTTCGTTTGTGATGCGGCAATATTCTCCGAAGGAGGGCATGTACTATTAACAGAAGACCTATTATCGGGACATTTTTCTCCATGCCAAATCCAATCAGTATACCCTAACACTAGTACAAAAATGACCTATAGCGTCGCACTTTTAGCGTCGGTTGTATAGAGAGCCGTGGCCTATACATACTTTAGGCGTCGGTTGCTAGCTTAACCGACGCTTAATGTCATTTGTGTTGGACCTTTTGCGTCGGTCATAAAACAACTGACGCCTAAAACTGTCCCTTTAGCATCGATCTTTACTCAATCAACGTCTAAAACTAACCTTTTAGCTTCGGTCTTACTCAACCAACGCCTAAAACCGACCTTTTAGCGTTGGTCTTTATTCAACCGACGCCTAAAACTAACCTTTTAGCGTCGGCTATAAACAACCGATGCCTTATTATTTTTACGGAGAAGTTTTTGAAATTAACACATCTTCCACATGGACAAGGAATTTTCTTAGGATTAGGTGCATTTTCTTCCGCATATATCAAGAATTTTTCAAGCCCCATCTCATATTCTAAGGAATCCCTATCTTTCAAAGTCCACGACTTATCCATAAATTCAGAAACACGTATAACCAAAATCAATCTACCTGATTTCCATTTAAACAGACAAAAAATACAAATCAAAATGCAGATAAGAAAAACAAACAGTGACATGTATATGAAACAAACAAGGGCATGAATAAGGTAAGTACTGTCAATTCTTTTTATTGTTCTTTCACAAGTCATTTTCACAATTGTTTCTGGCACTAGTTAAAAGCTTTTTACAATCATAAATTAGCTCAAACACGTAGAATCAGTAAGGTTTAATACTAAAATGTAGGTGTTGTGTAGAGGACGTATGTATCATTTATAAGTAACCAAGTCCATATAATTATTCATAATTCCAAATAATAATAACTATGAAGGTATAACTAAACATTCATATAACAAATAAGCAGTTAAAACAATCATATATATCATGAGTTGAGGAGCACGCTAACCTCTGAAGTCCAAAAAATATCAGAAAATGCTTCAAACTTAATCAAAGTCCAAAAGTCAAATTGATATGCTCCTGCAAAACCAAATTGATTAAGTATGGTCAAATTCATTAACAAAGATCACAACATTGATAAATTAAAACTTGCGTTTATGCACAAAAGAACAGAAATACATAATTATTTTCAAAGATCAAAATTTTTATCAATTAAAGATCAAAACTTTAATTTGGAAAAACAAAACACATTAATTTAACATTTCGCCTACTTGTGTGAGGCACAAAAGACTTTCTTAGAAATTATTTGAGCTAGCGTTTCGTAAATCATATAAAATAAATATCCAAATTTCAGAGGCTTTTAAACAAAAAAAAGTACATATACAAATAATAACAATCATATTAAAATCAGAGAATATAAACAACAAATAATAAACCAGAAAAGTAAATCATATTATTTGCAAATTAATCAATAACAGTCATATGTAATCATATTATTTGCAAATCAATGGAAGAAAATTAGAATAAACAACTAGAGAATATACATATAGCATACATATCTATATGCATACATAAATAAATCAGAGAATATACAAGCATATAAATAAAATGTTGAAGAAAAATCCAGATCTGTTGAACAAAAGAGAATAAAAGAGAGTGAACAGAGAGTTGATACCTTAAACCAAACGAGCTAATTTGAACTGAAAGCTAATTCCAGATCTGTTGAAGAAAAGAAATTAAAGAGAGTTCTTTAATTTGAAAAGAAATTAAAGAGAGTGAACGAGCTAATTAAACCCACCTTAGAGATTTAACTAATTGGGTCCAATCGAACCAACTCCATTTGCATGTAATCTTCGATTAGGGTTTGTGTTCTTCGATTAGGGTTTGTGTTCTTAGATTTGTTGAACGAGAGAGATGGGAGAGGGAGATAGCGAGAGAGAGAGAGAAGTGAGAGTGAGAGAGAGTGAGAGAGAAGTGAGAGTGAGAGAGCTAGAGTGCTGAGAAAGGGGGGAAAGGGGGAAAAGGGGGGAGTGATTTTGGTTAAGGGGGGAAATAGAATTTTGGTTAATGGGGCAAACTAAAATTTGTTTATGGGGAAATATTTTTGTAAAAAGAGGGAAAGAAAAGGTACAACGTTTTTTTTTAAAACGCATTAGACAACGGTTACTTTAAAAACCGATGCGGAGAAACTACTATAACATCGTTTTAAAAAATGATGTTAAAAAAGACTTTGACATCGGTGGCTTTACTGTCCGATGTTAAAGATGTGATGTCTATTGCAGTTTTTCTAGTAGTGAATGCAGGTCTTGCATGCATTAGTCAACATCTTTCATTAATTTTCTTATTCAGTGAACAATTTTTTGTAATACATAAAATCTATATTTTTAAGGGTTTGAGATAAAATTTTAACTGGAAGTGGAAAAAAATTAGGAAAGATAACGAATTGGCAATGATGAATATTACATTATGCCATAGATGGGCGGATGCACTACTTTTCTATTGCAACACCCACTTTGTGTTACAATACACGTACTATTTTTGAACTATTTCAACATTGCAACACTTCTGAGATGGTGTTACAGTATATGTGAAATTACTGTTGTAGTACAACATGTGTTGTTGTAAAAGAATCATTGTATTGCAGTAGCGACTAAGCGTTGCATTTGCTATTTTTTTTACATTGATAAATGTAAAAATGAATAAACCTGTGGGTCTCACAGAACTGTTACATGTGTTACAAGCAGTGTTACATTTGCAACAAGAAGTGTTACATTTAAGTGGGTCCAACCAGAAAAGTGGGCCCCACCTGTGGGCCACACACATGGGCCCCACCAGAGAAGGTTGGCCCCACAGAAGTGTTACATTTGCTACGTACAATAGTGTTACATTTTCTACATACAATAGTGTTACATTTGATAATTTTCTCTTTTTGTTAATATTATTAAGTGGGCCTCAAATGTGGGTCCCACTAGAAAAGTGGGGCCCACCTGAAAAAAGTGGGCCCTACCAGAGAGAGTAGGCCCACAGAAGTGTTACTTTTGCTTCATACAGTAGTGTTACATTTGATGCATGCAATAGTGTTAAATTTAATAATTTTCCCTTTCATTTATAATATTAATTCATATTATTAAGTGGGCCTCACATGTGGGCCTTACTTGAAAAAGTGGGTCCCACTTAAAAAAGAGAGCCCCACATGAAGGCCTCACCTAAAAAAGTTGGCCCCCCATGTGGGTCCCATAGGACTGTTACAGTTGCTACATGAATAAGTGTTACATTTGCTACATATAGAAGTGCTACAATTGATAATTCCCACATTCTAGATTCAATGAATTATTTTTTTTAAATGCTTTCTTCGACAATTCAACCGTACGGATGTTATTTGGTACTCATTCTAGTGCTGGAAAAAAATAATAAAAAAATTAAAAGGCTCAGTGGTGCTACATCTTAATAGACACGTTATAATAGTAAAGCTTCGGGAAACGTGGTGCGTGCCAGATTCACTAAATAATATTTTTTAATGATTTCTTCGACGATCCAACCGTACGGATGTTAATTGATACTCATTCTAGTGTTGTAAAAAATATTCAAAAAATTAAAAGGGTTGATTGTGCGGCATTTTAACAGAAACGTTGTAATAGTACAGGTTCCGTTAAAGGGGCGCGTGCCAGATTCACTAAATGATTTTTTTGAAATGATTTCTTCGACCATCCAACCGTACATATGTTGAGTGGTACTCATTCAACTATTGGGAGTAAATAATCAAAAAATAAAAATGCTCGATTATGTCGCATCTTAACAGAAACTTTGTAATAAATATTTGATATTTGTTTAATTTAAGTTACTAATGTTGCAATATAAAATTTTGTGTTACTTTAATAATAGACTTACTGTAATATTACAATAACAAAGTGTTACATTAGCCTTATTTTTTATTTCTTAAAAGAAGAATGCAATGTTACCATAACAATATCTAGTGTTGCATTAGATAACTACATAGTGTTGGAATAGAAAGTGGGGCCCGTACGGGCCCCATAAATGGACCCCACAGTGGGTTCCACATGTGAGCCCCACGGGCCCCACACGTGTCACTTATTTGTTTCTTGCTAACATGAGGCAACACTTAATTTACTAATGTTGCATTTATTTGATTTAGTGTTGTTGTATGACCTAAGGTAATACTTTTCTTACTGTTACCTTTAATAACAAAAGCGTTATATTATAAAAAAGAGGCATCACTGGCGGATGAAATGGTCAAGAAGTAGTAAACTTTGGCCTAATGTAATATTTTTCGTGCTTAAAGTAACAGTAGAAATGCGTTGTATCCGACCATCTATGGCGTAGTGTTCGGAAAGTCAAAAACTTGAAAAAAACAAATGAAATATAATTTTTTATAAAACAAACACCAATGTACAATCCAATTTTTACCTTTAACTTCGTTAATAATTACCTCCAATCAAAACATTGTCATGATGGTAGGCCGTACGAGTAGAAAAAAATTATTAAATAATAAAGAGAAAGTTCTATGAAGACCCTATTTCATTGGACACCTTAGAGATCATATTAGTTCTACATTCAAAATATTAAAAACTTTATTATTTTACAAAACGTGTTACATGAAAATTACTAATTCGTTGAAAATCTTCAAAATCATGTACGTTCCGCAAGCAAAACATGTATATTTTACAAAGTTTTGCAAACAGAACGTGATTTGAACAACAAATCATTTTGCAATATTTTGTTAGCATAAACATGCATGATTTTCAATATTTTTAATGAAATAATAATATACATAGAACATATTTTGTAAAAGTACTCATTTTACATTATTTTACTCGCAAAACATATATATATGGTGTTCAAGGTCTCCGATACACATCGAATATTGAATAATTATATCAAACAAGCTTCTGTGCACACAAGAATTCTTTATTCACTACAAGAAATCCCGGATTTAGCAACGACTTTTAGCAACGGAAAGGTTTCCGTTGACGTTTGCCGACGGATTAGCAACAATAAACAAGCCAACAAAGTTTACTACTACAATGCAACGGATTAGCGACAAATAACTAGCAACGGCATATTTCCGTCGCAAACGAAGGCGCGAAAAAATCCCGCCCTGTTCTTGTAACACAATTGTGACAGAAATCATTCTGTCAAGATTGTGATAACGTTTTAACAACGGATCTCATGACGGATTCTAGCGATGGAATACTTCCGTAGTTATGGGAAATGCTACATTATATCTGCGACGGATTTGCAACGGCCATTCTTATCGACGACATTGCAACGGAAACTACTAGTAACAGGTTTGCAATGGAGACTACCGGTTCACATTAATCCGTCGCTAAGTCGTTGGTAGTTGCAAACATTAACCTTAATACCGAAACTTGATTCTTTCTTTTTGAAGGTCCAAAAACACCTTATAATGTTTTCTTAAATACATGTCGAATTTTAAAGTTTCCTCAACAATTTATAAAGATGACTCCATTTATTTAGCAATAAATTCATCAACTCTCCTCTTTCTCCCTCAAACAAACAAACATCTCGTACAGTGCATTTGGTTTTTGTGTGTCACTCTAAGGCAATTAAGAGTAGTACGACCACTAGCTAATTTCTCCATGTAAAGTTTTAACAAATCTAAATTACTAACCCTTTATATGAATTCAATACTTTATTTCTCCATGTAAAGTTGTCTTGTAGTGTTTATTTATTAATTTTTTCAATTTATATTTATTCTAACACATTTGATATGGAAAACATTCTGTAAAAACTTTATCAACGGTTATTAGCAACGGAATAGGGACGGGTTATTAGCAACGGAATAGGGACGACACCTATTAGCAACGGCATTGCAGCGGAAAAAACTGGTAACGGTATTGTAACGGTCACCTTTAGTGACGGTTTGTCAACGAAATTAGCAACAGACTATCAACGGTATTCTGTTGGTAAAAAGTCAAATTTTTTAATTTCCGTTGCTATACCGAAGCCAATGTAGATCAGTCGTTTCTGATTTCCGTCGCTAAGCCGTTGGTAGTTACAAACATTAAACTTAATGCAGTAGGTGTTTTGCCATTTCTTCTTTCACACATATCCTATCTTCTTTCATTTTTTCTATTCTCTCCAAAATCAAATTCCTTTTCTATCTACATCTTTCCTATTATTCCACCAAATAACACAACCTTGTTCCACATTTTAAGGTTATTTCACTTTTATTGTTTTATAATTTCATTTTTGAAGTGCTAATCATGTTTAATAATGAAATATTACCTTGTTAATTTATTTGTAAGCATTTTTCATTATGTAGACATTGTTGCATAAGTAATCTCACATATTTGTAGTATTAGTGAAGTTAGCTTATTTAAAAAGATTGTTTGTATCTTATTTGTGATAATTCTAATTTATTTTGCTAATATTATATCTTTTTGTAGATTGTTGATAACATAAACATGGATAATAATAGATCTTGGATGTATCAAAGATTTGATAGTGGAGGGTCTCTTAATCATGCTTTTGTTGTTGGATTAGACGAATTTATAAAACAAGCTATATCTCAAGAATCTTCTATGAATGGGACAAACATACAATGTCCTTGTAGTAAATGCAAACATGGGAGATTTTGGGATGCGAAAACAGTAAAATTGCATTTGTTGAAAAAAGGATTTGTTAATGGTTATTACGTGTGGAATCGACATGGTAAGCCATATATTGCAAGAGAAAGTGTCGGGCAATCCTCAAGTAGTTATTCTAATACTTTTCGGGAAAGAGATGAGAATAACCAAATGTATAATATGGTGATGGATGTTGCCGGTCCAAATTTTAATCCACATTCAGAAGAGATGCCGAATCAAAAAGCACAAAAGTTGTATGATATATTACATTCTTCGGAGCGGGAGTTATACGATCATTGTGACACTTCTCAGTTATCTGCCATGGCTCGAATGTTGAGTTTAAAATCTGATCATCATTGGTCGGAAACAGCTTATGATCAGACATCACAATTCATCAAAAGTATTTTGCCTGAAGACAATAATTTTTTTGGTAGTTTCTATGATACAAAGAAACATATGGAAGGATTGGGTCTTCTTTCGGTGAAAATTGATTGTTGTGTTAATGGATGCATGATATATTGGGGTGAAGATGAGCATATGGAGTTATGTAAATTTTGTGAGCAACCCAGGTACAAAACTAGAGTAAAAAGATCCACCCGAGAGAAAAAGAAAGTGGCTGTTAAAAGGATGATATACTTTCCAATAGCCCCAAGATTATAGAGATTATATGCATCACCTGCCACCGCGAGCGATATGAGATGGCATGCCGAACATTATCAAGAAGAAGATGTGATGCGACATTGTTCAGATTCAGAGGAGTGGCGACAATTTGATAGAGCACACCCTTCATTTTCTGCAGAGACAAGAAATGTTAGGCTCGGGCTTTCTGCTGATGGATTTCAACCATTTGGTCAATCAGGTAGTCAATATTCTTCTTGTCCAATCATAGTGACCCCGTATAATTTGCCACCATGGATGTGTCAGAAAGAACCATACATGTTTTTGTCTGTACTTGTGCCTGGTCCAAAAAATCCAAAGCAGAAGATAGATGTTTATCTCCAACCGTTAATTGCTGAGTTAAAAATGTTGTGGGAAGTTGGAGTTGAGACATGGGATATTTCTTTGAAACAAAATTTTCAAATGAGAGCTGCATTGATGTGGACTGTCAGTGACTTTCCTGCTATGTCGATGTTATCTGGATGGACAACTGCTGGTCATTTAGCTTGTCCACATTGTGCTCACGATCATGATGCTTATAATCTTTCGCATGGTGGAAAGCCAACATGGTTTGATAATCACCGAAAGTTTCTACCTTCTAATCATCCCTTTCGAAAGAATAAAAATTGGTTTACCAAGGGAAAGACAGTGTCAGAAACAGCCCCACCTATACGAACAGGTGAAGATGTATTGCAAGAGATTGAGTCACTTGGGTTGATGAAAATTACTGAAGTGGGAAGTGAGGAACACAATGCTAAAATCATCAAGACTTATAAATGTGGATGGAAAAAACGAAGTATCTTCTGGGATTTGCCATATTGGAGGACAGTATCTATTAGACATAATCTTGATGTTATGCATATTGAAAAGAATGTGTTTGAAAATATTTTCAACACCATCATGGCCATCGAAGGTAAAACCAAAGATAATGCGAAAGCAAGAGCTGATATTGCATCCATTTGTCGAAGACCAGAGTTAGCATTTGATGAATCAACACGAAAGTATCCAAAAGCATGCTATAGTTTAGACAAGAAAGGCAAAGAAATGGTATGTCAGTGGTTGAAGGATCTGAAATTTCCAGATGGATATGTGTCAAACATGGCTCGTTGCATCGACATGAAAAAATACAAGTTATTTGGAATAAAAAGTCATGATTGTCACGTGTTCATGCAAAGACTTATCCCGATTGCTTTTCGAGAATTGCTGCCAACTAGTGTTTGGGAATGTATAACCGAATTGAGCCTTTTTTTCAAAGACCTCACTTCTGCTACTTTGAAGGTCAGTGAAATTCGTAGACTTGAAGAACAGATTCTAGTCATACTTTGCAAGTTAGAGCGTATATTTCCACCTGCATTATTTGATTCAATGGAACATCTTTTGGTACATCTCCCCTACGAGGCACGAATCGCAGGTCCTGTACAGTATCGATGGATGTACCCCTTTGAGCGGTTTTTACGCCACTTGAAAAATAATGTGAAAAATAAAGCTCGGGTGGAAGGATCCATATGCAATGCTTTTTTGGTTGAAGAAGCTTCGACTTTTTGTTCACACTACTTCGAACAACATGTTCAAACAAAACATAGAAAAGTTCCTCGAAAAGATTCTAGTACAGGTGGTGAGAGTTTTGAGGGAACATTTTCTATATTTTCTCATCCAGGACGTGCACATGGTTGTGTTAGAACTCATTATCTTGATGATCGCGAGTACATAGCAGCTAATAATTATGTCTTGTTTAATTGTCCAGAGGTTGCACCATATATTGAGTAAGTATTACTTTCAAATCAAAATCAAAGAAATTTATCTATTTTAAAGTGTTATAAAAAATGCTTATCATTTATTTGTAACAGGATCTTTACAAGCGGGCTTCGAGAACACAGTCCATACATGAGTGGTGCCGAGATAGATAGGTGCTTAGAGAGTGACTTTGCTATATGGTTTAAACATTATGTAAGTTTATTTTTAATTCATTTAATTTAAACAATGACAAAAGCACAATTTATTTATGTAATCATGACCATTTTTCAGGCCCAAGATGCATCATTGGTTCCAAATGAATATGTGCGAGATCTCGCGTCAGGACCTCTTCGTTCAGTTAGATCGGTACCGGTTTACTATGTAAATGGGTACAAGTTTCATACACGAGCATATGGGGCCAACAAGTCAACATTTAACAGTGGAGTATGTATTAAGGGATCAAATTATAGCGAGACATCTAATGATTATTTTGGCATATTAGATGAGATTTTGATTATTGAGTATCCTCGTCGCCCGATTAAAAGAACAGCATTGTTTAAGTGCGAGTGGTTTGATCCTACAATTAATAGTGGAACAAGAGTTCATCAACGATACAACATAGTTGAGGTGAATCGAAGAAAAAGATTAAGTGTCTACGAGCCATTTGTTTTAGCAATGCAAGCTGCACAAGTTTACTTTTGTAATTATCCAATTCTAAAGCGAGATAAGGTAGATTGGTTGGTGGTATGTAAAGTTAAAGCTCGTCCACTTGTTGACATGCCTCAAGTTCCCGAATCACGTCAAGAAGCCTTTCAAGATGATGTTCCCGAACACTAAAATATTATTGATACAAATGATATTCTTACACGTTTAAATGATGACGAGGGAACATCAATAGATTTGGATGATGATGAAGAATCCCCAGAAGAAGAGATAGAAATTGATTCCGAAGAAAAAGAATTTTCAAACGATAGTGAGAATTATGATGACGGTAAAAAACTTATTCACTTTCTATTTACATTTCTATTATTTTTATGATTATTATCAAATATTTATTTAATTATTTATTTATTTGTGCTAGTCTTTTTTAAATAATATTCATTATGGAAAGTCTTTGTTTGCAAAACCTTAATAATTATTTAGACAAAAAAGAAACCCAAAAATTAAAATTTATAGGAGGCCAACCTAAAAAAAAGAGCGGTATTCTAAATTTCTAATGAAAATGTGAGCGGCAATTTGTGAAACATTAAGACAAGCAAGTAAGGGTTTTTACTTTTTTTCAATTAGCTCTCTCGGCCGAAAGTTTATTTTTCTCTCTCTCACTCACTCTCATCTCTGGCACAAATCTTGGGTATTAACTCTCATATATTCTTAATTTTTCATCAATTCAAGTTGTAATTATATGTGTATTGTGTTTCAATCTGTTCAATTTGTGGGTATATATGTTGGCCATTATTCCATGGAGAACCATCTTACGTGGAGAACCGTGGAGAACCACTTAAAATGCATTAAAATTGCTTTATATATAAGGGCCCCGCAGGGGCATCTTCACAAAAAAAGTCTTATAATTCTATCCTCTATCTATTTATAAAAAAAATTACAAAAAAAAAAATTTATTTTTTTTTTCAAAAAATGATGATGTGGCAACATTTTTTTAAATTTTTTTTAAAAATTTTCTTTTTTTTATGAATGGATAGAGGGTAGAATTATAAGACTTTTATGTGAAGGGGCCCCGCCAGGGGCCTTATATAAAGCGCAATTTTAATGTATTTTAAGTGGTTCTCCACGGTTCTCCACGTAAGATAGTTCTCCATAGAGTGGGACTCTATATATGTTTGTATTATATTTGTTCTTGTTTCAATCCGTTCAATTTGTGGGTATATGTATGTATAATATCTGCCTATGTACCTGTATCTATACTTAATCTGAGGTAATTTTGTGATTTTGGATTTTTTTTGTTTTTATGTATGGATATGATTGTTATGTTTTGTGATGATGTGATTTCTTGATTTTGTTGTTGTGATTGAATTTCTGTTGTGGAATTTTAGTGAAGATTTTAGAAAGTTGAGAACTTTATTTCTAAGGGGTGGATTATATTTTACTAAATGATATGATGATAGAACTGACGATTTGGGTTTGGGGGAAATGAGTCAATTAGCTAGTCACGACTCGACTTGTCGGAGTCTCAGTCCAACTTGACTCGACTTACCAACGTAACAACCATGCATTATTGTTCAAAAAAATTCCGCTTTCCTTTTCTATTTTCATGCTTCTGTCATTGTGATTAATATCATAGATAACTAAACCAAAAAATGTTTTGTGAAGATGACCCTAAAGTCTTGATGTGGAAAATGTACACAAATAAAAAGTAGTGTCAACAGTGTGACCAAACAGATGCTACTTTGGGAAATTGGTTCATCCCCCCTATCATACGAAATTCATTCATAGATATCCAAGTCTGAATTAAATTGAATCTGCAACATTACTACTATTAGCTAAGGTTGTTATGATATATCAAGAAAATATATTGATAGATAATACTGAAGATATCTTGCCATTATTGTTCAAAAAATTTCTGCTTTCCTTTTCTATATAGGTTGTTATCATTTTGCATTGTAATATTTTTCATTTTTTGTAGAAATGGTTTGTATGGACACAACCGGACAACATAATATATGAAGGCTTTATGAAAAATGCTGCAATCCGCTATAAAGATTTGCGTAGTAGAGCTCGTGCGCATTGGGAAAAAACTTCTGAGTTGGACAATAGGATTGGAAAGGATGTATGGCTGAGTTGGATTGAGGACTGGAAAACCCCTGATTGTCAAGCAAAATCTAAAAGAAAAAGGGAGAATCGTAAGGGTGGAGCTGACCAGGAGAGCTACCCTCCGACACACACTGGTGGTTCAGCTTCTAGCCGAACAATTGCAGCTCATTTGCTAACTAGTACATGCATTATTTTACAGATTATAACATTAATGGTTAAATAATTGTAATTCATATATTAATTTGTTGTGATATTTTATGCAGGCGCGCAGGAGATTGGCAAAGAGATCCCGACGCAGTTGAGATGTTTCACTATTTGCACACAAAGAAGCACGATAGAGTAACATTTATTAATCCGAAAGATGCAAAAATAGCTGTAAGTATACAACACTTTTGTCATTTAAATTTAATTATGATTTGTCATTTATTAATCCGAAAGATGCAAAAATAGCTGTAAGGATAACTGTTTTGTTTTCACCTGGTTTCAAATGCTTGCTGTTAACACCGGCCCTTTATGAAATTTAAAATTTTAGATTGGTGCATGATAACTGAGTAATGAAATTTGAGATTTTAGCTAACTATGGCATGTCTTCGGAGATGTTCTATGTTGAACATTACATATTGCCTAATTAACAAATTGACGAGTCTAAGTTGGAAGCAATTAGTTGGGCAGTAAGGCCCTCTGGTTGATGAGGTCTAGGTTCAACAATTTCTGCATCTTCTCAATGAGTTAAGGATGTGAAAAAACCTGATTTGTCACCTTTTATTAGGAGACTTTTATAGGCAAATAAATCCATTGTTGGTTATTGAGTCAAGTTAAATTGTTAATAATAATATTCTCAAAAGCAGATGATGTTGTACTTGTAACATGATTATAATAAGATGACTCGTTAATTGGTTTAAAAATTTAGTATATACAGGTAACATTCTAACGTTTACTCGTTCCGGTGAGAACTGAAAACTGTGAAACAAGTTCTGCACTTCTGCATTGTGGTTCTGATAAGTAATTACAACTTTTGTTTGGCAGAACCTCTCGTGAGTGTTACCCTTTACATAACTCATCTCATACTTAAGTATCATCAAACCAATATACTGGAAGGCGAGGAGGAAGTAGATATTTATTAAGATTGGTAAAATTATCCGTAATACGCAAGATAGTATCAATTTTTTTTTGCAGTAATAGCTTTCACCAATCCTTTTTTTATCTGAAAAAAAAAAATTTATCAGAAAACTGTCAATTTTACTCATCTGCTGCATATTTTTGATAACCTTAATGTCTAATATTTGAGGATGCTTGTCCATTGACTGTTTATGTGGGATTGTATATATAATTGATATCTACCATTTATGTTTGACTTAATTTATTCTACACAGGAAACAATTAAGGCTCTCCGCGCTGAGCGCTCTCAAGCTGTTGATGGATCATCACCACCTCAACCGGTTGATGAAAATAAATTATTTTATGATGCAGTTGGTGGTCGCAATAACAGGAATGGGATATATGGCCTTGGCGCAACACAAAATATATTTTATGGACCAAGAATTAGCACGGGTGCTTGATACTCAGAATTAGAAGGTTGCAAGATTTAAGGTGAGTTAGATTTGTCAAATTTTCCCTCAAAATCTCTTAACTGAACTTGCTCTTAAAATTATAATTATGCATATCCTTGTTTTCCCTCAAAATCTCCTAACTGAACTTGCTCTTAAAATCTCCTTGTTCGGCAATATCCTTGTTTTCAGTCTTGCTTCTTGAACTTCTTTTGTGTCTATACCTTATAATTTTTTCCAGAACATAAAAATTTAGTACCTTAGTCAAATCAACATGGCAGTGTGTACTAGTTCTCATTATGATAAATGGCAGTGTCAAATTCGATGAATAATATTTAGAGTAATCAGCACTTTGCACCCCTTATCTTTGGGCGTTTTTTCAATTTGGTCTCAAACTATGTTTCTTGGCAGATTGCACCCCTATGGTTTCAAACTCGCTTCAATTTGCACCCTTTTGACCAAATTTCGTCCACTTTGACCGCTACTATTAGGATGAGCGAGGGTAAAAATACAAAGATTTATTCAAGAAACAGTCAATTTACCCTTGATTAGCCTAATAGTAACGGTCAAAGTGGACGAAATTTGGTCAAAAGGGTGTAAATTGAAGCGAGTTTGAAACCATAGGGGTGCAATCTGTCAAGAAACATAGTTTGAGACCAAATTGAAAAAACGTCCAAAGATAAGGGGTGCAAAGTGCTGATTACTCTAATATTTATTGATAAGAATAACTATACGGAACTCGATCCTTGTATTAGAAAGATTTGCTAAATTCCAGTTATGTGTTGGGTTAGAACTTAGAATGAAAACTGATAGGTATTTCCGAAGTATTAGCAATTTGGCCAGGAATGACCTATAGCTACCAGGAGTGAGCACATGATTTTTTTGTTCATTTGTGATGTTTTCGGTGATTTCTTATATTTGCAGAGAATATTTAGGTCTTTCTTAATTATTGTAATTCCAATAATTGTTCATTTGTGTCTTCCTCTGTCCTTTGTGTTATTTAACATCATTGTACTTACTATGTATAACTCCATTGCTAGTAACAATTGACTGTGACCATTGCTGATAAGTTTATTCTTTAAAAATGCAGAAAATTGGAAAATGGATGTGTGCTTCATTGCTGGTGTAGCTCCGGTTTTAACCATCATGTCCTAGCTTGTAAGAAGTATGAAGAACTTAGTTTGTACTCTTTTTATTGTGTAAACTTATATGTATCAACTTGGTTTATGTACATCCCCGAGTTAGAAATAATATGCAAATCCTGAAAAAACATAGAAACAATAGGCCAGTAATATAGCCGAGAATGACCTCTACGATGAAATAATCGGACAGTGAAAGTTGTGATATAAACATGCATATCATTTGTTTTGTATGTCAAGTTCACTGACTTGTCTAGAGGTCTGATTCATTCATTTTATGTAATACACGTTGATCACATACAATTATACAAGTAGACACAACCGTTCATAAGAAAAAATATCACCAACGATTAGTTAAGCTTGTTTCTTGATTGAGATTGATTGTGCTTAATTAATTAAAGAAAAAGCGCTAAAAATAACGTGGCAGGACAACTTCCATCAATATTCTTGCAGACCATGGTCTCTAAATATATACTCCCTCCGTTCTAATTTACATGTTCATTTTGAAAAAAATACACATATCAAGAAAAAGGTTTGTTGGATAAAGTTTTTCAATAAATAACCTCAATAAATGTATTGAAAAATGTGAATAGAGTTAAGTTTTAAAGAAGTCAAGCATTGAAAATACAAATATAGGGGTAATTTTGAAAAATTAGACTTAAATTTATATAGAAAGAAGAGATATTTGTATGAAAAGAAGAGGGACATGTAATTTGGGACAATTTTTTTTTTTTTTGCAAAAAGGACATGTATTTTAGAACGGAGAGAGTATAATTTATATATTAATCATCCTTATAATAAATTAGATAAATAGTTTGAACCAATGCATAAGTCATAAAGGTCATCGTTCTCCTGTTGAACTTTGTTATTCATGTAACATCTGCTAATGATAAGAGATAGCTTATCATTAGATCAGCTTTCTTGTGAAAAATGTGTGCAGTTTAATATTTAGATATATTATGTAGATTTAAATCATTTTTTACATTTTAATGGGTAATGATTAAAGAATGCGTTGCTATCGCATCATTACATTTATAGATGTTTAAGAAATGTTAGGCACACTTAGAGCATCTTCAATGGGGTTGGCTATAATAATATAAAATAATAGTTGGCTAAAATTTGCTGAACCTGTAAGGTATTGGGCTCCAATGGGGATTGGCTATAATGATTGGCTATATTTTGAAAGTAGTATTTATTATTATTTTAAATTCAAATTTACTTTAAAATATTAATATTAACACTAATTAATAATTTTACATGAAATTATATTGCTGAATTAGCAAAAAAAAAAATAAATTTTGGTGCAGTTTTGCTACAGCTTGGCTATATATAGCGTATGAACACTGCTTGGCTATATTTTTGGACAAGGGGTTTAGCCGGTTGGAGGCGTCAAAATTTTACAGATTATGTATATTTGGTACTGTTCACCTGCCACCTATCATTTTTAGCTAAGGGGTAATGAGCGTTGGAGATGTTCTTAGTTTACCTTCTACTGATTCTAATGTTTAATCCAAATATTTTTAGAACAGTGTCATTTACAGATGGTCATTGTCATAAAATTGAGTCAACATGAAATACAAAATATTACTCCCTCCGTCCGAGTTTATGTGAGCTCCTTTCTATTTTGGGATGTCCCAAAAATAATGAACCTACTATACTTACTATTTTTAAACGTTACTTTTCACTATTACACCCACTACATCTCCATTATATATTGTTTTTTACATTATTACACCCACTACTTTCCTCCACTATCTCAAATCTATTATTAAATATTTATAGGTCCCACCATCTTACCCACTTTTCAACTAATTTTACTCTTTTTTTACTAGCTTTTCTTAATCTCCGTGAAAGTCAAATCGGCTCGTCTAAACCGGGACCGAGGGAGTACAAGAAAGACTCTAGAATCACTACAAGAAATCCCGGTTTTGGCGACGGAAAATTCCGTCGGCAATGGCCGATTTCCGTAGCTAAATCGAAGAACGACGGAAATTGGCGACGAAAATGTTTGTGGCAATAAGCGCCGTAGGAAAGGCCTCAACGACGGAATTTATGTACCGTTACCAATATAGCAACGGCCTTGCAACAACATGATAATGGAATCTTGTTGGTTTTGACCTCATTCATACAACTCCTTAGCGACGGAATTCCGTTGCCAATATAGCAACGATTGTGCAACAACATGATAGTGGAATCTTGTTGATTTTGACCTCATTCATACAACTCCTTAGCGACGGAATTCCGTTGCTAGTGAAATTCCGTTGCCAATATAGCAACGATTGTGCAACAACATGATAATGGAATCAAGTTGGATTGACCCCACTCACTCAATTGATTGCAAACGGATTTCCGTTGCTAAATGACGACGACATTATAACATAATTTTCTTAATTCCGTTGGTAACTAGCAACGGTACTGCAATGCAATTACACACATTCCAGATTTTTTAAAATGCTGTTTAACGACGGAATTCCGTTGGTAACTAGTAACAATTCGGAAACGCAATTGCACATCTTCTCAAATTTAATCTGAATATAATCACAAAATAGAAGTGTACCAAAAGTGAAACAAGAAATTTTAACTTCAACACTTTTGCCAAAAATCTGGCAAAGCTTACACATTAAAAAATAACAAAAGGAACCAAGTTCCTACACTTGATTACACCAGTCATGGGCTGGAATTAGTAGTGCATTGTAGGATGTCCTCACATGATTAGTGGGATCTCTTGCCCCATCACACACCTCGATTGTGGGCGTCTTGAATTTCCTTGAGATATAAGCATTCACTATCTCTTTGGTGAAGGACAAGATTCGATCATCATGATCTCCTAGAGGCATCGAGTCATCGGGATCAGCCCTTTGTGTATCAACCCTTCTCCTCCTAGGGGTATCGTTCGAATTAAAAACATTGGGGATCCTAGCCCTTGGGGGCTGCCAAGCTTGTTGTATTTACAGATCTTACTTCAATTCTCAGGTATGCGTTTCATTAGTGAGTATCCTCCCTCCTAGAGTCTTGGGAGTCAGTCCTTTGGATCCTTTGGTCTTAGAAGGCCCTGACCCTCCTTCGAGCTTCTTGCCTGGTCTTTCCTTTCTGAGATAGCTATCTTCATCAGTGGATGATGAATCGTCAATAGCATAGGGTTCGGAAAAATCTTGACTCATTCATGGACGTTCTAGGCCCTGATTGCGTTGAGGCACGTATGTCTCGCATTGCTGGTCACTTCTACCATCGATGAACGACATCCCATTGGTGGGAACTTAAGTTCATCGTGTAATGACAGAGATGGGGATTCGTCCCTGGATTCATTGAACCCACAGTCGGCTGTTGCGGATTGGTAATTTGAGCCCCTAAATCCTTTCTTCTATTGCCTAAACAGCCGTTCCTTGAGTCCCCCGTGGTTGAGAACGACTTGCTCCTCCAGAGGGCTCCTTGCCTTGACGTCTCTTGCTATAATGGACGTCCTCTTCCGCATCTTCTTCAAACGAGGAGTCGTCTTTGGCATATGAGTCGGAGAAACTTTGGTGTCCTCCAACAAGGGGACCAAGCCTTCAATGTATTGAGGCACATACTTCTCATGAGTAGATCGATGGTTCCATCAGCAATTGGGAACGATGACAACCTATAAACGGGGTTTCGAGTTATTGGAATTAGCATGACGGTGGTGGCGATCCATGCTCCTTGTACTCCATTAGACAGAGGTAAAACCATCTTCTGCAATTGGGGATTCTCTCCTTGAGTTAGTGGATTTTGGATCATCCCTTGGGGATCACCCCTTGGAGACGCGTCTCTAGGGGAGCCGTTCCCTGATTGGAAATCGAGGGGAGTGGATCATTTGTCAAATTGTTCTTTCATCATCGTTAATGCACGATCGAGACTTCTTCCTCCCGCTATATACGGAGGTTTCAGGCCTCAAATATGGGGTGAGTCATCCTCTCGTTGGGGTAGAAGCCCATAAATTAGATTCTAATCTGTTAGTGGTGGAAGCACCATGGTAGAGATTTGTAATCATGTTTTCCTATTATGGGCATAATCATGCCTAGGATTGGGGATCCGCCCCTAGAGAGATTAAAATCGTTCTTTGGACTCTAGTTTCTTGGAGACTCGTTTAAATTCCTCTTCTTAGAGGGTTCAACCCTTGAATATCGGTATGTGTTGGGTGAGTTCCAGCAACGGTGGTCGGAACGCGCAATGAGGCTGGTGGATCGTCATATCCATTTTGTCCCATAGGTGCTGGTAGTGGTTTCAGTAGTTTCTGTGATTGATGTTCTTCGTGTGGTAACCATGGTTGATGTCTTTTTCCCACAGACGGTGCCAAATGTTGTGGAATAAAAACTAGGGTGTAATTAATTCGTGTATTGAATGCTAGGGATTGAGAGCTTCGAGCTTTAATGGTGGCTGCTCCTGCTGTCGGGACTATTCGATCCTCGCAAGATGCCTACGTACCTTGATGAATATCAAGAATCAAGCCAAAACGTAGTTCTAGAGTTGCCTACGTGGCTTGATGCACCCTCGCGGCATAGTGACGTAGTGGCTTGTATGTCCTTATTCGAGGATGAAGCCTAAAACGTGGTGGGTGACGTATGGAGCTGTGCCCCAAAAACTGTTCCTCTGTATTGAAGGATCTGGTCCTTTATATAGGCGTCGGGTGCCTTGGAATTAGAGTAGGGTTTGGTGTCTTGGCGGACAAGATACCCAATTTGGGCCCAGCTCTAGATCCTTCCATGAGGAAGGTGGATAACTATAGGAGTTGTATGCCTCCATAGATGATTTGGTTTCCTTTTGGACTCAATAACGGAGTCTTTTATTTGGCTGATTTATTAGCTACGAAATTCATATTAATATTAGGGTTTTGGGCCTCATTGCTGGGCTTTAACCTTGGACCAACCTAGGTTCATCTAATACAACATTAAATGTATTTTTAGGGCTTTAACCTTGAACCAACCTAGGTTCATTTAACTATTTTATTATTTTATAAAAATATAAGATAAAATTCTCTAAAAATAGGAATATAGGGATGAAATCAAAATAAGGTGAAATAAAATTTAGTACCTAAATATCATTTAAAAGGTTTAGCTTATTAACGAAAATTATTGAAGGCTTTGAAAAGTGGCTTGATTAATTTCTTTTAGGCACATGCATAATATATAGCAAAACATTACATTATTCTAAAGCTAGCTGATTTTTAAAATTAGGAGGAATTCTCGTCTCTACTGTATTGTGTATTTTATTGGGTATCACAGGAGATAAAAGAATTCTCTTGTATATGGAATAACAAATTAACTCATTAGTATGAAAATTTTCAAATGTACAAAAAAATGTGAGTTTGATGCAAAATTGATCATATTATACTATTGTAGGGTTATGATTTGCTTACAGCTAACAAACTGGATATATATTTGAGAATCATCCCCGGTGATTTAGAATCATGTTCTACATTGATCATAGCACAACCCAATGTTTTAACCGGATATATATTTGAGAATCATCCCTGATAATTTAAAATCATGTTCTACGTTGATCATAACACAACCCAATGTTTTAACCCTTTGTACACAGGAAGTTGTTCGCATATACTGAATATTTCAGGCTACTTCTAAATTAACTCTTCGGTGAAAATACATAATATTGTATATGCTTCTGGTCGATACATATAAGGATTAAGAAGGGCATTTATCATCCCGTTTATTGATGAAAAGTTCATGAGAAACGTTTTACATCCCCATAAACATGGAACAAGGAAAGAATGAATTCTTGAGGAATTACTTCAACCGAATCACCAAGGAAGCCTTGAAGATGGGATGATAGAGTAACCATCAAGGTAGAAGAAAGTTTAAAGGAAACCTCAACCCCTGTTGGAGGCAATGGAGGTAACAACAAGAATCGAATGGGGTCAAGGGTAGGATGTTAAGGATAAGTGTAGACTCTGACACTCCCCCAAAGAAGAACAACAAAGGATCGAGGTTCACTGGTTATGCATGTTTGCATGCTTCAAAGAGCCAAATCCTGATGGACATTGTGAAAGACAATGATCGCTGATGGTCGAAACCACTGAGGACTGATCTCGAGAAGCGAAACAAGAACCAATATTGTCGGTTCCATAAGGATGTAGGAAATAACACTCACAATTGAAGACAGCTAAAACACAAGATCAAGTTTCTGATCCGAAGAGCAAGGTTGAATAAGTTCACCCAGAATGGCCAACAGGGTAACCTAAGGCAGGATTATGAAGTAAAGATTATGAAAGGAAGGATGGCGGTCAAGATCGCAATCCATAGCCCTGGGGGGCCGATGATAAACATGATTTTTGAAGACCTGACATCAGTCGGGAATACAAGAAGCTCTCGTAAAAGCTTACGCTCAAGAAGTTATGCACATTATAGTAGCACCTCCATAGTGATGAAATACCGAAATGGCATTTGCCTTTGATGATTATGAAGGGGTCAAGTGCCTCCATGATGAACCGTTGGTCTTAACACCTATGATAGGCAACTCGAAAGTGAAAGGAGTCTTGATAGACAATGGAACATCAGTGGATATCTCGCATTCTCAAAGATGGGATACAACAATTCTCAATTGACCCTCTCCAACATGCCCGTCTATGGGTTCAATAGAGTTGAGTCAAGAGTCGAAGAAACTATTCGGCTATTCATGATAATGGGACGGGAGCATAGGAAGGCCACTCAGATGTTGAACCTTTTGGTGGTCAAAGCAAATGCCGCTTACAATGTTATCCTTAGGAGGACGGGCTTAAGGCGGTTGCCTCAAGCTAAGACCTAAAGATCAAATTTCCTACAAGGAATAGAGATGAAGAGAAGGGAGATCAAACAATAACAAAGAATTGCTATCCCACCGCCTTGAGGCCTGATGAAGTTGGGGGGCAGGTCTCCCCGATTGAAGACATGAATGTCCAAGAAAATGATAAACAAAGCGGAAAAACTACCAAGGACTAGTCCCCACTCCCCTAGTTCCCGAATAGCCTGCAAAGTTACCCACGTAGGGCATTGCTGAATGAACCCGTGAGGGGCAAATTGGATGTGTTCCTACAAGAGACCATTGTTGTATTTGCTTGGACAGTAGTTTATATGTCAGGGGACGATCCCCAATTAATAACGTAAACTAGACGTCCACCCGAATAGGGAGACGATGAAATGGAAGAAAAGAAACTTTGATTCCGAGAAGCAGGAAGGCCAATGGAGAATGAAGGATGTGTATTGGCTTCATTGATATGAAAGATGCATGTCTCAGTGACTACTTTCCCCTACCAAGGAACGATACATTGACCAATGCAACAAAGTTGATGTCCCGAATGGGCGACATGTCGAAGATTAATTAATAAGTTTTTTTAGCGTCTTATTAGGAAGACTATGGAAGTCCATGGTAGTGATATGTTAATCAAGAGCCTCGATAAGGCACATCACATCGAACATTCTCATGAGGCGTTTGAGGTGTTAAGGCACCACAAGAAGATATTGAATCTGACTTAATACGCCTTCCGCATAGGATCAGGAAAATTTTTGGGTTTGTTGGTCTCCAAGCATGGAAATTGAGGCCAACCCCGATAAGAGTAGAGCAATCCTTGACACGGAAACTCCATGTGTTAGCATAACCAAATTACAAAAAGTTACTGTATCTATACTTGGTTGTATTTGATACGGCTTTGAGTGTCATCCTTGTGAAAGAGGAAGACAAGGTTCGGAAACCCATATGTTACGTGAGAAAGGTCTTGTATGAGACATAGTAACCACAATAAATCCCCAAGCACTCGCTGACTTCATGGTTGAATACACTATTGACAACCAAGAAGTCGGGGGGCAGGAGGTAGTACCCCAGGAAGGCAAAGGATAAGAGAATGAGAATCCAGAAGCGGTACTAAAGGAGTATTGAATCAATTTTGATGGAGAATCAAAAACAAAATTAAGTCAGAACATACCCCGATGGGCTGATGCTTGAGTATGCCCCGAAGTTATATTTCCCAACGACAAACTACGAGGTTGGATGCAAAGCCTTGATAGCCGGTCTTGGCTTGGCCGGAGGCCCAAGGGTCAAAACCTTAAAGTCTGTGGAGACTCAAGATCGGTAGTACCAAAAGTGAATGGTGTGAGTTTGAGGCCAGGGCCGGAACCGTGATAAAATACTTGAAACTTGACTCAATTCAATGAGTGTTACGAGGGAGGAAAACGTAAAGGCTGATGTCTTATCTATGTTCGCCTCCTTAGAGATAGAGAATTATGTTGGAAATTCTTACTTCCAAGTCTTGGAGACCCGAAGCATTGATAGAAAAACTGATAACACACGTAGGTATGGAAAGCCGTTGGATATATCCTACAAAGGCTCACCAGGAAACCGGTTGGTTACCCGACAATGCCTTGGAGGCACGGAAGTTGTCAATAAGAACACTAAGGAATCAAAATGCAAATTTAGCCTTGAAAGAAACTCATGTGAAAATATGTGGGCAGCACTCGGGGGGCAGGACCCTTGACCATAACTTGACTATAAGATGACCCGATTGGGATTCGACTAGCCTGAAATAATGGCTGATGCCAAGGGTTATATGCGATCAATAAAAAAAACGCAACTGATGATCAATTCGTTGCAATAGTAACAACCGTCACTTCCCCCATTCTCAATGGTTCATTCCCAGTGGCAAGTGCCTAGAGCAAGTTCCTGATAGTTGCAATGAATTCCTTCATGAAATAGACTAAGGCCAAATACCAAGCCAAGATAACCACCAACTAAATGACACAATTCCTGTAGGAAAGTGTGATACATAGATATGGACTTCCACCAATCCTGATGCTAGAAATGGATAACAATTTAAAAAAGGGGCTCTTACAAGCTAGAAACGTTTGAAAAAAATGTTATTCCTAGACTTGGCACATCCCAAACCTCAAGGTTTACCGTATCTGAGAATCCGAATAGGCCACGTCCCATGCAATTGAAGGCTCGAATAGGCCACGTTCCATGCAAATGAAGGCTCGACTAGGCCACATTCCATTTAACCAAAGACTCGTGAAGGCCCCGTTCCATCCGACCGAAGGCTCGTGAAGGCCACGCTCCGTCCAAATGAAGGCTTGTAGAGGCCGTGTTTCGTCCAACTGAAGGATCGAAAAGGCCACATACTATCGATTTGAAGGCTCGAAGAATGCGAGCAATGAGCGAAAGTTATGGATATTTGTAATATTTATGCTATGGGCTAGCAAGTGATCAATTTAAAAGATAAACATTAGTCATGATTGATCTCGACCCAGGCTAAAAACCCTTTGAGTTGGGTACCAAGTGAACCCATAATCCATTATCAATCCAGATCTAAGGATTGTGGATTCATGTTCAAGGGCACTGAGTTACAATCCGAGGATCAAGAATCCTGATCTAAGGGGTCAGGATTCCTGATCTAAAGGATCAGAAATCCTGATCTAAGGGGTCAGGATTCCTGGTCTAAATGTCAATCAGGATTCCTGATCGAAAAGCCTTCAATCAGAGTGAAGAAATTGGCCTTAATTCGACCAGGATCCTGGTCTAAATATCAACCAGGATTCCTGATCGAAAAGCCTTAGACCAGAGTGTATAAAATGGCCTTATTCGACCAGGATCCTGGTCTAAATATTAACCAGGATTCCTGATCGAAAAGCCTTAGACCAGAGTTTATAAAATGGCCTTAATTCGACCAGGATCCTGGTCTAAAGATCAACCAGGATTCCTGATCGAAAAGCCTTAGACCAGAGTGAATAAAATGGCCTTATTCGACCAGGATCCTGGTCTAAATATCAACCAGGATTCCTGATCGAAAAGCCTTAGATCGGAGTGAAGAAAATGGCCTTAATTCGACCAGGATCCTGATATGAGGAGTTAGGATTCCTGATCGAAAAGCCATCGACCAGAACGAAGAAAATGATATTAATTCGACAAGATTCCTGATCTGAGAGGTCAGGATTCCTGGTATAAGGGTTCAGAATCCCTGATCTAAGGGGTCAGAAATCCTGATCTAAGGGGCCAGGATCCCAAGTCAAAATTTCTAGTCTAAGGGGTCAGGAATCTTGGTTGAAATTCACAAGACTAGAAGGTTACATCGCCAATAATTCGACCAGGATCATGGTCGAAAAGCCATCGACCAGACCGCATTTGAAGCCAATAATTCGACCAGAATCCTGATTTGTGAGGTCATGATTCCTGGTCTAAGGAGTAAGGATCCCCGATCGAAAATCCATTGATTAGGATGCGCAAAACACCCATAATTCGATCAGAATCCTGGTCTACGGGATCAGGATTCTTGGTCTAAAGGGTCGGGAAACATTTTTGAAATAATTATATTTTGAAAAATGAGAATAATTTATAAAATTATTTCTATGCATGTTGCACAAAAATAAAGGGGTATATAATGAAAATTTATATGAGCCCAAAGTCATGAATGACCTCAATTCAGGACGAATTTCGTAGATTTGGGAGCCAACAAGACCAAAAATACGATCTTGAATTACGAAAATATTAGGGCTGATAGCCCCTTCAAAATTGTGCAAAAAAAATGTTATTATTATTATTGTTAAAAATAATAATAATATCTGCGTCAGACTTTATTCGAATGAAATTTTATCCGAGTAGGACACCTCCAATTTGGGGCTCAAATTATCCAAAATTCGGATAAAACAAATATTATTATTGAATATAATAATATTAAAAAAAAGTGCAAAAAAAAAAAGTTCGACCTTGATCCTGCTCGATTTCTCGAATAGGAATTCTGCTCGATACATCGTCGACCAGACTGCTCAAAACGCATTTAGTCGACCAGAACCTGGTCGATATCGACCAGGTGAAAATTGTTTTGGCAAAAATGCGAATAGGCCACCAAGGTTCTAATATTCTTGCAACATGATTCTTGTAGTTTCAAAGATAACGGAAAGGCCCCTGCACTTTGTAAATTTAAAAGAAAAGTATTTCAACTTTTCTGATTTACAAGCAAGTCCCTGCAGAATTACAAAATGATTCTCATAAAATGCATGATTGCACAAATTCAATTTTTTTTATTAAAATATTTGAATTATTTTCAAGAAATTGTCCGATGACACCAAAAAATTACGAGAGAATTTCAAATTTCGTAGGATTGAGCTCCCATAAATTATTTTAAGTCTCGTATAAGACCAAATAATTCGTGAAAAACATATTTAAATTGTCGAGAATGATCCAAAAAATACCCGTGGGTACGAAAAAATTCCTAAAATATTAGGAATAATTAAGAAAAATACCTGTGGGTACGAAAAAATTCCTAAAATATTAGGAATAATTAAGAAAAATACCCGTGGGTACTAGAAAATTCCTAAAATATTAGGAA
Organism: Kitagawia praeruptora; assembly: GCA_037693485.1. Classification (NCBI taxonomy): domain Eukaryota; kingdom Viridiplantae; phylum Streptophyta; class Magnoliopsida; order Apiales; family Apiaceae; genus Kitagawia; species Kitagawia praeruptora. Next base: position 63,438,804 of record CM075348.1, read on the forward strand.
TACATAAGAAAAATACCTGTGGGTACCAGAAAATTCCGAAAAAATTAGGAATAAATAAGAAAAATACCCGTGGGTACTAGAAAATTTCTTAATATCGGCCAGGAATTTAAGATTAAAAGGCCTGTTAGAAAAATTCAAGCTCTAAAAGTTTAGGCCCAACCCTAAAAAAAGGCACATGCCCAATAGAACAAAGGGGCCAAAAGGCAATGAGCCCAAAATGTTTTTGATGAAATTAATCAAAAATAAGGAAAAGTGCCTGTGAGCATAATGAAGATTCCCAAGAAATGCAAGAAAATTATTAATAATTTTCTGTAAGATAAAAAAATTGTTACTTAGCCTCGAATAAGGCAAATCGTCGTAAATGTGTAGGTCGCTCCACACTTTACAATCAAGACGATACCCGAGAAACACTGGTGTACAAAAATCCCCAAGGTAGGGTATGTAATCCCAGGTAAGGGATGAATTGGACCCCGAATCCTGATAAGGATCAATTATGACTTCAATGAAAACCTGATCAGTATTCCTAGAAGTTAGGGGGCAAATGATATGGGCTGAATGTAAGCCCTAAAAATACATTTAATGTTGTATTAAATGAACCTAGGTTGGTCCAAGGTTAAAGTCCAGCAATGAGGCCCAAAACCCTAATATTAATATGAATTTCGTAGCTAATAAATCAGCCAAATAAAAGACTCCGTTATTGAGTCCAAAAGGAAACCAAATCATCTATGGAGTAGCCTCCAAGGAATACATGTCAACTCCTATAGTTATCCACCTTCCTCATGGAAGGATCTAGAGCTGGGCCCAAATTGGGTATCTTGTCCGCCAAGACACCAAACCCTACTCTAATTCCAAGGCACCCGACGCCTATATAAAGGACCAGATCCTTCAATACAGAGGAACGGTTTTTGGGGCATAGCTCCATACGTCACCCACCACGTTCTAGGCTCCATACGTTTTGGCTTGATTCTTGATATTCATCAAGGTACGTAGGCATCTTGCGAGGATCGAATAGTCCCGACATCAAGAGCAGCCACCATTAAAGCTCGAAGCTCTCAATCCCTAGCATTCAATACACGAATTAATTACACCCTAGTTTTTATTCCACAACAGGGTTGTGTTATGATCAACGTAGAACATGATTTTAAATCATCAGGGATGATTCTCAAATATATATCCTGTTAAAACATTGGGTTGTGCTATGATCAATGTAGAACATGATTCTAAATCACCGGGGATGATTCTCAAATATATATCCAGTTTGTTAGCTGTAAGCAAATCATAACCCTACAATAGTGTAATATGATCAATTTTGCATCAAACTCACATTTTTTTGTACATTTGAAAATTTTCATACTAATGAGTTAATTTGTTATTCCATATACAAGAGAATTCTTTTATCTCCGGTGATACCCAATACAATACACAATACAGTAGAGACGAGAATTCCTCCTAATTTTAAAAATCAGCTAGCTTTAGAATAATGTAATGTTTTGCTATATATTATACATGTACCTAAAAGAAATTAATCAAGCCACTTTTCAAAGGCTTCAATAATTTTCGTTAATAAGCTAAACCTTTTAAATGATATTTAGGTACTAAATTTTATTTCACCTTATTTTGGTTTCATCCCTATATTCCTATTTTTAGAGAATTTTATCTTATATTTTTTATAAAATAATAAAATAGTTGGAATTCCATAATAAATGCGATTTTTTTATTATTACAACTTTATATTCCAATTTCTTATAAGATTCTATCTTAATAGTTTATAAAATAATAAAATAGTTGTAATTCTATAATAAATGCATTTCTTTTTTATTATTCCACATCTATATTTCTATTTCTCTTAGAACTCTATATTTTTTAATAAAATAATAGAATTGTTAAAATTTTATAAAATTTGCAATTTATACTCTTTATTAATGTGGAAAATCATAACGGCGCACAATAATACCAAAATACCAAATTTGGTTATCACTCAACTCGAATTCGATTACTTCCAACTATATAATTAGATAAGATTTATTCATTAAAGCTCGAAACTCTCAAATCCTAGTATTAAATACCTAGTCATGGAATAGGTGCCCCTAGAAGCGGGCTCCCATCCTTTGACTACTTAACCCCAATGGACGAATCCCTTAGGGACTGAAGCTCAAATTCAGGGATCGTTACCCCTAGTGATGAATCCTTCTAGTAAAGGGACAAAACCCCTTCAGATGATATTCTCCTCCCTTGGAGGCTGCTCTTTTCCCCTTGGTGCCCAGATCTCTACCACCGTGATTCCTACAAGTACGAATCTGGTGTATGGGTTACCTAATTATCCTCCATACCACGGAGGTGTTGGACCAAGTGGTCACAATCTTCAAATACATGAGCCATATCACCCTCCATACATTAGAGGCTTGGACCTTGATCAAGGATATTATGACTACTTTGGATCCTATACTGATGATTCCTCATCTGAGGATAATGACCAAGACCAAGGCCCAAGGAGGCGATGTGCTAGCAAGGAACTTGGAAGGCGAACTCAAAGGATCCATTATGGACCATCGATGACAGCCATGAAAAGAATCAAGGCCCATGAGGACGAGATTCGAAAGCTAAAGGAAAACATAATAAGAGAACAACAAAGGCAGAATCGCCCCTTTCCAAGGTCAGGAGTGATTCCTATTGTTGACTTGGAGAGGCCTTCAAGGAGGTAGAGAAGGACCGAGGTTCCAAGAGATGAAACTACAAGGATGGAAACCCCAAGGTTGATCCAAAAGAACCAAGAAGAACCAAGGGTCATGGTTCGCTGAGTGTGCAAGGTTGAATACTCATAATAGTCAAATCTTGTTTGACATTGAGAAGGATAAGTATTTTTTATTGTCGAAGCCACTCAAGGCTGATCCCGAAAAGAGAAACAAGAATCAGTATTGTAAATTCCACAAGAATGTGGGGCATGACACTGATGATTACAATCGACTCAAAGATGGGATCGAGTTCTTGATTCGTAGAGGAAAGCTGAGCCATTTCACTAAGGATGGTAATTAGAGAAGAGATTATGATAGGAGCGATGATAATTGAGATCATAATCCACAGCCCCGAGAGCCAGTAATCAACATCTTTAATCGTTTATTAGGTACAGGGTTCCCTGAATTGGGACTAGATTATTCCCGATCCGTACGAGGGGTCTTCTCTATAATCGTTCATCTTTACACTTCCAAGTTTTATCTTATCCATAATGTGTTTAAATAAGATGTTTACAGAGGATCCATTATCAACTAGGATTCTCTTCACCTCTTTATCAGCAATACTCATACTAACAACTAGGGCTTCATTATTGTTCGGATCAAGGCCTTCAAAATCATTATTGCTAAAAGTCATGATTTGCTCAGGAAAGGATTGAATCACCATCACTTTATCACCGGAGCATGGACTTGGTGGAGGGGATTTGGATCCCCCTATTACCACATTGACAACATGGTTTTTTCTTATCCGGATCCTAGCTTCCCCTTTTTCCATTATTTTTTGAGCTAGGTATTGATTCATATTTCCTTTTTTAATTTGTTCTTCGATGAAGTACTTGAGAGATAAATAGTTGTCAATTGTGTGACCATGAGTCACATGGTAATCACAATGTTTGTGGGTGGCCCGAATTTTAGGTACTATAATCATAGGCTTAGGTGTGTAGTAAAATGGCTTGTCCCGGACCTCTTTCAAGATGTCAAATCTGGTTCGATTGAGTAGAGTCCATTCTGGTTTGGGCCTGGGCTCAGGTTTTAGTGGCCTCGATGGTTTGGAGTCAGGTTTGGCACCGGGTTTCAGGGTTTATTTTCAAGAAAACCAACGGAGAGCTTAAGATGTAGTTGCTTTGTCTATTGGGTTTGAACCTCTTGCCTAGTTGATAACCCTTTCTTAGGCGATAATCATGAGTCCATGTTGAAGAGGTACCTTTCTGGATCATCCTGATGGTTTGAAGGACGTTAGTTTCTTTGATGAACTTGGAGGCCATGCCATAGGCAGCAGCTAGGCTTTGTGACTTTTTGTTGATGAGTTCAACAATATATCTTTAATTCATTGTGCTCAGGATCCAGTTTCCTCCTGAATATGCTCGATGCCTCACGTTCATCGAGGTTTGAAATTTTTTCATGGCCTCTTAAAGTGCTTCATGTAAGCGGAGAGGGATTCATTATTGTATTGCCTGATGGTTTCAAGATGGCACATATGCAGCTCATGTGTTTTGTTGGATCTAAACCTTCTGAGGAAGGACTCTCTTAACTCTTTCCAACTATGAACGCTCCGGCAGGGGATCCTGTCGAACCACCTTTGTGCCCCTCCGTACAAAGTTGAAGCAAAGAACCTACACTTAATGATGTCGTTATAGAAGTAAATGAGAGCAATGTGCTCAAAGTAGTTGATGTGCTGCTCCGGGTCATCCATTCCATCAAATGAGTCAAAATTGTAGCGCTTAAGGTTTTTCTACCTCGGAATGGCCTCTAGAGAATGGCTAAAAGGAGTCAGGGTTCCTTCAATTTTCAGATCGGTGTCCTTCCCTACTTTTCTCTGCGATTCCTGAATCATCTGCATCAAGTCCTCCTCAGGCTCTTCTTCTTCTGAGATTAACTCGGGTATAATGTCTCTATGGGATCTTTAGGACCTGGATTTCCATAATATCCATTTTTCTTCCTCCTTGATCCTCTTATGCACTTTCAATTCAAGTTTAGCATGTTCCTTTTGCCTGATCTTTTCTCAGAGTTCTGTAAGCTTTCTGAGTTTTTCAGCTTCATCTTCTTCTTTTTTCTTTGAGCTTTGTGGGTTGTTTTCTTACCCTTATCTTCAATTCGGTCAAAAACTGAACCTCGGGATCGGTGAGAGTTACCAAATCCTTCAAAAATCTTAGCCTGTTTTGGTTCAGGTGTGTAAGAACCCAGATTTTTTATAGAACTAAAACTTTTCTTTTGTAGCAATGTAAAAGTGAATAGTGGTTACGACTGCAATGTAACGATTGTTCTAACGAATGAATAGAATGGATTTAGATTCAAATATTTATATGTCATGAAGAATACTATTGGTTGACAGCATAGATTAGAATAATCTATATCCTAGGAAAATAAGTTATATTAATTCTAAAGAGAAAGATTATTCTTATGTCAACCAAATCAATATCTGTTATTAGTCCAGTGGTTCCGTAAAAGGGTTAAGGAATGCTCGAAACAGAGTAAGGACATTTTTACAATATATAAGAAATAAAAAGAGAATAAAGGATGAATAGTGTTTTAATGGAAACTGAGAATATTATTAGACGACGCTATATAGAAGTATTCAGAACGGATTTCTGAGTTCGTATTCATGATCCAGGGGCGAGATAAATGTATGTAAACGATATTGGATTCAGAAAAATAGCACTTTTATTTTCTCCGAGATTTCCATGGACACTGCAAGACTTAAGGATTTATTAAAAGGATTTAAGGAATTTAAATTCGAGAAGTATTAAGAAAGATGGAGATTGGTATTATAATTATCAGGAAGATTTCCGGTAAAACCCTAACTAGAAATCCTTAAGATATTCTTTCGAACGATCAATCAAATGGAGCAATAACCGGACAAAAGAGCAAGCAGGAAAGCTAGATGCATGCATGTGCAAGTGATAAATATATACTAACCAAGTAATTATACAAGTAACTAGAGTACTTAGTGTTAGGCCGAATACACAAATATAATCAAGTTTGTATGAGAGAATAACAATTAACACACGTTTAAATAATCAAAAACTATATGGAATCAATAACTCCTCTCTCAGTGATGTAAAATATCACCGAGAGCTGCTTAGGTTATAATGAAATGATAATAAGTTCTTCGATACCCTTCAATGGTTAACCTAACTGTATTTATAAAGATATACAGCTATAGTGCAATCGATAATTTATACTCCTATAAATCAGCTATACAAATGTTATCAATTATGATTGTTACACGTCTTCTTAGTCAACACGATGTCTTCGACAGCTATCTAATCTTCAAAGATATCGCTTCCATAATTATCTTCAATTATTCTTCAAAGTCTGATGATGACTAGTAGACGCTTCCTCCTGACAGAGTTTAGCAAACTCTGTTGAGCTTCCATCTGTCAGAGTTTAATTAAACTCTGACTGCTTCTAGTTAAACTCTGATGAACTTCTGTAACACTTAAACACTGACATTACTCACATCAATTATATTTAACAATGTCCCCCAACTTGTTCATTAGCAAAAATGCACAAGTTAATAATAATTGATGATGTCAAAACAATTAGACAAATACAGTGTTTAATAAATAATCAGAGTTTAAACTTCTACTTAAACAAAATTTACATAAAACAAGAAATACCTACAGATCTTTATTTACTTAATTTCCTCAACATCTGGTGTTGATCTGAGATAGTCTATAAGCAATCTTCTTTTTGCATTCTCGAGTTCTATCTGCATGATCTTCTTAATCACTTTAAGTTCAGGATCATCTTCACCATTCTGATAGATTGCAGATCTCAGAGAATATATTTTGTTCTTCCTCATGTCATTACCTAGTCTGATAAAATGAGCTTTCTCTGACTCCGGATTAAAATCTAAAACAGTTATACCCAGATCTGTCTTCAGTCAAGCACTATTTTCCTTAATCTCAACAATCTTCCCATGATAATCTCTGTATTTTGGAACATACTCACTTGTGTATTTTGTACCTCTAATTGCCTTAGCTTTCAACATCTTATTCCTTAGCACATTAGCGGCTTGCTGAGTCCATTGATTTTTCACTTTGAAGAGATATAGAACATATTCCAATTCTTCCCATAGCTTCAAACCAATGTCATTCTCACCAACTTTATACACAGTCCCATCAGCCATGAAATACAGCAGAAAATCTTTCTTCAAACTCTTTTGATGAATCAACTGTACTGATTCTAGTCTGTCCAAACTCTCTTGTGTAACACCATGTCCTGGAACAGCCAGTGATGAAGGATCTAGAGGACTAGTATTCACTCTAATTTCTCTATCTGAGCCCAAGCCAGATGTTTCTCGACTTTTCTTGGACATACAAGCTCTGCCTTGTAGAAAATTAGTATCTCCAGTCTTCAGAGTTTGATACGGAATAGTTGGTTTTGCAAAAAACATTTGAATCTGAGTAGACAATGGTTTCTATACAACTTGTGTAGCAACAGAGGTTGTATGCACTTTCTTCGAAACCTTTTCTTCTTCACCAATCTTACCTTTCAGCTTCTGTTTAGCATCTTCTATTGATTTCCTAGACAATAGTAAATTTTGATCAGCACCAACATTTTCTTTAATAACAATGCCTTTTTGAACAGGCCTAGGACCTTTCTCATTCTTCTTTAACTTTCCAGACTTCAAAGCTTTTTGATGTTCTTCTTGTAAATTCTTCTCCTCGGCTTGAATGTCTTCAATTGTAACTCCTTCTTCATTCTCTTCAAGAAACAGTCTTGCAGCCAATTCTTCATCTGTCTGTGGATTGTTAGTGAATAACAAGCTCTTGGTCTTTGAAGTACCCTGAACATCAGTATATATTCCATCAGACTTTATAGAAGACTTGCCAGATCTTAGACTCATATTTTTATCAGCTTTTGATTTTAATCTTTTTTCTCGGTCATTTGCTCCTCCATCTTCAGCATCATCCTTCTTAGTCAGAGTTTGAGATTGCCTGCATTTGAACTTAGCAACTTTCTCCCCCTTTTTGACATCATCAGGAATCAATAAAGATGTGATCAATTCCAATGAGTTAGCAATAGAGTCAATCTTACCAGACAAGGTAGTTTGATTCTCTTCCACTTTACTTAGCCTTTTAAAAAGAGTTTCTTGATCTTTAGAAAAAGTCTGAAACTTCAGTTTATTATCTCTCTGCAGAATCATGTCTTGTTTAACAACTTCAACTCGCAGATCCGTTATTGCTTGTTGAGAATCATCGAACCTGTTATTAAGAGTCTTGACTTGAATAACAGTTGCTTTCAGACTTGAAAGAATCTCTGGATTTGAAATCTGTGTAGCAGTTCTATGCACAAAAGTAGATGCTCTCCCAGTAGGAAAAATGCAATCTTCTTTATACTAATTCTTCGAAAATTTGGCAAAATATTCTTCTTCAATTTCACGTTGATGTGAAGGTCCAGAAAAATCAGTTCTCTTTGTATCAGTTTGTACTGGTTTTCTCTGAGAAGAGTTAGACTCAGTACTTCCTTCAGCTTCAATATCGACTTCAGCATTTTCATTTTCAACTGGATCAGTCTCAACAATATTTACTGTAGCTTCAACTTTTTCAGCAATAGTCTCTGCAACTTCAATATCTCCAGCAAAAGTCTCCTTAGTATTCTCTGCAATTTGCTCTCCAGCTTCAACAGACTTTGCAATCGTAAAAACTTCATACACAGGCTCAGAACTTACAGCCTTGGTTGGTTGATCAATTTCTTCACCTTGTTCAGGAACTTGGTGAGCATCAGAGAATAATTCAGTATGTGTTGCTACTGTTTCACCAAGTACCACAGTAGGTTGATCAGCTACACCAGTTTCTTTAGAGTTAGTAACAACAGGCGATGAGATAGGAACTTCAATGTCATCAGAGAATGGAATGAATGACGCAACAAAAGCATCCATATCAGCAAAACCATCCCTGTTTTCCACATCCATCTGTGCATATTCAGTTGTCTTTACAGCTTCTTCTTCAGTATTTATCTCAACAGTAGGTATCTCCTTAGAAATCACCTCTAGAGCTTCAAGATTTATCTCTTCATCTGACTCATCAACTAACAACCTTCTCTTCTTTGATTTAGGCACCTCAGCTGCCACTTCTTCTTCAACAGAGTTTGAGAAGTCAGACCTTGGTACTCTTTTCTTTTTAGCCCTGACAACTTTGTGCTTGGTTTTACCTCCACTCTTTGGTTTAGCCTGTGTAGGTGATGGATTTTGTTCAGAGTTTGCAATTGGCTCATTGATGTTAGGTTGAGGTTGAGTTTGAGTGGGTGTTGGTTGAATTTGTTCAGTGTTTGGCTCATCATTTTCAGGTTGAGAGGGTTGAGGTTGTGTTTCAGTGTTTGTAGGTTGTAAAGGTTCATTGTTTACAGGTGGTGAAAGTGCAAGCTCAGGCTGTTGTGGTTCTTGAGGTTGATTTAAGAAGTTTTGAAGAGCAAGAGGCAAAATCAAGTCAGGTACATCCTAGTTTGCATCTTTGTTGGTCAAATCAGAGAATACTCTCTCATGAACTTTAAAGGCCTGAATAACATCTTCCTCAGAAATTTCAACATCAGGCAGACAAGCAGAGAATAGTAATTGACAAAATCTAGAAAAATAAACAGTGGTACTAGACTCTGACAATCTTTCACCTATATTCATCAAGACGAGTCTACCAAAATCAAAATTACTTCCATAAAGAAGAGAATACCCAACTTGAAGACTGTCAGTAGGAATAGCATCCCAATTGGTGATTTTCTTTCCAAACGCCCTTGTGATGCAATCGAAAAAGAAACTTCACTCCTTCCTCAGATGTGGCCTTTTCACTTGACAAAGTCTCTCTAAAGGTCCTGAGTAACCAATTTGCTGCAACATCTCTTTTAGAAATTTTTCACCAACAACACTGTATGCAGAGTGTGTATCAAAACCCAAAGATTCTCTGACCGTCGTTGGAGTAATGACATACTCTATTTCCTCATATGTGAAAATAATTGAAGGAGAGAGTAATGACATACTCTGTTTCCATCATCATAAGTAGATGTCTGCCAGAAAGTAGCAATCTGTGTAGCAGAGAGCTTTGTTGATTCGACTAGGGCTCTACCAATCTCCGAATCCATCAAGAAGTTTTGAATTAGATGAAACGCTGCAGGAACGTTCTCAGTATTCAACGGAGCTGCATAGTTGTTAGGGACAAACACTAACCCTCGAGCTTTAAAAGCTTTGGTGGCCATGAGATTAGACTCGAGAAGAAAATATCAGCGAAAAAGATGTGTATGAAAGGTGTTTGGGAAAATGTGCAAGTGAAAGAACAAAGTAACTGTGAGTGGTTGTGTGCAAAGAGAATACCGGTGTGCAATAGAAATATGAACCGTTTATGTAAAATGATTAGATTTGTAATTAAAAATTAAAACCCAATCGTTTTAAACAGTAACAAATGCAACCAGTTTCTTGTTAAATGTGTGAGTGGGACACGTGGCACACATTCAATAGAACAACTTTTTACGCTCAGCAATTATAGCAATAATTACTGCTACTCTCTCTCTCCTATTTCCAATACACTTTAACACGTTAATACTCATTAACAGTTGGCAATTATTTATCTCATTTTTCATAAACTCTTTTTACCCCAAGTATGTAAATTGTCTGAAATAAAATTTACCTTAGAGTACTAGTCAAAATTTGTCAGTGTTTGTCAATTCTCCAACTTTATTACTATAACCCTCTCATAAACTGCACAGTTGTGAATTTATGTGTGTGTATAGCAGAGTTTACTAATTCAATATTTAGATCATCTAATTTTTCATAAAATCCATAAAATAAATCAGTAAACACTGTTTGCACAAACTCTCATAGTAAACACTTAATGTCTGATGAATGCTAAACTCTATAGAAAATAATTGATATACAGTAACTCTGAACTAACTTATACCCCCCTTCTAACTAAACTAATTTTTTATTTCTTTTTGTAATCAGAGGTTGGAACTAGTCACCAAAAATCCTATAATTTTAGCCCTTATCTTTTTGATAAGTTCCTGGGTCTTCCTAGCCTTTGACTAGTCACCAAAAATTAGAGAATTTTAGCCTTTACTTTTTACCAGCAAGTTCCTGGGTCGTCCTAGACACAACATAACCTCAAAGGAGTTCTAACAGCCTATATACATTTGCTTTGGGGGTAGACTAATAATAGCATCTAACTTAACCGAGTTTAGAAGTCATCAACATCAGAATTATTCATGAGAGGCAATGCACACAGCATTTACAGACTCAGAGTTTAGGATAGATAAACTAAGAGATGCTATAAATATGGAAATAGTATCATGATGTGTTAATTTTCTGCACAGTCTAAGATTAGATCACAAATAATTTAGAAGGATTCATGATTAATTACTGAGAATCATGCTTCATACAGATTTCTTCATCGGTGTTTATGTTCAGACAATAACATTATCAGAGTTTATCAGAGTTTATCCAACATTTCAACAGTGTACGACCTACAGAGTATTCTAACAGTTGTATTACCACATCAAGGTATACTAATCACAGAAACATGAGCAACATATTATATAAGAAAATTTTGAGTCTAACCAGTATCTCTAGTCGAAACCAGAGATCATTCCTAGTTCATTTACCAGCCTTGTAAATGTATCTTCACTCAATGGCTTGGTGAAGATGTATGCAAGCTGTTGTTCTGTAGACACAAAATGAAGCTCAATATTTCCTTCCTCTACATGTTCTCTGATAAAATGGTACCTGATGCTGATGTGCTTGGTCATTGAATGTTGTACTGGATTACCTGTCATAGTAATAGCACTTTGATTATCACAGAAAATAGGTATTTTACTGTACCTTAATCCATAATCCAGTAATTGATTCTTCATCCACAGAATCTGTGCACAACAGCTACCAGCCGCAATATACTCTGCTTCAGCTGTAGATGTAGAAATTGATTTCTGTTTCTTGCTGTACCAAGAAAGAAGGCTGTCACCCAGAAATTGACAACTTCCACTGGTGCTTTTTCTGTCTATCTTACAGCCTGCAAAGTCTGCATCAGAGTAACCAAGTAGCTTGAAATCTGATTCTCTGGGATACCACAGACCAAAGGTTATGGTGCCCTTGAGATACTTAAAAATTCTCTTCATAGCTGTCAGATGTGGTTCTCTGGGGTCTGCCTGAAACCTTGCACTGAGACAAGTTGCATACATGATGTCAGGTCTGCTTGCTGTTAGATAAAGAAGAGACCCTATCATGCCTCTGTAGCTTGTCATATCTACTGGGGCTCCTGTGTCTTTGTCCAACTTTGTTGCTGTTTCCATGAGAGTTGTTGCAGATGAACAGTCAAGCATACCAAATTTCTTGAAAAGATTTCTGGTATATTTTGCTTGATTTATGAAAATCCCATCATCTGTTTGCTTCACTTGTAGGCGTAGAAAATAACTAAGCTCTCCCATCATGCTCATTTGATACCTGGACTGCATGAGCTTGGCAAACTTCTTACAGAGTATATCATTAGTAGACCCAAAAATTATGTCATCAACATATATCTGAACTAAAAGCAAGTCAATACCAGATTTAAAATAGAACAGGGTTTTATCAATTGTACCTCTGTTGAACCCACTTTCTAAAAGAAATTGAGCCAGAGTTTCATACCATGCTCTTGGTGCCTGCTTAAGTCCATAGAGTGCCTTATCCAGCCTGTAGACATAGTCTGGATATTTGGGGTCCACAAATCCTGGTGGTTGTTCACCAAACACTTCTTCTTCAAGCTTCCTATTCAGATAAGCACTTTTTACATCCATCTGAAATACCTTGAATTTCTTTTGAGAGGCATATGCTAGAAAAATCCTTGTTGCCTCCAATCTTGCAACTGGAGCAAAAGTTTCATCATAGTCTATTCCTTCCTGTTGTGAATAGCCTTTTACCACAAGTCTAGCCTTGTTCCTTGTAACAACTCCCTCACTATCAGTTTTATTTCTGAAAACCCATTTAGTACCAACAACAGATCTATCCTTTGGTCTTGGTACAAGGGTCCAAACTTCATTTCTTTCGAATTCATTTAACTCCTCCTGCATTGCTGTTATCCAGTCAGCATCTTGAAGAGCTTCTTGTACTTTCTTTGGTTCAGATTTAGATAAAAATGCATGAAACAGACATTCATTTATTGTAGCACTTCTTGTCCTTACTTTCGCATCTGGATCTCCAATAATTAGATCATGTGTATGAGATTTTGTCCATTTTCTAGCTGAATGTAAATGACTTCTATCAGTATTTGATCCTCCCCCTTGATCCATGTTCTCCTGATTTTCTTGTTGCCTTTCTTCATTCTCTGAGGCTCCCCCTAAATTTGACTGCTCAGAGTTTGAACTATCAGATTTTGAACTTTCAGAGTTTGGGACATCAGAGTTTGATCCAGATTTTTCAGCTGAATCACTTTCAGTATTTGAGTCATCATTTTGAAGTGATCCTTCATGCTCCCCCTCAACTGGTTCTCCCCTGTGTTCTGGCTGAGAAGTTTCTTCAATGTTTACCAGTAGAGGTTCAGAGTATGCTTCAACAAAGTTTGTCGACTCAGCTTCATCAGAGTTTACTTCATCAGAGATTAAATCTTCATTTTCAAAGCGCAGTTGATCATGTTCATCTACATCTTCAAGTCTAGTTATTTTCTTGTCATCAAATGATACATGAATTTACTCCATAATTACCTTGGTTCTCAGATTATAAACTCTGAATGCCTTAGTTGACAGCGGATAGCCAACAAAAATTCCTTCATCAGCTTTTAACTCAAATTTGGTCAACTGTTCAAAATGAGTTTTCAACACAAAGCATTTGCACCCAAAAATATGAAAATATTTCAGGTTAGGATTCTTTTCCTTCACCATCTTATATGGTGTTTTCCCGTGCTTGTTGATCAGTGTGGCATTTTGAGTAAAACAAGCAGTTTGAACTGCTTCTGCCCAGAAATAGGTTGGCAATTTTGCTTCATCAAGCATAGTTCTGGCAGCTTCTATCAAGGTTATGTTTTTCCTCTCAACTACACCATTTTGCTGTGGTGTACCAGGTTCAGAAAACTCTTGCTTCACTCCTCTGTTCTTGCAGAATTCTTCCATTGTTGCATTCTTAAACTCAGTTCCATTATCATTCCTGATTATTTTGACTTTGTGATTTGATCCTTTATCCAGCAGCTTTACATGCTCCATCAGAGTTAATGCAGTTTCATCCTTCTTTGCTAGAAAATACACCCAAGTGTATCTGGTGTGTTCATCAACAATGACTAAAGAATATTTCTTTCTTCCAATAGACAAGACATTCACTGGTCTAAACAGATCAACATGTAGAAGATGATAAGGATCAACAATTGAAGATTCAGACTTGCTTTTGAAAGATGGTTTCCTTTGTTTGGCCTTTTGACAGGAATCACACAAGCCATCAACATTTAATAAAGACTTTGGGAGTCTCCTTACAAGATCCCTTCTTATCAACTCATTGATGTTGTTTAGATTCAAATGAGAGAGTTTCTTCTGCCACTTCCAACTCTCTTCACTAGACATTCTTGTTGACAGGCACAAAGCTTTTCCATCAGAGTTTGTCAACAACTATGCTTCATAGATATTATTGCGCCTGTGTCCAACTAGAACAACTTTCCCTGTAGATTTACTGATAACTTCACAGTATTCAGGTTGAAAATCTACATGATAACCTCTGTCACATATTTGACTCACAGATAGCAGATCATGCTTGAGTCCTGGAACCAGAGCTACATTTGTGATGATGACACTTCCAAGATTGATATTGCCATATCCCAGAGTACGTCCTACGTTGCCATCTCCATAGGAAACTTTTGGGCCAGCCTTCTCCTCATACTCTAATAGCAGGGCTTTATTTCCAGTCATGTGTCCTGAACATCCACTGTCCACGACTAGGGTACTCTCCCTGATGCCCTGCAATCACAAATATTCACTGAAGGTCAGATTTAAGGATCCAGACTTGCTTGGATCCTTTGGCTTTCTTAACATTGTCAGCTTTAGCAGCGGAATTCTTATTATCAGAGTTTAAGCTAACATTTTCAGAGTTTACACTTGCAGAATTAACCTTAACCCATTTCAAATTGGGCTTCAGTTCATAATAATTATGATAAATAGCATGATAATCCCTGCAAGTATAAATAGAATGCCAAGTACTTCCACAATGTTTGCATAAAGTCTGTGGTCTAGTTTTAACATAATCATTCTTTATTCCAGACTTGGAGGGTAAAGAATTAATGTCTTTATTTTTCCTGCAGAAACTAGCAAGATGGTTTGTACTACCACAGTTATGACATGTCTTTCTTGGAGCATAAGTAGCAAGCATTTGATTATAGCCTTTAGTAATGCCTACTTTACCATTTCTATTCTCCCTCGACACTTTCTGTTTCTTAACATATTTTAACTCCTTAAGCTTATGTTTGAGTTGTTTATCTGTCATTGAACCAATATTAATCTGTTTAACACAAGTTTTTACTGATTCTTCCTTAACAACTTCTTTTTCAACTTCAGACTTAGGTTCACTTGTTCTAGTAACAAATTTTCTAGATGGAAGATGTGTTCTAATTTTGACTTCATTTTGAAACCTAAGTTCATCTTCCTCACACTAACCTAAACCAACTGTGTCTGACTGAAAAACCTCATGAGTGTCTTTTCCAGAATCAGTCCAAGTCTTAATTACATGATTTGCTTTCTCCAATTCAGATTCTAGTTACCTATATCTTCCAAGTAACTCCTGTTCTAGATAAACAGCATCATCTCTTTCTTTCTGAACTTGTTGCATGTTAACAAGTTTCTCTTCAACAAATTTATTTCTTTCTTTAAGTTCAGAATTCTCAGATTTGATTCTCTCAATCTCTAAAGTCTGATCCCTATAACTGATATGTAAGGCCTTAAGATAAATTCTCAATTTAGATATTTTATCAGTATTATAAGCATAGGTAGTTAGGGGTACCTTGTTTTCAGAATCTTCAGATTCATTCTCATTAGTAGCCATGAGAGCATAGTTAACATCCTCATCTGAGTCTGAAGTGTCTGCCCAGTCTCTGCCTTTTGTGAAGAGTGCTTTTTCAGTTTTACCCTTCTTGCACTCAGGAGCATAGTGACCCATCTCCTTACACTTGTAGCATTGATTCTCAGACTTGTCTTTCTTCCCAGATTTGGTATCCTTTCTCTCAAACTTTCTAAAACTCTTTCTGTTAGAATTTGAATCTTTCTTAGAGAACCTTTTTCCCTTCTTGAAGTTCTTGAAACCCATCTTCTTGAAAGTCTCACCATCAAAGCAGCCATTTACATCATTTCTTCTTCATCATCCTCAGAGTCAGATGATTCATCAGTGTTTGAGTCAACATCAGAATTTGATGACTTGCTTTCAGAATGTATGACAAAAGCTTTTCCCTTAGCTTTCTTCCTTGATGCTTCCTTTTTCAAGGGTTTTTCTTCAACCTTAAGAGCAACAGACTTTGTCTTCTTGCTTGATCTCCTGTTTCTCTATTCCATTTCCAGTTCATGAGTTTTGAGCAACCCATAGATTTCATCAATCTCAGTGTCAGTAAAATCATAATTATCTCTTATAGTGGTTGTCTTTACATCCCACTTTTCAGGTAGAGCAAGAAGAAATTTGAGATTTGAATCTTTTAGATCATACTCTTTATTGACCAGTGACAAATCATTGAGTAGCTTACAGAATCTGTCAAATGTTTCTGTCATGGTTTCTTCAGATCTAGCCTCAAAATGTTCATACTCCTGTATGAGTATGTTCCTTCTGTTCTTCTTGATAGCAGCAGTTCCTTGACATCTAACTTCAAGGGCATCCTAGATTTCTTTGGCAGTTGTGCAATTAATCACTTTGTTAGACATAACATTGTCTAAGGCACTATGAAGTAGATGTCTAACCTTTGCATCCTTAGTAATGGATGAAATATCCTCAGGAGTCAGATCTTTCTTCTCCTTTGGAACTGATTTAGCTTCTTGACCAGCAGTAACAACAGATAACTTTGTAGGCTTATGAGGACCTTCATAAATTCTGTCAAGATATTCTGGATCTGTAGCCTCTAGAAACATGGTCATTTTTACCTTCTAGATTGAATAATCTGCCAGCCTGAGAATAGGAACCCTAATTGTCTCATAACGACTCACAGTAGTAGGTTGAGCCTTCTCAGTACAAGAACCTGATGGAGGAGGTATCTCTGCCATTGATTATAGTTGTGTGTAGATCTTAAACTGTATAAAGTAACATATCTGCTCTGATACCAATTGTTAGGCCGAATACACAAATATAATCAAGTTTGTATGAGAGAATAACAATTAACACACGTTTAAATAATCAAAAACTGTATGGAATTAATAAATCCTCTCTCAGTGATGTAAAATATCATAGAGAGCTACTTAGGTTACAATGAAATGATAATAAGTTCTTCGATACCCTTCTAGGGTTAACCTAACTATATTTATAAAGATATACAGCTACAGTACAATCGATAATTGATACTCCTATAAATCAGCTATACAAATGTTATCAATTATGATTGTTACACGTCTTCTTAGTCAACACGATGTCTTCAACAGCTATCTAATCTTCAAAGATATCGCTTCCATAATTATCTTCAATTATTCTTCAAAGTCTGATGATGACTAGTAGACGCTTCCTCCTGACAGAGTTTAGCAAACTCTGTCGAGCTTCCATCTGTCAGAGTTTAATTAAACTCTGACCGCTTCCAGTTAAACTCTGATGAACCTCTGTAACACTTAAACACTGACATTACTCACATCAATTATATTTAACACTTAGCAATCAACTACTTAGTTAGCCTTAACACCACCAAAGATCAACTGTGACGCCCCCAAATCCGAGGTCAGAGATTCAGGTCGTCACATCACCATCCAACCATATCATACCTGTATTAACTTTACAACTCAACAATTCATCCATCCAGACCTCAATCTTACGCACATACAAGTTAGAGCCTCAGAAACGATAATCAAAAGTAATACTAAATATTACAATTCATCTGTACAATCCAGAATCTTATGCACTCCCACTTATATAACTACACTTGAAGACAAGTCTTACTATTACAGTTGGAAACCTATCAGACTTACTCTGTAGTATTTATCAGGAACTAAATCATCTCAGGGGGAAATCTTCTACTCCTCTTCTGCTGGTGCGGAGTTAACCGACCAAATTCTTCTCTTTCTGAAAAGTTTTTATAAAGCAAGAATGAGCTACATAATGCTCAGCAAGTTCACCATTTTGAAAAATAATAATGTGGTTTATTTCGAAAACGTTCCCAACTGTATGGGTATATATCTCAGATTTCAAAACATAATTAGACAATATATATGTCCGATTTTGAATAAAACATTTATACTCACTAAGGAGCTTTAAGAATAACATGTGAATCCTTTATAAGGTTTCCGTTTCAATATACCTCAAGTTTGAAAATATATACATATGAGTATATCATTTTCGGCAAAACACTCTACGGTTAACATACTGTACAGGGAATACATTATTGTAAAACCTCTTTCCTTCCATTAGCTTAGAAGGTTTCTCATTCAAAAACATTTCATTCTTTGAAATAATTGCAAGAGTGCACTAACACGTGCCAATCTTTATAGAAAATCTTGCATTTCTAGATACTGCACGATGTCAATATTTTTCTTATCAAAAACCACACTATCGGCAACTTGGCACTTAGGCCTAAGAAGCAGTGTTTGAGTATTTTTCCAAAGTGGAGGATGGGACTTGAAGAAAACATAAAAACCTGACAGGGATTGACGATGATCAGTCGCCACATCCAAGTCCAATAATCCGCGGGTCTTCTCTACCGGTAGAAGGATAGAAACTACATCCGTAACTATCCTCGGGTGAAAACTACATCCGTAATCACCCTCGATGAAAACTACGTCCGTAATCATCCTTCGGCAACACATGGGCCGGAATAATAATTGATGGACCGCCTGGCTCACGGCCGCTTACACATCCCGGGAATCATTCGTCAACAATTCCCACACCTGCCAGAGTCCCCTTTTTCTTTTCTTTTCAAAAATCATTTTGATAGAAAATTCGAGTAGTTGAAGTTCGACCTCAGTCGATCGATAATTCTTGAAAAACGTACGAGAAGCAAAACCTGACCGGGGGTTTTTGAAAATGTTTTGGGTTCGAAATAGTTCGAGTTTGAAAACGCTAAAGGTATCTTGGATTAGTTTTGTCTTTAAAATAATGAACAATAATTAATAAATGATATTTTGAGATTTAATATAAACAATTAATAAAATAATTATTTAATTAAAATAAGCTTTTAATCCAAGATAGATATTTTTGAGTATTTTTAACAATGTAAAAATAATAAATACTTAAGTATACGATACTTCCCGAATGACTCTTCGGGTTTTCGAAGTTTAATCACGATACAATAATATACCGCTCCCCGGTCAATAGTATATTTGGACCGCTACAACCTCTATTGCTAGAGTCGTTGTCCGAAGAAAACACTTTCATTCTAAGTTCAAGGGTGTACAAACACATATGCATATATCTCAAACTTCAACATAATCTCGTAAAGCATAAGCATATAATACGTTTGGAAGCTATAAACACAACAGTGAAAATCCTTATATATAAGTTTCGAAAAGTAAACTTGCATAGGTAGAATCAGGAATATAATATTTTGAAAATAAATGCTTGGGGTTGGAAAACTTGCCTTGGGAAGGTTGGGGTGGTCGAGCGTGCGGAGTGGAACGATCTATACACAAGCAATAACCGTTCGTTAGTACCTTAACAATACCTCTTTAATTACGGGGTTTTAGGGGTACAAAATTAACTTAAGGACTTCGACTTATGACACTCTAGTCCCACTATAGGTTCATGTCATCACTCGATTACGCTCGTCACTTATTCGACTTAATTTAGTTACCATATCCGAGTCACGTCCATTACCCCTAGAATTATACTCCACTTAACGACTTTTTCCCTTGCGCGAATTTTACTCTAGCATTTTTATAAAATGGAAAAACTCATATTTTAATCCAATTCTTTTTGGGTAGTCTTAACCACTGCATTTACTAGCTTCTCTAATTTTTCCATGATCCCACATAAATTTTTAGGGGTTTAAACAAGGTTCACAAGGGGTCACTAAGTGCAGTCAGAAATACAGAAACACAATCCACTTCTCCGGCCATAACTAACAATCTATACATCACCTAGTCATGAACCTTATATGTTTAGAAACTACATTCAAATACCTTTCCAACAATATATGGTAGGGCCTCAGGGGACAAGATTTGAGGGATCAAAACCAAGTTACAGTACAGGTCAATGTTCCTAGAAAAACTCAGCAAGCATGTAGCACTTAGATCAACCAATTTTCTCAATTCCACAACACAACCAACACTTAATTCACTTAGTTCATGCTTTATATCACTCATGGAGATACATATACTATCCACAATCATAAAAATCACAATCACAACATCAAAACTAAAGATCCATGTCATCCACTACTTATACCACCAAGATTATCAATATAACACATGGATCTACTACCAAACACTATAAACACTACATGACCAAAAGGGTTTGTGATTTTTATACCTTCTTGAGCACCTAGGAGCCTTGGATGAGCCTTACAAAACTCAATAACACCTTGAATGGTCTCCTACAACCCTTACAATCCAAGATCTAAAAGAAAAACCAACCATGGTTACTATTCATAATATCTATTATAATTAATATCTTGAAATTGGATGGATGAAATGGCTTGAAACTCTTAACATACCTTTCTTAGATGATGGTGAGGGCCTAGGAATTATATCTTGGTTTATGAGTGATGGGAAATGGGGGAGGAAGAATTTTCTTCTTCCTTTTGTGTTCTTGGCCGAGAGCTCCTTGGACGGGGGGGGGGGAGTGTTTTTTATTTTTTTTTTGTGTTTGTTTGTTTGGTGAATAATTGTGTTAAAAGGTGTTGGGTGATACATAATGTGTATGTATAGGCAAGGTACTAGCATAGGTATGGTCATATGTACTACTTGTCTCCTCTTTTTGAAAAGCAAGGTAACTAGTTACTATTCATTGGTTGCTTTTTGCTTTTCTAGTTTACTTTCCTAACTTCCTAGTTACATGGCACTTGCATGTAATTTCTTTCCTTGTATTATTATTTCTCCACCAATGCTTGTCACTTAATCCTTATTTCATATCATATCTTAATTAAACTCCTCGTAATATTATTTTGTCGCGTAGCGATTTCCTTTTTAATTCCTTAAGCACTTAATTGTGTAAATTCCTTAAATATCCATAACTCCTTGTCATAGTCGCTTAAAATATTTTAATACTCTAATAATTCTCAAATTCCAAGTTTTTATAAACCTTGATAGCAGTAGACCTCTTGCCTTAACAATCTTCCCTTTTTCTTACACAGTGAATGTAACAACATAAATTTCTCAGATAATCAATCCCATTAAACAACATGGGTGACTCAAAGGTCCCAAATTCACAATGTCACATGGTATTATATTCTTAAAAGATTACAAAAAACAGGGATCTTACAGCCTCCCCTCCTTAAAAGGATTCCGTCCCGGAATCAGGTTGAAAACAGTTGAGGGTACTTTTCACGCATCGCGTCTTCTAGTTCCCATGTTGATTCTTCGACATTCTGGTTCCTCCACAAAACTCTCGCTAGCTTGACAACCTTGTTCCTCAGCACTTGTTCTTTTCTATTCATGATTTCCACTGGTTTCTCCACATAGGTCAAATCTCGATGCAGGTCTACCTGATCGTATTCTACCACATGTCGAAAGTCGATATGATAAGGTCGTAGCATAGACGCGTGAAACACATTATGAACTTACTGCAAGCTTGGGGGCAAAATCTCAAAAGGTCCAATAAACCTCAGACTTAGCTTCCCTTCTTACCAAATCTCATCAATCCTTTCCAGGGGGATACCTTTAGCATCACGAAGTCTCCCACCTCATACTCCTTTGATATCTCATAAAATTTGACCATTCGAAATAATGGGTTTCGTAGAAAAACTAATGACTTTTACATACACTCATCTGCACCGTAAAGACATAATATCAATTCGAAATCTTCATTTAATAATTCGTACATATCGTGGTTGCAAGAATTTCTCATCTACCCATGAAATTACTATTCATCCCGGTTTCGAATATTCACGAAAATTAGGGTTATTGCAATCTCCTCTCCCTAAAAGGATTCTATCTTAAGAACTTAAGGAAAAAAAATAGTTGTGGATACAATTCCAACTTTACCCTTTCTAACTCTCAGGTTGACACTTCAACCCTTTAATCGCCATAGATGGTTTAGAACCACTAGTTCATTATCGAATGTATCTCTCCGTTCTATTACTCTATCCGAGAGTTATCAGTATTTATCAAATCTCTTCCTATCTAACGGAACGCTACTGGATCAAATGGCAAAGACATTGTTGAGAAAAAGATGGCTTTTCCCGGGTGAAATGAAAATTGGATTCATGGAATAGGAGAAAGATTTCCATTATTATGATGACTATATGATGGTCTCACCAACGCTTTAATGTTGTTTCTCAACGCATGCTCTCCTCGACCTGTATTCCTTATCGGTTGTTCTATGAATGAAAATTTCTATCCCACTACTTATACGTTCCTCTTCTACCTTGTTCATAGTATCCGTGTTGAGTCCTCGTATCGTTGGCCCGTGAATACTTTGTGGTCGTGTTTTATAATCTGAGACAATGTCAATACGCACGGTATTCCTCGTATTCCTTGGCTTAATTAGCACGCATGTGTTGCCTCCCGTTAGCCGTTATCACTTGCTATGGATACTGTATAGTCTTCGGTATACGTCGAACCAGTTCAGCTACTATATCTCTCGTCCATTGACTTCTTCGTAACGTAAGAAAAGTGAAACTTCTTCTTTCGCAGTACGCTTTACAAGAGACGTCCTTACGTTCGCATGGTGACAATCGTGATAACAACATTCATTTCATGGATAAGTTTTTATTCTCGACTGCCCCGTGAAATCTAAGGCATGACACTAAATATAAATTCGATCGTCTGGATAATTCTTCTTCCCTGTCCGTCAGCCACAGATCAAATTAGTACATATGCTCAATCTCTTCGTTAAATATACTTGGAAGCACCTTCAATATTCGTAGTTTAACCTTAAGTCTTTATCTGACGTAATCGATGCAGAAGTTTTATATTGCACCACCATCTTTTCCGTATATAAATCGATAATCTTCTAAATGGAAAGTCTTTCGTAGGTAAATCACTTGGTTCAACAATTATAAATCAACTAGGGCCATCTCTTGGCTCGGTCTTCGGCGACCTACTTCTGAAATTCATTATAATTCTGTCCACGTTCAAGATTTTCTACAGGCGGAATTAATCCACTAGATCTCTATCATTCTGCTTTTGACATGTCGCGTTTGTACTTAATAGTTTGCCAATACCATTCTTCATATCCGTTTGCCAAACATTCTCTTAATTCTCTATACATCTTTGTCCTTCCCCATAATTTAGTCATTTTCCTCTAACATTATTCATTATTGTATATACTCTATTTTCTTGGTCAGTACTGACTGAATTCCAATTTCGAATAATCCCTTCTATAGGTATCGACCACCACACTGGCCTTTCCTGGGTAATAACAAATTTCTCCATTATACTCCCTGCTCCCTTTCGTCGCCTTCTCTTTCTTATGTTTAGTTCTAATATGAAGATATACTTATGGCACTTGTGGAAAAAAAAAATTTCACACTTTTCTTATAAGGTTAACGTCTCCGTTTTATGCGTGAACGCTATCATGACTAATCCCCGACTCACGGTTAGTATATCATATCCCGTAACCTTTATGTTGTTTAGAAGTATAGGCTATCATCCCCTTTCTACTGCATCAGCACACCTCTTAAACTCTTGAAAGATGCATCATCGTGACTCTCAAAGTCCTCTTTTTATCATCAAGTATAGCTAACAACGAGGTTGTTGCTAATATCTCATTTCATTCCAAAACTTTGTTCATTAATCCATAAAGGCTTCTGACTCATTAATCCACTCAAACGATACTACCATAATTTTATAACGTTTATATTAGTGTGAAATGCCGATTTTGGCACAGTACAGAGGTCGATCTTGAGTTGGTGAAACCCGCTTTTCAACCTTATCTTTGAAAAACTACTACGTGTTTTAACCGGTCAACAATTCCTACATCTCCGGCTAGGGGTATCGATTCTCGATGGTATATGTAAGATGTCATACGTTCGTCCTCTTTCACAACTGGTGCCAATCATCCTGAGGCCTGCATGCTGCTGTGATTCCCAATAAACTTGATTAGGTGGTAATCTCGAAGGATCATTGGGATATATCCATGCATCCATTTGCTATTAGGGGCCTTTTAAACTTTATGTCTCTCGATGTGCATCAATCCCTTTAAGCTAAGTAAAGCTTCACATTCTTGCTACGATATTTCTTCCTTTCTTGTCCATCTCACTTCCAAGTTAGTTTCCTCTAAGGATATGTCTTACATCGCAATCGATTTGCATTTCTTGGATCAGGAAAAGGCTTTGTAACTCCAGAATTCAGTAATATAACATCCTGACAACGGTTGGTAGGAGCGTACTCCCAACCACCTCATTATTTCTTATAACCTTCCTCACACTAATATTAAAGGTCTTGTGGTATGACCCGACATGTTATTCCTACTTTAAATAATTACTCGGCATAACACTCTGGCTGCACAATTGCAAAATTTGGTTTTTTTTTTTTTTTGATCTCATATTGGTGCAACGGTTCACAAGTGTACCTCCCGTTCACCTTAGAGTAATCACTTTTGAAGGGAATGGTTTCAAAATAACAGGGTCCAATAGATAATTTCAATAAGAATTCCACATTAGATGTTCCAAGAATGTTGATGGTTCCAAATACTAGGAGTTTCGATTTTCGGAGATGTAAGGATGGACAGAAAGAATACAACAAGGTTTATTCCTACATGTCCTGATAATTCTGTAATGTGATATCATAGAGAATGTTGCACGAGGGCAATGATTGTTGGATACAGAAGTCATAAAGACGGTCTTTATACAATTCTTACATCTGGTGAATACTTTTCCCTTTGAAAAATAGGGGATCTAAAAAGTCCCATTGATAAAGGTCAACCGATCGAAAGAAATTCTACTCTATGACAATAAAAATGAAGCAGTTTATCATTCAAGTAATCTATGGTTTTAAATGTATCTTCATTATATGAATGAAAGAACAGAATATTCAAGTGACATAAAGTCTGATACGAAGATGGGTAGAATTCAAGTTGAGTGGGCGACCTCACTAGGTCTCAATCAAGTTATTCGTCAAAACTTTCATTATCATACTTTACCACATGCAAAATGCATTGAGGAATTGCTGAATGAATTAAATTGGGAGTTGGACCAGTGAAACAATAACTAGTCCTTTTCAAGAAACACTAGCAACTAGCTAGACAAAATTTGCT
Organism: Kitagawia praeruptora; assembly: GCA_037693485.1. Taxonomy (NCBI): domain Eukaryota; kingdom Viridiplantae; phylum Streptophyta; class Magnoliopsida; order Apiales; family Apiaceae; genus Kitagawia; species Kitagawia praeruptora. The sequence goes on from CM075348.1 coordinate 63,463,992, forward strand.
AGTTCGCCTGTTTGAAACATCACCACAAGCTAGGACAATTAGCTAGGTGTTCTTCACAACATTATAATTTTGACTAGTTAGAACAATCAACTAGTCATTCATATTGACATATCGACTAGCCAGTTTCAATTGGCTAGAACGGAATTTCAACATCGTAGCCAATGAAGAAACTTTAGGCTACTCGGACAACGAATGGAAATAAGAAGTTATTAAGTTTGAAAAAAAAGAAAACTATAAAATATGAAGAGAATGTTCTAGGTATCGGAACAATCGATAACCTCTCATCAAATATTACTTATCAGTGAAACGGTCCACCCAAGGGTGCCTCCGTACACATGCTTTATCAGATCTTACAGTAGAATGAAATTCATAATACTAGTATCAAAATGATATCCTTACTATGATTTCAATGTACGACGCACAATCTCATTTTGAATAGAAGAAAGGATTCATGAGGAATATCTGGATGTTAGATCATCCCTGTTCTCAACAAGTTGATAAATATTTATGGGCTCGACTGAAGAGTGCAAGTGTGAAAGAAGTAGTCAAATATCAATATTCGTTTAGGAATATTCATTGATTAATTAAGGAAACAATTGTTGAACATTCCTTGGATAATTGAAAGGAAGTGTAAATAGTCCTGAGCAGAACGAAATAATTATAAACTTCACATAGAATACTCGGGGATCAAATAAGATACTTTGGATGAGTCCCGGTTTAGAGAAAGTATATCACTGGTGGTTATTCCACAAGTTTGAAGTAGAAAGCTAGAAGGATTACCTGATATAAACTAATCGAGGTAACATGGTTAATGAAAAGTTTAAAATGAAGTAGTGCACCAGCCGGTAGTTACCAAAATAAGTTAATAATCATTCGTGCATCTCATTATCACCACTATGAGGGTAACTCCATCTCTTCGTCTTCGTAATACAAGACACCAACTAGTGCGTCTCTCAATCTTCATCTTAGAGTCAATTATCGAGTTAGGGTTTCACAAATATATCTATCATTTTCGTGCTTTATCTTGAAGACCAAGCTTCACATCATTCCGGGGACACCTGCTAAGTCCATAGGGTCCTACTTCATGCCTTCCGACAAGAATCACGAGTGGCCAGTTCCCCCTGGGAACAGATCAAAGAGATCTCTCAGGGATCTCAGTGCAGTCCATAGGTTCAGTGGCGGGTGTGTGCATGTGAACATATACCAAAAATATTGAGGTCTACAATACATATATACGTAGTCCCTGATAACATCTTTATCAAAGGATCCCACTCTATACCCATTGGTCTTTTCTTTTGGTAGACTCTGAGATCATTGTATCGCTCGACGCAACCATATTCAACTTCACTTGAGTCCCTTTGTTAATTCTACTTGTTTGTTCACTAAGTTGAACTACCATGCTCTAGCGTCCGAATCATGCGTGGAATTATCTAGCACGCTCGTCTTATGATAACATTCTCGTATAACACATGTAAAATTCGCCATCAAGAGTAATGAAATCCACAACGGCATAGTAACCCCCTTTCATGTAAACTCGTTACTTATCGAAAATTGGATCTTATATCCAAAGTAAAAGACTTTCATTATTCCAAGTACTAAGTACCCTTAATTATGTAAGGAAGTCTAAACTTATCGATTCTTAAATTGCCGCCTCCTTATAGGCAAACTCTGAAGGACCACGGGCAACAAAATTTATGCCAGCCAAGTCATCCAATCATATTGGTAGTATCGCCTCTTCCTCAACTACTCTTGAGGTTTCACTCTGCTTCCTACATCGTTACATCTGATAAGTCAGGTACGACTCCCAACTCTCAACTCATCATTCTGAAGGCCTCTAAGGACTCTATCGACCCTAGTATAATACCTCCAGTAAACACTCCAGTCCATTCTACTCATCGGTACCTCTTCCGGTAGTCCAATAATAAGTTTACTACGATCTCTTATGTCATTCTCCTACTTAGACTTAACTCTCAACACTCTCGTTTCTGAGTACTGTAACTTATGTCTCTGATACCATTTCTGTGACGCCCCCAAATCCAAGGTCAGAGATTCAGGTCGTCACATCACCATCCAACCATATCATACCTGTATTAACTTTACAACTCAACAATTCATCCATCCAGACCTCAATCTTACGCACATACAAGTTAGAGCCTCAGAAACGATAATCAAAAGTAATACTAAATATTACAATTCATCTGTACAATCCAGAATCTTACGCACTCCCACTTATATAACTACACTTGAAGACAAGTCTTACTATTACAGTTGGAAACCTATCAGACTTACTCTGTAGTATTTATCAGGAACTAAATCATCTCAGGGGGAAATCTTCTACTCCTCTTTTGCTGGTGCGGAGTTAACCGACCAAATTCTTCTCTTTCTGAAAAGTTTTTATAAAGCAAGAATGAGCTACATAATGCTCAGCAAGTTCACCATTTTGAAAAATAATAATGTGGTTTATTTCGAAAACGTTCCCAACTGTATGGGTATATATCTCAGATTTCAAAACATAATTAGACAATATATATGTCCGATTTTGAATAAAACATTTATACTCACTAAGGAGCTTTAAGAATAACATATGAATCCTTTATAAGGTTTCCGTTTCAATATACCTCAAGTTTGAAAATATATACATATGAGTATATCATTTTCGGCAAAACACTCTACGGTTAACATACTGTACAGGGAATACATTATTGTAAAACCTCTTTCCTTCCATTAGCTTAGAAGGTTTCTCATTCAAAAACATTTCATTCTTTGAAATAATTGCAAGAGTGCACTAACACGTGCCAATCTTTATAGAAAATCTTGCATTTCTAGATACTGCACGATGTCAATATTTTTCTTATCAAAAACCACACTATCGGCAACTTGGCACTTAGGCCTAAGAAGCAGTGTTTGAGTATTTTTCCAAAGTGGAGGATGGGACTTGAAGAAAACATAAAAACCTGACAGGGATTGACGATGATCAGTCGCCACATCCAAGTCCAATAATCCGCGGGTCTTCTCTACCGGTAGAAGGATAGAAACTACATCCATAACTATCCTCGGGTGAAAACTACATCCGTAATCACCCTCGATGAAAACTACGTCCGTAATCATCCTTCGGCAACACCTGGGCCGGAATAATAATTGATAGACCGCCTGGCTCACGACCGCTTACACATCCCGGGAATCGTTCGTCAACGATTCCCACACCTGCCAGAGTCCCCTTTTTCTTTTCTTTTCAAAAATCATTTTGATAGAAAATTCGAGTAGTTGAAGTTCGACCTCAGTCGATCGATAATTCTTGAAAAACGTTCGAGAAGCAAAACCTGACCGGGGGTTTTTGAAAATGTTTTGGGTTCGAAATAGTTCGAGTTTGAAAACGCTAAAGGTATCTTGGATTAGTTTTGTCTTTAAAATAATGAACAATAATTAATAAATGATATTTTGAGATTTAATATAAACAATTAATAAAATAATTATTTAATTAAAATAAGCTTTTAATCCAAGATAGATATTTTTGAGTATTTTTAACAACGTAAAAATAATAAATACTTAAGTATACGATACTTCCCGAATGACTCTTCGGGTTTTCGAAGTTTAATCACGATACAATAATATACCGCTCCCCGGTCAATAGTATATTTGGACCGCTACAACCTCTATTGCTAGAGTCGTTGTCCGAAGAAAACACTTTCATTCTAAGTTCAAGGGTGTACAAACACATATGCATATATCTCAAACTTCAACATAATCTCGTAAAGCATAAGCATATAATACGTTTGGAAGCTATAAACACAACAGTGAAAATCCTTATATATAAGTTTCAAAAATAATATAATATTTTGAAAATAAATGCTTGGGGTTGGAAAACTTGCCTTGGGAAGGTTGGGGTGGTCGAGCGTGCGGAGTGGAACGATCTATACACAAGCAATAACCGTTCGTTAGTACCTTAACAATACCTCTTTAATTACGGGGTTTTAGGGGTACAAAATTAACTTAAGGACTTCGTCTTATGACACTCTAGCCCCACTATAGATTCATGTCATCACTCGATTACGCTCGTCACTTATTCGACTTAATTTAGTTACCATATCCGAGTCACGTCCATTACCCCTAGAATTATACTCCACTTAACGACTTTTTCCCTTGCGCGAATTTTACTCTAGCATTTTTATAAAATTGAAAAACTCATATTTTAATCCAATTCTTTTTGGGTAGTCTTAACCACTACATTTCCAAGCTTCTCTAATTTTTCCATGATCTCACATAAATTTTTAGGGGTTTAAACAAGGTTCACAAGGGGTCATTTAGTGCAGTCAAGAATCCAGAAACACAATCCACTTCTCCGGCCATAACTAAAAATCTATACATCACCTAGTCATGAACCTTATATGTTTAGAAACTAAATTCAAATACCTTTCAAACAATATATGGTAGGACCTCAGGGGACAAGATTTGAGGGTTCAAAACCAAGTTACAAGACAGGTCAATGTTCCTGGAAAAACTCAGCAAGCATGTAGCACTTAGATCAACCAATTTTCTCAATTCCACAACACAACCAACACTTAATTCACTTAGTTCATGCTTTATATCACTCATGGAGATACATATACTATCCACAATCATAAAAATCACAATCACAACATCAAAACTCAAGATCCATGTCATCCACTACTTATACCACCAAGATTATCAATATAACACATGGATCTACTACCAAACACTATAAACACTACATGACCAAAAGGGTTTGTGATTTTTATACCTTCTTGAGCACCTAGGAGCCTTGGATGAGCCTTACAAAACTCAATAACACCTTGAATGGTCTCCTACAACCCTTACAATCCAAGATCTAAAAGAAAAACCAACCATGATTACTATTCACAATATCTATTATAATTAATATCATGAAATTGGATGGATGAAATGGCTTGAAACTCTTAACATACCTTTCTTAGATGATGGTGAGGGCCTAGGAATTATATCTTGGTTTCTGAGTGATGGGAAATGGGGGAGGAAGAATTTTCTTCTTCCTTTTGTGTTCTTGGCCGAGAGCTCCTTGGAAGGGGGGGGGGAGTGTTTTTGATTTTTTTTTTGTGTTTGTTTGTTTGGTGAATAATTGTGTTAAAAAGTGTTGGGTGATACATAATGTGTATGTATAGGCAAGGTACTAGCATAGGTATGGTCATATGTACTACTTGTCTCCTCTTTTTGAAAAGCAAGGTAACTAGTTACTATTCATTGGTTGCTTTTTGCTTTTCTAGTTTACTTTCCTAACTTCCTAGTTACATGGCACTTGCATGTAATTTCTTTCCTTGTATTATTATTTCTCCACCAATGCTTGTCACTTAATCCTTATTTTATATCATATCTTAATTAAACTCCTCGTAATATTATTTTGTCGCGTAGTGATTTCCTTTGTAATTCCTTAAGCACTTAATTGTGTAAATTCCTTAAATATCCATAACTCCTTGTCATAGTCGCTTAAAATATTTTAATACTCTAATAATTCTCAAATTCCAAGTTTTTATAAACCTTGATAGCAGTAGACCTCTTGCCTTAACAATCTTCCCTTTTTCTTACACAGTGAATGTAACAACATAAATTTCTCAGATAATCAATCCCATTAAACAACATGGGTGACTCAAAGGTCCCAAATTCACAATGTCACATGGTATTATATTCTTAAAAGATTACAAAAATCAGGGTTCTTACATCAACACTTGTCCATGCTAATTACATCATTCCTTGCATCATACCTTTAATAAAGCTACTTTATGACCCAAGATATTATCTTAACACCACAATAATTCATTTAGCCTAGCCAACCAAGAGAACAGAGCAAGCAAAACATCATCTCTCTCTTTTTTCACCCCATTCGGCAAAACAAGAAATTTAAGGAGTAAAAACACACTTCCAACCATCATTTGATCTTGTAACTTTTATGGTGTGACCTATATTTCATATAAATTATCTCCAAAAAATCCTAGCTTCAATCTCTTCTTTTTCCATTTTCAAAACAATATCAAAGTAGATGATGAATAGTATTTTTCAAGAATTAACTTTGTTTTTCATGTTTCTTTGGTTGATCTAAGGTTTGTTAAGGCTAGACAAGGACCACACCAGGCTTAGTAAGGCTAGTACATACTCTCAAGAAGGTATACCACTTGAAACCCTAGCTCTTGTTTGAGATTTATGTATGTTCTTGGTAGTTTTAGCTTAGTTATGATTATGGTGATGTTATAAGCATGATTAGTTAAGTGGTTTAGTGATTTAAGTAGCATGATGATTATTATAGTGAAGCATTATATTCTTGGACTTGTTGAGATGAGAATCATGTATAAATGATGTATAGATGCCCTGTTGCCCAGTAAATAACAATTGTAGAAGGGGGGTTGAATACAATTGTATAAGATTTTCGACTTAAACAGAAATAACACAAGTATGAATCAATAACAGCTTTATTAATTCTGATATAAAACTGTTACAAAACTCTCTTAAGAAATTCTTATGTTCTTAAGAGCTGCTAGGTTACAAGATAACTCGTGTAAGCGATTACAATAATGTAAAACCTAAACTGTGTTTATATAGCATACACAGTTACACTATCAATTACAAGATATTCTAAATCAATTACATATATCTCTGAATGCATATCTTGTATGATAGCTGCATTCCTATAATCTAGGAACCGACATATCAATCTTCCTTGATCTCTGGTCTGATGAGAATCTTCACGAAATACTGACCAGCTTCTAGTCCTGATAATAATCCAATACTGACGTTGTATTACTGATGACGTCAGCATCAGTATCTGATCAGTAATGCTCAGATCCTGATCATCACTTGAATCAATATCTAACAATCTCCCCCAATTTGTTCTTTGTGAAATAAAGCACAAATTCCTTGATTCAAAGATGTCAAAAACTCAAAACAAAATACCTTCTAAAATTCATCAGGAACAGTTTCAGAAATTCTTTGATAAAACAGATTCATCTTCAAGAAGTCAGATATCAATTCTTCTTCCTTGCTTTCAAGAATTTGAATCAGTTTCTTCTTCAGATTTTTGAGTCCTTCATCTTCCTCATTAATCTGATAGATAGCTGCCCTGAGATTCTGAATTGAGCTTCTTGGAAGATCTAAATCACCTAGCAACACATAAGCAATTTCCTTCCCATTTGGATTAAGAGACAATTGTTCCATGCCTAGATACTCTTCTCTAACAGCAGTACCTTTCTTCATTTCAACCTCTATGCCTCTTAAATTTAAGTACATAGGAATATAATTGCCATCATACCTCGTTCCTCCATCCATAAATCTCTGTCTGATTGTCCTGTAAATCATAACAAACCAATTGTAGTAGACTTCTCTTTCTTTAACATTGATTCTTTTACTTCTGAGCAGGTACAGAACATATTTCAGCTCTTTTGCAGATTTGCACAACAACTCATGAATAGCAATCTTCTTTACACTTCTGTCTTTCATGAAGTACAACATCTTTTCTATTTTCTTAGCACCAGCATGACAATCAGCAATGATAGCAACAGCTTCAAGTTTCCAGAGATGATTTACAGTTAACTCATCACCAATCTTGTCAACTAGAGCATATTGATCAGTTTGTACAATAAAAACAACCTGTGCATTATTATACCCAATACCTCCTCTTGTTCCAGGTTCCAATCCCTTCAAACCAGATTGCATACTTACCCACTTTGGTGGATATTCAGCAACAAATGCAGTAGACTTTGATTTAACAATCAATAAAGATTCATTAATCAAGGAAGACTCTGTTATCAGTCCTGCAGATTTGAAAACAATTGATTTCCTATAATCACACTCACTCTTCTCCTTTTTCTTACTCTTCTTCTTCTCATCTGTTGGATAATACTGCTGATGTTCAGGAACAGATTTACTTTTATCATACCATAACTTCCTGTTAGATTTATGAACATTTTTCAAGTAATCTCTGGTTGTTATCCTTTCTGCTTCTCTTGCTTTAGCTCTGATTTCACTTTCTCTTTCAAATCTTCTGAAGTTCTCTTACTCATACTTCAGTGTATCTTCAATAACTTCCATATTGTGAAATTCAACCACAACCTTAAGAATCATAATCTTAAGTTCTTTTAAAATTTCAGCTTCTTCAGAATCAGAGACAAAATCAGGAATTGAACCAAAAACTAACTTCTCATTAGATACAATAGCTTGATCAGCAACCTTTCTCTTTCTTTTTAAAGGCAATATCTCCTCTTCAATTTCTTCAGGAGCATTGAATCTGTTGTCCGGAGTTAGTGCAAGAGATAGTGGAGTTTTCTTCTTTTCAGAAACATCTTTTAACTTGATTCCACTAGATCTTGTTAGCCTTGAACTTGTTTGAGCAGGTATTCTTCCTCTACCTCTGTATCTTCCTCCTCTACCTCTTCCTCTTCTTGCAGCAGGAGCTTCATTTTGTTTTACAATCTCTTCAAGAATCCTGTTCTGTTCTTCTAAGAACTCATCAGTAGTCATGTTTGGAATCTCTCCAGTGGTTAAGATAAGTGCCTTCTCAGCATGATACTGTTGAACTCTTTTGTCTTTATGAAACAGTTTAAGAACACGACCATCCCCAGTGTCAAGTTCATGAAACAGATTAACAACATCTTCATCCTGTTCCACATACACATCATCCTCAGGAATGGTTGACAGAGTTTGACCAGGTGTTACAAACTGTTCTTCTTTTGGACTCTGAGATTGTACCATTGTTATCACTGTCTTCTTACCAGATCTAGAAACATGAGTTGACTGCTTAGTTTGAGTATTAGATTGACTTCTCTTTGTTACTAAAGCAGCATCAAAGGTTTCAACTTTATTATGTGACTTAGCACCACCATCATTTCCAGAATTATCATCATTCGTTTGTACAACTGGATTAGGTGAGCATTTTGTTTTGACTATCTTCTCCCCCTTTTTGACATCAGCATCTTCTTCAATGAAGAAAGACAAGATAAGCTTGAGGGTTTCATCAATATTATCAACTTTTGATTCCAAGACAGTCATTCTGGAATCCATCTTCTTTTCAAGTGCTTTAACATCAGCAGCAAGAAGACGTGCTTGAGAAGCAGTAGCAGAAATAGAAACAGATGTTTGAATACCCGCTTGAAATTTATCAGTAACATCCTTCATAGAGTCAATCTCACTCTTCAAGCCCTTTGCTAGAAGAGCATTAGTGTTAGAAATGATTGATGAGAACAGTGTTTGGAAGCTATAATGACAAAACAGAGTTTAGCTGGAAGCAGTCAGAGTTTAGTTAAACACTGACTGGAAGCGCAACAGAGATTGTTAAACTCTGTAGCGGTATTTTCTGAAGAGTCAACAGTGTTTGAAGATTGATACGAGATAAATATGAAAGCAATATCTTTGAAGATTGGAAAGCTATCAAAGAGATTGAGTTGACTTGGAAGATTTGAAGCAATCGTGATTGATATCAATTGTATAGCTTAATTATAGGAGAATCAATTACTGATTGTACGAAGCTGTATGTTTTATAAATACAGTTAGGTTAACCCTAGAAGGGTATAACACATTGAGAAATTCATTGATTGTAACCTAAGCAGCTCTCTGTGATATTTTACATCACTGAGAGAGGAATTGTTAATTCCAAACAGTTTTTAAGTATTAAACAGTGTGTTCTTGTTAAGTTACTCATACAGTATTTGATTACCTATTGTGTATTCGACCTAACAAGTGGTATCAGAGCCAATCTGTTACTTTATTACAGTTAAAGATCCAAAACACAATAGTAATCAATGGCAGAGATACCTCCACCATCTGAGAAAGCCCCTACTACTGTTAGTAGGTATGAAACAATTAGGGTTCCTATACTTAGGCCATCAGAGTATGCAATTTGGAAGGTGAAGATGACCATGTTTCTGGAGGCTACAGATCCAGAATACCTTGATAGAATTTATGAAGGTCCTCACAAACCTACAAAGTTATCTGCTGCTGCTGCTGGTGAGGAATCAAAGGTCATTCCAAAAGAAAAGAAAGATCTAACTGCTGAGGATCTTTCATCTATTGCAAAGGATGCAAAAGTAAGACACTTACTTCACAGTGCATTAGACAATGTTATGTCTAATAAAGTGATTAATTGCACAACTGCAAAGGAAATATGGGATGCACTTGAGGTTAGGTGTCAAGGAACTCCTGCAATCAAGAAAAACAGAAGAAACATACTCACTCAGGAGTATGAGCATTTTGAGGCAAAGTCTGAAGAAACCATGACAGAAACATTTGACAGATTCTGTAAATTGCTAAATGATTTGTCATTGGTTAACAATGAGTATGATTTAGAAGACTCAAATCTCAAGTTTCTTCTTTCTCTACCTGAAAAGTGGGATGTGAAAACAACCACCATAAGAGATAACTATGAACTTGGTGAAACAGAGATTGATGAAATTTATGGACTGCTCAAAACCCATGAATTGGAATTGGAGCAGAGAAACAAAAGATCAAGTAGAAAGTCAAAGTCTGTTGCACTTAAGGTTGAGGAGAAACCATCAAAGAAGGAAGCATCAAGGAAAAAGGCAAAAGGAAAAGCTTTAGTCATACACTCAGAAAGTGAGTCATCAAACACTGATGTTGACTCAAACACAGATGGAACATCTGATTCTGAAGATGATGAAGAGATGATGCAAATGGCTGCATTGATGGTAAAGACCTTCAAGAAGATGGGATTCAAGAACTTCAAGAAGGGAAAGAGATTCTCCAAGGACTACTCAAAGTCTGACAAGAAGAATTTCAAGAAATCTGAAGGAAAGGACTTCAAATCTGGTAAGAAAGATAAGTCTGAAATTCAATGCTACAAGTGTAAGGAGATGGGTCACTATGCTCCTGAGTGCAAGAAGGGTAAAACTGAAAAGGCACTCTACACCAAAGGCAGAGATTGGGCAGACACTTCAGATTCAGATGAGGAAGTGAACTATGCACTCATGGCTACTACTCAGAATGAAGATGATGATCTAAAGGTACCCCCAACTACCTATGCTTATAATACTGATAATATAACTGAATTGAGAATTTATCTTAAAGCATTACATATCAGTTATAGGGATCAGACTTTAGAAAATGAGAGGATAAAAAATGAGTGCTCTCAACTCAAAGATAGAAATAAACTTGTTGAGGAACAGCTAGAGAACATGAATAAAGTTCAGAAAGAGAGAGATGATGCAGTGTTTATTGAACAGGAGTTGCTAGGTAAGTATAAGCAACTAGAATCTGAATTGGAGGATGCTAAACACATTATTAAAACTTGGACACACTCTGGTAAAGACACTCAAAAAGTGTTTCAGTCAGATACAGTAGGTCTAGGTTACTCTGAAGGAGATGAACTTAGATTTGAAAATTTGGTAAAAGTTAGACCACATCGTTCATCTGAAGGTAATGTTATGGGAACAGGTGGACCTAAGACTGAAGTTGAGAAAAAGGCTGTTAAAGAATCATATGCTAAGACTTTTGTTAAAGAGGCTAACATTGGTTTAATGACAGATAAACAACTCAAGCATAAGCTTAAAGAGATAAAATCTGTCAACAAACAGAGAATGCCTAAGAAAAACAAAAATGGAAAGGTAGGCATAACATCAGGAATTAAGCCAATGCTTGCTTCATTAGCTCCTAGAAAAACATGCTTTAATTGTGGTAGCACTAATCATCTTGCTAGTTTCTGCAGTAAGAATAAGAACATTAATTCTTTGCCCTCTAAAACTGCAGTTAAAAATGATTATGTGAGGACTAGACCACAGACTTTATGTACACACTGTGGAAGTACATGGCATTCTATTTACACTTGCAGAGATTATCATGCTATTTACTATAATTACTATGAACCCAAACCAAATTTGAAATGGGTTAAAGTAAACTCTGCAAATGTAAACTCTGAAAAAGTTAGCTTAAACTCTGATAATGTGAATTCCGCTGCAAAAGCTAACAGAATTAAGAAAGCCAAAGGATCCAAGCAAGTCTGGATCCTTAAAACTAACAATCAGTGATTGTTTGTGATTGCAGGGCACCAGGGTGAGTACCCTAGTCGTGGACAGTGGATGTTCAGGACACATGACAGGAAATAAAGCCCTGCTATCAGAGTATGAGGAGAAGGCTGGCCCAAAAGTTTCCTATGGAGATGGCAACACAGGACATACTCTGGGATATGGCAATATTAATCTTGGGAGTGTCATCATCACAAATGTAGCTCTGGTTCCAGGACTCAAGCATGATCTGCTATCTGTGAGTCAAATCTGTGACAGAGGATATCATGTGGATTTTCAGCCTAAATATTGTCAAGTGATCAGTAAATCTACAGGGAAAGTTGCTCTAGTTGGAAACAGACACAATAACATCTATGAAATTAAATTGTCAACAAACACTGATGGCAAAGCAATGTGTCTGTCAACAAGAATGTCCAGTGAAGAGAGTTGGAAGTGGCACAAGAAACTCTCTCATTTAAATCTGAACAACATCAATGAGCTAATCAAGAATGATCTTGTAAGAGGTCTACCAAGGTCTTTGTTGAATGTAGAAGGCCTGTGTGATTCTTGTCAAAAGGCCAAACAGAGAAAAGCCTCCTTCAAAAGCAAATCTGAGTCTTCAATTGTTGATCCTTATCATCTCCTACATGTGGATCTTTTTGGACCAGTGAATGTGATGTCTCTTGGAAAGAAGAAATATGCACTAGTCATTGTTGATGAATATACCAGATACACATGGGTATATTTTCTTGCAAAGAAGGATGAAACTGCATTAACACTGACAGAACATATAATCCAACTGGACAAAGGGTCAGAGAATCAAGTGAAGATAATCAGAAGTGACAATGGAACTGAATTCAGGAATTCATCAATGGAAGAATTTTGCAAGAGTAAAGGAATCAAACAAGAGTTTTCTGCACCTGGCACTCCACAACAAAATGGTGTAGTGGAGAGGAAGAACAGAACCTTGATAGAAGCTGCCAGAACCATGCTAGATGAAGCAAAATTGCCAACATACTTCTGGGCAGAAGCAGTTCAAACTGCTTGTTTTACTCAAAATGCAACACTGATCAACAAGCATGGTAAAACACCATATGAAATGGTGAAAAAGAAGAAGCCAAATCTAAAATATTTTCATATTTTTGGATGCAAGTGTTTTGTGTTGAAGACTCATCCTGAGCAGTTGACCAAATTTGATCTAAAAGCAGATGAAGGAATTTTTGTTGGCTATCCACTGTCAACTAAGGCATTCAGAGTTTATAATCTGAGAACTAGAGTGATCATGGAATCAATTCATGTGTCATTTGATGACAAGAAAATAACTGGAATTGAAGATGTCAATGAACATGATCTACTCCACTTTGAAAATGAAGACTTATTCTCTGAAAAAGTAAACTCTGATCAGACTGATCTGACAAACTCTGTTGATCTAAACTCTGAACCTCTACTGGTAAATACTGAAGAAACTCTTCAATCAGAAACAAGAGAAGAACCAGTTGAGGGGGAGCATGAAGAATCACATCAAAGTGATAATTCAAACACTGAAAGTGACTCAGTTGATAATTCTGAATCAAACTCTGTTGATTCAAACTCTGTTGATAATTCTGAGCAGTCACATTCAGGGGGAGCATCAGAAAATGAAGAGAGGCACCAAGGAAATCAGGAGAGCATGGATCAAGGGGGAGGATCACATGATGACAGAAGCAATTTGCCTTCTGCAAGAAAATGGACTAAGTCACACACACCTGATTTAATTATTGGTGATCCAGATGCAAAAGTAAGGACAAGAAGTGCAACAACAAATGAATGTCTGTTTCATGCATTCTTGTCACAAACTGAGCCAAAGAAAGTGGAAGGAGCTCTTAAAGATGCTGACTGGATAACAGCAATGCAAGAAGAGCTAAATGAATTTGAAAGAAATGGAGTGTGGACCCTTGTACCAAGGCCCAAAAACAGATCCATTGTTGGTACTAAATGGGTTTTCAGAAATAAAACTGACAGTGAGGGTGTTATCACAAGAAACAAAGCAAGACTGGTTGCAAAAGGCTATTCACAACAGGAAGGAATAGACTATGATGAAACATTTGCTCCAGTTGCTAGATTGGAGGCAATCAGAATCTTTCTAGCATATGCCTCTCATAAGAAATTCAAAGTGTTTCAGATGGATGTGAAAAGTGCATTTTTAAATGGAAAACTTGAAGAAGAAGTGTTTGTGGAACAACCACCAGGTTTTGTAGATCCAAAATATCCAAACCATGTCTACAGGTTAGACAAGGCACTCTATGGACTTAAGCAGGCACCAAGGGCATGGTATGAAACCCTTGCCAAATTTCTACTAGAAAGTGGATTTCAAAGAGGTACTATTGACAAAACTCTGTTTTACTTCCAATCTGGTAGTGACTTGCTCTTAGTTCAGATATATGTAGATGACATCATTTTTGGATCTACTAATGATAAACTCTGTAAGAAGTTTGCCAAACTCATGCAGTCAAGATATCAAATGAGTATGATGGGAGAGCTTAGTTATTTTCTAGGCCTACAGGTGAAGCAAACAGATGATGGAATTTTTATAAATCAAGCAAAATATACCAGAAATCTTCTCAAGAAATTTGGCATGCTTGACTGTTCATCTGCAACAACTCCCATGGCAACTGCAACAAAATTGGACAAAGATGCAGGGTCATCAGTAGATATGACATGTTACAGAGGAATGATTGGTTCACTACTCTATTTAACAGCTAGTAGACCTGATATCATGTATGCCACTTGTTTGTGTGCAAGGTTCCAGGCAGATCCAAAAGAACCACATTTAACAGCAGTAAAGAGGATTTTTAAGTACCTCAAAGGCACTATAACTTTGGGGTTGTGGTATCCAAGAGAATCAGAGTTTAAACTACTTGGTTATTCAGATGCAGACTTTGCAGGCTATAAGATAGACAGAAAAAGCACCAGTGGAAGTTGTCAATTTCTGGGTGACAGACTTGTTTCCTGGTACAGCAAGAAACAGAAGTCAATATCTACATCTACAGCTGAAGCAGAGTATATTGCTGCTGGTAGCTGCTGTGCACAGATTTTATGGATGAAGAATCAACTGCTGGATTATGGATTAAGGTATACCAAGATACCTATTTACTGTGATAACCAAAGTGCTATTGCAATGACAGGTAATCCAGTACAACATTCAATGACAAAGCACATCAGCATAAGGTATCACTTCATCAGAGAGCATGTAGAGGAAGGCAACATTGAGCTTCACTTTGTGTCTACAGAACAACAACTTGCAGATATCTTCACCAAGCCATTGAGTGAAGCTACATTTACAAGACTGGTCAATGAACTAGGAATGGTCTCTAGTTTTGACTAGTAATGTTGGTTAGACTCAAAAACTTATTGCTCATGTTTCTGCAAATTGTTAAGTGCTATGTGAACCTTAGTATTAAACTCTGTTATGCATGCTTATGTTTAAACCTTGTTAAACTCTGTCAGCATGTCTGTCTGTTAAACACTGTTATCATGTTGGATACACTCAGTGAATTCAGAATTGATTATTGTCTGAATGAAAACACCAATGAAGAAAAATGTATGAAGCATGATTCTCAGTAATTAAATCATGATTCTTTCTGATTCACTGTAATCTAATCAGACTTTGTGCAGTAAATCAACACAGCATGATACTGTTTCATATTTATAACATCTCTTAGTTTATTCAGTCCTAAACTCTGAGTATATGAATATTGTGTGCATTGCCTCTCATAAGAAAATTTCTGTTATTGATGAACTCTAAACTCTGATAAGTGACATTCTGTTTCCAAAGGTATGGTTCCTGATAATTCCTTGTTTGTACTTGTGAAAACCATAAAACTTGAGATGTGTCATTGATTAGTTTGGTGAGTTCAGATTCATGTTTACACCCTGTGAGAGTTTGAGCCAAATCAGTGATTGATACATTTTTTATCAATCAGTATTTTTTGTTGTGTGATGTTCATCAGGAAGTATGTTTCTCTAGAACTTGTATTAAACCACTTTGAGACTACATGATATGTGTGTGCATGAAAATGATAAAGGCAATAGGATTTACCATTCCTTCAAACACTGTTCAAAATTCTTTTGAACACTGTTCAAACTCTGTATAAACACTGTTCATAAAAACCACCCTTAGTAAACCCCTTTGAGCCTAATTAACTGCTCATTTTTCTTATACTCTGAAGTATTAAGAGCAGTTATATTCTTTTGGAAAAAAAATCAAGCAGATGAGTGTTTCTCAAGAAAAGAAAAGTTTTTCAGTATATATGTTAAAAAAAAAAGGGGCATATATACTGATCTTGTGCAAATATGTACTAACAGTGTGACTGAACACTTTGTTCTATTAAAATGTTCAGCTTGAAATTCACTCATGAATAAAACATCTCTATTCATCTGTTTGATCTTACTCCATTACAACCCTGAATAAAGTCCTTTTGATTTGTGCATACATGTACTTAAAGTAGTGTAGATTTGGTGGACATTCAAGCATATGGTAGATTCTGCTATTTCTGATTGAATGTGAGTGTAAACACTTCACCTAAACACTTGTGTGCTTCGAGAGTTTGTGAGATTATCAAATTCATGACTGATATTCACTGAATGATGCTCTGATTTCTATCTCTTGATATTTTAGTCTTCAAAGACTGTGTGCTTACTTGGATAATCATGGACATCAATGGGAATAGAAGTTTTCAGATTTCTGTATAACAGTAACTACAGAGTTTAGCATTCATCAAACAATCAGTGTTTAATATGAGAGTTTGTACATTCAGTGTTTATTGATTTTTGTTATGGATTTTATGAAATATTAGATGCTCTAAAAATTGATTTTAGTAAACTCTGCTTCACACACACTCATATTCACAACTGTGCAATTTTTGAAAGGGTTTCAGTGATAAAGTTGGAAAATTGATAAACACTGTTGAGTTGTGTTAAGTACTCTAAGGTAAAGTTTCATTGAGATGATTTGACTATTTTGGAGTAATTGGGGTAGTTGACAACTGTTAATTAGTGTAAATATGTCAAAGTGTCGTGATTATAGGAATGACAGCGGTAATTATTAAGTGATCCATTGGTTGTTTGACACGTGTCCCATGATAGTGTTCCACTCACACATTACTCTACAATCAGTTGCGTGTTTTTACTGAATAAACGATTGAGTTTTAGTTTTACTCTAATCGTTTTTGTTCTCTCACTTCACATCTATTCATATTCACCCACTCACAGTTACTTGCATACTCATTCACTTTCAAAATTCTCACTCATTCTACTTCACATTTTGGTAAACACTTACCATACATCTTTTCTCTGAATATCTTCGTATCATATCTTACTAATGGCAACCAAAGCGTTTGATGCAGCAGGATTAGTTTTTCTTCCTAGCAACTATGCAGCACCACTGGAGAATGCAAATGCTCCAGAGGCGTTTCATTTGTTTCAAAATTTCTTGAAAGACTCTGAAATAGGGAAGGCTTTAACTGCACCACCAATACTCTCTGCTTCACAAATTGCTACTTTTTGGACAAACTCTGTATATGATGATGGAGAAGAGTCTAGCACTCCAACAATCACTTTCACTCATGCTGAATCAGAGTATATCATTACTCCAACTATGGTTAGGGATGCTCTGGATTTTGAGACTCACACTTCTTACAGTGTTGTTGGTCATGATCGCTTGAGGACAATGTTGCAGCAAATTGGATGTGCAGGCAACTTGAATAAGCTAGGGTCTCTGAGAAGGCCGCTTTTGAGAAAGGAATGGAGCTTCTTTTTCGATTGCATTACAAGAGCTTTTGGAAAGAAGACAACAAATTGGGATGCACTTCCTCTTGACACTCTCCAAATTGGTCATGCTCTACTATATGGAGGTAATTTCGATTTTGGTAGACTAGTGCTAATGAATTTGGGAGAACGTTTGTCTTAGCCTACTTCTGTTTATTTTGCTCGTTTTTGTCAAATGCTATTCACTGCTTGTGTGCCTAATATTACAATTGATGAAGCTGATGTGATTCAGCCTTTTCAAGTTGCTAAAAGGATGTTTTCTGATTTGACAAATAAAGATCTCACTAAACAGCAAATACCTGATATGTTTATGCCACTAGCCTTACAAAACTATGTTAACCAACCTCAAGATTCTCAATCACCACAACACATGCCTGAACCATTAGACACCATACATTCTGAACCAACACCCACAACACCCACAACAACTGTACCTACTACATCTCATCAACCACAACCAGAACACATAAACTCTGAAACCTTAAACTCTCCACCACTAAACTCTGAAACCTTAAACTCTGAGACAGCACCTACTGAAAAACCCAAATCCAAACCAAAAAGAAAAATACATACCGCTCAAAACACTAAACACTCAAAGGCTAAACAGACATTACCTGGAGCTGTGTATACCAGAAGTAAGAAACAAAAGGCAAACAGACCTTCACTTTCACCACCTAAGGAGAGCTCTAGTGAAGAAGAAGAGGAGATTGTAGTGCCTCAAGTCAAGAAGAGAAGATTAATTCTTTCAGAATCTGAAGATGAGCATGTATTTGAAGCTCCAGAGGTGGTTTCATTGCAAACACCTACTGTTGAGGTTGCAGAGAATGTTGCTATACCTGTAGAGGTTGAAATGCCTGCAGAGGATATTGTGGCTATCAATGTTGAAATACCTGTAGAGGTTGAAATACCTACAGAGGATGCTATCAATGTTAAAGTACCTACAGAGGATAACATGCCTGTAGAAGAGGATCACAGAGATGATTTTTCATCAGTGAATGATGTTCTTGAATCATTTCAACCAATCCTTGATCCTATCTCACCTGTTGTTCATACTGAAGCTCCTGGTGTAGCTGATGAGCCTGCAGTTAATTTACCTGAAGCTGCAGCATCACACACAGAACTGATATCTAATGCTTCTCCAATTCCAGATAAAGGTGATGAGGTTGATCAGGCAACTAAGATAATTTCTGAATCTATGACTGTTGAAGCTACACATACAAACTCTGTTGCAGAGCCTGTGCAACATGAGGAGACTATTGACAAGATTGCAGAAGTTGTTGCAAAAACTGTGGCTGACACAGCTCAGCACACTGGTTCTTTAAAAGATGCTCAAGCTAATGATGCAAGTGCTGAAGATGAATCTGAAAACAGTGCAAACTCTGATTCTTTTCTGAGTGCACCAGCACAGACTGAAAATAAACATAAACCTTTTGATCAGCCTTGTCCATCTCATGCAATTGAAGAAGAGTACCTTGCTAAATCTGCTGCTAATTGGTATAAACAAGACTGTATTTTTCCAAAAGGGAGAGCAGCTGATTTTGTTAAGCAGACTGCTAGTCAAATTTCAAATCCAGAGATTTTATCCTGTTTAAAGGCAACTGTGGTACAAGTCAAAACTCTGGATGGAAATTTTGCTGAAACAAAACAACAAATTGCTTCTTTGAAGACTGAGATACAGTCAAGAGAAATGAAGATGGAAAGAGAGTCCAAAATCAAAGCTACACAGCTGTCTAAAGTTCAAGATACTCTCTTTGCCAGGCTAGGAAAGGTTGAAGAGAATCAAGCTGCTTTGTTTTCTAAGGTTGATTCTATTGCTAATTCTTTGGAGCTCATTACATCTATACTCATTCCTGATGATGTCAAAAAGGGGGAGAGAGTTGCTAAGTCTAAATGCAAAGTTTCTCAAACTCTGCTTCAAAAGGATGATGCTGGAGATGGAGGGGCAAGTGATAAGAGTAAGGCTTTAAACTCTGAAACACTAACTCTGAGATCTGGCAAATCTCTTAAGTCACAGTCTGTTGGAATAAACACTGAAACTCAAGGTACTTCAAAAACCAAGAGTTTGGAATTAATATCAAATCCAAAGACTGATGAGGAGTTAGCTGTTAAGCTTTTCATGGAAGAGAATGCAGAAGGAGTTACTATAGAAGATGCTAAAGCTGAAGAGAAGAGTCTGCAAGAAAAGCATTTGAAGACTTTAAAGTCTGATAAATTAAAGAAGAATGTGAAAGCTGTTAAAGCTGCAAAGCCTATTCTTAAAGGTATTCAAATCAAAGAACCAGATGGTACAAATCAAAGGATGCAAGTGTTCAGAAAACCAACAGATGCAGAAGCTAAGCAAAAGCTGAAAAGTATTGTTACAACCTCTGTTGATACACATGTTGTACAGAAGATTGAAGACACAACCTTTGTTACTGCACAAGTTGTGACCACACCATTATTGTCTTCTCAGTTGAAATCAACATTTGGAAAAGGTGTTCTTCATGATTCAAGACTAGAAGCTACAGTTCCAATGGATTTTACTGATAGTAGAGCTTTATCTGGTAAAGTTGGATACAACAAAGAAGGTATAGGCTCACACAGAGACAAAAGGCAATATGTTGGTCCCAGAGATCCTTCTTCACTGTCTGTTCCAGGTCGTGGTGTCACTCAAGAGAGTTTAGATAGACTGGAGTCAGTACAACTTGTTAATCAGAAGAGTTTAGAGAAGGATTTTCTGCTATATTTCATGGCTGATGGAACAGTGTTTAAAGTTTCTGAGAAGGATATTGATTTAAAATACTGGGAAGAACTAGAATATGTTCTGTATCTTTTCAGAGTAAGAAATCAAAGAGCTCAGTCAGTTGCAAATGTACTCAGACAAAAGATGATTCAAAATCTTGCCAGAAGAAATATGAAGTACAACAGCAAGTATGTTCCAAAGTACAGAGACTGGAATGGGAATCTGATAGAAATGGAGAAGGGGACTACAAAGCTGAAGACAGATCTTGGAATCACTGTTCTGGATTTTAATGTGAAGTCTGAGGAAGTGAAGTATATCAGGCTGGGAAATGAAATGAGAAGAAACAAAATCTACGATCTTAGAGCTGCTATCTATCAAACTGATGAGAATGATCCTCAGTTGAGAGAAATCAAGGAAGCTATGCAGATAGAGCTTGAAAATGCTGAAAGAAGATTGCTTATAGACTATCTCAGAACAATGCCAGATCTACAAGAGATTAGAAATTAAAGTCTGTAAGAATTTTCTTATTTTCTGTAGAAATTGTTAAGTAATAGCTTAAACTCTGTTTGTATGTTAGACACTGTAAAACTTTGTATTTGTTTTGACATCATCATTTACTGTAAACTTGTACATTCTTGCTAATGGACAAGTTGGGGGAGATTGTTAGAAATGATTGATGAGAACAGTGTTTGGAAGCTATAATGACAAAACAGAGTTTAGCTGGAAGCAGTCAGAGTTTAGTTAAACACTGACTGGAAGCGCAACAGAGATTGTTAAACTCTGTAGCGGTATTGTCTGAAGAGTCAACAGTGTTTGAAGATTGATACAAGATAAATATGGAAGCAATATCTTTGAAGATTGGAAAGCTGTCAAAGAGATTGAGTTGACTTGGAAGATTTGAAGCAATCGTGATTGATATCAATTGTATAGCTTAATTATAGGAGAATCAATTATTGATTGTACGAAGCTGTATGTTTTATAAATACAGTTAGGTTAACCCTAGAAGGGTATCGAACATTGAGAAATTCATTGATTGTAACCTAAGCAGCTCTCTGTGATATTTTACATCACTGAGAGAGGAATTGTTAATTCCAAACAGTTTTTAAGTATTAAACAGTGTGTTCTTGTTAAGTTACTCATACAGTATTTGATTACCTATTGTGTATTCGACGTAACAATTAGTCTTGAGAAGAGCCTTAAGTTCAGGAGTAGGCATCCTCGTGGCAATATGACCAGAATGAAAAAGAGCATTTTGAAAATTCATCTCAGCATTCGGCTGATTCCATTCAGTATCCCATTCATATCCCCTTGCAGCTTGAGTATCAGGAGGAAGTATGGAACTGTACTCCCCTCTGAACTCTTCTTGAGTAACAGACTGCATGTATCTACTCGAAGACCCATAAGTAGATAGTAGACTTGCTTTTATTGCCGTTGTTAGTGTAGGTGCCCTAGAGGCAATACATTGTTTATTTTGATAAACCTTTATGTCATTTGATTATTTAATAAATGTATTTATTATGACTTTAATTACTGCGATATATTTGTTAGCATAATAAATGTCCTTAGAATAATGATACACATTATATAGTTTAAGTATTTAACTTGAACTTGAGATTATATAATATATCATATTCTTAAAGGTCCCTAGTCGAGTATTATTATATAGGATAATAATAATACATAAATAGACTAGTATGTTGTTGACTGATAACCACATCTCATTGGTTATAAGTATGGAGATACTAAAGTCAAAACATAGGTACATGTAAGGGTACATGGCACTGGACAGACCCACCGTGAGATTCTTCATGTTAATAAAGTCATAAGAAAGACTCACAGTGATAATGGTGTAATGATCCTTTGACTTGAGATCATTATATTTCTATAAGAGGATAATATACTTTGACTACATTAAAAGTTACCTTTGACCGGGTGATGATAAAAGTGGACATCGGGTATATTGTGAATCGTATGAGAAATATGAATGATAGATAAAGGATTTAACCCTCCTATCAGATAGGAGAGATATTATTGGCTTCTTGATTGAGTGAGACTATAAAATGCATGGTCGTGCTCAAATAGTGATTTGTTTTAATAGTCTACTCATGGATCAAGTAAACCCGGATTAAATTATGAAGAGGATGACATGAAACATGCCTCGAGTTTAATCTATAATATTTGGTTAAAGGGATTATATTATACGGGAACATTAATCACAAAAGGTTTTATCGAATCACGATTTAATTATTATTTAATTGGGTAGCAATGATGTATTACTAGATGCCGCTCATTGTTTATAATTTTATTAGAGAATAAAATTATTGCCAATTAAATGATAGCCTACAGGGTCACACACATAGAACATTTTAAGGAAGAATTAATTTAAATTATGAATTTAAATTAATTAAATGATCAGTTGTATTTTATTATATTAATTAAGTGGGACTTAATTAAGATATAATAAAATACAAATGAGATATGATTTTAATAATTAAGTATGACTTAATTATTATTTATTTAAATAATAGGATTTGATTCTATTATTTAATTAATCAAACTTGGGCTAGGTTTTTAGTTGGGCTTTTACCTTACACTATCATATAAATATATGATGATAGGTAAAGAAGGTAATTAATTTTGTACGACAAAAATAATCCCCAGCCGCTTGAACCAAAACCTAAAAAGAAGATCTCATATTTTCATTGGAGGCTAGTACCTCCATTCCAATCAAGAATCGTTCTTGGAGTGTTCGTGTGGATACCGTAGAGGAGGCTTCGAAGAGGAGCACTCAACGATCGTGAAAGCTTGGATCTCCATTAGACATACAATCGTAAAACTTCTTTAAGGTAAATCATCAATCTCCAAATTAAATATCATGTTTTTGCATGGATCCTGCGGTAGGGTTTCGATAATTATTGTTTTTGTTTTAATTTTCTGCTGCGTTTGATGCTCGAAACCCTTCAGCCGCCTGCGTTTGAATTGCTTCAAGATTATCAGGATCATCATCTGAATTTGGAATCCTATCATCAACATTCTCATCAGGATGCATAACACCTTTCAATTTTAATTCACCAGTAGATGCAGCTGGTGAATCCTGATGACCTGCAGACAAAATAGTAACATTTCCTAAATCTCTCATTTCTTTTAAAGTGATCTCATCACTTCTCACAATATTACTTAAGTTACTGTCAATAGTAACTACTACCTCACAAGAAGTTAACAACTTCTTACTCGTTTCTACCTCTTCTTTTGCCAGTTCAGGAGACTGCCTCTCATCACTCTTCTTTTTCTCTAAATGTTCACTCTCAATCTCACAAGAAAGGCTCTGACTCATTAAATGTGAAGAAATAAGAGGTGGCTGAGAAGAGTGGTCTGAAGTCATACAAATAGAGGTATCCCTTATATCAGGTCTATCTGTAATCATACTATCAGTAGTAAAGGAAGTAGAGATAGAGATGTTACCTGACGAAGTAGTTAAAGAATCCATTGGCCTTGCAGAAATTGGCTCAATAAGCAATGGAATAAGTGGATCAGTAGTACTTACATCAGGATCGACCACTGCAATTAAAGCATGACTTGCATCAGTATTAGCTACTGATGGTTCTTGTGTAGTCTGAGGTTGTGAAGCTTCTTCAACACTTTGAGTCAAAGGTTCTTGTGTGCTTCCCTCAAATGCAGTGTCAGCGATCACTTCATCACATTCAGCAATGTGTAAATCATGAGCAGCTTTATCTGCCAGACTTTTAGCTAGTTCAATTTCAATTTCAGAAGCCCCTTGAGCATTGTCAGGAAACTCCCCTGCTGATATGATTTTGCCAGCATCTTCACTTTGAGAAGATGGTTCTTGTGGGGCAGGAATATTCTTGTCTTCACCTTCCCTTTGAGAAGGTGGTTCTTGTGTGACTATTCCTTCAGAAATGTCTGCAATAGCTGCTGAACTCCTTTGAAGTTCAGGTTCTTGTGGGCTTGATCCTTTCAGAGGTGACAAAGTAGTCCTCTGTTTCTTCTGTCTATGAAAGACATTTGCTTCAGTAGTTTTCTTTTCAAGTGGTGAAGGTTTGAAACCCAGCTGAGCAGCAATAGCATTTACTTGATCAACAGACACCTCAATAATTCTTCTCTTTGGAGATGCAGGTGCTGGAGAATCAGAGATCTCAACAGTCTTCACAGGTGAATTATCAGGAGTGGAGATGTCAGGATTAGCAGTAGTGTCAGGAACTGATGATCCATCTTGATTAGTAGATACATCAGGATTGCTCTCCATAGCATCAGTAAGATTCTGTAATTCTGTAGGAACAACAAATTTGCCTTTGTTGATTAATCTTCTTCTTTTCTTCAGCTTTTCAGAGACAGCCACTTCTCTAGTATCAACAACATCAATCTCCTTTTTCTTCATCAAGACTGATATAGGCATTGTGTCATCATCAGAATCAGAATCAGAATCAGCTCTTTGACTAACTTTCCTCTTTACTCCTGTTTCTTTATTCAGAGATTCACCCAGTGCCCCTTGTTCACCCCCCTTGTAACTTCATTTTGGAGTGAGTTGGAGTGGAGAAATCCTTTGATCCTGATTACCTCTCAGACACATCAGATCTAGCTAATTTCTTTAATTTTACAACTGATGCCTTTTATGAAACATCAGAGGTAGTTGACTGTTTAGAAGAGTGTTTAGGTTGAGTGCTTGTGTCAGGAACAAGATGTGTAAGGTCCTGTCCCATAGCACCAGTTGCTGGGCCATATTGAATAGGCATTCTCTTTCTTAGAAGAGACCATACTTCATCAGGAATGTATGGAGTTCCATCAAACTTATTTGCCTTATCAGAATTGATTAGACTCTTTATATTGTTTTCTGAGATTTTACATATAGGCAAAATTGTATCATTCTCAAAAATAGCATGAGGACATAAGTGAGAGAATATTAATTGAAAAAATCTAAGAAAGCAAACATAACCACATTTATCTGCTTTTCTTTCACTTAATGCCTTTAGTATAAAAGACCCATAATCAAATGAGAGATCATGAATTAGAGAATACCCAATTTTGGCTGAACCTGTGGGTAAAACATCAAAATTTGACACTTTATTCAAGAAGCATCTGCTGATAGTGTCAAAGAAGAAATTCCATTCCTTCTTAAACTTTGTTCTGTAGAGCTCTCCAAATTTCTTTGGCGCTCCATTGTAACCCAAACTTACAACATACTCAAGGAGTCTTGAATCAGGAACTTTAAATACTGGCTTACCAATAATTGATGGTAAGTGTAGGGCTTCAGCGACAATCTCAGGAGTCACATAGTATGTAACATTATTATACTCAAAGCTCATTTGAGGCTTTTCTGATGAAAGTCTTTTCCCAAAGACACTTGTATTCCAAACCTGCATTACAGACTGAAAAGATATCTTGACAGGTTGGGTTAAAGCATAATTTATTGGGCTTGAGGCCAAAAAGTCCTGAATAATGTGGAAATCATCGGGCAAGTCCTGATGATCTAGAACTGCAGTGAAGTCATTTGTGTTAAAATTAACTCCATTGATTACGACCTTGCTGTTGATGAAAGATGAATTCTCCATTGAAATTTCAAACACAGGAATTGCGCTAATTTTGAAATTAGGGTTTGAGAGAGCAGAGATAGAGAGATGATGCTTTACTGATGATTTTGAGAATAATAAATCAATTAGAAAACTAAATTGATATTTGGACAATACTTATGATTTCTCAAAAACAGGTGTCAGTAAACTATTCGTTTATATTGGAGTAATGGACCAAATTACGTGAGAGAGTGGTGATGGTTGCACGCGTCACGACTTACCATCTGTAACTATGTGTAATGATTGAGTGAAACACACGCGCTTGTATTATTTGAGAAATAAGATTGTGATTAAAATAAAACATGGTAATTTGTTTTAAATAAATAAATTTAAAACATCACAATCAAAGAATACCTGGTACTTACACCAGAAATATGAATCGTTTCATATTCTTGTTCCACCCTTCTCTATTTAATCTTAGAGACTTGTCCCCTTACTTCCTTAACCCTTCATTCTCTCCTGAAAAAAAAATAAGAAAAACCCTTCACAGCAAAATTTTACAACAATGTCGAACCTTACCATCACAGAGAAGAATCTCCATCTTTTAGAGAAAAGAGACATCTTTAGCTATACTCGTGAAGAGTTTGATACTTTCGACTGGGAAAGACAACTTGAGACTCTCTGGTTGCAGATGGATGCAGGTCTCGAGGAAATCGAGAAGGAAAAACCTGCAAAAGTGATTGACATCGATGCTGCCCTTCAAGCAACATTAGCATGGCTTTCATCTAAGGCATCCTCATCCAACTCCATCAACCATTGTTAATGAATATGTCATCAAAAATAACCTTATCCCTGTCAACTTCCACCCGAACAAAGTGGCAAAGATGGGATCTGGGATGGCTACTAACAATGGAGTGGATTGGACTTTTATTTCCTGTTGAATAGATTAGTAGATAGAGAACAAAAAGATGTAATCTTTGAATGTAATCTCTTTCTTATTATCAATGAAAAATTCAGTTTCTCTATTCTATTCAATGTTTTCCTGATTTATCATGTTATCTAAGAAATAAATATGAAGACTAATTAAAGTGATCATATTATCAGTAGTTCAATACCATTTGTCATAGCTAGTATCGGGAAATTGAAAAAAAACGGAGACAGTTAGATTCTGAACATAATACTGATGATCGAACCGTCGCATCAGGATTCGACGTTGACCACTGTCAGGATTGACTTTCCATCAGTATTTGTAAGTCGTTAATATCTGATGACTTCTTTCTCAAGAACTGCCATAGTTTACCATTCCAAGTTTGTTCACCAACTTTGTAAAAGTAGTCTCAGGTAGTGGCTTGGTGAATATATCAGCTAACTATTGATCAGTAGGAACAAAATGAAGTTCAATTGTCCCTTCCAGTACTTGTTCTCTTATGAAGATACTTGATACTGATGTGCTTAGTGAGAGAATGTTGAACTGGATTTCCTGTCATGGCAATAGCACTTTGGTTATCACAATAAATAGGTATTTTTGAAAATGACAAACCATAGTCCATTAGCTGATTTCTCATCCACATGATCTGAGCACAACAGCTTCCAGCAGCAATGTACTCAGCTTCTACAGTTGATGTAGAGATAGACTTTTGCTTTTTACTAAACCAAGAAACTAGTCTTCCTCCAAGAAACTGACAACTGCCTGAAGTACTTTTCCTGTCTATTTTGCATCCTGCAAAATCAGCATCTGAGTAACCACATAAACTAAAGTCTGATTCTCTAGCATACCAAAGGCCAAGAGAAGAAGTGCCCTTAAGATATCTGAAAATCCTTTTCACTGCAATGAGATGTGGTTCCTTGGGATTTGCTTGAAATCTTGCACATAGACAGGTTGCATACATGATATCTGGTCTGCTAGCAGTTAGATATAAAAGTGAGCCAATCATTCCTCTATAGTTGGTTACATCTACTTCAGTTCCTTGATCAGGATCAAGCTTTGTAGCTGTAGCTATAGGAGTGGAAGCTGTAGAGCTGTCTTGCATGTTAAACCTTTTTAGTAAATTCTTTGTGTACTTTGACTGATTGATAAAAATCCCATCATCAGTCTGTTTAACTTGCAGACCTAAGAAATAGCTCATTTCTCCCATCATGCTCATTTGATATCTAGACTGCATTAGCTTTGAAAACTTCTCACACAGCTTAGAGTTAGTTGACCCAAAAATGATATCATCAACATATATTTGAACTAACAGCAAATCCTTACCATGATTCAAATAAAACAAGGTTTTATCAATTGTACCTCTATTGAATCCACTTTCCAGTAAGAATTGAGCTAGGGTTTCATACCAAGCTCTTGGAGCTTGCTTTAGTCCATAAAGTGCTTTATCCAGTCTATAGACATGATCTGGATATTTGGGATCAATGAAGCCAGGAGGTTGTTCAACATATACCTCCTCTTCCAATTCTCCATTGAGGAATGCACTTTTTACATCCATCTAGAATACTTTGAACTTCTTGTGGGCTGCATATGCCAGAAAAATTCTGATGGCCTCTAGTCTTGCAACAGGAGCAAAAGTCTCATCATAATCTATTCCTTCCTGTTGAGAATACCCCTTTGCTACTAGTCTTGCTTTGTTCCTCACAATTGTGCCATCTGAATCTGTCTTGTTTCTGAATACCCACTTTGTACCCACAATAGACCTACCCTTTGGCCTTGGTACTAGTTTCCAGACTTCATTTCTTTCAAACTCATTCAGTTCTTCTTACATAGCTGTCACCCAATCAGCATCCTTAAGTGCATCTTCAACTTTCTTAGGCTCCTCCTTTGACAGAAAGTTATTATATAAACATTCATTCTGAGTTGCACTTCTTGTCTTAACACCTACTTCAGGATTCCCAATAATTAAATCAGGAGTATTACTTTTAGTCCACTTCCTTGCTGATGGTAAGTCATTTCTTGAACTGGATGCTCCCCCTGGATTGGTGTTATCTTCAAAAGAACTAGAATTGCTAGAAGCTCCCCCTAAGATAGTGTTATCTCTTCCTGATATACTGTCAGGATTGTCACTTGAATCTGTTTCTGATGAGTCTCTACTTGATGTTAGAGTTGTATCAGTACTGGTGATGTCTTGCTCTTGCTCCCCCTCAATATTCGCATTATTTGAGTCATCATCAGTAACTGGTATTCGATCAGGAATTGATCGATCGTCAGGATCTGACAGAGTATCAGTATCTGACATGACTTCATCAGAATTCTTGGTAGCTTCATTTGCAAAGATCAAACTATCATGAGAGTCTTCTATAATCCCTGTTATCTTTCTATCATCAAAAGATACATTAATAGACTCCATGACTGTCTTTGTTCTTAGATTGTAGACTTTAAAGGCTCTTGTTGTTGGATAGCCAATAAAGATGGCCTCATCAGCTTTTGTCTTAAATTTTCCTAGCTGTTCAGGATGAGGTCTTAGAACAAAGCACTTGCAGCCAAACACATGTAAATGCTTCAAACTTGGCTTCTTTTCCTTGATCATCTGATAAGGAGTTACACCATGTCTGTTGATTAGGGTGATGTTCTGAGTGTAGCATGCTGTGTTGACTGCTTCTGCCCAGAAATATGTAGGTAGTTTAGCTTCCTCCAACATAGTTCTGCCAGCTTCAATAAGAGTCCTGTTCTTTCTTTCAACTACTCCATTTTGCTGAGGTGTGCCAGGAGCAGAGAATTGTTGAACTATTCCTTTGTATTTGCAGAACTCTTCCATTGTTGAATTCTTGAATTCAGTCCCATTATCACTTCTCAGAATCTTGACTTTGTATTTTGTGCCAGTTTCAATAAGCCTCACATGGTCCAGCAGTATTTCAGCAGTTTCATCTTTTCTGTGCAGAAAATAAACCCAGGTAAATCCAGTATATTCATCAACAATGACTAGAGTATACCTTTTCTTACTGATGGACATAATATTCACTGGTCCAAACAAGTCAAGGTGAAGCATGTGATATGGTTCATCAATTGAGGATTCAGATTTACTCTTGAATGATGTCCTTCTCTGTTTAGCCTTCTGACAAGCATCACAGAGTCCATCAGGAGTATACAGTGCCTTTGGTAATCCTCTTACCAAGTCTTTCTTAACCAACTCATTTATATTGTTGAAGTTGAGATGAGAAAGCTTCTTATGCCAATTCCAACTTTCATCTACAGAGGCTTTACTGATGAGGAATGTAGTTGGATTATCAGTATTGGTGTGAATGTTGGCTTCATAAATGTTACCATGTCTTTGACCAGTTAATGCAACCTTTCCTGAAGATTTGCTGATAACTTCAAAATGAGTATCATTGAAATTGACACGATAACCTCTGTCTGTGATTTGACTAACACTTAACAGATTGTGCTTGAGTCCTTTCACCAGAGCTACTTTTTCAATGATGACATTTCCAATTACAATACTGCCATATCCCAAAGTTTGTCCAATGTTGCCATCTCCATAAGACACAGTTGGGCCAGCCTTCTCCTCAAATTCTGATAGCAAGGTTTTGTCTCCAGTCATGTGCACAGAGCATCCACTATCCATGACTAACACATTTTTCTTTTTACCCTGCAATCAGAATCACAAAGAACTCAGTTAGAATTTTTAAGAACCCACACTTGTTGGGTTCTCTTTTCATGCAACTTAACATTTTTAGCAGCAGAAGATTTTCTTGTAAAGACACCTTCATCAGGATTAAGTTCATCAGAATTAATCTTTTTCTTAACAGATGCATGCTTAGTATTCAAGTTCTTTGTTTTTCCAAAATTTGCACTCTTATTGAACTTAGGCAAAGGCTCATAATAATTATAGTACAAATTATGGTATTCTTCACATGTATAAATAGAATGCCATACACTGCCACAATGGAAACAAGAATTCTGTGGTTTATAAAATACTGATTTATTCCTAATGTCAGACTTAGGAACTACAGTAGCCTTCTTTTTACTTCTCCTGCAATCAATAGCAAGATGATTAGAGTTACCACAGTTAAATCATACTTTTCTTGGTGCATTTGGAATATACTTATAATTATTCTCCTTGTTTATTCCAACTTTACCATTTCTGTTCCTTTTGACAGTTGGAACTCTCTTCCTATCTGTTACATCACAGATTCTATCCCTTAATTGTTTCTTGGACAAAAGACCTACATTTTTGTTTTTGACAGTTCTAGACTCAGAATGATGTGTAGAAGTGGATCCCTTTTCTGAAGTAGATTTGGGAATTTCTGGATACACATAATTAACAGGTTTTAATTTGGTTTTAGTACTGTCTGTGACATATCTGTAGGTTTTTGGATTTGTTGAGTCATCAACTATAACTCTTCCTGGATTAGATGAAACAACCTTTTCTTTGTCCTTTTTCTCATTCTCCGGCTTATAACCTAGACACTCTTTCCAGTTTTTATCAGTAATAATTTCATGAGTTTTTGTTCCAGAATGTGTCCAGGTTCTGAGCTTTTCATTTGCCTCTTTAAGTTGCATTTCAAGTTCATTACATTTAAACTCTGTTTCAAGTTTCATGTGTTTAGCATTATCACATTCTGCTTGAACTTCCTGTAAGAAAATTAACTCAGCTTCTAGATGATCATTTCTCTTAACAACCTCTGCCATTTCAGATTTTATTCTTGTATTTTCAAGAGATTGACTCCTAAAACTAATATGCAGAGATTTTAAAAAAGATCTTAGCTCAGAGACATTATTAGTATCAAAATCAAACAAAATTTCAGATACCTTATTTTCACCAGCAGAAGTCTCATCAGTTTTAGCCATCAAAGCATAATTCACTTTCTCTTCTTCAGAGTCAGATGATGAGTCCATCCAATCCTTGCTTGAAGAAATAAGAGCTTTGGTTTTGGTCTTCTTGCACTCAGTTGCAAAGTGACCCATTCCATCACAGTTATAGCATCTGATTTTTGACTTGTCAAATTTGCTGCTTTTATCTTCTTTCTTCTTGTACCTGTCTTTGTCAGCATTGAAGGTTCTCTTCTGAAATTTCCCTTGCTTCCTAGCCTTTCTGAACTTCATCTTCTTAAAGCCCTTGACTATCATAGCAACCATTTCCATTATATCAGAATCAGTGGAGTCATCATCAGTATCAGAATCAGATTCAGTATCAGTATCTGATGATGAGTCATCAGGAATTGACTCTGTGACGCCCCCAAATTTGAGGTCAAATATTCAGGTCGTCACATCATCATCCAACCATATCATACCTGTATTAACTTTACAACTCAACAATACATCCATCCATACCTCAATCTTACACACCATCAAGTTAGAGCCTCAGAAACGATAATCAAAGGTAACACTAACTATTACAATTCATCTGTACAATCCAGAGTCTTACGCAATTCCACTTATACAACTACACTTGAAGACAAGTCTTACTATTACAGTTGAAAACCTATCAGACTACTCTGTAGTATTTATCATGGACTAAATCATCTCCGGGTAATTCTTCTACTCCTCTTCTGCTGGTGTGGAGTTAATCGGCCGGCCAAATTCTTCCCTTTCTGAAAAGTTTTTATAAAGCAAGAATGAGCTACATAATGCTCAGCAAGTTCACTATTTTGTAAAATAATAATGTGGTTTATTTCGAAAACATTCCCAACTATATGGGTATATATCTCAGATTTCAAAACATAATTGGACAATATATGTGCCCGAGTTTGAATAAAACATCTATACTCACTAAGGAGCTTTAGGATAACATATGAACCCCTTATAAGGTTCCCATTTCAATATATCTCAAGTTTGAAAATATGTACATACGAGTATATCATTTTCGGCAAAATACTCTACGATTAACATACTGTACAGGGAATACATCATTGCAAACCTCTTTCCTTCCATTAGCTTAGAAGGTTTCTCATACAAAAACATTTCATTCTTTGAAACAATAGCAAGAGTGCACTAACACGTGCCAATCTTTATAGAAAATCTTGCAGTTCTAGATACTGCACGATGTCAATATTTTCTCATCAAAAACCACACTATCGGCAACTTGGCACTTAGGCCCAAGAAGCAGTGTTTGAGTATTTTTCCAAAGTGGAGGATGGGACTGGAAGAAAACATGAAAACCTGACAAGGATTGACGATGATCAGTCGCCACATCCAAGTCCAATAATCCGCGGGTCTTCTCTACCGGTAGAAGGATAGAAACTACATCCGTAACTATCCCCGGGTGAAAACTACATCCGTAATCACCCTCGATGAAAACTACATCCGTAATCATCCTTCGGCAACACCTGGGCCGGAATAATAATTGATGGACCGCCTGGCTCACGGCCGCTTACACATCCCGGGAATCGTTCGTCAACGGTTCCCACACCTGCCAGAGTCCCTTTTTCTTTTTCCTTTTAAAAACTTGATTTTGATTGAAAACAGAGTAATTGAGGTCCGACATCAGTCGGCCGATGATTCTTGAAATCATACAAGAAGCAGAACCTGACCGGGGGTTTTCGAAAATGTTTTGAGTTCGAAAAGTTCGAGTTTGAAAGTGCTAAAGGTATCTTGGATTAGCTTTGTCTTTAAAATAGTGAACAATAATTAATAAATGATATTTTAAGATTTAATATTAATAATTAATAAAATATTTATTTAATTAAATAAGCTTTTAATCCAAGATAGGTATTTTGAGTATTTACGAAAATATAAAATAATTACTTGAGTATACGATACTTCCCGAATGACCCTTCGGGTTTTCGCAATCTAGATACGATATAATAATATACCGCTCCCCGGTCAATAGATATATACGGACCGCTACGACCTCTATTGCTAGAGTCGTTGTCCGAAGAAAACATTTTAATCTAAGTTCAAGGGGTACAAGCATATATGTACTTATACAATCTCAATTGCATCAATACTTCGATAAACATAGCATTTGATATAATTGAAAACTACAAACACAACAGTTAAAGTCCTTGTATATGTATAAGTTTTGAAAAGTAAACTTGCCTTGGTTTGGTTGGGGTGGTCGAGCGTGCGGAGTGGAACGATCTATACATAAGCAATAACCGCTCGTTAGTACCTTAACAATATCTCTTTAATTACGGGGTTTTAGGGGGGTACAAAATTAACTTAATGACTTCGTCTTATGACACTCTAGCCCCTCTATAGGTTCATGTCATCACTCGATTACGCTCGTCACTTATACGACTTAATTTGGTTACCACATTCGAACCATAACCATTACCCTTAGAATTATGTTCCACTAACGACTTTTTCCCTTGCGCGAAATTTACTCTAACATTTTTATAAAATTCAAAAATTCATATTTTAATCCAATTCATTTTGGGTCGTCTTCACCACTGTATTTCCTAGTTTCTCAAATATTTCCACGATCCCACACAAAGTTTTAGGGGTTTAAACAAGGTTCACAAGGGGGTCACTTAGTGCAGTCAGGAATCCAGAAACACAATTCACTTCTCCGGCCATAACTAAAAATCTATACATCACCTAGTCATGAACCTTACATTTCCAGAAACTACATTCAATTATCTTTCCAACAATATATGGTAGAACATCAGGGAACAACATTTGGGGGTTCAAAATCGTGCTACAATACAGATCAATGTTCCTGGACAAAACTCAGCAAGCACAACTACTTAGATCAACCATTTTTCACACTTCCACAACACCATCAACACCCAATACACTTAAATCATGGTTCATAACACTCATGGGGATATATATATTATCCATAGTCATAAAAGTCACAATCTCAACATCAAAACTCAAGATCCATGCTATCCAATGCATATACAACCAAGATTAGTTCACAAACACATGGATCTACTACCTTACTTTATAAATAACACATAACCAAGAGGGTTTGAGATTTTAATACCTTCTTGAGCACCTAGGGGCCTTGGATAAGCTTTTCACAACTCAACAACACCTTAGATGGTCTCCTACAACCCTTACAATCCAAGATCTAAAAGAAAATCAAACATGGTTACTATTCACCCAATCTTTAACAATTTGTAACTTGAATTTGGGAGGATGAAATGGCTTGAAATTACTAACATACCTTGTCTAGATGATGGAGATGGCCTAGGATTTATGTTGTGATTTATGAGTGATGGGAAAGGGGGAAGAAGAATTTTTCTTCTTCATTTTTCTCCTTGGCCGAGAGCAAGAACAAAAAGGGGGGGGGAGTGTTTGTGTTTTTGATTTTTTTTTGTGTTGTGTGGTTGAATAATGCATAAAGTAGTAGTTGGGTGTTACATATTAGTGTAAGTATATGCAAGTACTAGCAAGGCATGGCCTCATGTACTACTTGTCCCCCTTTTTGAAAAAGCAAGTAACTAGGTACTATTCATCTTCCAATGGCTAACTAGTTTGCTTGATTTCTAACCACTTGGTTGCATGGGCTTGCATGCAATACTACTCCTTGTATTATTATTCTTCCACCAATGCTTATTATTTAATCTTTAATTCGTATCGTATCTTAATTAATCTCTCGTAATAATATTTTGTCGCGTAGAGATTTCCCCTATAATTCCTTAAGTACTAATTGTGCAAATTCCTCGAATGTCCATAATTCCTTGTCATAATCCTTAATAAATCTTTTAACGCTCTAATCATTCTCAAATCCCAAGTTTTATAAATCTTACTAACAATAAGACTCTTGCCTTCACAATCTCCCTTTTTATCTTACATAGTGAACACAGTTTCTCAGACAATCAATTCTATTAATTAACATAGGTGACTCAAAAGGTCCCAAATTCACAATGTCATATGATATTATATTCTTAAAAGATTACAGAAATCATGGTTCTTACAGCCTCCCCTCCTTAAAAGGATTCCGTCCCGGAATCAGGTTGAAAACAGTTGAGGGTACTTTTCACGTATAGCGCCTTCTAGTTCCCATGTTAATTCCTCGACGTTCTGGTTTCTCCACAAAACTCTCACTAGCTTGACAACCTTGTTCCTCAGCACTTGTTCCTTTCTATCCATGATTTCCACGGGTTTTTCTACATAAGTCAAATCTGGCTGTAAGTCTACCTGGTCGTACTCTATCACGTGCCGAAAGTCGGCATGGTAGGGTCGTAACATAGACACATGAAACACATTATGCACTTGCTGAAAGCTCGGGGGCAAGGCCAGTTCATAGGCTAACTTTTCAACGCCTCAAAATCTCAAAAGGTCCAATAAACCTCAGACTTAGCTTCCCTTTCTTACCAACCCGCATCAATCCTTTCCAGCTCTCAGGTTGACACTTCAACCCTTTTGTTCAACCCTTTAATCGCCATAGATGGTTTAGAACCACTAGTTCATTATCGAATGTATCTCTCCGTTCTATTACTCTATCCAAGAGTTATCAGTATTTATCAAATCTCTTCCTATCTAACGGAACGCTACTAGATCAAATGACAAAGACATTGTTGAGAAAAAAAAAAAATGGCTTTTCCCGGATGAAATGAAAATTGGATTCATGGAACGGAGAAAGATTTCCATTATTATGATGACTATATGATGGTCTCACCAACGCTTTAATGTTGTTTCTCAACGCATGCTCTCCTCGACCTGTATTCCTTATCGGTTGTTCTATGAATGAAAATTTCTAACCCACTACTTATACGTTCCTCTTCTACCTTGTTCATAGTATCCGTGTTGAGCCCTTGTATCGTTGGCCCGTGAATACTTTGTCGTCGTGTTTTAAAATCTGAGACAACGTCAATACGCACGGTATTCCTCATTTTCCTTGGCTTGGTTAGCACGCAGGTGTTGCCTCCCGTCAGTCGTCACCACTTGCTATGGATACTATATAGTCTTCGGTATACGTCGAACCAGTTCAGCTACTATATCCCTCGTTCATTGACTTCTTCATAACGCAAGAAAAGCGAAACTTCTTTTTTCGTAGTACGCTTTACAAGAGACGTCCTTACGTCCGCATGGTGCCGATCGTGATAACAACATTCGTTTCATGGTTAAGTTTTTTTTTTTTTTTTATTCTCGTCTGCCCCGTGAAATCTAAGGCACGACACTAATTATAAATTCGATCGTCTGGACAATTCTTCTTCCCTTAAGTCTCTATCTGACGTAATCACTGCAGAAGTTTTATATTGCACCACCATCTCTTCCGTATATAAATCGATAATCTTCTAAATGGAAAGTCTCTCGTAGGTAAATCACTTGGTCCAGCAATTATAAATCAACTAGGGCCATCTCTTGGCTCGGTCTTCGGCGACCTACTTATGAAATTCATTATAGTTCTGTCCACGTTCAAGATTTTCTACGGGCGGAATTGATCCACCAGATCTCTATCATTTTCTTTTTGACATGTTGCGTTTGTACTTAATAGCTTGCCAATACAATTCTTCATATCCGTTTGCCAAACATTCTCTTAATTCTCTGTACATCTTTGTCCTTCCCCATAATTTAGTCATTTTCCTCTAACGTTATTCTTTATTGTATATACTCTATTTTCTTGGTCAATACTGACTGAATTCCAATTTTGAATAATCCCCTCTATAGGTATCGGCCACCACACTGGCCTTTCCTGGCAAATAACAAATTTCTCCATTATACTCCCTGCTCCCTTTCGTCACCTTCTATTTCTTATGTTTAGTTCTAATATGAAGATATACTTATGGCACTTGTGGAAAACTTTCACACTTTTCTCATAAAGTTAACGTCTCAGTTTTATGCGTGAACGCTATCATGACTAATCCCCGACTCACGGTTAGTATATCCTATCCCGTAACCTTTATGTTGTTTAGAAGTATAGGCTATCATCCCCTTTCTACTTCATCAGCACACCTCTTAAACTCTTGAAAGACGCATCATCGTGACTCTTAAAGTCCTCTTTTTATCATCAAGTATAGCTAACAACGAGTTTGTTGCTAATATCTCATTTCATTCCAAAACTTTGTTCATTAATCCATAAAGGCTTTTAACTCATTAGTCAATCCACATGATACTGCCAGAATTTATAATGTTTACATTAATGTGAAATGCCGACTTTGGTGCAGTACAGAGGTCGATCTGGAGTTGGTGAAACCTTCTCTTTAACCTTATCTTTGAAAAACAACTACGCACTTTAACTAGTCAACAATTCCTCCATTTCCGATAAGGGTTTCAGTTCTCGATGGTATAGGTAAGATGTCATGCGCTCGTCCTCTTTCACAACTGGCGCCAATCAGCCTGAGGCCTGTATGCTGCTGCGATTCTTAATAAACTTGATTAGGTGGTAATCTCGAAGAATCATTGGGATATATCCATGCATCCATTTGCTATTAAGGGCCTTTTAAACTTTATGTCTCGCTATGTGCATCACTCCCTTTTAGCTAAGTAAAGCTTCACATTCTTGCCACGATATTTCTTCCTTTCTTGTCCATCTCACTTCCATGTTAGTTTCCTCTAAGGATATGTCTTACATCACAATCGATTTGAATTTCTTGGATCAGGAAAAGGCTTGGTAACTCCAGAATTCATTACATTAACATCCTGACAACGGTTGGTAGGAACGTACTCCCAACCACCTCATCATTTCCTATAACTTTCCTCACACTAATATTAAAGGTCTTGTGGTATGCCCCGACATGTTATTTCTACTTTAATAATTACTCGGCATAACGCTCTGGCTGCACAATTACAATATTTGGTTTTTGATCTCATATTGGTGCAACGGTTCACAATTGTACCTCCCGTTCACCTTAGAGTAATCACCTTTGAAAGGGATGGTTTTAAAATAACAAGGTCCTATAGATAATTTCAATAAGAATTCCACATTGGATGTTCCAAGAATGTTGATGGTTCAAAATACTAGGAGTCTCGATTTTCGGAGATGTAAGGATGGGTAAAAAGAATACAACAAGGTTTATTCCTTCATGTCCTGAAAATTTGGTAATGTGATATCATAGAGAATGTTGCACAAGGGCAATGATTGTTGGATACAAAAGTCATAAAGACGGTCTTTATACAATTCTTACATCTGGGGAATACGTTTCTTCTTGAAAAATAGAGGATCTAAAAAGTCCCATTGATAAAGGTCACCGATCGAAAGAAATTCTACTATGTGACGATAAAAATGAAGCAGTTTATCATTCAAGTAATCTATGGTTTCAAATGAATCTTCATTATATGAATGAAAGAACAGAATATTCAAGTGACATAAAGTCTGATACAAAGATGGGTAGAATTCAAGTTGAGTGGACGACCTCATTAGGTCTCAATCAAGTCATTCGTCAAAACTTTCATCATCATACTTTACCACACGCAAAATGCATTGCGGAATTGCTGAATGAATTAAATTGGGAGTTGGACCAGTGAAACAATAACTAGTCCTTTTCAAGAAACACTAGCAACTAGCTAGACAAAATTTGTTAGTTCGCCTGTTTGAGACATCACCACTAGCTAGGACAATTAGCTAGGTGTTCTTCACAACATTACAATTTTGACTAGTTAGAACAATCAACTAGTCATTCATATTGACATATCGACTAGCCAGTTTCAATTGGCTAGAACGGAATTTCAACATCGTAGCCACTGAAGAAACTTTAGGCTACTCGGACAACGAATGGGAATAAGAAGTAATTAAGTTTGAAAAAAAAAAAGAAAACTATAATATATGAAGAGAATGTTCTAGGTATCGGAACAATCGATAACCTCTCATCAAATATTACTTATCAGTGAAACGGTCCACCCAAGGGTGCCTCCGTACACATGCTTTATCAGATCTTACAGTAGAATGAAATTCAGAATACTAGTATCAAAATGATATCCTTACTATGATTTCAATGTACGACGCACAATCTCATTTTGAAAAATGAGATTCATGAGGAATATCTGGATGTTATATCATCCCTGTTCTCAACTAGTTGATAAATATTTATGGGCTCGACTGAAGAGTGCAAGTATGAAAGAAGTAGTCAAATATCAATATTCGTTTAGGAATATTCATTGATTAATTAAGGAAACAATTGTTGAACATTCCTTGGATAATTGAAAGGAAGTGTAAATAGTCCTGAGCAGAACGAAATAATTATAAACTTCAAATAGAATACTCGGGGATCAAATAAGATACTTTGGATGAGTCCCGGTTTAGAGAAAGTATATCACTGGTGGTTATTCCACAAGTTTGAAGTAGAAAGCTAGAAGGATTACCTGATATAAACTAATCGAGGTAACATGGTTAGTGAACAGTTTAAAATGAAGTAGTGCACCAGCCGGTAGTTACCAAAATAAGTTAATAACCATTCGTGCATCTCACTATCACCACTATGAGGGTAACTCCATCTCTTCGTCTTCGTAATTCAAGACACCAACTAGTGCGTCTCTCAATCATCATTTTAAAGTCATTTATCGAGTTAGGCTTTCACAATATATCCTGTCATTTCCGTGCTTTATGTTGAAGACCAAGCTTCACATCATTCCGGGGACACCTGCTAAGTCCATAGGGTCCTACTTCATGCCTTCCGACAAGAATCACGAGTGGCCAGTTCCCCCTGGGAACAGATCAAAGAGATCTCTCAGGGATCTCAGTGCAGTCCATAGGTTCAGTGGCGGGTGTGTGCATGTGAACATATACCAAAAATATTGAGGTCTACAATACATATATACGCAGTCCCTGATAACATCTTTATCAAATGATCCCACTCTAGACCCATTGGTCTTTTCTTTTGGTAGACTCTGAGATCACTATATCGCTCGATGCAACCATATTCAACTTCACTTGAGTCCCTTTGTTAATTCTACTTTTTTGTTCACTAAGTTGAACTACCATGCTCTAGCGTCCGAATCATGCGTGGAATTATCTAGCACGCTCGTCTTATGATAACATTCTCGTATAACACATGTAAAATTTGCCATAAAGGGTAATGAAATCCACAACGGCATAGTAACCACCTTTCAGGTAAACCCGTTACTTATCGAAAATCGAATCTTATAGCCAAAGTAAAGGACTGTCATTATTCCAAGTACTAAGTACCCTTAATTATGTAGGGAAGTCTAAACTTCTTGATTCTTAAAATGCTACCTCTTAAACTGTGGAGGACTATGGGCCATAAAATTTATGCCAGCCTAGTCATCCGATCATATTGGCAATATCGCCTCTATCTCAGCTTCTCTTGAGATTTCGCTCTGCTTCCTATATCATTACCTATGATAGGTCATGTACGACTCTCAAACCTCTATTCATCATTCTGAAGGTCTCTAAGGATTCTATCGACCCTAGTATAATACCTCCAGTAAACACTCCAGTCCATTCTACTCACCGGTACCTTCTCCGGTAGTCCAATAATAAGTTTACTACAATCTCTTATGTCATTCTCCTACTTAGACTTAACTCTCCACACTCTCGTTTCTGAGTACTGTAACTTATCTCTCTGATACCATTTCTGTGACGCCCCCAAATTTGAGGTCAAATATTCAGGTCGTCACATCATCATCCAACCATATCATACCTGTATTAACTTTACAACTCAACAATACATCCATCCATACCTCAATCTTACACACCATCAAGTTAGAGCCTCAGAAACGATAACCAAAGGTAACACTAACTATTACAATTCATCTGTACAATCCAGAGTCTTACGCAATTCCACTTATACAACTACACTTGAAGACAAGTCTTACTATTACAGTTGAAAACCTATCAGACTACTCTGTAGTATTTATCATGGACTAAATCATCTCCGGGTAATTCTTCTACTCCTCTTCTGCTGGTGCGGAGTTAATCGGCCGGCCAAATTCTTCCCTTTCTGAAAAGTTTTTATAAAGCAAGAATGAGCTACATAATGCTCAGCAAGTTCACTATTTTGTAAAATAATAATGTGGTTTATTTCGAAAACATTCCCAACTATATGGGTATATATCTCAGATTTCAAAACATAATTGGACAATATATGTGCCCGAGTTTGAATAAAACATCTATACTCACTAAGGAGCTTTAGGATAACATATGAACCCCTTATAAGGTTCCCATTTCAATATATCTCAAGTTTGAAAATATGTACATACGAGTATATCATTTTCGGCAAAATACTCTACGATTAACATACTGTACAGGGAATACATCATTGCAAACCTCTTTCCTTCCATTAGCTTAGAAGGTTTCTCATACAAAAACATTTCATTCTTTGAAACAATAGCAAGAGTGCACTAACACGTGCCAATCTTTATAGAAAATCTTGCAGTTCTAGATACTGCACGATGTCAATATTTTCTCATAAAAAACCACACTATCGGAAACTTGGCACTTAGGCCCAAGAAGCAGTGTTTGAGTATTTTTCCAAAGTGGAGGATGGGACTGGAAGAAAACATGAAAACCTGACAAGGATTGACGATGATCAGTCGCCACATCCAAGTCCAATAATCCGCGGGTCTTCTCTACCGGTAGAAGGATAGAAACTACATCCGTAACTATCCCCGGGTGAAAACTACATCCGTAATCACCCTCGATGAAAACTACATCCGTAATCATCCTTCGGCAACACCTGGGCCGGAATAATAATTGATGGACCGCCTGGCTCACGGCCGCTT
Source organism: Kitagawia praeruptora (assembly GCA_037693485.1). Taxonomy (NCBI): domain Eukaryota; kingdom Viridiplantae; phylum Streptophyta; class Magnoliopsida; order Apiales; family Apiaceae; genus Kitagawia; species Kitagawia praeruptora. Next base: position 63,506,538 of record CM075348.1, read on the forward strand.
ACACATCCCGGGAATCGTTCGTCAACGGTTCCCACACCTGCCAGAGTCCCTTTTTCTTTTTCCTTTTAAAAACTTGATTTTGATTGAAAACAGAGTAATTGAGGTCCGACATCAGTCGGCCGATGATTCTTGAAATCATACAAGAAGCAGAACCTGACCGGGGGTTTTCGAAAATGTTTTGAGTTCGAAAAGTTCGAGTTTGAAAGTGCTAAAGGTATCTTGGATTAGCTTTGTCTTTAAAATAGTGAACAATAATTAATAAATGATATTTTAAGATTTAATATTAATAATTAATAAAATATTTATTTAATTAAATAAGCTTTTAATCCAAGATAGGTATTTTGAGTATTTACGAAAATATAAAATAATTACTTGAGTATACGATACTTCCCGAATGACCCTTCGGGTTTTCGCAATCTAGATACGATATAATAATATACCGCTCCCCGGTCAATAGATATATACGGACCGCTACGACCTCTATTGCTAGAGTCGTTGTCCGAAGAAAACATTTTAATCTAAGTTCAAGGGGTACAAGCATATATGTACTTATACAATCTCAATTGCATCAATACTTCGATAAACATAGCATTTGATATAATTGAAAACTACAAACACAACAGTTAAAGTCCTTGTATATGTATAAGTTTTGAAAAGTAAACTTGCCTTGGTTTGGTTGGGGTGGTCGAGCGTGCGGAGTGGAACGATCTATACATAAGCAATAACCGCTCGTTAGTACCTTAACAATATCTCTTTAATTACGGGGTTTTAGGGGGGTACAAAATTAACTTAATGACTTCGTCTTATGACACTCTAGCCCCTCTATAGGTTCATGTCATCACTCGATTACGCTCGTCACTTATACGACTTAATTTGGTTACCACATTCGAACCATAACCATTACCCTTAGAATTATGTTCCACTAACGACTTTTTCCCTTGCGCGAAATTTACTCTAACATTTTTATAAAATTCAAAAATTCATATTTTAATCCAATTCATTTTGGGTCGTCTTCACCACTGTATTTCCTAGTTTCTCAAATATTTCCACGATCCCACACAAAGTTTTAGGGGTTTAAACAAGGTTCACAAGGGGGTCACTTAGTGCAGTCAGGAATCCAGAAACACAATTCACTTCTCCGGCCATAACTAAAAATCTATACATCACCTAGTCATGAACCTTACATTTCCAGAAACTACATTCAATTATCTTTCCAACAATATATGGTAGAACATCAGGGAACAACATTTGGGGGTTCAAAATCGTGCTACAATACAGATCAATGTTCCTGGACAAAACTCAGCAAGCACAACTACTTAGATCAACCATTTTTCACACTTCCACAACACCATCAACACCCAATACACTTAAATCATGGTTCATAACACTCATGGGGATATATATATTATCCATAGTCATAAAAGTCACAATCTCAACATCAAAACTCAAGATCCATGCTATCCAATGCATATACAACCAAGATTAGTTCACAAACACATGGATCTACTACCTTACTTTATAAATAACACATAACCAAGAGGGTTTGAGATTTTAATACCTTCTTGAGCACCTAGGGGCCTTGGATAAGCTTTTCACAACTCAACAACACCTTAGATGGTCTCCTACAACCCTTACAATCCAAGATCTAAAAGAAAATCAAACATGGTTACTATTCACCCAATCTTTAACAATTTGTAACTTGAATTTGGGTGGATGAAATGGCTTGAAATTACTAACATACCTTGTCTAGATGATGGAGATGGCCTAAGATTTATGTTGTGATTTATGAGTGATGGGAAAGGGGGAAGAAGAATTTTTCTTCTTCATTTTTCTCCTTGGCCGAGAGCAAGAACAAAAAGGGGGGGGGAGTGTTTGTGTTTTTGATTTTTTTTTGTGTTGTGTGGTTGAATAATGCATAAAGTAGTAGTTGGGTGTTACATATTAGTGTAAGTATATGCAAGTACTAGCAAGGCATGGCCTCATGTACTACTTGTCCCCCTTTTTGAAAAAGCAAGTAACTAGGTACTATTCATCTTCCAATGGCTAACTAGTTTGCTTGATTTCTAACCACTTGGTTGCATGGGCTTGCATGCAATACTACTCCTTGTATTATTATTCTTCCACCAATGCTTATTATTTAATCTTTAATTCGTATCGTATCTTAATTAATCTCTCGTAATAATATTTTGTCGCGTAGAGATTTCCCCTATAATTCCTTAAGTACTAATTGTGCAAATTCCTCGAATGTCCATAATTCCTTGTCATAATCCTTAATAAATCTTTTAACGCTCTAATCATTCTCAAATCCCAAGTTTTATAAATCTTACTAACAATAAGACTCTTGCCTTCACAATCTCCCTTTTTATCTTACATAGTGAACACAGTTTCTCAGACAATCAATTCTATTAATTAACATAGGTGACTCAAAAGGTCCCAAATTCACAATGTCATATGATATTATATTCTTAAAAGATTACAGAAATCATGGTTCTTACAGACTCTACCACTCTATTCTTTCTGTTAGAAACCTCCTCATCTTTTCCCTTTGATTTTGATTCAACATTCAAAGCAACAGATTTTGCTTTGACATTTTTCTTGTTCTTCCTCTGTTGAACCTCAAGATCATGGGTTCTTAACATCCCATAGACTTCATCAAGAGACAGCATCTTCAAATCATATTGATGCCTTATGATTGAAGCTTGAGTATCCCACTCCTCAGTTAGAGCTCTGAGAAACTTGGTGTTTGAGTCCTCTGGATCATACTCTTTGCCAACTAGTGATAGATTGTTCAGTAATGTCAAGAATCTATCATACATATCAGTAAGGCTTTCATCAGATTTAGCATCGAACTGCTCATACTCCTGAATCAACAGAGCCCTTCTGTTTCTTTTGATAGATTCAGTACCTTGGCATTGAGTTTCCAAAGTATCCCAAATTTCCTTTGCAGTCTTGCATGCTATTACCCTGTTAGACATGACATTATCAAGACTGTTATGCAAAATATTTTTTACATTTGCATCTTTGAGTACTTGAGCCTTTTCCTCTATCGTCCACTCACTCTTTGCCTTAATGACATAGTGTTCAGCAACAGTCTCTGTTCTTGCAACTAGTCTTGTTGGAAGAAATGGTCCATCATTGATCCTATCAAGATAGTCAGGATCAGTTGCTTCCAGATACATCATCATTTTCACTTTCCATGTTGGATACTCAGTTTTCTTGAGAATTGGAATTTTGATGCTTTCATACTTACTTGTCGACATCTTAAGATCGTTTCTGATTAATATTAATCAGTTAGCTCTGATACCAATTGTTGCCCAGTAAATAACAATTGTAGAAGGGGGGTTGAATACAATTGTATAAGATTTTCGACTTAAACAGAAATAACACAAGTATGAATCAATAACAGCTTTATTAATTCTGATATAAAACTGTTACAAAACTCTCTTAAGAAATTCTTATGTTCTTAAGAGCTACTAGGTTACAAGATAACTCGTGTAAGCGATTACAATAATGTAAAACCTAAACTGTGTTTATATAGCATACACAGTTACACCATCAATTACAAGATATTCTAAATCAATTACATATATCTCTGAATGCTTATCTTGTATGATAGCTGCATTCTTATAATCTAGGAACCGACATATCAATCTTCCTTGATCTCTGGTCTAATGAGAATCTTCACGAAATACTGACCAGTTTCTAGTCCTGATAATAATCCAATACTGACGTTGTATTACTGATGACGTCAGCATCAGTATCTGATCAGTAATGCTCAGATCCTGATCATCACTTGAATCAATATCTAACATGCCCGGTGTGGCTTGGTTTGATTGTTATGATTTTAGAACGTTCGATTTATAGCTGTCGTAATGCCAAATTTTCGTAAAACTATTAAAAACCGAGCATCACAGTAGATATAACCCAATTACCAGTTTCCTATTCTGCCTTGACAAGCTATATTATGTTATAAGCTTCGTTTTGATATAAAGATCGTATGAAACAGACTTACGGTTTAGGAGTTATGATTAAATTCGTAAAAGTGGTTCGAAACCGTAAGTACGAGTTTGTAATTGAATTTGATTCCCTCTAACGTTGTATAATCAGTAGAAAATCATGGTAACTAAATACTAGAGTTAAAAAGGAAGGTCTGAGAGGAAACCACATGTCAAACGGATCGTTTTCCGATTTTATAAAAATGTTCGAATCGAGGTTAAACGCGAACGAACCCTTAAAAGGACACTTGGTTAAAACTTTGGTAAATCACTTAGAAAACGGGCGATAAAACTCGAGGTATAATCTTGTTCGTAAATGACCGACCGTAGAACTTACACGACTTAAGTATATACCAAGTGTAAGTATGATGACATGTTGTAATAACAAACAAATGTCGGATCGTATCGATGTTAAAAAGAGTTACACTAAAAGGTGTATAACGAGATAATTCGAAATCATGTTTCGACTTAAGTTAAGTTTATGCTTAGCCTTTTAAAAAGTGTTAAGTAATTAATCTCGAATATTCTGATTGTTTATAGACCACCAAGCAGGCCCAGGACGCGCTACCTCTACCCACACCCGACTACCAAGCAAGTTTCAAATCCTTTTTAAAGGCTGTTGTTGTGAATATATATGATTTGATTTTTGTGTTACATTTGCCATAGCATGCATGCCTACATTCAATATATATTGTGATACTTGTTCCCTGATTAAATGTGGCTTATAAGCTAGATAAATAATATATCGGTTATAAGCCGGATGTTGCTAAGACCCTTAAGTGAAGGGCATTTGGATCACATTCTTTGATTATAGACCGGGAGTCGGTATTTCTTGATATATTGATAGTATTTTCATAAGAAAATATTTAAGTAAATATTTTCCATTTATTATCTGACGAATACTATTGGAATATTTCTTTCAGATTATTTACGATTATTATTTCGAATACTCATTCGAAATTTATTTATTCGATGAATAATTATCTTTAATATTCGTCTAAAGTTGATTTAATATTCGAATATTATTTCAAACCCTCATTTAAGTTATTTACTCAATAAATATTATTTTGAATATTCATTCGAGTTTATTTATTTAATGAATATTATTTTTAATATTCATTCGAGCCTTTTTTATTTAAATGAATATTATTTCGAATATTCATTCAGACTCCATATATTTTATAAATATTATTTTGAACATTGATTCGAACTCAAGTTATTCGATAAATATTATCTTTAAAAATTCATTCAAAGTCGAATCAATTATTGAATATTATTTTAATATTCATTTGATAATCGTTTCTTCAATGAATATTATTAAGTTGAATATTCATTATTTGTTCAATGAATATTATCTCGAATATCCATTTGATGATTATTTCATCAGTAAGTATTATTATTAATTCGAATATTCATTATTCGTTCAATGAATATAATTATGGACCATTATTCAAAAATTATTTCCAGTAATATTCTTTCAATACTTATAACTTAAAAAATATTCCTTGGAATATTTATTTAAATCTTATAACTCTTTTCAAAATGATTTACTTCATCCGAATATCATCTTCGACCTTCAAGTATTATGTAAATTATTTCAGAGCCTTATTATTATTATTATTATTATTATTATTATTATTATTATTATTATTATTATTATTATTATTATTATATTATCAAGGAAGGTTCTCAATAACTCCATTCTTCACTCGATTCTATTATAAGGGAACCCTACTTGAGAAATGTTATTTACCTTGTGACTACCCGGTCATAAATTTTTGAAACTATTCTTTTCACTCGCAACTTGGTTGCTCGTATTCATTGAATCTTGTGTACCCACTCATTATTCGAGGGGTAAGAATGTTGGAACAAGTTGGTATCCATTAACAAGCAATGGCTTGGGAAATATTGGTGACTTTTCCTTTCCAACTAGATACGACTACTTTGTGGTGTCTTATCAACAAGTATTATACTGGGGGAAAGGGGGACGAACTTTACGTTTCAGCGTTATGGATGTTAATTGAACTAGGAGACGCGTAAGTGGTCGAGTGGCGCCGGTCCAGCAATGGCCCAACCGTTGGCCGGGGGGTTCCAGAGGGCGGGCGATCCGTCGATGCTTCCTTCTACATGTAGAGAACAAATGATGGGGAGCATAACATGCGACTGATCATCGTAAATGTTGTGGCTCCTGGCGTGGCAAGCTCCCATATTAGTTCATCTTCCAAATTTGGGAAATTTTCTACAACATTAGCATTGTTGACAGGGTTGAAAAGTGTTTGAAAGGGAATTGCAATATTCTTCCTGCAAGTTCCTCTATCATGAAAAATTGATAATATCTTGCTTATCTTTGACATAGCAGATAATTCCAATAAAAAATTTGAGTTACCTTGTGACTTCATGTTATACCTTATCTTGGCACTATATTTATTAATGCATGGCATATGGTTTCAAAGATATTTGAACTACTATATATATATCATCACTGTTCAGTTATATTATTGTTGGTGGGCTATTGCTCTTCCTTGCTTATTTACTATGTCACAACAACAGCTAGGACAGATGGCCCGCGTCAGGCGCACTCGGCGCAAGCAGGTTACCCCCGTTCGAGGACTACCCGCTAATGTCATTGCAGCCATTGCTGAGGTAGCATAGATAGGCAGCCTTTGGTTTACCAGTTTAATTATATGTATCAATAATGTTAATCAATGGCAAAACTTCTAAACTTATGATGTTATCCTTTTAGTGTGTAATAGCTTATATTCGTGGATCCTTTAATGTGAGACTTATTTCAATTTCATCTCTGGGACTATAACTGTGTGTGCGAGTGGATATTATTGTGGGGTCACAGCATGTTATTTATTTTGAACTCAAGTCAAGGGTTATTCATAGAAAATGAGACCGTAACGACCCGATCCCTGACCCCGGATCTGGGGGTGTTACAGAAATGGTATCAGAGCGAAAGTTATATATCCCAAGAGATGATGCGACGTATGTAATAATAAATTCACTAAGATAATAAGAACTCTTGCCAAGTTCACCTAAAACCCTTATAGGAACTTTTTAAGTATCATGATAGTAATACAGTTCGTCTTGTGTAGGCGAGCGACATGGCTGCCCAAGAGGCATCTGCGAGACAGCATGACGAGGATTTGTTCAGGACCAGAGACCCGTATTATGAGCACTTACCTGATGAGGATACCGAGGTGATTGAGACTGAGGAGGAGGACCCTGAGAAGGTCCAGGCTGATGCAGATACTGATGTTATTGATTCTGAGGAGGAGGAGGTCCAGGCAGGAGAGGACGCTGAGGAGGTTGATGAGGAGGATCCTGAGGAGATCCGGGTTGTATCTAAGATTAGAGAGATGGGAGAGGATACTAACATGACCACTGAGCAGGTGATGGCTATTGTTTTAGGACAGGATGGACATGAGGGCGTTGAGGGAGATGTGGATGAGCCATTGGATGATGCTGTAGGGAGTTCCGGACTTTATGTGCCACCCCTCTCTGGTGAGAGAGCCCCAACTTCACCACCACTACCTATGAGCCCATTATCCAATGAGTTTGAGGAGCTGACACCAGAGCCGCAGCAGGTAGAGGTCGCCCCTCCAACATACCCAGCCATTCCACCCCATGTTTCGATTGAGGGGATCCCTGTATGTGTCCACAACTATATTGTGGCCAGACTTACTACTGAGGTAGCCGTGGCTGAGGCCAGGCTGGCAGAGTCCCGCAGAGAGCTAGCAACGGAGAGGGAGGCCAGGTTGAGGCACTAGGGCAGGGGGCGTGCCAGGGCTAGAGAGATGTATAGAGAGGTGACCCGTATAGAGCTAAGGGCCCGAGTGAGGGTGCGACAGTTACCTGGTGATGGTCATGGCATGGTATCCAGGGCGGATACAGAGGAGATATTCCGTCTTGCTATGAGGAGGGTTCTAGATTTGGCCGCCGTCGTGGATGACTGCAGGGATGGTGATATAGTGGTCTAGTTGTCTAGTCTTGTACGGACATAGTAGTGCCAATTTTTGGTGGGATAGTCCAAGTGGATTTAGTTTTCCCAGATGCAGACTAGGTAGATTGACATCATATTTCACTTTTGAATAGTTGTTATTCGGATGGTTGTACTTTTCTAAACTGTTGTTGTAACTTGGGTGTTGTACCTTTTCGGTACCTTGTATATATTTATTTCCCTTTCCGTCATTTCGGTTTCGTTACGACATGATCACTAGCTTGTTATATTATATCTGCATATACTGCTTTCGATTAAAGTTGCCATGAAATATAGAACTGTGGGATCTTAAATCCAATTATATATTGAATTTCAAGGAAATCCTTTATAAAGGAAAAATGAACCTAATGTGTAATCGTCCAAATTTTCAGTAAATTGCCTCCAAGAAGAATGGGCACTAGGGCTAACCCCCATGAGTCTACTGACCAAGAGAGTCACAATCAACATGAGGAAAACCCTGAGTATAATAAAGAACAGGATCGGGATTACAATGAACAAGAGGATTCCCAATATGGGATGGCAGATGAAACTTTCTACACTGCGGATTTTGAAGAGGAAGTAGAGGAAGGGGAAACTGAAGTCAAGTAGCAGGGGGAGAACCAGGGCGGAAACCCCATGGGACAGTTTATGGATCTGCTCAGGCAGAATTTGAACCAATATCCCCAACCACCACCAGGAAACAACACTTCAATGGCAAATTCTTTCAGGGCCTTCAAGTCCCTTAAGCCTCCAGAGTTCCACGGATCGACTGATCCCGTTGAGGCCAGGGCCTGGATCAAGGAAATGGAAAAATCTTTCGAGATTTTGAGTATCGAGGAGGCCCAGAAGACTGTCTTTGCTACTTATCTACTAAAGGGAGAGGCCAATTACTGGTGGGAGGCCAAGAAGAATATGGAAACCGATGGTATAGTGACCTGGGAAAGGTTCAAGCAATTATTCTTAGAGAAGTATTTCCCAAGGTTCATGAAAACTCAGATGGAGCTTAAGTTTTTAGAGCTGAAGCAGAATAACTTGTCGGTGGCTGACTATGAAGCCAAATTTATTGAACTGTCAAGGTTTGTACCAGAGTTTGTGGATACTGAAGAGAAGAAGGCCAATAGGTTTCAGCAAGGATTGAAACAGTGGATTCAGAATCGGGTTGCAATGTTAGAGATTACTGATTACGCCACATTGGTGTAGAAGGCAACCATTGTGGAAGCTGGAAGTGATCAAATGCAGAGAGAAAGAGGAAAAGGGGGATTAAAGAGAAAGCATGTCAGCATGGGTTCCACAGGAGGAAAACCCCCGCATAAGTTTAACAGAAGAGTAGCTTCTCTACCTGGAAGGAGCATAGGGTTTAAACCATCTGTGAGTACGACTATTAGCCAGGGCGGCCAGCAATCAGTAGTGTCCCGTTCCCACCTTTCCAGACCTCCACTACCAGTATGTGCCACTTGTGGGAAGAAACACCCTGGAGTGTGTAACCAGAAACTGATAACCTGTTATAAGTTTGGACGAGTAGGCCACTACGCCCACCAGTGTACCACGGTTGTTCCTGTTGCTAGTAAAGGCACTGCTTGCTTCCAGTGTGGACGTCAAGGTCACATGAGGAAGGATTGCCCGATGAAAAAGCTAGCAGCCTCAGGAGCAAGCAAAGCTGCTTCCAATAGGCCACCAACTGCTAGAACCTTTAACATGACAGTGCAAGATGCCCTGAGGGATACGGATGTGATAGCAGGTACATTTTCTCTCAATTCAGTCAGTGCAAATGTCTCATTTGATTCTGGAGAAACTAAGTCCTTTATATCGAAAGAGTTTGCGCATAAATTGAAATTTAAGACCCAACAACTAAGGGATTCCTGACTAGTAGAAATAGCTAACCAGGAAGTCATTCTAGTTAATCAGATTCACCCAGATTGCAAATTAGAAATAGGAGGATAATCTTTCTATGTCAATTTAATTCTTTTTAAACTAGGGGAGTTTGATGTTATTCTGGGAATGGATTGGTTGTCTCGCAACAACGCTCAGATAGATTGTAAAGGGAAAAAGGTCAAGTTGAAAACCTCAGGAAAACAGGAGGTAGTGTTTAGAGGGCTATGACAGACCCGGAACATTCTAACCATGGCGCAAACCAAAAGACTGCTACAAAAAGGGAACGAGGCTTATTTAGCTTACGTGATAGACACCCAGAAGGAAACGCCGAGGTTACAAGACATTCCGGTAGTTAATGAGTTCGAAGACGTATTTCTGCAAGATCTTCCCAGATTACCACCAGATAGAGTAATTGAGTTTTCTATCGAGTTAGCCCGGGGACGGCGCCAGTTTCGAGGGCCCCGTACCGATTAGCACCAGTGGAAATGAAAGAGCTAGCTAAGCAGTTGCAGGAATTGTTGGATAAGGGTATGATAAGACCCAGTGTATCGCCATGGGGCGCACCAGTATTGTTTGTTAAGAAAAAGGCCGAGAGTATGAGGTTATGCATCGACTACCGAGAGTTGAACAAGCTAACCATAAAGAACAAGTACCCGTTACCCAGAATAGATGACTTGTTTGACCAGCTAAAAGGTGCTGAGTATTTCTCCAAAATTGACCTAAGGTCGGGATATCACCAATTAAAGATCAAACCTGAAGATATCCCAAATACTACCTTCCGTACTAGATATGGACATTATGAGTTCTTGGTGATGTCGTTTGGATTGACCAACGCCCCAGCAGCTTTCATGGATTTAATGAATAGAGTGTTCAAGGAATATTTGGACAAGTTTGTTATAGTCATTATTGATGATATTCTGATCTACTCAAAGACAGAGGAAGAACACGCTTAACATTTGAGGATAGCTTTAGGAATACTCATGAAAGAACAACTATACGCCAAATTCTCGAAATGCGGAAAAACGAGGTGCAATTCTTAGGGCACGTGGTCAATAGGGAAGGAGTGTTAGTTGACCCCTCCAAGATAGAAGCAGTTTCAAATTGGGAACAACCAACCACTCCACTGAGGTAAGGAGTTTCATCGGACTGGCCGGATATTATAGGCGATTTGTTCAAGATTTTACGAAGATCGCAGCTCCGTTAACCCGACTTACCCGTAAAACTGAGAAATTTGAATGGACTAAAAAATGCGAGAAGAGTTTCCAAGAGCTAAAGAAGAGGTTGGTAACGGCCCCAGTGTTGGCGTTGCCTGATGGAAAAGGAGATTTTATGATTTACAGCGATGCTTCGCATAAAGGATTAGGTTGCGTGCTTATGCAGCACGATAAGGTAATCGTATATGCGTCAAGGCAGTTGAAGGAGTATGAGATTAGATATCCCACTCATGATCTAGAATTAGCAGCCAAAGTCTTTGCTTTAAAGATTTGGAGGCACTACTTGTATGGAGATAAGTGCGAGATTTACACTGACCATAAGAGCCTCAAGTACATTTTCACTCATAAAGAGCTTAACATGCGCCAGAGAAGATGGCTAGAGATAATCAAGGATTATGATTGTGAGATTCGCTATCACCCGGGTAAAGCCAATGTGGTGGCTGACGCCCTTAGTAGGAAAGAGAAGCTCAAGATGATAACTTCAGAGGAAGAGTTGGTAAAAGATCTGGAGAAGTTGGAAATTGAGATTAAGACACCTGAAGAAGGTCAAGAGAAGTTGATGGAAATTCTAATCCAGCCTCCATTGTTGGAGAAGATTAGGCTATGCCAAGAACGGATAATGGAAGCAGAAAACAACTCTGCCGAGGAGATAATGACTGGGGAAGAAATTAAGTGTGAAAAGGATAAAGAAGGGATCATGAGGTATATGTGGAGGATATGTGTCCCAAACGAACAAGAACTAAAGGACGAGATTTTATATGAGGCACACAACTCAAGATACTCAGTGCACCCCGGTAGTACTAAGATGTATAGGGAATTGAAGGAGTACTACTGGTAGCCTAACATGAAGAAGGATGTAGCAGAGTTGATAAGCAGATGCTTGACCTGTTAACGAGTGAAAGCAGAGCACCAGAGACCCAGTGGGCTTTTACATCCCTTAGAGATTCTAGAATGGAAATGGGAACACATAGCCATGGACTTCGTAGTAGGTTTACCAAGGACCAAAGCCAATCATGATGCATATGGGTAATTATAGACCGACTAACGAAGTCATCTCATTTTCTTCCGATCAACGAAAGGTATACTGTCGACAAGCTGGTGTATATCTACATAAAAGAAAATAGTGGCTCGACATGGAGTTCCAGTCGCCATAGTGTCCGACCGAGATCCTAGATTTAACTCCAGGTTTTGAAGAAGCTTTCAAGAATAAGTAGGAACCAGTCTAAACATGAGTACAGCTTACCATCCCCAAACGGACGGGAAAAGTGAAAGGACCATCCAGACACTAGAAGATACACTACAAGAATTTTTGAATCAGACGACACTTCGACGAAAAAGCGTTGGCTGAAAATTTCACACAACGGTTTTTTTTTCAAGCTTTTCATTGTATTGTCTGATCATGAACTTAACAACAGTTTTAGAAACTGTCATTTAGAAGATCAAAATAGACATACATTTTACAACGGTTTTTGAAAGTGGTGTTGTCTAACAGATTGTCTTACAATGGTTCTCAAAACCGTTGTAAAACTTAGACAATTGTTTTTATCAGATATTGCTTCAAATGCAGTCACACAACGGTGACTAAATACTATTGTCTGATTTTAACAACGGTTTTTGAAAGCATTTTCTGAAGAAATTTCAGACAATGCTTTACAAAAACGTTGTTAAAATTAGACAAGTGTTTTGATAAGATGTTGCATAAAATGTACTCAGATAATGGTATTCGAATACTGTTGTCTGAATTGCATGCAACAAACAATGGTTTTGTACATTAAATCGTTGTCTTCAACACTTTCAGAGAAGCATTTAAAAATTTGAACTGTTGTCATAAACTTATTTATACAAGCATTTTATAATTAAACCGTTGTGTCATGTGACAGCACGTGATTGGTGGAAAATCTTTCACCTGGATTGCTGAGGTGGCGAAACAAGAGCCCTTGATTGAAATGAGATTAGATATTAGCCGTTAGATTAAGAAAATATTAGCTATTATCAGACAATGGTTTATTATGTTAATTTATATTTCTGTTAAAACCACATGACTGTAAGACAACTGTATCTTTATAACATATCGTTGTCTAAATCTTTACATTACAACTGTATTTATTCAAATACCGTCGTCTGTTATCAGACAACGGTTTATTTGTCCAAAATCGTTGTCTGGTATCACTCGAGACAACAGTATTTGACAAATAACCACTTCGTTTAGCAAGACCACTTCGTTTATTAAATATTAAATTTTACAAACCAAATTAAATTTTTATTTTTTGAAAATTTGTGAATATCATTATATTAGATATATCTTGACATCCTTAAGGTTTGATTGTCGAGAAATATTTTTAAAAAAATATAACAACAATCCGTGACAAATCACTAGTTACGGGTATTAGTCAATATACTAGTGATCTACTAAGATCTCCAACCAAATCAATTTTTTATTTTTTGAAAATTTGGGATATCAATATATTAGATATATCTTGACATCCGTACGTTTGGATCGTCGAGAAATGTGACTGAATATATCATTAAAAATTTTCAAATTTATTATGTTAATTTATATTTATGTTTTAAAAAAACATAACTAGTGTTAGACAACGGTATCTTTAGAACATATCGTTGTCTGAAACTTCATATTACAACTGAGTTTCTTAAAATAGCGTTGTCTGTTATCAGACAACAGTTTATTCGTCCAAAATCGTTGTCTGGTATCACTCGAGACAACGGTATTTGACAAATAACCACTTCGTTTAGCAAGACCACTTCGTTTAATAAATATTAAATTTTACAAACCAAATCAATTTTTTATTTATTGAAAATTTGTGAATATCATTATATTAGATATATCTTGAAATCCTGAAGGTTGGATTGTCGAGAAATATTTTTTTTTTAAAAAGAAACAACAATCCGTGACAAAGCACTAATGACGGGTACTAGTCAAAACACTAATGATCTACTAAGATCTCCAACCAAATCAATTTTTTATTTTTTGAAAATTTGGGAATATCAATATATTAGATATATCTTGATATTCGTGACAAAGCACTAGTTACGGGTACTAGTCAAAACACTAATGATCTACTAAGATCTCCAACCAAATCAATTTTTTATTTTTTGAAAATTTGGGAATATCAATATATTAGATATATCTTGATATTCGTACGGTTGGATCGTAGAGAAATAGTTTTTAAAAAATAGAATCAACAATCAGTGACAAAACACTAGTTACGAGTACTAGTCAATATAGTAGTGATCTACTAAGATCTCCAACAAAATCAATTTTTTATTTTTTAAAAATTTAGGAATATCAATATATTAGATATATCTTGACATTCGTATGTTTGGATCGTCGAGAAATGTGACCGAATATATCACTAAAATTTTCAAATTTATTATGTTTATTTATATTTATGTTAAAAAAAACACAAGTAGTGTTAGACAACGGTATCTTTATAACATATTGTTGTCTAAAGCTTCACATTACAACTGTATTTGTTAAAACACCGTTGTCTATAATTAGACAACGATTTATTTGTCCAAAACCGTTGTCAAGTATCACTGGAGACAATGGTATTTGATAAATAACCACTTCATTTAGCAAGACCACTTCGTTTAATTAAATATTAAATTTTACAAACCAAATAAATTTTTTATTTTTTAAAAATTTGGGAATATCAATATATTAGATATATCTTGACATCCGTAAGGTTGGATCGTAGAGAAATAGTTTTTAAAAAATAGAAACAATAATCAGTGACAAATCACGAGTTAGGGGTACTAGTCAATATACTAGTGATCTACTAAGATCTCCAACCAAATTAATTTTTTATTTTTTAAAAATTGGGGAATATCAATATATTGGATATATCTTGACATCCGTATGGTTGGATCATAGAGAAATAGTTTTTAAAAAATAGAAACAATAATCAGTGACAAAGCACGAGTTACGGGTACTAGTCAATATACTAGTGATCTACAAAGATCTCCAACCAAATTAGTTTTTTATTTTTTGAAAATTTGGGAATATCATTATATTAGATATATCTTAACATCCGTACGGTTGGATCGTAGAGAAATAGTTTTTAAAAAATAGAAACAATAATCAGTGACAAAGCACGAGTTATGGGTACTAGTCAATATACTAGTGATCTACTAAGATCTCCAACCAAATTAATTTTTTATTTTTTGATTATTTTTTCCCAACACTAAAACATGTGTTTATTAACATCCGTACGGTTCGATCGTCGAAGAAATCATTCAAAAAAATTATCCAGTGAATCTGGATCTTGCCCCGTTACATGAAGGAGCACTTTTACTACATTTTTTGTTAAAATCTCGTACAACTTGACCTTTCTATTTTTGGATTATTTTTTACCAACACTAAAATGAGTGCTTATTAACATTCTTACGGTTCGATTATCAATGAAATCATTCAAAAAAATTTATTCAATGAATCTTGCCCCGTTATAAAAAGTAGTACTTTTACTACATTTTTGTTAAAATCACGTACAAACCAACCTATTTAATTTTTGATTATTTTTTCCCAATACTAAAATAAGTACATACATATATGTAAAATTTAAAATTTTAAAATTGAAATCAAATAAATTTTTGAAAAAATTAAAATAAAATTAGAATTTTTACCAAAATATTAAAAAATGAAATGAAACAACACAAATGTTCAGAGGCACACAAATTCCCCCCTTTTCCAAAAGTTATTTCCCCCCTTAACCAAATTTTTATTCCCCCCATTATTTTCAGTTCATCGCTCCCTCTATATCCACATCTCTTTTTCTCGATCTCACGCATCTCACACACAGAGCTTCCTCAATCTCCCCCCCCCCCTCTCTCTCTCTCTCTCCTTATCTCCCTAAATCTCTCTCCTTGTCTCTCTTTCCCTCACTCTCTCTCCCATCTGTGTGTGTGTGTTTTGATGCTTCAATTTATGGTAAATTGTTTTCGTTTCCTCTCAATTTCATTTCTTTTCTTTTATATATTTTGTAATTTTTGTTATGAATTAATGTAATTATTGTGTTAATTTGTTTAATTGTAGGTGTATTAATGATGTCGGATGAAGAAATAGATGAGGTGGAGTTGGATCTATCCTCTCCTGAAGTTGTTACTAGATACAAGCTCGCTGTTAGCAGTTAGTCTCCTCTCTCTCTCTCTCTATCTGTCTCTCCCTCTCTCTCTCCACCTCTCTCTCTCTCCCCCTCTATACTCTCTCTCTCTCTCTATCTCTCTCTCTCTCTATCTATCTCTATCTGTTATTCTGTGTTTTTATGTGTGTTTATATGCTTTTTGAATAGATTTTGATTGGAATATATTTCATTTTTGTTGAAATTGTTCAGATATATGTAACTGACATGGTTGATACTGTAAACGAATAATTTAATTGTCTTGTTATAGTCTTTTTCTTGTTTATTTGATTTTATGTTTTAGGTCTAAAGTATATATCTTTCCATTTTATTCGCAGATGTTGGGGTTACGACCTGTTGTCGTTTATATATTTGCAGAGGATATAATGTGTTAACAAATTACATCTTTTGAATTGGGCTAATACAGATTAAAATTACATATAAAAATCGCACTCTTAATTAAGCCATTTTATGATTCACTTACGATTATGCCTTGTTAAGAGTAATTGACTCTTAATGATGTTATGTATTGAGCTCTTACCCCTGATTGTTCAAGAGTAATAAGCCAAGCTTCTAATGAGATTGGTAGGTTGATTGACTCATACGATGTTACTCTTGACGTCTGTTTGTCCTCAGACCTTACACAGTCTACAAAGGGATTGGAATGACCAAATCAGCCAGTTTATATGAATTATTTCTTCTTTCCAGAAGAGGGATAAAACAATAGATGAACTCAAGGTCAACAGATGCGGAATGATTCTACAAGATAAAACAATAGATATCAACAGATTCTACAAGCAAGAAGGACATCTCAATAGATGCAGAATGATTCTACAAAATAAAACAATGAGATGCACTCAGAGATTTGTAGAGGAACTGTAAAATATTGAAGCTTTTGATGCACTAATATTACACCCAATTCTGATAGCTAGAGTTAGAAATTTAGTCTGTATAGAGATGATGGATAAATGGGAGGCCTGAGAACAAGCCTGAAATATACTATGTACTCTGCTTCCAACATTAAAGAGAAGTACTATCACTTTGGACTTGTTGGTTTAGTCCTCGAATTTGCTTTCCTAGAATATATGCACAGTATTATGATATTATAGCAACTGATGTGTGACCCTTGCACATTTCAATTGGCAGCATGAATCTGAGAAAGTAGATGTTTGCGTGGAGGAGGAGACGATTGTTTACTTGAACCGGAAAGATGTGCAGAAGGCTCTCCATGCTAGGCTTGTTGGCGTCACAAGATGGGTTACATGCAGCAGGTATTATCTGCCAAAACAGTTATCCTAGTTCTGTAAATTCCTATATCTTTAATAAAATAATTTTAAAAATAAATAGAATTAACTACGATTCTTTCTTGATGATGGCAGTGTCTTGTACTATAATATGGACAACCTAGAGGTGCCAATAATTAATATATTGGGTTCACTCGTGAAGTCGGGCATTCGTGTTTTTGTATTCAGGTAAGTTCCTGGGAAATGATTAACTTTATGATGTTAGTTTCAATATCACTTCCACTCATCTTTCAGAGATCATGTATAGTACAATATTTCAATTATTTTTTTAAAGATATATTTTGAATACTAACATATAAACCATATACAGCGGAGACCAAGATTCAGTTCTCCCGCTTACTGGAACTCGGGTACTCGTTGATAGACTGGCAAAAGAATTGAACCTTAATACAACTATGCCCTATAGTTCTTGGATAGAAGGCCGACAGGTTAGTTTCTAAATTATCACTTTGCTATGTTTGTGAGCTAATTGTATAAGCAAGTACTAGCACTATCTGCAGAAAACAACACATTCAACAGCCATACAATTGTCATATTTTGCTTCTGAACATGTAATACCAACTCAATTAGTGTTATGTGTTTAGTCAATCAGTGTTACCATAATTTTCTTTCGAATCAGCAGCTGCTGAGGAATGGGGTACATACTTATTTTTCATATAATCATTAATTAAGCATTATCTTATTATCCAATCTCGTCGAACTTGTGATCAATGTCATTGTTATCTATGCAGCTCTATAGGAATCTCATGAGGGGAAAGACAATGGGTAGATGGATAAAAGACCAACAAGAAAGAAGAAAACATGTGCTCAGTGGTAGGAGTTGTTGTTGATGTGCTGCTCTTGTAGCCTCTTCGTTGACATCTCCAGAGACATCAATTACCCAACCGAAAGCAGCATCTAAGACATCTACTGCACTTGCAACTGCAGCACATGTAGCTACTACGATACTGAGGGTTTGGGTTATAGGGTGAGTTTTAGGATATATGGGAGTTAGCTACTACAAAATATGAACACCTTTTGTTCTGTGTTTAGTGCATTGTTTATTCCTTATTCTTGTCTCTGCACAGATATTGATTTACCATCCCCTGTTTTTGGTCTTATTTGGGATACTTGTTATTCTGTGTAACAGACAATGCTTTTTAATGTCCAAGATTTATAAAAAAACCATTGTCTATAAGAAAACATAACAACGCTTTTAGCAAAATGAAAACGTAGTGTCTTATATATTCAGACAACATGTGGTAAGCACCAAAAGTGTGATGTAGTTATAACACATACAATAGATCAAATTTAAAAAAGCATTGTATGATCCAGGTATTACACAATAGACATGTCTGGAAAAACCCTTGTTAAAAACACAATCAGACAATAGACCAAATTTTAAAAACCGTTGTATGATTCACGTAGTACACAATAGACATGTTTGAAAACACCCTTGTTAAAAACATAATCAGACAATACACCAAATTTCAAAAACCATTGTATGATCCAGGTATTACACAACAGACATTTCTGAAACAACCCTTGTTAAAAACATAATCAAACAATAGACCAAATTTAAAACACCATTGTATGATCCAGGTATGACACAACGTTTTTAAGAAACGCTATCATTGTCTTCATGTAATACACACAACATTTTCAAAAACTTAATCGTTGTATGATCCAAGCTTCTTACAACAGTTCTGAAACCAGGTCTGTTATCTATCTGCAACATAGACAACGGTTATGCTGGTGTTGTCTGATGTTGGTAACAGACGGCATCGAGATAGACAACGGAAAAGCAAGGCTTCAGACGACGGATTAAAACTGTTGTGTGATCGATTTTTTCTTGTAGTGATATGTTGAGAGTCTGTGCTATAGACTTTAAAGGAAATTGGGATGATCACTTGCCATTGATTGAGTTTTCCTACAATAATAGTTTTCATTCAAGCATAGGAATGCCACCTTACGAGGCCCTTTATGGAAGGAAATGCCGATCTCCCTTGTATTGGGATGAAGTTGGAGAGCGAAAGATGCTCGGACCTGAAGTGGTCCACAAGACTAAGATTGTAGTGGATTTAATCAAAGGATGGCTGGTAGCAGCCTAGGATCGACAAAAGAAATATGTCGACTTAGCTCGGAAAGGCAAGGAATATGAAGTTGGAGACCTAGTGTTCCTAAAGGTATCTCCTTGGAAAGGTTTAATGAGGTTTGGCAAGAAAGGAAAGCTGATTCCTAGATACATTGGACCATTTGAGATCTTAAGACGTATCGGGGAACTAGCTTATGAACTGGCATTACCCCCAAATCTGCAGCAAGTACACAATGTGTTCCATGTCTCAATGCTTAGGAAGTATAATCCGGATGCCAAGCACATAGTGGAATATGAGCACGTGGATTTGCAACCAGACTTGACCTATTAGAGCAGCCTATGGAAATTATCGACTGGAAGGAACAAGTGCTCTAAAATAAGGTCATTCAGCTAGTCAGAGTCTTGTGGCAAAACCACAATGTAGAAGAATCAACCTGGGAGCTAGAAAGCACAATGCAAGAGAAGTACCCCTATTTGTTTTCAAACTGATTCCGGGACGGAATCCTTTTAAGGGGGGGAGACTGTAAGAACCCAGATTTTTGATAGAATTAAATCTTTTCTTTTGTAGCAATGTAAAAGTGCATAGTGGTTACGACTGCAATGTAATGATTGTTCTAATGAATGAATGGAATGGATTTAGATTCAAATATTTATATGTCACGAAGAATACTATTGGTTGGCAGCATAGATTAGAATAATCTATCTCCTAGGAAAATAAGTTACATTAATTCCAAAGAGAAAGATTATTCTTATGTCATCCAAATCAATATATGTTATTAGTCCAGTGGTTCCGTAAAAGGGTTAAGGAACGCTCGAAAGAGAGTAAGGACATTTTTACAATATATAAGAAATAAAAAAAGAATAAAGAATGAATAGTGTTTTAATGGAAAATGAGAATATTATTAGACGTCGCCATATATAAGTATTCAGAACGGATTTCTGAGTTCGTATTCATGATCCATGGGCGAGATAAGTGTATGTAAACGATATCGGATTCCGAAAAATAGCACTTTTATTTTCTCCGAGATTTCCATGGACACTGCAAGACTTAAGGATTTATTAAAAGGATTTAAGGAATTTAAATTCGACAAGTATTAAGAAAGATGGAGATTGGTATTATAATTATTAGGAAGATTTCCGGTAAAACCCTAACTAGAAATCCTTGAGATATTCTTTCGAACGATCAATCAAATGGAGCAATAACCGGACAAAAGAGCAAGCAAGAAAGCTAGATGCATGCATGTGCAAGTGATAAATATCTAGTAACCAAGTAATTATACAAGTAACTAGAGTACTTAGCAATCAACTACTTAGTTAGCCTTAACACCACCAAAGATCAACACTTGTCCATGCTAATTACATCATTCCTTGCATCATACCTTTAATAAAGCTACTTTATGACCCAAGATATTATCTGAACACCACAATAATTCATTTAGCCTAGCCAACCAAGAGAACAAAGCAAGCAAAACATCATCTCTCTCCTTTTTCACCCCATTCGGCAAAACAAGAAAATCAAGGAGCAAAAACCCACTTCCAACCATCATTTGATCTTGTAACTTTTATTGTGCGACCTATATTTCATATAAATGATCTCCTAAAAATCCTAGCTTTAATCTCTTCTTTTTCCATTTTCAAAAAATTCATCAAAGTAGATGATGAATAGTGTTTTTCAAGAACTAACTTTGTTTTTCATGTTTCTTTGGTTGATCTAAGGTTTGTTAAGGCTAGACAAGGACCACACCAAGCTTAGTAAGGCTAGTAAATACTCTCAAGAAGGTATACCACTTGAAACCCTAGCTCTTGTTTGAGATTTATGTATGTTCTTGATAGTTTTAGCTTAGTTATGATTATGGTGATGCTATAAGCATGATTAGTTAAGTGGTTTAGTGATTTAAGTAGTATGATGATTATTATAGTGAATCATGATATTCTTGGACTTGTTGAGATGAGAATCATGTATAAATGATGTATAGATGCCCGGTGTGGCTTGGTTTGATTCTTATGATTTTAGAACGTTCGATTTATAGCCGTCGTAATGCCGAATTTCGTTAAACTATTAAAAACCGAGCATCACAGTAGATATAACCCACTGACCAGTTTCTTATTCTGCCATGACAAGCTAGATTATGTTATAATCTTCGTTTTGATATAAAGATCGTATGAAACGGACTTACGGTTTAGGAGTTATGATTAAATTTGTAAAAGTGGTTCGAAATCGAAAGTACGAGTTCATAATTGAATTTGATTCCCTCTTGCGAATCATGGTAACTAAATACTAGAGTTAAAAAGGAAGGTGTGAGAGGAAACCACATGTCGAACGGATCGTTTACCGATTTTATAAAAATGTTCGAATCGAGGTTAAACGCGAACGAACCCTTAAAAGGACACTTGGTTAAAACTTTGGTAAATCACTTAGAAAACGGGCGATAAAACTCGAGGTATAATCTTGGTTCGTAAATGACCGACCGTAGAACTTACATGACTTAAGTATATACCAAGTGTAAGTATGATGACATGTTGTAATAACGAACAAATGTCGGATCGTATCGATGATAAAAAGAGTTACACTAAAAGGTGTATATCGAGATAATTCGAAATCATGTTTCGACTTAAGTTAGGTTTATGCTTAGCCTTTTAAAAAGTGTTAAGTAATTAATCTCGAATATTCTGATTGTTTATAGACCACCAAGCAGACCCAGGACGCGCTACCTCTACCCACACCCGACTACCAGGCAAGTTTCAAATCCTTTTTAAAGGCTGTTGTTGTGAATATATATATGATTTGATTTTTGTGTTACATATGCCATAGCATGCATGCCTACATTCAATATATATTGTGATACTTGTTCCCTGATTAAATGTGGCTTATAAGCTAGATAAATAATATATCGGTTATAAGCCGGATGTTGCTAAGACCCTTAAGCGAAGGGCATTTGGATCTCATTGTTTGATTATAGACCAGGAGTCGGTATTTCTTGATATATTGATAGTATTTTCAGAAGAAAATATTTAAGTAAATATTTTCCATTTATTATCTGACGAATATTATTGGAATATTCCTTTGAGATAATTTATGATAATTATTTTGAATACTCATTCGAAATTTATTTATTCGATGAATAATTATCTTTAATATTCATCTAAAGTTGATTTAATATTCGAATATTATTTCGAACCCTCATTTAAGTTATTCACTCAATAAATATTATTTTGAATATTCATTCGAGTTTATTTATTTAATGAATATTATTTTTAATATTCATTCGAGCCTTATTTATTTAAATGAATATTATTTCGAATATTCATTCAAACTCCATATATTTTATAAATATTATTTTGAACATTGATTTGAACTTAAGTTATTCGATAAATTTTATTTTTAAAAATTCATTCAAAGTCGATTCAATTATTGAATATTATTTCAATATTCATTCGATAATCATTTCTTCAATAATTATTATTAAGTTGAATATTCATTATTTGTTCAATGAATATTATCTCGAATATCCATTTGTTGATTATTTCATCAATAAGTATTATTATTAATTTGAATATTCATTATTCGTTCAATGAATATTATTATGGACCATTATTCAATGATTATTTCCAGCAATATTCTTTCAATACTTATAACTTAATAAATATTCCTTGGAATATTTATTTAAATCTTATAACTCTTTTCAAAATGATTTACTTCACCCGAATATCATCTTCGACCTTCAAGTATTATGTAAATTATTTCAGGGCCTTATTATTATTATTATTATTATTATTATTATTATTATTATTATTATTATTATTATTATTATTATTATTATTATTATTATTATATTATCAAGGAAGGTTCTCAGTAACTCCATTCTTCATTCGATTCTATTATAAGGGAACCCTACTTGAGAAATGTTATTTACCTTGTGACTACCCGATCATAAAGTTTTGAAACTATTCTTTTCACTCGCAACTTGGTTGCTCGTATTCATTGAATCTTGTGTACCCACTCATTATTCGAGGGGTAAGAATGTTGGAACAAGTTGATATCCATTAACAAGCAATGGCTTGGGAAATATTGGTGACTTTTCCTTTCCAACTAGATACGACTACTTTGCGGAGTCTTATCAACAAGTGTTATACTTGGGGAAAGGGGGATGAACTTTACGTTTCAGAGTTAAGGATGTTAATTGAACTAGGAGACGCGTAAGTGGTCGAGTGGCGCCGGTCCAGCAATGGCCCAACCGTTGGCCGGGGGGTTCCAGAGGGCGGGCGATCCGTCGGTGCATCATTCTACATGTAGAGAACAAATGATGGGGAGCATAACATGCGACTGATCATCGTAAATGTTGTGGCTCCTGGCGCGGCAAGCTCCCGTATTAGTTCATCTTCCAAATTTGGGAAATTTTCTACAACATTATCATTGTTGACAGGGTTGAAAAGTGTTTGAAAGGGAATTGCAATATTCTTCCTGCAAGTTCCTCTATTATGAAAAATTGATAATATCTTGCTTATCTTTGACATAGCAGATAATTCCACAGAATAATTTGAGTTACCTTGTGACTTCATGTTATACCTTATCTTGGCACTATATTTATTAATGCATGTCATATGGTTTCAAAGATATTTGAACTGATATATATATCATCACTGTTCAGTTATATTATTGTTGGTGGGCTATTGCTCACCCTTGCTTATTTACTATGTCACAACAACAGCTAGGACAGATGGCCCGCGTCAAGTGCACTCGGCGCAAGCAGGTTACCCCCGTTCGAGGACTACCCGCTGATGTCATTGCTGCCATTGTTGAGGTAGCATAGATAGGCAGCCTTTGGTTTACCAGTTTAATTATATCTATCAATAATGTTAATCAACGGCAAAACTTCTAAACTTATGATGTTATCCTTTTGGTGTGTAATAGCTTATATTCGTGGATCCTTTAATGTGAGACTTATTTCAATTTCATCTCTGGGACTTTAACTGTGTGTGTGTGTGTGTGTGTGCGAGTGGATATTATTGTAGGGTCACAACATGTTACTTTTTTTTAACTCAAGTCAAGGGTTATTCATGGAAAATGAGATCGTAACGACCCGATCCCTAACCCTGGATCTGGGGGTGTTACAAGGTGGGGCCTGGGTTTGGGCACGGTAAGCCCAGATTGATTCGGCTAGATATTCTCTGGTTAGATTTTCCATATGCATTGCAGCAAGAGTGACATCAGTGTACTTGTACTGGTTCATTTCATAGTGACTCGGACATCACTAGGTCTGATTCCAACTCTTTCTAGGACCGGGGGTGTAGGGCCAGGACTAGGGCCTACCCTTGAACCGGGTTCGATTCTGGTCCTTGGCATTAATAGACTGTTCTTGCGTGGATTTGCTTCCTCTTACGATGATTTTCAATAAAGATGTGGTTTCCAACACGATAGTTTTTACAATGAACAAATTTTATAAAAGATCTGGGTTTATTTTCGAAAAAACAACGTATGCATGCATGCATGACTTTGAAAAAATAAAAGTAAGAAAAGGTCAAGACTTGCAACAAATCAAATAGTAGTGACTAGAAATCTAGCTACTGATCTGGGCTAAGGGCGAAAATAAAAAACAAATTTGGTTTAGTATAAACTAGACGGGACTATATATGAACATGCAAACTTTGTGAAAATGGGGTAAAGGTTACATTTTTATCATAGATTCATGTGGTTTTCATATCTTACATATATTTGATTAGGACACTTTTTTAAAGGCTTGTTGATGGAATCGAGTCCAATGACACCCAAACCAAAGGACATAGCACCTCTCCCTCTAGCGCCAATGATAACTCCAGATCTCGAACAGGTCCTTTCTCGCCGCTCTCACGCTCAGATGTGGTGTAGTTGCTAGTGGGTGATTGCAAAACAACATCGGGAGGGGGTTTGGGCCCCGTAACACCTCCGACATGAGAATAAAAGTAGGTTTTGGAAGATATAATCATGAAATAGAATACTTAATATGTGGAGGGTGTTTGTACGAGTGTGAGAGTAGAGAGTGAGTGTGTAACCCCAAATCTTTTTTTCCTCCGCTATTTATAGGCCAAGGATTAGGGTTTTAGGATTTGTACCTGCAATCACGAGCATTGAATCCTAGATAGAAAGGACATCTGGGCCCCCCTAATGAGCGACACATGTTCATGTGAGGATTGTGGAAAAGTGTGCCAAGAATATTCTGGCATGTGACCTCTTTATTCTTGGATTGTACTCATTATTGGCAATTATTAGTTATCATTGTCAGGTAGAATTTTAGATCATGAATGAACGTTAAGATGTCATATGTGCTGTCAAAATCTTTCATGAATGAACGTTGAAATGTCATATGTGCTGTCAAAATGTTTTAGCATCATTTAAGCAACCTGGATTTATAAACGAGATGAGACCGAACCATCTGGCATCGCATGGATCGCATGGTTCGTGCCGTGGTGGTATGTAGCCTATCACTGCATATGCATCGTTATCCGCACAAAACAAGTCTTACAACTAAATTTGTAGCTCTAAATCTATTAGGCATGCATTGTAGTAATTTGACTAATAATATTGTGCATTCGGTTCTGGTACAATTTCGAGCAATAGTCACAGCCTGGCACACTTACGCTAATAACTGATTACGGGTAAAGTTGTAATTCGGGTCGGGTGGCTCGCGAGCTTACCCGGCTCGAACTCGTTTAATTGAACTCGGCTCGACTCGAGCTCGGCAACGATTTTAGGCTCGTTTATATAAACGAGCCGGTCCGGGTATGTGCCGAGCTCGAATAAAACCCGGCTCGAAAACTCGAACTCGACCCGGCTCGACTCGGCTTGAGTTCGTTTACAAAATTTTCTATTGTTTTTCAAAATATTGTTTCTATTTTTTTAAAAAGTATTTCTCGACGATCTAACCATACGGATGTCAAGATATATCTAATTAAATGATATTCCCAAATTTTCAAAAAATAAAAAATTAATTTGGTTGAAGGTCTTAATAGAACACTGCTATATTGTCTAGTACTCGTAACTAGTGATTCATCCCAAATTATTGTTTCTATTTTTTTAAAAATATTTCTCGACGATCCAACTGTAAGGATGTCAAGATATATCTAATTAACTGATATTCCTAAATTTTCAAAAATAAAAAATTAATTTGGTTGGAGATCTTAACAGAATACTACTATATTGTCTAGTACTCGTAACTAGTGCTTCGTCCCAAATTATTATTTCTATTTTTTTAAAAATATTTCTCGACGATCCAACCGTACGAATGTCAAGATATATCTAATTAACTGATATTCCTAAATTTTCAAAAATAAAAAATTAATTTGGTTGGAGATCTTAATAGAACACTACTATATTGTCTAGTACTTGTAACTAGTGCTTCGTCCCAAATTATTGTTTCTATTTTTTTAAAAATATTTCTCGATGATCCAACCGTACGAATGTCAAGATATATCTAATTAAATGATCTTCCTAAATTTTTAAAAAATAAAAAATTAATTTTGTTGAAGAACTTAATATAACACCATTATATTGTCTAGTACTTGTAACTAGTGCGTCGTCCCAAATTATTGTTTCTATTTTTTTAAACATATGTCTCGACAATCCAACCGTACGGATGTTAAGATATATCTAATTAAATAATATTCCCAAATTTTTAAAAAATAAAAAATTAATTTGGTTGGAGATCTTGATAGAACACTACTGTATTGTCTAGTACTCGTAACTAGTGCTTCGTCCCAAATTATTGTTTTTATTTTCTTAAAAATATTTCTCGACGATCCGACCGTACGGATGTCAAGATATATCTAATTAAATGATATTCCCAAATTTTCAAAAAACAAAAAATTAATTTGGTTGGAGATCTTAATAAAACACTACTATTCTTGTTATATTTGGTTAAATAAATGAAAATTAGATAATTTTTTATTATATTTAATTTTTTAGCTAATTTGTAAATTAAATAATTTCTAACATCTTGTTTGTTTACTTTTTTATTATGTGTAAAGATGTTTATATAATTAATAAGTAATTTTTAGATTTTTTTTTAAAAAAAGTAATTTTCAGAATTTAAAAAAAAAATCAATGACTAAACGAGCTACCCGGCTCGGCTCGTTTAACTGCTACCCGACTCGGCTCGTTAGGCTCGCGAGTAAACTCGACCCAACTCGTATAATAAACGAGCCAGGTTCGGCGGGGATTTTCGGCTCATTTAATAAATGAGCCCGGCTCGATTCGTTTAAAAAAAACCCGACTCGATTTAAAGCTCGGCTCGAACTCGTCCGGCTCGACTCGAATTACAGTCCTAATTATTAGTTATCATTGTCAGGTAGAATTTTAGATCATGAACGAACGTTAAGATGTCATATGTGCTGTCAAAATCTTTCATGAATGAACGTTGAAATGTCATATGTGCTGTCAAAGGAAAATGTTAAATCCAGAGCAACATTTTTATTTACAAAGCAAGTTTCCTTAAAAAGACCAAATTATCCTTGTTTTTGTGAATGCAGGTGGACTAGACTTGGTTTAAAATAAGGACAATTTTGTCATTTCACAGAAATTTGCTCTGAAAATGAAAATTTTGTTCTGGATTTAACATTTCCCGCTGTCAAAATGTTTTAGCATCATTTAAGCAACCTGGATTTATATACGAGATGAGACCGAACCGTCTGGCATCGCATGGATCGCATGGTTAGTGCCGTGGTGGTATGTAGCCTTACCTATCACTGCATATGCATCGTTATCCGCACAAAACAAGTCTTACAACTAAATTTATAGCTCTAAATCTATTAGGCATGCATTGTAGTAATTTGACTAATAATATTGTGCATTCGGTTCTGGTACAATTTCGAGCAATAGTCACAGCCTGGCACACTTACGCTAATAACTGATTACAGGTTTGGTGACTGAGTATGGATAAAAAATTTAAAAGAAGGCCCAGTAAGCTCTTTGTCCTTTTGACAGGACGTGCTATGATTGGGGTTGTGGTGAAATGCTCAAAAAACATGGTGCAAACCGTAATCGAATAATTGCAAGAAAACGTGGTGCAGAGATTTGTACATGTATGAACATTATTTACACATTTACTTGAAAATCAAAACTTGTGTGTCTCATCACTCAGTTTAGTGAAGTTTACTATAAAATAATATCCGCCATAAAGTTTTATCAAATTTTAGTTACTGGACATGTTGAATATCAAGACAGACACTCAGAAAAAAGATGAAGCAATATATATAAGATGGCCATACCATACGTGTAATTGTTATTTAGTTAATTTAATAAATAATTCTTTTCAAATTTCAAAACTAAGAAAAATTTAACATTTACAGATGAACAATAGTCCAATCTCGGAAGTGATCCTCAACTTTATTCCATAGAAGAGGAATTTTTATTCTTTTAAAAGCCAACAAAGTGACGTTTTGCGGCACTTACAAGTCATAAGTGACTGCTTGCCATATACAGTGTTCTTTTCTCTTTTTTTTAATCAGTTCAAATAAGTAAATAACAGTTTTTGGACATCTAGCAAAAATGGAGCATTGAATGTATTATATTAATAAGACGTCGGCTATGATTTGTAACACGAGGAGGGAAAGCTCCGTCTCTGTTTCTCGGTGATCAACTACCAGTCTACCAGTTGTCTTTGTGTTCCTATTTTTTCCGTTCTAATAAATTAATAGCATTTTTTTAAAAAAGAAAATTACATAAAATTGTTAACATTTTTAAAAAAATTATATTTCTTTTACTAATTTTAGTGAATTTCAATAACTTTCCCAATTTCTCTCTTCTTGTCTTTACCTTTCTTAATTTCTATAATCCATCCAAATACTAACAATTGGATTCAAACGAAATTATTTGAATGATATGTTATTGAATTTGAACACTGTAGAGTTTGATACATGAGAGAAGCAGACATGTTGATGATGACATGTAAGCTATCCGGGGAATACTAGTACATGCATGCATGCTAAATTCATTATAATAAATCTAAATGAAACCATATATGGACAAAGCCGTCGAATCGCTGCTCAGCGTGTGAACAAACTGGGAATGAGCACTATTGTAAAAATCGGCCGGCCGCCTAGGCGGCGCCTAGGCGCTAGGCGGTCCCAAAACGTCCCAACTAAGACCTAGGCGGTTAAAAAAATAGTTTTTGTTTAAATTGATCAAAAATCGGTTTAGACGGTCAAAAATCGGCCTAGACGGTCAAAACTCGGCCTCGGCCGTAAAAAATCGGCAAAAATTAGCAAAATATGTTGAAAAATTCAAAAATCGACAAAAATATTTGGTAAAAATATTTAATAAATAAAAATATTAAAATTAATATTTAAATACAACCGATTAATCCGTCCGATTAATTCTCATCTACCCTATTAGGCAATAGACGGTACCCTGACCGCCCTTGGCCGCCTAGCTATTTCTGGAAAACTGGGAATGACTTGCTCTTCGATATTACTTAAAAACGTACGAGTCAAGTTGCATGACGAGAGGGATTGAACTAATGCCAGAATAAAATCTTACAAAATTAAATACAAACTAGACAATGAGAAGGGAATGTACATAGTCACATTGGTCACTTGTTGGGTCTAACTTATGTTCGTAAGCCGTTGGCTGCTAGTATTATTCCACGGATGTGCACAAAAAACATAAATACTCGGCGTCCTTGTTGATTAATTAGCATGTGAGCCCACGACAAGTTTACTTGGAAAATGAACAGGTGAGCTCTTGCGCAGGCATTGCGATTAGTGAGACAAGACTTGTCGCTGCCCAAGGAGGACTTAGAGCATCTCCAACAAGCTCTTAGCTTCCTCCTCAAAAACAATTATATTAAATAGGTTCTTAAATATTTAGGAGTAAAAATTTCAAATTATCTCCAACAATCTTCTTTAAACCAACTCCTTCTTCATTTTTTATTCATTAACTATATAAATTCTGCAAAACAAAAAATTCCTGTAGAATGTAATTTACAATATAACAAAAGAGAGGAAAATGTGGATAGAAATGAGAGGGAAGTGAATATTTGATAATATAAAATTGAATGAAGAAGGGAGAGGAGAGGAGAGAGACTCTTAAATTTGAAGAATGATTTAGAGCTCTTAAGTTTTTGAGTAGGAGCAAGGAGCTTGTTGGAGTAGCATTTTGTAATTTTCTTAGTCATGTTCTTCAAATAATAACCAAGGAGCCTCATTTAAGAGGCTGTTGGTGATGCTCTTACTGTTATAGGCAGCAGGTGTCTTACTCTTATGCATGAGGTGTCCCCTCGACAATTGTTTTGCTGACGAATTCCTACTGTTGATTTTTTCTAAAATCTTATAAACTACTCCCTCCGTCTCAAAATACTTTTCCTGTTTTTTTGGACATGTTTGCCAACACACACTTTTAATCGTTAATATCTTTAATTTCGTATTAGTACTAAATATAAAAACTTCATTGTATTAAAGTACTCACAAATACGAATCAAACAAAATCACTCATGACTATATTTTGTCTTATAAATTATACATAAATTAATAGTCAACCTCTTATAATGAACATTGTAAAAAGTCAAAACCAGAAATGTAATATGAGACAGAGGGAGTAATTCACTAGATTGAAAGCAGTCTAATTAGTTTGTCATAATTGTTTTGTGACGAGTTTGTTTTCCACAAACCTTGTTAGGTGTTGTCTTGTTCGGCACATTCTGCAACTTACGAAAATGTGCCAGTGATCGATCTATAAGAAAAATGATTAATATTATGCATATGTAGTTCATATTGGGTTTTACTTAAGTTGATGGGCTTATTGCTTGAGTTAATCCAAACTAGATAAGAAGCATACACATTGGTATGATGTGTATAGATACATAAACACGCTGGAATGATTTGATTACATCAGGGTGAAGATTTGGTCTTAGCTATATTAAGCTATTTTAGGTAAAATAGTGTAAGTTTTATCTATTAAGATCCTATTTTGTAGCCACCGCTGTGGTGAGCATTGCTTATAAATAATCTCTGTAATCGTTTGCGTTTTAATATATCAAGGAAGTAGTTCCTCAAGCTCTCTGTTCTCATATACATTCAAACACTTATATGTATATTTAGTTAGTTTCTTACATTGTGGTATCAGAGCTAACCAGTTGGTGGATGCCCATATACATGTCCAGACCAGTAACGATGGAGACCTCGAAAACAAAAGATAGAATGGTTGGTTTAAACTATCATATGTTGGCACGTACTAACTACACGACATGGTCCATAAAAATGCGGGTTTTTATGCAAGCGCAAGGCGTTTGGGAAGCCGTAGAGCAGAGTGATACTAAGGGTGTAGTAGAAGCCAAGACGGATATGGTGTCACTTGCAGCTATCTATCAAGGAATTCCTGAAGATATTCTCCTGTCGATTGCTGAGAAAAAGACCGCGAAGGAGGCATGGGAGGCATTGAAACTAATGTGTATGGGAGCTGATAGAGTCAAGTTGGCAAAGGTACAAACCTTAAAAGCGGAACTGGAATACTGAACATGAAAGAGGGTGACCAGTTAGAAGATTTCTGTATGAAGGTGAATGGGATCGTGACCAGTATCTGCACTTTAGGTGAAACCATGGAGGAATCTTATGTTGTGAAAAAATTGTTACGAGCTATGCCTACTAAATTCTTGCAGATTGCCTCAACGATTGAGCAATTTGGTAATGTGGAGACGATGACTGTTGATGAGGTTATGGGTAGACTCAAGGCGCATGAGGAAATAATGAGGGGTCAGATAGAGAATTCTGGGAATTCTGGTGGAAAACTGCTTCTAACTCAGGAGGAGTGGTCGAAGAGAAACAATAAGAATATGACCCCTGGAACTCACAATCAGAAACTAAGAAACACAGTTTATAATCGTGGAAGAGGCAGAGGCACTTTCAGGAATGCTGGGTTTGGTAGAGGACAACAATCACGACAGGAAGAAGGCAGCAGGCGTAACAATCAGGGACGAGATAGGAGTACATTGAAGTGCTTCAACTGTAGTGGTTACGGACATTACGCATCAGAATGTCGTCAACCCAAGCGTGAAAAAGGGCGTGAAGGTGATGTGAAGTCAGAAGCAAACTTAGCCCAAATCCCAGATAATGAACCCGCGTTGTTGGTTGTAGAATGCGGAGTGAAACCAAATAACCTGGTGTTGTTGAATGAGGGTGCTGTAATCCCAAAATTGAGCCAAGATGAAAATGTGCAATCAAATCTATGGTACTTAGATAACGGGGCTAGTAATCATATGACTGGCCACTATGAGAAGTTTAAAATGCTGGATGAAGGAGTCACTGGCAAGGTAAAGTTTGGAGATGGCTCGACTGTTGAAATAAAAGGAAAGGGATCGATCATTTTGAGGTGCAAAATGGAGAAGAGAGACTGCTTCATGAGGTATACTTTATCCAAAGTTTGTACAGTAATATCATAAGCTTAGGACAGCTCTCTGAAAATGGGAATAAAGTTGTTATGCATGGAGATTTCTTGTGGGTTTATGAAAAACAGGGAGATTTATTGATGAAAGTTAAGTGTTCACTGAACAGGATGTATAAGATTATAATTGAGAGTAGTAGTAATGTGTTTTTGTTGTTAAAGTCGGAAGAAACATCCTGGTTGTGCCATGTGTTTTTACTTGAATGAAAACTTGATAACGTGGGTGTCTCAGAAGCAAAGGTGCGTAGCTTTATCCTCCTGTGAAGCTGAATTTATGGTAGCTACGGCAGCTGCATGCCAAGGAATTTGGTTAAGGAACTTGCTGATGCAAGTAACTGATATTGGGCCAAGTCCAGTAGTGATCTATGTCGACAACAAGTCAGCTATAGACTTGACAAAGAATCTTGTCTTCCATGGTCGCAGTAAACACATTCACATCCGTTACCAATTCATTAGAGATTGCATTGAGAGAGGAGAAGTGGTTGTAAAGTTTGTGAGAACTGGTGAACAGAGAGCAGATATGTTAACAAAGGCGTTACCAGTGGCAAAGTTTGAAGAAATGAGGAAACTAATGGGCATAAAGAATTTGGGTTGAATGAGTTTGGATTAAGGGAGAGAATGTTGGGTTTTACTTAAGTTGATGGGCTTATTGCTTGAGTTAATCCAAACTAGATAAGAAGCATACACATTGGTATGATGTGTATAGAAAAATAAACACGCTGGAATGATTTGATTACACCAGGGTGAAGATTTGGTCTTAGCTATATTAAGCTATTTTAGGTAAAATAGTGTAAGTTTTATCTATTAAGATCCTATTTTGTAGCCACCGCTGTGGTGAGCATTGCTTATAAATAATCTCTGTAATCGTTTGCGTTTTAATATATCAAGGAAGTAGTTCCTCAAGCTCTCTGTTCTCATATACATTCAAACACTTATATGTATATTTAGTTAGTTTCTTAGAGTTCATGAAATCGTTTCCGGTTCACGGGAACCGAGCTAGGAACTAGAGTGAGAGTCGGTCGTTTACCAACTTTTTCCGCTAGATCTGTAAACGAACAGAGCTTTTAACGAAAAGCTCGATAAAAGCTCGGTTCGGATCGAGCTCGAACAAGATTTTTGTTCGTTAAGATCGGCTCGATAAGAGCTCGGTTTGGTTCAGCTCGAGATCGGCTCATTGGCTCGTTAAAGCTCGAAAAAAAAATTTTACTTTTTATTTTTTTATCTCCAACCAAATTAATTTTTATTTTTTGAAAATTTGGGAATATCACTAAATTCGATATATCGTGACATCCATACGGTTGGATCGTCGAGAAATATTTTTTAAGAAATAGAAACAACAATTCGTGACAAAGCACTAGTTACTAGTACTAGTTAAATTAGTAGTGATATACTAAGATCTCCAACCAAATTAATTTTTAATTTTTGAAAATTTGGGAATATCACTAAATTAGATATATCTTGACATCCATACGGTTGGATGGTCGAAAAATATTTTTAAAAAAATAGAAACAACAATTCGTGACAAAGCACTAGTTACTAGTACTAGTTAAATTAGTAGTGATCTACTAAGATCTTCAACCAAATTAATTTTTTACTTTTTGAAAATTTGGGAATATATATTTTGACATCCGTATGGTGGATCGTCGAGAAATATTTTTTAAAAAATAGAAACAACAATCCGTGACAAAGCACTAGTTACTAGTACTAGTTAGAATAGTAGTGATCTACTAAGATCTCCAACCAAATTAATTGTTCGCGAACAGCTCGAGCTCGGATCGAGCTCGGCTCGGCTCGAGGCTGTTCATGAACAACTCGAGTTCGGCTCGGTTCGGTCAAAGCTCGGTTCGTTAAGAAATCAGCTCGGTTCGTTAAGATCAAAGCTTGGCTCGGTTCGTTAAGATCAAAGCCCGGCTCATTTCGGTCAAAACTCGGCTCGGTTCGTGAACAGCCCTATTTTCCGCACAGTAACATTTTACTCCAATTTTTTTTAGAACATTATAATTTGAACTAATCACTCCAAAATTTATGATATTCAGAGCGAACACCTCAATTTTAAACATCTTAAATCATATATGTACTAAATACATTATTTTACATTATATATTAAAATATCATGTTTAATATATGATATGATTCTGTTATATATATACATTACAAGAAAAATGACCATTTACGACGAAAATTTTACATTGAAATCGTCGCAATTGGTCTAATTGCGACGAAAAAATTTCGTCATTTTTGCTCGAGTCTTAAGTTCGGATTTTCGTCACAAATTCCGGATTTCGTCTTAAGTTCAAATTTCGTCACAAGTCTGAATCACTGGGACCCACATTGGTATTAATTTAGTAGATAAACTTGTGACGTCAGTTCCGTCGTATTATTTAGGACACCGTTTGTTTTTATTTCATTTAAAAATGAAAATTAATAGATTTATTTATCAACAAAAATGCAAGAAATGACGACTGAAATTCCGTCGTTAGTTAAGTCCACACATTTTTTTAAAAAAAAGCATCGGAATCTGGAAATTCTAGAAACCGGCACCAGAACCCGCATCGATGCATACTAGATTGTCGAAATTTTCGGCGACGGGATATCATGAACTGAACACACTATCACTACCACCACATCCGCTGGTTCTACGCCCACCTCACACCACCAAAACAACCCACTTCCATTTACTAAAAATGGCCGTGCAACCTTTTAAAAAAAAAACAAACAGAGCATAACAAATCCTTTCTCCTCTCCTTCAACACAACTCCGCCATTTTCCCAACAGCCACCACTCATCCACCATTTTCCCAACAGCCACCACTCCTCTTCCCTCTCCCCTCCTTTGCTTTTCTTTACCAACAACTCCGCCAACTGCCTCCACCCATCTCCTTTTCCTCCATTTTTGGCCAGTAGCATAAACACCACTCCGTTCGCCCAAGTCAACCGCGCAGCTTTCAACACCACCACCCACTTCTCCTCCTCTGTTCTTCACCACCAGCATCTCCTCTGTGTCCTTCACCACGCCTGCACCTCCCATTCCCTCCTTCAACTCGTGCCTTTTCCTTCATTCCACAGCAACCACCAACCAATTCCACCGCGCTTCCTCCTTCACTTCACCTTTGACTCCGACCAACCATCCCATCACACCACCACCGAACACCTCCTCCCTTAATTATGAATAACCCACAAAATAAACACCAGATTCAACCAAATTAAAACACCAAACACAGCCTTAATCACTTATACGGTAACCCACTTAAATCGCACATAACCAGAGCTTCAAATCACAAACCCACATCAAAACAACACTGAGAATGCTAAAGAATCGAAATGCTAAGTACCTTTTTAGTGGAAGTATGAAAATTAAAATTTGGGTAGAAGAGAAAATCAAGAAAGTGAAAACAAATCTAATCTTTCTTTGAAAAAGATATAAAACAAAAATGGGTCTTGGCTGCGTTGGTTTTACAGTTGAGAAAGGAGAGGGAGATGGCGGTGAAGAGATAGATAGAAGAAAAGGGAGACGGGGGTTAGATAAAATGAAGGGTTTGATAAAATAATAGGGATAAAATATGGATGGTTGGATGTGTGTTTATTTGTTTTAATCAACGGTTGTAGATTGATTGAAGAAGCAGAATCTGTGTGCTATGCTGTCAGCCAATAACACATTGACACGTGTTATCAAACAAAATTTTTAATTTTTTGCTTTTAATATAGAGTAAAATAAATACCCGAAATTCAAAAATGTTCTAAAAAATATGAAATTTTTACGAGCACTTTGAAATATTAAGAAAATTGTTCCCTCAAAAGTTGGTCAAATTTCGTTGAAGTTTGATTAATCGTTTGATTTTTAAACATACGACATTTATAATAAAAATTTTACACAATGCATATCATTAATTAAATTTATATGAAATTTATTCAAATTATTCTAACCATACCGATGTCAATATATATCTAAATAAGTGATATTCCCAATATTTTAAAAAATTAAAAATTAATTTGGATAATGAAATTAGTAGTCAACTATTTATTTGACTAGTACTACTAACTAGTTCTTCGTTCTAGATTGTTGTTTATATTTTTTTAAAAGTATTTATCGACGATCCAACTGTACGGATTTCTATATATATCTAATTTGGTAATATTCACAAAAATTTAATTTAATTTGGCCTTTCACCTATTTTTATTTAATTTTTTAATTTATTTTAAAAACTAGTTAAAATATGAGAAAAAAAATCAGAAAATTTGAAAATTAGTGAAAATTTGTGAAGATATATCTAATTAGTTCCCAAATTTTAAAAATATCAAATGTTAATTTGTTTAAAGATTTTAGTAGATCACTACTATTCTGACTAGTACTCGTAGCTAGTGCTTCGTCCCAGGTTGTTATTTCTATTTTTTAAAAAATATTTCTCGATGATCCAACCGTACGATTGTCAAGACATATCTAATTAAATGATATTCTCAAAGTTTCAAAAATTTAAAAAAATACTTTGGTTGGAGATCTTTGTTGAGTATAGAATACAGTAAAAGAATACAAAGGGGGGGGGTGAATGGATTCTTGAACTTTTCTTTGTTGAGTCTGTGTAGCAGATAAGTGTTTGTGTGTGCAAAGATGTAGGTGCGGATAAAGAACAACACAAGTCACAATATCACTTTAATCTAATGTATTATTAGATAAAGGTTGCTACAATCTGTGAATACAAATGATAGTATTCTCAGCTTCGTTTTTCTCAGAGAGATATGGCTTACAATGAATATGAAAAACTTGACTCAGAAAAAGTTAATTGCTAAGGAAGTGAGGCTGTATCCTTATAGAACATGGATACAACCTACTTACTACAAATAAGGTAGCTAAAATAAATTACTTTCTAGTCTGTCTATCCTATTTGAGGAAGAGTCCAAACGGTTACAGATTTAACTTTGCAAAGCCTGTTCAGATCCACTTCTTTAGCCCTTTGTCTCTTCTATATCTATCCAAACTTCTTTGTAGGCTTTCCAGAGCACGTTACAGATTGAGGTCCATAAAGTGCATTGGCTTGTTGCAGGTTTCTGACTTGTACAATTTCTCCAGTATTTTGTCTCCAAGAATGTATTCGAGAATTGACTAAGTAAGTGATTCGAGAACAAGAATTGACTTGATCAATAACTCTGAGTTCTCGAACACTGTTATATTGACATACCGAATTACTTCTCGAATAGCTCTTTTTCATCAAGATTCCTTGTGTTGTCGAATAGAACACTTGACTTATCGAATCCTTGAGATATCGAATAGCTTTCTGAGTCCTTGAGATATCAAATGGAACTTTGACTTGTTGACTCCTTGAGAACTCGAATACCACTTTTGACTTGTTGACTTCTTGAGTTCTCGAACAGAGTAATAGACATATCGAATCTCTGAGATATCGAACAGTGTATTCAGAGATATCGAATAGTGTCTTCTGAGATATCGAATCCCTGACTTCTCGAATAGACAAATGTACTTCTCGAATTGGTACTTAGGTAAATTCTTCACTTTCTTCAAATCCCAACTGTGATTATTTGACAGTCTTTATCTTCTTGCTTGAGGCATGAACCTTTGAACTTCTTTCAAGCATTATTCTTGACTATATAAGTACAGTTACACAACTAGGATTTGGTGCCTATTAAAAGTACAGAACAAGTAGAGACTCTACAACTAGAGGTTCCCTCAGTTAAGAGGTCATGTAAGTAATGCAAAGCATTACATACAATTAGGCATGCTATTTGATGTAAACAGGCATGTCTCTGTGACTAACAATCTCCCCCAAATTGTGAGTAAGACCCTTAGTCACAATTTCATGTCTGAAAACAAGCCTAACATACATAAAGATAAAACTTTAAAAGTACAGGTATGTAGATTAATTGAAGAAAGTACATAGATGTATTCTTACAAGTTATGAGAAACTACTAGCCATATCCTTTTGGATTCATCTCTTGAGCTTTGGTTTGCAGATTCTCATTTTTCATCTTCTCTTCAGCTTCTTTGGCTTTCTTCTTTGCATTTTCCTCCATGGCAAGAATAATGTCTTCCATTGCAGTGAGTTCTTCAATTAGAGGGGAGCCTGACAAATCCTTGAGTACTTCATTCAGATGTTTCTCAGAATAGGAACTGATGTAGTCCATTTTAATCTTTACATTTCTACCATATTTCTTGTACTCAATGATGTAAGGATTAAACTTGACTCTGCACAGACCCATAGTTCTCAATTCATCAGCCTTAGCTTCCATTGCAGCCAACTCCTCCTCCCTTTTCTTTAGTAGCTCTTCACTGTTCTTTTTCCTTTCTGCCTGGTGATCTCTTTTCATTTTGACAAAGTCCATTAACTCCAGCTTCCATACCCTTTCCACTCTGTCTTCAGAATCCAACATTGCAATTATCCTTTCTATATCATATAGCCTGCCCCAGTGCTGACATGTTCCTTGTCTGAATTTCTTCTGTCTTCCATCAGTATATTTAATTTCAAGGAAATCATCAACAATGGCAACATGATAGATTCTTTGAGCCCATAGGAACTGCAGTTGGTCTTCATCATAGTTTTCATCCAGAGGTGGTAGGTTCAATCCTGGAATAATTGTCAGTGCCTTTGACTTGGATAACTTCACCCTTCTTGCAGCATGCTTAAATTTACTCCTCTTTACATGGTTGCTTGGCAGAAATTTTTGACCTTTGTTGGTTGACCATAGTAGTATTCCATTAGCAGTTTGCTTTCTGAAACATACACACGGTTTCTTGACTTGAATCTTCTTCTCTTCTTGAGGTGGCAAAACAGTTGCAGAAGCCATTGAATTAGAGTTTGGTAGGTCATTACTAACAGTATTCACCCTAGACTCAGAGTCTTGTGTTGTGGTGAGGTTACTGCTAGCAATGCCTAAGACTTGCTGTTTTCCAATCTTCCTCTCATAGATTTTGCCTTGGTCATCATCATTTTTCTTGTCCTTGCTATCTTTCTTCTTCTCACTTTTACCATCCTTATCACTCCTGTGATGACTTCTCCTCCCATCACTTTTATCATCATTTTTATCATCCTTATTCCTCCTAGGCTGAGCCATTTCTGGAATTACACCAGTAGCAATGAATGATCTTAGGATGTGTAGTGCTTCCAACTCTTCAGCAGTTCTGACTCCACCCTTCTTTTGTAGCTGATCAGCAACAGCAATAATGAGTCTGTGGTTTCGAGGGGTGAGATCACTGGGAATAACTAACTGATTAACATCTTGAGTTCTTGTACCAGACTGATAGACGATGGTTCTTGGTTTAGTGCATACTTCAGGAAGTCTAGCTTGTTGACCATTCCTCAGTTCAGTGTACAGACTCCTGTTGTTCTCCCCTTTCTGCTCAATTAATTCCAAGATGGCATCAATCTCAGTGAATTTAAGGGCTTTCAATGTGTCAATAGATAGGTGCCATATCTTGCCATTGGCCACCATCATGATTTCCCTGAGATAGATTTGATTCAGCTTCCTTGGAATTACTGTTAGATATTCAATTTGGTCTTTGAGGCTTCTCCTATACAACAAGGTAGGGGTGTGCACGGGTCGGTTCGGCTCGATTTTTACCGAAAACCGTTATCAAACCGTACATGTCGGTTCGGTTCGGTTTTTACCTATTAACCGTAACCGAACCGCTCGGAACGGTTTTTTTCGGTTCGGTTAACCGTTTGTCGGTTTCGGTTTTTTTCGGTTTTTTATTTTTAATACTTAATATCATGCTAGTAAAAATTATAAGTTTCTAATTTTCTTAAACCCACTATTCCTACGAAGGTGGCGCATGTTTTAGCTTAAAGGTGGTCATAAGATCAATCAATTCATTTTTAAAATATAAAACTGTAAAATCAATTTTTTTGACATTTTTAAACCTTTTTAAGTACATAATTATTTTTTGATAGATTATTAATAATTAGTGTAAAAAATAAGATGGGAAACTTTTGTAATTCAAGTTCTACTAGCTTTTGTTTTACTTCTTATATAAAATTCTATATTTATATAAGTATATAATATAAAAATATAAATTATTAAAATAATATATTTTCGGTTCGGTTTTTCGGTTCGGTTATTGGGATAAAACCGTAACCGTTACCAAACCGTTCCGTCGGTTCGGTTCGGTTATGGTTTTTTTCGGTTTTTGTCGGTTACGGTTTTTTTCGGTGCGGTTTTTCGGTTTTTCGGCTCGGTTTCGGTTTTTCGGTTTTATTTTGCTCACCCCTACAACAAGGCATCTCCTCCTACCTTTGCCTTTGAGACTTGCAGAAACTTCAATAAAGCAGCATCATGATAAGTCTCTGAATTTGCTACTTCTATCAGCTTGGCCTCAGTGATCACACTAGCTTCCACTGGGTCATCCTCATGTCTAGGGTTATGAACTAGGTTACTTGGCATGGACCCTACCACCACTGTAGTAGTGACAGTTTGCTTTTGGCCACTAGGAGTAGTGATGTGCACAGGTGGTAGAGTGACCACTGGCAGAGAAGATGGAGATTCATCAGCCTTGGACTTGCCTTTGCCTGGCACATGGGTTAGAGATTTAGATGCCCTTTGATGACTACCCTCATTTAACTTTATACCTTTCTCCTTATATAGGTTTCTCCCCCTTTGTATTTGAATTCCTTGTCCTTTTCTCCCCCTTAGGCTTGTTGTCAGGCACAGAGGCTTTAAAAATGACCTTTGGGTT
The DNA here is from genome assembly GCA_037693485.1 of Kitagawia praeruptora. Taxonomy (NCBI): domain Eukaryota; kingdom Viridiplantae; phylum Streptophyta; class Magnoliopsida; order Apiales; family Apiaceae; genus Kitagawia; species Kitagawia praeruptora. Next base: position 63,548,201 of record CM075348.1, read on the forward strand.
TGAAGATTCTTCAGGTAGAGGGAGACCCATATGCTTCATCATAGCAACCAACATAGATTGCTGATGCAGAAGGACATCAGCTGTGGTGGTTGCTTGAGTGTCCAACTGATCAGTAAGAAGTGCAACTTTTTCTGTAAGATGATCATTAGATTCTTTGAGAGACACCACCTCCTTCTCAAGAGTATCCACTTTAGAGAATAGCTCATGTGCCCTGAAACCAGACAAGGATTGATCTTGCAGTCTCTTCACCTCATACTTTGACAGTTCATGCACAGGGACTTCAGTCACTAGCCTGTCTCCATAAAGATTTTTGAACATTGTCCTCAGCATGGCATTGGATGCGATAGTCTGATCAGATAGAGTTTGAAATTTATGTTCTAGACCTGTGACTGAATCTTTTAGAAGAGCCAAACCATGGTCCATCTTGGTGCATGTAGATTTGCATTTCAGTATGTCCTTGATTACAGTCTCCAACTTAGGGAATTTGACCTCAAAAGCTCTCTTTATCTCCTTCACCTCCTGGGTTGTGGCTTGACATACACCATTAATTTCTGTTTTGAGACCCTTTCCAAGGTAGTGTGCAGCCTTGAGAATGCCCTTGTAGTTGTCATTGACTGCTTCATACACCTCACTAGGGGAGAGAGATTTGGCATTTGACCCTAGTGTAGTGATGTACTCTTCTCTGATGTACTGGAGGCCTTCTAAGAGAGGTATGTCATATTTTCCTTGCAGCCAGGCATCTACATTTCCATCTCTCTCAGTATCCTCCACTATCTTAGCCTTTTGCATCTCCACATCATCTCTGTGGCATAAAAGAATGGCTTCATAATCTGGATTTGGCATGTTGGCAGTGAGAAGGTGCTGAGCAATCTTTGTGAACTCAGGGATCTGATCCACAATTAAGCTTTGAAGTGCTTCAACCGTCAATTATTGTGGAACAAACCCTGATCCTGAAGCATTGTCATGGTGCACAGGCTTTAGCCATTGTGACATAAAGTTAGAACTAGAGCTAGGCAAGCTAGACTCCTCAGTTACAGATACAACTTCTGTAACCGGATGGATTGACTCTACTACTGGTGTCTCCACAGAAGTGGGATGAGTTACACCAGCAGTTGACACAGGCAAAGAGTCTCTAGTGAAAACTAGTGAATCCTCTGTGTTTGTGATGGTGTCATTAGGAGATGCCCCAGCATGCATTCCCTCACCATCTAAATGTGGGTCCTGGGTGGTGAGCAAAGTGTCATGCACTAAGTCACTTGAAATCATTGGCTCATCAAGAGAAAATAATTCTTGATGATCAATGCCTTGCTCCTAAATTGCTTGAGTTGCAGGCTGCAAAGAAATTTGAGTGGTAGATTCTGGAAGAGGAGTGTCTTGTAGATTATAGTTGGGCAACTCCCCCTGAGAGATAGAGGGAGTTTCAATTGTGATGTGCTCTCCACTCAGTGTAGTGCCAGCCTTATCACTCCCATGTGCTGACTCTGTACAGGTAGGTGCATTGGGGAGGATGCTTGATTCTATAGATGCACCCTGTTGAGAGGATACATCTAGTGAACTGTTTGCGCCTGATTTTACAACTTCAGCCATTTGTGTGACTGAAGAGGTGGTTTTGGTTTTCTTCTTCTTTGGCATGATTAGGGGTGACTCAGGTGCCTCACTTCCTAATTCTACAGCCAATGCTGCTTCAGATAAAATGGTTAAAGGTGCAGAAGCAACCTGTTTTCTCTTCTTCTTCTTTTTACTAACATTACCCTTTTGAGAGGATGATGCAGTTGGCTCAGTGTTTAGTAGAGTGTTTGGTTGAGAGGGTTGGTTAGCAGGCCCTGGGTTAGCATTGTGTTCTACTTGCTTGGGTTGTGCTAACTGTGACTTTGAATTAAATGTTGGCATGTTGTGGGGGTAAGTCCTAAACAAACCCTCCATATGGGGAGTTATGTTAAGTCTTACATCCACATCATTCCTAGTTTCCAAATTACCAAAAATGAGTTTGGTCATGGATTTAGGATAGCCTATTCTATTTTTATCTATCCCAGGCAAATCAATCAATTGAGCATTTTTAAAATTTAAGTACAGATTGAATGAAGCGAGGGAAAAAAATGTCAATACCTCTCTTGGTTGTGTTCTTACCAAGTCTCCCATACAACTCTTGTAGGATGATTTGACCAACATCTATCTTTCTTCCATAAGCCAATGCATAGGCAATTTGCTGCGCAGGTGCACTGATTTGGTCAAAACTTGATTTCCTGGCAGTGAAGACTTGAAGGAGAGTTGCAAACACATATCTCCACTCCTTCCTCAGATTCTTCCTGTTTAGCTTTCCAAGATTAATCCCATCTGAGTAGTTGATGAATTCAAAGAATTCTTCCAACTGTGCATTTGTGGCCAGTGTGTCATATGACTCTTGTTGTAGACCCAGTGCTTGATTCATGTCTACAGTGGTGATAGTGATTTCCTGGTCCTGAATCTTGCAATAGATTATATATGACATTATTGCGCTTTCTAGGGCTACAACTTCTACAATAGTAGTTCCTAAAACTGTTCCAGGATGTCTATATACAGAGTTGGGTTGGCAGAGAGTGCATCCTTGATGTATGACTCAGACATCCATTTTACAAAGCACTTGAAGTTCGCATTGGGTGCTTCCACATCACTGGTTAGGGCGATAAAGTTGGTGTTGAATTTCACGATTTCCATTGATACAGAGAAAACAGTATGAAGGTTGAAGAAGAAATTTAGCTTTTAGCAGTTAGGGTTTTCAGGGGTTTTGGGAGTTTTGATGCTTTAGAAATCGAATGAAATGAATCGAATATATGTGAAATTGTATAAGTATGAAGTACTTGAATTGTCGATTAGATGTATGTTTTGTATCGACAAGTCAAGCATTCGAGAAGTAGAAAAAAACTATTCGATAAGTCAAGAAAGGCTTATTCGATAACTCAAGTAGGTTGAAAACTCACAGCTGGCAGCTATCTAACTTAGAATAAATTCTAAATTAGGTAAAATGTGTTTTTATGAGTGAATTAAAATTTTAGACAAAAGTCCAAAATCGGTTAAGATTCAGCGAGAATTCAGCCTTTTCAAATGATTCGAGAACTCAAATATAGTATTCGAGAACTCAGTCAATAGAGAACTAAAACACTATATTCGAGAAATCAAGAATACCTCTATTCGATAACTCTAAAAGACTCTATTCGAGAACTCGAGAGTGCTCTAATAAGACTTGTTAGAGATGTCGAATAGTGAATCACTCGAGAAGTCTAACTTATCGAAATATACTCATCACTCATAAAAATTAATTTTCACTATCTTTTCAAATTCACCAGCCATATTCATTTAAAAATATTCTAGCAAATTAAACAGTGATTCTCTCAAAATTTCATAGAAATTTCAAGTTAACAAGAAAATATGATTTTCCAACATATGCAACAGATTTGAAATATTTATAAATCATACTTCAGCCAACACTTACTCCAAAAATATTGAGAATTTAGATAAAGTAAGTGTTTACTGTTGCAACAAACTAGATGCTGTATTCACTTAGCCAGAATCTGAAGAATTCAGCATTCCAATCTCACTAACCAACCTTGTGAAGGTGGCTTCATCTAATGGCTTAGTGAATATATCATCTAGTTGTTTATCTGTAGAGACATAATGCAACTCAATGGTTACATTAGTTGCATGTTCTCTAATGAAATGATATCTGATGTCAATGTGCTTTGTCCTAGAATGATTGACAGGATTGGGAACTATAGAGATTGCACTTGTGTTATCACACATGATTGGAATTCTTTCCAACACAAGTCCATAATCCCTTAGTTGATTTCTAATCCAAAGCACTTGAGCACAGCAACTTCCAGCAGCTATGTATTCAGCCTCAGCTGTAGAAGTTGACTCAGATTGTTGTTTCTTGCTATACCAAGAGACTAACCTTTGTCCAACAAACTGGCAGCTACCTGAGGTGCTTTTTCTATCCACTCTGCATCTAGCATAATCAGCATCAGAATAACCAACTAGATTGAACCTTGTGTCCTTAGGATACCATAAACCCAAGTTTGGAGTGCCCTTCAGATATTTAAAGATCCTTTTTATAGCAATCAAAGGTGATTCTTTTGGATTTGATTGAAACCTTGCACACAAGCATGTAGCAAACATGATGTCTGGCCTACTTGCAGTGAGATAGAGTGGAGAACCAACCATGCCTTTATAGACTGAAATATCTACTTTCTTGCCTTTAGCATCTTCATCTAATTTAGTGGCAGTGGCCATGGGTGTCTTTGTAGGTGAGCAGTCTTCCAAGTCAAACTTCTTCAATAAATCCTTGATGTACTTGGTTTGACTAATAAAGATATCATCATTCCTTTGACTAACTTGCAACCCAAGAAAGAATGTCAACTCTCCCATCATACTCATCTCATATCTGCTCTGCATTAGCTTAGAGAACTTTTCACACAGTTTCTCATTAGTAGAACCAAATATGATATCATCCACATAGATCTGAACTAAGATAATATCATCACCATGTTTCTTTTAAAACAGTGTTTTGTCCAATGTGCCTCTAGTGAATTGATTTTCAAGGAGAAATTGATATAAAATATCATACCATGCCCTTGGAGCCTGCTTAAGTCCATACAGTGCCTTAAGCAGTCTGTAGACAAATTTTAGGAAGTGTGGATCCTCAAAGCCAGGTGGTTGTTGCACATAAACTTCTTCTTCCAACTCTCCATTCAGAAATGCACTCTTGACATCCATTTGATAAACTTTAAAGTTTGAGTGAGCAGCAAATGCCAAGAATATTCTGATGGCTTCCAATCTAGCAACAGGGGCAAATGTCTCATCACAATCAATGCCTTCCTGTTGAGAGTATCCTTTTGCAACCAACCTTACTTTGTTTCTTACTATTACACCATCTTCATCCATCGTATTCTTCAGAACCCATTTTGTTCCAACAATGGTTCTATTCTTTGGTGCAGGCACAAGTTCCCATACTTTGTTCCTTTCAAATTGATTCAGCTCCTCTTGCATGGCAATAATCCAATCTGGATCCAATAGTGTATCATCAAGTTTCTTAGACTCAACCTGAGATAGGAAACAACCATAGAGACACTCATTCTGAATTGCTCTCCTAGTCCTTACTCCTACATTAGGATCTCCAATGATTTGCTCTGCAGTGTGTGATCTATCCCATTTCCTTGAGTGCTCAGCCTGATTTCTCATTCTTGATGTTGCTTCATCATCCAAATCATGATCATCCTGATTTCCTCCCCCTGTGAGGTTGCCACTACTCACAGGTATGTCTTGGATGCTAGTTTCTCCACTGTTGATTGGCACAAATTCTTCTCTTGTATTATCATTCACTTGAGTCTGTTGAACTTAAGTTTCAACTTCAGTTTCAGTCTCTTCATCAGAATCATCTAGATTATCAAACTTCAATGGATCTTTATCTTCATCATTGGCTTCTTCTAGTCCAGGTAGTTTGCTATCATCAAATGTCACATCTGTGCTTTCCATAATTTTCTTTTGACTGATGATATAAACTTTGTAAGCAATTCTTTCCATAGAGTAGCCAAGAAAAATTCCTTCAAATGCATTTGCATCAAACTTACCAACATATTTAGAATTATCCTTCAATACATAGCATTTGCTTCCAAAAGTATGAACATACTTTAGAGTAGGCTTCTTTCCAGTCATCAAATTGTAAGGTGTCTTTCCAGTGTTTTTGTTGATGAGGGTTCTGTTCTGGATATAGCATGCAGTGCTTACAGCCTCTGCCTAAAAACATGTAGGCATCTTTGCATCAAGTAGCATTGTTCTAGCAGCCTCAATTAGAGTTCTATTCTTTCTCTCAACAACTCCATTTTGTTGTGGAGTCCTTGGAGCTGAGAATTGTTGAGAAATCCCATTCTCTTTGCAAAATGCTTCAAGCATGGCATTTCTGAACTCTGTTCCATTATCACTTCTCAGTGCAATCACACTTGCATTGTTGGCCTTTGCTTCCTTGTCAACTTTCTTTATGTGCTCAATGATTACTTGTGGAGCCTCATCTTTTGATGCCAGAAATTCCACCCATGTATACCTTGTAAAGTCATCAACCATCACCAAGGCACACTTCTTTCTTCCTAGTGACATAATATTGACAGGTCCAAACAAGTCCATATGAATGAGTTGTAGGGGCTTGGTTATTGATGTCACTGTCTTTGACTTGTGGCTTGATCTTTTCATTTTTCCTCTTTGACAGGCCTCACACACTCCTTCCTAACAGAATTCAAGTGTGGGCATGCCTCTCACTAACTCTCTTTTGACTAGAGAATTAATGGCTTTGAAGTTCAGGTGTGATAATTTCTTGTGCCACAGCCAACAATCTTCATTTGATGCTTTTGAGTAGAAGCAACAAATTTTGTCCTTGTTTGCAGAGTCCATATTGGCTACAAACAGGCTTCCTTTCCTTACTCCAGATAGAGCAAAGTCACCAGTCTTCTTGTGGATGATCAAACATTCATCTTTGTCAAAATCCACCTTGAATCCTCTATCAGTAAACTGACCAACACTTAGCAGATTATGCTTGAGTCCCTTGACCAGTGCTACATCTTCAATGATGACATTTCCAACTTTCAACTTGCCATATCCCAATGTGTTACCCATGCTGTCATCTCCAAAAGCAACCATTGGGCCAGCCTTCTCCTCATACTGTGATAGCAGGGCCATATCACCAGTCATATGATTTGAGCATCCACTGTCCAAAATCCACATGACCTTCTTTTCACTTTCTTTGCCCTGTAAACACAAAGGTATTACTTCTCCTTTGGTACCCAAACAAGTTTGGGTCCATGTGACTTAGAAATAGTTTCATCATAAACAACATGCTTATTAACTTTCTTGGTGTTAGTCTTCTTGTCACTGTTAGAAGTCTTAGAGCCTGAGGCCTCAGACTTAGGTGACAAAGGTACCTTCCTAGCATTAGGAGGACTTAAAGACTTTGACCTTGTGTAGTGTGTGTGAGAATTGTGACTGATACAACCATCAATGAATTGCCATCTCAAATTAAAACAACTAGTTATAACATTCATGTTGCATGGCATACAGTCAAATTTATCACAGATCAATAGAGCATCTCTATGTCTTAGGGCACAGAACAATCATAGAAAGGTTTGGGTACACTACCAACAGGTTTCTTGCATGCATGAGTTAGATGATTGGTACTGAAACAGTTCTGACAAGTTTTCCTAGGGGCATTAGGCATATAAGCATAGTTATTATCTTTGTTAATCCCTAACTTGCCATTTCTGTTCTGTTTGTTCTTAGTCACTTTCTTCTCAGATTCACTCTTCCCAGCTGAAACAAACTTAACAAACTTCTTAGGTCTTGACCTATTACCTACTGGCTCCTTGGCTTTTGACTTGACACTCTCACTCTTAGAGGATGCTTGTTGTTCACTGGATTGTGCCTCATCTTCATCATTTAACATTTGCTTGATGAGTAAGGCATCCTCATCAATTTCAAATGTTGATTTTTTAAAAATAGGAGTCTCAGTCTTTTTCAAGATGTGAGGGACTTCCTCTTGAACAACAGTGTCATCTTCAATGACAGCATAGCCTTTTCTCTGGTTAAGAGTGCCATAGTCAAGTCCAATAGCAGTTTTGGGTTTTGCTTGAATTTTCTCACAGTAGGATTGCACTAGACCAGATGATTTCTTAAACATTTTCAATTTGAATTCATTTTCAGCTAATTCATCCCTAAGAGCCTTTTCAACCTGACTAGCACACAAAACCTTATTCTGCAGATATTCAACTTCTTTCTTAAGGTTTTCTACTTGCATAGCAGTTTGCTCAAGTTCCTCATTCTTTTTGATTAACATTTCATTTTTAGTAGACAGTTTAGTAATCTCTTCATTAGCAGCAGTCATACTAGTATGAATGTTAAACATCTCAACAGATAGTTGTTCAATCATGCATTTATACTCAGAAACAGACATGTCTATAGTAGTGAGAGATCGTACCTGAGGATCTGATGGAGATGTGTCATCCTTGGAATTGGCCATCAAGGCATAATTGCAAAATTCTTGTTCCTCTCCATCACTGTCAGAATCATCCCAACACTTCCCTTTAGCTATGTAGGCCTTACATTGTGTCTGCTTTTTCAGAAGGGCCTCATACTTAGCTTCGAGCTCAAGATAATCTCTATCCTTCTTTTTAGGCTTCTTGCATTCACTGGCAAAATGGCCTAGGTCATTGCATCTATAACACCTTACAGATGACCTATCCACATGGCTGGTTTTGAACTTAGTCTTGTTTGGTTTCACAGGTGCCTTGTTCTTGTTGAATGAATGGTTTTGGGTTTTGGGTTTGAAGGGTTGATTCCTCTTGAATCTGATGTTAATTTGGAAATTTTCTGGCCATGAAAGCATATGAAGTGTTTTCCATCCCATCTAGTTCTTCAAGAGTATAGAACTCATCTTCCTTATTCTCCTCAACAGGTTCACTTACCTCAGCTTCAGTTTCTTCATCTTCTACTACCTCCTCTATCCTTAATTGGCTTGTAGATGCTTCTAGGTCTTGAATAGATTTGTTGACAATCAAGGCACATGATGTGTTTATCATTCTACCTTGGTTGGCTTGGATAGCCCTTTTCTGAAGTAACTAAAGCTCATGAGTTTTTAAAACCCCATAGAGCACATCATATGTAACTTTGTTCAAATCTCTTTCCCTTAGAGAAATGACCCTTTGCTCTAGATGATTTGGTGAAGATAGCAGAAACTTCATGTTCAATTCCTTGGTGCTGTAAACCTTGCCATTCATCTGCAACTCAGTAACTAGCTTGTGAAATCTCTCAAACATCTCAGTGATGCTTTCCTTGGGCTGTGCCATGAAAGCTTCATACTGTGTGACCAGTATCTGCTTCTTGTTCTCTCTGACCTCATCAGTTCCTTCACATAACACCTCAATGTGATCCCACATTTCTTTGGCAGTGGTACATGAAGCAATGTTTGCAAACATTGACATGTCCATGGAATCTATAATCAGCAACATGAGGTGACTGTCAAGAGCAACCATCTCCTTTTCTGATTCTGTCCATTTGGATGGATCCTTAGCCACATAAGATCTTGGAATAGTAGTGGTTCCAACAGTCTTTTCAGGAATCTCTTGTTGGGGAACGAATGGACCATTCTTGAGAATCTCATGACACAAATGATGAGATGCTTTGATGAACAACTGCATCTTGATCTTCCAGAGGTTGTAGTTTTCTTTTTCAAACTTAGGGACTTTCACCGTTCCTGTGGTCTTTGGTGTATTCGAACTCATGATCGTTTTTCTGTTTTTGAATAAACAGCCCGCTCTGATACCACTTGTTGAGTATAGAATGCAGTAAAAGAATATAGAGGGGGGGTGAATGGATTCTTGAACTTTTATTTGTTGAGTCTGTGTAGCAGATAAGTGTTTGTGTGTGCAAAGATGTAGGTGCGGATAAAGAACAACACAAGTCACAATATCACTTTAATCTAATGTATTATTAGATAAAGGTTGCTACAATCTGTGAATACAAATGATAGTATTCTCAGCTTCGTTTTTCTCAGAGAGATATGGCTTACAATGAATATGAAAAACTTGACTCACAAAAAGTTAATTGCTAAGGAAGTGAGGCTGTATCCTTATAGAACATGGATACAACCTACTTACTACAAATAAGGTAGCTAAAACAAATTACTTTCTAGTCTGTCTATCCTATTTGAGTAAGAGTCCAAACGGTTACAGATTTGACTTTGAAAAGCTTATTCAGATCCACTTCTTTAGCCCTTTGTCTCTTCTATATCTCTCCAAGCTTCTTTGTAGGCTTTCCAGAGCACGTTACAGATTGAGGTCCATAAAGTGCATTGGCTTGTTGCAGGTTTCTGACTTGTACAATTTCTCCAGTATTTTGTCTCCAAGAATGTATTCGAGAAGTGACTAAGTAAGTGATTCGAGAACTAGAATTCACTTGATCGATAACTTTGAGTTCTCGAACACTGTTATATTGACATACCGAATTACTTCTCGAATAGCTCTTTTTCATCAGGATTCCTTGAGTTGTCGAATAGAACACTTGACTTATCGAATCCTTGAGATATCGAATAGCTTTCTGAGTCCTTGAGATATCGAATGGAACTTTGACTTGTTGACTCTTTGAGAACTCGAATACCACTTTTGACTTGTTGACTTCTTGAGTTCTCGAACAGAGTAATAGACATATCGAATCTCTGAGATATCGAACAGTGTATTCAGAGATATCGAATAGTGTCTTCTGAGATATCGAATCCCTGACTTCTCAAATGCTAGACTTCTCGAATAGACGAATGTACTTCTCGAATTGGTACTTAGGCAAATTTTTCACTTTCTTCAAATCCCAACTGTGATTATTTGACAGTCTTTATCTTCTTGCTTGAGGCATGAACCTTGGAACTTCTTTCAAGCATTATTCTTGACTATATAAGTATAGTTACACAACTAGGATTTGGTGCCTATTACAAGTACAAAACAAGTAGAGACTCTACAACTAGAGGTTCCCTCAATTAAGAGGTCATGTAAGTAATGCAAAGCATTACAGACAATTAGGCTTCCTATTTGATGTAAACAGGCATGCCTCTGTGACTAACAATCTTAGTAGATCACTATTATTCCGACAAGTACTCGTAACTAGTGCTTCATACCAGATTATTGTTTCTATTTTTCTAAAAATATTTCTCGACGATCCAACCGTACGGATGTAAAGACATATGCAATTAAATGATATTCCCAAATTTTCAAAAAATAACAAATTAATTTGGTTGGAGATCTTAGTAGATCACTACTATTCCGACTATTACTAGTAACTAGTGCTTCATCCCAGATTATTGTTTCTATTTTTTTAAAAATATTTCTCGACGATCCAACCATACGTATGTCAAGACTTATCTAATTAAATGATATTCCCAAAGTTTCAAAAAAATAAAAAATAATTTGGTTGAAGTTCTTAGTTTGATTGATGACATATCAAAATATATTTACGACAGATTATGAAAATCGTCGTAATTCTGGGTAACTTATGACGAAATATCCGTCATAAATTACCCAGAATTTCGACGATCTTCTTAATTCGTCGTAAGTAATCCAGAATTATGACGGATTAAGAAGATCGTCGTAAATTACCTAGAAAAAGATTAAATAAAAATAGAAATAAAGGTCAAAAAATTAAATAAAATGAAAAAAGCCAAATTTTGATTCAGAATTTATACACAACCACGTAGTCATACCACCAAATTTTAAATTCAAATTTTGTCATTTTTTGTATTATTTGTAACTTTTAATTTATTTTACAGACTAGTTGAAAGGGGAAAAAATCAAAAAATTGGAAAATTAGTGAAAGTAAGGTAACATTCATGACACAAATAGTGAGTATGACCACTTGGTTGTGTAAGAATTTTAGTTCAAAATTTTGCCTTTTATTTTATTTATTTTATAAAGTAGTTAAAAATAGGGTGGAAATAAAAAAAAAAGTTAGTGAAGAAGTACGCACTAGTACGCACTACTTCTACTAACTTACGACAAAAAAATCCGTCGTAAATTCACTAATAAACTACGTCGTTCTACCATAAAAAAAAAGTATTTAGTTTTTGCAAGTAAATTTAATTAAAATAACTAAATTTACGACGGAAATTCCGCCAGTTAGTTTCATCATTAGAAAAAGTAATTCATTTTATAATTAAATTTAATTAGAATAATTAAATTTACGATGAAAATTTTGTCGAAAGTTCAGTGCTGAACCAATTTACGACGGAAATTTCGTCGTAAAGTAAGTTTCGAAACGACACCATTTTCCGAGTTCGCTTAGTCAGCTAAATTTTATTTATAAAATAATTAACTTGAGACGAATTTGATTTTCGTTGTAAGTTTGGCGCGAAAATTTCAACCAAGTTGATCATCATAATTGGTCAAATTTCTTGTAATGATAGTATTTGCAACAAGTCTACGATATATCAACCAATTGATTATACTACAATTTTGAATTTATAATATTGTAATTTAATTTTACCATATAAATTAAACATAATGGTAAAACGGATCATATCATTTAGGTTATTTACTTTAAACATTTGCTTACTAATTTATTTAATCGATCATTACAAAAAATATCTCAACATATTGAGCATTCACAGTCGGATCCTCATTCCTTCCCCATCCCTATAATTTGGGGGTTTTAATAGCATATTATGCAAAAAACACCTTCCATCCGAGACCCCAAAATGGGGTATAATTTTGGGGATTAAAACTAAACCCATATTTTTGATGTTTTACTGTAGATCCCTATCCTATTATTTTATTCACTTATTCACTCATTCCCCGCCATTTGTATATACCGCCAATACTGCCCGCCACATATTTCTACTTTACTTTCTTTTCTTAATTAATTTCTTTCATATCAGAGCATTTAACATCAGAACTGCTCCTAGCTAAAATATGACTTCTGAAGACTTGACGACTAGTTGCTTCCTAGCAGAGCTGCTGTTGTATTAATATGAATCACATATTTCACTATCTGTTGTATTAATATGATCATTAATATGGAGTTGTTAAGAACGATTGCAGAGCTGCTGGTTAGGAGTTGTCTGGTGGTGAGTTAACTGCTGAAATAGAAGCTCAAAGTAGTCTGATGAGAATCTGTATAAATTGATCATGTCAAAGTCCTGGACAATCTATATAATCTATATAATCAGCTTACATTCAGAAGTCTGATGTACCTTGTTTATTGTAGTGTTTATATAATCTGAGATTCACTGAATGAGTAAACAATGTAGCAATTTAATGTAGCAACTCCATAAATAAAACAAGTAACTTGAAGTTACTTGTTTTTCACCAAATGCAATAGAATGAGAAGCTGAACTCTTAATTTCGAAATGATTTATTTGAACAAGCTTATACACACAACTGTTGATTACAACAGTTGCATTCAAACACAATTTTATTTCAACAACAGATTTAGAGAATGAATTGAGCATAATCTGCAATTTAGTGCGTTCTGTTGAGCATTTTCTGGAACCAATATGCTGACATTTTCGGAGTCCTCTTAAGGGTTCTGAAGTCGACAAAAGTTATGTCAAACCTTGATGTGTAACCTAATCTCCATTCAAAGTTATCGAGCAATGACCATGCAAAATAGCCTTGATGTGAGAAACTGACAAATTTAATTAAAATAAGAATATAAGGATAGAGATAGGGAATGGGATGTAGGAGGATAAATAAAATTTGAGGAAAATTTTGGGGACTTACTATTTTTAATAAGTTTTTGGAGATGGGGATAGGGAAGGGGATGTGAATGGTCTAAGTGCCATTTTTTAATTTCCTCCCTATATATTGTAAGGGGAACGGTCCCTGGCAAACATTTGTCAGGGAACTGTTTCCCAACATATGGTTTCTGGACCGTTGGATCAACGATCCAACGGTCCTGATTTAAAAAAAAAAATTACTCCGTACCGCAGAAACTTTCCGCGGTACGGAGTAATTACAAAATTGCCCTCACTGTTCACGTACCGCAGAAAGTTTCTGCGGTACGGTGAACAGTAGATTTTTTATGTGAAAACAGGGGGCATTTTTGTAATTACTCCGTACCGCGGAAAGTTTCTGCGGTACGGTGTAATTTTTTTTTTAAATCAGGATCGTTGGATCAACGATCCAACGGTCCAGAAACCATATGTTGGGAAACAGTTCCCTGGCAAATGTTTGTCAGGGACCGTTAACCATATTGTAATCCTCCTGATTCCGGACCTGCGGCTTCGATCGAAAAAACCAGACAAAGTCGTGGAGTACTGCAGCCTACATTTATAATACTCCCTCCGTCCCTAAATATCATTCCTGTTTTGACTGGACACGTTTGCCAACGCGTACTTTTGATCGTTAATATCTTTAATTTTGTATTAGTTTTAAATATAAAAACTTCACTGTATTAAAGTACTCATAAATACGAATCCAACAAGATCACTCATGACTATATTCCGTCTTATAAATTAGACGTAAATTAGTAATTTGTCTCATGTTATGAACAGGACCGACATTTCAAATCAGAAAAACAAACTGAGACAGAGGGAGTATAAGAGCCCGTTTGGCCCCCCTTTTTCTTTTTTTTTTCCACTTAAAGTTTGCATGGAGGTGTTTGCCTCCCCTTAAAGTGGAGCCACTTAAAGTGGAAAGTAGGCTAAAAAAAAAAAGTAGCTTGGAGGTACTTTTTTTCCACTTATTTTTTTTCGTATATCAATTTTTATGTATTTGAGTCACCATTTAACTTGTATTGTATTCTTTTCATATATTTGTATTTTATACTTTCAAAAAAATATAAATTTCTTTTTTTTAAATTAATTTTTTAAAAATAAATTTACTTTAAGTGGAATTAGCCAAACAGATACACCTAATTTTAAGTAAAAATTATCATTTTTCACTTAAAGTGAGTAAGTAGCACTTTAAGTGATAAGTAACATTTTTTAAGTTAAGCCAAACACGCTCTAAATGTGTTGGAGAATTTAATGGTTTCAGATTCCAACTGTACGTTTGTAGATAAGACCAGCACATAATAATATAATATACGAAATGACTTCGCACACTAAGAAAAATGAACAAAATTCAGTACAATTGGGAGGTTGGACATGTGATTCAACCACCACCAATCATTTTTATGTTATTCAATCTTCATAAATGTATTTTTTGAAAATAACATATTTAAGAAAAAAATAAGAGCTATTGAAATTTCAATACTATTCCCAAATTAGTGAAGGCACACAAAAAATTTAGTTGGGATTATCATGATTTATTTGAAGAAAAATGTTAAAATTCACAAAAAGTTTTTCAAAATCATTCTGAAATGATGAGTTTTCATTATATTGTTGATTATTTTTACATTAGTGAGATATGCACCCATCATATATACATATGAATCTATAAATAAAAATAAGTTCAAGAATAAAATTTGGGATCGGTTTTGGAATACATAGCATTGCTCTTATTTGAATATGGTTCATATTTCCCCATGATTATGGTTCATATTATATTATGAATTAAAACATATGGGAACAATTTTGAGTCAATTTTCGAAGCCTAAAAAATTTAAATTAAAATCGCTATTTATGCAATAAATAGGGAGCTTTTTGTTGCAGTTTTTTGTAAGGAAAAAGAAAACGGTTCATGCAAGCAACAAACGGTAATGCGTCAAAATATGAGTCAAGAATCTTAGTAGTACATGCCTCATAATTGAAAAGGTGACGACCCGTTTTACATGAGAATTGACACAAAATTAAATGATAATGCGAGAGCATCTCTAATTATCTTCGGACCACAGGACCCCTCTGCAAGCTAATCTTGTCTACATACATACACCACTCTTCCTATATATATCACCCCTCCGAACACAGCTCAATAGGCATCACAAAACTATACCAAAGAAGAGTTCTCTAATATGAACCAAGAACTCTTCATGGGAACTGACCTCTCATATCTTCTTCAATCCATCGAACACCAACTTCTGGATGATTCCGATCTCACTAATCTTTATCCATCAATGAATACATGGCAACCACCGGAGCCAATCCTTAACAACTTTTTCTTGGTGGAAAGTGATGAACCGAGGCTGAATTTGGAGTACACACCGCGAATGGAAGTTACAGATGAGCATAAAGAAAATGTCAAGGGGGCGTTGCCAGTCGCTCATCCTTGTCAAGGGCGCAGCAGGTACAGAGGAATAAGGAGGCGTCCTTGGGGAAAGTTTGCAGCTGAAATTAGGTCACCGGCTAAGAAAGGTAAAAGGGTTTGGCTTGGAACATATGAAACACCAGAAGATGCAGCACTAGCTTACGATGGAGCTGCGTTTAAGATACATGGTTCGGCTGCTAAACTAAATTTCCCACATTTGATTGGGAGAGACATACCCGAGCCTGTTAAGGTAACGCCTAGACAGAGAGCTTCCACATCTTCATCCTGCTCATCATCGTCTTCGTCTTCCAGTCGTGGCTCTAAGAAGTCTGCTAAAGTTACAAAATGCAGACCATAAAATGGCAAGATAAATGGAGCTTTAATTATCAGCTTAATTATCAGACTATAGACTTCATTATTTAGGTAAACGTTTTGGTTTTGGTATACTTTTCGGAAAATTCTGCTTGTTAAGTTTCACAGAAAATGATTCACGAATTTGATGGTGCGCTTCATTTTCCGTGAAACTAGAATTTAGTGGATATTGATCTGTAAATGACTACCAAACCAACAAATAATTATCCAGATGTTGATCGATCCCTTCTTCTAGTGGATAAAAAGTCACACAGTTTTGTGTGCTTCACTGATATATATATGCGTTATTTTTTTATTCGCTAATTATTTCAAAACCTGTTCAGATGTTAGATTAAGCATCGCCATTAAAACAAAGCATAAGTTACTACAACAAAGCATAAGTTGCTGCTACGAATGTGAATCTTTCCTGTGATGCATGTGTCGTTTGACTTGTTTTTAAACCAAAATATCTACTAGGGAATGTGATGATGAACTTTAATAAACATATATGATTTTGAAACATTTACAAAAGCATAAATGATGATAGAGACGGTAAGAAAACAACAAAATCGTACATGTAGCTAGATATATGACCAAAAACATCTGGATGCAGCAGCGGAAGGAGGCCTCTGGCTGCTATGCTATGCTGAAGTGGCATAACTTTGTTCGTCGATTTTACTAATCGCCTATGGGTATCATGACTTACTATTAATTAATTGACTACTTGGCTGATGACTAACAACAACAAAAATATTACTATTATTTTGCTAATTTGGCTAATTTTGCTAAAGTTCAAGATGCAAGAAAAAAGAAATGATATCCTGTTTAATGGAGTCCTTGTTCTAGTGAAAACTGACAGGGACTTAATTATGAGATACCAATTGTATTCCACAGAGAGAGAATTTTAAGATTGTATTCGTATTCTTTGCATGCATCCAACAGAACACCCGACTCGATCGATAGGGAGTCAGAACTGGATATTTGGTGTCATTATTCGATTTCATTTAGCTTTTCCATTTTTTGTCATAAAATAAAAATATGACCGAAAAATATCAAGTATTATTTGATTGTTAATTACTTATAATTAATTTAAAGTTTCCTTTTCAATCGTTATAAAAATATGGTACAGATCTGGTCTTATACTTTGATAGTAATATTATTTTAAGTCATCTCAGAAAAATTAGCTATTTTCTATTATCCATTCCAGATCATAAGAGCATCTCCAATGAGGTTGGTTATGATTGGCTAAAATGATAGAAAATATTGATTATATAAAATTTACTAAACGTGTAAGACGTTGTGTTTCGATGGTATTAGCTATATTGATTGCCTATATTTTAAAAATGGTATGTTATTATTATTTTAAATTATTATAAATAAAACATATCATTTGAATATGATAAGAGATGATGTGGAATCTTCTTACAGGTCTCTAGAGGTTCGACAAATATAGCCAACATTGCAAAAAATATAGACATTGGCTAAAAATATAGACAAGGAAAATGATCCATTGGATTTGATTTTTTTTACATAATCTCTATAATTTTTATTTATAATATGTTTTAAGAGCATCTCCAACCCCATGTTGCCCTTAGCAAAAACCTCCATCTGGCATGTGAATAGTAAAAATTATAGCCAATTTCTTCAAACTTCATCACTCCAACCAACATTTCCCATTAGCAAAAATTATAGCCATTGGCCTCTGCTTGTCTATATTTGGCCAAGGCCTACAGATCTGTAAGGATTACTCCCGCAATTTTTTATTCTCTTCTCCCCTGCTTCATCTTCTGCCATCTAATTTTTAGTGTATATTTATTTTCATTCTCTTTTTTTTTTCACTTCAAATTATGGCTTTTATTTGTGATAAGGGTACAAAATGGGATTTGCGATATGTTGGAACATCACAATTTCTAATTTTTTAATTTAAATCATAAAATCAATTAACATTAAAATATTAAATTTAATAAATTTTTTAATTTACATTTCTAATATATATGAACACAATTTAAGATCAATTAATAGTAATATAATTTTTATTGAAAAGACATTGTTTGAAATTATAATATACTATTTCAAAATATAGCCAAGCCATATAGCTAATTCCATTGGAGCACAACACCTTATAGATTCAACAAATTTTAGCCAACCATTATTTTATATTATTTTAGCCAACCATTTTAGCCAATCCCATTGAAGATGCTCTAATTATTTTTAGCTAAGGATTCAACATGATTGAAGATGCTATAATGTTTACTATAAAAAATTATTCTAAAAAAGTATATTTAAAAATGAATAAAAAGTGCTATATTTAGGTTCGTCGTAGATTGATTAAATTGGACGGAGGCAAGGGATGGGAGGCATGGGCGGTTGCCACCCTCAAAATTCCGTATAATTATGAAATTAGTATTAAAATTTAAGAAAAATTTATTTTTTTTATTGTTAATATATTATAATATTTTGATTTCGCACCCTTAAATTTATATAAATTTTATGAATATAATGATATTTTTTTTATACTTATCATAATTTTGAATTTTAATACTTGAATTTAGGTGTATTCATAAATTAAAAACTTAATGATAATTTTTTATTTTATTTAACAACAAATTATTTTAATGTATTAATTAGTAAGATGAAAAAAAAAAAAATATCCCCGCGAACTCGATTTTCTAACTTCGTGCCTGATTAAATTACGTGAGAAAAACCTATAAATAGAAATTGTAAGATATTTATGAAAACACAACCAAGTCAAAAATGGATAAATTTGGAGGAGCAGAACGTGCCGAAGACTGTCGCGCCAAAAATCAAGAAAATCTTGCTCGAATACAAGGATGAGTAATTGTTTGAATGGCAAAAATATTATATATTAAGCATCTCCAATGGGAGAGATCCCTTAGCTAAATTTTAAAATTAATTACCATAAATAAAAATTATAAAGAATATGTAAAAAAAATCACACTCCAATGGGACAAAACTGTTATCTATAATTATAGATAATCTCTTGATGTTGGCTATATTTGTCGAACCTCTAGAGACCTGTAGTGAATTGCCACATCACTTATTTCTATATTAAAATTATATATTCCATTAATAACAACTTGAAATATTAATAACATACCATTTTTAAAATATAGCCAATCATTATAGACAATACTCTCGTAACACAATGTCTTACAGGTTCAACAAATTTTACATAATCAATATTTTATGTAATTTAGCCAACCATTTTTACCTAACGCCATTGGAGATGCTAAATCTTTGAAAATTCTCATGCAGGTTTTGAGACTACATTTGGAAAAATTTGAACATTTGCAATAAGCCTTCAGTGTGTTGATTAGTCTCGCCCCCTTGTCATCAATCTTTCTTTTCAGTTGAATTGATCAGTCTTCACGATTGTCCCATCCAGAAATCTAAAATTCGTTTTGCTTTCTCAATTAGTGTGAAATGGCACAAGCCCCTCGTGAAAATTGTTGCTGTTAATTATTTATATAATTAGACCTATTTTTCTTACTTTTTTAGCTATGGAAAAATAAATAAGCATAAGAAAATTAATTTTAGCACTTCCCTCAATTTGAAAAGAGTATTCGTAAGGCTAAATAAAATTATCATACACCAAATTTAGCAGGCGTAAATTTAGGAAAGGTTTAAAATTTTAGTAGAGGTTGCATGTGTACTTAAAGAGAAAAAGGACCCTGAGATTGATCTCTGGGAATTTTTCCTGAGATTGTTAAAAAATTACTTTATATTTGATTGGGCCCGCAGGACTAATTAAAAAAAATCTGTTTTTACAAAAATGCCCTTCTTATAAAAATTCTGATTTACATGTAAAATTCATGTATCTCAGGGAATTTACCTGAAATACATCTCAGGCTCCCTAACCTCGTACTTAAATTACTCTAATCATCACTTTAGGTTATCACTTGAGCAGGTTTAGTTAAATTAGCGTAGCCAGTACGGAGTCAAAATAGCGTGGTACTAAAAAACTAAACAATTATTCTTATTATTCATGGATCAAAATAGAATAATTCAATTTTTTTAAAAAAAATAAAAACTATAAAAATAAGTTATGAAACTATACTAATTATGCACATTAAAATGCGTGCCAAAAATTCTAAAATAAACATATAAAAATGAATGGAATAAATACATATCATAAAGTTTATGAACTTTAATTTTATTTCACCTTTTGCTAATTGTTTGTACCTTTCTTTAGTTTGCACATGGATATCTAAAACAACGAGAACATGACATTTGTTGCAAATTGTGATTTATAATTCACTCTGTCCTCCTTTTTACAATTATTGAACTAGCATGATTTTTAATATTTGTAGCACTCAAATTTTATTCTCTTGGCGAGCAGTCTTGTCAAATCCCAATGGATCGAAAAATGACACCAAAACTGAACAAACACCTTCAAAACGATCTCGATCGTATGTGCTTACTTTTATTGGTGAGGTCAATTTTTACAAATTATCTCATATATGTTTCAACAAATATGAAACAGCATTCTATATATTAGAACACTCTAGGCGTGTCGATAATTGTATAAAATCGCAGTGGAAGAGGAATTTTAGTATAGAAAAATTACATGAATACTATCGGTTTATAATTAAAGAGTTGTGGAGGTAGCTAGAAGATCAAACTTACAATTTTTGACGGGTACTGTTGTAATAACGGTATAAATTATAGTTTCGGTGAATCGAAATCGACGACTTTTAGAAAATTTTGATCTCTCTTGATATTGAGTAGCATTGTTTTGATATTGCACTTGCTTACTAGACCTTCCTTTCTCTAATCATATACTATAAATAAGGAATGAAATTCTCTAACTTGAGGAATGAAATTATATAATTCAGACTGAAATATATATATATATATATATATATATATATATATAAAGAAATAACTGAAATGTTAAATTTATTAAGACACATTGAGTTACATAACAAATACATAATAGAGATACTTTTCCTAAAATATTATTTGAGATTTTTCACTTTTCTAATATAAAAGTAAACAAAAACATGCTATGTGAATAGTTTATAATAAATGACCAAATACGTGATTCACATGTAATTTTAGTACTCCCTCTGTGTCATATTGTTTTTCTCATTTGATATATCGGTACTGTTCATAACAATACAAAAATTACTAATTTACGTTTAATCTGTAAAATCAAATATAATCATGAGTGATCTTGTTAGATTCGTATTTATGAGTATTTTAATACAATTAAGTTTTTATATTGAATACTAATATGAAATTAAAGATATTAACGATTAAAAGTGTGCGTTGACAAATGTGTACAAGTGAAATGAGAAAAGTTTTTTGGGACGGATGGAATATATTTCAGGAAAAGTAGCTTTGCAGGTGGAAAAGTATTTGGTAGTAAAATTTAAAAACTGTTTTTTAGGAAGTGTTTTTGATCTAAAATTAACCGCTAATTTTATCGTCAAATGTCACTGAAAATATTATTATTTTAAATTTTTAAATCAAAACATGTCCATAACATAAATATTCATAAATTTTTATAACAACACTCTTTTCACCAATATCTTTTGCAACGGCACAATAAATTTTAATAAAAAGTATAAAATTTTGCTAAATAATTATAACCAATATAAAAGTTGAAGATAAGAAAATTTTGGTTCTATTTGCGAGAAATGACCCCATTATAGGGTAAGATATTAGAAGGCTAGGAATAGACAAAAATAGAAAAGATAAGTGGACCTCCCGCAAGGAGAGTACTCCTGTACTTCCTTCCTGTTGGAAATTTGAGAAAGATAGTACCTACTATTCCCTCCCTCCGTCCCAAAAATATTTACACATTTTCCTGTTGAATCTACTATTTTTATTATTTTTAAATACTATTTTTCACTATTATATATACTATTTTTCTATTTTATACTTTTTTTATATTAAATAAACACTATTATATCCACTAATTTCCTCTACTATCTCAAATCTATTATTCAATGTTGATAGATCCCATCGCTTTATCCACTTTTCATCTAACTTTACCACCTTTTTCTTAAAATTTGTGCAATGTTGATCGGTGCAAATATTAGGGACAGAGGGAGTAATTAGTAAGTACTGTTGACCACATTTTGTAACTAATCTATACTATATTATATTATAATAAGCAAAATGAGGTATAATTTGTAGTTGGTTAACCCCTTTTTTTGGTTATTCTCATTTTTGGTTATCTCTCATTTATCACCGTTAGATCAGCAACTCAAATAAATCTTGACCGTTAAATATAACAATACTAAAAATTGTTATATGCAGATGTTCAAGGTTCGATTCCCGCCAATAACATATTAATTTATATTTAATACAAAAAAATTACAATATACAAAAGATGTAAGATTAATCAGTAACATATTTAAATTAATATTTATAATATTATATTATACTATAAATAAATTATAAAAAATTAAAAGTAACCCGTGCTTTGCACGGGTTATAAGCTAGTAATAATTAATTATTAGTATACTCATTATTTATAACTAGCCAAAAGAAATGATGAGTATACTCATATTCATTTACATCATTTCTCGGACAAAAAGCAAATTAAAATTAATTCTAGGTCTAAGGCTCTAAGCTGATGTCTTTCGTATGTTTCCAAGGGTCATTCGTAAAAAGATGAATTTGTGTTGAGAATCAAATTATAGTGTAAACAAACAATGAAGGTGTGTCTTATTTGTGTGTCTATATCTTAATCTATATATTCCGTACGTTTCTTTAAAGATCTTGCCAAAAAATTTAATTTTTCACTTACTTACGAATTGTATCTTCTCTCGTTGCTAAAATCTAAATGCTTTTCACTTTCCAACGTTTTCCTATTTACTCCTAGCAACGCATGCAAACGCCCCACTCTGTGAGCCACTGTAATATTACTCCTACAAAGTTTGTTTATTTACATAATTATCTTCAATCTGATTCTAGCTTTAAAGTGTTACTTGTCTTTTCAATCTCAGAAACTATCAGCAGGTCGTTAGGTACACCCACATATGAAGCTCCTCCTCTAACCCTTATCGATAGTTAGCTGAAGTAGCGAGCACTGCAGCCTTATATATAAGCTGCATTGATAAATAGATTAATTGGCAGCTTAGTTAATTAATTAGTAGCTAAATAAGAGTGATTAAGGTAAGTGTGATGTTACTGGAGTTGGTTTTGGTACTGAGAACATGGCCAGTGGTGCGATGTTTCTGGATACCATCCCTGCACCCTCTCCATAGACAGGGATACGACTACTAATTCCTGGTAATTCCTTTACACTCCTTATCTTCAACTATTTCCCGTCAATTGTACATATAAATTCGCACTTCGCAACAGAACAGGCTGCATTATTACTGGTCAGTCTCAACTAAACTTTAATAATTTTTCTGTTTTGTTTGTTTCATAGCAGTGACTATTACCTTTTGGTTAAATAGAATCTGGTTATGATACGTCGATGTAAAACAAAATTAATCTTTCACATCCTTGTTTATGTATAGAGCCTTCTACATGTTTATGATTTGTTTGTTTATGCGTACCTACTTTTTATTCTTTTCAATGCAATGCTCTAATGATGAAGCATGTATGTGCATTTTAATTAGGACGAAAAAACATTGGTCACACAAAATCTTCAAGTATTTTAATATCTTAAAGCTAACTACACTATTTTAATTTCTCAATTAAATTATGTAAACCGAATATTATTATGCAGTTCCTGTTCCTCTGACGGTCGAGATGAGTAGTGCAGGAAAGCGTTTAAAAGGCTACTGCTACTTTTAAATATGCAACAGCTTGTTCTCAAACTTTCACGTGTAAAATTTAAATTCGAAGTTTAAGTTAGTGCAACTGGAAAGTCAATAAATTAAGGACTGTATCACAAAAGTAATTTAACAAATTTGCTGAACGACGGTGCTTTTAAATGCTTGCAGAGGGAGCATCTTCGGACTACGTTACATATAAGTTTTTCCCGTTAGAAGACATAAATATATGAAGTGAGAAACCCGTAAATCTATACGAAATTATAATAAATAATTAAATATAATTCAGCATGATTTAATAACAAATGGACAAAAGACAGTTAACATATATGAAATAATTTTTATTAGATTATTTCATTATTTAATTTGATGGGATGATTTGTTGATTATTATTTAGTTGTAGGCTATATAAATCCTTTATCTATTGTAATCGATAAAAAATTTCATTATTATAAAACTCTACTTTCCTTCTCTTTTTTTCATATTTTATCATGATATCTAGAGTTAGGTAGATTCGATCCGGCATTGATTGATTAAAAATTGAAATGTGATATCTTCCGCATGTTAGATTAAAACATTTGCTTCGATTATTTTTTTTCTTCTAATTTTCTTTTTCAAATTGGTTGTGTTTTTTTTCTTGGATGTTATTAATTTAGGTTTCTAATCGTGTTTCTTTTCCTGAAGCAGTTAATATGAGTTCTCTGGTTGTTTTAATTATATATGGATTTAACCATCTTTCTGATTATATGTTCTCTTCTTCGTCTTTTTCTTCCTATTGTTTGGATTTTCTTGAGTAAAAATTGGTTTTGGTTGGATTTTTTCTACTAATTTCCTTTAGTTTTTGTTGAGACTCTCACACACACTTTGGGTTTCTCTCTCTTTGATGGCAATGGCTCGTTGGCAAGATTGTTTTTTTTTTACTTTACCTGCTCTTTTCTTGCTCTTTCGTTCTCGTGTTCAATGATGGGAATAACCCTAGACACATCTGTATACTTTCACTTTTTCACTTATCTTTCTCATGTTCTATGATGAGAGTAATCCCATGAACATCTGCATACCTTCTTTCTCAATAAAATAGAATCGTTCACTTTAATCAACATGATCACCCGCTTCATTCAGATTCTTCGTTATAATCATCTTTTCCATCCCGGTCCTCATCTTCGTCTTTGATATCGATGTCACCGTCATCGTTATTGTCATGATTCTTTTTAGATCCCGTTTTTGTTATTGGTGTGAGACAATCTCTTTCACAAATACACCACACTTATCATCATCATCGTCACTGTGCTTTCGCCTTATCGTTATTTTATTTTCCCTTCACCTGGCTCTTGATTCTTTCTCTCTCTATTTGATATGGGCTAAAAATAAGCCCTAAAAACATATTTAATGTGGCATTAATTAGACCCGGAATGGTCCAAACGTGGGGCCCACCATGTGGGCCCAAACCCTATTTACAATATTAATTTCGTAATTAATATTAGGGATAATAAACAGCTCAGCAATAAGTGTCAGATAAGAACATTATCTCTACAAGGAGTAGCCTCCAAGGCATACACTCATACAAGGAAACAGACTCCTACAAGGAAGGGGTCTAGAACTTTCCTCGAGGTTGACTTACCCACCAAGTCACCTAACCCTACCATAACTCTAAGGCTTCTCAGCCTATATAAAGGGTCAGACCCCTCACCCTAGAACTACGTTTTTGGCTTGATCTTTGATACACATCAAAGTACGTAGGCATCTTGTGAAGGCAGATCTAGCCACGAGCACGAGAGCAGCCATTAAAGCACGAAGCTCACGAACCCTAGCATTAAATATACACAAACCCTAGCCGCAAATCGTAATCTAGTTTTTATTCCACAACATTTGACGCCGTCTGTGGGAAAACAACATCAACCATGGCAAACACGCGGAGAACTGTCACCACCGAAGCTGGTGCTCATGGAAGCCAACCACCACCTACTGGTACTCAAAGGGAAAATATCCCTGTCGCCACCACTCAGGGACCCGAGATCCCAATCTCTGTTGAAGGGACGAATCCCCTACAGATGGTTGTTCATGGAACTACTCAACCACCACCTGTAACCCATCCACTAATCTTGAACACCCCATCGGGTCTTCAACTTCACACCACTGATCTTCCCCAATATGCGAGTCAAACTCTAGGGATGCCATCTCAACCCATAGGGGCACCTATCATGAGCCATACATTCCCCCTTATATTCGAGGTTTGGAACCCACGAATCAACCGCGTCGTACCCCCCTGATCCAAGATTATTCTGGACCTTATACCGATGACTAATCCTCTGAGGAGGATAGCCCTGATCGAGCCCCTAGAAGGAGGCGTGGAAGCAAGGAGCCTGTAGGCCGTGCTCGGAAACTACTGGAGGACGTCCCCTTACTGCTATGGAGAGAATCCAAAAGCATGAGGCTAAGATCCAGAAGTTGAAGGATATCTTGGCAAGAGAGCAACAGAGGCAAGGTAATTGCCCACCAACCGGAGCTGGAGGTGTTGAAATCCCGTTTGTGGATCTGGAAGAGCCCTCTAGAGATAGAACAAGACGTTCAAGGGTCGAAACCCCAAGGGGTGATCCCTATAAACTGACACAGTTGGGAAATCCCGACGATCCTACCCCACCGTTTACCGATGAGGTTATGAATGCCCATATTTTAAGAAGGTTTAAGATGCCCACCATCAAATCCTATGATGGAACAATGGGAACAACACGAACTCAAAAAAGAGAAAGACAGATCAAGAATATGACGTCAGGGACAAATATCCCCGTACAAAGGATTCTGAATATCCCCTTAAAAAGGGAGGCCTTGAACCGAAGTTTTCTGAATATGCAAGGTTGAATACCTCAAGGAGTCAGATACTAATGGAGATTGAGAACGACCGTGAAGTCCGATGGCCGAAGCCAATGAGGACCGATCTGGAAAAACGAAATAAGAATCAGTTCTGCCGATTCCATAAAGAAGTCGGTCATGATACAGATGACTGCCGACAACTTAAGGATGAGATTGAGTTCTTGATTCGGAGAGGAAAACTCAGTAAATTCATCAAGGATGGGACTCAAGGAAGTCAGAGGGGAAACTATGAAAGGAAGGAATACGATAGACAAGACAATGATTAAGGTCGTAACCCTAAGCCCCGAGGGCCAATTCTGAACATGATATTTGGAGGACCAACTGCTGCTGGGCCTTCCAGAAATTCAAGGAAATCTTATGCCCGAGAGGTAATGACTGTGGTCGGAGAGGTACCAAAGCGTGCCAAGACAGATGCGTCCATAAGTTTCGATGATTCTGATTTGGAGGGAGTGAAATTTCCCCACGATGACCCTTTGGTCATCATACCTGTGATAGGCAATTATGAAGTTAAAAGAGTTCTAGTTGACAACGGGGCGTTAGTGGATATTCTTTTCCATGACGCTTTCATCAAGATGGGTTCACTAGTACAAAACCTGCCATATGCGTCTCCTCATTTGCGTCTGTTATAGGCAGAATAGACGCATAAAGTAGTTTTATACATCTGTCCTGCACTACACCGATGCATATACCAAAAATAGACATGTTTATACGTCTGTTGTACCTAACATACGTATAAAATAGTTTTATACGTCTGTTGGAAAATTATTTGCGTCTGTTAGTGGACAATAGACATATATAGTTCAATGTTAGTTTAGTGTTAGTTTACAACAGACGTATTAGTTGAATCATATGCGTCTGTTAATGTATAACAGATATATATATATCAACCATATACGTCTAAGCTTTTAAAACAGGCGTATAAAATGAATAAAAATTTTTTAGAAAAACATATATGATAGAAAACATATCGAGCGCCCTGTATATGATAGTGTATCCTCATCAATTACAAAGTGCAAACCTCTTCTCCAAACTAAGCTGTGATTCAATCATCTTCTCCAATGTAAGCTGCAATTCAATCCTCTTCGGTTTTGTGGTGATTCTCTTCTCCAAAGTAAGCGGCGATTCCTAATTGCATCTTCAATATCCAAGCCCTAATTGAAAGCAAATCTCCGAGCAGCCACCAGTGACTCTTCTCCGGCAATTTAGAAGTTTCAATGATTCACTACGATTGAGAAGCCTATCTAGTTCGATTGAGAAGCCATAATTAGAATCCCATCTAGTTCGATTAGGAAGCTGCAAACATTACCTGTAACATTACCTCTCTCTCTCTCTCTCTCTCTTCCTCTCTCAGTCTCAATCTCAATATCTCTGCATCCCTCTCGTCAGGATACTCTTTTTGTATATATGTATAGCTTATATATCTTTGTTTTCGTGTTTAGTAAATTTGTAACTGTTTGAATTTGGTATGGACAAGAAGAATTAAGCTGATTGCTATTTTAAATTTAGTTGTTAATTTGTGTATAATTAATTTATATGCTTTTTAGCTTGAGTTTTGATATAATGAATTGAATATATTGAGTTTTGCACAATTATATAGCAGTTAAATGGATTGTCTTGTCTGTTTGGGGTATGTATCTCTCTAAAGTTTGAATCTTTATGCAGTTCCTTCTCATTTGTTCTCGATTTTTTTGATTTTATTTGATTTTATTTAATAGTTAACATTGCAGACCTTTTACTGGTAAAGGGTTGTTATATGTCATGAAAAACTCATTTAATATTAGCTCATTTGCAGTACTCGTATGTTTTATATCTTGCTTAACCTAGTAGATTAACAGCACTTTGTTTGCCTCACATGTCAACAGATATGAAATGGGATGCCATTCGTCATGTCCAAAATCAGCATGAAAGTTTAGGGGTTTGAGGCATTTTAAATTACTTAGAAAACTTGGTGGAGGGGACATTGGTAATGTGTACCTTGGGAAGCTTACTGTTACAGAGTGCTTGTTTTCTGTGAAATTGATGGCAATGAGTTTTTTGCTGCCAGGAAGAAGATGCCCAGGGTTCAAACAGAAAATGAGATACTACAAATGTTAGACCACCCATTTCTCCCCTCGCTTTATACAGAATTCATGACAAATAAATTCTCCTGCTTGGTTATGGATTGTTATCCAGGTGGAGATCTGCATGTTCTTCGGCAAAAGCAACTGAGCAAAAGTTTCTCTGAACAAGCAGTCAGGTAGAAATTTCGTTTTGCTAATACTTTTGTGTAGTGCAAGTATAATTCAATAAAAAATTGCGTGTAGTGGATTAGAATTGTGTGTTCGTTTTTACTTTTTGCGTATACCCCTTGATTTTCAATTTTTCTTTTCATTTTATGATTTACATTATCTGTCTATATTATTTATAATTTTTTTCGCTCCTTGAATCAAATCTATATATATCTTTAGGATAACATTCCTAAGAACTATGTAACTATACACACCTGATTTGCATGGTACATGACTATGTGTTTTAATTGGTACAATATAATTATATTTGAAGTAAGTAATAAGTATATTTATCAAGCTTCCATCAATGTTTTTCTTTTAATTAAATTACAGCTTACGAATTTAATTTCCAGAAATCATGGATTGTCGAATGAGCGGAAAGGACAAATGGATGGATGATGTAGTACAAGTTAGTGCTTCTGTAACTGTTCTTTGTATTTATTGATTGTGCATTTTTACACATCTAATATAATTTCCACAGCCAGACTCAACATCTCAATGTCCTTTTTTGCTTCTACCTGGAAGTCCTTTAAGAAGAGAAATAATTACTTTATATTAGTAGCGTTAGTAACTTGTCATACTTTAAATATTTTTTGCAAGGAGTATATCTAGTTATATGGGCAGTTATGATGTTTGCGAATATGTTTAGGAATCCACAAGTACTATAATGATGTGATCATTAGAGAGGATGTAAAATTTTCAGAATGAAACTCTGGAACTGTAAATTGTTCATGTACGAAAGTTATTTTTGCTACTACCAGGGCACTGCCTTTGTATTTTTGTGTAGGATGTTTGGTCTTTAACACTGTTGCACTATAAACTAGAGCTTGTGCTTTTACTTCTTTATGCTATGTTTTTATTTATTTTGCACTTTGGCTTCTTCAGTAAATTGTTGTTTATTATAATTTTCAGGTCTGTTCTGTTGTACGTGGAATACATTTCTGATTGGAATGGCTTGCTGCTACAATAATGGTTATTCGTCTTGCTGTCTTTCTGCTTTTTTGTTTGGGTACTGGAGTAGGAATTTTGCTACTGCAAGGGGACTTGCAAGGGTACTGCCTCTGTATTTTTGTGTACGATGTTTGGTCTTTAACACTGTTGCACTATAAACTAGAGCATGTGTATTAAGTTGATTATTTGGTAAAATGCTTGATGCCTAACGATAAGTTAATGGCTCCGTGCCTTAGTAATTTTCATTTTATTGACTTAATTAATTAGGCATTTCGTTTTTAATTTGTATCTTTCCATTATTCAGAAATAGCTCTGGTGTTGTAGATGTAACGTAAAAGCAGGTGGAGGCGGAAATATAGCTGAAATGGTAGCAATTTTTTTTTAAATGACATAATATGCGTCTGTTCTACCAAGACAGACGCATACGTTATAACATATGTGTCTGCTCTGCTGCTTTATGCGTCTGTCCGAGACAGATGCTAACAACCTTTTTGCGTCTGTTGGATAGAAGCTGACGCATGAGTATATTTTATGCGTCTGCTTATATGCGTCTGCTTATATGCGTCTGTTATATAACAGACGTATATACTCTAGAGTTTATGTGACTCCTCCATACGCATCTGTTACTAATAGACGCATATCACCTTTTTCAACCGACGCAAATGACTGTTTTTGTACTAGTGGTTACTCAGACACCCAGTTAACACCATCGAATATGTCCATCTATGGTTTCAATGGAGTGGAATCAAAGGTAGAAGGCGCGATACAACTTCCCATGACAATGGGACAAGACCCGAAATCAACTACCCAGATGTTGAATTTCATAGTCATCATGGCAAGTTCTACCTACAACGCAATCCTGGGAAGGACGGGACTCCTTGCATTTAAGGCTGTAGCCTCTTCCTAACACCTGAAAATCAAATTCCCAACAAGAAACGGGATTGGAGAAGAATGGGGTGACCAAAGAATGGCTAGAAGCTGTTACATAGCCGCGTTAAGGCCTGACAGAACCGGGGGGCAAGTACTCCCAATTGAAGACATGGATGTCCGGGACGATGAGGGGAATAGGGGAAAACCAGCTGAGGATCTGATCCCCATCCCCTTGATCCCAGAAGAACCAGATAAGGTCACTTATGTCGGAGCTCTATTGACCGAGTCTTTGAAAGGCAAGTTGACTACCTTTCTTCAAGAAAATAACGACGTCTTCGCTTGGACAGCGGCGGACATACCAGGGATTGATCCCCAGTTGATAACTCACAAGTTGAATGTGGATCCTAATAGGAAGACTATAAAACAAAAGAAGGGGAACTTCGCTCCTGAAAGGCAAGAGGCCATCAAGCAAGAAGTTGATAAGCTCCTGGAAGTGGGCTTCATCGAAGAAATTCAGTTCCCGGAATGGTTGGCCAACCCGGTGATGGTCAAAAAAGCCAATGGGAAGTGGAGGATGTGTGTCGATTTCACAGACTTGGATGACGCATGTCCTAAGGATTGTTTTCCCTTACCAAGGATCGATGCCCTGATTGACGCTACGGCTGGGCACGAGATGTTAAGCTTCATGGATGCCTTCAATGGCTATAACCAGATAAAGATGCACAAGGATGACACCAACAAGGAGCCACTTACAAAAGGCTAGTGAACAAAATTTTTGAACACCTCATTGGCATGACCATGGAGGTCTACGTGGATGACATGTTAGTCAAGAGCCTCGATAAGGCAGATTATATAAAACACCTTCGTGAGGCATTTGAAGTACTGAGGCACCACCAGATAATGTTAAATCCAACTAAGTGTGCCTTCGGAGTAGGCTCGGGAAAATTCTTAGGCCTGATGGTTTCCAAGAGAGGAATTGAGGCCAATCCCGATAAGATCAAAGCAATCCTAGACATGGAACCACCACGGACTATCAAGGACGTCCAGAAATTGACAGGAAGAGTGGCGGCATTGGGAAGATTCATCTCCAAGTCAGGGGAGAAGTGCTTACCTTTCTTCAAAGCACTTAAGAACGTGAAAAATTTCGAATGGACGGCTGAAAGCCAAGAAGCCTTTGAGGCCCTGAAAAAGTACATGGTCGGAGCGCCACTGTTGGCCAAGCCAAAACCAAATGAAGTTCTTTATCTATGCTTGGCCGTCTCCAACATTGCACTAGGAGCCGTCCTGGTAAAGGAAGAATTGAAGGTTCAGAAACCCATATACTATGTAACAAGATCCTGCATGGAGCCGAGATAAACTACTCTACTATTGAGAAGTTTGCTTTAGCCTTGATAATGGCCTCGAGGAAGCTACGACCCTACTTTCAGGCTCACAAGATTGAGGTCCTGACTGATCAGCCTCTAAGAAACATCTTGCATAGTCCTAAAGTGAGCGGAAGATTGATCAAATGGGCTATTGAGCTAGGAGAATTCGATATCAAGTATAAGCCTAGGACGGCCATAAAAGCTCAGGCACTCGCTGACTTCATGGTTGAATGTACCATTGACAACCAAGAAGTCGGGGGGCATGAAGAGATAGTGGAAGAGAAGAAAGATGAAGGAGACTTGATGTCCAAAGAATACTGGGTGCTCTATTTTGATGGGGCATCAAAAACAAAAACAAGTGGAGCTGGTCTAGTTCTGCGAAGTCCAGATGGGTTCCTAGTCGAATATGCTCTAAAGCTAGACTTTCCAACGACTAATAATGAAGCTGAGTATGAGGCTCTGATAGCCGGTTTGACCTTAGCAAGGAAATTAAGGGTCAAGCACCTCAAAGTTTATGGAGACTCGAGACTTGTAGTTGCACAAGTGAATGGTGAGTTTGAAGCTCGTGAGGAAACTATGGCAGAATATCTAAGGATAGCCAAGGGTGTTATGACTCAATTCGAGGAATGATACATGGAACACATTCCGAGGGAGGAGAACATTAAGGCAGATGCCCTATCTAAGTTCGCTTCCTCGGAGATAGAGAACTATGTTGGGAGTGTTTACTTTCAGGTCTTGAAGACCCCTACTATCAATGTGAAGTTGGTGACACCGATCGATGTGCAAAGCTGTGGGATGGATCCTATCAAGGCTCACTTGGAAACGGGATGGCTCCCTGAAGATGTCATGGAAGCACGTAAACTCTCGGTAAGAGCTCTAAGATAAACCCTGATTGAGGGTTTGCTATACAAGAGATCTTTTGTGATCCCGTACTTGAAGTGCTTGAGGCCCAGGAGGCCAGAGAAACACTCGAAGAAGTGCACGAAGGGATGTGTGGGCAACCCTTTGGGGGGCAGAGCCCTTGCTCATGAAATACGTCCCCTTGCTCATACCAACGACTATTTAAGGGATGAACCCTCTAACAACATGAATTCAAGGAACTGAAACCTACTAAATTGGAGTCCAAAAAATGGATTCAAACCCTAAAGGGATGTATCCCCAATTTAGAGGGGTAACTTTGCTTACAATCGCAAACACCCTAACATGATTACGAATCTCTATAATGGTGTTACCATCACCAACAGGACAAAACCCAAGTTATGGGCTCCTACCCCTATGAGGGCTGAGGGCATGAATTACCATATGTTTAAATACTCATCATAAAAAATTCACTTGCAGGGATGATTATCCTCAACCTCGAAGGTCCGAAATAATAAATCTTAGCTCATGAAGCACGTTTGATACATCAATAGGCATGACAGCCCTTAAGGCCTATGGTGGCCTCTATCAATGATTCGACAAATATTTTTAAGAAGATTGATGAAATTAGCTCGTGAAGCTCATATTCAATCATTGAAACAAGATCTGGAAAGATTATAGACTCGAAAGTCCCAAAGAGAAAGAAACCCCTCTGTTATTAACTCGAGTTATACTCCCAGAAGGACGAGGGTTGATACCCAAAAATTCAACCTAATGGCTTGGTGCGTTTAAGAGATCGTGATGATCCAACGAAAGTTTACAAAGAAATTCGAGATACCCCATGATCACGATCGATGATAGGGTGGTGATCAACACAAATTGGACTCTAAAAGGCCCAACAACACCAAGCCTGTCACGGCCCAACCAAGATTGATAAACCTAATTAAGGTTTTGAGATTGTTTTGACCCAAAGGAAAGGCCCAATCAAAACTTAAAAAGTTTATAGGCCCAACGATTTGAAAATCTAGATCCAGCCCATGAAAATTAACAAGACAGGGCCCGTTAAAATCCATAATGAGATTTGGAGTTGCCAAAACAAGGCACGAGGTCGTGAGATTCGATCTCATTTTCTTGAATAATTACGAGCTCGGCTAGAAGACCTGGAAAATTTAATTCTAAGGTCGTAACCAACCTTGAAAATTGAGGTCGGAACAAAACAGATATGAGGTCGCACACTTGAGGTCGTTTTTGACTTATAAAAAGCAAAATGAAGCCACGACCTACCACTCCAATTGAGATCGTTGTAATATGGCTTGAGATCGCAAATCTCAGGTCGAATTTGAACTAGGAAATGTAAAAAATCCCCACGACCTGGGATTCATTTTGAGGTCGTTCTTAAGCTATACTGAGGTCGAGGTTGAACGATATCGAGGTCGTTTTAACACTATTTGAGCTCGTTCATTTCAGGTCGAAAAAACACTGATTTTCCTGGAAAAAAGCTACGACTTGGCCCCTATTTGAGCTCGTTTTTGAGCTCGAAAATTTACTATTTGAGCTCGAAAATGAACTAATTTCTGCTCGAAATTTCCAGGTAAAAAATGACTTAGAAAGTAAAAAAAATGGCTGCGACCTTGAGGCAGATTGAGCTCGAATTTGAGCTCGGGTTTGCAAAATTTCGAGCCGAAACGATAATTTCTGAATAGTACTAGTCTTCAGAAATAAATGAAAATGTTGATAGAGGCAGCTCGACCCCAGCCAGGGGCTCTGCCCCTTGGACCCCGCCAGGGGCTGCCGCCCCTTGGACCCCGCACGGGGGCTGCCGCCCCCGGACCCCCGCTAGCACCGTTTAGTGCCGATTAAGCACCGTTTAGTGCCGATTAGTGCCGATTAGCACATATTAGTGCCTGTTAGCACCGATTAGTGCCGATTAGCACCGTTTAGTGCCGGTATAGCACCGTTTAGCGCCGATTAGTGTCGTTAGTGCCGTTTTATGCCATTCGACATTGTTTAAGGCTGATTAGCGCTGTCTAGTGCCATTTAACACCGATTAGTGTCATTCAACATCGTCGTAAATGCGTCGGTCGCTCCACGCTTTACATCAAGATGATATTGTTGAAAATACTCGCGTACGAGCAATGAACCCTGACCCAAGTCTCAATTAAGGCCTTTATAACTTCAAGGAAAACCTGATCAGTTTTCCTAGAAGTTGGGGGGCAAATGATATGGGCTAAAAATAAGCCCTAAAAACACATTTAATGTGGCATTAATTACACCCGGAATGGTCCAAACGTGGGGCCCACCATGTGGGCCCAAACCCTATTTACAATATTAATTTCGTAATTAATATTAGGGATAATAAACAGCTCAGCAATAAGTGTCAGATAAGAACATTATCTCTACAAGGAGTAGCCTCCAAGGCATACACTCATACAAGGAAACAGACTCCTACAAGGAAGGGGTCTAGAACTTTCCTCGAGGTTGACTTACCCACCAAGTCACCTAACCCTACCATAACTCTAAGGCTTCTCAGCCTATATAAAGGGTCAGACCCCTCACCCTAGAACTACGTTTTTGGCTTGATCTTTGATACACATCAAAGTACGTAGGCATCTTGTGAAGGCAGATCTAGCCACGAGCACGAGAGCAGCCATTAAAGCACGAAGCTCACGAACCCTAGCATTAAATATACACAAACCCTAGCCGCAAATCGTAACCTAGTTTTTATTCCACAACACTATTGATTTAGGATTACAAATTAGTTTTCTCGGTTATAATATAGATTTGAAATCGATTTGGTTTGATATTAGGATTGATTAGATTTGGATCATGTTTGTTTGTTAGATTTTGATATATACGTTTTGGATTCGATTCTTGTTTTAAGATAGATTTGAATTTTGAATTGGTTTGGATTGGTTATGAGGTTGGATTTTAGATTCGGATATAATTTGTGGATTTGGATTCAGTTTTGGTTTCAGTATTGGTATTGTTTTTTATGGTTGCAATTTGTTTGGATATCTCTTTCTTATTCGTTGGTTGCATATTTGTTTGACTTTTGAAGTTGTTTCGATTGGTTATT
Source organism: Kitagawia praeruptora (assembly GCA_037693485.1). NCBI lineage: Eukaryota > Viridiplantae > Streptophyta > Magnoliopsida > Apiales > Apiaceae > Kitagawia > Kitagawia praeruptora. The sequence continues at coordinate 63,584,243 of CM075348.1, forward strand.
TTATGACATGGATGGTTCATCTTTTCCTAATTGAATTTCTTGTTAGCTTTCGTTTTGGTTCGAATATACTTGGATTTCACAATTACTTTGATTGATTTTTGAACTACAATGATGATTCTTTTTTCTTGATAACAAATTGAAGTTTTCTCGCACTTGGATTGCTGTTTTGTTTTTGTTTGCTATTGGATGACATGGATGCTCTTTTTCCTTTTCTCTCTTGTTTTGCGGGACAACTTTTGATTTGTTTGGAAGTGTTTGGCTTGTATGGGATCGTGATTCTGTTTTTTGGATTCATTTGGAAGCTCTTGATTGGAGTTGCAGCTTTAGATTCGTTTGGATGTGTTTCCGTTTCTTGTTGGCAAATTCCTGATTTTCCATCGTGAGTTTGAGGGGAAATGTTAACATATAATAATAATAATAATAATAATAATAATAATAATAATAATAATAATAATAATAATAATAATAATAATAATAACAATAACAATAACAATAATAATAATAATAATAATAATAATATTATTATTATTATTATTATTATTATTATTATTATTATTGGATAGTTTCATTATTGTAGTACTTTCTTTTGATAGGATGATTTCCTTTATTATCGTTTAGTTGTTGGTTATATAAGCCCCCCCAACCCCAATCTATTATAATAAATAACAAGTTCATTATAATAAAACTATACTTTTCTTCTCTTCCCTCCATATTTTATCAAAGACCATTTTCAACCGTAGTTCAAAATTTGTTAAATAGATATTACAAAATTCTTAACTATCTTTCTGGGGTTCACTAATACCTAATTAGGTTATTAAAATATGAAATATTATTAATTCAATACATTTTTCTGAAATTTGAATTATACGAATGTAAAATTATTATACATATATATGTTCAACACATGTATAATATTGTTCATCGGATGATGTTGAACTCAAGTTATATGTCTATTGAAAATCTATTATAAAAAAATTTCACTTTTTCGTAAAAAATATTGCAAATATGTTTTTAATAAATTATAAATTGTTATTAATATATTTTTGATATATTTAATAAAATTTATTTATTTTTTATAAATGATGTTTAACCGAAGTTATATATGTGTTGAATAAAAAAAGTTTGTAAGTTTGTATTTAAGAAAGTTTTTACGGAATTCATATAGCTGTGTTCCGGTAAAAGAAAATTAAATACAAGTTTACAAACTTTTTACAGTTTTTATGTTCAATATATATATATATATATATATATATATATATATATATATATATATCTTGAGTTCAACATCATTTATTAAATAGTAATTAAAATTTTATTAAATATACATAATTTATAACCAAAACATATATATAACATTTATAATTTATTAAAAACATATTTGCAACAATTTTCAAAAAAAAATGAAACTTTTTATAACAGTTGTTCAACAAATGTGTAATTTAAGTTTAACATATATCATCTGTAACAATAGTTATACTTGTGTTTAATCTAATTGTACTCCCTCCGTCCCAGCCAGTTCTTTACATGGCGGCTGGGCACGGAGGTCAAGGATAGTGGGTGTAAAGTGCGTATAATATTGTTAAAATAAATGTGGTAGTGGGTGTAATAGTGATTTTATTGTTAAAATAAGTGAAGTAGTGGGTGTAATAGTGATTTTATTATTAAAATAAGTTAAGTAGTGGGTGAAATAGTGTAAAGTATTGTTAAAATAAGTGAAGTAGTGGGTGTAATAGTGTTAAAACTTACTATTTTGGGTAATGTAAAGAAATGGTGGGACGGCCCAAAAAGGAAATTGTAAAGAAATGGATGGGACAGAGGGAGTATAAAATAATTTTACATTAGTTTTCTTAAGAAAATATAAAAATTAATAAAATCACATTTTTTATACCATAATTCGGTATTGGTAAACCCCAAAAAAGATAATTAAGAATTATAATATATATTTAAGAAAATTTTAAATACTGTTCAACACACCAATATATTAAACAAATAAAAAATCATATTTTTATATCCTAATTTGAAATGTATGAATCACATAATGATATTGAAAGATTAAATTATGTATAATTTGGATAATTTTAACTATTATTTAATAAATAATATTGAATCCAATTATATATATGTTCAATATAAAATATTTGTAAATTTAAATTTAAAAGACGTTTCTATGTGATCTTGTTACAAGATCAAATAGTGGGTGTTTGGTTTACCTTAAAATGAGTATTTTATGGCTTATAAGCATAAGTGTCATATAAGTGATAAGTAGATCAGAAATTATAAGTTATTAGAGTGTTTGGTAAATCAGAACATATAAATCAGTAAAGTGTTTGGTAAATCAGAACTTATAAGTTAAATTTTTTATTATTTTCAAAATATTTATTTTTTAATATATATCAATGGATGTCAATGAATAGATCTCGATGAGTAGAGAAATTTGATATATACATATCAATTTTTTAATGAACGGATAAAAAGATATATGATTTTGAAAATTTGAAAGATATTATATATTGCGTATATCGAGAAATAAGAATAAGTTGAAATTTGAATTTCTAACAATCAACTTATCAACATATATAAGTCATAAGTTGAGCTAAAACTTAAATAGGCAAACACCCCTCATAAGTTCTCACTACAACACAAACAATTTGTAGCAACGCAGAAGAAGTGTGGCTGAAAATGCTTAAAAACGTTGGCATAGGTCTGTGGCCACGCTTTTAGAAACATCTGCTGTCGTGGCCTTAGATATAAGGCAACGAACTGCGTGACATCTGTTGTCGTGGCCTTAGATATAAGGCAACGCTTATGTTCGCTGTGCCAACGCAAAATTAACACGTTGCTCAACCATGCCCTGCAGCTACATTTTTTAGACGGTTTTATTGTTCACAACAACACTTTTTGTTTTTTGCAAATTACATTTTCGTGATTTACATAACATAAGTTTTTTTATTAGATTAAAATTTTAGTACATAACACAAGTCAATAATGAAGTTGATTAACTTAAAAATGGTAAAACAATTATACCAAATCGAAATCTCAGTTTTTCAAAATAGAAATGGAACATTCATAATCAAGCAACAGTTCAATCCAAGAACAACCAAAAGAAATACATAATATAATCTCAATTTTCCAAAATAAGAACTGAACATTTATATTCAAGCAACTGATATGCAAAAAGGTAGCTCTTAATTTCTTCATTCGGCTTATATTCTTTGAGTTGCCAAGATCAGTTTTTCGATAGACCAATATTGTTTTCTCCAACATCCTACAAATAAATCCATAAACCAATTAGTAAAATAAATAAATTATTTAACTATTGATCAATATATTAATTTAAAAATTATGAATCAATATATTAATCAATATATTCATTAATTACCTGAGTTTGAGTAGATGACTTCTCATGTGACTGGATTTGAGATTGAGTCTTATACATTTCTGGTCCAAGGTTAAGTCCAGGATTTGCTTCAACTAGTTGCTTGAATAGCAGAGCAACCGTACTTTGCCATTTTTGTTCCATTACCGCCTTTTTCATTTCTAGTTTTTCCTTCATTTCATTCTCTAGTGATAACTTCAAAGATTCCATACATTCTGATGGGACTTTGACTGAAGACTTCCTTAATAATCCCTTCCCTTGCAAAGTTGTTGGTGTTACACCCCTTCCATATAACCAAACACGTCCACTCTGTGGTTTAAAAATTTCTTTCACTATTTCATCTGCTTCACTAGCATCCAATTCGTCTAGGTTTTTAGATTCTAATTCCTCGATTCTTGCCTAATAAAAATGAAAAAGAGCTAAACTGATAAATATTACAACAAAAATGTAACAAAAAATAAGTAAATTACTAATCTATGAAATGGAGACTTACAACTTTTCGTTTAATATCTTCATCTGATTGTTTATACTCCCGACCTTCAGTTCTCTTCCTACTTTCCGTAAACATTTCAGCTATAGACAAAGGCTCCTTATTCACTTTTTTGTTTTGCTGTGGAATACAAATAAATATAAAAAAATGTATATATGTGGTATTATTAAGATAGAGTAGTACATAGACAAAAGATAATTGTATTAGTCATAATCCTAATCCATTATGTCAAGTCACTTATAATATTGTTGAAAAACCTTGCAAAACTTTTTGGGTCGACAGTATGATTTTCCTTCTGTTTTTGACGATTCTCAGTATTGGACTTGGCTAGTTCCTGCAATGAAAAATATTTATATTTAGGATTAAATCACTCAAACTTGAAATATGGAAGTGATAAGTGGTTTTTATATCCACTATTTACCTTCCGTTTGGACTTTAATCGTTTGCAAGTTCTCAAGTTTCGTTGTCATTTAATATGTTTTTATGTAAATTTTGTAGGTTTAATCGTGAAGGCATTATGGTGCTAAATTGGTGATATGGTGGTGTGAAACTAATCTAGAGCTTTTGGAGGAAATTCAAGGCTGGAAAATAAGTTAAGTACTAGAAGCTGTGAGCTAGTCCAGGAAGGTTGAGGCGCTCTTGCGCGCTAGCTTAGAGCAGCAGCGCTCGAAGGGGGATCTTCCAGGGACATCCGAGCGCACCTGCGCGTTATGTGAGCGCCACTGCGCGAGAAATAGGGCATCCAGGCATCACTCCGCGCAACAGCGCGCGTTCTAGTGCAACGGCGCGCAAGGAGAGGTTTTTCCAGGAGACCGCGCGCGCTCCTGCGCGCATTGGGGCGCAGCTGCGCGATGGACAGGCAGGCAACAGGCGTAACAGCGCAAGAATTGAGGCGCAGCGGCGCTCTTTGAGGCGCTATGACGCTTGGGTGTTTTTTTGGCAGATTTCTTTTGCTTTATTTCGGGTCACAAATGTTTTGGCCTATTTTAATGAGGGTAACAACTGAACCTTATATGTAATATAGAGACCTAAAAACAACATCTATTGTTGTTCTTTATTTTTCTTTTTAGCATCTATCAACATTTTCATTTATTTTTCAAGAACAATTTCAAGGAAATTCTCCAAGCTAGTGACAAGCAAGGATTATTCTTTGGAACCTTTGTACTCTTCTATTTTGGGGATTTATTTCTAAACCTTATTTCTCTCTTCTATATTTATTTGCTTGTTTTAGAATTATGTTATCCATGGAACCCATGATGGCGATTGGGTCGATTATGGGCTAAATCGGTATCATGGGATTTTAATGGATTTTTCTATGGATTCTAGTAATTAAGTGTTCTTAAGCCTTGGTGTGTGATGGATTGAATTGATTGCCTAGTATGATTATGCGTATTCGTTATAAGTGAGTTGCGAACACTTGTAATTGTTTGTTTAATCCTAGTGAATGCGAAAGTGGATCTAGGGTTTAGAACAATTCATGCTAGCATAGGTTTTTGCATGTGAAGAACATGTATTAAATTGTGGTGTAATTCTACCCGTCTTGCACTGACTATGTGGTTTTATGGATGCTTGTTTTTAAACCGATGTGTGTTCAATTGCTATAGACATATAGGGACTACACATATTTGGTGACTACTTGACTTCTATCAATTGTGGATGATCAGTAGGATGGTATATGCACAACGAAAGTTGGTGTGTATCAGTTTAGTGCATCTAATCAGTAGTCAACTCTGTCACATACTAGGTTAAAGGGCATAATATTCTAGATGAAGTGGTTAATGAAATTGAAATCCCATGTTTGTTTATTATAAATTAAAAGTTAAGTTATTTTCTCGTAATTTCCATAGTTGGTAATTAATCATTAGTTAAGCAAAACCAAAATTGTGATTGTCTTGGCAGTGAGTGTAATTCGTAAGCTGGTGTATAAGTGAACAAAACGAACAAATTGAGTCTCTGTGGGAACGAATCCTATTTACCATATATTACTTGTTGACCACGTTCTCTTGCGTGAATAAGTGCGAACAAGTTTTTGGCGCCGCTGCCGGGGACTCGGTTCATTGTTTGTTTAGTTTATGATCTTGTCATCAATTTGGATTAAATTCACTGACTCGGACGTTTTTCTCATTCATTTACTTTTGGGTTTCTCAGGTACTATCTTGAGCGTGTATGCTTACTCGATCTCAAGCTCGTAAAGAAAATCTGGAAGAAGAGAAGCACGAAGAAGAATTAGTGGAAGAAAGTGAAGAAGAGTTGGAAGTTACTGAAAAAATGGCAGCTAACAAGGCGCTAAAGGAATACTCTCAGCCCAAGATTAATGATATTCAGTCGAGTATTGTGCGGCCGGCTATTGCTGCAAATAATTTTGAGATCAAGCCGGGCACGATCCAAATGGTCCAGAACTCAGTCCAGTTTGGGGGTTCACCTGTTGAGGATCCCAACATGCATATCAGAGATTTCATCGAGATCTGTGACACCTTCAAAACCAATGAAGTTTCTGAGGACGCTGTCAAACTAAGGTTTTTCCCATTCTCGTTGAGAGACAAAGCAAAAAGCTGGTTGAATTCACTTCCAGCAGGTTCCATCAATACATGGGAAGATCTGGCACAAAAATTCTTGACTAAATTTTTTCCTATGGCAAAGACTGCTGCCATGAGGAATGCTCTTACACAATTTAGTCAGCATTCTGGTGAATCACTGTGTGAAGCTTGGGAAAGGTACAAGGAAATGCTTCGGAAATGTCCTCATCATGGGATGCCCAATTGGATGGTCATCAATAGTTTTTACAATGGGTTAAGTCATTCTCGAGCAATGCTCGATGCAGCATCTGGAGGAGCTCTGTGGGCCAAAAGCTATGAAGAGGCCTATGACTTGATTGAAATGATGGCTGCAAACGAGTATTAGAATCCGACACAGCGTATTCCACAAGGTAAGGTTGCAGGTGTACTTGAAATGGATGCCACAACAGCTATAGCAGCTCAGCTACAGGCTCTAACCATGAAAGTGGATTCATTGGCTAAGGTGGGGGTTCAACAAGTCGCCATGGTTTGTGAATTGTGTGCGGGGGCTCATGACACTAATCAATGTGCAATTTCTAGTGAGTCGGCACAGTTTGTCAGCAATTATCAGAGGCCTTCACAACCTGTTCCTAATACATATCATCCCAACAGTAGGAATCATCCTAACTTCAGTTGGAGCAACAATCAGAATGCTATGCAACAACCATCTCAGGGTCAGCAATATGGTTCAAGGCAGTTCAACAATTCGGGATATCAACAACCCTATGCCCAAAGGCCACCATACAATCCACCTGGATTTCATCAACAACAACCAGGAAGTCATGTGCAATCTAATGAGAAGTCGGAAATGGAAGAATTGCGAATGATGTACAAGAGTCAAGCAACATCTCTGAAAACTCTTGAAAATCAAATGGGCCAACTGGCCAATGCTCTTTTGAACAGACCTCAAGGGCAATTACCTAGTGACACGGAAGCAAATCCGGGTAAAAAGGAGGTCAAGGAACAGATTCATGCTGTTACGTTACGTTCTGGAAAGGTTACAGACGATCTGGGAGTCAAAAAGCAGTTTAACGAAGAACTTGAAAATGCTGTGAACAGCGATTTGGGCGCGGGCGCGTCTGAGGGGTCTCTCCGGTATTCTAATTCAGCTCTCCCGGTCATTCAGAAGGCATCAGGTGAGGAAGAAAAGGAGAAGTCAGATGGGAAAACAGGTTCAGAAATTACGGAAGCTAGCAAGGAAGTTTATCCACCTCCGCCATTCCCTAAAAGGCTTCAGAAACAGAAGTTTGATAAGCGATTCGCAAAGTTTTTGGAAGTGTTCAAAAAGTTGCACATAAATCTACCATTTGCTGAAGCACTTGAACAAATGCCAAGTTATGCCAAGTTCATGAAGGGCATACTTTCGAGGAAATTGAAAATCGAGGAGTTAGAGACCGTCGCTTTGACGGAGGAGTGCAGTGCTGTCTTGCAACAAAAGTTGCCACCTAAGCTGAAGGATCCGGGGAGTTTTACCATACCGTGCATCATTGGGAATTTGTCTTTTGACAAGTGTTTGTGTGATTTAGGGGCAAGCATCAACCTCATGCCCTATTCGGTTTTCTTGCAACTTGGTCTTCCGGAGCCTAAGCCTACCAACATGTCACTCCAGTTAGCTGACCGCTCAATTACCTACCCTCGAGGAATTGTAGAAGATGTTCTGGTAAAAGTGGACAAACTCATCTTTCCAACGGATTTCGTCATACTTGATTTTGAAGAAGATAAGAAAATCCCTATCATTCTTGGGAGACCATTCTTGGCCACGGGACAAACCTTGATTGACGTGCAAAAAGGGGAACTCACGATGAGGGTGCATGATCAAAATGTCACTTTCAATGTTTTCAAGGCTATGAAGTTTCCAACTGAAGAAGAGCAATGTTTGAAGATAGACTTGGTGGAGTCAGCAGTGAAATCAAAAATTGAGCATCTACTCTTGAACGACACATTGGAAAAAGCACTGATTAGTGATTCTTTATTGGAAGAAGATGAGATAGATGAGCAACTGTTACTTCTTGATGCTACTCCATGGCAAAGGAAATTCGAGAGACCAGTGGAATCTTTAGGTCTATCTGATTTGAAGGGGTCACATCAGCGGTTGAAACCATCCATTGAAGAAGCTCCAACTCTAGAGCTCAAACCACTACCTGATCACTTAAGGTATGCTTCTCTTGGTGAGTCATCTACTTTACCTGTGATTATTGCTGCTAACTTGTCAGATTCTGAGGAAGACAAGCTCTTGAGAGTTCTTAGAGAGTTCAAATCAACTATTGGATGGACCATAGCAGACATCAAGGGGATTAGTCCGGCTTACTGTCAACATAAAATTCCATTAGAAGAAGGGAGTAAACCAACAGTGGAAAATCAGAGACGTCTAAATCCAATCATGAAAGAAGTTGTGAAGAAAGAAATTATCAAGTGGTTGGATGCAGGGATTATCTATCCCATTTCTGACAGTTCATGGGTAAGCCCAGTTCAATGTGTGCCGAAGAAAGGTGGCATGACGGTAATCACCAATGAGAAGAATGAACTTATCTCTACTCGCACAGTCACTGGTTGGAGAATCTGTATGGACTACCGGAAATTGAACAAGGCCACTAGGAAGGATCATTTTCCTTTGCCCTTTATCGATCAGATGCTGGACAGACTTGCAAGTCAGGAGTACTATTGCCTATTGGATGGATATTCTGGGTATAATCAAATCTGTATTGCCCCTGAAGATCAGGAGAAGACGACTTTCACATGTCCATTTGGTACATTTGCTTTTCGGCGAGTCTCTTTTGGTTTGTGTGGTGCACCTGCCACTTTTCAAAGGTGTATGATGGCTATCTTTTCAGACATGATTGGTAAGACCGTAGAAGTTTTCATGGATGACTTTTCTGTAATCGGTCTCTCTTTCGATGAATGTTTGAAAAATCTGGGTGCGGTTCTGAAAAGATGTGTGGAGACTAATCTAGTGCTTAACTGGGAGAAATGCCACTTCATGGTTCAGGAGGGAACTATTCTTGGGCACAAGGTGTCACGGAGAGGTCTAGAGGTGGACAGGGCAAAAATAGAGACAATTGAAAATCTTCCACCACCTAATTCAGTGAGAGGGATTCGCAGTTTCCTTGGTCACGCAGGTTTCTACAGGCGTTTTATTAAAGATTTCTCAAAACTCTCCAAACCGTTGTGTAAGATCTTGGAAAAGGATGTTCCTTTTAAATTTGATGAAGAATGTTTGACCGCTTTCGAGACTCTGAAAAAGAAATTGGTTTCAGCACCAGTGATCATTGCTCCCGATTGGAGTGAACCTTTCGCTATGATGTGCGATGCTAGCGATTATGCAGTGGGGGCTGTTCTTGGTCAAAAGAAAGACAAAGTGTTTCATGTGATCTATTATGCAAGCAAGACTCTTAATGAGGCTCAGTTGAACTACACTACTACTAAAAAGGAGCTGTTGGCCATAGTCTATGGTTTCGAAAAATTTCGTTCTTACTTGCTCGGTACAAAGGTAATGGTGTACACGGATCACGCGGCTATTAGATATCTGCTCTCTAAAAAGGACTCCAAACCTCGTTTAATTCGTTGGGTACTTCTGTTACAAGAATTTGATGTGGAGATTAAGGACAGGAAAGGGACAGAGAATCAAGTAGCTGACCATCTTTCTCGTCTGGAGGACTCTGGTAAATCCTCTCGAGACGGTACCATCATTAATGAATTCTTCCCGGATGAGCAATTGTTTAGGGTGCAAGAAGAGGAGCCATGGTATGCAGACATTGTGAACTTTCTGGTTAGTCAAGTTATTCCATCCGAATTTTCTTATGCACAAAGGAAGAAGTTCTTGCATGAAGTTAAATGGTATCGTTGGGACGAACCATATCTGTTTAAACAAGGGGCTGATCAGATTCTTAGAAGATGTGTGCCGTATAGTGAAACAGAGGCTATTCTGAGGGATTATCATGCCACGACATATGGGGCCCACTATGGAGGTGAAAAGACTGCTACTCGGATTCTTCAAGCGGGGTTCTATTGGCCTTCTCTTTTTAAGGATGCTCATCAGTACGTCTTAAGGTGTGATCGTTGTCAGCGTGTTGGTAACATATCGAGGAGGGATGAGATGCCCCTTAATGTAATGTTGGAAGTGGAAATTTTCGATGTTTGGGGAATTGACTTCATGGGACCCTTTATCTCTTCATGCAACAATCAATATATCTTGCTAGCCATTGATTACGTCTCTAAATGGGTTAAGGTCAAAGCACTTCCAACAAATGATGCCCAAGTCGTGCTTAATTTCCTTCAGAAGAACATCTTCACCAGATTTGGTACTCCTCGAGTCATTATCAGTGATGAAGGCACTCATTTTTGCAATCGAAAGTTCACTAATCTTATGGCCAGATACAATATCAATCATCGGGTAGCTACAGCATATCATCCCCAGACCAATGGTCAAGCTGAAGTGTCTAATCGGGAAATCAAGCGTATTCTAGAAAAGGTGGTGAGTCCTTCAAGAAAGGATTGGTCTCTGAAACTTGATGAAGCCGCCTGGGCTTATCGAACGGCATATAAAACACCTTTGGGAATGTCACCATATCAGCTTGTCTACGGGAAAGCTTGTCATTTGCCGGCGGAATTGGAGCACAAGGCTTATTGGGCTTTGAAGAAGCTAAATTTCGATCTTACAGCCGCGGGTGAGAAGAGAATGGTGCAACTCCATGAGATGGACGAGTTTCGCTTGCAAGCTTATGAGAACAATAAACTCTACAAAGAAAAAGTGAAGAGATGGCATGATCGTCGTTTAGTCAACAAGGTCTTTGTTCCTGGCCAACCCGTGTTGTTATTTAATTCTCGCCTTCGTCTATTTCCAGGAAAGCTTAAGTCGAGATGGTCAAGGCCCTTTGTTGTAAAAACCGTGTTTCCGCATGGAGCGGTTGAGATTTTTGAGAAATCACCTGATCAGTCATTCAAAGTCAATGGTCAGAGATTGAAACCGTACTTTGGTGAGGTATCGAATCGTGGGGCTGAAACCGCGGTTCTTGCAATTACTGAGTAAATCATGGAAGTCACGTCAAGCTACTGACGTAAAAGCAGCGCTTCGTGGGAGGCAACCCACGCTTTGGTATTCTTATGTTGTTTATTGAAAAAAAAAAAAAATAGTGAAACATTTGTTAACAAACACCCAGCCGAAACCATACATACATACACCCACATCTCTTATACTCCTAACCCTAAAATTCTCTCTACCCAAAAACCTATACCTCACCCCTTCTTAAATTCAAATCCTACATCTTCCAAACCCATCTCAAATCCTAACCCACTAATCCCCTCTTTATTCCAAATCATTCAACTTCCATACAAGCTTCAAGATTTCTCTAATTCAAGTTTGGGGGAGTGCTTTCAAGGTTCTCATCTTCAATTCAAGTGGTAATATTCTCTCTTAATTTAATTATTTAGTGAATTGAATTGTTGGAATTGGGATATTGTGTGTGTGGAGATATTGTTGAAATTGTGTTGTTCAAAGAGTGGTATGGCTCCCAAAAGAGTACGTGTGGCGAGTAGTAGTAGTTCGGAGGAGGAGGTGGAGGCGAATTATGATGTGGATAAATTTGTTTCTAAGGCGGCTCAAGATGAGTTTGAAAATTTATTGACGAAGGCCGTTGTTCAGGAGAGGGGTTTTGAGCCTTCGAGTGAGGATGGCGAATTGAGAGATATGGTGAGGGAGTTAGGTTGGGTGATGTTTTGTGCTAAGCCTGTGGCAGTTCCCTTGAGCATTGTTAGGGAATTTTATGCCAATGCCAAGGATGACAATAATGGAATCACTATGGTTAGGGGACAAGCAGTTGCTTATAAGCTTGGGTATATCCGGCGTGTTTTGTCTCAATCACCGAAGCCTAGAAATGTTGAGGATTGGGGGCAGAAAACTAGGGATGATGTTGACCTAGATGCTATCATGGCGGGGATGTGTATCCCGGGTACGGTTTGGAAGTATAAGGCAGGTTCAACCACGCCGAGTACGTTTCCGGCAGCTGCATTGACTAGGTATGCCTGAGCTTGGTTCTTGTTTATTTGTGCTCGTGTAATGCCTACTTCCCATGTTACTGAGGTTAATGTTGATCGTGCCATCATTTTGTGGGGTATTTTGAACGGGAAGTATATTGATCTTGGGGAACTAGTCTATCAGAATATCTTGAAGTTCTTGAAGGGTGGTACGACAGGCGGGATCCCACATGCAGTCATTATTGCTGAGTTGTGTGTTCATGTGGGTGTTCGTTGGCATAGTGATGAGACGCTGCTCAGGCCGAGGGGTTCTATTAAGCACACGGCTATAAATAAGATGGCGGAGTGGCCGGGTGGTATTCCTCACCCTAGGGGTCTTGGTTATGTTGAGATTTTTGAGGGGGGTGGTGATCCACCACCGGTTGAGCAGTGAAAGGCAGAGTGTATTAACTTGTAACACTATAACTAATGTAACTCAATTAAAAGAAAAGATACTTAACCAGAAGACAATCAAGAACAAGAAGTCACAAGAAATCAACACTAAATGAAGACAAGGTAATTGATACAATTGAACATGTTAACTATGATCAAGCCAAGAAGAAATCATTGAGAGAAGTTCAAGTCAAAGTTGTTCAGGCCTCAGTGATTTGAGAATTCGAGATTCAAGATCATAACTATCAGTATCAACAAGACCAATTGATTTCAAGTGAACAAGAAGGAAAGCAAATATTGGAAAGCCAAGTTACTAAGTGAATATGGTAATTTATTCAAGAAGCAGAAACACTATCAAGACTAGTCACTTATGAACCAGACCAGTGCATCAAGTGTCAGGACATTGATAGCAAGTTTATGTCAGTAATAAAGATCCATGTTCAAGAGCTTGTAGAAGAACAAAGAAGATATGAAGATATCACAAGCTCAAGATGTGCATTGAAGTTTCAAGTTGAAGACCAGAATATTTTCTAAGTACTAAATGTTCTAGATGGCTAAGTCGAAATTCTCAAGTAGAAGTTCTACTTAGAATTTCGAGATGGCTAAGTAGAAATTCTCAAGTAGAAGTTCTACTTAGAGTGCAGCTTCAACATGACACATGGCATCTTCTGATTGGCAGATTTCCAAGCTTTCAAGATAAGACAAGATTTATGTGGACATCATTGGGCCACGTACATCTTAGTCTTTGAAGACTACAGGTCATAGATTACATGTAGTATAAATAGAAGCACTTGTGTAATGTTTTAGTTAGTGAGCAATATTGAGAAAAACACAAGAGAAAGAGAGAGAGTATATTCACAGAGCTTAGAATCATTCACTTCTCTCTGAACTTCTGTTATACTTTGTAATGAATGTTGTAGCAACCTTTTCAAGTTATATATAAAGAAATATATTCCTTGAATCTGTGTGTTCATTTATTGCATCGTATTTATTGCTTCTCATAATCGAAAAGTTGTATTCACCCCCCCTCTACAACACATTTGGACCTAACAATTGGTATCAGAGCGGATGTTTAACATACAAAACATAGATCCTTGTGTTTGGTAGAAGAATCGTGAGTTTTCATTTTCTAGATCTACTTTTCATTTTTTCGAAAAGTGTGCTTTAATTCGTTTCCAGTGAAAACTCATCCGGGAAAAATTATTTAAATACTCCAGGTGTGATTATTTGGCTTGGGTGTATTTTAATTAATTTTTGTGAATTAATCTGGGTTCATTGATATTTGGTGTTCTTGAGTGTTCATCATCTGTTCTTGTCAAAGAAGATAACCCAACAACTTTTTGATCTCCTTTTTCAAACAAACAAAGATAGTCAAAAAGGTGTTTTTGTACTTTTGATTTGATTATTATTCCTTGGCCGAAAGCAAAAGAAAGTGTACTCAGTGCTTTGCAAGTGGGTTAGTCACTTTCGGTGTGTAAAGTAATCAAAAGTCAAAAAGGTGATATTGTTTATTCAATATTAAAGTAATCTGCAGAAAATTATTCCAAGGACAAAAAGTTCTACATAGAATTTCTACTTGAGATTTTCTACATAGAATTTCGACTTGGACAATTTCTACTTGGTGAATTTCGACTTGGACAATTTCTACTTAGAGAAATTTCGACTTGAGCAAAATTTCTACTTAGAGAAATTTCGACTTGGCAGAAGTTCTACATAGATATTCTACATAGCCTAGTCTTGGGTACTTAGAAACTTTTAGTGACCAGATTTGAAATGGCTCCTAAAAATTCTTTCAAGATCCCAATGTTCAACCGAGATCACTATGAAGAATGGGTTTTCAGAATGAGACTCTACTTAGAGACTATTAACCCCGAGTATCTGGAAGTCCTTGAAAAGGGTAAGTTCGTTCCAATGAAAGCTATTCCTGAGCGTATGGAAGGAGAGGAGGTTATACCTGCTCGGTCTGAGCCTAAAAAGGCAGCGGACTTTACGGATGCTGACAAGGAGCAAATAGCTTATGACACTTCTGTAAGACAAACCTTGATGGAATCTCTCGATCATGAAATGTTCAACATAGTCAAGGGTTTGAATACAGCAAAGAAGATTTGGGACAAAATAGAAGTTGTCATGGAAGGATCTGCAGAGGTCAGAAGCAACAAGACACTTATACTCAAGATGGAGTATGACACCTTTAGAATACGAAAAGGAGAAAGCATAACAGATGTCTATCTACGATTCAGTCAGTTGGTATTAGATTTGAATCTGAGAGGTGTTACTCTCCCCATGGTTGAAACCAATACAAGATATTTGAGGAACCAGCCAAAGAGCATTGAACATAGAGTCTACGCAATCAGAGAAACCAGAGATTTGCATACAACTTCTCTGGAAGAATATTATGGAATTCTGAAGACCTATGAGCTGGAAACTCTTCAAGATCAAGCATGGGACAATGATTCAAAGGGAAAAGAAACTGCATCAGGATTAGTTGCTGATGAGGAAGAGTCTAAGAAGGCAATGGTTGCAGCAAAGCCTAAATCATCACCTGCACCACATCAAGTTGATAATGATGACGAGTGTGCATCTAACAGTGATGATGACTACTTCACCCAAGAAGAGCTGGACAACATGGACGATAGTGTCGTGGCATACATGGCAAGGAAGTTCAGCAACATGAGATTCAGAAAGAGCAACCGACCACAGAGAAATTCTTCATCTTACTATCGGGCTGCTAAGGGTGGTGGTAGTTCGTCAGGCTACAAAAGCAAAGGCAAGAGTACCAGCTACAAATCTCCGTTGGATTTCAAAATGAAGTTCAATTGCTATAATTGTGGTGAACCTGGACATTTTGCCTCAGACTGCAAAAAGCCTAAACAGACTTATCCAAAAGAGACATTTGAAGCCCTCAAAAGCAAGTATGAATCGCTGGTGAAAGAAAAACATGGTAAAAGAGCTTTAGTAGTAACAGAAGGAAGAGCTTGGGATGATTCAGATGAGGAAGATGTTACTCATGTAGCAAACTTTGCGCTCATGGCTGAGACATCAGAGGAACCAGAGGGCATTAAGCAAAAGAGAAATAAAGTTATATGGGTGCTAGATAGTGGAGCATCGAGGCATATGACTGGAAACAAGTCCCTGCTTACAGAGTTGGTTATGAAAGCTGGTTATGGCACAAAAAATTATCTCACTTAAACTTCAAAACGATGAATGCTCTCGCGAGGCGAGAATTGGTGAGAGATCTACCTCAAATGGAATTCGCTCCGAAAGGACTCTGTGAAGCCTGTGAAATGGGAAAGTCGAAGCGAGCCTCGCATAAAAGCAAAGAAATTTCAAGTATCACTGAGCCTCTGCAACTTCTTCATATGGATTTGTTTGGCCCAGTGAATGTCCTATCTTTGTCTAGGAAAAGATATGCATTGGTAATCGTGGATGACTTCTCCAAGTATACATGGGTATTGTTCGCAATGACGAAAGACGAAGTACCTTTCTTAATCATTGATCACATCACTCAAATTGAGAATGTTTCAACACTTACTGTGAAGACGATTAGATCAGACAATGGCACTGAATTCAAAAACGCAGTGCTAAATGACTTCTGTGTATCTAAAGGAATACGTCGTCAGTATTCAGCCCCGAGAACTCCACAACAAAATGGAGTAGTTGAAAGGAAGAATAGAACATTGGTTGAAGCAGCAAGAACTTTGTTGTATGATTCGAAACTTCCTCTGTATTTCTGGGCAGAAGCAGTGAGTACCGTGTGTTACACTCAAAATCGATCCTTGATCATAAAAGATAAAGAAAAGACACCATGTGAGTTAATGAACGGAAGAAGACCAACAATCAAATACTTTCATGTCTTCGGAGCAAAATGCTATGTACTAATAGATGATGAGAATCTAGGCAAGTTTGCAGCAAAAGCTCGTGAAGGAATCTTTGTTGGTTACTCCACAGATGTGGTAGCAGCTTATAGGGTGTTCTTAGTAAATGATCGAAAGGTGACTGAAAGCTACAACGTCAGATTCGACGATACCAAACTCTCATCAATTTCAAGAGATTCTAGTGAACCTGAGTCCTTAAAATTTCAGAATCTGGACTTAGAAGAACTTGAAGATGAACCTGAGTTGGTTGTCCCATTAAATGTTCCAAGTGTACGTGAAGAACCTGAGTCTAGTGAACAAGCTAATTCTACAAGATCAGGAGAGACTTCTTCAGTACGAACCGGCAACAACTCAGGGGGAGTAAATAGCAGCTCAAGGACTACTGTTCAAGGCTCAAGTCGAGTTGACTCTAGTTCTGTAGGAGCTGGCACTAACTCAGGGGGAGTTAGTGAAAGTATTCAAAGTAGTCAGCACCACAATTCAGAAAGTCATGCTGAATCATCAAGACAATTTCCAAGAGAACGAGTATGGAATAGAGACCATCCGTTTGAATTGATTATCGGTGATCCAGATGCTGGTGTGTCTACTAGAAGAAATGCAAGAGCTAACCTGGCTAATATTTGCTTATTTTCTGGGTTCTTATCCAAACTTGAACCTAAAGAAATAGAAGAAGCTCTTGGTGATGCTGATTGGGTGATTGCAATGCAAGAGGAACTCAATCAGTTTGAAAGGCAGAAAGTTTGGAAATTGGTACCCCGACCAAAGAACAAATCAGTAATTGGAGCAAGGTGGGTATTCAGAAATAAAATGGATGAAAACGGACTTGTAACACGAAACAAGGCTCGTTTGGTTGCAAAAGGTTATTCTCAGCGAGAAGGAATTGATTATGATGAGACCTATGCACCAGTTGCAAGACTTGAGGCAGTCAGGATGTTTTTGGCATTTGCAGCACATAAGAACTTCAAGGTTTTCCAGATGGATGTGAAAAGTGCCTTCCTGAACGGAGAGTTAGAAGAAGAAGTGTATCTGGAACAGCCGCCTGGCTTTATTGATCCAGAACTTGTAGATTTTGTGTATCTTCTCTTCAAATCTGTCTATGGCCTCAGGCAATCCCCAAGATGTTGGTATGAAACCCTATCTGTATTCTTAATTGAAAGTGGTTTTACTAGGGGAGTAATTGACAAAACATTGTTCTATAAGAATGTGAAGAATGATCTAATACTTGTTCAAGTCTATGTGGACGATATTATCTTCGGGTCATCGAATGAGCGCTTGTGCGAGAAATTTGCTAAGCTAATGCAAGACAAATACGAGATGAGCATGATGGGAGAGCTGTCCTTCTTCCTTGGGTTACAGATCAGTCAGAGAAAAGATGGTATTTTTATCTGTCAATCCAAGTACGTCAGAGATTTACTCAAGAAGTACAATCTAGAAGATGCATCAGTAGCCAAGACTCCCATGGCAACAGCCACGAAGCTTGATGAAGACAAAACAGGTAAACCAGTTGACATCACAAGCTATCGAGGTATGATTGGCTCACTTCTCTATTTAACTGCAAGTAGACCCGATATAATGTTCGCGACTTGTTTATGTGCAAGGTTCCAAGCGGATCCTAGAGAATCACATCTCATAGCCGTCAAAAGAATTTTTAGGTATCTCAAGGGCACACCAAATCTAGGAATTTGGTACCCAAGAGATACAGGTTTTAATCTAATTGGCTATACGGATTCAGACTATGCAGGTTGCAGGATTGATAGGAAAAGCACATCTGGTGCTTGTCAATTTCTTGGCAGAAGATTGGTGTCCTGGCAAAGTAAAAAGCAACATACAGTATCTACTTCTACTGCTGAAGCTGAGTACATTGCTGCTGGAAGCTGTGTAGCTCAAATACTGTGGATGAGGAACCAATTGAAGGATTATGGCATGGAGCACAAGAAAATTCCAATTATGTGTGACAACACAAGTGCCATTGCCATAACCAACAATCCTGTAGATCACTCAAGAACCAAGCACATCGACATCAGGTATCACTTCATAAGAGAACATGTCGAGGAGGGGACTGTGGAGCTACATTTCGTGCCCACAATGCAACAAATTGCAGATATATTCACCAAACCTCTTGATGAAGTAACATTCAATAGGTTGGTTGGTGAATTGGGAATGCTTAACACAAGTTAGTAAAGCCTTATATCTGTAAAATCCATGGTTATGTTGGTATATGCAAGCAATTTAATCATTATGTGTTTAGACTTTAAAATGCCTAATTAATGATTATTATAGGATGCATATAGTGTGATTTTGCATGAATTCAGTGTGTTTTAAGTGTCTTTTATAGCACAAATAATTGAATTTATGCTTGTTAGATTGCATGAACATAGGGGGAGTTAAATTCATAATATTCTAAATATTGCATGATTTTTAGATGAATTTACCTGTGTTTTTCATGTAATTAGAGGCCTTAGAATTATCAAGGAATGTTTTAATTATGTCATATATTAAAATCCTTGAATTGATATTTATATTAATTTGGCAAAATTAATTGTTGAGTTTTTCAAAGAAAAATTGTCAAATTATTCTAAGTATCTTCAAAATTTCGAGTTAGTTTCTATCTCGAAACTCATCTAGAAATTCGACTTGAATTTCGATTTGAGCTTCCAGAGTGAAGTTTTGAAAATTCTAAGTCTGGGAAGAATTTCGAGTTAGACTCTATCTCGAAATTCAACTCGAAATTCGACTTAGAGTTCGACTTAGAGTTACCAGTGTGCCTATTTATTTATTCTTCAAAATATTCGAGATAAATTCTATCTCGAACTCCATCTCGAAATTGAGATGTGGTTTCCATTATTGGGGATATTTTGAAATGATCTGAGAAAATAATTCGAGTTAGTCAATAATCTCGAGTTAGTCTCTATCTCGAAACTCAACTCGAATTTCGACTTGATGTTCGAGATAGAGCTCTCAGTTTGGTTAAGGGGATTTTTCGAGTTAACTCCTAACTCGAAGTCTATCTCGAATTTCTACTTGAATTTCGAGATAGGTTTCCCTAGTAAGGTTGTGTGCTATTTACATGGTCATTTACAAGATAAATGGTAAAGTTTTTCGAGTTAACAGCTATCTCGAACTCTATCTCGAAGTTCGACTTAAAAAGTTCGAGATAGACTTCGAGATAGACTTCGAGATAGAATTTCGACTTGAGTGTTCCCTGTATGTACTTAGTGTTTTTCACACTTTTTATCAGGGGCATTTCTGTCATTGCACATTCATGTCTATATATACATCTCTAACTCGATCTTTTCTTTCACTTTTACCTAATAGAGTTTTACAGCCGCACATATACATACAGGCGATTTCATATTCTCAACCATTGATTCGTGATTTTTGTGACAAATCTCATACGGACAACGAATTGATGCCCATTTTTAGACTGCTATAACCTGTGTGTCATCATTAATCACTGTTTTTGTGTGTTTGTGTAACGATTCATTTCTCTTGAGATATATACACACGTATATATACACACAATTTCACAGATCTGTTCAAAAAACGATTTTACACACACATACTTCACTGTTAAAGCAGATTTAATCACTGGTTCGAAATTTTCCTTCCATTAACTGTTTGTTGGAGCCCGTAGTTTGATTTTTCAAAAAGGAACTTTTGTGTTCTTGATAAATTAAAAGGGATATAACGGTTAATTGTTTAATTAATTGTTTTTCGAAAATTAAAATTAAAATTCAAATTTTTCTTTAAAGAAAAACTTTTAATTAAAATGGCTCACCAATTTTCACTTGCCAAAAACAATTTTTATAATATTTCTACGGAAATTGGTGATCAACTCCCGCGCTTTAAGTCTTGGATACGATTTCTCAATTTGTATTCCAAAGCTAGCGATGCTTTTACTGCTAAACCTACACTAGTGCATGATGCTTTACAGCAATTATGGACTAGTGCGGTTTCTTTTGGGAGCAAATCAACCCCCTTTGGTTTCAGGTTTACCTTAGCGGGTCAGGAATATGAGGTGACTGAACAAATTGTCAACAAGGTTCTGGGATTCCCCATTAAAGATGCTTATGATTCAGAAACTACAGCTGCAGAACGCCTCAGATTCTTTGAAGAAATAGGGTGTTATCCTCCGACTGGCCGGATCACTGGAAACATCCAAAAACAATTTCTTCATGTGGAATGGAATTACTTCTTCGAGGCCATCACAAGATGTTTTCGGGCACGAGAAAGCGATTACCATCAAATTTCCATTCCCATGTAAAACCTCGGAATTGCCCTAGCAAGAGAGCTGGATATCAATTATGGACGAATAGTTCTCTCTGAGATAGTGGCTGTGATGGGATCTCCTGCAAGCAGAGACCTCAACACCACAGATGTTGTCTGCTGGTTTCCTCGGTTCTTACAGATGCTGATTAATCATTTAGTACCGAAGGATGCTCTTGCTGTTAGACAGAGTTTTGCCAGAGGTCCAACATCTGCACCGCCAGGGATGGGCACTAAGTCACTTTCAACAGTTGAAAATCGGGATAAACATCATGGAAAACCGATGTCTATTCCTGATACCTTACAACAGTGGCTTACATATGATGAGGGAGTTACCACCTTGATGGAATTCTCGCAAGTTTCATCACATGCTCAGAATCGGTCTGCTCATGCTGAGGCATTTGAAGAGATTCCTGATGAACAAAGCGGAGACGAGCAAGGTAATGAATCAGGTAATCTCTCTCGACATTCTACTCATTCCTCTTCCTATGTTTCTGATTCCCAGACCCAAGAGACTGCTAGCCCGCAGAATCTATCCCAGGGTGAGAGCTATATTTCTAATTCCTTACCACCCCAGTCACCGGAATCCAAACAGCCAGCACATATAGATGTAGGAAATGATGAGGAGAGTGACCCCGAAGAGCAGCCTCTTACTCGAAAGAAAGCCAAAATTTCTCATGCTGTTACTTCTAAATCTCAGTCAAACCCTAGAGTGTCACACGCAACCACTCCACCTCACGAGAGTGGTTCACCCCTTGAACAATCTGCACATAGGGATTTTGATTTTGATGATGAGTATGTACCTTTTGAAGATACTGTTGCTTCAAGAGGACATGAAGCTTTAAAAGCTTCAGCCGTACCTTCACCGGTACGTACTGATGCTACAAAGAGGATCGGTTCTGATGTTGTACAAGAACACTTTGTAGCCTCTCAGCCTGAGATTCCAACTCAGGAACAAACAGCAATTGATCCCATAACTGCAAATTATATTTCTTATCAAGTTTCTGCAGGTACTTCTTCATATTTTGGATCAATTATTGAAGACATACACGAGCGTGAGACAGGGAGTGTGTGTGAGAGGTTAGGGAGAGAGGGACCTTCATTTTTAAGGCCCGAAACCGAGCGCCAAATACCAACAGAACGAGTATTAGAGCGAGGTCACCTAAACCAAACACCGTCCCTTAATTCTGAAAATCTTGAATCTCGTATGTCTTCTATGGAAAATCAAATGAAGCAGTTTGGGCAGTCAATGGGGCAGTTAGGGATGAATGTTGGAAATAATCAAAGGGCACTTGACGACTACGCAGCACGAATGGCAATTCAAGCTTCAGCTTTTACTGTTTTGACAAATCAGGTAAATGACTTGGGCCATGCTGCTGGTGTCTTTGGAAACACCCTGAATGACAGGATGGGAGCAATGGAGCTTACAATGGATAATCTGGCTGTGGAGATAAGCAGAGTTATGTTCGCAATCAGAAGTTTTGTGCCTCAGGAGTGTTTCGCGCCGCAACAACCTCCCCCCGATGCTGGTACAGGTGGTGCTAGTGGAGCAGGACCCTATGGTTCTGGTTTTGAAGATTTTGATACAGCTGGTGGATCTGGAGACCAGGGTGGAGTTCAGGATAACTCACCTAAGGGGGAGAGTATAAAGGAGACGAGACAGCAGGGAGTTCAAATTGAAGAAATTCCAGAACAAGCTGATCTTGTAAAAGAAATGGAAATTGAGCCATCTATTGATGAAGAGGCTATTGAAGAAATTCCAGAACAAGCTGATCTTGTAAAAGAAATGGAAATTGAGCCGTCTATTGATGAAGAGGCTCTAAGAAAGAAAAAGGGTAAGGCAATAGCGATTGAGCAAGATGAGCCATTCATTGATCTGAGTCATCAAGAAAAAGTACAGGAGGTACTTGACTCAGATTCCGATATGGAAGACGCACCGTTGAAACATGCTATAAAGAGATCACTGAAGGATCAAGGTGGAGGTGCTGGAATGTCTTTCGGATTGCCTGAAGAAATTACTGTTGATGAGGAAACCCTTGAAGCTCAACAGTTAGCCTTGGATCAAGCTGAGTTCTTTAAAATGAAGGCAATGCAAGATCGTGCTGCGTTTCAGGAAAAGAAAGCGGAGCTATAAGGAAAGCAGTACGATTATGAGCTTGCAAGGCTAGCTGATCCTCAGATTGATCTGGACAATAGAAGGATAGGGCAGAAGTGGGATGACGCGAGAAAGATATTGATAGGACCCTGTACAAAAGGAGATCATAACAAGGAGGCAGATGATCTGTTCTACAACCTAAATTTGCAGAATCCAATGGCTGCTGACTACATAAGTGCTTTAAAGAGATTAATTTCTAAAGTCAGGGTTGGATACAATTCAACGCAAAAGGAGTGGCAGGTTATTTTGTCTTTCACAGAAGGAGTCCCAATGTCTTTCATGTATGTGGATGACCAATTCATGACGAGAAGATCTGCATCAGAGTTGTTCTTGCTAGCAACAAAAATTCAATACTCTCATTCTGAGAATCTAAGCATTCTGTATAGGGATCAGTTAATGCGGCTAGCAGAGGACAAGGGTCCAGAATTCTCAGCATATCCAAATGTTGTCCGGATGGTGGTCGACAGTAAAATGAAGAGGGTGAGCCTGGAGGAAAAGGACTTAATGGAACTTTCAGTGGAATCTCTTAAGGCTGTCTGTAGGCAGATGATGGGTAAGGGATTCGCTTCTGAGCTTAAAGATAAATCAGTGAAGATCATTGAAAGTGTCATACTCAAGAAGAGCAATGAGGTGTGGAAGTGTGATGTCATTGCTCCTAACCCTCTTGATAATGTGAAGATTGAACCAGAGCTGATAGAGAGGAATTGGAATATTCTTCAAGCAATGAAGAATGTTGATGAAGCTCTGAATCTTCCTACTGGAGAACTGGAACAAGGAGAGATAAGGGAGGCAGTTGGTGTTCCGGGAAGAGACAGTGTATACTGGATACACTCTTTTGTTGATAATACAGCTGATGCCTTAGTATTCATAGATGCAGACCAGAATCAAACATTCTTGCATATGAGTAAATAATGGCTGCTGCAGACTCAAGATGCTGCATTTCTGGAGAAAGTGTTATATTTGTTCAAATGGGAAGATGTGGAAGTTAAGTATGTGACAGAAAAGCAGAGACTCGTGAGTTACCTATCTGATGTAGTAGTGGAAAAGAAGCGATTGGAGCGAGATGCGGCTAGTGTCCACAATACTAACCGTGTCATAGGCTATCCCAAAATGATCTATTGTCAGTTTAAAGCTGATAAAACTCATAGGAAACCTCGGCTTATAATGAAGAAATTTGAGGAAATTCCAGAGATCAGGACTACTCAGGAGGTGGACAAACTCAGAAGGCTTTTCAAACATCCTTACCCAGAACCCAGGAACCCTCTAGAGATGGAAGCAGTAAGTTTGTTGAATACTAGGTGGACGCAACTTCATAATCCAGTATATAAGAAACAAAAGCAGCAGGAGGAGAAGCGCAGAAGGCAGAAAGAAGAAAAAGATCAAGCTGCTGAAGCTAGGAAAAGGAAACGGAATTAGGGTTAAAGGTCAGAGTGGTGTGAACTTGAAGTTGGAAAAACTTCATGTCTTTCGGTTGCTTTAACTCACTTGAGGAAAATTCATCTTAGAATGAATCCAATAAGGTGATATAAGTTTGACTAAAAGATATGAAATAATCCAGGTGATAGGAATCATTCAAATGATCTTTAATTCGAGGTTCGAATTCTGTTTCTAGTTTAAGTTCTTTGTATTGTTTTCAAGTACTTTTCAATTGTATATTTTTCAAGAATGTAATGTTAATTATCTTTTCTCGTCTCTTGTTTAGTTGAGTTATCCTTCATTAATTTGAATGTCATTGTTAGACAATCAAATTGGGGGAGATTGAAAGGCAGAGTGTATTAACTTGTAACACTATAACTAATGTAACTCAATTAAAAGAAAAGATACTTAACCAGAAGACAATCAAGAACAAGAAGTCACAAGAAATCAACACTAAATGAAGACAAGGTAATTGATACAATTGAACATGTTAACTATGATCAAGCCAAGAAGAAATCATTGAGAGAAGTTCAAGTCAAAGTTGTTCAGGCCTCAGTGATTTGAGAATTCGAGATTCAAGATCATAACTATCAGTATCAACAAGACCAATTGATTTCAAGTGAACAAGAAGGAAAGCAAATATTGGAAAGCCAAGTTACTAAGTGAATATGGTAATTTATTCAAGAAGCAGAAACACTATCAAGACTAGTCACTTATGAACCAGACCAGTGCATCAAGTGTCAGGACATTGATAGCAAGTTTATGTCAGTAATAAAGATCCATGTTCAAGAGCTTGTAGAAGAACAAAGAAGATATGAAGATATCACAAGCTCAAGATGTGCATTGAAGTTTCAAGTTGAAGACCAGAATATTTTCTAAGTACTAAATGTTCTAGATGGCTAAGTCGAAATTCTCAAGTAGAAGTTCTACTTAGAATTTCGAGATGGCTAAGTAGAAATTCTCAAGTAGAAGTTCTACTTAGAGTGCAGCTTCAACATGACACATGGCATCTTCTGATTGGCAGATTTCCAAGCTTTCAAGATAAGACAAGATTTATGTGGACATCATTGGGCCACGTACATCTTAGTCTTTGAAGACTACAGGTCATAGATTACATGTAGTATAAATAGAAGCACTTGTGTAATGTTTTAGTTAGTGAGCAATATTGAGAAAAACACAAGAGAAAGAGAGAGAGTATATTCACAGAGCTTAGAATCATTCACTTCTCTCTGAACTTCTGTTATACTTTGTAATGAATGTTGTAGCAACCTTTTCAAGTTATATATAAAGAAATATATTCCTTGAATCTGTGTGTTCATTTATTGCATCGTATTTATTGCTTCTCATAATCGAAAAGTTGTATTCACCCCCCCTCTACAACACATTTGGACCTAACAAGCAGGTACCTCCACAGCCACACCTAGACAGAGCGGGACCTTCTCAGGCACAGACGAGTCAGGGTACTGTGGTTTTCAGTGATGCTCAGTTCAGACGCATGTTGAGGCGTCAGGATACTACGAATGCCATGCTACACAGATTTGCTACAGACTTGACTCAGTCATTGGATGGAGTGTACCAGCAGCAGGGTTTTCAGGTCACATGGCCCATCTTCGGAGCGCACCACGTCTATCCACCACCAGATACACCACCCGAGGAGGGTGGAGATGCCGACGACTAGGGGAGTATCTCTTGTACCCTTTAATTTTACCTTCAATGAGGACATTGAAATTTTTAAGTTTGGGGGTGATTTTAGGGTATCAAGAGTCATTGCATTGCATATAGTTGCATATTCATGCATATTCATGTAGTATTTGTGCATTTAGCTTTGCTATGCCATTTAAATTGCATTTAGGATGCCATGTCATATAGCTTTAATTAGGATTGTAATATCATGTTGTGCATGCATTTCATGCATTTCATATGATTCCACTTGAGTGTCTGTTTTTGGCTCGATAGGTCGACGTTAATTTGAGTGTGATGACAATGAATAGAGGGTTGATTTAAGTACTTATGAAATTGACTTGCATGTGTCGGGAACACAATCTTTTCACGGTCTCACTGTGTGCTCTTGGGCTAGATCGAGTCATACCTTGTTTGGCTGTTGAGATTTAATCACTTATTTATATCTAGAATTTTCGTTATTACCTCGATGGCGTAGGAGCACTTAAGTATAAGTTTGGGGGAAAACAGGGATTTCATGCTAAAGGTCGTGTCGTAGTGTAATAATGGCTAGGCGTCAAATGGCTAGTAGCCGGCTCATATTTAATATGAGTAGTCTAGGAGGGTGAGATAGTGCACCCATGTTGAAAAAAAAAAAAAATTTATAAAAAAAAAAAAAAAAAAAAAGTTGAGAGAATAAAAAAATGAGGGATTGTGAGAGTGTGTGTATGCTAATTGGCTAGGGTGAGCTCTTTAGTACTCGAGCAATTAAGTTCTAGGGGATTTTATGCCTAGTGACCTAAGACTTTTCCGGTCTGGGATCCACTAACCTAACGCTCGTTACATGGGTGCTATTGTATAAGCCTTTAGGGGTCTCACTCATTGCATGGTCATCAAGCATGTATATATGATGTTTTGTGTCGTTTGTTTAGTAAAGCATGAATCCTTGTCTACCTTGAATGATGATGGCGGTGTCTTTGAGTCATGGAGTGTTTAAAGTCTATTCTGTTTATAAACATGTGATTGTTTTGGCGAAGGATGAGTTATGCCTTTTATCTAGTTTCGAGAGTATACTTAGTGAGAAATGCACACACCACGTTTCCGAGCATGTAATGGTTAATATACGGGGCCTTAGTCGAGCTCTGTTTGGAGTTGTTGCATTCTTGAGGCGTTTGCTTGTTGAGTTGGATTTGGTAACTTTTGTGGGATCATTGCATTAGGACATGTTCGTAGTATCATCACATTTCATTTTTAGTTTTATTCATGCATCATTTTAGGTTGAGTTTGCATTGCTTGAGGACAAGCAACGGTTTAAGTTTGGGGGTTTGATAAGTGGATTTTATATCCACTATTTACCTTCCGTTTAGACTTTAATCGTTTGCAAGTTCTCAAGTTTCGTTGTCATTTAATATGTTTTTATGTAAATTTTGTAGGTTTAATCGTGAAGGCATTATGGTGCTAAATTGGTGATATGGTGGTGTGAAATTAATCTAGAGCTTTTGGAGGAAATTCAAGGCTGGAAAATAAGTTAAGTACTAGAAGCTGTGAGCTAGTCCAGGAAGGTTGAGGCGCTCTTGCGCGCTAGCTTAGAGCAGCAGCGCTCGAAGGGGGATCTTCCAGGGACATCCGAGCGCACCTGCGCGTTATGTGAGCGCCACTGCGCGAGAAATAGGGCATCCAGGCATCACTCCGCGCAACAGCACGCGTTCTAGTGCAACGGCGCGCAAGGAGAGGTTTTTCCAGGAGACCGCGCGCGCTCCTGCGCGCATTGGGGCGCAGCTGCGCGATGGACAGGCAGGCAACAGGCGCAACAGCGCAAGAATTGAGGCGCAGCGGCGCTCTTTGAGGCGCTATGACGCTTGGGTGTTTTTTTTGGCAGATTTCTTTTGCTTTATTTCGGGTCACAAATGTTTGGGCCTATTTTAATGAGGGTAATAGCTGAACCTTATATGTAATATAGAGACCTAAAAACAACATCTATCGTTGTTCTTTATTTTTCTTTTTAGCATCTATCAACATTTTCATTTATTTTTCAAGAACAATTTCAAGGAAATTCTCCAAGCTAGTGACAAGCAAGGATTATTCTTTGGAACCTTTGTACTCTTCTATTTTGGGGATTTATTTCTAAACCTTATTTCTCTCTTCTATATTTATTTGCTTGTTTTAGAATTATGTTATCCATGGAACCCATGATGGCGATTGGGTCGATTATGGGCTAAATCGGTATCATGGGATTTTAATGGATTTTTCTATGGATTCTAGTAATTAAGTGTTCTTAAGCCTTGGTGTGTGATGGATTGAATTGATTGCCTAGTATGATTATGCGTATTCGTTATAAGTGAGTCGCGAACACTTGTAATTGTTTGTTTAATCCTAGTGAATGCGAAAGTGGATCTAGGGTTTAGAACAATTCATGCTAGCATAGGTTTTTGCATGTGAAGAACATGTATTAAATTGTGGTGTAATTCTACCCGTCTTGCACTGACTATGTGGTTTTATGGATGCTTGTTTTTAAACCGATGTGTGTTCAATTGCTATAGACATATAGGGACTACACATATTTGGTGACTACTTGACTTCTATCAATTGTGGATGATCAGTAGGATGGTATATGCACAACGAAAGTTGGTGTGTAGCAGTTTAGTGCATCTAATCAGTAATCAACTCTGTCACATACTAGGTTAAAGGGCATAATATTCTAGATGAAGTGGTTAATGAAATTGAAATCCCATGTTTGTTTATTATAAAGTAAAAGTTAAGTTATTTTCTCGTAATTTCCATAGTTGGTAATTAATCATTAGTTAAGCAAAACCAAAATTGTGATTGTCTTGGCAGTGAGTGTAATTCGTAAGCTGGTGTATAAGTGAACAAAACGAACAAATTGAGTCTCTGTGGGAACGAATCCTATTTACCATATATTACTTGTTGACCACGTTCTCTTGCGTGAATAAGTGCGAACAGGAAGTCACAAATTATATTAATAGTATTATATAAATATAATAATCCCTTGACACGTTCAAGATTCCAATATTTCAGAAGATCCATGAAAACATCTTCGGAAATAGTTTCTGGTCGATTTTGTCTTCTTTCAACATCAGTTTCATACTTATCAAAATGATTTTTCTTCACCTTGTGTTTGTGACCTTTCCAACATTCACCAATAGCCTTCAAAACCCATTTTTTACCTTCTTCTGGCACCATATATTTAGTCTGCAGTACAACAATATAATTATTAACATAATGTGTAAAAAAAATTATATTATAGAAATTATTCACTTATATTGACAAACTCCCATATCTCTTGTTTTCTCGAAACCTTTCTCCAGTCAGCATAATTCAATGGTGCAAATATTTCTTTCCTTGACACTGTACCAAAAAAGTAGCTGAACTCATTCAAGGTCGCGTCATCAGGACCAATTGGCTGGTTAAATTCATTCAGGAAGATTGGTTTACGTTCTGAAAATGGTCGTGTTTGTACATTTAGTAACATTGTAGGTCCTCTCCTTCTTTTAATTTGCGATGCAACAAGTTGAGATTCATAATCATCCATCTGGTCTGGTAAATTAACCTCATCACCATTGAAGTCTTCTTCTAAACTCTCCATCCTTTCAACCTGGTCTGTATGTTCAACTGTATGTGTATCAGTCACTTGAAACAACCTCTGATGTTGTGCTTGTTGATCATGCTCTTCTCGCTGTCTTAGTTTTAAGAAACAGTCATATGAACCTGCTGAAGGTGAGGTGTGCTGTCCACTTCGTTTACCATGGGGATTTGCAGTAGTGCTAAACTTTGGAGATGAAGACTGCAACTCATCAATACCTAAGAAGTTCTTTTCAGTCTCTTGTCCCTGTTTCCTTTTAAAGTTATTACTTGTAGACAGAGTAGAGCTCAATGATGCATGTTTTAATCCTCCCATCATCAAATTTTGATTTTTAAGGCCAAATTCTGATGACTTGCATTTTAGTCCACCCAAAAAAGGATTTTGTTTCGTTCCATCCTACATGACATTCACACCAAAAAATATATATTCAAAATATAATGGAGCATTATTGGTATTTTGTACACTAAAATAGATCAAGAAATTCATAAACCTGAAAACTAGCAAATCCCTGCATCTGCATAGAACCTTGGCCAGTAGCTAGCTTTTGTGCTTGATCATTTTGCATTTTAGGTAAACTTTTGGCATCCTACATGACCATTCACATCGAAGCCTGTTATTAGCCTTGCTAAAAAAAATCTTATAAAGTAATATAAATGAAAGAATGGAGAAAACCTGGCAACTAGCAAAGCCCTGCATTTGCATAGATCCTCGGCCAGTAGCTAGCTTCCGAACTTGATCATTCTTTACTATTTTAGATGCATTTGTCCCATCCTACATACATGACCATTCTTGTCGAGTTACAGATATTTATGATATATTAGATCATTTTTATCTTACAAAGTAATATAAATAAAAGAATTGAGAAAACCTGGCAACTTGTAAAGCCCTGCATTTGCATGGAACCTCGTCCAGTAGCTAGCTTCCGAACTTGATCATTCTTTACTATTTTAGATGCATTTGTCCCATCCTACATACATGACCATTCTTGTCAAGTTAAAAATATTCATGATATATTAGATCATTTTTATCTTATAAAGTAATACAAATAAAAAAAATTAAGAAAACCTGGCAACTTGTAAAGCCCTGCATTTGCATAGAACCTCGGCCGGTAGCTAGCTTCCGAACTTGAACATTCTTTACTATTTTAGATGCATTTGTCCCATCCTACATACATGACCATTCTTGTCGAGTTACAAATATTCATGATATATTCGATCATTTTTATCTTATAAAGTAATATAAATAAAAAATTGAGAAACCTGGCCACTAGTAGTAAATCCCTGAATCTGCATAGAACCTTGGCCAGTAGCTAGCTTTTCTGCTTGATCATTTTGCATTTTAGGTAAACTTGTGGCATCCTACATGACCATTCACATCGAATAACAAATATTCATAATTTACTGGAGCATTTTTATCTTACAAATTAATATGAATAAAAGAGTTGAGAAACCTGGCAACTAGCAAAGCCATGCATTTGCATGGAACCTCGGCCAGTAGCTAGCTTCTGTGTTTCATCATTCTTTGGTATTTTTTATACGTTCTTTCCTTCCTACATGACCATTCACATCCAATAACGGATATTTTTAATCTACTGGAGCATGTTTTTATCTTATAAAGTAATAAAAATAAAAGAATTGAGAAACCTGGCCACTAGCAAAGCCCTGAATCTGCATAGAACCTTGGCCAGTAGCTAGCTTTTGTGCTTTATCATTCTTTGGTAATTTAGATACGTTCTTCCCATCCTACATACATGACCATTCAAAATGTAATTAAGTATAGTATTTAAGAACCTGGCAACTTGCAAAACCTCGTACTTGGATACAATCTTGAGCAACAGACAGCATCTGAACCTGATCATTGTTTGGCATTTTAGACACATTTTGTTCAGCATGAGGAAAACTTGTTCGTCCTGCTAGTTGTTGTTGTTGCTGCTGGAGCATCATTTTTGAATTCAAGACAACTTTCATGTGACCAGCTGGACATATTTGGGTAGTTTTTCCTTTCGATCCCGGTATGCTTGTTTGCTTCATGTTAAGATCTGTAAGAATATAGTTATCAATCACATCATAGTCAACATCTTAGAAATTTATACAGTAGGAAAAGTTTGACACACACAACACGGTGAAAACCTAATAAAGTTAAGCTATACTACAATAAAATGGAAATAAAATTATCTACTTTCGGAGAAATATTTATAATATTGAACCTACCTATATCATCAAATCAGACTACATGATAAATTCCAAGTCACTATACTCTAATTCTTCTGATGATAGGTCTGTATTCACTTCATCATTTGTGTTGTTTAGGGGCAAATCAACAAAAAAATTTGGGATATCTTCTCGAAAACAACTAGCACTAATTTCATTGTCTTCTGTAAAAGGGTTAACATAAGTGTCACTAAGCTCCCCCCAGTATGAATCTGAAAGATTCTGAATTTGTTCATGATTTATTCGGAACAAATCTCTTGGTACGTATTTCATAACATAATGGCAACCTTTCTCGATGGGATCTTGAATATAAAAAAACCTGATGCACTTGATCAGCTCTAACAAAAGGATCTTCCTCGTAGCATAATTTGTTGGAGTTAACTTTAGGCAGTCCAAAGTCATCTTTCTCCTCATGAAACCAAACACATTTAAACAAAACAACACTAAATTTTCCTAAATAATTCACTTCAATAATTTCTTCTATGGCACCGTAGTAGTTAACATTTCTGGTGATCGGATTTCGATCCTTCGAGCTGGCAAAACTAGGAGTTAAAGCTGTTAAAGTAACACCGTTATTCTGAGTCTTACAGCGTTCATCTCGTGCTAAATTTGTACCCATTAATAAAGTAACCAACATACCGTTTCGCCACAACATCAGGACCCATTGACAACCAGACTATATGCCTTGAAACTAAACTTTGCATCTTAACTTTAGATCGAAACCAATCGTAAAATTCTTGGCTATGTGCTTGAGCTCTTGCCCACCTACTTCTTTTACCCCTACTTTTCATTGATTTCTGGTGTTCTCTACAAAAGAAGAATAATACAACAGTGCTTAGTAAAATAATATAATCAAATAAGTAGATATTTATAGATTTACGATAACTAAACTTACTCGATGTACTTTTCAACTTCTTTATCTTGACAGTTGAATAAAATATAACGATGTGCTTGATGTAACATGCTTGAAGGCATCTGGAAGGCCTTTCCAAACTTGTTCTTTTCCCCCTATTGGATGGCCTTGTGTGGAAAGTCTAGCACAAAATTCATCTTCTAAAGGCACAACAACATCGTACTGTTCTTCTTTGATCCTTCATCTAAATACCGTGTACAGAAAAGTAAACACTCTTTTGCTAAATATCCTTCGGCAATAGAACCCTCTGGTTTACTCCTGTTTCACACTTGAGATTTTAATTCACATAGGTACATCCATATACATGGTACTGGTCTAGTCAACATGATCTGACTGACCAAATGAATAGGTAAATGTACCATGATAGTAAAAAAACTCTGTAAAAATATTATTTCAAATTGACATAGAACTTCTGCAATTTCAGTTTGTAACTGTTCCATATCTTTTGGTTTGATAGCTTTACTGCATATTTTCCTAAAAAAAGCACCCAGCCTTATCAATGCAACTGCTACATGTTTTGGCAAAGATTTTTTGACAGCCACTTGCAACAAATACTGTAAGATGAAGTGGGCATCGTGACTTTTATACCCAGATACTATCTTATTATTAATATCAACACACCTAGAAATGTTAGAAGCGCAACCTTGAGGAAGTTTTGCATCTTTTAAAACTGAACAGAAAATACGTTTCTCATCTGCGGTCATTGAAAAGCAAGCCCTTGCTAACAAAACTTTTCGACTTGATTGATCAGTTAGCCGTATCGGATGAAGTTCTTTTCTTATTCCCAGCTCTTGCAAGTCTAAACGTGCACCAAGATGTTCTTTTGATTTCCCCTTGATATCTAATAATGTACCAAGAATACTTTCATAAATATTCTTTTCAATGTGCATCACATCAAGATTGTGAGGACATGGGTTGAACTTCCAATATGGTAGTTCAAAGAATATCGATTTCTTTCTCCACGGATTAGTACTATCTGGTTTACGCTTCTTCCTTCCCTTTCCAAAATAATTCTCAAAATTAGTTAACAGGCCCAAAACATAAGTACCTGTCAACGGATCAGGTGGTTTTCCTAACTCTATGTCACCATTGAATGATTGTTTATCGAAGCACCAAGGATGATTTACGTCCAAGAATCTACGATGACCCATATAGCACATCTTTTTGCTATGTTTCAAATACTGAGAGCATGTCTCATAATGACAAACAAAGCATGCAAACTTTCCTTTTGTTGTCCATCCACGTAAATTGGCATGTGCTGGGTAATCACTCACCGTCCATAATTGATTAGCACGGAGTTGAAATGTCTGATTGGTTGAAGCATCAAATGTTTCAATTCCGACCTCCCATAGCTTCTTCAGCTCTTCAATTATTGGCTGCAAATAAATGTCAATATCTTGCCCGGGCTCCTTTGGGCCTAGTATAATAGATGAGAGAAGTAGATATTCAGGTTTTGTACAGCTCCATGGTGGTAAATTGTAGATAATGAGTACTACTGGCCATGTACTATGAGATAAGTTCATTGCCCGAAATGGATTAAAACCATCTGTAGCAAGTCCCAACCTAACATTACGAACATCATTTCCGAAATCTGGATAGCGTAAGTCAAAGTCTTTCCAAGCTTTTCCATCTGCAGGGTGCCTTAGAATTCCATCTGTTGGTCGCTCTTTGGCATGCCACAACATTTCCTTTGAAATACTCGGGCACACAAATAGTCTTTGAAGCCTTGGTTTAAGCGGAAAATATCAAAAAACCTTAGCAGGAACCTTGTATGCTCCTACAGCACTACCCATTTTCCATCTAGAGGTACCACAAACATGACATGAATCTGAACCTGATACTCCTTCCAATATAAAATACAATCGTTTGGGCAACAATGAATTTTTTCGTACGTCATGCCCAAGTCTTTAACCACTTTTTTTGCTTCATTAAATGAATGCGGAATTTGTGCTTCAGGAAAAGCTTCTTTAAGTAGCTCTAACAAATCAGTAAATGCTGCATTGCTTATTCCATAAACACACTTTAAATGATACTCCCTCTGTCCCAACCAATTGTTTACACTTTCCTTTTTGGGACGTCCCAACCAATTCTTTACGTTTCCTAAAATAGTAAGTTTTAACACTATTACACCCACTACTTCACTTATTTTAACAATACTTTACACTATTACACCCACTACTTCACTTATTTTAACCATAAAATCACTATTACACCCACTACTTCACTTATTTTAACCATAAAATCACTATTACACCCACTACTTCACTTATTTTAATTGGATATCTTGGTCTCCGTGCTAAAAGCAAACGTAAACAAACACTTGGGACGGAGGGAGTATAGACGAATGATAAAGGAAAGTTTTGAAAAACTTTTACATCCTGGATACAACTCCTATTTTCCTTCCTCTACTAGCTTAACATATGTTTTTGCTTCTCTATTAGAATTATTCCCAATTTCTTGTTGGGTACTTCGGAAGTCCTGAATCACATCTCTAAACGTATCTTGCAATAGTTTGTCTACGTTATCACCACCAAAAGAGGCATTGGTATCAATATCATCTTTGATCAATATCATCTTTGAAATCCATCGTAGGCTGTATTTCTTCACCATGAAAATACCAATTAGTGTATCCAGGTGTAAATCCATCTTTTACCAGGTGATCTAATATAATTTTTCTGGGATACAAATACCGAAAGCAGCACTTCTTACATGGACAACAAATAGAATTACTTCTGGCTGACCTAGAAAAAGCTTTATCAAGAAAATCATTCACTCTCTTAATGTATTCATCTGAATATTTTGGAAGAGTCATCCAATCCTTGTCCCCGATATTCATGTTGATAAATTGTGTAATCTAATAAAAATGAAAAATATGTAATCTGTTATAATCTCAATGATAAAGTAACAAAAAGTAAAGTTAACAAAGGTGTTGTAGTAAAGCTGGGGCACGAGAGAGAAATGGAAGGAGAAAATATTAGAGGTTATTTATTACTTCTTTTTGGTTCAATTTTACAATCAAGCTGTAGGGTCTTATTTATAGTACAAATTAGTAGCATCTCCAGTGTAAACACTATATGTGAACACTTGTTAATTTTCTAGTCAATAAATGCTCCTGCTGTAAAACTCTGACAATAAAACTTTGACAATAACCTATCTAGAAGATATATTATAACACTCCCCCTTGATTGTCAAATATGAGTTATACAAAGATTGATTGCCTCATTAAAACCTTGCAAGGAAAAACCCAATGGGATAAAAACCTTACGAAGGAAAAAGAGTACAATCTCCCCCTGAATAAAACGTCTCATAATTTGACATCATGATGTAGCAAGTTCCTCAATCTTCGCATACCAATATTATTTCGCAGCTTTTCAAATGTTGATGTGGGTAGTGACTTTGTAAGTAAATCTGCCAGATTATCACATGAGCGAACTTGTTGTACATCAATGTCACAATTCTCTTGTAGTTCATGAGTGTAGAAGAATTTCGGCAAAATGTGTTTTGTTCGATCTTCTTTAGTATAGCCTTCCTTTAGTTGCTTGATGCAAGCTGAGTTATCTTCAAACATTATTGTTGGACTGTCTGAAATACTTGATAAACCACATGATTCTCGAATATGTTGAATGATAGACCGTAACCAAATACACTCTCTGCTTGCTTCATGAATTGCTAGTAACTCTGCATGATTTGATGAAGTTGCCACAATATGATTTGATGAATTGTTGGACTGTCTAAAATATATGATTTGATGAATTGCTAGTAACTCTGCATGATTTGATGAAGTTGCCACAATATGTAAATATATAACCGCTAACCGCAAGCGCACGGTATCTATTGTAGTAGATATTAGCAAATACGGGTCGATTCCTCAAGGAGACAGTTTCAATCTCAATTCAGTTGTTATCAATTGTTCTCAGTCACAAACGATTATTGGAGAATTGTGTTAACTACTAAAACAAATTTAACAAAGGTTTTAAATCAATTAATTCAGGGATCTAGGGCAATTCAGGTTCACCATGCTTACACCAAACAAATCACAAAAGTATAGCTTTTCAATGGGATTAAGTAATTAAAGCAATGGTTAATCTTTTTCAAGCATTAACACTCTCAGAATATCTAATGATGCTTTCACAATCACCTTCAATTCCGCTAATTGTATGTAAGCCTCTAGTAGTAAAATCTTTCGATCTATTACTCCTATTGCAATCAATTAATCCATGATATTGCGCAATTACACAAATTAAGAATTATAACATATCAATCAGAATTACTCTCTACCCATCAATTTACTAATCAAATTAAGCCCAAATCATGGTGCAAACATGGCTCCCCTTAATACCCTAGAATTAAACTACTCACTCATTCTAAGATTAAGACTAACAATAATAATCAAGAAAGCCATAATAAACATGTAATTAATAAGGAGAAGATAAGAAATACCTTAAACCTTTGAATAGCGAAGAACAATTAAATCCAAGAATTAAATTAACCAAGTGTTTACAAAGGAAGAGATGAAGAGAGAAAAACCAAAACCCTAGCTTTTTAAAAAGTAAAAGTATACGCGTCCCTCCTTCTCACTTTCTCTCTTTCTTTTATAATAAAACTCCTTAATAAAATCTGATCTCTATCTCCTAATAAAAGTATTTTTAATATCCTAATCAATTTACAAAAAGATATCCATAATTGAATAGGATTTTCTTGTAAAATTCGTCACTTCTTTTTCTCCTCTGTTTCTGGGCTCTTCCAGTTGGATTTTGCTTACCGCACCACCTCTGAATTAAAGATAATCCTCCAAGCTTCGTGTGGACAGCTTATGGGCCTCAAACGGACTTCTAGAACTCAAGATATGGCCAAAACAGTGTAGAACAGCCCGTGTAGCCCAATAATACGAATTTTCTCCTATTTTATCTCCAAAATAGCTCTTTTTGCTCCAAATCCTTCCAAGTCATTAATTCTTTATTTCCTACAATAAAACAATCAAATCTATTAAATAAAAATCCAAATCAATGCAAAACACAATAAATATGAGAATAAAATCATCTAAAATATATATAAAAATATATTCTATCAAACATCCCCACACTAAGCATTTGCACGTCCTCGGGCAAATAAGTGAAATAAAAACTAAGTCCTAACAAACATCACTTTCGTAGATGACACGATTACATTGAGCATATGCAACAAGCCGTTAAACCCCTAGGCAGCCCTAGTAGGACGAGTGTTGTTTCGTGAGGGTTTATAGTGAATGTACCCACAAAATTCAGCTAACCATGCAAAAGATCAATGCTAACACATCACCACACACACAAGTCCTCTCATCCCACATCAACTTAAGAATCAAAGCAAACATACGTTGTCTTGGTGTCGAAAGTGCAAGTATTCACGTAGTCTACTCAACCAATATGCAGAAGGTCATAAAAATTCATGTCAAGTGTAAAAATCGTTGGTAATCATGCTAAGCCCACAAGAAATACATCTTTAAGTCTAAACCTGGGATCTCCTATGCCAAAACAAGTAATAACTCACCTTTCACTCAAAAACGAATATTCACTCAAGAACAAGGTTAAGTGTATCACTCAATTCCAACAAAATCATAAACACAACTTGACACTCGCAATCAATCTCACTCTCAACACAACATACATCACTGATGACAATCAAAAGGTCTTTATTCGGGTTGTAGCGTGGGCTAGGGACCAGGTATGTCAAGTAAAGCTAAAACAGGTTAAATCAAAAGCTAGTACCCGACAATGAAATTCAAACAACTCCCATACTTATTAAAACCAATGAATACTTCCCCACACTTGAACTTTTATTATTTTCCAATAAACACCTTGTCTAGTCGAATCAAAGTAGGATCACAAAAGATAAGAATACTCTCATATTTATTTTTTCTTTATTTTTTCTTTTTTTTTTTTTTTTTTTTTAGAGAGCTAAGTAATAAACACAATGATCCATAGACATTTTTATGAATTTCGACTAGCAAACATCAACCCAAAATCAATATTCCCCAATGGTATGATCATCAATAAAACCCCCCTTTTGTACATCTTATTACTCCCTTAAGCACGATACTAGCCCTTGACAATTTAGGTTCAAATTCAATGTAAGGCCAATAGAATAAAAAGGATAATGGCAAGTAATGTGGTGTGTCACCGAAAGAATAGGATTAGGCTCAAAGGGTTAACTAATAGATCATGTTTAAAAGGTGTTGAATTATGGGAAATATGAGGTTATACCTAATTGCCTTTATCATCTTATCATCAATTAATGTCATGCATTTCAAGAAAGATCTCAAGTAAGTGCTAGCAATGTAAACAACATGTGGACACTCAAGCAAACGAAAAATCATGAAAAAGATATGCATATAGGCTCAAAACTCACTTGGTGTGATAAAAAATAATCAATCCCAAGTAACAAGACTCTCTAACGCACCTACTTGTACTCAAAGCATGGAAACCAAGTCATCTTGCACATATTCATGTCATTCTAATCACTTTCCAACATCCAATTAAGTCTACCAGCTTCAACTTGCTAGTGAAAGTGTGTGCACAAGAACAAAGCACGTCACTTCTCATACAAAAGCGTCAAGAACACAAGAATTCTACGCATGCATGGGTGTATCAAGCAAAATACAACAACTAATCAAATTGCATGGCTAGAATTATTTTTGGTATTTTTAATTTTTTAATTTTTTTTTAAAAAAAAAAAAAAATTCTCGTAACATTGAGAACCCTTCCCCACACTTAAGCGGTTCATTGTCCCCAATGAACTAATGAACAAGATACAAAACTACAACTAAAAACAAAATAAAACTACACTAAAAAGAAAAGAAAGAAAACTCCCCTGGAATCAAGATGTCAGGTGTGAAAACCACCCCTCAGTCGCTTAGGAGCCACCCACTCACCACCAAGAAATATCCTACTCATCCTCGCTGTCGTCACCCTCGTCATCCTCATCAGATGAATCAGGCGGAGGGTACGGAGTCCGAGCTCCAAAAATAGGCCACTGAACAGGAGTACTAGGCGACTGAAACTTTGCCTCCAAGGCTATGCCCATGTCCTCAGAATACTGGCGACTGCTAACATCCATAGCATCCAACCGCCTAGTCATTCGACGAAAATAAGATTAAAAAACGGACATATCCACTGTACTCTGTGAAGTACCTACCATAGCCTCTCCCTGTGCCCTTGAAACCTGTGGCGGAGCGCCCGCTCCCTGACCACTATCACCATTAACAATAAAGCCTAAACCCCGAGGATGAGGAGTGCCGCCCGGCCACTCCTTCAATCTCAACCGATCAATAGTAACATCTCTAATAGAAGCCATAGGTTTATGCACTGGCTCACCTTGATACCATTTGACTTTTGATGCATCACACAAGTACGCAATGATAGAAGCATAAGGAATACTTGCCGACGAATTGCTTCCCAAAAACCGAAGAATATTTTGATTAATAAGGTACCCAAGGTCAACATACTCACCCTTGAGAATACCCCATAGCAAAATAGCTCTATCAATAGTAACATCGGAAACATGGTTTGACGGAATGATATTAGAACTTATGAAAAAGAACCATGCCTTTGCAAAACTAGACAATGATGAAGCCGGGAAAGTACACTTTATCTCCGTACCTACTCTACGTTTCCACACCGTTCCCGGAACACATAACTCACCAACGAGTGCATCAAGATCAACATCATTCCTAGACTTTTGACCCCAATCCGTAGCATCTTTAGGTTTAGGCGGTTGCCTAATCAAATTACGAATAGCACGAGGCGAATAATCCACCTTCCGACCTCTAACAACCGTGGAATTATTCCTTGCTATTGAAGCATTCGCATAAAACTCCCTAACCACATCCAACGCGGCATCATTAGCAAATTCACAAAATAACTTCCAACCCCGCTCACTAATCATCGCCACCATCTCCTCATACTTACGGGGCACAAGCCTTCTTTCC
This sequence comes from Kitagawia praeruptora, assembly GCA_037693485.1. NCBI lineage: Eukaryota > Viridiplantae > Streptophyta > Magnoliopsida > Apiales > Apiaceae > Kitagawia > Kitagawia praeruptora. The sequence continues at coordinate 63,625,124 of CM075348.1, forward strand.
TGAATAACCCCCTTCTCAACTAACCTACCATACTCCGCCTTGGCATTCTCATTCACAAATTTTTCCACTCCATCTCCCACAACATCATTCTCATCCAAAGAGGGAGGAGCACTACTACCACTACCCGCTAATCGTGGCCTCTTAGGAGCCATAATCAACAATTATCAAGCAAATATCAACAATCTCCAAACAATTCACCAAACAAAGAACCCCCAATTTACACACCAAGAACCCTAGCTTGCAAAATTCACAAATTCAAATAAAAGATGAGATAGAAGATTACCCAATTGAATCAAAGAGGTGAACTTGCTAAAAAAATCCCCAAAACTTCGAATTTAATTCCCCTTTTGCACTTTGAATGGATGAAAGTTGAGAAATTTTGGGTTATATAGAAGGGTTTGTGTATGTATAGGTGTGGTGGGTGTATATATATAGGTAATGGTGTATGTAATTTAGAGATGGAAAAGGAATTGGGATTTGTATTCTATATAGGATAGAGTTTAGAGGTGTTAGCCTGTTAGGATTTTGATTTTAGATTGAATTGGGGTTGAATAGAGAATAAAAGAGGGAAAAAATGGAGAATAGGTGTTTAGAACAAAAAAAATTTGGGATATGCAGGAGGCCCTGGCGCCTGAAGCGCTGGAAACAAGCCTGATGCGCCGTTCTGAAACGCGTGTTGGCGCTCCTGCGCCAGTTGGCCGCCTGATGCGCAGACAGCTTCTGCGTTACTACCGCGCTCCTGCGCCCGGATGGCGCATCATGCGCTGGCGCATCCTGAAATTCTGTTTTTTTTTTTTTGCACAGATTTTTTTTTTATATTGATACATGGGTTGCCTCCCACCAAGCGCTTTTGTTTAACGTCGTTGGCTCGACTCAGCTGGTTCAGATCTCCGTGGAGGGGTTGTCAAGGTAAATCACTTCCATCTTTCCTATGAATGCACCATCCACATACAATTTAAGGCGTTGACCATTAACCTTAAATTTTGTTCCATCTCGTCCCATAATTTCAATAGCACCATAAAATTTGACATCGGTGACAGTAAAAGGTCCGGACCATCTTGATCTGAGCTTCCCTGGAAAAAGTCGAAGTCTGGAATTGAACAACAACACCTTGTCACCAGCCTGAAAATCTCTTCTCTGAATCATTTTGTCATGCATCTTCTTCGTTCTCTCCTTGTAAAGCCGAGAATTATCATAAGCATCAAATCGAAGCTCATCTAACTCATTAAGTTGAAGAAGTCTCGCTTGCCCCGCAGCCTTCAAATCCATATTGAGTTCTTTGATAGCCCAAAAGGCGCGATGTTCCAATTCCACTGGCAAGTGACATGCTTTACCATAGATCAACCGATATGGAGTAGTGCCAATAGGTGTTTTATATGCCATCCGATAAGCCCACAAAGCATCATCCAGCTTCAAATACCAATCTTTTCTAGACTTTGCCACCATCTTCTCCCAAATGCTTTTGATTTGGCGGTTAGAAACCTCCACTTGGCCACTTGTTTGGGGGTGATATGCAAGACCAACTTTGTGAGTAACGCCATATTTCTTCAACAAAGTTTCAAATTGTCGATGGCGAAAATGAGAACCACCATCACTTATCACTGTCCTTGGAACTCCAAAACGAGGGAAGATAATATTCTTGAAAAGCTTCATAACAACCTTGGAATCATTGGTTACTGATCCAACTGCTTCAACCCACTTGGACACATAATCGACAGCAGCTAAGATGTATCTCATCCCACAAGAACTTGGGAAGGGTCCCATAAAATCAACACCCCATACGTCAAATATCTCGACCTCAAGAATACCGGTTTGAGGCATCTCATGGCGTTTAGAAATATTACCCGTCCTTTGACATGCATCACACGTCAAACAGAAAGCGCGAGCATCCTTAAATAGAGACGGCCAAAAGAAACCGGATTGCAGTACCTTAGCAGCAGTTTTGGAAGGACCATGATGGCCTCAACATGCGAGAGAATGACAATGCTTGAGAATGTCATGTACTTCGAACTCAGGGACACATCTACGAAAGATTCCATCAGCACACTTTCGATACAAGAAAGGGTCATCCCAAAAATATTGTTTAGCATCATGATAAAACCTCTTTCTTTGCTGATAAGTCAATTCTGGAGGGTGAGATCCACTAACACAGAAATTTGCAAAATCTGCATACCATGGAGTTTGAGTAGCAACCGAAAACAGGTGATCATCTGGAAAAGAATCGTCAATAGAAGTACTTGACGCAATATCAGATTTGAAACGCAACCGTGAAAGATGATCCGCAACCACATTCTCAGCACCCTTCTTGTCTTTGATTTCCAAGTCAAATTCTTGGAGTAAGAGAATCCAACGAATAAGCCTTGGCTTTGCTTCCTTCTTCACCAACAGATACTTAAGTGCCGAATGATCAGTGTGAACAATGACCTTTGAGCCAATGAGATAGGATCGGAATTTGTCAAGAGCGTAGACCACAGCTAGAAGTTCCTTCTCAGTCATAGCATAATTGACTTCAGCTTCATCCAAGGTTTTACTTGCGTAGTAGATGGCATGCAATACCTTGTCTTTCCTTTGACCGAGAACTGCTCCAACTGCATAATCACTTGCATCACACATGATTTCAAATGGAAGATTCCAATCTGGAGATTGAATGATTGGTGCACTTATCAAAGCTTCCTTAATCCTGTTAAAAGACTCCAAACAAGCGTCAGTAAACATAAAGGTGGCATCCTTAAGCAACAATTGAGTGAGGGGTTTTGCAATTTTTGAAAAATCTTTTATAAAACGACGAAAAAAACCCGCATGACCAAGGAAACTCCTCACTCCCTTGACATTAACAGGAGGAGGAAGTTTCTCAATCACCTCAATTTTTGCTTTGTCAACCTGGATGCCACGTTCAGAAACCAAGTGACCAAGTACCACTCCTTCATTGACCATGAAGTGGCACTTTTCCCAATTCAAAACCAAATTCACCTCTTCACAACGTTTAAGCACTTTAGAGAGATTATACAGACATACATCAAAATCAGACCCATAAACACTGAAATCATCCATAAATACTTCCATGAGAGACTCTATGAAATCAGAAAATATGGCAATCATGCAACGCTGAAAAGTAGCAGGGGCATTGCACAAACCAAAAGGCATCCTACGATATGCAAAAGTATCATATGGGCAAGTAAATGTAGTCTTTTCTTGGTCATCAGGATGTATAGGGATCTGAAAGAACCCTGAATATCCGTCTAAGTAGCAAAAGTACTTATGCTTAGCAAGTCTTTCTAACATCTGATCAATGAAAGGGAGAGGGTAATGGTCTTTTCTAGTAGCAGTGTTTAACTTACGGTAATCAATTCACATTCGCCAACCGGTGACAATTCGAGTGGGAATTAATTCATCTTTATCATTTTTAATTACCGTTGTTCCTCCTTTCTTAGGGACTACCTGAACTGGGCTTACCCATTTAGAATCAGAAATTGGGTAAATGATGCCCGCATCTAACAACTTCAAAACTTCTTTTTTTAACAACCTCTTGCATGTTAGGGTTCAAGCGACGTTGTCCCTGTATGCAAGGCTTATGGTCATCATCTAAGTGAATTCTATGCATGCAAAAGTCTGGGCTAATCCCTGTAAGATCATCAATACTATACCCAATAGATTTTCTATGTGCACGCAAAACAGTAAGAAGCTTAAAAATCTGGTTATCATCAAGACTAGAGCTAACAATCACAGGACAAGTCTTTTCATCATCAAGAAACACATATTTCAAATTAGATGGCAAAGGCTTTAGCTCTAACTTTTTTACCTGAGGTTCACCACAAGAAGTGACAGTGTTGGTTACCTCACAATTCGGATCAGCTGCACCATCTAACTCAAGAATTAATGAATCGACTTCAGCGTGTCCTTCTCCTTCTGAAGCTTCAAGCATGAGCACTGCTTCCAATGCATCATTCAATAGAATCTGAGGCGTCTCACCTCGGACAATTCCATCTATAACATCAATCATGCAGCAAGTATTCTCAAGCAAAGGGGATTTAAGAGCAGAGGTTAGAGTAAAAGTAATTTTATCATCACCAACGCTCAATGTAAGAGTCCCACTTTTAACATCAATTACAGCACCTGCAGTACAAAGAAATGGTCTACCTAAAATAATAGGTATCTGGCTATCCTCTTCCATATCTAGGACTACAAAGTCTACAGGAATATAGAATTTTCCAACCCTAACAGGCACATCCTCTAAAATTCCAAGAGGATATTTTATCGAACGGTCTGCCATTTGCAAAGTCATCTGTGTACATTTTAATTCTCCCATATTTAGTTTTTGAAAAACAGAGAGAGGCATGACTGAGACGCTAGCGCCTAAATCATATAAAGCTTTATCAATGAACAATGCACCTAAATGACACGGGATCGAAAAACTACCAGGATCTTTAAGCTTAGGTGGAGACTTATTTTGTAAAACAGCACTACACTCTTCAGTAAAAGCTATTGTCTCTACCTCACCAAAAGACCTTTTCTTAGTGAGAATATCTTTAAGAAACTTTGCATATGATGGAACTTGAGAAATTAAATCAGTGAAAGGAACTGTTACCTCAAGGTTCTTGACAAGTGTCATGAACTTACCAAACTGCTGGTCCACCTTATTTCTGTTCATCCTGCTAGGGAATGGGAGCTTTGGCACAAATGGTGGAGGAGTAACTGCAGTCTTCTCTTTATCCTTTTTCTTGCTTTCCTCCGTTTCACCTTCACTTGCATCTTCAACAACTTTCTCTACCTTGTCTTCCTCATAATCCTCTTTTTCTTGCTCAGTAGGAACATCGTCAGTAGGCATTGGAGGAGCATCATATGTACGACCACTCCTAAGAGCAATGGCATTCACATTTTCCTTTGGTTGAGTTGGTTGTGCTGGTAGAGAGCCTTGTTGCCTTGTAGATGAAGAACTAGCCATTTGAGCAATCTGAGTTTCCAACATCTTATTATGTATCTCCATCTGGTTCATCTTTCTGTTGGTATCCTCCATATTCTTTTGCATTTGTAACAATATCTTCATCATGTCACCTTGATTATCAGCCTGTACAGCTTGATTTGCTTGAGGAGCATAATTCTGAGGAGGCCTCTGGAATCCAGGGGGATTCATAGGTCCTTGAGGAGGCCTATACTGCTGCTGATTAGGAGGCTGATACGACTGTTGATATTGCTGCTGATTAGGAACATTTGAATTCTGAGCATTGTTGTTCCTATATGAGAAGTTCGGATGATCTTTCCAACCAGGATTGTAAGTGTTGGAGTACGGATTGTATTGCTGCCTCTGCTGGAAAACATTTGCTTGTTCCATCTGAAAATGTTGTGAATTTTGAGCATTGTATTGGCAATCGTTACCATAGTGGCCTTGGATGCCACAGACTTCACAAACGGGATTATTCATAGGAGCCATGGATGACAGTGCATTGATGCTCATAGATTGAGTAGAGGGCTGAGATGTCTTCAATGAGTGGATCTCTTGAGTCAGTGCAGCGAGTTGAGATGATAATAAAGAATAAGCATCCACTTCAAGTTTACCCCCTTTCTTGGCTGCTCTCGGGTTACTGAAGTGATTGGCAGCCAAATTTGAGAGAAAAGCATGTGCATCATCAACTCCTTTGTCTAAAAACACACCACCTGCAGCGTTATCAACCATACCTTTCGTTTCAGGATCAAGACCATTGTAGAAGCGTTTAAGCAGAAACCACTTCTCAAGACCATGGTGAGGGCATGCACGTTGATAATCCTTAAATCTGTCTCAAGCATCCCGTAGAGATTCGCCATAATCTTGCTTAAAACCCATCATCTTGTCGATCAAATCGTCGGTTCTGTTAGGAGGGAAGAACTCAGTTAAGAAAGCCTGAGCAATCTTATCCCACTCGGTCAGGTCAATATCATTCTACCATTTTTTAGCTTTGTCACGAAGAGAGAACCCGAACAACATGACTTTCAACTGGTCTGGAGTGACTCCCTGATGTTTAATTGTAGAACAGAGCTGTTGAAACCGTTGCAGATGATTTGTAGGGTCTTCAGAGGCAAGCCCAGCAAATTGATTCTGTTGGATCATAGTGAGCAAAGCAGGCTTGATCTCGAAATTTGCTGCTTGAATCGCTGGCATAGCAAGGCCAGTAGGTACCCCACTCGGAGAGGGCTGTGAGTAGTTCTTCAAAGATTTGGGAGGGTCTGCCATCTCAATCTTTGGTTCAGGTATCTTTTGCTGCTTCTCTTTCCTTTGTTGATCTATGTATTGTTGACAAGTAATTCCAGAATCTGGACTAAGAGGAGTTGTATCCTCTTTCGCTTGATCTTCTTTCGTTTGAGACCTGGTCCTGGGCATCAACAACTAAACAAGGAAAAGCAGTAAGATCGGTCTCAGTTGGAACAAGAGTTCCAAAGAGACAAGAGAAACAATTTAAAACAATCAAACTAAAATAATAGAAACTAGGCGTCTCCCCGGCAGCGGCGCCAAAAACTTGATGTGTCAAATTATACCTAACCGCAAGCGCACGGTATCTATTGTAGTAGATATTAGCAAATACGGGTCGATTCCTCAAGGAGACAGTTTCAATCTCAATTCAGTTGTTATCAATTGTTCTTAGTCACAAACGATTATTGGAGAATTGTGTCAACTACTAAAACAAATTTAACAAAGGTTTTAAATCAATTAATTAAGGGATCTAGGGCAATTCAGGTTCACCATGCTTACACCAAACAAATCACAAAAGTATAGCTTTTCAATGGGATTAAGTAATTAAAGCAATGGTTAATCTTTTTCAAGCATTAACACTCTCAGAATATCTAATGATGCTTTCACAATCACCTTCAATTCCGCTAATTGTATGTAAGCCTCTAGTAGTAAAATCTTTCGATCTATTACTCCTATTGCAATCAATTAATCCATGATATTGCGCAATTACACAAATTAAGAATTATAACATATCAATCAGAATTACTCTCTACCCATCAATTTACTAATCAAATTAAGCCCAAATCATGGTGCAAACATGGCTCCCCTTAATACCCTAGAATTAAACTACTCACTCATTCTAAGATTAAGACTAACAATAATAATCAAGAAAGCCATAATAAACATGTAATTAATAAGGAGAAGATAAGAAATACCTTAAACCTTTGAATAGCGAAGAACAATTAAATCCAAGAATTAAATTAACCAAGTGTTTACAAAGGAAGAGATGAAGAGAGAAAAACCAAAACCCTAGCTTTTTAAAAAGTAAAAGTATACGCGTCCCTCCTTCTCACTTTCTCTCTTTCTTTTATAATAAAACTCCTTAATAAAATCTGATCTCTATCTCCTAATAAAAGTATTTTTAATATCCTAATCAATTTACAAAAAGATATCCATAATTGAATAGGATTTTCTTGTAAAATTCGTCACTTCTTTTTCTCATCTGTTTCTGGGCTCTTCCAGTTGGATTTTGCTTACCGGACCACCTCTGAATTAAAGATAATCCTCCAAGCTTCGCGTGGATAGCTTACGGGCCTCAAACGGACTTCTAGAACTCAAGATATGGCCAAAACAGTGTAGAACAGCCCGTGTAGCCCAATAATACGAATTTTCTCCTATTTTATCTCCAAAATAGCTCTTTTTGCTCCAAATCCTTCCAAGTCATGAATTCTTTATTTCCTACAATAAAACAATCAAATCTATTAAATAAAAATCTAAATCAATGCAAAACACAATAAATATGAGAATAAAATCATCTAAAATATATATAAAAATATATTCTATCAATCGCCCAAAATGAGGGTCTGACATGTAACCCGCATCCGCATATCTAAGTAGTTGCGATTTTGAACTATTTTGGAAGAATAGCCCAAGATCAATTGTTCCTCGAAGATATCTGAATATATGTTTGATCCCATCCCAGTGCCTTTTAGTTGGATCAGAACTGAATCTCGCCAACAGGTTCACAACAAATGCAATATCAGGTTGTGTGTTATTTGTTAGATACATAAGAGCTCCAATTGCACTAAGATATGGAACTTTAGGCCCAAGTGCATCTTCATCTTCTTTTCTAGGACGGAAAGGATCTTTCTCAACTTCTAGTGATCGAACAATCATCGGTGTTGTTAGTGGATGAGATTTGCCCATGTAGAATCGATCATGAACCTTTTCTGTGTAGGTTGACTGATAAACAAATATGCCTGAAGATAAGTGCTCCACCTGTATACCTAAACAAAATCTTGTCTTTCCAATATCTTTCATTTCAAACTCATTTTTCAAATAGTTAGCAGCATTCGTAATACCTTCAGAAGTACCTACAATATTCAAATCATCCACATATACTGCAATAATAACAAAACCAGATTGTGACCTTTTGATAAACACACATGGACACACTTGATTATTTATATACCCATCATTCAATAAATATTCACTAAGCCTGTTGTACCACATACGACCAGATTATTTTAAGCCATATAATGATCATTGTAGTTTAACTGAATATAAATGTCGAGGCTTAGTTTCCTCTAACTTTAATCCTTCAGGGATTTTCATATAAATATCACTATCAAGTGATCCATAAAGGTAGGCTGTCACAACGTCCATCAGACGTGTTTCCAATTTTTCCATACAAGCCATACCCATAAGAAAACGAAAAGTAACTCCATCCATCACAGGAGAGTAAGTTTCCTGGTAATCAAATCCAGGCCTTTGAGAGAATCCCTGGGCTACCAGCCGGGCCTTATATCTCACAATTTCATTTCTCTCATTTCGTTTTCGTACAAAAACCCATCTATTTCCAATGGGAACCACACCGGCCGGTGTTCGAACTGCAGGTCCAAATACATTTCTCTTGCGCAAGGATTGCAATTCTTCCTGAATTGCAATTTTCCATTTTGGCCAATCATCTCTTTGTTGAGATTCTTCCACACTTTGTGGTTCAGGATCGGAGTTCATAATAATATCACATGCCACGTAAAAAGCATATACATCATCAACCTCATTACTCCCACGATCCAATAATTTTCCGTTATGTACATAACTCATTGAGATCTCATAATTTTCAGGTACCTTTGCTTCTATGGAAACATGTGCCACTTCAGGGGCAATATCCTCTTCTAGAGGTAATACCACTTCGGATGGTTTTGTCACAACCACTTCAGGGGCTTGAACCTCTTCAGGAGGTGATACCACTTCTGGGGTATTTGATGTAGTTATTTCATGAACATTTGCCACTTCAGGGGCAAATCCATTCAATTTCCATTTTCGCGGTACAACATCTTTCGCACCAATAGGTCTACCACGCTTCTGGCGTGATTTTGAATCACCAACCAATTCTTCAGGAATTGATTTATGAACAGGGATTTCAACCCTGGCCGGAGCATTAACAGCAGGTATATGCGATTTGATAATAAGTCTGGAATCGTTAAAAGCATCCGGCATTTGATTAGCAATATTTTGCATATGAATGATTCTTAAAACCTTAGATTCACATTGTTTAGTACGTGGATCAATAGCATTTAGTCCTGATGCATTCCATGATAGTTCAGAATTTAATTTATGCAAAACATTATCTCCCCCTAATGGAGGGAACACGGACTCCTCAAAATGACAGTCAGCATAACGAGTAGTAAACACATCACCAGTTAACGGTTCAAGATATCTTATGATAGATAGTGAGTCAAAACCAACATATATGCCTACTCTTCTTTGTGGACCCATTTTGGATCTCCGTGGAGGTGCAATGGGAACATATACGGCACAACCAAAAATCTTTAAGTGAGAAATATCAGGAACTCGACCAAGAACTAACTGTTGAGGGGATTGTTTGTGGTAAGCAGATGATCTTATCCTAATTATACTTGTAGCATGAAGTATTGCGTGACCCCAAACAGATGTAGGTAACTTTGCTCTTAGAAGTAAGGGACGTGCAATAAGTTGAAGCCTTTTAATTAGAGATTCTACTAAACCATTTTGTGTATGCACGTGAGCTACAGGGTGTTCGACTGAGATTCCTACTGACATACAATAATCATTGAAACTTGTAGATGTAAATTCAGCAGCATTGTCTAGTCGAATTGATTTAATGGGATGGTCAGGAAATTGAGCTCGCAATTTGATTATTTGAGCAAGTAGTTTGGCAAAGGCTGTATTCCGTGTAGAGAGCAGACAAACATGAGACCATCTAGTTGATGCATCGATTAGAAACATGAAATATCTGAATGGGCCGGATGATGGATGAATAGGACCACAAATGTCACCTTGAATTCTTTCTAAGAAACTTGGAGACTCGGTTTGAAGTTTAACTGGAGATGGTCGGACAATTAGTTTTCCTAATGAACATGCTGAGCAGGGAAGTTCATTTTGAGGTATGACCTTTTGATTCTTAAGAGGATGTCCTATAGAATTTTCTATTATACGACGCATCATAGATACTCCTGGATGACCAAGTCTTTCATGCCAAAGGGTTAGTGATTATGGGTCTATGATTTTTGGAATGACGATATTGTGAGACTCAATGACTCTAATATTTGTAGCATATAATCCCGAAGAGATTGATTGTAATCTTTCTAAGATATTCTTATGGCCTGAGGTAACTGAAGTGATAAGGAGATATTCTTTTTCATTCTCACTAGTAGTTTCTACGTGGAAACCATTAAGACGAATGTCTTTAAAACTCAAAAGATTTCTAGTGGATTTACTAGAATATAGAGCATTATGTACTTGAATTTGTGTCTCATTTGGTAGGATAAAACTAGCTTTCCCAAAACCCTCTATTATATCTGATGTACCCGAAATCGTCCAAACATGTGAGCTGGTTTTAGTAAACTGTGAGAAGTATTTCTAATTTTGTAGAATAGTGTGAGTGGTGGCGCAATCAGCAATGCATAAATCTCCCATATTTTATGTTGTGCACATATATCAGTGAACAACAATTTTATTAAAGCAAACCATGTACTTAAAACAAGAACATAAAACAAGTATATGAAAACATGAAATTGAAGCAGATACATAAGGAACATGAATTCAAGTAGATAAATATGAAAACTAATCATCTAAGTCGTAGTAAAGATTAGCACCATCATTTAGTCCATTTGCAGTTTTGTTGATTAGTTCATCATTAAAACTAGCCAAATTTGTTTCCACCCTTTTCCCCTTCTGCTTTTGAGATGACTCGTAAAGATTTACAAGATGTCTAGGTGTGTGACAAGTACGAGTCCAATGCCCATGAGCCCCACATCTAAAACATATATCTCTAGTATCTCCTTCTTGTGGTGCCTTCCTTTTATTTGGCACCTCATTTTGCCACTTCTGGTGACTAGAGTTGTTGTAAACATCACGTCGCCACTTCAGGTGGCCAGAGTTATACTTATTTCGAAATCGACCACGAAAATTTCCACATCCACGATTTCGTCCATAATCTCCTCCTCCTGCTATGTCCTTTCCCACGCTCATTCTTCCGGAATGATGTGTTATGTACTTCAGGTAACTGGGCAGAGCCTGTGGGACGTATCTGATGATTTTTCAGCAATAACTCATTATTTTTCTCAGCTACAAGAAGGAGAGATATCAGCTTACTATATTTCTGAAATTTTCGTTCCCTGTATTGTTGTGCCAAGATCATAGTGTTGGGGTGAAAGGTCGAAAGGGTCTTTTCAATCATCTCAGCATCAGTAATTTTCTCACCACACAGGATTAGCTTGGAGCTTATTTTAAATAAGGCAGAATTATATTCAGCAACAGATTTAAAATCTTGTAACCTTAAATTGATCCAGTAATAACGGGCATGTGGCAGATGGACAAGTTTTTGTTGGTCAAATCTATCTTTGAGATTGGTCCAAAGAGTGAGTGGATTTTTGACTGTGAAGTATTCAGATTTTAAGTTTTCGTGAATGTGGTGCCTAAGGAAAATAATTGCTTTGGCATTTTGTTCAACAGTTGGGGTTTTTCCTGTTTCTATGGTATCCTTTAGCCCGTTGGCACTAAGGTGTAATTCCGCATCGAGTACCCAAGACAGATAATTATCCCCAGATACATCCAAAGCAACAAAATCTAATTTTGCAAGATTCGCCATTCTGAACGCAAAATAAATATTCAAAACATGGTATAACAATATGGCATGTTAAACATAAACAATTAAACACATACAAACATATAATGGCATAATTTATTTAAAAGTTACGACGGCATAGCCAGCCAGTTTATTTAAAAATTACGACGGCATAGCCAGCCAGTTTATTTAAAAGTTACGACGGCATCGCCAGCCAGAAACTTTATAATAATATTCATAGTGCAACAATTTTAATATATTAAAGAGTAATATAAACAAGGAAATTATAACCATATTTATAAGTAAAAATAGAGCGTAACTCCTTCGTTAATAAAATTTATTTGAGCAGTACCTTCTACATTAATAAACTTTACTCGGACAGTACCTCCTTACTTCAAAGCTTACTCGGGCTGATGCTGATAACGTGTTATAATCTCAATGATAAAGTAACAAAAAGTAAAGTTAACAAAGGTGTTGTAGTAAAGCTGGGGCACGAGAGAGAAATGGAAGGAGAAAATATTAGAGGTTATTTATTACTTCTTTTTGGTTCAATCTTACAATCAAGCTGTAGGGTCTTATTTATAGTACAAATTAATAGCATCTCCAGTGTAAACACTATATGTGAACACTTGTTAATTTTCTATTCAATAAATGCTCTTGCTGTAAAACTCTGACAATGAAACTTTGACAATCACCTATCTAGAAGATATATTATAACATAATCAACTTAGTCACATTAATACTTTTACTAAATGTTGTTTTTTTTTCTTTTCCAAATATAACAAAACAACTAGTTGACAATCATATTCCCACACAATGTCATGGAAAACAAAATTAGCTTAATTGTAAATTAAGGCTTCATATATCTATGTTACGTACATGTAGCAAACAAACCACAAAAATTACCAAAATTAGAGCTAACACAGAAAATAGTTAATCAAAATACAATTACACATCAAATTAGTTTTAATTAAGATGAACAATTACAAAATTAACTACAAGACATGTAATTAGTGAGTGAAAGTATATACCTCAAGTAGTTGTCTAGAGAATTTCACGATTAAGGCAAAAAGATGATTGATATTATCTTCAATTGGGCAGTAGAGAATTGAAATTGGGCAGTAGAGAATTGAAATTAGGCAGTAAAGAATCGACAGTAGAGTGTAATTGTTTGAATGATAGTGAAGAGAGAAAAAGGGGGCGACACACGGTAATGAAAAGCCCTAAGAGGAATATTAGCGCGAATATAATTTTTAGGAAGAGGGAAAACTAAAAAAAACCCGCTTAAACTAAAAAGAAGCCCGCTTTTTGTTCTCGTAGAAATGTGTGGGCTTTATTTGTGGTAAATTAATCTCATCCTACGCTATAGATAATAGCGTGGCCCAAGTAGCAGTAAAAGTAACGTAATTTGGCAACGTATACAAAGTGTAGGCATATTCATATTTACACCAACACTATTTAATGTATTGCTAAAAAAAGTGTGGCCACATGTCTTTTGTGTTGTAGTGTCTTATGGCCTTATAAATCATAAGTTGGCTAAGAAATGAATCCCAGAACAGACCCATAATGATATGCTGTGCACTTATAAGCTTGGTAGGAGTAGATTTATTTGCATCGTCTTCAGCCTGAAGACTTCATATTTACCTGAAGACTTCAGGTAAGATATGGATAAATACATTTATCTCAACGTCTTTCATGGGCCATGCATGTGAATCAGGTAGATGGGCATCCACATCTTTTATGGGCCATGCATGTGGATCATGTAAATGGGCATCCACTTCTTTCATGGGCTACCCTTGAGAATCCTGGATCCATGCAGGCAATGACATTGATATACATGTGGATCACTGGACCAACCTACCATTGCGCTATTATAAAATCTATGCTTCGATACTATATTGCAATTTGCAAGCCTCGTACTACATTGGGCCAAAGTCTTTAAATTTGTATTCCAATATTCAATTTACTAATTAGTAAATACACTAAACGGCCTAATGAGAATGGAACTGAATTTATGTTTTAAAGTTGAGAAAAATGGGCATGAGGAGTCTCTCCAGAGATTGTAACAAAATATATCTATAAAGTAAGGATCCCGTAGGGGTATTTTTGTAAATATAAATTTTTTTTCATTAATTTACAAAAATACCTTTAAATTTGTATTAAAATTTGTTTTAACCTCAGGTAGAACTCCTGATTAGGGTTGATTATTCGGTTATAACCGAACCGAATACCGAATAACCGAAATATCGAATAAGGTCAAATATTATAACCGAATAAGGAACCAAAATATTTCGGTTCGGTAACCGAACCAAAATATTTATTTAGGTTATTTTACCGAAATAACCGAATTATACATATTTATATATTTTATTTTACATATTAAATATAAAAATATAAATATTATTATTATATATATATATATATATATAATTATTATTTTACATATAAAATATAAATAATATTATTTTACATATAAAATAATGATAAGGAATTAAGAAATAAGAAGAGATAATATTAATATAAATATTTTATTATATATTTTGGTTAATTTGGTAATTTCGGTTATTTCGGTTTTTTCTGAATAATTGAAAATACCATAATTGAATTAAAACTAAAATATTTTGGTTCGGTATTTGGTTAACCGAACTGAATGCACAGTCCGGCTTACTCCTCAGACACATGAAACCCTTTAAAGTTACATAATTATTTTTTGAAACCAAGAAGAAATGAGTCTCATCGATTACCAGAGTTGGAGTTCTGATTCTTCTGAAATTAGGATACATATCTAGCACCGACAGATGCCTAAACCAATATTTGAAGTAGACCTAGCAATTGGTCCGTTTCCTATACTTTCGTGTCGTGTATTTTTGTGTTTCGTGTATGTAATGTCAAATCCAAAACCGACCCGTTAAGGATTCGTTTCGTTTCGTGTTCGTGTACCTTCATTTCGTGTACGTTTCGTGTCGTGTTTTGTGTAATTTTTGAATTAAAAATAAAAATAATTAAATATTAATTTTTTACTAGTCGAGTCTTAAGTCAATATGTCATAAGGAATGAAGTGTGATTAAGTCTTGTGAAACTAAAATTTGAAACTATTTTATATTTATCTTATGTAAAAATTATATATTAAATATCATTTTAAAATATGTATTCATATAATTTTAATAAAAGTATTTAAATATTTATTTATTTCGTGTATTTTCGTTTAGTGTCGTGTACCCAAGGGTAAACCAAAAACCAACACTAAATTCATTCGTGTAATTTCGTGTTCGTGTACCGCAAAGATCAAACCAAATCCGTAATTTTCGTGTCGTTTTCGTGTCGTATTTTCGTGTCGTGTACGAAATTGACGGCTCTAATTTGAAGGACCGTAATGACAACAGTTATTTCGCCCAATATGAATTTAACTAAACTACTAGAAATGGTCTGTTTATTTCTGAAGGTACCGTTTGCTGACTTGTGACAAATGACAAACAAACTTGTGCATCTCTCGTGTTCCTAGGTGGCATCTTTCGATGACGGTGCTTAAATTTACAGCAAGGTATACAAAATACATATGGATATTATATATACTACTCCCTCCGTCCAATCCATTTCTTTACATAAAAAACTGCGTATCTGACACGTATTTTAAGGTGCATTTTAAGGATAGTTATATAACTTATTTTTGATATTTTCTTTTTTTGTATAAAAATAGAACAATCCTATTTTTATACAAAAAAAGAAAATATCAAAAATAAGTTATGGAACTATCCTTAAAATGCACCTTAAAATCCGTGCCGGAAATTGGTCCGCAAATGTAAACTATTGAAAAAAACAGAGGGAGTAGTACATATGAGGCCCACTACGCTACGTTTCGGCTTCATTATTTTTAATATTTTATTATTTTGAGTCATTGTGCTATATTCAATATAAAATTGAAAATTAATTAAATATTATATGTTGTTGACTTTATACTTAAAATTTTCGCTGCGTCTTTAAAAAACTTAGAGCGACCTCGATATGGTATATATGTTCAATTCCATACAATAAATTCTCCTAAAGTTAACTTTAGGAACATTTTTCTCTAATTAAAATAACCTACTATATTTTAAATAGAATACTATTTCATAATTTATATTAGAAAGATAGAATAATATTTCATAATTTATATTAGAAAGATAGAATATTTTTAGTTTGAATGAAATTTTATACGCATGTATATTAATTAAAATAACCTACTATATTTTCAATAGAATTATATTTCATAGGAATAATTTTTATGTCAACGATATTTTAATTCAATGATTAAAAAATAATTTTAAAAAATGGTACTTTACAACAACAGAATACAGTAACTGCAGCATATTTTGTCTACCTTGTATTTTTTTCTGTAAATATCCATGGCAGTAGCATGAGCAAGAAGAACATTGTGACCAACTATATATAGTTCTGTCGCAGAGTTTCCTGCTCGGCAGAATAGGTGAAGAAGAATTAAGCATCTTCCTGGAGCCTGGAGACAAACATCATACCTTTATGTTGCAAAAGTGTGTGGCTCATTGAATGTCATCCAGTGTTTTACTCTGTCGTCAAATTTTTTGAAGCAGGTCTCAGTGTATGTGGCAAAGTCATTTCTACAAAACAATCAAAGATACATTCAGCTTAAATCAGGCAGTAAACAGAGATGTATATATAATTAGTTGCACAATATGACCCTATGAGTAATATAGCCATTGTAGGTAAAGATTAAATACATTATCTGGGTGCTGAGCCATCCTTGGTACTTGTCTTCTAGTGCTTGAGGTAAATCCCAATGGTATAGGGTGACATCTGACTGGATAACCCAACAATTCAGAAATTTCAACCCCATCACCTAAATTCATAACCTTCCGAGCAGTATAAAGTATGGACTTCCTGCTTCTGCTTCTGCTATTGTAAATGCACCCAAGCTATTGTAACCCAGCCTAAAGTATGGAATTCCTGCTTCTGCTGCCATGTAAAGTGCAAGCAAGAAGCTTTTGTGGTCAATCTAAGGTCCAACACTTTCTTCCTTGAATAATCATGCAACGAAACTTTCCTGCAATCCACAAGAAACTTCAGAACCATGAAAACTATAACTAACAAACATAAGATATATTCACTATACCAAATCAAACCAAACCAAAAATATTATCCATTACAATGTGCAGATATGGAGACCATAAATTTATCGAACATCAAACATACCTAATATGCAGAGTTGTGCATAAACGGTCCCATAAATCCATTAGATCATTCATTCCCACGAAGCGAATTTGAATCATAATCATCCAATGTGTTAATAGATAGAAGATGACCATATCCATTACAGTGAATTAGACCATGTAACAGATGGTTCCGATTTGCAAGAAAATCCCCCTTCAATGGCTTATTCAAACTATCACCACATGGAATTATAATATATTACCTCCTCTTCGACACAAAATGATGTCCCCAGCCTTCAGAAACAAAAAATCAAAAGGCCCATATCAGTAAATCACTTACAACGCCAGAAATCAAATACAGAAACAAAACCTCAAATTCAATCATAAACTGATGAGTCCTAGATAATCAGATTAGATAAAAACAGAGACATAAATCAAGCCATTTTAATACAGCACTTGCAACATCGTAAATCAACAGAAACTCAAACACAATGTATATATTTCAATTACATGCATATGAACACATGATCATATCCAGAAAACAACAAATTAAAAAACCCATCTCAGAAAACCGCTTTACACAAACAAAAATCTTCAAAAACCCGAAAATTGACAAACATATCAAGGATATAAGAATCTTCAAAATCATAAAGAAAATAATGATATAGAGGATATAAGAATCAACAAACATATTGAAATCATCTATAAAAACATTTTATCACACACTCGTCCCATAATCCTCACACACCTTTTATCAAACAGTTATACTACAATAAATCATAATTTATAGTGAACGACCATCATCACCACACCACATTGGGCATACATATAAAAGAAATTAGCAGATTAAAGAGTGTGTTGAATGAACTAACCATTTCAGTTAGTCGGACTACAAACATCGAAATTGAAATCGTCCAAATAATTTGATGAACAACCTGCAAATCGAATACAAAAGTTAGAAGAAACTTTATATACAATATATATTGATATATAAGTAGGAGAAAAGTTGAGAGAAGAGCAAAGAGAAACTTTTTAGAAATGATATTGAATTTGAAAAAAGAGATAAGAAAGATCAAAGAGGTTAAAAACCGTGAATTTGAAATTTGAATTACTTGATATTTTGGGAAGTGGTCCTATTTGTTGTGTGTGTGTGTACTGCCATTGTCCGTGTAAAGTGTGTAAAGTTGGAAATAAAGCAGTAGCATGTGATCTGTGTCTAAAGAAATAATTGGAGGGGTAGGAGATGTGGTGCAAATTTTGATGGCATTGTAAGTAATTTTGATACAACTTTAAGGGTAGGGGGTGTAAAAAGCCATCAAATTTGGCAACAGGATTTATTATATAGGGGATGGGTCCTAGTTCCTGACAAATGATTGTCTGGTTCTTGATAAATGATTGTCAGGGACCCTGTATAATAATCAGTTTCCCAGCCGTTTGGATCAAGGATCCAACAACGGTTGGGATTCCATAAAAATATTTTTCATGATCCGCGGATATTTTATGCAGAACGTAAAAAGACCTATTCGCGGAATTTTTTTACGGAAAGTAAAAAATCCTATCAGCGGAAAATATCTACGGATCATAAAAAAATATTTTTATGGAATCCCAGCCGTTGGATCAAGAATCCAACGGCTGGGAAACTGATTGTTATACAGGGATCACTGACAATCATTTGTCAGGGACGAGGACCCTATATATAAATAAAGCATTTGCAGTTAACTTGACGATAGAAAGGTAATCAGATCAGATCATCAGTGGAGTATTAGATCAGACTACATCAAACCCTTTTTTTTCATTATTATTTTGATGAAAAATGGAATATGTGTCCTGTTCCTGTGCTCCCGTACGTCCATGTATGTCTAATGTTTTGGATACATCCGTTGGCGTGCATATCTATACTATAGGAGTACTATACTATACTACTATATTATCTATACTATACTATAATAAGTAAATTAGGGGATAATTGGTAGTTTGGTTCAACCTTATTTTTTAGCCATAATTTTAGTTCAACTAAAACTAAATTTAATTAATATTTTATCTACCTAAAAACATTCTGGGATAAGCAAAGATTTAGCCGAGAGTTTTATTTTATTAACAGAAGAGTGTTTAACAGGAGAGTGTTTTGTGTGTCTTTTTACATTTTTATTATTATTAATAATAGAGATTTAAGCAAATCAAAGAGTGACCAAAATGAGTGACCAACAAAAGAGTACCAAACCGATAACCAAAAATATCCTATTTCGCTTATAATAGTATTAAACTAGGGGATAATTGGTAGTTTTGTAGTTTGGTTCAACCCTATTTTGTAATATTAAAAAAAATATTAAATAAATAATAAATTACACTATAACAAATTAAAATTAATATTTATAATATTAAAATTAGTATTATAATATTATATTACACTATAAACAAATTACAAAAAATTAAAAGCAACCCGTGCTTTGCACGGGTTATAAGCTAGTAATAATAATAAGTAAAATGGGGTATAATTTGTAGTTTGGTTACCCCTATTTTTGGTTATCCCTTATTCACACCCGTTAGATCTTCAACTCAAATAAATCATGACCGTTAGATATAACAATAATAAAAGTTGGAGGTCTAAGGTTCGAATCCCGCAAACAACATTTTAATATAAAATTAATGGGTTAAATCTCAAAGTGCTCATTGAAGTGGAGGGCTAGTATCAAATTACTCACTCTAGTTATTGGCATCTCATTTGAATCATTAAAGTCATAATAAATATCAAATGGATACCTTTAAAATATACTCGAAAATAAAAATAATTTTCCATTGATTCCTACACATTTTTCTTGAATGCTTCCATAACCAAACGAAAGGTTAATAATTCTAGTATTTCTGATAATATATTTAGATTTTTAAAAATTCATTTACTATTTATTTTTAATTTTATTGTCATTTTCCTTGTTTTAATTAAAAATAAATAGTAAATAAACTTTTTAAATTCTAAATATATTATAAAAAATATTAGAATTATTAACCTTTCGTTTGGTTATGGAAGCATTCAAGAAAAATGTGTAAAAATCAATGAAAAATTATTTTTATTTTTCGAGTATATTTTAAAGGTATCCATTTGATATTTATTATGACTTTAATGATTCAAATGAGATGCCGATAACTAGAGTGAGCAATTTGATACTAGCCCTCCACTTCAGTGAGCACTTTGAGATTTTAACATAAAATTAATACTTAGATTATGTTATATAGAAAGGTTGAAGGTTCGATTCCCACCAACAGCATATTTATTTAATTTTAATATAAAAATTAATTATATAAAAAGGTCTAAAATTTGAATTCTCCCAACATATTAAAAGTAATGTTTGTAATATTATATATATATACTAAACTTTAAGTAAATTAAAAAAAAAGTCACGGGCTATAAGCTAGTTAATTATAAAATATAGATGGGAATAATCACAATAATCACAAATTTGTCGTTATTTAGTTTATCAATAATTTTTGAACAAATGCTAATAAGAATTTTAAGTTTTAATTAAAAAAAAAACAATCACAAATTTTGGCTTCTGATTTTTGACTTCCATGTTAAGGTTGTTCCTACCGGAGATCCTATGTAAGATTAAAGGGCATATGCGACTTTAGAAAGGTTGATACAACGTAAATAAAATTCATAGTTTTGAAATAAAATTTATGATTTACAAGTATATGAATTATCTACAATTAATATATATTCGAATAAAGAGTTATTAATGCTTAATTTTTTCATGAATTATATAAAAAAAAATCCCTGTACGGTCTTTGGATTTTATTATACGGGAAAAAAGTATATAAAACACATAATATAGAAGTTCTCTATTAGTGCGACTTAAAATATGATAAATTAATTATTATTTGAAAAATTCAACAGTACGGATGTTAAATTCATACAAAAATACGTGAATGTACAAATTTTCGTGTAATTTAATTAGTTGTAACTATAAATTTATAGCAATAAGATTATGATAAATCTGTGTTGTTGAATATATATAGAAAATATTATTATTATAAAAGTGATTAGGGCTCAGCAAAATCGAACCGAAACCAAAAAACTGAACCAAACCGAATAATTTCGATTCGGTTTGGATTGTATTTTTCTAAAAATTTCGTTTTTTTGGTTTGAACCAAAAAAAAAATCAATTTGGTTTGGTCTGTAAGAATATCATTCTGTTGAAACCGAATTAACCGAATTATACATACATATATTTTTGAATTATATTTATTATTCTTTCATAATATTAATAATACTAATCAGTAATTATAATTCTAATTCAATATTCATATTCTTTTTTTTAGTTTACTGTTTACGAACCATGACCTCTGTACTAGAATCATTAGAAGGCGATCATGGTCATTTGATGTTGGGTGGTGTGTGGAAGAAAGTTCGGGAAGAGATACAGTACCACTACTGGAAATAAGTCAATACATATCACTTCTGGGCTGATGTTAAAAGTTTAAATAACCGATGTCTAGGTGGGTGTTGTTAAAAGTCCATGTGTTTTACATCGGTTCTGGGCCGATGTTAAAAATGACTTATTACATTAATTCTTAACC
This sequence comes from Kitagawia praeruptora, assembly GCA_037693485.1. Classification (NCBI taxonomy): domain Eukaryota; kingdom Viridiplantae; phylum Streptophyta; class Magnoliopsida; order Apiales; family Apiaceae; genus Kitagawia; species Kitagawia praeruptora. The sequence continues at coordinate 63,646,890 of CM075348.1, forward strand.
GATGTAAAATAGTGGTCAACAACATCAGTTTATAGAAAAGAACTGATGTCTCAACTCATGTACTACATCGGTTTTAGATAGACAACTGATGTTGTAAATTGTATACAACATCGGTTTTAAATAGAAAATTGATATTGTAAATTGTATACCACATCGGTTCTTAACCGATGTCAAATAGCTCCATAAATTTGCACACTATAATTACCAAATTTAAATCACACTAGAAAGTAACACACTACAATTACCAAAACTAAATCACACTAGAAAGTAAGTAAACTGATTTTTTTCATTAACGAAAGAAATACAACATTCTTACATCATTGAGTAAAACTAAATCGGCCTACTCTACATGAGCCTATATACAAAAAACAAGCTTTCATTACATTATCCGAAAAATCAAACTAAAACTAGCAGTCTCTCGCAATGATCCCTCCAAGTGCATAATCATCGGTTGCTCCGATCCCTACGGTCTCTCGCATTGAAACCACATCAAAAGTATCTGGGAAGTTATAAAACAGAACTAATAAAATTATCAAGTAATAGAAACAATTTCAAGATGCTGCAAAACTTTACTGGCAGGAATTCTTAAGCATACAAATACCAAACTTTGTATACCAAAAATGTACCAACTTATTCCTAGCAGGAATTGTTATGAAATCTGGCAACCAATCTGAAAGGAGGAAAAAACCATGACAAAAAAGGATAAGGAACCTGAGATTCATCTCAGGTTCATTTCCTGAGATAGCAAGGTTTCACAGCAGAACTCACTTTATTTTGTAGTATAAACACAACTGAGATAGTAGTGTCTTGCAGCAGAACTTATAACAATCTATTTATACACTCTAACACCCTATTATTTCAGCTAATGAACCTGAGATTAGGTCTCATTTGATAACTCAAGAACCATACCAAAATTGCTGGACGAGACTTATGGACCTATTCAGCTTGTTTGGTCAATTTGTAAAGTTCCTGGACAGGCTGGACGACAACAAAAAATCATCTGGACCACTCATGATTAAAATTCTTGCTGAACCATTCAAATATATGAGTATTATTCATAAAGCTACAATAAATGCATTACACATCTTTTATATTTTATTTTTGAAGTTTATACTTTATAAATTTTTTTATTTATCACACATATATTGCATAATTATATTCTATAAATATAAATAAGTTTAAAAATAAAATTAAATAGTAAATAAACTTTAATTTGGTATTTTATTAAATTAATAAAATAAAATATAAAACTTAATAGCTTTAATTTTTTTTTGACAATGATTTTTTTGTTATTTTCTTTGATATATTCATGTGTTAGCAGTAAAAAAAATATTAATCAAATTTATTTTGATGTTCAATCCACTTATTTTATAAAAAAACAATATCAACCATCCAGAAATATTAACGATCCAGAATTCATAATCATTCAGAAATTTAAATCATTCAGATATTTTGGTTCAGATTTAACAAATGGCCCCTTAGTCTCAAGTTCCTTATTCTCAATATGGCATAATAATTAAAATAAGACAAAGGTGCAGCCATATGACATGATTCACAAAAAATATACAGATACTTCAGACTTGCACTACTAAAAAACTGTTAATAGACATCACCGTTTTTAACATCGATTACAATAAAACCGATGTTAAAAATCAATTTAACATCGCCCGTTTTAAAATCGATGTCTTTTAAACATTCAGACATCACTTGACATATCAACCGATGTCTAAATGTTTTCTTAAAAAATTTTAGACATCGCTTCATTTATGAACCGATGTCTAAATGTCTACTTAAAAAATAAACGCGCGTTCCCTCTGAATTATTCCCCCCTTAGTTTTATTTTCCCTCTTTTTACTTTCATTTGCCCGCCTACTTGCCAAATCTGTTCCCCCTTGACAAAATTTTTGTATTTCCCCCCCTCAATTCTAATATCTACATTCACACAAATTAAATCAAAATAATTAATTAAACCTAAAAACAAAACCCACCTCTCTCTCTCTCTCGACAGACCTCACCTCTCCCTCTTTCTCTCTATCTCTCTCGACTCTCACCCCCTCCCTCAAGAACCCTAAATCTCGCCCTTCTCTCTCTCTCTCTCTCTGTCCCTCTCCCTCTCGCTCTCCTCTCACCCTTCTCTCTCTCTATTATCACCTTTCTCTCTCGATTCACCCGGAGATTATTCGATTCGAAGCTACAAAACTATGAACTCAATTCAATTTATTTGAAGCTCAAATTGGTAAGTGCCTAAGCTTGTGTTTGATTTCAATTAGTTCAATTTAGTTTTCAATTGGGGATTTTTGAATTCAAAACCCTAATTTTTTTTGTACGGAGAATTAGTAATAGTTTAATACAGATACCTCGAGGAGAAGGGAACTACCTGCTGTGGGTATCAGTTATTTATGTACAGGTTTGGTGTTCTTTGGTTAAGTTTGGGTTAATTATTTTTTGGTTTAATTAGTAATTTATTTGTTTGTGTTTGTTGTTTATATTTGTGTTTGAGTAATTTTGTTTATGTGTATTCTATGCGTAGCCATGGACTGAAGCATTAAAATCTTACAATCCTTTGGATGTGTCCAAAAACTTAAAGTCTTCTTGTGGTTTACCTTATTCGAACACAGTTTTGTCTTTGTTACAGTTTTTAAAACGTACAGATTTGGATGGCTTGAAGCATAAAAAACACCACTGTTCTAATTGTTGCTTTGCAGGTCCGCTTGTGGGAATATGCATCTGGATCCCTGCTTCATACCTGCAGAGGTACATCTACTGCTTAAATCCCTGATTATTTTTTTGGTGTTCTCCTATTTTGACTTCTAAGATATGTTAATAGTATAGTATAGTATATAATTCTCTTGTTAGGTTTTGTTTGTGTGTCAGTTCTTATGCAGGCTATTGCACAAGCCTTGCGTGGTTAGGACTCGGAGAACTCCCAACAAGCTTTGAGGGTTTTAGATATTATCCTCCGATAGTAGGCAGCTAAACAGTATGTTATTGTGTATTAGTGTCAGGTGTGTAATTTGCCGGCTGGACTATGAGGAAGGAGACACCTTGACTGTGCTTTTTTGTAGACACTCATACCACCTAGAGTGCATAGACAACTGGTTACGAATAAACAAGGTACCTTAATCAATTTGTTGTGTATTAGTGTCATTGGTATCTGTAAGCACTAAAGATTTAGTAATCTTTGACATATTTTATTTTGCTTATTATACTAATAAATACCGTTTCCTACTTCTATCTTCAGGGGCCTCAAAATCTAACAACAATGCTATATTTCATTTTGCACAGGAATGGGACCTTAGCACATCAGGATGATGATGAACTGATTCTTTAACCCTTTGAAGAAAGTCACTATACTTACATGTCCATTCTCTAAGAGATGCTTCCTTTATGTGTCTGACTAAGCATATAATGTCCAAAGATATATGTATTAAGCCACTATTGTCACATAAGTTTCATGGATAAATTTATAATAAGGTATTCGCATTTGCCTGAAGGCTAGGATTAAGTTGGAGTCATTTTCCTTGACAAAATTTTCAGACCTCCAAGTCGCATTATCATTATGCTAGATAGACATACACTTTTTAAAGATTTCATATTCCGTTGATCAATCAACTTATATTGCATTGTCATACGCGCTGCCAATTGCCTTACATCATATAATTATTCTGCCACTTATAAATTTATAATGCATCATGTATAACCTCTTTTAATTTATGATCGTTTCTGCAGATGTAATTCCCTGTATGTTTTCTAAAGATACCGTGGCAAATAAAAATCCAAGTTTAGTAGATGCAATTGGAACTGTATTAAGCTGTCAAGTTGTTATCTAATTGCCTGATGGAAAAATGCCAAAGCATAGAGCCAGAGGATAATTGGTTGTTGCTGATGGGATTGCATTTTTGCAGCAGATTTGAAGCAACAAGTAAATTTTTCTTAATTTGATAAACCTTGTATCCTTTAAGGTATATTAAGGGCTTTGAAACTTTGAAACTAGAAAAGATGGTATGCATACAATATTTACCTATGTAGAACTACATTGGTATAATTGTGCATCCTTTGGACCAATTTCCGATTACTGTCTAGTTTTCTAATAAACACTTGTAACATGTCTAATGGAAAAACTCCATAACCAGATCCCACATGCAATAGCCGGAACACTATCTGGCTACATCCTTTCAATATGAATCAGATTCAGAAATGAAAATAACGAGCACTACAAAAAGAAAATTAGCTGACATAATAAGTGTTGAATTAAAAGTCTCCCTGTAAACATGTCTAATGGAAAAACTCCATAACCAGAGACCAGTGCATGGTGTGCCTCACTGTGCACAAAGAATCGACATTGTGACACTGCTTAGCACAGGTAACCTTAATTTGCTTTAGTTTTTTATTTTCTTATCACCGGTTGGCTATATGATTGTGAAAGCTTTGTGCTTATGCTTAAATCAACTTATGGGAGGCCTGAATTTTAGATGATCAAGAGGTTTTTATATAATTAGCATTCAGTTGTTAGTCTAGTGTAGCATGCAGGATAAGTGGCTAATTGTTCTGGATGCAATGTCAGGTTATAATTATGATAGGAAGTGCTGCAAGTGTTGTTGATATATCTCGTGATGTTTCTAGGGTTGCCAAAGAAGTTCATATTGCATCAAGATCAAATAAAGACGGAAACTCGAGCAAGTTACCTGGCCATGATAATATTTGGCTTCATCCAATGGTATTAATCTGATACTCACATGGAAGGCTAGGAAGTCTAATAAGGGTATCTTTTGAAACTTGTTGCTAGTAGATCACAATTGCTAACCAAATTACCAATGCAGATAGAAAGTGTGCGAGAAAAAGGTACAATCATATTTCTTATTGTATATATATACTTTCACATTCGTAGTCTTGTGTATATGCAGTTATAGTCTGTAATTGGTTAATTAAATGTATTGTTGTAGCATTAAATCAATTTCTTTAGTAATCTTTGTCATATTTACTAGGTTTAATTCTTTTTGTGTCCATATCAGAATTGTTTTCTCATCTGAGTCCCATCTAGCTCGCAATGCAACAACTTTTTATCAATATCTATGATCTGTATCTATTATTATCAAATAGTGTTCCATATTACTCCTTTCTTATCTACAGTTTATATATATATTATACATGTGTGTTCTGTTTGCAGATTCTACCAATCAAAATCAAAGCCCTTGCTGGAAGTGTTGCAACACTAGCAAACTGGTTCATTGCCTGGGGGGTCACTATGATTGCACCATTTTTTGTTGTCTTGGAGTAGTGGAGGTTCCCACTATCCCTTATTTTTTCATGTTACATATTTATTTAAAGAAGTATGCAAGAGCTTATTTGCTGCTTGTACACAACATACCTATGTATAAATTTACATGTTAACAGCCTTCTATCCTTTTTAAAATAAAATAAAATTTATGTCATTATCATTATATTATCAACTAGAGCAGTCAAGCTACACAAGTGTTTGCGAAGTTGTTTTTTCATGTTTGCAGACTTTAATACTATGTCGATTTCTTTCTCAATGTCTTTGGGTAAGTACGTAGTTCCACTAATTTCTGTTAATGTTTTTCTGCAGGGGAGGAAATAATTTCAGGAGCTCAGCGTGTTCATGTTCCTGAATTTTTAGAAGAACGTGCAAAAGCTTGTGGGATAGATGTGAAGACAATATCAACCTATATTGATTCATTTTGGTATGTTCATTGTCCAAACTTCTTAAGCTTTATTGCATGCCTAATATTGGTACTAATAGTCTACATTAAGGTCATAGCCAAGTAATAGAATCAGGTCATTGACAAACCAGATTCGAGGTAGCTAGCAAGTCTTACCTCTAGAGCTTTATAATACATGAGAGATTGCTATACGGTATTTCCTTGTCCTAATACAGTAGAGAATGCTATTGTTTTCATATATAGATTATGAATTCCTCATATTTTGTTCTTCAAGGTACAAGGCCAAGAATGATTGAGAAGTGTATACTGTCCGTCCAATTCTTAATCTTCAATTCCGGAAGAGATTGTTGGGTATCATACCAGATTGTTGGGTATCATACATTACAAGCTCATGTATATTTCCAGTACTCTTAATGCACCCCTGTGTAGTTCTATTGCCACTGTTTATTATTTTAACTAGATGGATTATGTTTATCTGTGTCCTGTAGGTTTTCAATGAAACAGAGAGGCGAAAAAGATGAGAATGGGGAACCACTGACAACTGAATTATCTATTTATGATTATTTTGTAAACATTCGTAATATTCCCCTGCGGTACTCTGGTGACCTTCCATGCATCAATGTTGGAAAACCCAAGCACTAAAGATTTCCATTGCTAATTTGCTATCTTCTTACAGAGGTCGAGAACACAATCCAGTGGCTAAGTCCAAGAACTCAGTAACATAGTGCACAATGAATCAGCGACAAATGGTGTATAGAAAGTGCAGGCTGCTGCAAGGAAAGTATTCCTGGATCCAAAGAATCGTCCCAGTGAGTTACGATTTGGAAAAGAATGCATGAAGTAACCAGGAAATAGTTTCATATCTTTTTTATAATGCTTTGAGTTTGGCTAGTTCCGCAAATATTAGTTGTAGATTGATTCGGATTGGTATAGATGTTTTGTATTAAGGTACACATGAATGTTTGGATTATGATTGTTTGAATGATAGTGCTTGAATGTTTGGATTATAGTTGTCAATGACATTTGAGTAAATTTTGGTTATTTTTGTTTTTTTATGCATCATTTTCTGTACTACAGCTGTTTGCACATCGTTCATCATTATAAAAAAAACTGTTTTATTAGAAGTCTTAAACATCAGCTGAAAACGATGTCTGAGGGATCTCACACATCGGTTTTAAAAATAGGTAACCAATGCAATAGATATCTTCAGCATCGTCTAAAATCGATGTCTATGATCACATTATACATCGGTTTTCTTTATGTTTACCGATGTTAATAAAGGCTTAGACATCAATATTTGGAGAAAAACAGATGTCTATGTCGAATTATTCTATGTTCGCTATATGTTAAATAACAGCTAAGGCCTCTAATCTAACAATTCAAAAGTTAACCTCATGCAGTTAATCCAAGAAGACAGTACATAAACATCAGAAATATTTTTAAAACTGATGTATTATATGCTAATAGACATCGGCCAGAAACCGATGTCTAAACGTTTAGACTTTAGACATCACCGACAAAGACATCGGTCAGAATTTTTCAAAGACATCGGCCAGAAACCGATGTCTATTAGCGTTTTTTTAGTAGTGTTGGAAGGCTTGGAATATAATGTCTTACACAGATACGATCCTTGCAAAATCAGTCGCTCCGCCTGGCGACTACACCAACAATAGTATAATATGACACAAGAGCTCATAGGGCAGTTCTCCAATTGTTGCCATTTATCTAAACAGTTCAAGCTGCAATACAACTGATCCATAAAACTACACAACGTCACATCAACTGATACATGGTACTTGTATTCAGAAACTAATAAAACATCATGGCACTTTTTCGGATATGATTCCTATAATCATCACTTCAATAAAACTAAAAGCACATGAGAAGAATAATGTATTAAGGTGTACACTTGTTAACAAAAAAATGCAACCAAATATTTTGGACGACTCGAGAGAATCGATTGAATAACACTATCATTCTAACTGGTTTCTTTCTTCAAATCCTGGCATTACAGCAACAATCACAACATGTCAAACAGAGGAAAATCTTCTATTTTTTTTAGCACATACACATGTTCACATACCAATATGCATAACACATGTTCATAATTGCACAACCATAAAAATATTCATAACACCAGCAATACCAATATTCATAACACTTGCACAACCATATTTTTCTTTACAAAATTCATAATTGCTTTTCAAAATGGTTACTGTAACACATGCATGCATGACTTGATGTAAAATAAAATTCACATGTTCTACGTCTCAATCAAAAGTAGGTAGGTAAAACTTGACACGGATAAATAACTCCCACGTTTGGTTGCAATGTTCCTAGGTTTTATACTACTCGCTTCCTCATTACCATTGTACGTGTATAAAGGCAAACTTATCCACTTAATGTGGTTATGAATTTCTGATAAAGTACCTGCTACGACATCCTGAGGCTCTAAACTTTTTAACTCTAAATGTAAAGTACTCAAGACTAATAGGTATCTGATATTCGAGGTTAGCAATGGCTAGTGACATTATCTAACTTAAGTACCTTTACCGAATAAGCAGACTAGAGAGAACGTGTAAAATGAAAACAGAAAGTCTCATACCTGCATTCACCTTTATCTTTGTCCAAGTCCCTTGCCTCCCTAACCTGCAGACAAAATCAGTGAACAAAATTTAAGTATAATTAGTCCAGAATACTATCCCTGTCCAGCATCCACCATAACATGTAAAGAATCATGTATATACCTTTGCCCAGCCGTAAGCAACAACCCAGGATAAAGATGGTCTCAGCTCTCTCCTCAAAGAGCTCCCTTTTTTCTATGCTGACAGCTAAACCCCAGGGAGTCTTTGCATCCTTATGTACCATTTTCCTTTTCCAAATCACTATAGATGCCTCAATTTTATTCTTAAGATCAAGAACTTTGTGTTTCGATGACAAGTCTGTGCATATTAGGAATTGGTCAGGATCGAAGTACTCTACCGTGATGCTTTTATACATTTGATCACCAAGGGTCGCTCTACCATTATAGGAAAAGAGAACACAGGAAAAACGTACTGAAGTTTAGAAGCTACCTTCTGTGATGAAGCAGATTAGAAATGTTTTTTTTTCACATACCTTTGGGAGTGAATCAATGTAATTATCAGGAATCTCCATTTCAGATAAAACTTGAGCATTTATGGCCATAGATGCTTCTAACACTTGGTTGACACAATCCTTTTGATATTGTAGAAACTTTCACGATGAGTCTGATAGACCTTCAGAGGGTACCTTAATGGTAGGCAGCCACCATTTGTCCTCTCTCTTCACTCCTTTCTCAGCCTCCTCAGCATCTCACTCCTTTTAAGTTAACTGAGTTTGTCAACCTACTTCGTCATCTTAAGCATGTTCTCCATTCCTCCTTGTACCTGCTGTGAGAGATTTGCAACGTCAAAACCCACAAATGTTATATTCGCATAACCAAACAAACCTAAATTCAAGCAGCTCTACCAATAAAACAAACACAGAATCAAATTAGTTATAAGACTCTCCAATAAAAGCAAAAGAGTGACTACAAATTCCAGCATAGGAAAGAAACTAAAATTGAGGAACTCTATATGCTAGTTAAACAATTGAGGAACCATTAACTTCCAAACTCGCTTTTGAACTTCCAGTCATCAAAATGCAATCCTAAGATTGCCCTTTTCACATCTCAGAAAATAGGATATCAACTAACTAAAGTTCAACCTGGTAGTCGATTACGCCACACACAATATGTAAATAATCATCTACGAATATTTAAAAATAGCCTAATTCAAATCCAGGATAATCAAACATAGAATCATCTATCTCAACGAAAAGGAAGATCAAATAATAATTTCAGATTCGGTCAGATTCATAAGACAATAAGACTCGTACTATGTTGCAGTAGGACTAACTCCAAGAACATCACAGTACTCTATCTCCTTCACCATGAATCTCGTAATAATTACAGTCCAACAAAACTAGAAACAACAAAACTACAAATATAATATTTAACAAAGAAAAGCAGGGAATATACAAACAAAAACATCACATCTAACCAACCAAACTCATTCTAACATATCCATGTGGGAGAAAAATACTTACTAATTTGAGCGGATCCGAGATAAATAAAGCCTCCTCTATAACCAATTAACAAAAATTGAGAGCTAGGGTTCGACTAATTGTGATTCGACAAGGGGGTTTTGAAATCAAGGGTTTGAATTTGGGGGCTTGTAAACTAGGGATTGAATTTGGGGGTTGTATGATAGGGCTCTTCACTGAGTTTGTAAGTGAGTGAATTAGTTTGAGGAAATGGAAAATACGATACATGTGAGGGTGAGTGAGTTTGAGGAGAGGGTGATTGAGTTTGAGGACCGGGAGACAAAATGTCTGAAGGGGGAAATGAAAAAAAGAAACGGGGAAATGTTTCTAAGTAATTAGAGGGAAAGGGAAAGTGGGTCGGGAAAATATCCGCGTGTTTTTTATTTTTTTTTAAAACGTGGTTTAGACATCGGTTTTAACTACAACTGTAATAACTCGAATTTTCAGAAAATGATTTTAGTATTATTTTAAGAATATTAATGTTTTCCTAAAATGAGGAGGAAATTTTTTTTTTTATTTTATTGTTCATTATTCCAGTTCAAGGAATTTCAAAAGCGAATTATTTAATTATTGTCTGGTTCAGTGTAATTATGAACTATATTATGTGATTATTGTTGGAAGGTGGAATGTATGTGAAGTTGTGTTTATGTGTTTATATGATGATTTGTGTGAGCTGTGAAGGCTGATGTATTTTATTTATATTTTTGAGGATTTAAATATATTTAAATCATGCATTTTGATCCTCTATTAATTTTATAAAATTATCGGAGGAATTAAAAATCATGAAATCTCTTGAAATATTATCTTTATTTATTTATTAAGTTTTTAAATTGTTGGGTGGATTAATTTGGGTGATTGAGTATTTTAAAATGATTTTAAGAGTTTTATTGTATTTAAAGGATCAAAACTTTGAAAATTCATATTTAATTCATTTTTGATCCGAAAAATATTTCGAAAATATGTGGGTGCTTGTAATTTTATATTCTTTATTTTAAAAATGAAAAGTTTAATTTTCTGAAATTTTATTTAATTTCGATTTATAAAGTGGTTTATTTGTTTTAAAAGTGAATAAGTAGTGTTAGAATTGGGCCCGAAATGAATTATAGTAGTAATATTAGTAGTGGGCTAAGCCCAATTAAATCACAAACACACACAAACACAGCAGCCCAGCAGAACCACGGAGAAGGTTCGAGAGAGAGATCGGGGAAGAAAAGAGAGAAGAAGAGGGGAAGAGAAGAAATTAAATTGATGAAGAAAATGAGTGTGTGTGTGTGTATATATATATATACGCGTGTGTGTTGTGTGTGCTGTAGAGGAGCAGCCGCGCGTGAGGAATGAACCAGGGGAGGTCGCAGGTGACGGCGCCGCCGCGACTGGTGGCCGGCGGGGGTGACTCTGGCAGGACTGGTGGTGGCAGGCGACAGCAACGGAGAAGAGGAGGCAGAGATTGAGAGAGATTGAGAAGAGAGAGAGGTGGGAGAGATTGGTTCCGGTGGCTTGAAATGCGGGTCGGAATTGAAAGGGTATAAATTTTTATACTCCTAAATTACGTATTTGAATGTGGTAAATTATTTAGTTGTAAATTGTGAGTATTGCTTAATTGTTGTAAATTCGATTAATATTATTAATTGTTGTGATATAATTAGTTAAGTGTGGTAGTTTAATTAGTTGTGAATTGTAAGTTAATATGCTAATTTTCGTAATTAATTAGCTAATTGTAGTAATTAGTTAGTTTAAATTACGTGGTTAATTATGGTGGCTTAATTAGTTTAAATGGAAAGCCTAATGTGATAATGGTTATAATTAGATTTAAATGGTGAGTCCGATGTATGCTCGGATTAGTTGATTAATTGCTAATTGTTAATTATTATCATCGTGTAATAATTGGAGTCATATGGTTTACTTGTTGTAAATGGTTCCGGTGATGTATATATGCTAATTGTCGTAAGTTGAGTTAAAGTATGTGTTAAATGCCTTAATTGACAATTACTTGGTGTTGGATTATATATGGTTAAATGGTTATTGGTCATGTATATCGGTTTTACTTATGTAAGTCGAATTATGGATATTGGTGGATTGGTAATGTTGGTATTATTTATGGAATTTATACGAGTGACTAAATGGTAAGTATGGGAATACGTGATACATGTTAAATGTTAGAATTTTATAATAATTAGAATTGTGCTAGGGGTTATGAGAAGATCACAAGTTTTTAAATGTCAATATTTAAAGGACTTGTGTAATTCTTTTCGACTAATCCCTAGGGCTTACGAATATCCATGATTAGCTATCACGAGTATAATTAATATACTTAAGTGATGTGATCATTGATATAGCGTAAGTAATAGTTAGTGCTAGGGGTTGTTCCCTAGGGCTTACGAACATCAATGATTGGTTGTCACGTGTATCAGTAAATGCGTGAGAAACACGATCATTGGTGTAGCGTAAGTAGTAGTATTAATTATTATGTGCTAGGTGCCGCATGTCTGGGCGGATACTTTCATTATTTGTTTACTTTTATGTTGCTGCAAGTTGAGGCAGCTTTTATTTTATCAAAAGCAGGGTTATAAATTGTTTTGTTTGGCATGGAGGGGCTGAGCCCATAGTCCGATAAACGAATACTACATGCCGAAATTTTCTAAAAATCCCCTGCATTTTTAATTTATTTAACTTATTTGATTTCAATGGTTTAAAGGTATGATTGGGTGTTAACTGTTTATGTGTATATGTTAAGTGAAGTGGACTAAATGTGTTATGTGTATTAATTGGTATTTGAGTAGTCAGCTATAGGGATAACAACTATAGTACGACTTTAGGTGACTCAGTGGTAATTCTGAGTTGGGTCTACTCGAGATACGAGGTTGGACTGACGCGTAATCGTAACAATTACAGTACCATTAGGGCGTGATCAAGTGGAGCAACGTGTATCAAAAAGGAAGGATCGAGGCGTCGTGTAAAGTTCATGGAACTACTTGGGCGAAACGCCAAGGATTTATTCGCGGTGTTCCGTTTGGTGCTAAGGACCAGAGGCAAGTTTATTTATACATACTCTATCGTTCAGAGTATATTTATTTTGAAATATATGAAATGTGTGAAATAAGACTTAAGTCCATATTTACAAGATTTCTTCTATCTTTATCTGGATGAATTGTTTACTTTTAAGTAAAATGGTTTGACGGGTAATATATGTGATATGGAGAGAGTGATATACTATAAGGAGTAAAGTGATATGGGAAGGAATGGTATCAGTTGTTATTATGGTTATTTTTATGATATTATGGTATCAGTTGTTATCTAAAGTTATGTTATAATATTACAGTTATGTGTAAATTGAGGATATATGAGTTCTAAACTCTTTCAGACGTTATTAATAAATATTTTGTTATATAAGGGGACAAGGGCTGATATTTACAGATTTTCTTAAAAAGGGATTTACATGTAAAGTATGTTAGTTGGTGTATTTTAAAGGTATTGATATGTGAACGGAAAAATGGAAGGGGTTATCTTGGAATATATATTTTCGAAAACCCGGACAAAGTTTTTAGAAAGGATTTCGCAATAATTAACCTAATGGCAACATCACCAATAAACTAGTGTTTATTTAATTATTAGATACCTCTTGAAGCATCTACTAATTAAATAAACCTTATTCGTCTAATTAAATTTATTTAATTAGATGAATATTATTTTTATTAAAATGTTTTCTTAAATCGCTTTGTTCCGGAATAATAATAAAGATATTCCGATGGTTATAAAGGAGACATTTTTGGTTAAAAATGTCTGGAATGATAATGATAAATGTTATGTTAATGGTTATTTATTTAATGAATATTAATTATAATATTCATTTTAAAAGGGATTATTGAATAGTTATTCTTTAGATATTCTAAGTGTTCTAAGGGTGATTAAATATTGTTAAAAAGGTGTTTAAGGAATTTCATAGTGAACTGAGTGTACGTCTTGAATTGATACACTGATGATATATCTTTATAAATGTTTTCAAATGGTTATAATGGAAATGGAAATGTGAAATGTGAAATGTGAAATGGAAATGGAAATTGAAATGGAAAAATGTGGAATGGTATTTGTATAAATGGAATAATGATTGACAAAGGGGGATTGCAATAAAACTTGCGTAAGAGGCTGTGTCAGGGCTGTGTGCGACACAGTCCAACATTCATTATTTTATTACGGCACGAAGATGCCAAGGGAGGATGTTAGCAGGTGGCCTTCCTCCAGGGTTGATTACCAGGTAGGGATCATCCCTTCTACTAGTAGTAAACAGAGAGCGGATACGGTCAGGCGACTGATCATCGTCCTACGTATCTGGCGCCAGCAGATATCCCCAAAAGATTAAAAGAAAGAATTGAGAATGGTTTTCAGATTTCAATACTGAAAACAGAAAAATGATATGAAATGAGGGAATTATTGTTACAGATGAAGAGAAACTGATATTATATTATCAATAAGTAAGTGATTTCATATTGAATAACCAGCAAGCTTATGTTGGTGTATTACTGTGCAAACAAGATGTGGCTATTTAATTACCTTGTATCGGCATCGTTTATATTATATTGGTATATTGTTCAGTTGATATTAATTTCAAACATTATACTTTCCCTATAGAATTTCGTGGTTATAAATGTTTCAAGAATGATATTAAGTATCGGTTGAATGTTGGAAACCCATGCACCTGATGGGATATTTTGTTAAACTCTAGTAATAACTTGCTGAGCAATTCTTTCGCTCATACTTGCTTGTTTTCAAATATTAACTTTTCAGTGGAAGGTAGCCGGACGAGGTTATCTGCATGGCTTAAATGAAGCGGGCAGTGTGCCCTTATGAAGACGATATGATCTAGAAAGTTTATAGCTGGAGTAAGTATATTAATGTGTAATATATATGTTACTTTGCATAATATAGTACTAGTTGCTGGTGTACTTCTCAGCGAAGTTATACTAGTAGTAAGGAGTTGATTCTTGTTTCTAGCCCTATAACCTAAAAGATGCTTGGTGGTTGGGGTCTCAAATGTTGTAACTCAATTATTAATGGCTACAGATGATTTAATGTGGTTAAACAGTTGATTGGTTATTAAGGTTTTCCGTGTGACGACCAAATCCCTGACCCCGGATTTGGGGGCGTTACAGTTTGGTATCAGAGCTGAGGTTATAGTAAACTAGAAATGAGAGTGAATAGGAGTGTGTATAGTTATGTGAGAACGTCGGAGCTCATGTAGAGTTCATGTTGGACTACCGGATGTAGTGCCAATAATTAAGTTAAGATTTGAATGCTATGTTGAAGGATATGTTGAGATAGAATTCCCTGCGATTATTATTGTCGATGATTGAATCCTTAGTGACTATTACGAGTCGATGATGACGTAAGTTATCTAGCACCTTAGGGTGTGCATGGAAAAGAACAGCTCCGGGATCGAACGATTACCCGTCAGAGGAGCCGACATAGAAGGCATCCGTGGAGACCTTGGCAATATCCCCATTGGTGAATCTTTTTGATTATCTTCCCAATCTATGAATTATTTGACATATCTCTAAGGGAGAATTTTGATAAAGAATATATTTCCTCTTCGAAGTTATTCTTTAATACTTGTGTTAAGCCATATTAAATTTCAATTGTGCCAGAAGCTGTCATTATCCCTACCTTCAGGTTTTCGAAGCCCTATCGAATGATATTATTTCAAACTTCCACTTTTCTTCAATAGTGGATAATTCAATGGTGATATAGCACCACTTGCTTGTTGAATACTAGTATCTTTCTGGTTATCCTTTTCTTTGGAAATCGCGCCTTGGAAATTTTTCGATTTTAATCCAAGGTGTCCCTTTGAGAATTAATTGTCAGAAGATGATTGTTATTGACTTGACTTTGAATTGCTTTCATACTTCTCAACTTCCACTGAGACGAACAACCCTATACGTATAGGGGCCACAAGGACTATCTGTCTGTGTGATAGAAGTCTGATGGGACGCCATCACTTGTGAGTTGTGAAATACAAGAAGGCTAATTACCTTTAGTAATGTCTCAACTGAGACACGCAACGTGAGTTCTTATGATCATATTGATCTCTCAGTAAATTCTCTTATTTCCAATAAGGTTTGTTTCAAAACTCATAATCCTATGGTCACCAGTGGGTGACATTTGTCTTGATATGACAGCTATCTTTTCAAAGCTCCATGATTCTTGTTATCTCAAATAAATTTCAAGGGGATGCCAACCAGGTCGGTCAAGTCGAAATTCGCTGATAGAAATTAGATTCGAGCGGAATCGCCAAGAGCAGGAGCGAATCCCAAAACGAATAGAATATCAGTGGCATATTGATAGAATTAGTTCGCTCTCTCTCAAGGATGTTATGATTAATGTAATCAGTGCAATCTCTCTCTCAAGAGTGTTATGTTAAGGGGATCAGTGAACTCTCTCTCAAGGATAGTATGATAATGAAAGTTGGTCAAGATATATGTGTGAAAGGAATAGTGATGGGGTTGTGAGACTCCAGTGATAACTGTGTCAAGTATGGATTCTATGGTTGAACTAAGGTTTCGGAGGAGTTGTTTACGAAGGGACACTATCTCCGGTATTGTAGAATAAGAGTTGATGATGAAGGAGTTAAGGAATCCCAGTAGTGGCCTTAGCTGATTCCGTGGACGGAATCCTTTTAAGGGGGGTAGACTGTAATAACTCGAATTTTCAGAAAATGATTTTAGTATTATTTTAAGAATATTAATGTTTTCCTAAAATGAGGAGGAAATTTTTTATTTTATTTTATTGTACATTATTCCAGTTCAAGGAATTTCAAAAGCGAATTATTTAATTATTGTCTGGTTCAGTGTAATTATGAACTATATTATGTGATTATTGTTGGAAGGTGGAATGTATGTGAAGTTGTGTTTATGTGTTTATATGATGATTTATGTGAGCTGTGAAGGCTGATGTATTTTATTTATATTTTTGAGGATTTAAATATATTTAAATCATGCATTTTGATCCTCTATTAATTTTATAAAATTATCGGAGGAATTAAAAATCATGAAATCTCTTGAAATATTATCTTTATTTATTTATTAAGTTTTTAAATTGTTGGGTGGATTAATTTGGGTGATTGAGTATTTTAAAATGATTTTAAGAGTTTTATTGTATTTAAAGGATCAAAACTTTGAAAATTCATATTTAATTCATTTTTGATCCGAAAAATATTTCGAAAATATGTGGGTGCTTGTAATTTTATATTCTTTATTTTAAAAATGAAAAGTTTAATTTTCTGAAATTTTGTTTAATTTCGATTTATAAAGTGGTTTATTTGTTTTAAAAGTGAATAAGTAGTGTTAGAATTGGGCCCGAAATGAATTATATTAGTAATATTAGTAGTGGGCTAAGCCCAATTAAATCACAAACACACACAAACACAGCAGCCTAGCAGAACCACGGAGAAGGTTCGAGAGAGAGATCGGGGAAGAAAAGAGAGAAGAAGAGGGGAAGAGAAGAAATTAAATTGATGAAGAAAATGAGTGTGTGTGTGTGTGTGTATATATATATATATATATACGCGTGTGTGTTGTGTGTGCTGTAGAGGAGCAGCCGCGCGTGAGGAATGAACCAGGGGAGGTCGCAGGTGACGGCGCCGCCGCGACTGGTGGCCGGCGGGGGTGACTCTGGCAGGACTGGTGGTGGCAGGCGACAGCAACGGAGAAGAGGAGGCAGAGATTGAGAGAGATTGAGAAGAGAGAGAGGTGGGAGAGATTGGTTCCGGTGGCTTGAAATGCGGGTCGGAATTGAAAGGGTATAAATTTTTATACTCCTAAATTACGTATTTGATTGTGGTAAATTATTTAGTTGTAAATTGTGAGTATTGCTTAATTGTTGTAAATTCGATTAATATCATTAATTGTTGTGATATAATTAGTTAAGTGTGGTAGTTTAATTAGTTGTGAATTGTAAGTTAATATGCTAATTTTCGTAATTAATTAGCTAATTGTAGTAATTAGTTAGTTTAAATTACGTGGTTAATTATGGTGGCTTAATTAGTTTAAATGGAAAGCCTAATGTGATAATGGTTATAATTAGATTTAAATGGTGAGTCCGATGTATGCTCGGATTAGTTGATTAATTGCTAATTGTTAATTATTATCATCGTGTAATAATTGGAGTCATATGGTTTACTTGTTGTAAATGGTTCCGGTGATGTATATATGCTAATTGTCGTAAGTTGAGTTAAAGTATGTGTTAAATGCCTTAATTGACAATTACTTGGTGTTGGATTATATATGGTTAAATGGTTATTGGTCATGTATATCGGTTTTACTTATGTAAGTCGAATTATGGATATTGGTGGATTGGTAATGTTGGTATTATTTGTGGAATTTATACGAGTGACTAAATGGTAAGTATGGGAATACGTGATACATGTTAAATGTTAGAATTTTATAATAATTAGAATTGTGCTAGGGGTTATGAGAAGATCACAAGTTTTTAAATGTCAATATTTAAAGGACTTGTGTAATTCTTTTCGACTAATCCCTAGGGCTTACGAATATCCATGATTAGTTATCACGAGTATAATTAATATACTTAAGTGATGTGATCATTGATATAGCGTAAGTAATAGTTAGTGCTAGGGGTTGTTCCCTAGGGCTTACGAACATCAATGATTGGTTGTCACGTGTATCAGTAAATGCGTGAGAAACACAATCATTGGTGTAGCGTAAGTAGTAGTATTAATTATTATGTGCTAGGTGCCGCATGTCTGGGCGGATACTTTCATTATTTGTTTACTTTTATGTTGCTGCAAGTTGAGGCAGCTTTTATTTTATCAAAAGCAGGGTTATAAATTGTTTTGTTTGGCATGGAGGGGCTGAGCCCATAGTCCGATAAACGAATACTACATGCCGAAATTTTCTAAAAATCCCCTGCATTTTTAATTTATTTAACTTATTTGATTTCAATGGTTTAAAGGTATGATTGGGTGTTAACTGTTTATGTGTATATGTTAAGTGAAGTGGACTAAATGTGTTATGTGTATTAATTGGTATTTGAGTAGTCAGCTATATGGATAACAACTATAGTACGACTTTAGGTGACTCAGTGGTAATTCTGAGTTGGGTCTACTCGAGATACGAGGTTGGACTGACGCGTAATCGTAACAATTACAGTACCATTAGGGCGTGATCAAGTGGAGCAACGTGTATCAAAAAGGAAGGATCGAGGCGTCGTGTAAAGTTCATGGAACTACTTGGGCGAAACACCAAGGATTTATTCGCGGTGTTCCGTTTGGTGCTAAGGACCAGAGGCAAGTTTATTTATACATACTCTATCGTTCAGAGTATATTTATTTTGAAATATATGAAATGTGTGAAATAAGACTTAAGTCCATATTTACAAGATTTCTTCTATCTTTATCTGGATGAATTGTTTACTTTTAAGTAAAATGGTTTGACGGGTAATATATGTGATATGGAGAGAGTGATATACTATAAGGAGTAAAGTGATATGGGAAGGAATGGTATCAGTTGTTATTATGGTTATTTTTATGATATTATGGTATCAGTTGTTATCTAAAGTTATGTTATAATATTACAGTTATGTGTAAATTGAGGATATATGAGTTCTAAACTCTTTCAGACGTTATTAATAAATATTTTGTTATATAAGGGGACAAGGGCTGATATTTACAGATTTTCTTAAAAAGGGATTTACATGTAAAGTATGTTAGTTGGTGTATTTTAAAGGTATTGATATGTGAACGGAAAAATGGAAGGGGTTATCTTGGAATATATATTTTCGAAAACCCGGACAAAGTTTTTAGAAAGGATTTCGCAATAATTAACCTAATGGCAACATCACCAATAAACTAGTGTTTATTTAATTATTAGATACCTCTTGAAGCATCTACTAATTAAATAAACCTTATTCGTCTAATTAAATTTATTTAATTAGATGAATATTATTTTTATTAAAATGTTTTCTTAAATCGCTTTGTTCCGGAATAATAATAAAGATATTCCGATGGTTATAAAGGAGACATTTTTGGTTAAAAATGTCTGGAATGATAATGATAAATGTTATGTTAATGGTTATTTATTTAATGAATATTAATTATAATATTCATTTTAAAAGGGATTATTGAATAGTTATTCTTTAGATATTCTAAGTGTTCTAAGGGTGATTAAATATTGTTAAAAAGGTGTTTAAGGAATTTCATAGTGAACTGAGTGTACGTCTTGAATTGATACACTGATGATATATCTTTATAAATGTTTTCAAATGGTTATAATGGAAATGGAAATGTGAAATGTGAAATGTGAAATGGAAATGGAAATTGAAATGGAAAAATGTGGAATGGTATTTGTATAAATGGAATAATGATTGACAAAGGGGGATTGCAATAAAACTTGCGTAAGAGGCTGTGTCAGGGCTGTGTGCGACACAGTCCAACATTCATTATTTTATTACGGCACGAAGATGCCAAGGGAGGATGTTAGCAGGTGGCCTTCCTCCAGGGTTGATTACCAGGTAGGGATCATCCCTTCTACTAGTAGTAAACAGAGAGCGGATACGGTCAGGCGACTGATCATCGTCCTACGTATCTGGCGCCAGCAGATATCCCCAAAAGATTAAAAGAAAGAATTGAGAATGGTTTTCAGATTTCAATACTGAAAACAGAAAAATGATATGAAATGAGGGAATTATTGTTACAGATGAAGAGAAACTGATATTATATTATCAATAAGTAAGTGATTTCATATTGAATAACCAGCAAGCTTATGTTGGTGTATTACTGTGCAAACAAGATGTGGCTATTTAATTACCTTGTATCGGCATCGTTTATATTATATTGGTATATTGTTCAGTTGATATTAATTTCAAACATTATACTTTCCCTATAGAATTTCGTGGTTATAAATGTTTCAAGAATGATATTAAGTATCGGTTGAATGTTGGAAACCCATGCACCTGATGGGATATTTTGTTAAACTCTAGTAATAACTTGCTGAGCAATTCTTTCGCTCATACTTGCTTGTTTTCAAATATTAACTTTTCAGTGGAAGGTAGCCGGACGAGGTTATCTGCATGGCTTAAATGAAGCGGGCAGTGTGCCCTTATGAAGACGATATGATCTAGAAAGTTTATAGCTGGAGTAAGTATATTGATGTGTAATATATATGTTACTTTGCATAATATAGTACTAGTTGCTGGTGTACTTCTCAGCGAAGTTATACTAGTAGTAAGGAGTTGATTCTTGTTTCTAGCCCTATAACCTAAAAGATGCTTGGTGGTTGGGGTCTCAAATGTTGTAACTCAATTATTAATGGCTACAGATGATTTAATGTGGTTAAACAGTTGATTGGTTATTAAGGTTTTCCGTGTGACGACCAAATCCCTGACCCCGGATTTGGGGGCGTTACAACAACTAATGTCTAAAACCAACTTTAACATCAGTTCTGGTAAAACTGATGTAAAACAATCCTTTAACATCGGTCATCAATGCAAACGATGTTAAATGGGTGATGTCTATTGACTAATTTGGCATAGTGTTCTTGACATTGCATCAAACATAAGGATTTTAGTTTAATGACTTGTACCTTGTACTTTGATAATTAGAGCTTGCCTTCTCTTTACTTAAAATATGACCTTTGTACCACTTTACATTTTAATGTATTTTTGAATGAAAAGTTGAAAACACAAGATTTTAAAATTTCGGTTTTTTAATAAATCGAACCGAAATAACCGATCCATTTCATTTCGGTTCGGTTCGGTTTTACAAAAACAAAATTTCGGTTATTCGATTTTTATAATTTGGTTCAATTTTTAACCGAACCGACCGAATGATCAGCCCTAAAAGTGATGCTCCACTATTTCAAATATAATAAAAATTTGTATACAATGTTATTTCAACATAAACTTTTCATTCGTACGGTTTAATTATCAATAATAATAATAAAATATACTCCCTTCATCCCAATAGGATTTTAACATTTGCTTTTTGCACGGAAATCAAGATAGTGAGTGTAATATTATTAAAATAAATGAAGTAGTGGGTGTAATAGTGATTTTATTGTTAAAATAAGTTAAGTAGTGGGTGTAATAGTGATTTTATAGTTAAAACTTAAAATAAGTGAAGTAGTGAGTGTAATAGTGTAAATTATTGTTAAAATAAGTGAAGTAGTGGGTGTAAAAGTGTTAAAACTTACTATTTTAGGAAATGTTAACAATCTATTTTGACATCCCAAAATAGAAAGTGTTAACAATCTATTGGGACGGAGGGAGTAATATTTAAGGTGCACTATTAGAGAACTTTCTCAATTGTATGCTTTAGAAACTTCATCCCCTTATTATAATACCATAGAGAGTTGTCTATTTAGAATATTGAAAAAAGAAGTGTATCTGTATTTTAAAAATTTTGTACTTATATTTGAAAATGAGTATTCCCTCTGTTCCATTCATTTCTACCAAGTTTTTTTTCATTACTTGGCACGCATTTTATGGTTTTTATAAAGTATGGTTTCATTACTTATTTTTAAATTTCTTTTTTAAATAAAAATAGAAACATTAAATTTATATTCAGAAGAAGAAAAATATTAAAACTAAATTATGGATCTATACTTTTTAAGAGCCATAAAATACGTGTCACACTCCCGTCCCCCAATGGATATAACCCACTGGATAGAGGGAGTATTAAATCGTCTATGATAAGTATTTTTAGCAAATCTATAATCTTTATTAATAAGCGAAACACCCTTTTAATGGTATCACTTTTTGGTTCCACTATATTTTGGTTTCACCGTTATAATCACTACTAGAATCTCGGCTAAAATTGACTGCCAATTTGCGGTCGAATTTAGTTAAATTCGACTGGATCCGGTTGAATTTAGCTAAATTCGACTGGATCCGGTTGAATTTAGCTAAATTCGACTGCAAAATGGCAGTCGATTCTAGCTTAGTGGAATTTAGCAAAAAGTAGTCGAATTTAATAAATTCGACTGGCTAAATTCGATCGCTCAAATTCGACTTGTCTAAATTCGACCGCAATTTTGAAAATTTTGAATTTGGCGCCTAAGGTACCTTCAGGTCGAATTTATAAATTCGACAGAGTCTGGTCGAATTTATTAATTCGACTGATTGCAGTCAAATTCATAAATTTGACTGGATACGGTCGAATTTAAATTTGACCGCAATTTTGAAAAAATTTGAAAATTTAAAATTTTTGAATTTGCCGCCTGAAAAAAATTGAAAATTTAAAAATTTTGAATTTACCGCCTATGCACCTTAAATTTGACTACAACCAGTCGAATTTATAAATTTGACCGCAATCAGTCGAATTTATAAATTCGACCGAGAACAATCAATTTTATTGTACCGTATCTTGAAATTCAGCAGCTTTCTGCTGCTCTCAACTGCATTGTTTTGAATGTTCTGAATATATTTGTTGCCTTTGAAGATAGTTTGCAATAAACTAATCAACACAAATATAACATAATTCATATATAAAACTAATTCAAGAACAACAATAACTTCATATCAAATATTATAATATTTTTAAAATATATCTTTATTACAAATTCAACTCAAACTCAAGTTTCCTAATCAAATTCAAAAATATACGAATTTGCTCCTAATTTAGTTGCATGGAAACATTCAAAAATTATTTTTTTTGCCGGATTTGCTTCAATTGCCGGAATTGTTTTGGTTACCGGAATTTGCATGGTTGCCGGAGTTGTAGGAGTAGCCGGAGTTATTTTTGTCACCGAAATTGACATTCCACGAGTTGATTTTCTAGGTGTTAGTATGTATATATGATATATATATATATATATATATATATATATATATATATATATATATATATATATATATTAAAAAAAATATAGAGATTGGGTATATATATTTGTATTTGTTTGTGTATATGTATGTATATATGTGTATATAGATGAGGGAGTGAAAGGGGAAGAAGATGAAGGGGAGGAAGATGAGGGAGAGATATATAAATGTGTGGGATGTGCCGGGATGAATACTGACCATTGGATTATTATGTTGATATGTTAATCTGGATTGTTGGATGAGTTTCACGCGGATCGCTGACATGGCACTAAATTCGACTAGTTGCAGTCAAATTTATAAATTCGACTGGTTGCAGTCAAATTTATAAATTTGACTGATTTCAGTCAAATTTATAAATTCGACTGATTACAGTCAAATTTATAAATTCGACTGCGTTCGATCGAGTTTATAAATAGTAGTGATCTACTAAGATTTCCAATCAAATTAATTTTTTATTTTCTGAAACTTTGGGAATATTATTATATTAGATATATATTGACATCCGTACGGTTGGATCGTTCAAATTGTTTTTTTTAAAAATAGAAACAATAATCGGTGACAAAGCACTAGTTACGAGTCATATTGAAAATAATAGTGATCTACTAAGATTTCCAATCAAATTAATTTTTTATTTTCTGAAAATTTGGAAATATCATTATATTAGATATATATTGACATCCGTACGGTTGGATCGTTCAAATGTTTTTTAAAAAAATAGAAACAATAATCGGTGACAAAACACTAGTTACGAGTCATATTGAAAATAATAGTGATCTACTAAGATTTCCAATCAAATTAATTTTTATTTTCTGAAAATTTGGGAATATCATTATATTAGATATATATTGACATCCGTACGGTTGGATCGTTCTAATTTTTTTAAAAAAAATAGAAATAGTAATCGGTGACAAAGCACTAGTTACGAGTCATATTGAAAATAGTAGTGATCTACTAAGATTTCCAATCAAATTAATTTTTTATTTTCTGAAACTTTGGGAATATCATTATATTAGATATATATTGACATCCGTACGGTTGGATCGTTCAAAAATATTTAGCTCACACTGTTACGGTCTCTCATCATTTTTATTGAATACAATATGTTTTTTTAACTCACACTGTTACGGTCTCTCATCATTTTTATTGAATACGATATGTTATCAAAACGTACTATAAAAAAATCATAATTTTTTAAAATTGGTAAGTATTTATTTAAATTTTCCAAACTTCTTAACAAATATAAAATCAACACTTTATTTACATTTTAAAAAAAAATTGTCCCAAATAGGTAAAGTAAATTATAATTTGTAGTTCATCTTATAAGGATATTTTGGTAATTTTATATAATTTAAGGATTAATTTTAAATTTTTTAAATAAATTTTGAATTTAATTTTCTAATTAGAATGACTGATTGCAGTCGAATTTATAAATATGACTGCTTTCGGTCGAATTTAATTTTAAATATTTTGAAAAAAGTTAGGCGGAAATTTTTCTGCTTAAACTTAGTTTCACGCGGATTGCTGACCTGGCACTAAATTCGACTGGTTGCAGTCAAATTTATAAATTTGACTGAAGTCGGTCGAATTTATAGAAGACAGTCGAATTTATAAATTTGACTGCTTCCGATCGAATTTATAAATTTGACTGGTAGCAGTCAAATTTATAAATTTGACTGAAGTCGGTGGAATTTATAATAGCAGTCGAATTTATAAATTTGACTGCTTGCGGTCGATTTTATAAATTCGACTGCCTTTAGTCGAGTTTATAAACTTACTAAAATAAGGTTAGGCGGGAATTTAGGCGGGAAATAAATTCGACTGGTTAAATTCGACCGCACATCTAAATTCGACTGCTTAAATTCGACTGCTCTTAAAATCGACTGGTAGCAATAGAATTTAAGTCCGACCAATAATTTATTGGAATTGACCCTAAATTCGACTGGATCCGGTCGAATTTAGACCAGTCGAATTTGTGCAGTCGATTTTAGCCGAGTTTTCTTGTAGTGAATCCTATTTTTACTATAATTCTATTTCTATGTTGTTTTTTTAATAAAATAGAAATTCTATTATAATTATAATTCTTTTATTACAACTTTAAATAAAAAAAGTAGTTTCACCCCTACAATCATATTTTCGTTATAATTATATATTATTTTTAAAAAAATAATAAAATTGAAATCCTATTATTATTATAATACAATTTGTTTTATCATAATTTAGAATCAGAATAATACGATCAATTCTCCAATAGATTTTTCAAGGAAAACAACTGGAACATGCTTCTATACACTATACACTACTTAAAACAATCTTTCCTGCGATTATATTTTATTTTTAAAAAAAACATAATTAAATTGAAATCTTATTATTATTATAATTCTTATATTGTATTAGCAATTTTTTTATTATAACTTAGAATAAAAAAAGATTACGATCAATTATCATAAATATTTTTTAACTAAAACAACTAAAACGAGTTTTCATGCACTTCTATTAAACAATCTAAGTTTATAGTTTGTTAATTGCATAAATTTTTTATGCAAATAATATTGTTCTTTTTATAATTTTATAATATTTAGTTAAATAAAAAATTAATAATTAATTAATATAAATCACCGAGCCCGTGATTCGCACTCTAGTTTTACTTAATAACAAGAACAAAGAAAATGTTAATTATGCATGTTTTCGTTTCCGGAAACACAGCAAAATTCATCACTTAAACTAAAACAACTCGAAGCCCCTTGGGGGTTTGAGTGCCAGTGGTATTACAACTCAACAAAGTAGTTAAAAGAGTAGTGTGACTTTAAGAATAATCGCAGAGGGTCGTATTTGGCGTCCGCACTGCTGTGCAACTTAACAATACTTTCCTTCTTCAGAACCAAGCTTTTTGCTTTGACCTTCTAGACAACAAGAGGTAGGAGAAGATTCCTGTAGTTCTAGAAGGACTAAAATAATATTTTCTTGATATATACTCCCTCCGTCCCTTATTTCTTTTCCTGTTAATCATTATCACGCTTGTCAATGCACACTTTTGATCGTTAATATCTTTAATTTCGTTTTAGTACTAAATATAAAAACTTTACTGTATTAAAGTACTCACAAATACGAATCCAACAAGATCACTCATGACTATATTTTGTCTTATAAATTATGCATAAATTAGTAGTCAATCGCTTACAATGAACAGTGTAAAAAGTCAAAACAGGAAAAGAAAAAAGATACAGAGGGAGTAATAGACTACATGGTGATTAGGTTTTTGATGTATAGCTAAAACGTGATGTATTGTCAGCATTTGAATTTTGACTTTTATACGTACTATTGTTCGTACTCTTTTATTATCATATTATAAGAATTTCGACATCCTATTTCGCAAGTAAAACCGAATGTTAGGTTTCCAAAGATACTTATAAATCATCTCCCCAAAATGAAACTTCTCGGAAATTGCTAAGTCAGTACATATATATACACACAAGGCAAGCGTCATTAGCACCATAATTATTTACACAAACCGAAGTCAAGAAAATTAAACATCAAACCCTATCAACACATGTTCGAACAAACCATGTTGAAAACTGATTATTCTTTTCTTGAGTCCGTACACGAAAGGCTCGTAGATGAAACATCATTTTCTGAATTTTTTCCGTCGATGATTTCGTTCGGAGCATCAAATTATTTGCCTACACTCGAAAAAAAGTCAGGGAAGCGAAAGGTTGACGAGTCATCGCCCAACGTTATTCTAAAGTTGGGAAATGATGATAGTGAAGAGAAGAAAAATGCAGTGGCACGAAATGGTCCATCAGAAGTAAGGAAGTATAGAGGCGTAAGGCGTCGTCCATGGGGCAAGTTCGCGGCGGAGATAAGAGATCCAGCTAGAAAAGGAAGTAGAGTATGGCTCGGGACATACGAGATGCCTGAAGATGCTGCATTGGCTTATGATAAAGCTGCTTTTAAGATGCGGGGGTCTCGAGCTTTGCTTAATTTTCCACACCTAATCGGCACAACGGAGCCGATTAGGGTCAATAGTAGGAACAGGTCACCGCCAGAATCATCAACTTCGTCATCTTCTTTGGAGGATCTTCCGTCTAAAAAGAGGAGAAACGATGAGATTTGCTTGACACTACACATATGAAAAACCATAGCTTACTAGCTAGTAATTAGTTTCTAAAATTTAGTTCAAGATTTGTTTAAATTCTTTCTCCTTCATATTGTAGTTTCTTTTCCAAATTGATATTTAACCATCAACAAATGTATTGTTTTAATTTTAAATAATCACGTCCAAATGTCGTTGAGAAAAACAATTATTTGATCTTGTGCTTCGCAACAAACTAAACCTTAAAGCCATATTTCACTTTGCACCTTTTCATGCGACATTTATACACTGATCGACTGTTCCACCAACAATTATCAAAGTATAAACTCATTACATTACCAAGTATTCAGTTAAAGTTGATGTATACACAAATACATCAAAATCAAATTTACGAAAAACCATTTATGTAAATCTTGAAGCTGACTTTATGGGTGCACGCTACAGGCGACTATGTAATGATGTACAGAATTTTTTAAAGTCCTCAGGGACATCTGTAATAGTATACTAGTTGATCCACCAGAGGCCAAAAGTAGAAGGAAGAGTAAAGATATCTAAATCTAAAACACAAACTCAGTGCACCATAAAACACCAAGTTAACAAACATTATTAGTACTGCCGTGAAGCCACTAATTAACTTGCACTTGTAATTAAAAAGCTTGAAAGTTGGATTTCCTCTTAAAAACACTTTGCAATCCTAAACTTGTGTTGACATATTTTGGAAGCTCTGTTATTAATCTCAGTCTATATTTTACTATGCCAAGCACCCCCTCCACTAAAAGAATATAAATATGTCAATATCACGTAACCAATCCCCCCCCCTTCCTTTTACAACCAACATATTGTACGTAGCCCTGTCTCTGTGTGTCTGTGAAGGGCCGGTCAGGTCAACTTCTAGCAACTTAAGACTTTGGTACTGTTAGTTGAATATATTAGAAAACCATGAGCGGAGTAGGTTTGGCTTGTCCAAATGGAATAAAAAACCTACTTCATTTCAAACTTCTCAAGCGCTTGTCTCTGCTTTGGCCACTGCGATTTTCGTTGTGAACAAATTTATGGGCATGTTTGACAATTCTGTCCGGTAACTTATAAGTTACTTATTTCGGAAAAAATTTCGTATTTACATATATTTTTTTAGAAAAATATGTGTATGGAGAGTTTAATATTCGTAATCTTGCAAAAATAAGTTACTTATTTCAGAAAAAAGTACATATTTCCTAACTTTTTTCCAAAATAAGTAACTTATTTCTGAAAAATAAGATTTCCCAAACGGGCACTATATCCTATATATAATAAGATTTGGTTTTCAATACTACTGCGAAATAAATATTGTCATCTAAATTTTAATTAAGGGTCTAGATTATATCATATTAATTTTAATACTTAAATATTAATAACCTAAGCAGACATTAAAAAAAAAAAAAAAAAAACTAAACTGACTACACCACGCAGGAGTCCTGTCCTAAACCATATACAAGTCTACAAGATGCGACCTAATGCAACATATACTATCCCAGTTAGTAACCAACGGAAATATAACTCCATATATAAGAATAATCTTTTTTTTTGTAAAACAATTTATATACTTGAATATGCTTGAAAACAAATTTATTCACCAATTTAATTATTTTATATTAGAGGAATATTATTTAAATAAAATTATCTTCAAAAGCCTTAATATTTGTGTGAATAATAATTTCGAAATAATTCTAAATTGGATTCTTATTAATATTATATAAAAGAATAAACCTTATAAACATGGGTGATGGTCCAAAATATTCATATGGGAGCCATGCTGACCCTTTTTACTGACCAGACACGTTAGACCGTGTACCGTGATATGGGGGGTGTTGCGGAACAAGATCTTTCGTATCATGCATAATACGGTACATCGTGTTCCGTATCATGCACGAACACGGTACACCCTGTTCCGTATCATGCACGAACACGGTACACCCTATTCCGTATCATGCAGGAACACGGTACACCGTGTTCCGTATCACGCTAATACGGAACACCGTGTTTCGTATCATGCATAATACGGTACACTGTGTACCGTATTCAGCTAATACGGAGGCCGAAATTCCGTATCCCGTCGGTATTTCGGGTCATTTTTTTCAAAATCAGTATTTTGGGCAAAAACTTGTGAAAAATAGGCATTTTGGTAATTCTCTCTATAAATATTAAAGGGATATAATTCAAAATTATAAGTTGGTCAACAAAATATAGAATTATAATTGATTTAACATAATAATTTCAAAAAACCATTCACAGATACGGAATTAAAATCCAAATTTAAATATATTCAAGAGATACATAATATTATATTATCATCATTTGTCATGTATAAAATATTGTATTAAGATCTTGATATAAAATCTTATAATTTTTTCTATTTAATATAAATCTAAAAGAATAACTTACATGTATTATTATGATACTATCGTAAACTTCGTGTTATGCATGGGTAATAATTATTAATTTTGACATTTTATACTTATTTATTTTTGTTATAAATATTTTAAGTATTCGAAATTTTTATAATAATTAAACAGTTTAAAATAAGTTTTAAAAATAAGAAAAGTAGTTAAGTCCACTAAAATATAATTTTAATTATTAGGTCATTACTATAAGTAGGCCCAAGATATGTGTTTATGTTAAATAGTTTTATTAAAAAACTAAACCTACACATTTGTTTAAATTAAAATAGTTATATTTTTTCTAATATTAGATTAGTGAAATAATTATATTTATAAAAATAATTAAATTATAAAGATTTTAATATAGATTTAGGCCGAAATACAAAAATTTAAAATTATGTAACAAAGGAAGAGTAACAAAAAAATAAATACATTTATGTATAATAAGTAGGCCAAAATACTAAATCAAAGTTTAAGTATCAAGGTCGAAGTAAAAAAAACCCCATATTTTTGTTATTTCGATTTGATCTAAAAAAATCAAATAATATATCCCAAAAAAAAAGTTAATTATTTTATTAAACAAATAACTTGGTTTTATGAAACGAAATTGACCTAACAGACTAAATTATACATAATGTCATTATTTTTAAAAAATGGCACCAAAGCATTTGATATATATAAATTTAAAAAAAAAAGAATATATGAAAATGAATTTGAGATTAAGTATATTATAAATATGTATATAGGTGGGAATAAACTATTAGAGTTAATGAGAAATGAGATATAATAACCATCTATTATTTTATTTATCAACTTAATGTTAGTTATTACAGTATTATTCCAATTTTTATTTTAGGCTAATCTCACATCCTCAATGTACTTGAACCACCATCTTCAATCCGCCATCTTCAATCATAGCTGGCTACCACTTGCGATTACCGTCTCCCATGAACTAAAAATCACCACAATCAACATAATAATCAATATAGTCAAGTCAAATCATTACGAATAAGAAATAATCATCATAGACAAATCAACAAAATCACCACACGAGAACCACGTTTTACCACCACCTCGCGTCATCATCACTTCCGGCCACCACATCTAAATATCATCAATATCATGCCAAAATCACCTGCTCACAATAATAACAGTTAAAAACTTGAATCAATATCACCACCTGATTCATGTTAGAGTTGATCGGATTTGGAGGTGGGGGAGAAATGAAGAATAGATGGGTGAAGGATGAGGTAGGTGGGAAAATGGGTGAAGTACTATTAAATGAATAATTGAGATTTAAAATAATTTAAAAATTGAGTGAACAAGATTTGATGTCATATATCTTATAGTACTAAAGGTTCTCATATTAGAATTGGCTATATATATATATATATATATATATATATATATATATATATATATATATATAATATAGGCAAGTGCTCAAAAGAGAACTTATTTTTTGAAGAAAACTAATGTACTAATCCTAGCCATTAGATGTATTAAGATCAATGGCCTCGCCAGGGGCACCCACACACTAATCAAATACACCCTCACACACAGAATCACACCTAATCCCCTCCATTTTTAATTTGATTTTTCCCGTCAATCGGTGATATTTTTTTTAAATCTAATTTCACCACATTTTTCTTCATCTCCCAACGATTAGTTTGCATGGCATATATGCTATATTTCGATTTAGTTTTCTAAGTTTTCCATTAAACGAGGTTTTCCCTAGATATATATATATATATATGTGTGGTGTTGTTCTAATACAAACTAACTTAGAATAGAAACTAGAAACTAAACCTAAATTAAGTATTTCAAACTAATCTAATGACCAAATTAGGGGTACTCCAATACAAAAAATGTTTAAAATTATTGGCTCTATTCAACAAAAATATAAAAAAAAATTAAAAAAAGTTACCGTTCACGTGATGACGTGGCACCTGAACAGTAACTATTTTTTTTTTATATATTTTTGTTGAATAGAGCCAAGAATTTTATAAGTTTTTTGTGAAGGTGCCCCTAGCGGGGCCATTAAAATAAATGAAATATAATTTATTTAGTGTAGGTTTCTAGTTTCTATTCTAAGGTTGGTTTTTATTTCAACGCTAGCCTATATATATATGATAAGTGTGCATTTAATCCTAATATTGTCCCTATATTAAGTTATTTTGTATTGATTTGGATTTTTATTTAATAAATTTTAATGTTTTATTGTAGGTATCAAGGAGTTATAATAAAGGAGGGCTTGGAGCTTAATTAAAAAGAGTTGGAGATTAATTTGATTAAAATTCGAATTTTAGGGGTTGCTGCGCAGACTACACTGTTTGGGCCGTATCTGGAGTTCCAGAAGTCTGTTTTAGGCGATTCAACAGCCCACGGAAAACTTGTGAGAAGGGCTTCAATTTAGAAGTGGTCTTGATATTAGATTCCAACTGCATCAGCCCAGAAATAGAGCCCAAAAATCAATTACGAATTTCCTTAATTGGAATTCAATTTTGATTGAGAAATCTCCTTGTAATTTTATTAAATAATTAAATATACTTTTATTAGAGGATATTATTATTAAAAAGGGATCAGACCTAGAGATACAGTCGTACGAGAGAGAAGTCAAGAGAGAAAGAAGAAGCAGAAGACGGAGATTCAGCCATTGAAGACATTCACTTGGATTTGTTTTCTTCACCTTTTTGTTTAGAATTCTCTTGTTAACTCTTTTAATCATGTTTATGTGTTATCAATTCTTGGGTGATTTTGAGATTTGCATTATGAACTAATTATATAAAGTTGGGATATTTATGGAACCCTAGCATGGGATTATTGGTGTTTTGTTAAAGAGTATTGTATGCGATTCTATAGTTTACTCATTCAAGTGTTTTTCATGCTAATACTTGTTATTGTTTGATCAACTCTAGTAGGTTAACGAGTTAATTGTAATACTGAGAGGGTTATATTAAATTAACACAAGACTTGAATGGTGCATGATTATATCTG
Organism: Kitagawia praeruptora; assembly: GCA_037693485.1. NCBI lineage: Eukaryota > Viridiplantae > Streptophyta > Magnoliopsida > Apiales > Apiaceae > Kitagawia > Kitagawia praeruptora. The sequence continues at coordinate 63,680,003 of CM075348.1, forward strand.
TTGATTATAATATTGTTGCGGTATAGACATATATTGTGACCTTACATAGCTTTGTGAATTGGTGCATAATTACATTCTGAAGAGTAATTTGGTATAGACATATGTTAGTTTATTTTGTAGGAATTATATAGTGATTTCGAGATAAACCTGTGACCATTGAATTCTTGCTAGTAGATTGTGAACTTGCTAAGTGCTCTGCAACTTTATTAACGATTTTCAAGTGTTAGGGGGAAGTAAATATCCTGACTTATTTTCTCATATTTGAAACACATTACACTCTCTTTTCTGGTATAATTTAGTTGGTTAAATTAGTTCTTATAATTAGTTTAGTTATAAAAATCAACAATCAATATTTCTGTTCGATAACTGAATTGTTAGATATTACTTATAATTGATACGAATAGACAGTCCTTGAGGAACGATTATCTGGTATTTACTACTATATTACTTGCTTGCGATTGTGTACACTTGCACATCTAGATTTTACGCAATAAGTTTTTGGCGCCGCTGCCGGGGACTGTTTTAGTTGTTAATTGCGAAGTTAATTTTCTACAGTTTGGTTTTTGTTACTACTGTGCTAACGGTAGTAATATTTGTTTCTTAGCAGGTGTCTTTGTGTATGAGCGAAGAACCTGCAGGATTATTTGTCTTTGATCCTGAATTGAGCGAACTTTCAAGGCAAGAAGAAGAATGCAACGCGGACTTAAAGAAGCGAACCTAGTTATGGATGATGAGACTGCTAATAACCGAAATGTGGCACCTACTGTTCAAGATGGTACTATGGTGTTAGATGACAGAGATAGTGCCATTCGGCAGTATGGGAAACCTCGCGTTGGTGAGTTAAACTCAGGAATTGTCAACCCTGATATTCAAGCAACACAATTTGAGCTGAATCCAGTCATGTTCCAGATGTTGCAGACTGTAGGTCAATTCAGTGGGATGTCTAATGAAGATCCTCATCTTCACCTTCGTTTGTTTGTTGAGGTTTGTGATTCTTTCAAACTTTCTGGAGTCACAAATGATGCTTTGAGATTGAAGTTGCTCCCATATTTTGTGAGAGACATGGCTAGAGATTGGTTGAATTCATTGCCACCAGGTTCCGTGGCTAATTGGAATGATTTGGCAGAAAAATTTCTTATGAAGTATTTTCCTCCTACCAAGAATGCAAAGCTTCGTAATGAGTTTAATTCTTTTCAGCAGCTGGATGATGAATCTTTATATGAGGCATGGGAGAGATTCAAGGCATTACTGAGAAAATTCCCACATCATGGTCTTCTTCATTACATTCAGATGGAGACCTTCTATAATGGTCTCAATACTCAAACAAAGTTGGTGGTTGATGCATCTGCAAATAGAGCACTGTTGGCCAAATCTTATAATCAGGCATATGAGATTCTTGAAACAATTGCAACAAATAACCATCAGTGGATAACTAATAGGGCTCAAACTGGGAAAAAAGTAGCTGGAATTTATGATGTTGATTCAGTAACTTCAATGAAAGCTCAGATATCATCCATTGAAAATATGCTCAAGAACTTGATGATGGGAGGTAATCAATCTATGGGGCAGTCGGTGAGTCCACAGGTTAATCAAATCAAGAATGTCTCATGTGTGTATTGTGGTGAAGATCATACTATGATGGTTGTCCTCTGAATCCTCAATCTATCTATTATGTGGGGAATCAAAATAAGGGTGGCCCTTATTCAAACACCTATAATCAATCATGGAGGCAACTTCCTAATTTTTCTTGGAATAATCAAGGGGCTACTTCTGGAACTTGATCAAATACTTTCAAGCCCAATTATCCGCCTGGATTTTCTCGACAAGCTCAACAACAATTGCCTCAACAAGCATCTCAATCCACTTCTCTTGAAAATGTACTTAAAGCATACATGGCAAGTAATTATGCTCTCATCCAAAGTCAAGCAACATCACTGAGAAATTTGGAGAGTCAAGTTGGACAACTAGCTAATGAGCTAAGACATCGACCACAAGGCACTCTCCCTAGCGACACTGAAAAGCCTAGGGATGTTGGGAATGAGCACTGCAAAGCTATGACATTGAAAAGTGGGAAAGTCTTGGAGAATGCTAAATCTAAGTCCAAAGAAGGTGATTCCTCTACAACTGAAAGTGAGGAGAAGAGTTCAGAAAATAATGGTGTCCAGACTTCTAAGGTGGTTCCAACATTCCAACCACAACCTCCATTCCCTCAACATTTTCAGAAGCAGAAACAAGATACCCAGTTTAAGAAGTTTTTAGATGTTTTGAAGTAGTTACATATCAATATCCCATTCGTGGAAGTTATCGAGCAAATGCCTAACTATGCAAAATTCTTGAAGGATGTTCTTTCGAAGAAGAGAAGGTTAGGAGAGTTTGAAACAGTTACTCTAACAAAAGAGAGTAGCTCATTCTTACAAAATAAATTACCTACAAAGTGAAAAGATCCAGGGAGTTTCACCATTCCTTGTACAATTGGAAATTCTTATTCTGGGATGGCCTTATGTGATTTGGGTGCTAGTATAAATCTGATGCCTTTGTCTGTGTTTAAGAAATTGGGGATCGGAGAAGTTCGTCCTACTGTTACCCTCCAACTAGCTGATAGATCTCTTGCGCACCCAGAAGGAAATATTGAAGATGTGTTAGTGAAAGTGGATAAGTTCGTATTCCCTGTCGACTTTATTGTGTTGGACTACGATGAAGATCATGAAGTTCCTATTATTTTGGGAAGACCGTTTCTTGCAATGGGATGGACATTAATTGACGTTGAAAAAGGAGAATTCACCATGAGGGTTCAAGATGAAATGGTGAGTTTTAGTGTTTTCAAGACCATGAAATCTCTGGATAAAGTTGAAGATTGCTCTGAACTATTTCTATTAGATGCTCTAACTTCTGAAAAGTTAGAACATACTTTGACTGGTGATCCCCTCAATTCTGAGCATGACGAATATGAAGAAGGGATAACAAGTTGTGTCAAGGCATTACAATCATTAACTAGCAAGGTGAATGATTCCAAAATATCAATTGAAGAACCGCCTGACACTGTGCAAAAAGTCTTGCCTTCTCACGCATCACATTTTCTTATGGATATCTCCTCCACCTTGCCAATTCTTAGCTCAACAAGGTTGAATGCAAATTCTCTTGGGACAACAAATGTCTTAAAGAAGCCCAAGAAACGTATGGTGAAGCTTTTTTGGAAGGTTGTCAAAGATTTTTCTGCAATCTCGGAGTTTTACAAAGACAAGAGGAGAAAATTGCATGATAAAAACATTCAATCTTGGGTATTTGAAGTGGGGCAACAGGTCTTATTATTCAACTCAAGGTTGAAGTTATTTTCAGGAAAGCTGAAATCAAGATGGTCCGGACCTTTCACAATTGTGAGAGTACATCCCTATGGAGCTGTGGAATTACGTGATAATCAAGGGGGTGAATTTCAAGTCAATGGACAACGACTGAAACATTATTGGGGAGGTGAGGTTGTACGTGATAAAACCTCACTTGATTTAATGGAACCTTGAAAGAGAATGATGTCTAGCCAAAGACGCTAAAGAAAGGCGCTTCTTGGGAGGCAACCCATGATTTGTGTATGGTTAGTCTTTTTTTTAGTTAGATATGTATATTTTATCTTCCATAAGATGCCTTGATGTGTTTGATTTGAAGTGTTGCAAAAAAATTTTAATGAATCGGTTGGCATGAAATTTCAGCATGGCGTTAGAAAAAAAAAAGAAAAAAAAATTGATGAATGGGGGTGTGCGAATATTTTTTTCCCGTACCTATGGTGCAATTTGACTTTCCCATGGTATGGGAGCTTCTGTTGAGACAGCAATTTTCGTGCCCCGATACAACATATTAAACCCGTGGTGCGAGTACTCTCTGTTTCTCAAATTCTGACTCTCCGCGGTGCAAGTTTTAATCCCGCGGTGCGGAAATTCCTGGTTTAATCAGTTTGGTTAGTCTGGCGCGCGCGTGTTATCTCTTCGCGTTGCATATTTTTCTGGCTCAAGCGCATCAATATTTTTGGCATATCTTTGATGTACATGCATGCTTCAGTTTGGTCCATGTGCTTGCATTACACAGCCCAGCTAATAATCTGATCCAGCTGATCCATCAACCTGTGGTGCCAATCTTTTTGTTAGATGTAGTCCATGCAAGTGTTTATTTGGGCCTGACTCATTTCAATCCATATAATTGGTCCAGCACAGCATCTATTGAGGCACCTAGTCAGCGGCCCAGCTTCTTGGAAGAGGTTCTGTTCAAAAACTATAAGGAAGACCTCCTAGGAAGGAAAGAAAGCCATCAACCACTACACCAAGCTGCTGTTGGTGTAAGGAAATGTTTTCTTAAATTTATAAAGGGTGGCTGCTCAGTGAATTTAAGCTATTGGACTCCAACTTATGCAAGCTTCAACTACGTTTTTTTTTTCAAGGCACATCATACAACACTAGGGGAGTATTTTTAACCTTTATTTGTATAATATTTTTTTTATTTTTGTATTTCTTTTAGAATCTTTTTAATTTTAAATGTTTTATAAATATTATTATTCATTGGGGACAATGAACCGCTTAAGTGTGGGGAGGGGTTTCCAACATCAAAAAAAAAAATTAGGATTTTTTTTTCTCTTTTCTTAGTTTTTTTAGGGCATTAGACATTTCTTTTTTAGATTTTATTTTAGGATAGTTAAAAAAAATAGAAAAACACAAAAAAATTAGAAAATTTTAAAAAAATATTGATTGCCTTGTCAATATAGCATGTTAATAAGGATAAGTACACACCATGTAGGCTAATTATTCGCATGTCTTATGTATGTCTCCTTAGCATAAAACACCTTATACATGATGATATCTTGTACGTGCTTGCGAAAATTTAAAACTTGAATGGATGTCACTGTCAATTTTAATGAGTATGGCATGCTATCACCATGTGAGATCTTGAGCCTTAATTTATGATTGATACATCTTTCATCAATCTATTTTTTTGTGGTGAGATATTCGTCATTGTCATGTTGCTCTAGAACTTGCTTTAAACTAAGTCGTACGTATATTGATATTGTGTATTGTGTAAAAATGAAAAAAGCACTAGGATTAACCATATTGTCCTAAACAGTACACTTAAAATTAATCCTTAGTGAGCCCCCTTGAGCCTATATCCTTTTTCTTTATATATCACCATCTAAATTTTGAGCTTATATATTTCTTCTTGTCTTGATTGACTAGTAGAGCATTGTGATGTATACATGAGATTGGTAAAACATTGAGTATGGGGATATCTTTGTTATTGTGTGAGATTTTGGGAGGAATTGAATTGGCTTGGCTACTTTCTCTCCGTGACACCTCAATAGAGTCACAAAGGTCAAATTAATAAAAAAGAGAGGAAGCAAGAAAAAAAAATAGAGAGGAAAAAAAAATATGAAAGAAAGAAAAAAAATATCTCTCTGTGAAAAGAAAACGAAAGAGAGTATATGTTCAAAGGTTCTTACAATGTGAAATTTATGAGTTTACATTATTATGTGAGATGATATCTCAAGGTTAGTTTCATGTTGAGTGCTTCAAGTATGTATGAACAGTATGCTCTATTAGTTGTCAAGTTAGCCACTTGTTAGCCTATTTATTTGATTTCCTACCCCGCACCTAAGCCTCATTACAACCCTTGACAAAGACCTTTTGATTTATGCAAACACGAAGTCTAGAGATTTTGGTGGACAAGCAAGCTTATGGTAGCACATGTTCATTTGATTGAACTTGAGTGATACAGTTGCACCTAAACACTTGTGTGATTTGAGTGTTTGTGAGGTTATTTTCCATCCTAATTAGCATGTTGTTTTCTTGTTGATTGAGACTTTGATGTTATTCATGATTATTTATTCTTTTGAGACTATGTGTGCGTGCTTGAATAGTTGTGTCGGTGTGTAAAGTTGACGAATCGCATTATATGACATCTATGAGCTATTACATGATTAAGTTTGCATGTGTGGAGTGCTATGATATATTTCATGTTTGAGACTTGGCAGTCAGAATAAAAATTAGGAATTTTGTGGGTAAATTCACTACAAACCCTCACGAGACCTTACTCGTCCACTTGGGCTACCTTGGGATTTAAAGGGCTTGTTGCATATGACAAATGCAACCGTGATAACCTACGGAAGTGGTACTAGTTAGATAGGACATAGTTTTCTTTTTCTTCTTTTTGCCCGAGGACGTGCAAGATGCTAAGTGTGGGGATGTGATAAGTGTGCATTTAATCCTAATATTGTCCCTATATTAAGTTATTTTGTATTGATTTGGATTTTTATTTAATAAATTTTAATATTTTATTGTAGGTATCAAGGAGTTATAATAAAGGAGGTCTTGGAGCTTAATTAAAAAGAGTTGGAGATTAATTTGATTAAAATTCGGATTTTAGGGGTTGCTGCGCAGACTACACTGTTTGGGCCATATCTGGAGTTCCAGAAATCTATTTTAGGCGATTTAGTAGCCCACGGAAAGCTTGTGAGAAGGGCTTCAATTTAGAAGTGGTCTTGATATCAGATTCCAACTGCATCAGCTCAGAAATAGAGCCCAAAAATCAATTACGAATTTCCTTTATTGGAATTCAATTTTGATTGAGAAATCTCCTTGTAATTTTATTAAATAATTAAATATACTTTTATTAGAGGATATTATTATTAGAAAGGGATCAGACCTAGAGATACACGTCGTACGAGAGAGAAGTCAAGAGAGAAAGAAGAAGCAGAAGTCGGAGATTCAGCCATTGTAGACATTCACTTGGATTTGTTTTCTTCATCTTCTTTTTTAGAATTCTCTTGTTAACTCTTTTAATCATGTTTATGTGTTATCAATTCTTGGGTGATTTTGAGATTTGCATTATGAACTAATTATATAAAGTTGGGATATTTATGGAACCCTAGCATGGGATTATTGTTGTTTTGTTAAAGAGTACTGTATGCGATTCTATAGTTTACTCATTCAAGTGTTTTTCATGCTAATACTTGCTATTGTTTGATCAACTCTAGTAGGTTAACGAGTTCATTGTAATACTGAGAGGGTTATATTTAATTGACACAAGACTTGAATGATGCATGATTATATCTGTTGATTATAATATTGTTGCAGTATAGACATATATTGTGACCTTGCATAGCTTTGTGAATTGGTGCATAATTACATTCTGAAGAGTAATTTGGCATAGACATATGTAAGTTTATTTTGTAGGAATTATACCATAGCGATTTCGAGAGAAACCTGTGACCATTGAATTCTTGCTAGTAGATTGTGAACTTGCTAAGTGCTCTGCAACTTTATTACCGATTTTCAAGTGTTAGGGGGAAGTAATTATCCTGACTTATTTTCTCATATTTGAAACACATTACACTCTCTTTTCTGGTATAATTTAGTTAGTTAAATTAGTTCTTATAATTAGTTTAGTTATAAAAATCAACAATCAATATTTCTGTTCGATAACTGAATTGTTAGATAATACTTACAATTTATACGAATAGACAGTCCTTGAGGAACGATTATCTGTTATTTACTACTATATTACTTGTTTGCGATTGTGTACACTTGCACATCTAGATTTTACGCAACAATATATATTAAGGGGATTATGTGTATTGGGTTTGTATATATTATATATGCGATCATGATTATTTATTTATGGGATTCCGGTAAGATGAATATATATATATATATACGGATGATATGTGCTTAAAAGTATTATTATACAAAATATAAAGGAGAAAATATGTTTAAATATGATTTACGTATAATGGTGTAAATAACTATGTTGCACTTGACTACAAGATTAAAGTAGCAATGTGTTGTGGAATAAAAACTAGGTTATGAATATTGTGGCTAGGGTTTATGTGTATTTAATGCTAGGGTGAGTGAGCTTCGTGCTTTTAATGGTTGTTTCCATGTTCGAGATTGATCGGTCCTCACAGAGTGGCTACGTATCTCGTATTTGAGAATCAAGCCAAGACGTAGTTCTAGGTGATGGTGCCCTCGAGGCTATAGAGGCGAGAGCTCACCTAGGACGCAGTGGCTTGCATGTCCTTATACGAGGATTAAGCCAAAACGTAGTTCTGAGAATGAGGGGTCAGACCCTTTATATAGGCTAAGAAGCCCTAAAATCGTAGTAGGGTTAGGTGACTTGGTGGGCAAGTCACCGACTAGAAGAAGGTTCTAGTCTCCTTCCATGTATGAATCAGTTTCCATGTTGAAGTATGTGCCTTGGAGGCTAAGTCAGGCAAGAGTTATATCCTTATTTGACTCTTATTTGCTGAGCTATTTATTACCCCTAATATTAATTACGAAATTAATATTATAAATAGGGTTTGGGCCTATCTGGTGGGCCCCACGTTTGGACCGTTCTAGGTCTAATTAATACCACATTAAATGTGTCTTTAGGGCTTATTTTCAGCCCATATCATTTGCCCCCCAACTTCTAGGAAAACTGATCAGGTTTTCCTTGAAGTTTTAACAGTCCTTTCCAAGACTCGGGTCAGGTTTCATCTTTATACACTAGTGTTTCACGAGTATTGTCTTGATGTAAAGCGTGGAGCGACCAACGCGTTTACGACAATGTTAATTCGATGCTAATCGGCACTAATCAGCATTAACGACGATTAAACAATGTTTAAACGACGTTGAATGACATAAAACGGCACTAAATGGCACTAATCAGCGCTAAACGGTGCTTAAACGACACTAATCTGTGTTAATAAAAGGAGATCCGGGACAGTCGCAGCCGGTCGGCTGGAGGATGCTCCAGGTTGCCTGGAGGATGCTCCGGGTCGGCTGGAGGATGCTCCGGGTCGGCTGGAGGATGCTCCAGGTCGGTTGGATGATGCTCCAGGTCGGCTAGAGGATGCTCCAGGTCGGCTGGAGCCCCTTCATGTCACCAGGTCGGCTGGAGGGTGCTCCAGATTGCCTGGGGGATGCTCCAGGTCGGCTGGAGGATGCTCCAGGTCGGCTGGAGCCCCTTCATGGCACCAGGTCGGCTGGAGGGTGCTCCAGGTTGCCTGGGGGGTGCTCCAGGTCGGCTGGCAGGTTGACGGGAGATCCATTTTGACTTCAGCGACGCTAAATGATGCTTAAACGACGTTTCAATCTATGTTAAACGACATTGCATGACATAAGACGGCACTACATGGTGCTAAACGACGCTAGACGATGCTAAGTTGAAGGTCGATGTTCGTTTCGGAAAGTAAAAACCTTCAACAGAACCATCAAACGATCCAACCAACTGACGGGAGGTGCCATAGGTTCCAGGAGGTCGGCCGGAGGATGCTCCAGGTCGGCTGGAGCCCCTTCGTGGCACCAGGTCGGCTAGAGGATGCTCCGGGTCGGCTGGGGCCCCTTCGTGGCACCAGGTCGGCTGGAGGATGCTCCAGGTTGCCTGGGGGATGCTCCGGGTCGGCTGGAGCCCCTTCGTGGCACCAGGTCGGCTGGAGGATGCTCCAGGTTGCCTGGGGGATGCTCTGGGTTGGCTGGAGCCCCTTCGTGGTACCAAGTCGGCTGGAGGATGCTCCAGGTTGCCTGGGGGATGCTCCGGGTCGGCCGGAGGATGCTCCAGGTTGCCTGGGGGATGCTCCGGGTTGGTTGGAGCCCCTTCGTGGCACCAGGTCGGCTAGAGGATGCTCCAGGTTGCCTGGGGGATGCTCCGGGTCGGCTGGAGCCCCTTCATGGCACCAGGTCGGCTGGAGGGTGCTCCAGGTTGCCTTGTCGTGCCTCTCAGAGCTTTTTTCCAATGCCTGGATTCCCGATCCTGAATCACGTCCTCGACTTTTGGATGTTGTATACCTCCTTTCGAAGCATAATTAATCTCTTTGTTAGTGAGGCTAACTGATAATGATTTATCTTCCTTAAACGTAATTAGCTCCTTAAGCTTAGATTAGTGCTTTGACACAGCTTGTTGCTATATCTTCACTTAAATCGTTCTTTTCTTTTCCAGAATCGTATGAATTGTTACAGTTCTTGCCAAGTATAACAGATGAATTCCATCTTTTTTCGTGTATAAGCGATAGATGACCTGCAAAAATGAACCGGACTGTGTTTCAACCTGGTATAAGAGGTCATCCATCTTCTATAAAAGAGTGGGAGGAGCCTTCATTTTCATTCAGTCCACTTCTTCTCACTTCTGAAATTCTCTCTAAAGCTCTCAAGCTCTAAAGCTTTCAAGTTCTAGTTCCAGATTCTAGTTTCAAGTTCGAGATCAAGATGGCAGATGGCAACCGTGCTTCAACTCCGTCATTCTCTATGTCCGAGGCGATGGCCAAGAGAACCATGGCCAAAACTTTTCGAGGTAAACTTAGATTGTATCCTCCCTCATATATTGATCGTAGATTTCATTCTCTATTAGACTTGTTGAATACTATATTAGACTTGTTGAATACTATGAGGGATGCATTCCCAAATAGTTCTGAATTAGCCTCGTACCATAGTCCGTGTAAGTTCGACAAGGAAGATGTCGATAAAATTAAGAAGTTATATGGCTTCCCGGACGCGATCAAGGTTCGCCTTCCTGTATTGGCGGACATAACTTATAACTGGCACCCAGAGAAGCTGTGTGTTTACAAGGGAGCCCTTGAAGCAGGTCTGAGATTCCCAGTCGATCAGTTCATCCCTGCCAGTTGTATCCTAATGCGTGGCGGGCTATTATCATTTTCATGCTAAGGTGCCGGGATCTGGACATCGAACCGACTACTACAATGTTCCGGAGTATATTCGCCATCAAGAATTCTTCCGAGATTCAGAAGGGATGGGTTAGTATCTAGCACAGACCTAATGTTCCACATATGGTGAATGCCTTCTCTTTCCCAGATTCCCATCATTCTTGGGATAGGGAATTCGTGATTCTGACATGGCGTGGTGGCGACTGGGGCCATTTCTTTGTGTCCAAGTTTAGAGAAGTGCAAGACGTGATGCACTTTGTGTATGATCTTGATGAGAAAGAACTACTTGACCGAGATAGATTACTTGCTGATGATGGTCGAACTCACTATAAATTGTTCTTGACCGAGAAGAGACTTGTAGAAGCTGGCCTTACCTTACTTTCTTCTGAGGGTAATTCTTTATTTGCACATTTATGAACTCTGTTTGTTCTTATCCCGATATCTTTTTCTGTTGCAATTTCAGTTGCTGAGGAGATAGACAGCCGGCCCGAGAACTAGCCGAAAGTTACTAGAAGGATGATCAAGAAAGCTGAGACGGCTGGCGCCCAACCTGGGCCGAAGATCCCACAGTTCCTGTCGGGATGTTCTTCAAAGAGATCCCGGAATGCTGACGGGAGAGTCAAGACCCCCTTCATCCCTGGTTGGGGTATTTTTGAACAAGATTCTGTCTTGGGATGTCCAGAGTCAGCCTTGGATTGGTCTAAGTTCAGCATCACTCCCCCTGATCTTTTGATAGTGACTGTCGGGGACAAAACCGATGAGGCGGAGTTGCTAGGAGCTCAGGCCTTATATCAGGTCTCACATTCTTCATCTTATATGTAATATTTTCTGATGACTTATCATTGTAAATGTCTCACTGATTCTTTGTTCCAGGCCAACGCCCAATTCCAGGCCAGCACTCGCCTAGGCCGAGCATATCGAGATGAAAATGTGACCTTAAAGAATGAAAAGGCAGCTTTTTACGAGAAATGCCAAGACTTGGAGTCTAGGGCCATCCGGGCTGAAGCTGATGCTCATTCTCTTCAGAGACAGTATGAATCCTTGTACAATAAAAGGGCAGCTGACTACAAGTTGGTAATGAAGGCTTACCAGGACTCTGAGGATTTCTTTCAGCTTATAGATAAGCACGACGATGAAGTTCGTCTGGGTATCATGTTTGTTGGCTGGGATAGAGCCGTCAATGCTGTGAGCAAGAGGTATCCAACTATGGTTAACCCGAGGGAATTCCCAAGTCCTTATGGTCAAGTTGCTTCAGGCTCGGGAGCCAACGCAGTAACCCAAGCATCGGGTTCCGGCTCTAGGGGAAGTCATCGCCGTTCTTGTTCCGGCTCAAGAGGGGGCGTCCGAGCTGCTATGGACGATTCAATTTCCTCGAACCCTCGCGGGAAAAGTCCTATGTCCGTGCAGAAGGGTAGAGTGGTTCGCCAAGTAGTCCCTCTAAATAGGGTGGCTCAGATTGAAGATAGCTCATCTTCTAGGGAGGAAGAGGTTGAAGTCGTGAAGACTACGGCTCAACCAATGATGGTGGCCGAACCATATAATGGCCCTGATGAGGAAAGCTCGGAGGAAGAGAGCGGCGAGGAAGATAGTAGTGAAGAAGAAAGTGGTGAAGAGGAGAACGGTGAGGAGGGATCCTCGGATGAGTAGTGGCCTTGCATGGCCTAGCTGAGCCGCGTGTGGCTTTATATTTCTAGCTTTCAATCAATGTCCTTCGGGACTTAACTCTTATTTGCTTGTTATAACTTAACTCGAACCATGGCCCTTCGGGGCGTTTTATTTATGCATTTGTTTTCTTCATTCATATGCTCATTTATTTTCAGTACTTGATCTTTCTAGACTTACACTCAGCAGGTGCTTGGTACATAAATATAGAATCATAGAATGGAAAACAGATTTGCATTGATAACTTGAAAGAGGGTTTAACCCTTACATAGCTACTATGGTCCTACTCGGGGTACTAGACCCTGGAATGGTTTCATCGAACCTTATTTCTACTTCTCCTAATAAATAGATAATGAGTTAAATCCTTATAAGGATAGCTCAAACATAATAAATCTTCAGGTTCAAAGCATGCCAAGTACGTGGCACTTCGTTCCCATCCAATGTCTCCAACTTGTAGGATCCTCGTCCTAGTGTCTTCCTGACTTGGTACGGCCCTTCCCAGTTAGGGCTAGCTTTCCCTTTTGGCCAACTCCAGAAGCCTCTATCTTTCTCAGAACCAAGTCACCTTGCTGGAAGAACCTCTCCTTAACCCTATGGTTGTAGTAAAAGGATGCCTTCTTCTGATGCTCCACGTTCTTGGCGTTTGCCTCGTCCCTGACTTCATCAATTAGATCAAGTGCGAGCCTCATGCCTTCTTCATTAGTCTCTTGTTCGTATGCCTCAACTCGAGGTGATGCATGCATGATCTCCAAGGGCACAACTGCCTCGGCTCCGTAAGCCAGCAAAAATGGGGTTGCTCCAGTTGTCACCTTACAAGTGGTGCGGTATGCGCAGAGTATAGGCAGTAACTCATCCACCCAAGTGTTCCTTGAGCGTTCCACCCTCTTCTTCAGTCCATCAAGGATGATTCGATTGGCTACTTCAGCCTGTCCATTTGCTTGCGGATGTGCTACTGAAGTAAAACGAAGCTCAATAGCATTTTCCTCACAGTATTTCTTAAACTCTTCATTGTTAAACTGTGTCCCATTATCTGTCACAAGGATGCATGGGATCCCATACCTGCAGATGATGTTCTCCCAAAAGAATTGGGCAACTTGTTTGGTGGTTATCTTGGCCAAGGGCTTGGCCTCAATCCACTTGGTGAAGTAGTCGATGGCCACTATCAAGAACTTCCTTTGTGCTGATGCCACGGGAAAAGGACCAAGTATATCCATTCCCCACATTGCAAACGGAATTGGAGAGTTAATCGAAGTTAACATCTCAGGCGGCTGCCTTACAATCGGAGCGTGTTTTTGGCATCTGTCACACCTCTTAACATAATTTTATGCATCGGCCAACATCTCTGGCCAATAGAATCCTAGCCGAGTGATCTTGTGAGCTAGGGCTCTGCCCCCCAAGTGTTGCCCACAGATCCCTCCATGAACTTCCTCCAATGCTTCCTTTGCCTCTTGGGGCCTTAAACACTTCAAGTACGGGATGACAAACGATCTCTTGTACAGGATGCCTTCGATCAGGGCGTATCTCAATGCTCTTACTGACAGCTTTCGTGCCTCCAAGGCATTGTCAGGGATCCATCCGCTTTCTAGGTGGGCTTTGATAGGATCAATCTAGCAACCTCCCACATCAATTGGAGCCACCAATTTCGAGTTGATGGTCGGGGCCTTCAAGACCTGGAAGTAGACACTTCCTGAATAATTCTATATCTCAGAAGAAGCGAACTTAGACAGGGCATCAACCTTAATGTTCTCTTCCCTCGGAATGTGCTCCACATAGCACTCCTCAAACTGGGTCATAACTGCTTTCACAACCCTTAGGTATTTCGCCATAGTTTCATTTTTAGCTTCAAATTCGCCATTTACTTGCGAGACTACCAGTCTTGAATCTCCACACACTTTGAGCTTCTTGACTCTCATTATTCTGGCCAAGCCTAATCTATCTATCAATGCCTCATACTCAGCTTCATTGTTGGTCGTTGGGAAATCTAGCTTCAAAGCATATTCAACTGTAAACCCATCGGGGCTTTGTAAAACCATACCTGCACCACTGGATTTTGTTTTTGATGCTCCATCAAAATAGAGCACCCAATACTCTTTCAGATCAGGTACAAGTTCCTCATCCTTATCATCACCTTCTCGTTTGGGTATTATCTCCTGCCCCCCGACTTCTTGGTTGTCAATGGTACATTCAACCACGAAGTCAACCAATGCCTGAGCCTTGATGGCTGTTCGGGGCTTATACTTGATGTCAAATTCTCCAAGCTCTATCGCCCACTTGATCAGCCTCCCACTGGCCTTCGGACTGTGCAATATGTTTCTCAAATGTTGGTCCATCAGGACTTCAATCTTATGCACCTGGAAGTATGGTCGTAGCTTCTTTGAGGTTGTTATCAATGCCAATGCAAATTTCTCAATGGTCGAGTAGTTCAACTCTGCCCCATGCAAAACCTTACTCACATAATAGATGGGTTTCTGAATCTTTTTCTCTTCTCGAACAAGGACAACACTCAATGCTTGTCCAGATACCGCCAGGTATAGGTAAAGAGTCTCCCCAGGACTTGGTTTGGCCAACAACGGAGCCTCAGCCATGTACTTCTTCAATTGTTCAAAGGTCTCTTGGCTTTCAGAAGTCCACTCAAAATTCTTCACCTTCTTTAATGCCTGAAAGAAAGGCAAACACTTGTCGCCAGACTTGGAGATGAATCTCCCTAGGGCCGCAACTCGGCCAGTTAGTTTCTGTACATCTCGTATAGAGCGGGGTGATTCCATGTCCAGGATCACTTTGATCTTATCAGGGTTGGCCTCTATGCCTCTCTTCGAAACCATCAATCCCAAAAATTTTCCTGATCCAACGCCAAAAGCACACTTGGCTGGATTTAGCATCATCTTGTGGTGTCTCAACACTTCGAATGCCTCTCTGAGGTGCTTAATGTGGTCCGCCTTGGAAAGGCTCTTGACTAACATGTCATCCATATAGACCTCCATGGTTTTCCCAATCAGATGGGCGAATATCTTATTCACCAATCGTTGGTACGTAGCTCCTGCATTCTTTAGACCAAAAGCCATAACAAGATAACAGAAAACGCCAAAGTCAGTTATGAAAGATACCTTAGGGATGTCATACTTATGCATCTTAATCTGATTGTAGCCACTGAATCCATCCATGAAGCTCAACATCTCATGCCCAGCTGTGGCATCAATCAAGGTGTCAATCTTTGGCAGAGGAAAACAATCCTTTGGGCATGCGTTATTTAAATCGGTGAAGTCTATGCACATCCTTCACTTCCAATTCGCCTTCTTGACCATCACAGGGTTAGCTAACCATTCAGGAAATTGAATCTCATCAATGAACCCAGCCTCTAAGAGCTTATCAACCTCTTGCTTAATGGCTTCCTGTCTCTCAGGAGCAAAATTCCTCTTCTTCTGCTTTTTCTTCTTCCGTTCAGGATCGACGTTCAACCTATGAGTTATAAGTTGGGGGTCAATCCCTGGCATGTCCGCTGCTATCCAAGCAAACACATCGCTATTCTCTTGAAAGAACGTTGTCAACTCACCCTCCAGGGGTTCCTTCAGAAATGCTCCTATATAGGTAACTTTCTCAGGGTCGCCTAGCTCCAGAGGTATGGGAACCAAGTCCTCCACTGGCTTACCACGATGTTTATCATCTTTACGGACATCCATGTCTTCAATTGGGAGTACCTGCCCCCCGACTCCATCAGCTCTCAATGCAGACAGATAACAACTTCTTGCCATCTTCTGATCGCCCTTTTGTTCTCCAACACCATTCCGGGTTGGAAACTTGATTTTCATGTGGTAGGTTGAGGCTACAGCCTTGAATGCATGAAGTCCAGTCCTTCCAAGGATTGCATTATAGGTTGAGGCTGCCTTGATTACCAGAAAATTCAGCATCTGAGTAGCTTCCCTAGGTTCTTGCCCGATCGTCATGGGCAACTGAATAGTCCCTTCAACCTTGGACTCAACTCCATTAAATCCATAGATCGGCATGTTTGTTGGGGTTAGCTGAGAATCATTGTATCCCATCTTTACGAATGCATCATGAAATAGAATATCAACTGAAGCTCCATTGTCTATCAAGACCCGCTTCACTTCCGAGTTCCCAATCACAGGAGTTATGACCAACGGGTCGTCATGGGGAAACTTCACCCCTTCAAGATCAGAATCATCGAAACCAAATGCGACTTCAGTTCTTGCACGCTTCGGGGCCTCTCCCACGATGTGCATCACCTCCCTGGCATACGCCTTCCGAGAGTTTCGAGTTGTACCGGCCGCTGTCGGGCCTCCCCATATCATGTTGATAACTGGCCCTCGGGGCTGCGTGTTACGATCACGATCATTATCCCTTCTGTCATTGTCTCTCCTATCGTAGTCCCTTCTTTGGGTTCTACGATCTTCACCCTTAGTGAATTTATTCAACTTTCCTTTACAGATTAAGAACTCAATCTCATCCTTCAACTGCCTACAATCGTCTGTATCATGCCCCACATCTCGGTGGAACCTACAGTATTGCTCTTTGTTTCTCTTTGCGGGGTCTCCCCTGAGTGGCTTCGGCCATCGAAAGTCCTTATCCTTCTCGATATCTAACAAGATTTGACTCCTAGGAGCATTCAACCTTGCATAATCAGAAAATCTTGGTCCCAGATTCTTCTTTGGTGGTGATTCAGAGTCTTTGCTAGTACGGGGATACTTGTCCCTAGCATCATACTCCTGATCTTGCTTTCGCTTCTTTGTGTCGTTGTTACCCTTGTCATTGCCCCCCGTGGCTTCCTTCTTCATACTGTCCTCAGCTTTGATATACTTGTCAGCCCTTCGTTGGAGTTCGGCCATGTTTTCAGGAGGATGTTTCGCCAACGACTTTTTAAAGAACAGATCAGTAGTTCCGTGTTCTAGGGCTACCATGGCCACCTTATTCTCCAGATCAGTGATGTTCAACGTCTCCTTAGTGAACCTCTTAAGGTAATCTCTCAGATTTTCGTTCTTCCCTTGTACCACATACATGAATGATGCAGAACTTTTCTCATGAACTCTTCCGCTGATAAACTGACTAACGAAAGTAGCACTTAACTCCTTAAAGGATCCAATTGAGTTTGTAGGAAGCCGGCTATACCATCTTTGAGCCATGCCCGACACAGTTTGAGGGAACGCCCTGCACTTCAAGGCGTCACTTGCAGGCTGCAACAACAGTGCGTTTGAGAATGTCCTCACGTGGTTTGCGGGATCGCCCATTCCATCATAACACTACACCATATACTGTCTTTGCCAACACCTAAATAAAGTGCAAAAAATCAAGAATAGTGTTGCCTTAAGCCAAAAATTGGTCTAAGGCAACACTTTTTCCAAATTTGGTGATGTTGGATATAGTCCCGTAGCCGTAGGTGCTAAGCCAACACTTAGTTCAATTCTATGGCTACATCGATATATATGTTGGCTTAGTTATTTATACATATCTATGGCAACACTTTACGATCTACAGCAACACCAAATACAATGTTACCATAAACTCTATTGCAACATCATTTTATCTTACAACAACACTATTTTGTCTACACTTTTTTTTCAGCAACACATTTTCAGCTTTATGTAAACATCTTGTTATTGAACACTTTTAAAATTTTGCAACATCTTTTCACTTATTCCAACACTTTTTTTATTAAACACTTTTTCATATTTTATAAACCAATTAATAGTTTCAATTTATTTACAAAACATAAATATTAGAAAAACACTTTGCCAATTTATTTGCATTGGTTTACAAGTAGACTGTAGAGTATTAATTTACAATGACATGAATGTAAGAATTACATAAAATATTAATTTGCCATTTACAATGACAGGTATTCCATAACCCTTTAAATACTATTTCACACCAGTTTCGCAGACATCACTCTCAGGATTACTTCCATGCTTTCCTCCCCCTAAATTGTTTGTCAGCATGCCTCAGTTTTCTTTTCTTGTTTTGCCGAGATTTTGCTATCTTCGCTCTCTTTGCAGCAATGGGCATGGCTTTTTTGTGTTCCTTCTGCTTATTGCTTGTCCCACCAGTCTGCCAACCATAGATAGAAACATTAAACATGGAGTTGCCAAACACATCCAATAAAGAATTTTATGCAGCAAGTTAATCACTAATAAAGAATTTGATGCAGCAAGTTCCAGGTAGACCAGTGGAAATGTAGAATGGAAGTAATTTCCAGATTCAGCATAATTTGTAACTGAAAGGTAGCTAAACAAGTTTATAATTTTATGCAAACGTTGTACATCATATAATAATACCATAAACAAGAGACCTCTAAAGTGCACCCTAAACCTCACATCCAGACCACTAATTTTTTTACAACTAAATAGCTAATTATGTGAAACTACTATTACTGTAGGTAACATTTATAAAAAGTAGAAAATAGTTCTCATCTCAGCTTTCAATTTACTCACTTCAAAAAAAATGAAGACAAGAAATTTACAAAACAGCAAGGATGCTCAACTCGAGCAGATACGCACCTATAATAATGAAAAGATAAAGCAATACCTTTGTGCGTGAACGATCATGCACAAACTGATTGACAATTTGTCTGAACAGTGGTTCAACTGCATCAGGCGGTACCTAATCAAACATTTAAATATATGGATTGAACACATACAAGAACACACTATCAATTAGTTGTATTGGAGACATTGTGTACCATATCATGGCAGGCCTGAACTGCTGCTGCAAGTAAGGTTGTAACATCTCGCTGATAAGGCTACAAGTCGCAATAGAGACATCAAACATTGAGAATGTAGTAGGAGTATGCAATGCATTAAGATCATGATGGCATACCTGAACATATTTCTGAATATAAGGATAGAAGTTCAATAAAATTAGGCGGTGCAGGCCAATAGTTCTGGCAATAACTTTTACTATAATCATCCTAACCTGCAGTTAGATGGGAACAAGGATGAGGGACAAACTGAAGTAATCGCCAAGATTAAATCTGATAAATACAATGTTCTTCGGAAAAATTGTATAAACAAATGCTAAAAGAAACCACTACTGCTAAATTTATATAATCAAACAGAATAAAAACAAGTTGAGTTTTGAAAACTGAAAGTCTGGAATCAGTCAAAATTCAAAGAAAATCTGACCAAAAGAGACCCAAGAATTCATAGAAACATAGAACATGCATTAAAACAATACTAACATATACATTATCGAAGGTATTTTATTGCTTTAACTTGGCAATAGGCAGGAAAATTCACATGCAGAGCATATTCCCTTAATTATTCTTATATAACAATGGAAAATGGAAAACATATAACAATGTAAGACAATACCACTTATATAAAGAAACAGACAGGCAAAGAAAAATCATAATGGATACTTCATCAGGAGGGTCTCGTTTCTGTCCAGGCAAGCCGAAATCTAGCCATCGAAAGCACTCCGATACCCTGCGTAGCTATGCACTTGTGACTTGTTGCTTTAACAATCAAACTGCACCAAATTTATAATCAATTAAAAATTCAATCTACATAATCAACCGACTAACTCTTACAGCATAATTCTCTTACATTCAGCTAGAAATGAAAACATAAATTATTTATTTATCTAAATTTGGAATTTCTGAATAAGGAGTGCCAATGTGGAATAACTCGTTAAAAAAATTCAGTACTTGTTGATTTTTAATATATTTGCTACGATATAAATAAGTAGTTGCAAGAAAAAGAAGATGTGAGTCATAAACATGCTCATACAAAAAAAAAACAATCATGGGACCTTTCTCATTAATTTAACAGTTGTATCTTATAGCCTCTCAGGTTTATGCGAGCCAAACTTGTGAGCTTCAACATGATTGAGAAAAAGAGAACAAATTTACCTAAACAAACCCTTTATATAAGTAAGCAAACTAAACAATATATTCCAAGTACATCAAGCCAGAGTGCAGGACCGGGGACCTTAACCTTTATAAATTAAGTACAACCACTATGACATGCAAAACCATAAAAAAACAGTATCTCTGAAATTGAACATAACTACATTGAACAATACGATGGACATTTATCCACCTAAGTTAGTCTAACCAAATATAAAGTCCAAAATCTAAATGTACGTAACTGCAAGTTTCCAAAATATCCATATAGGTGTAGCTGAAGACTAATAAATACAATTCTCATTTGGATGCTCCAGATATCATAAGCATCTCCACCGAAAATTAGAACTAAAATCTGAGACAAAGCAAAGGTTGCTGCATTGTTTGAACTTGATGCCATTTTTTCTAGACTTTGTAACTGATTTGCAGAAGGTTTATATGGTTACTGGATTAATGGTTTTTCAGATAAAAAAATGAATAATGTTTAAAGATTAGTACCATGAATTTATAGATGACTTAGGGTAATTCTAGATAGCTAATTAAGAGTCTCTTAAGTTCAGAGTAGTTGAACATATCTCTTAGGCTTCCCAGACTCTTGACATTTCACCTTAATGTAGAATTTTCAAGATTTTTCTAGTTTCTAGATTAATTTTCAACAACTAATTTCCCAAGGACTACACCAAAATATTCATGAATACAAGAGAAAACAAAATCAATAATGAATTCAAATACACTTCTGTCACAAAGAGAAAACTGAAAACTCGTATGAGAAAAACAATAAAAATTAATTACCTGTATCCAGCCTCAAGGCACGCCACTTGACATTTCCACCTCGTACCCTTACCCTTTGAACCGTCTTGTTGCTAGACAACTTTGTGTTTGCAGGCTGCCTTCCCAATTCGTACCTAATAGAAGTACACAAAGGAAACAACATTACTTAGCAGGGTACAGATCCAACGGTTTTATTAAAGCCGGAACACTAAACTTAAAAAAGGCAAATAGTGCGTGAATAAAAAAAAAGTGATAGATATTGATACAGGCATAAACAAAATATAAAAAAAAACATCTCAATTCATCAATAATTGCTGACATTTCTATCTAAACATTAAAACGTAATTTGTTCAATGTAGCATTTACGATGTAGCACACAAGAATAACTACATCAGATACAAAATGATCACTAATAAATTTAGCTTCACATTATAAAATCTTAGCTTACTGAATAACTAAATATATATTACAGATACATATTAAAAAAACAGAAATTAAAGGGAGAGAGATGGAGAGGGAGAGTGAGGGGGGGGGGGAGAGATTACTTTCGCTTCTTCCTCCAGGCCTTCTTTTCACCACCAGTTGCACGCCTCTTGTGCATAGAATCTCGAGAAATACCTATATTAGTATCAAAATGTTACTAACATTAATTTTGAAAATTATGAGTATACAAGATAACAGCTATGAATTATATGTAAGTAAAAGCAAATAGATATAGATACATACCCATGATTGCAGTCAAGGGTCAAGTGTATCAGTGTCGTTCTCTCCGAGAGCAGCAACAACAGAAGAAGAAAAGAGATGGAACACAAAATTAGGGTTATAAAAATAAACACAAATTTATGTTTATGCTACAACAAACATAAAATCAAAACAAAAAACAATCAACAAATTAGGGTTTTGTAAAATACTGAAAAAATTACAAAATCCCCCAAATTTTAGGGTTTACAAATCTGAAATTAATATGAAATTAGGGTTCATAATTGAACCTTACCTGAATACGACCGACTAAACCACACAGAAAGCTTCAAATTCGTACTACAAAGAGTGAGAACGAGGGATTAATTAGAGATACGAGAACAAAAATCACAATTTACGTTTAATTAAAGAGAGACCAGAGGTGAAAGATTGAGAATGAGAAAGAGTGAGAGTGAGAGAGAAACTAAAGATTTAGAAAAAGAGAGAGTGAGAGAGATGAGAGCGATGAGAGAGATGAGAGAGATTTACCTGCGCGGCTGAGAGTGTGTGTATTGACTGGACTCACCCCCAAATATTTCACTTTCCCCAAATTATTACCCCCAAATATTTCACTTTCCCCCCAAATATTTCACTTTCCCCAAATTATTAACCCCAAATATTTCACTTTCCCCCCAAATATTTTACTTTTCCCCTATCCATTTTCAACACTTATTTTAGTGTCTACGGCAACATCATTTTAAGTGTTGGCTTTGTTAATCAAAAGTATTTAAGACAACATACATTGAAATGTATTGCAACATCAAAATAAAATGTTGGCTTACATCAAAATTAAGCCATCTAAGACTACATTTTACCTGCCAACACTAGTTTTAGGTGTTGGTAACGAGCATATATGGTGTAGTGTAAGCCTTAATTGTCGGCATCTTGAATTTCTTTGAGATACGAGCATTCATCACCTCATCAGTAAACGGGGGTGTGGGATCATCAGGATCCCCAAGTCGCATCAGATCCTTGGGGTTGCTCTTGGGGGTTTCAACCCTTGTTGTTCTTCCGGTTGGGGCGTCAGCCCTTTTCTGCCTTCTGGAAGACCTTTCTAAGTCTTTTATGGGAATCGGTCCTGAAGTTGGAGGAGGTTGAGTTTGGTTCAACCTAGCTTGCTCCCTTGAAATGTCTTCCGTTATCCTCAAAATCTCGGCCTCATGAGCCTTGATTCTCTCAGCAGTTGTCAAAGGAGGTCCATCATGGATAGTTTGTGTTCTTCTTCTTGGTTCTCTGCTAGCACGTCGCCTCCTCGGGGCTTCATCACGATCATCTTCATCAGACGATGAATCATCAGTATAGGGGCCAGAGTAGTCAACATACTCTTGATCTCGGATCTGCAAGGCGTGGACACTAGGTCCAGCTCCTTGAGTAGGAGGGTAGTTAGGCAGCCCATACATTGGGTTGGTGTTCATGGGGAGATCCGTAGTATGGATCTGGACCCCATGTGGGGGTTGTTAGGATCGACAACCAAGGGAGAAACCACCACCTGAAGAGGATTGGTCCCTTGATTTGGGTGGACGATCGGAGGTAACGTACTCTCAACATGGGAAGTTGTCCCTAGAGGTTGAGAAACTTGATGTTGAACAATCGCCCCGGTCGTCGGGGGCACCGGATCCGTAGTGGGCGGTGCAGAACTGAGTGGCAGAGGCTCGGTAATTGCTGGTGTCCTTCGTGTTTGAACCATGGTTGATGTCTTTTTCCCACAGACGGTGCCAAATGTTGTGGAATAAAAACTAGGTTATGAATATTGCGGCTAGGGTTTATGTGTATTTAATGCTAGGGTGAGTGAGTTTCGTGCTTTTAATGGCTATTTCCGTGTTCCGGTTCGAGACTGATCGGTCCTCATAGAGTGCCTACGTATCTCGTATTTGAGAATCAAGCCAAGACATAGTTCTAGGTGATGGTGCCCTCGAGGCTATGGAGGCGAGAGCTCACCTAGGACGCAGTGGCTTGCATGTCCTTATACGTGGATTAAGCCAGAACGTAGTTCTGAGAATGAGGGGTCAGACCCTTTATATAGGCTGAGAAGCCCTAAAATTGTAGTAGGGTTAGGTGACTTAGTGGGCAAGTCACCGACTAGAAGAAGGTTCTAGTCTCCTTCCATGTATGAATCAGTTTCCATGTTGAAGTATGTGCCTTGGAGGCTAAGTCAGGCAAGAGTTATATCCTTGTTTGACTCTTATTTGCTGAGCTGTTTATTACACCTAATATTAATTACGAAATTAATATTATAAATAGGGTTTGGGCCTATCTGGTGGGCCCCACGTTTGGACCGTTCTAGGTCTAATTAATGTCACATTAAATGTGTCTTTAGGACTTATTTTCAGCCCATATCACAATGAAATGTAAGGATTTTATTAAAATGAGTTAGAGAAGCCTACAAATTTGATGATTTCATGTAAAATTTATTGAGTAAAGATAAATCATATTAATGTAGACAGGTTCAATAAAAGAAAGATAATTAAGTTATATATAATATCTATTTAATATGAGTTAACATACAAATACACGTAATTAAAAATGTTCTTTCAAAATATATTTAATTATTCGAAAATCTTAAAATAAATATATAAAATTAATCAATTAACGTAAATGAAATTTAATAATAAAATAATGTTTATATTACAAACACAATTAATATAAAAAATAAAATATTAAAAATAGCCGTGCATAGCACGGGTCATAGGCTAGTTCCTATAATTTAAGTCGAATTGTTAGTTTCATACAATCTAGCTAGGTGTAGGGCTGAAAACGAATCCGAGTAATCCGGGTTCGAATCCGGATTCGATTCGTCAAAAACGAATATAATTCATATTCGTACAATAAACGAGCGAATTCGAATCTTATTTTATAATTCGAACGAATATCGAGTCGAATCTCACCACTTCGGTATTCGTTCTTTTTCATATAGAATAACTCGAATAATTTTAGAGTACTCGATAATGTATGTATTCGATTAAAATTCGTAAGTTATGTATGCATTATATATTGTATATGAAATATATATATTAATGTAATGTTCTACAAATTAACATATTTTGGTATTTTGTAAATAATTATTCCGATATGCTTAATTTTTTAAAATTATTTTGAACGAATTCAAATTCGAATATCGAAAAACGAGTAGCTCGGTACTCAATCGAGTCGAACCGAATCAAATATGAACATTTATATTCGAATTCGAGTCGAATCTGAGCAAAATATAAACATGTTAATTCGAATCCGGACCGAATCCGAACGAATAATTATAACTTCAAGCCGAATCTGATCATACTAGTGTTCGCACATATTCGACTCGTTTTCACCCCTAGCTAGGTGTACTTGTACTCTTGCATTACTAAAGGAATGTACCTATAATAAATAAGGTTCTATAATCTAAATTATTTTTTAGGATTATAAGAGTTGCACGACGACTTTGCGCTGAACACGGTAACTGGAATGGGAGGAGCCCTGCAGGATGTATTGCGTAAAAAGGGGAAGGATGTTTTCACTACTGCATGTGCTTGAAATCAGGCTGCAGCTTGTTGGGATGAGATCTGGAATCCTCAAATATATAATTTTCTGACAGTTGTTTCAGTGGTCTACTTAAAATTCAGTTCCTGAACATAATTGTTGGGCCAATCCTGCATCGCTCCAGCCTGTAAGAACATGTTCAATGGTTAGGAAAATACTGCAAATTATGAGTTAGAACTTAAATAATCAGGATTAAACTTTCCTGGCTAGATTATGCACTACAGATTTTGTCCGATTATTATTATTTGAATTGTTTTGCATCTTTGTAGCGAAATCGAATCATCAAATCGCCTTTAGTTATTTTTTACAGTTACGAATTGTATACTTTAAGGCTATGTTCACTTGGATTGAATTGAATGAGGGGAGAATGGAATGAAATTTATACTATTTTTTGGGGATATTGGGAAAAGTATTTATAAATTTCATTGCTTGCTTCATTCCTCTCCAAATAATTTGAACTAGAATTCTAACCCACATGTTTTGGAAGGAATGCTCAATTCCCAATCTTCATCATTTTCCTTGCAATCTTTATCATAAAAAACTTCTTTTCCCTCATATTTGTTCATTATTTCCCCCAACATCCCCCTTTCTCCATAAATTTTGTTTACAATTTTCATTCCATTCCTACCGCATTCCATTCTTTACAAGTGAGCACACCCTAAGAATGATAGAAGAAACTTATAATCTTAATTAGTAATGCACCAAATGTTCTTTACGTAAAAACAAACTGAAAATGAAAAAATATCCCTAATTATCCTACCTTGACAAATACAGATATGATAAAAGTAAATTCAATCATATTATCATCTCGTGTTACTATGGCCGATTCTTCCTTGTTTGTCTCTCCAAAACATATAAAAGATAGTAATACATTAGGAAAGGTGGAAATATATAGGTGTAATAGCTTTTCTATATAGTTAAAGCTGTACTATTTTTGTAAACTTTAAATATGTAAAGAACTGAAAAAAAAAACATTTCAAAATCAAAAATGGAACTGGTTGACATAGAGGTCGGTCGGAAACAAGGTTGTAAAAAAAAAAAATCCCGTCAAGAATAATGAAATGCAGGGATAGATTCATATTTATTGGTGGTTTGCAGCTTACTTTCTGCTAAATCTCTATAAGAGATTATTTTTATTATTGATTTATATGTGCAGAAAACTGTTGGGGCTGGCGGATTCTGTGCTATTATGGTTGTTGGTATGGCTGTAGACCTGTAGTTGGTGTTGCCATTCTTTATTCCACATTTTATGTCTACCGTTCGGCGCGTTCGCAAGGTGCTATACGTTACAAAATGGAGTTTTTAGAGCATAATTATTTTATGTTCTTGATTTTAATTCCGGTTTTTAACGATTGAAATTGTTCCTTGCTATGAGGACTTAAATTTTCATATATGGGTCTAAGTAATTTTCTTAGTGAAACCCATAGAGAAATGGAGTTGAAGTTAGTAGCTTGAAAAAACTTGAAAAATGAGAATGTGTATTTGTCCCACATTGAAATAAATAAAGGGGGTTGTTGGCTTTATATGGAATCACACACATGGGTAGTGTACAACTACTAAGGTGTATCATTATCAATTGGGCTGGGTTATCAGTGGGCTGGGCTGGGCTGGAACGGATTAAATCTGATGGACTAGTTGGGCCTTATAACTGATGTATATATTCTAAATATATATAATAGAATGAACCTGGACATGATAATATATTCGGATTAATATATTAAAACTGATATGTGTGGATTATATGTATAACGTAACTGTTACAAATTAATTTAAAATCAGCCATTTTATTAAATATAATTCGGCCGTTTCAGCCGTTTCGTTTTTATTAATGGGGCAGTTACGTTTCTTACATTAAGAGGGTGGCACCAGTTACACTTAGCCTCTCCTATAAATAGAGAGCTAAGTTGCTGGTTTGGGATACACCACACCTTACATTCTCCCTTTCTCTCTATATTCTCCTCTCTCCCTCTATACACTGCTATAGCTTTTCTGTCAGTGGGGTTTTCCGGTGACTGAGGTGCCAGTCGAAGTAGAGCCTTGTGATTGCTGTGATCACATCGTTCGGAGCTGTTTTATCCTGGAAGAGTTGTTGCAAGCATCCCGACACAGTGTAAGTGGGGGCGATTATCTCTTCAAGAGCAGTCGGGACTTCTAGCAAGGCCTGACGACTCAGATGCTTTACATATTTGTTTGATATACTGCTAAACTCTGGTTGCCGGTATGTCTTCTGTTTCTCCTTTATTTTTACAGTTACTGATATGCATGTGTTTTACCTTCGTGTTTTGTTTCGCCATTTGTGTGCTTGGCCTTGACATGTTAAATACGATATATAACTGCCTCTATGTTACTTTATTAGTGAATATTTCCAACACTATAAAGGTTACATGTTTTTTTTCTTTACAAATAATTATCAAATTGAATCTTGTTTAATTAATTATACATACAAATGTTTACTGTCCAAAATTAAAATGTTGACAAGGACAAAGAACTTCTGAAGTCCTTAAAGAAGTCTAAATAGAATAATTCTATAACATTTCACATCGATTAGACTAAAAGTGTTTGGGGCCTTTATAATACAAGATAGTAACTGAAGTATATCAATTTGGTAACATTTTTGGATTGATCTGTGGTGGTTTGTTGATTCTAATATGCATTCAGTTGTGGGCTTAGATGTTATAAATGGTATCAGAACTCTGCCTGGCCTGAAGTGCAGAGGCACTGCCCGGGTTTTAGGAAGTGTGTTTGTGGACTCGACGAGGATGTCGACCCAATAAGAGGGGGTGTTTGTAACATCCCACATCGATTAAAATAAGAGTGTTTGGGGCCTTTATTTGATGTATACCAACTTCCTAGCACTTTTGGATCGAACTGTGGTGGATTGTTGGGTCTGGTATGCATTCAATTATGGGTTTGGATGTTATAAAAACCTGACTTTGATACCAACTTTAACACCCCGACTTTTTCGATTATTAATTTTCAAGTTTTGAATTTATGCTAAATATTAGTATAATTTTTCTTTTATTAAGGGAAGACATATCATTAAAGATTAATTTATCATGATAAGAATTAGATATAGCATAATGTATGTATATATACAGAAAATAAAGAAAGGTTGAGATGTCAGTTACGAAACCTTAGAATATCCTAGCAAAAGAATACAATCGGGTTAAGGAAGAAAAAGAAACGCAAAGAGAGAAAGAAAGAGAGAAGAACATGAGAGGAGGAAGACTAAGAATAAGAATAAAAGAATAAAAAGAAGGGTAAAGATTCTTTTACCATGGTGGTCGACAACCTCAACTTCCTCGTTAACCTACTCAGTCTCAACATTCCCTTGCTTGATGATGAGAGGCCTATTCATCCTCGACCCCTCAGCTGTGACAGCTTGACTCGTGGTAAACTTCTTTGTCAAGAGCTAACATTACCTTGTTCATTTCTTCTCGAAGTCCGCTACACAAAATCTTTTCTAACATCTGACCAGTAACTCATAACAAAGTAAAGATAAAATGATTAGAATGAAAGTAAAAGTTACCAAAACAAATGTCAATATTAACAAAACATATAGGGATCGGCCTTATGACGATGACTCTACAAAAAACTAAAATCTTACAATTGAATATAATTATACAAGGGATCGAAGCCCTGAAACCGACTCAAAAAGAGCTCATCGTACTTTGTAGAAAATAAAACGTATATAAGACACCTATATCTATATGTGTATGTACATGTGTAGAAAAAAAATTAAAAGACTACATTGTATTCTCTTCTTCACATTTTATTACTGCAAACACCTCACAATATATAGTACAATACAAGGAAACTGCAAGCTAGAAAACAGAACACGACACACACTACTTTCCTAAACAAACTCTAACAACCCATGACTTATTCCACGATCCTAAAATCAAGGAAACAGACATCCGACCAAATCAAATCAAATACTACAAATCATAATCAAATCAAACGTTAACTTATTTAAAATATTGTTTGAGATTATCTCTAACAATCTCCCCCATAATCTCAAACACCGCAGCACTCTCTCTGTCGTTCAAATGGAGACTCGAGTTCATTTTTGCCCATATGGCAACTTCAACTTCTTTATCAGCCCATGTGGCTTTTAAACTGAGCCCGTATGGCTGATTCGACTGAGCCCGTATGGCTAATCCGACTGAGCCCGTATGGCTATTAAACTGATCCCGTATGGCTATTACACTGAGCCCGTATGGCTATTGTTTGCCCGTCTGGCACTTCAACTCATTTTTCATCTTTCAATGTCACGTCTCCTTGCGCTCCACGAACGATGGTAACGTCCTCATCTCCTAAACTGACTCCAGCAAAAGAAAACATCACCAACTACACAAAAGAAACCACAAAGGGACACAATGGCCACCCCCGGAAACTCATTGCACTTCTCCAAACGAGAACATGGCAACAGCAAATCTCAAACGTGGGTAGTGCAAGAGAACATCATATGCATCCCATACTGCACATGATGATCTCTCCCACTATTCAAATACACCCGACACTAACACCTTCATTTGTGCAGTCATACACCCATACATCGTCAAAAACCCAAACAAGGAGCCATTCGCATTAACAGGCTCCTCCGAAGATAAAATCTCCGGGACTCCAGGTAAACACGGCAGCGCCCCAGAACATCGTCACCACGCCTCCACCAGCAGTGGCTTCACCACCATCAGCGGCTTCACCACAGCCGGTGGCGGAACAACAAAACCTCGCTCTAATACCAAATGTAGAAAATAAAACGTATATAAGACACCTATATCTATATGTGTATGTACATGTGTAGAAAAAACATTAAAAGACTACATTGTATTCTCTTCTTCACATTTTATTACTGCAAACACCTCACAATATATAGTGCAATACAAGGAAACTGCAAGCTAGAAAATAGAACACGACACACACTACTTTCCTAAACAAACTCTAACAACCCATGACTTATTCCACGATCCTAAAATCAAGGAAACAGACATCCGACCAAATCAAATCAAATACTACAAATCATAATCAAATCAAACGTTAACTTATTTAAAATATTGTTTGAGATTATCTCTAACAATCTCCCCCATAGTCTCAAACACCGCAGCACTCTCTCTGTCGTTCAAATGGAGACTCGAGTTCATTTTTGCCCATATGGCAACTTCAACTTCTTTATCAGCCCGTGTGGCTTTTAAACTGAGCCCGTATGGCTGATTCGACTGAGCCCGTATGGCTAATCCGACTGAGCCCGTATGGCTATTAAACTGATCCCGTATGGCTATTACACTGAGCCCGTATGGCTATTGTTTGCCCGTCTGGCACTTCAACTCATTTTTCATCTTTCAATGTCACGTCTCCTTGCGCTCCACGAACGACGGTAACGTCCTCATCTCCTAAACTGACTCCAGCAAAAGAAAACATCACCAACTACACAAAAGAAACCACAAAGGGACACAATGGCCACCCCCGGAAACTCATTGCACTTCTCCAAACGAGAACATGGCAACAACAAATCTCAAACGTGGGCAGTGCAAGAGAACATCATATGCATCCCATACTGCACATGATGATCTCTCCCACTATTCAAATACACCCGACACTAACACCTTCATTTGTGCAGTCATACACCCATACATCGTCAAAAACCCAAACAAGGAGCCATTCGCATTAACAGGCTCCTCCGAAGATAAAATCTCCGGGACTCCAGGTAAACACGGCAGCGCCCCAGAACATCGTCACCACGCCTCCACCAGCAGTGGCTTCACCACCATCAGCGGCTTCACCACAGCCGGTGGCGGAACAACAAAACCTCGCTCTAATACCAAATGTAGAAAATAAAACGTATATAAGACACCTATATCTATATGTGTATGTACATGTGTAGAAAAAACATTAAAAGACTACATTGTATTCTCTTCTTCACATTTTATTACTGCAAACACCTCACAATATATAGTGCAATACAAGGAAACTGCAAGCTAGAAAACAGAACACGACACACACTACTTTCCTAAACAAACTCTAACAACCCATGACTTATTCCACGATCCTAAAATCAAGGAAACAGACATCCGACCAAATCAAATCAAATACTACAAATCATAATCAAATCAAACGTTAACTTATTTAAAATATTGTTTGAGATTATCTCTAACAATCTCCCCCATAGTCTCAAACACCGCAGCACTCTCTCTGTCGTTCAAATGGAGACTCGAGTTCATTTTTGCCCATATGGCAACTTCAACTTCTTTATCAGCCCGTGTGGCTTTTAAACTTAGCCCGTATGGCTGATTCGACTGAGCCCGTATGGCTAATCCGACTGAGCCCGTATGGCTATTAAACTGATCCCGTATGGCTATTACACTGAGCCCGTATGGCTATTGTTTGCCCGTCTGGCACTTCAACTCATTTTTCATCTTTCAATGTCACGTCTCCTTGCGCTCCACGAACGACGGTAACGTCCTCATCTCCTAAACTGACTCCAGCAAAAGAAAACATCACCAACTACACAAAAGAAACCACAAAGGGACACAATGGCCACCCCCGGAAACTCATTGCACTTCTCCAAACGAGAACATGGCAACAGCAAATCTCAAACGTGGGCAGTGCAAGAGAACATCATATGCATCCCATACTGCACATGATGATCTCTCCCACTATTCAAATACACCCGACACTAACACCTTCATTTGTGCAGTCATACACCCATACATCGTCAAAAACCCAAACAAGGAGCCATTCGCATTAACAGGCTCCTCCGAAGATAAAATCTCCGGGACTCCAGGTAAACACGGCAGCGCCCCAGAACATCGTCACCACGCCTCCACCAGCAGTGGCTTCACCACCATCAGCGGCTTCACCACAGCCGGTGGCGGAACAACAAAACCTCGCTCTAATACCAAATGTAGAAAATAAAACGTATATAAGACACCTATATCTATATGTGTATGTACATGTGTAGAAAAAACATTAAAAGACTACATTGTATTCTCTTCTTCACATTTTATTACTGCAAACACCTCACAATATATAGTGCAATACAAGGAAACTGCAAGCTAGAAAACAGAACACGACACACACTACTTTCCTAAACAAACTCTAACAACCCATGACTTATTCCACGATCCTAAAATCAAGGAAACAGACATCCGACCAAATCAAATCAAATACTACAAATCATAATCAAATCAAACGTTAACTTATTTAAAATATTGTTTGGACCTTTTTCCTCTGAGCACCCTCTTCTCCCGAACTCACATGAGAGTCGATCGGTGAAATTGCCGCCTCTTTTCTTCATCTCCGCTTCATCCATCAATCCATTCTCCGATCCTCCCCCCAATCTTCTACCTTTTTCTATTTCCAGTTTTCAATAACAATCGAACCAAAACCAAACTTCTTAGAATTTATTTCTCAGATCTATCTTGGTTTTGAGTCTGTATTCTAAAATAAAAATTACCTTGAGATTCAAATTCTCCTCCTTAACATCATACCAAAATTTGGTGTTATTCCGAGGTCATTGAATTTCGATTTTCGTCTCGTCTTTTGGCGTGTTTTCGTCTCGTCTTTTGGCGTGTGCTTGCTTTTATGTTGGTATGGAGTTGGTTCCGGGCTACTTTGAAAATGATTTATGTGGTTTTGTGGGAGATCTATAATGCGTGCATTGGATTTGGGCTGGTGTCGGATATTGCAAGAGCTTACTTTTCACAACTAATATTTGTTCATCTTTTGAGATCTATCACTTTCGGCATGTCTATAGCTGGTTTTCGGCATGTAGATAGCTGGGGTGTTTCTGATCATTGGACTTTCGGCATGTCTATAGCTGATTTTCGGCATGTAGATAGCTGGGGTATTTCTGAACATTGGACTACAGGTGATGCGTATGTGAGGGTCATTTGTGATATTACTGGTTCCAGGATTGGTGCAGGCTTGATTGATCGGGAAATCACTCAAATCTTTTTTAATTCGAAGAATATTGTTATTCATGATGTAAAACAGTCTGTAAACATAAACGGTTATTTGATTAGCTCGTTTATTTGTTTCCATTCAGATTGTAGTGTCCGTTCAGGGGTTTGTCCTGGATGTGATTTGGTCGATGCAAGTTAATACACTTTCTTGTTTGTCAAAAAAAAAAAATGTTTGAGATTATCTCTAACATACTTCGGTAAACTTGTCAGCTTGCTAATAGTGGTCCCGGAAAGGACTAAGGGAAGGAGGGCACCCAGCCCCAAAATCTCGTATAATTATGAAATTAGTATTAAAATTTATGAAATTATTTAAAAAATTCATATTTTTAATGTCAAAATATTATAACATTTTGATTTCGCCTCCTCAAATTTATATAAATTTTATGAATATAGTGACAAATTTTTGATATTTATCAGAATTTCAATACTTGAATTTAATTATATTCATAAATTAAAAAAATTAATGATAGTTTTTTTTTTTTATTTATTAATAAATTATTTTAACATATTAATTATTAAGATGAAAAAAAATTTCGTCCCCGTGAACTCAAATTTTTAACTCCGTCGCTGGTGGCCCGTATATCTTTTGACAGGACTTAACAAATTCTAAATCATGTTCGTAGAAGTACATCCATTTACCAATACCATCCCGAGTTCGAAGTCTTTAACATGTGCTCCCTCCGTCCCGGCCAATTCTTTACATGGGGGTTGGGTATGGAAACCAAGGATAATGAGTGTAATATTGTTAAAATAAATGAAGTAGTGGGTGTAATAGTGATTTTATTGTTAAAATAAGTGAAGTAGTGGATGTAATAGTGTAAAATGTTGAAAAAATGAAGTAAAGTAGTGGATGTAATAATGTATTTTATTGTTAAAAGTTACTATTTTTGGTAATGTAAAGAATTGGTGGGACGTCCCAAAAAAGAAATTGTAAAGAAATGGAGGGAGTATCAATTTCAACCTACCCTCGCTCTAATCAAAATAACCAAACCATTTTGGTATTTTACCCTAAATATAGAAAAGAGCAAATTATTGGTTTGCTATCACTCGCCATTGAAAAGAGAACAAGACTAGAAAAACACCATGGCTGGTGGCTTTATTCGTGTGTGTTTGTTATTTATGGCCAGATTTGTCTCCAACTTATTTTATTGAAATTATATTTTTACTTGTGAATTCGACTTCAGCAAATTATTTCCTATATAGGTTGATTCAAATGAGAACCATTATCTAAAAGAGAACCAGAGAACTATTTCTACTGTATAACCTATTTTGTTTCGCAATAAAATAATAGTATCCTGCTATTGAATTTCAAAGTTAAAAGTTATGCAGATGAAATTAAAATTTCTACAATTGAACTTGCTTGTTTTTCAAAGTTTTGTACATAACATTAAAAGTTCTACAATCGAACTTATTTTTTCTACAAAGTTCTACGACTAAACTTACTTTTTTCAACAAATATTCTGTTGCTGAACTCAAAGTTACGCTGCTGAACTTATTAGAGTTTTCAGGTTCTCAATCTAGTATAGTTCTGCATAGAACGTAACCCTACACGTCTAAGAGGATATTTGGTTTCTGACAGATATTTGGTTATATGAGAACGTTCTAACATCGTGCATTCGTGCAACGGGCAGGGACGGAGATAAAGGGTGGCCGGTAATGGTGGTCGTCATCCCAAAATTTTGTATAATCATGAAATTAGTATTTAAATTTATAAAAATAATTTTTAAAAAATCATATTTTTTAATGTTAAAATAATACAATATTTTGATTTCACCCCCTCAAATTTACATAAATTTTATGATTATAGTGATAAAATTTTTTATTTTCATCATATTTTGAATTTTAATACTAGATTTTAAGTATATTCATAAATAAAAAAATTGTAATGATAATTTTTTATTTTATTTAATAACATTTATTTTAATATATTAGTTATTAAGATTAAAAAAAAAATTTGAGCTCGATTTTCTACCTCCATCCATGGCTACGAGGCTACGGGAGAGCAAAGAGAGTATAGTATTTGATTGTGGAGAATGTAGGGCTGTAATCCGAGTCGGGCTGCTCGGGAACAGCTCGAGCTCGAACTCGTTTAGACAGACCCGACTCGGCTCGTACTCGAATACGAGTCGAGCTCGAACAACATTTCATACCCGTTTAGCTTAACGAGCCGAACTGAGTATGTGCCGAACTCGAATAGAACCCGGCTCGAAAACTTGAACTCGACCCGGCTCGAGCTCGAGTTCGAGCTCGTTTATAGAAACAATTGAAAAAACAGAATTAATTATATAGATCAAATATGTAATCAACAAAAACAATTACATAGATTGAAAACAAACAGCTATGTTACAAAACAATTGAACTCAAGTATGTCACTAGCTTGGCCATAAACAACTAACATTTAAAATCAACAAAAAAACCCCACAAGACTAGTAGGAGTAAGTTACAACATCCATCAAATATGCTTGTTAAGAAAGCGAATCGGGTGTGCTGCCAAAATCATCAAAAACATCTTCGAATGTCACAATCGAACCATTTTAAATAAATGGCCCGGAAATCAAAAACGTGAAAATCGATATGTTATTACATTGATAGATAGAGCTTGAGGAGAAGAGTGATTTAAGTATATATATGATGGTGGATATCAAAATCACAGTCAAAAGTGTGTTTGATTGTGTATTTGTGTGAATAACATGAAGAACGAAAGA
Source organism: Kitagawia praeruptora (assembly GCA_037693485.1). Lineage (NCBI taxonomy): Eukaryota > Viridiplantae > Streptophyta > Magnoliopsida > Apiales > Apiaceae > Kitagawia > Kitagawia praeruptora. Next base: position 63,715,880 of record CM075348.1, read on the forward strand.
AAGAAAAGAGAAAGGAGATAAGGATGGGGGAGAGAGAGACATGTTATAAGGATGGGGGAGAGAGACATGTTACGTTGTTTTAGTTTTTAGGTTTAGGTATAGATATTAGATTTAGGTCGGGCTTAGAATCATGTATTTGATATTGGGCCTAATATATTAGTGTTAAAAAAAATTACATGTATCAACTTACAAGTCTAAACAAAGCCCAAAAATTATGCAAATAAAAAAGCCCAAAAGCACTAGTCATTCATATAACTCGCGAGGTCGTTAGGCTCGTGAGCAAACTCGGTCCGACTCGTATAATAAACGAGCCGGGTTCGGCGGGGTTTTTCGGCTCGTTTAATAAACGAGCCCGGCTCGACTCGTTTAAAAAAACTCGACTCGATTTAAAGCTCGGCTCGAACTCGCTCGGCTCAAATTATAGCCCTAGGAGAACGTTCTAACATTATACTACGAGAAAGCAAATTTCAACATATATAACTTTACCTTTTGTTCTAATTATTGGTTGCCTCTGTTAGGAAATTTGAGTTCAACAATAAGAAAATATGTAGTTAATGGTATTGTAAGTTGTAATATGAAAGTTATTACGCATTTTAAATTACCCGAGAACGAAAGTAAAGACTTCACAATAGATTCCATATTTCTTTTGTCACAGTTCAGTATTAGGAGTATGAATTAAAAAGGAAAAAATATCATAGCTTACCTTAATATCCTGTTGCATCATTTAGTGACTAAGACCAGTATAAGACTCAAACCTTAGAATTCTCTAACACTGATTAGAAGAACTCGAAGTCCAAAAATTTACCCCCAGACTTAATATCAGCCCCGACCATTCTTTTACTATTGCTTCCAAACCCCACTGCATCAATTGGTGCAGACTTTACAGGGACCTCAGCTTCCATTGGCATTGGCACCTCAGGTGGCGTGCTGCAGCGTATAAGAGCCCAGTTAACACCCTCGAAGAATGCATGCTGTTTGATCTCAGCTGCTCCACGCTTCACTCCAAATCGATTATGTGGCTCCTTCACAAGCAAGGCTTGGATCAGATCCCGGCTGGCATAGCTAGTCGGGGGAGAGTCTGGAAACTTTAACTGCTGACCAACCACGTTGAACAGTGTTGCACGGTTTCCTGATCCCTTGAAAGGAGTCTTGCCGTAGAGTAGTTCATGCAAGAAAATGCCGAATGTCCACCAATCAACTGCACTACCATGGCCTTCTCCCTTGATTATCTCTGGGGCTAAGTATTCATGAGTGCCAACAAAAGACATAGACCGGGCTGCAGTAGGCTCTGCAACAAGCTCGGGGAGTCTGTTTACGTGAAAGCCCGGCTCCCCTCGGGGTTTTCGATTGCTTTTCTTGTTTTTCTGGGGGAAAAATCGTGGAAGGAAGCAAGCTGGCTGTATGCAGGCTGCTGAAGGCTCCATACAGGCAGGCTGAACACAAAATGCAGCTCGTCTTGAAGGATCAGAATCAAATGCTGAGTTTCTCATGAGTGTCGGTGACACTGCACATCTTAAGGAAAGATCAAAGTCAGACAACATTATATGGCCATCATCGCGTACAAGCACATTTTCAGGTTTTAGGTCCCTGTACACTACTCCTAGCATATGGAGATACTCGAGTGCTAAAAGAACCTCTGCAGCATAAAACCTGAATACCAAGAATGAGCAGAAGTTACACTCCCTTATAGTAACCCAATGGAAAACATAAAATCAAAACTACACTACCGATACGTACAGGTGACAAGCCTACATAAATATCATTCTGAGTACTTACTTACCATTCTGAGTACTTACTGCTTAGATGTAACATGACTAAAAAACAGAAACAAAGTAGAGTATATAGCACAAAATATAGCACGAAGTACTATCTATAGTTTCTATTACATTAGGGAGCACAGTATTTCCCTTCAAATGCACACACAAACATTTGTATGTCTGGGTGTGGGTTCCTGTGTTTATGTGTATACTTCTGAACCCTGTCCCTTGGACTAAGCGTAGTGTAGATATAGTATATGTAACCCTCGATTTACTTGTGTATTAGACTGCAACAAAGGGCCTTAGTTATAACACAAAACACATGACTATTGTCCCACTCAAAGTGGACTGTAACAACTGAAATTCTACTTAAAGTAGTCCTATAATAAAAAAATTGTAAACAATATAACAATTGACGTTCTTAGTGGTATGACCTGTTGAAAAAGTTATTGTAAGTAGAGGAACAGATCAAAACTAAGCTTAATCAACATTACGACCAATAACATACCGTGCTGCATACTCTGAGAAGTGTTTTCCAGGTTGCCTCTGCCTCAAGGTGTGCAAATCACCACCTGGACAATTTTCCATGACCAGGCAGGTAAATCTATCGGTCTCAAAATGAGTATACAAAGTAGGCAAGAATGGATGGTCTAGCAACTGCAATATCTCCCTCTCAGTTTGAGCTCTGGTCAACTTCTTCCTGCTCGCAAGGGATGCCTTGTCCATCACTTTCATAGCAAAGTGACATCGAGTCCCACTCAACTCTGAGAGATACACACTACCAATATCACCACAGCCAAGTCGTTTCAGTAACTTAAAGTGACTCATTCCCAAATTTCCATCCCGTGATCGAATGGCAAGAATAGCTTTCCACCTAGGATCATTTCCTTTGTGTGGCTTGTTAGCAATCCCAGTAAAATTACTCCAACTACTATCATCACTAAGCCCACTACTATCACTTGCTCGGCTCATGCTGGTTTTTCCACTCTCAAGAGAAAAATCACCTCGAATGCTTCCTTTAGTACTTTCATAATTCCTATCAACACTAAACATTCCATCACTCATGATCCCATCACTTCGATATGTACTGGTACAGCTATACACAAGGCTCATAGCACTACCAACACCTATACTATCTATGCTACTGTGGGGACTTACGTTGCCACTAGGAGGCAAAGAGGCATCCCAAATACATTCTTTCTCCTCGGAATCTAAAGGGTGGGGAGAATTCTCTGTATTATGTGATGAAAGAGGAGCTGTAACTGGTGTAATCACCACCCCTGCTTCATTAAGCTCTTCGAGAAAAGGTGGACTTTTCTTGATCCCAGAAACCTGAATTGAGAGATCTTCTATGAACGGGCCTTTGGTGGACAAAGTTTTCATCAAGCATTTACCATCAGATTTGGTTTGCCCAATAGGCACATAGACTGGCCTCATCAGATCCATATCAACAGGTTCCGGAGGATGACTAGCTCCACGGAAAGAATCAGCACCGCTATCACTAAATGAGTCCCTGCTTCCTCTAAGTGTGAAATCAAATGTCAGTTCATCACTTTCATGCATAGGCTCTTTTCCTTTCCAAGCTCTTGTAGAGTTTCGAGAGTCTAAATCTTTAGGATCTTGTTCGTCATATTCACCTGCATCTTCCCTTACGATAGTCAACTGTGCATTAGATATTTTGGCAGTTGCAGGCAATTTCCCAGGAAGAGCCTTTGATTCAAAAACTCGTTGCATATCCACTTATTGTATATATCATCACACGAAACCTACCAACGAAGATCTCTGCAAAATTTTGAAACACTGATATTACTATAGTATGAATTATGTCATGACCTACAGATTGAACCCTAATCACTGATCCAAGAAAATAAATGTATATTAGCTTTTCTAAGTCACACAATCAAATAGGCAGTCTACATTAACAGAATTCTGAAGAATTAAAGTTGTAGTATTTTTTCGTCTGATTGATAACTTCTCTTTTCCACTATTAGGGAGAGAATACAAGAATTGAACCCACATTTATTATATAGAATAATGTCTAGTGCACACTCTGTGTTACCGTCCCCTCTCTCCAAAATCTAAACCTTAGTTAAAAATCTGGTACTATTGAGGTCATGCTTCAAAGTTCTACCATCTTGAACTAAATGTAAATAATAATATTTCTAGTTCACTATAGTAGCTCCACAAACTTACTAGTTAAATCATATCACCAACTACAGATCAAGAAATTTTAAAGTAAATGACCCCGCAAGCACACATAGTTAGAGCTTAGAATCATAGGTACAAACAAACAAAACTAACATATCAGTCAAGAAAACAAGATAAATAAACAAAACACATAATCTTGTCCCAAATATTCCAAACAGAAGAAGCCAAATATAAGAGATCTTTGGGGAATTTTTTTCCAAAATAAGTCTACTTATTTTAAGACAAATTTAGATAATCCTAACTTTCCAACTTATTTTCCAACTTATTTTTGCAACTTATTGAATCTCAAACATACATTAAATATTCATATAAAAAAATATTATCAAAATGTAAAAATTTTATCCGAAAATAAGTTCATAAATCAATAAGAAAAATTGTGCCAAACAGGCACAATATACTCCACTACAATAATTTTCTATCACAATCACATTCTCAAGATTCTACAAAACCCTAATAAATTATCAACACATAAATCACCTTAAGAATTACTTGAATTCCACACAGGCCCATTCCAATATACATCACATTTCCCAGAAAAACAGCTTAAAAACCACAAAAAATATTGAAACAAACATAACTGCAAAATGACATAAATTCAACACAAGCCCATTTCATCAAACATCAACAACAAAAAGCCCATAATTCAGAAACTATACATTAAAGAATTTACATACGTACCAGAAGATAAGAAGCAAATGTGAATACAGGGCTTGAACAAGAGCCTTACAATCACAGCTAGAGGGCTTAATAAATCTAAATAACTAAGATAAAGATTTTGAAATGTGGGAAAGAATAAGATAAAAAGAGAGAGAGAATAACAGAGAGAATATGTAGGTACTCAAATAAATAAAGTGAATGTGATTGATTGAAGAAGTAGTACTAGTATAAACTTTTACTTTTTTGAATATCTGTTTGTTTAAATCTTGGTTTATGTTTGATTTAGTCCTTGTTTCATTTCATCTTTAAGTGGGGTTTATGAGTTTAAGCTCACTTTACACACAGAGTGTGTGTAAATAATGTGTGAAAAAGGGTAAAGATGGAGAGGGGCTAGGGACCCGTTAATGTTCCTTTATTGAGCTACACTTCTTTTGAGGTAACAGACAAAGGATCTGTCACTCTTACATAATTACAGGCCACTGGATCTATGTTTACCAGTTTTTGTTGACAAAAGATTCAGAATATCAACGGATACAAACTGGGATTGTGATCCAACATTCCAACCCATTTAGCCATTTAGGTGTGGACGTATTGTAAATTAGTTTTCGACACATTAATTGTATCGTTCTAAAAAGCACATTAAGAGATCGTTTAAGCTAGTGGAATAAGGTTTTTAAGGTTTAGTGGGGTTTAGTGGGGTTTAAGCGGTTTAGTGGGGTTTAGTGGGGTTTAAGCGGGTTAAGAGCATCTCCAAGTATACACACCCCTTACCAATTTTAGGGATTTTCTTCCAAAAAACACTCTCCAACCACTTCTTCCCTTCCCAATATATTTTAGGGGTGAGAAAATAGATCCCTACATGTGAGGATCCAAATATCAGCCCCCTATCTTTCTTCACGTCATCTGCTCCCCTTTCCATTGGTTGATTTATTTAAATTTCAAACTTTTAAATTTTAAAGATTAAACTTTTAAAATATTGTGTATCTATATAGGGATTATCATTGGAGTGAAATATCATTTTGATTTCCTATATTATTAATAATCCTTATTTTAGGGGCTAAGGAAAGAGTGTATCCTTGGAGATGCTCTAAAAGCGGATTTAAGCGGGTCTGAAAGTATATTTGTAATTTAATATTTCTAAACGTTACTTTTTATTTTCTAAATTCATTATAACTAACTACTCCCTCTGTCTCATCCATTTGTTTACACTTTTTTGTCACTTTGTGGCACGCATTTTAGGGGGTGTTTGGGGGAACTTTTTTCTAGAATAAGTCAACTTATTTTAAGACAAAGTTAGAGATTCCTAACTTTCCAACTTATTTTCCAACTTATTTTTTCAATTTATTGAATCTCAAGCATACATTGAATACTTGTATAGAAAAAATTTGACAAAATATAAAATTTTTACCCGAAAATAAGTCAATAATTCTTTAATAAAAGCTAAGCCAAATAGGCCCTTAATGTGGATTTTAAGGATAGTTCCATAACTTATTTTTAAAATTTTCTTTTTTTGTATAAAAATAGGGTTGTTCTATTTTTATACAAAAAAAGAAACTTTCAAAATGCTTAAAATCCATCTTAAAATGCGTGTCGACACCCTATTTTGAAACGATAACAAATGGGCGGGACGGAGGGAGTATGATTTTGTGAATGTGGAGATTAATGATTTTAATTTTTATCATAATATATTATATCAAATGTGAATGTTACTCCCTCCGTCCCTCATGGTTCTTTACATGGGGGATGGACACGGAGACCAAGAAAATATGTAAAAAAATGATTAAAGTTAGATGAAAAGTGGGTAAAGTTGTGGGACCTATTAATATTTAATTATATATTTGAGATAGTGGAGGAAAGTAGTGGGTGTAATAGTGTTTTTTATTGTTAAATATATGAGATAGTGGGTGTAATAGTGGGAGAAACTTACTATTTTTGGAATGTAAAGAATTGAGAGGGACACTCCAAAATAGTAACTGTAAATAAATGAGAGGGACAGAGGGAGTATGTTTTTTAAAAAAAACTAATATTGTATTTATTTATATAAATATATATTTATTTATAATCCGATTAATAATCCACTTTTAAAACCGCTTAAGCATCTACTTAACCGCTTAAGTATTAGAAGGTTATTCTTTTATAAAATCTCAAAATCATATTTTTTAAAATAATTAGATTTAGGAAAATATATTTAGTAAGTATCTGTTCAAATAAATCTCAAGTTGAGTGAGGATCGAATCCTAGATGATAAGAGATAAGTTCTTACCCAAATTTAACCAAAATCTTATTTCAGTCAATAAAAAATTGCAAAACTTTATCCAAGCTCTAGATTATTTGGCATTAAAGATTTGCATTGTACAGTAAAACCTTCATGAGTTAATATTCGATTAATTAATAATTTCTCTACGTTAATAATTTTATCTGATTCTAATTTGGGACTAGTTAAAAAAAATTAATTTTTGTAACATAATAAAATAATAATTTTTTTGAAAAATTCTATATAAATTTATGATCTCAACAATATAATAAATTAATAATTCCTTATACTTTTGTAAAATAAAATTCTAACATTCTTAAAATTTAAATTTATGTGAAACTTATTCCTAATTTATTTTGTTGCATCCAAAAGTTCAAATACAATGTTCTCCTTTTACATCAAAAAATTATTAATTAATATTTTGATGTTTTGTGTAGTTTTTGAGTGGAACATATTCCAAAAATGTTGTAATACCTTTAATATCATCTAGATATACGTAATTTTTTACTTCCATTCTTGTTTATACATAATGTACTTGTAAACTGACGTACATTAAATTAATTGAATTAAGTAAAAATATAAATGGTACGATTCATTCTATTAAAATTTGTATAAATTAAAGTTATTTTGTTTGTTATCAATTTTTTTTATTAATTAACTAATATTTCATTAAATTAATATAATTCTTCAATCTAACTATATTAATTTATAAAACATTTACTATAATTAACATTAAGGATAGTAAAAAAATTACTAAAGTTGGCGTCTATCTTCTAGGACCGTGACTAAATTAAATGCTGTTCTGCCTTTTTAGTTTAACGAATTTTCTAGCGTGAATTTTCTAGTGTGTGATCAAGTACAAGTACACATGTTAAAAATTCGTGCTAATTTAGTTGTCAAATTTTAATTGGTGGAAATTTCATTAATATTGATGGCCCCTCTCATTCACATAAATATTCAGTAATCAAAATTTGACAACTCATTAAGCACAAATTCTTAGCATGTGTCATTGGACACACACTATACAAATCCTTAGGCTATGTTCACTTGGATTGAATGGAATGAGGGGGAGAATGGAATGAAATTTATACTATTATTTGGGAGAGATCGGGGAAAGTGTTTATAAATTTCATTCCTTGCTTCATTCCTCTCCAAATAATTTGAACTAGAATTCTAACCCACATGTTTTGGAAGGAATGCTCCATTCCCAATCTTTATCATAAAAAACTTCTTCTCCCTCACATTTATTCATTATTTCCCCCAACATCCCTTTTTTTCATAAATTTTGTTTACAATTTTCATTCAATTCCTACCTCATTCCATTCTTTCAAAGTGAACACATCCTTAGTTTAATCCTATATGTTCCCAACACATCATTCAAGACTTTCGTCCATAGATTAGCCATTCTACGAACCGCTATTTCAACGAATTTCCCTACAACATTCTCGTTCCAGTTAGGGCTGTCAATGGATCGGATCTGGATCGGATTAGGCATGATCCATATCCGGATTCATTTAATTTTACCGGATTCGGATCGGATCATAGTCGGATTTTTTTCAACAAGATCCATATCCGGATCCGTTAGGATCACGGATTATCGGATCGGAGCTCCGATCCATTTATATGTAAAGAAAAAAAAATCTTTAATTTAATTCAACAATTTACGAATAATCATATCAATATTTTGAAATGTAAAGTACATAAATAAAATATTACAAAACTTTATGAATTCGAGAAACCTAGAACATTGCAATACATTTAAAAAATTACAAATATTTGTAATAATAAATTACATTTAGAAATTACACAAACAAATAAATCCAGATTATCCAGTGACAAAGATCTCAAAGAGAGGACACTGGAGCAGGATAAAACCAAACCAAACCAAACATACCCAGTATATCCCACTCAGAGCAGGGTCTGGGGAGGGTAAGTTGTACGCAGACCATGCCCCCGCTTTTTAAGGCAGGGAGGCTGTTTCCGTGAAGACCCTCGGCTACGTGCGCGACAGATATTGTGGGTGCTATATACACAGGAATGTAAATGATATGAAAATGTTCAAAGCAATACCTGAGCCCATGTCGTTCTCCACATGGGACCTACCAACCTGCTTGGAAAGATGTTATTAAGGTCCTGCATGTGCATGTGCATTCTGCACGACCAGGAGCATCCAACAAATTACGACCGCAGTTTAACAACATATATAAAATCGGATCGGATTTTCTTTTTTTCTTTTTTAATTTTAATATATAAATATATATAATAAATTATATATATATATATATATATAATCGGATCGGATTTTTAACGGATCGGATCGTATCAAATCCATATCCGCTCCATTAGCTTTCGGATTTTTTCCGGATGGGATTTTTTTCGGATCGGATTTTTTTTAATATAATCCATATCCGCTCCATTAGCCTTTGGATCGGATCGAATCGGACCGGATATCCGATCCATTGACAGCCCTAGTTCCAGTAACTTAAAATTCTTCTTACGTGAAACTTAATTATTGCCAAGAGTTATGCGCATGCATCATCATAAGTTTGGTAGTTGTAACATTTTGTCCTTAAAGTTTAATGAGACTTTCTCAAATAGTTTGTAAATTTGTATAGTATGGGAACCCCAAATATAGCGAGTAAACACGATAAATTTTCGAGATACAGAAGTTGGGAAAAGAGGTGTCAAAAATGTTTTTGAATCTTTTTTAACAGGAGCAATAGGTTAAAATTATAATTACAGTATATATTTAAATTTAACATTTCAAAGTTCGAATGACTGAAGTTGTAATGCGCAGCTGTGCTACCAAGTTACCCCTCTGTCTCATCCATTTATTTACAATTTCCTTTTTGGGTCGTCCCACCATTTCTTTACATTACCCAAAATAGTAAGTTTTAACACTATTACACCCACGACTTCACTTATTTTAACAATACTTTACACTATTTCACCCACTACTTAATTTATTTTAACAATAAAATCACTATTACACCCACTACTCCACTAATTTTAACAATAAAATCAGTATTACATCCACTACCTCATTTATTTTAACAATATTACACCCACTATCCTTGACCTCCATGCCCAACCACCATGTAAAGAACTGGCGGGGACGGAGGGAGTACTAGTAATCAGTTATCTCATTCATCATCGGTCTATACATTTTCCCTCACTTTTCTTGAAACATAGTCATAGACATAGGATCTGGTCATGCCACAGAAATATGAACATTGATACTCCCTCCGTCCCTTATTTCTTTTCCTGTTAATCATTATCACGCTTGTCAATGTACACTTTTGATCGTTAATATCTTTAATTTCGTTTCAGTACTAAATATAAAAACTTCACTGTATTAAAGTACTCACAAATACGAATCCAACAAGATAACTCATGACTATATTTTGTCTTATAAATTATACATAAATTAGTAGTCAATCGCTTACAATGAACAGTGTAAAAAGTCAAAATAGGAAAAGAAAAAGATACTGAGGGAGTACCTAAATTACATTTAAATAGGCAACATACTTTTCTAGAGAATGGTCAAGTGTTTCCTATATACAGTACTCCCTCTGTCTCTAAAAACATTTCTCATTTACTAAATCGGGACTATCAAAATACTTTTCCCCTTTCTATTTTAAGCCATAAACAATAATATTCAATACCCACTACTCCACCCACTACTCCTTAAAAATACTCCCTCCGTCTCGCAAAACATTGCCCATTTGACTAAAAACACGGGTTTTAAGAAAAAGTGGGTATTGAATATTATTTGTAAGAAGTAGTGGGTATTGAAAATTGTTTTTAAGGAGTAGTGGGTATTTAATATTGTTTTTTTGGAGTAGTGGGTGGAGTAGTGGATATTGAATATTATTGTTAAGGAGTAGTGGGTGGAATAATAGGTATTGAATATTGTTTTTTTGGAGTAGTGGGTGGAATAGTGGGTGTTGAATATTGTTTGTAATGATTAGTGGGTGGAGTAGTAGGTATTGAATATTATTTTTAAGGAGTAGTGGGTATTGAATATTATTGTTTATGGCTTAAAATAGAAAGGGGAAAAGTATTTTGATAGTCCCGATTTAGTAAATGAGAAATGTTTTTAGAGACAGAGGGAGTAATATTCAATACCTACTACTCCACCCACTAATCATTACAAACAATATTCAACACCCACTATTCCACCCACTGCTCCAAAAAAACAATATTCAATACCTACTATTCCACCCACTACTCCTTAACAATAATATTCAATATCCACTACTCCAAAAAAACAATATTCAATACCCACTACTCCTTAAAAACAATATTCAATACCCACTACTTCTTACAAATAATATTTAATACCCATTTTTTCTTAAAACCCGTGTTTTTAGTCAAACGAGCAATGTTTTGCGAGACGGAGGGAGTATATATTCAATAGCCGGAGGCTAGAGCTGTTTACTACTCCCTCTGTCCCTTAAAACTCTTCCCATTTCGGCCGGACACGTTTGCCAACGCATACTTTTGATCGTTAATATCTTCAATTTCGTATTAGTATTAAATATAAAAACTTCACTGTATTAAAGTACTCATAAATATGAATCCAACAAGATCACTCATGACTATATTTGGTCTTATAGATTAGACGTAAATTAGCAATTTATCTCATGTTATGAACATGGCCGACAAATCAAATGTAAAAAACAAATAGGAACAGAGGGAGTAGCTTGTTTTAAAAGGAAGGCCAATGAAAGTCGTAAAGTTTCTAGTGGTTGAGAAGAGAATCATTAAAGCAGCCAACTAATCTTCAAGTGCTAAAACTTGTGTTCCTTTTGTTAGTTCCAATGCCAGGACTAATGTTTCAGGATTATAGCTTCTTCCTTTTATAAAAGGATCCGTCTTGGTCATTCCTGTGTTGGTTAATTTAACCAACTTTTCCTGTCCAAGAACATTAGTAGTATAAGTATTCTTGAATTTACTGAATTTACACTAGTACTACTAGCTTATATCTCATCTTGTTTAGCTATTCTCCAATTCTGTTCCGTTATTTCTGGCAATTTATTAAAACCTACTCCCTCCGTCCCAAAAAACTTTTCTCATTTCCCTTGGACACGTTTGCCAACGCACACTTTTAATCGTTAATATCTTTAATTTCGTATTAGTATTCAATATAAAAATTTCACTGTATTAAAGTTCTCATAAATACAAATCTAACAAGATCACTCATGACTATATTTGATTTTATAGATTAGAAGTAAATTAGTAATTTGTCTCTTGTTATGAACAGGACCGACATATGAAATGGGAAAAAGAATATGGGACAGAGGGAGTATCAATTTCTTGGATACAAACTAAGAAAATACAGTGTGATCATGGAACTGACCATGATCATGTACATATCCATAAAAACTAGCACAAGTTTTTACTTACAAAAACACCTATAATGTGGATACATGTTCATGATATCTTTACTAGCTAGATTGATCTGTCCAGTGCACGCCATATCTTGTACTCCCTCTGTCTCACAATTCTTCTCCCGTTTGATATGTCGGGACTGTTCATAACATGAGACAAATTACTAATTTACGTCTAATCTATAAATCCAAATATAGTCATGAGTGATCTTGTTGGATTCGTATTTATGAGTACTTTAATACAGTGAAGTTTTTATATTTAAAACTAATACGAAATTAAAGATATTAATGATCAAAAGTGTGCGTTGGCAAACGTGATAAAGGTAAACAGGAAAAGTTTTAAGAGACGGAGGGAGTATAAATTATACTGTAACCTTCCTAAAACCTTTGCATTTTCGCATATAAAAAAAAGTGCATATAAAACAAAATTGCATTTTTAATGTAGTTACATACTCCCTCCGTCCCGGCCATTTGTTTACATTTGGTTTGGACACGGAGACCAAGAATAATGGGTGTAATATTGTTAAAATAAATGAAGTAGTGGGTGTAATAGTGATTTTATTATTAAAATAAGTGAAGTAGTGAGTGTAATAGTGATTTTATTGTTAAAATAAGTGAAGTAGTGGGTGTAATAGTATAAAGTATTGTTAAAATAAGTGAAGTAGTGGGTGTAATAGTGTTAAAACTTACTATTTTAAGAAACGTAAAGAATTGGTTGGGACGTCCCAAAAAGGAAAGTGTAAACAATTGGTTGGGACAGAGGGAGTATATAGATTTTCTTGATCGTTGAGGAGAGAGTGATAATTGGAATTTGGAACACATGACCTTGTCACAAAAAAATTGTACAATTTTATGACTTGACTATCCCTCTATCCTCATACCTTTGCAAATACCTTTGTGGTCCTTCTAGACTTCGAGTCGGAGCAACCTTCTTATAAATTCAATTCATAGCTTTTTTTTTTTTGAATAAAAGGGTCTTCATTAAATCAATAAAGCATTTGACAAAATTGTCTCCAACAAAAACAATGGAGAAGACGAGTTAACAATGAAGTTATTAGGCTCACAAGGAATTCTAGCTATTTTGTGCGCTAGCTTGTTTGCCCGCTTTCTAACATAATCTACCGAAATTCCACCTCTATTACTGATTATTGTTTTGCACTGTTGCACCAACAATCCTATTTCCAGATAATTCTCGCAGTCCTTGTTGATTGCGTTAACACTGAGAAGGGAATCACTTTCTAAAATTACTGCAGCAGGTGGTAATTCCTCTAGCCATGTGAGAGCTTCCAAGATGGCCACTGTCTCCGCTTCCACAACCTGGACCGTTCCTGCAAATCTCTTCGTTCTCCCTGTGATGTAGTGGCCTTGGTGATTTCTGAGTACCATGCCTACTGAAAATGAATCTTGGCCTTCTATGACTGATGCATCGACATTCATTTTGAGTGTACCTCTATCAGGTCTAGACCATTTCTGGTTTTGTTGCTGCAGAACAACCCCCAGGTTCGGTGTTGCTTGATGTCTTTTCTTGTTCGCAATACGCCACTCCACTATCTGATTCATGCTCCAGTTCATAGCAACTGCTGGGGTCATAATTTTTCCTTCAAAGATACGTTTGTTCCTTGCAAACCATATCCCCCAGAGAACTGCAGAAAGTTTCATCAAGTTGTCGTCTGTATCCCTGCTCAACCTTTCAAGGACCCATTCTGGTGCATTTTCTACTTCCCGTGTATCATACTCGAGTCCCACCTGTTGCCTGCATTCCTGGGCGAACCTGCAGTCAAGGAACAAATGGAGCATGTGCTCAATGTCTCCAGTACACATAGTGCAACCGATGGGGACAGGCATTCCTTTATGTCTGAGAAGATTTCTTACAGGAACATTGTTACGACAAAACCTCCAGAGAAAGATTTTAATTTTATGAGGAATTTGGAGATTCCAAATTCTGCTCCAACCTTTCGAAGTCTGCACACCTATATCACCAACTTGGTTTTTATGCCATTGTTGATAACTCGTTTTCACCGTATACTTGCCATTACTAGAATGTATCCAAGCAACCCTATCCTTACAACAGGTATGTGGAATACGAGTATTGATTATAGCATTTGCATCCTCATGACTGAAGCTCATTCTCACTTTAACTTCATCCCACCTCTTCCCATCATCCGTAAAAAAATCGCAAACCTTCGAGTTTTGCCTAGCAGTAGTGTTTCCTTGATCAACACAGAAGTCCTCATTTCCCCTTAACCACCTGTCAGTTGTAATATTAATTGTACGCCCGTCACCCAGGACCCACCGTAGTCCCTTTTTTACTTCTTCCTTTGCTTCCCATATGCCTGACTAGGTATAACTTGATCCCCCCGTTCTGCGAGCTTGAAGCAGATGATAATCCGGATAATATCGGGCTTTGAGAACTCTGGCCAGTAGAGCATCCGGCTTGTCAATTAAGGTCAAACATTGCTTACCTAATAGTGCCAAGTTAAAACCATGAAGGTCTCTAAATCCTAAACCACCTCATTTTTTCGACATACTCATTTTGTCCCAAGCTAGCCATCGGATTCCCTTAGTACTACTAGAATTAGACTTCCACCAAAACGCATTCATCATACGTTCGATCTCTTGACATAGAGTTTTAGGAATCAAGAAACAAGACATGGTGTAAGAGGGTATCGTCTGAGCTACATTTCTTATCATGACTGCTTTTCCCCCTCTAGATAATAACTTCGAACTCCAACTTTGTATTTTTTGAAAGACTCTATCCTTCAAGTATCGAAACACTGTTTTCTTTGATCGACCAATAAGAGATGGTAAACCAAGATATTTGCTATCACCAATGTCATTAAAAACCCCCAATACCTGCTTAACCTCCATTTGCTTGTCTCTACGAACATTGGCACTGAAAAAGATAGCAGATTTTTGATAATTGACAGCCTGGCCAGAAAAAGCTTCATACGAGTTCAGAATCTCCTTGACTGAATGTGAATCAGATGATGTAGCTTTGAAGAAAAGGAAGCTGTCATCCGCAAACAGAAGGTGAGTAATTGAAGGAGCTGATTGACTGATGCAACAACCTCGAATTATTCCATTAGCAGCAGCTGATTTTAAAGCCAGAGACAAGCCTTCCACACAAAGCAGAAATAGATAGGGCGATAAGGGGTCCCCTTGACGGAGACCTCTCTTTGGAATAATAGGACCAATGGTAGAACCCTGAAAGGATATAGAGTAAGATACCGACGTTACACAAAGCATCACCCATTTAATCCAAGTCTTTGAGAATCCCATTTTATCCATACAGTTGCGTAAATAATTCCAGCTTACACGGTCATATGCTTTGCTAATGTCAAGCTTAAGAGCTACCTCCCCCTCCCGACCCACATTCTTGCGTTTCATGTAATGAAGTAGCTCAAAAGCTACCAGCACATTATCCGTAATATTTCGTCCAGGAACAAAAGCAGATTGCTCCTCAGAAATTATGCCTGGCAGGATCTTTTGCAACCTATTTGACAGAACTTTCGCAACAATTTTATATAAAATATTACACAAAGCAATGGGACGTAAATCTTTAACCTCCACAACATTATCTTTCTTGGGGATTAAGACTAGTGTAGTATCATTAACCGTGGCTGGAAACTTGCAGTCGATTAACCATTCTTTGCAGCTTTGAAAAACATCCATGCCAATAAGTTTCCAAAAATGTTGGAAGAACGCTGGATTTAACCCATCCGGTCCACTAGCTTTATCCGGGTGCAGAGATCTCACTGCTTCTGAAAACTCCTCAAAGGTTAATGTAGCTGTGAGCATCTCATTCTGAGCACTCGAGATAACAGCCTCATTGACGTGATTAGGGACGCCTGTATTACAATCAGTACCAGCAAAAACATTGGTGTAGTACCTTTTCAGAAGTCTGCATAATTGTCCATGATTTGTCACCATCGTCCCATCATCTTCTCTTAAAGCAGAAATATGGTTTGCTTTTTTCCTACTAGAAGCAGCAGCATGGAAAAATCTGGAGTTGGTATCTCCCTCCTGGAGCCAGAACGTTTTAGCTCGTTGTTTCCAGTATAGTTCTTCATGGAGTAATAATTCGTGAAGTTTTTCCTTCTCATCAAAATACATTTGTATCCCATCGTCATCTTCTCTATCTTTGAGTTTCATAATAGCCTCTTTTTGTTGAAGAACTTTGTCTCTGAATTTATGGAAGAAGGTTCTTCCCCACTTCGCCATAAACGCAGAAACAGAAATCAGCTTTGACAATAAATGAATTGCTGGGAGATTTTGCCAGTGCCTTGCTACATCAGTATGAAAAGTTTCCTCCTTTAACCACGTATTTTCAAATTTAAAACGGAACTATTTCTTAGACACAGAAGTGTTAACAAGCTCCAATTTTATAGGCTCATGGTCCGACACCGCTGCGTGTGACACTGACAGCGAACACATGGGAAACATATGCCACCAGGAGTCCGTAGCAAATGCTCTATCTAGTCTTTCGCGAACCCATTCAGAGGTGCCTTTGCTTTTTTCCCATGTAAACTCGCCCCCCTTGAGGTCAATCTCAACTAGGGCACAATCCTCAACTGCATTTTTGAAACCATTCAATAAGCTTTGAGGATGAGGGTGTTTCCCTTTCTTATCAGAACAATACAAGAGATCATTGAAGTCTCCAAATATACACCACGGAAGCTGAGATTTGGAGGCCAGTAGGCGAAGGAAATCCAAAGAAGCTTGGCGTCTGTCACGTTCAGGGAAGCCATAAAAACATGTCAACCGCCAAACAACATCTTGGTTTTCCTGGATGTTGATATCAATATGATTTGGGGATGATTCTATCACAGAGGCCAACACGTTTTGCTTTCAAAACACTGCTAAGCCACCTCCTCTACCTTGTCTATCTACAGAATAAAAGTTAACAAAACCAATTTTTGAGGCAATCACTTCTACTTTATTGCCTTCTACAAGCGTTTCAGATAAGAACAAAATATCAGGCTTATGAGACTTTACCATCTCTTTGAGAACCCGAACTGTACGAGGCGAGCCCAGGCCTCGACAGTTCCATCCTAGCAGATTCATTGTGGATGGTTGGCTTGCCATGCAAGCCTAGCCAAAACATTTCCTGTAGGCACCGCTAAATCCATATCAGAAATAACAGTTCCTTCGTATTGTTGTCCAATAGGTTGGTGGGTCAACTCTATATCTATAGGACCTTTTTCATTCAACTCACTCCTCCTTCTTTTACGCTCCTCTAGCTGCAAACCAGCACTATCGTCCTCATTTGACTGATGCAGCAAGTTCGAATTAGTAGTGAATCCTTGAAATTTAGATGGTATTAGAGAGTTTGTTTTGCTACTATCAACCCTGGGCTCATAACCACCCAAGTCTCTAACATCACCATCTTTCTTAGTCTCTTGCCCTTTTTTAGAAGAGTTTTCCCCCGAATGATGTTGGTTAATACTCTCCCCTCCCATCCTATCCTCCCACGTGTTGTCATTTTCCTCCCTGAGCCACTTACTCTGAACTTGTCCTGCCACCCTACGTGGTATTGCTCGCAACCAGCTTCCCCACTCCTTTACCCCCTCCTCGCCTCCAGAATCGACAGAATTTCTACAAAACCTGTCTGTGTGAGTGACCATTCCGCAAGAAAAGCAGAACTCGCCCAGACGTTCGTACTTGCATAATACAATGAGCTCAGTGCCATCCTTCTTTGCTATTTTCTTCTTTCGTTTAATAGGTTTCCTAGCATCTAATCTGATTCTAACTCTCATGCAATCCCTCCAAATTGACGCATTGTTCTTGGCATCGTACTCAATAAATTCGCCAAAGAAGTTACCAAGCTGCCTACCAACCGCCTCCTTCATATAACCCATTGGAAGGTTATGAAGTTGGATCCAAATATTCACATACCAGAGCTGAACTTTAGCTGGATCTTCCCCTACAGGCACCGTCTCCAGAGCCAACATTGCATTGTCGAATGTCCATGGTCCACCCTTCAACACCCATTGAATATCTTCCCTACGGAAGAATTGAAACAGGAAAACACCCTGTTCAATCTCCTTAATGCTGATTCCCATGGTTGGTTTCCACACATCAGCAAGCTTCGATTTCATTGCTCTCACATTAATACTCTTCTCCGTTAGTAATCTCCCTACCAAACATAGTTCGTATCTGTTAACATCCTCCTCGATGTCTCCTTCAAGCACAAAACTTTCATTCTCCTCTTCTTCAATCCCCAGCCCTGCCATACTTTGGTCAAGGTCCCTGTTGTCTGCCATAATAACTCACTACAAAAAAACTCCCACAGTATTCTAATTGCTTATAAATATGGAGAGAAAACCAGACTCTCACAAGACTTGGAGAGAAAACATTAGAACAGAGTTCTAAAAAGGCAAATGTAATTCATCTAAAAATCCAAAAGCTACGGCCAACTTGTGAATTTGGAATAGAATTTGGAAAAGAAACAAAAGTTTGGAATGCGGACTTGACAGTAGCGTTTAAGATGCAACTGGCTGACTACCCATATAAGTGGAATGGGGATAGTTAAACTATTGATATAGAGGAGATAAGAGAGTTAAGACAGATTGAAGTATGATAGAAGAATGATAGATTAAGTAATAAAGGAGCAGGTGGCGTAAGGAACAATGGAATTTGGGATGGAATGTTGTGAAAGAATGTAGATCTGGACAAAGGTTTAGGTGGCGGCTTGCAAGTAAATTAGGGTTTCTATCCTAGAGAGAAGGACTCTCATGGAAATTTTTTCCAACCTTGCTTTATATGGAGAAAAGTTGGTTAAAATTGTGGAACAATTATTTGTTGACAAGAATATGCTGGATTTCGAGACTTAGCTCTAAAATTGAATACTGGATGAGTGATCGAATGGGCATGACGAAGAAGAGGAAAGGGAAGTTGTTTCAAGATTGCTAATGGAAGCCTTGGAAGAAAAATAGCTTGAAAATAGAAGATCAATTCATAGCTGAAGCAAGTAAGATATCCCAAATTTAGATATCAAGAAAGTAAAAGGTACTCCAAGTTACATAAATACATATAATCAAAAAGCCTACATGTAACCAAAAACTGCTGGGGATTATTATTAATCTAAACATCCTTATTTAGTTGATTGCGTTAATTATGAATAAATCAACATGTCTAATATGAACGTTGTGATAAAAGATTTGGTCTTTGAGGTTGTTATGTTTGTTTAGGAAGCAATTAAATCTGGAAATAAGTTAGGACATGATTTGTTTCTAATTTGTAGAGGTTCTGTTAGACAGTCTTTAAGTATTGTTATTTTCTCTTTTTGAATTCAAGTTTTCAGTTGTAAGCTTTCCATACAAAGTAATCAAACACGATTTGGTTCTATAGGCTTTTGTTTTATTCTAATATCTGGTATCAGAGCTTTAATCACCTGTGAAGCACGTCTGAAGTTATCAACAGATGGAGACAAGTAAAAACAAGGAAGGATCGTTTGGGCTGAGTTACCCATTGCTGACAAAGACAAACTATACCATTTGGGGCATGAAAATGAAGGTTTTTATGCAGGCTCATGGGGTGTGGGATGCAGTAGAGCCTAAAGATTCTAAAGCCATAGTCGAGGATAAGATGGACAAAAAGGCATTGGCTATTATCTATCAAGGACTCGCTGATGACATGTTGTTAATGATTGCAGAGAAGAAAACGTCCAAGGAGACGTGGGGGGCAATTAAAACACTGTGTCTAGGTGCAGATAAGGTGAAAAAGGCCAAGGCTCAAGCACATACTCAAATCAGAGTTCGAGTCATTGAAGATGAAAGAATCAGATCCGTTAGATATTTTTGTATGAGACTTAATGGTCTGGTTACTAAAATCAGGGCATTGGGAGAAACAATTGAAGAGGCACATGTCGTAAAGAAGCTATTAAGGGCTGTTCCAACCAAATTTCTCCAAATTGCCTCAACCATCGAGCAATTCGGAGATTTGGAAACCATGTCAGTAGAAGAAGTGATGGGCTCTCTCAAGGCTCATGAAGAACGCTTACATGGGTAGGAGGAGAACAATGAGGGACAACAGCTTTTATTGATAGAGGATGAATGGCTCAAGAGAGAGAGCAATGAAGGCAAGCTTCTGCTCACACGTGAAGAATGGCTTAAAAGATCGGGAAAAACTCCACAGACTGGTGGAAGTGTCAAAGACAGTCGTATTGTACGTGATAGAAGCCAAGTAAAGTGTTTTAATTGTGGGGCTTATGGCCATTTTGTAGCCGAGTGCCGCAAATCAAAGAAAAACAAGCCGTGGCAGCAAAAGGGAGAAGCATACTTGACAGATTTGAACGATGAAGAGCCTGTACTATTAATGGCCTTGTATGAGAACGGTGCAGATGATGTAATTTCATTTATTGAGGAAAATGACTCGAGTGGTGTAAAAGAAACAAAAGAAAACACTTGGTACCTTGACAATGGGGCCAGTAACCATATGACTTGTCGTCGAGAGAAGTTTGAAAAGCTGGATAAACAGGTAAAAGAAGAGGTCAAGTTTGGAGATGGTTTCATGGTCAAAATCGAAGAAAAGGGTTCAATAAAGATGGTCTGCAAAAATGGGGAAACCAGAATCCTACATGAGGTGTATTACATACCCACACTTAAAAGCAATATCATTAGTTTGGGATAGCTATCGGAAGAAGGAAATAGGGTTGTTATGAATGGTGATACTTTGTGGATCTATGATATATAGCAGTGGGAGACTGCTTATTCAGGTGAGGAGATCAGTGAATCGACTCTACAAGATACATATTCATGAAGCACAGCATGAGTGTTTACTGACAAGGAGCGAGGAAGAAGCTTGGCTATGGCACAAGTGTCTTGGGCATGTGAATTTTAAAGCTTTGCAATTAATGTCAAAGAATCGTATGGCTCATGGATTGCCTCATTTAAATCAACCCAAGGAACTTTGCAATAGATGTCTCATGACGAAACAAACACGTAAGCCTTTCCCATCACAAACAAATTTTTCTGCTCAAACTTCACTAAAGTTAATTCATGCAGACCTATGTGGACCTATATCTCCACCCACTCTAGCAGAAAATCGATATTTTTTGCTTTTAGTAGATGATCATAGTCGTATAATGTAGGTATATATGCTTAAAACAAAAAATGACGCTTTGAATTACTTTAAGAAATTCAAACTTCTTGTTGAGAATGGTGCAAAACATGGTGCTCAAGTGTTGAGAACAGATCGTGGAGAGGAGTTGTGTTCCAAGGAGTTTAACTCTTTCTGGGAATCAAATGGCATTCTACGTCACTACACAACGCCCTACACACCTCAGCAAAATGGTGTTGTAGAACATCGTAATAGGACAGTAGTAGCCATGGCGAGGAGTATGCTAAAAGAGAAAAATGTGCCTTCAAAATATTGGGGAGAGGCTGTTAGATATGCTGTCTCTGTCTTAAATAAGTTACCTACTCGGGCTCTGTCTACTATGACTCCACATAAATCTTGGTTCCGAAAGAAATCAAATGTTGATTGTTTGAAAGTTTTTGGGTGTACAGCCTATATGAAGATACCTTCCGTCCATATAAAAAAACTCGATGATAGAAGTAAAATGGTGGTACACTTTGGCAGAGAACCAGGGACAAAGGCTTTTCGATTAATTGATCCAATCTCTAGTGGCATTCAAGTTAGCAGAGACGTTGTTTTTAATGAGCAACAAGCATGGGAATAGGAGACGGAGACAGATTCTGGTACTTATGGAGATGGACATTTTATTCTGGAAAATCATACAACAGATGCACCAGTAGAGTCTAGTCAATCTGAATCAGATAGGTCACATTCGACTCCTCATGTTTCAGTATCACACTACGCCATAGATGACCTATAGCAACCTTTTGGCATGGGTGTTACCACTATGGATGTTACCATAGCTATGAAAATTTTGATCTATCGCAACATTTTGATTGTGGTGTTACCATAGGCACAAAAGTATGTTACTTTAGTTATAAAAGGTGTTACATTGGGCTAACACCATGAGGTATGTTACCATAGAGTATTCATTAACAAAATTTTTATTTAATTTAAAATTAATGATTTAATAATTATTTGACTTTAAAAATAATTAATTTTAATAAAATCATTGAAATAATCAGTTTAAAACGTAATATTCCATCAAATAATTAAGTTATTGATTTTTCATAAATATTAAATTTTGTTTATAAATTTCACATAAAAAAGGTTTTAAAATAAAGTAATATCCAAACATTATTAAATTTTAACTAAATTCATTAAAAAATTTAATAAAGAAAACTAAATTTTGTATAAATTGTGAATTATTACAAAATCATGAAAATAATATATTTAACAATTATATTTTAATTTCAAGAAATTAAAATAAATTATTTAGCAAAAAAATAAATTTATAATATTTAGAAAATAAAAAAAGGAGAGTACAGTTCTGAGCGGCAAACTGAAAACAATGAGCAGGCAAACTGAAAACAGAGAGCGGCAAACAAAAATTAGAATTGGGGAAAAATTAGAGTTAGTACACTTAACTATCATTTTCTCTCAAACACTTTCAATTCACTTCATGTTCATTTCTCTCAAACACTTCTCTCGCCTCTCTCACAAGCAATTTAGGGTTCAATTAGGGTTCAAGCAGGTTCAATCAAAGTTTGGTTCCACGATTCAATTAGGGTTCGAGCTGGGTTTGACCTCTACGATTCATGGGCGCTGTATGTACCTCTCTCTCTCTCTCTCTCTCCCCCTCCCTCTCTCCCTCTCTCTCGCTCTCGCCCTCGCCCCTCTCTCCCCCCCTCTCTCTCCCTCTCCCTCTCCCCCCTCTCTCTCTCGCCCCCTCTCTCTCCCTCTCCCTCTCTCTTTCTCATGTATGCGTTTGTATAAATTTCAATGTATGATACTTGTAAGAAAAATTGTTTAATTTTAATTATGTTTAGTGTTCATACATAATAATGCAAGGAGAGGAATTGGATATCTTTCTACGAGAGGTAAGTTCTCTGTTTAATTTTATGGGCTTAAAACTTTGTTAAGCAATTTAAGTTTTTATGATATTTCCAGCTTATATATTCAGTATGTCTATACACACACATCACTTCTGGGACTTGTTAGATAAGAAAAAGAAGGAAAGAAAATTATAAATGCCCCCAATATATATGAACTTACTGACTAAACTTATTTGCATCGTGATTAATCATTATTTCTTTTCAGCTACAGTTTCTATCACAATTGAATTCAGATTCTGCATTTAACTGTGAGATTATCAAGGACTGCTATGAAGCTTTTGCATTGTATTGCTTTGAGAGATATCAAATAGCCTACTTAGGTATGTACATGATAACACTGGTACATGATATCTAATAGTTGCTTAACCTTATTGTCATCTGTAACTTTTGTTCATCCGTTACTTCTGAAGAAATCTGATAGAAAATTCTTAGACGCTTTGGTGATTTAATTGTTAAATCATCTGTTTCTGTATGTACATGGGATGAGCTTATTTCCAAATCGCAGGGCCTGAATCTAAGTGAAGAGTACCAAGAATTTTAGTGAAGAGTACAAGGTTGGTGAAGGTCACTTTGGAGATGTATACAAGGTGATCTCGAATTTGCAATTATCTCCTACTGAAATACAGATGATTAATTTATGGGCTGAATTTACAATGTTATAAATGGGGAATTATAGAGAATGGAAATATTGTTGTAGTAAAGAAACTTGATGCAACCACAAGCAAATAAAAGACAGATATTGAGAGTGAATCAGGCTTATAACTAATGTTCATCACCGAAATACCATCCGTCATTCTGTCTGCTAGGATGCAGTTGCAAAGGACCAGTCTGCTAGGATGCAGTGGCAAAGGTAATGATTTAGGCCTTTGATATTTGGTTGTTGAATACTTGAGAGATAAAGGTATAATAAAGTTTATAGTTTCTTTTATTCTGATAATCAGTTTTATTGTCTTCTATGGAGCTGCTATTGGAATTCTATTCTACAACCAATGGTCAAAAACCATCTCAGATTGTTGTCTTCAGGTATCACATATTTACTTGATTATGTTGACTGCTATATTATTTTGTATGGTTTATATATGTGTTTCTATGGTTTTGGTTGGCCTAGGTTGTCAAAGCATGATGTTTAAGTTCTCATATGTGTTCTATTCTGTGTATTTGAGGGATAATGTTTAAGTTCTCATATGTGTTCGACTACGGTTGATGTGTCAGTGGAGTGTGTGGGAATGTTGGAGAGGCTTATGCTTGCACATGCGCAGGAGTGCGTGTTTGAGAATACGATTGCCAAAGGGAATAGTGTTACTGTTTGTGCTAAGATTTTGAGACAGGTGAGTTACAGTATTTTAAATGTGATAAATAAAATAAATTTATAACAATGCGTAACTATTGTAATAGTGAGAACTAGAATATGGTGGTTAGTGGGTATGTAACTTCTTGTTGGTCTAATCAGAAGGGCCGTAACTACTCTGAACTCGTGTATAGTGATACTGGGCCCATGTTTCTTATTTTGTGATCATATTGTGTAATGCACTGATCTCATACGAGATAACTTCTTGCTTTTGCATTCATTGGTACTACGCCAAACTATTTACTGGAATTTAAAAACCACCTATTTGATATATGTGGTCTACATTTAATATTAATGTCAAGTATGGAAACGTATCAAAATAATGATATTGCCATGATCATACTGAGTGGCTTGAACCTTGTACTCTTTAAATTGCTGTTATAGTGACAATATATACTTATTCAAATGAATGTAATTATAGGTTGGAATCTTCTATGAAGAAGCATTGACTGCATTAAAAGTTGCACCTCTTAACCATAGGCTTCTTTGATTCGATGGTTTTCCCTTCAATCTCAGCCTGAGCTTTTTTAAGCAGACGATCTTTCTTTGCAGCCTTATCTTCAGGCCTATACTTGAGAAGCATAGGCCTATATTTAATTATGTCCTTACCAGAGTAAAATTGCTTGAGATTCGAATACTCTGAGGTTTGAAGAGGAAGATCTGATTGTCAAGGTTCGAGAGTGCTTACAGGCAAGTAGTTATGACTCTTATGATATTTGCAAATTAATGGTTAATTGATATCACTTTAGATATACAACTACTTTTTGTTGCAATTTTTATACATAATAATATAAAATTAATATCCAGAAACAAATCCATAGGACTTGGTGATCAGTCCTATCCCAGCTTGATGTTTTATTAGCATCCAGCCAGATGCCATCTGAAAAAATTTATGTGGCCTTAATATATCACGTGATAATGCTGATATGTGTAATGTGGCTGACTTCAGATCTTTGTATCTGTATCTGTATATAGTTAGAAACTATTGATGAAAAGTGCAGAGCTTGTAGTTGGTAGTAACTAGTAAGTTAATGTTCATGACTCTATATCACATATGATATATGTAACTTAAAGGTGGAGCGGAAATAAATTGATTTTTTTATTGAATGTTATGTGTATATATTTATTTGTAAATTAATTCTATGCATTCTTCACTTAAGGAACATCACATTGTCCTTGGTTCCAACAAATATACCTATTGTTATCTCGAGTGCGTACTGTATGTATTTAGAAAGTAGTTCGGCTAATGGCTTTAGAACTTTTATTAAATTTGTACTTTCAGTATATGGTATTTATGTAGTTTCTTGGCTAACATGAACTTTTGCTTGTGAAGTAGTGAGGTGATTGACAAGCGTGCACAATTGGCACTATATAAGGTTATGCTTTATGAGTAGTTAATAGTAACCCAACACCTGCAGCTATGAAGTTGACACTCATAGATTAGTTTTAGCTTTAAAGTATAATTCTGGTCCATTGTTTGATGCATGAATAGATTAGTTTCAGTTCAGTTAACCATAACCCACCAAATAAAGTAATACAGCCACTGGTTTGAGAATAAACCATGTCCAGTCTGACTAATTCGTTAGGTCTCTTGTATTTGCAACTTTCTCTCTCCCAAATTTGTGTATCCCACAATTAATGACTTGTTGCTAATGAAATCATGAACGAGTTATCTCATTCTGTATACTAAAAGTTCTTAGTACGTTCATCCTGCCGCAAGTAATATTGGCTACAAATATAACGGAGTCTTCGGTAACAATTTTAAAAGTAGCTTATGTCATAGCAGCTTCTTGATTGATTGGCATTCTATAGCAACTGCATTGTCCTGGTCATCTATGACCAGTATTGAGTTATCTAAATTTTGATAGATTGCCTTTTGGAAGTAACAGTTGTTAAATGCACAGTGGTTCATCTCCACTTTCCACATTTCCACATTTTTCAAATAATCTCAATTTCCACATTTTAAACCTGCAATACTATCCTTCAGTATACTTCAATTATGCAAGGTATTTTTTGTTGCTAGCTTCTTACTAGTCATGTTTCATGTCATGCAGGAAGGTAAAAGTAGACATGCAGCCAAACCTGATAATAAATGCAAGAGTTGGGTCATTGCCTACTCATGGAGTTGCCAACGGTGGCCATGAAGAATCAAAACTAGAATTATTTTTTCTTGTATAGGTCTTCTTGGATGCATCTTTTTATTTATATTTTTTTGTTATTAGCTCTTGGACACCGATTATCTTTTGAAATTATTTTGTGATTTGTTTGGTTTTGTACTAGATGATGTTATTGAAATGATGTTGGATGATGTTATTGAAATGTAATTAATTTGGTTCTTGAATATTTAAATGTCATAATTTTTTTTGTTATTAAAATTAGTTATAAATGATTTTAATTATGTAACACTCAATGTGTTACAATTGGTAAAAGAGGGTGTTACAATAGATTGTGGACCCCATCTAGATGTGGGCCCCACAGTTGTCCATGTGCAAAATTATATCCTCTATTGTAACATACAAACTATGTTGTTGTAGAGTGTTTAAGATGTTGCTATAGAGGTCTTTAGTAACCACATTTACTATGTTAGCTTAGGCTGTGTTTTGATGTTACCTTAGATATCTATAGTTACTGCTGAGAACCTAACACAGCTGAAGTGTTACCATAGCCCTATTTTGGCCTATGGTAACTTCAAACAGGGGTCTATGGTAACACAATTTGGGGGTTGCTATAAGCAATCTATGGCGTAGTGTCATCACATGACAGTAGCCATTTTGAAAATGCAGACACAACAAATTCAAGTGTCTCGAGTACAAGCAGTGAACCCCTCAGAAATTTAGGTCACTTGTTGACATCTACGACAACACAACAGTGGTGGAATTAGCCGATGAACTGCTACTAATAGGCATAGATGAACCTGTTTGTTTTGAGCAAGCAATTCAAGAGAAGGTCTGGCAAGAGGCAATGGACAGCGAGATTGATTCCATCGAAAAAAACAAAACCTGGTAGTTGACAGATTTACCACTAGGACACAAAGTTACAGACCTTAAATGGGTTTTTAAGCTAAAGAAAGATCAATATGGAGAGGTATCAAAGCACAAAGCTCGTCTCGTGGCTAAAGGGTATGTGCAACGTTATGGCGTCGACTATGAAGAAGTTTTTGCCCCTGTAACAAGACTCGAGACAGTACATTTGCTCCTAGCTTTGGCAGCCAAACATGACTGGGAAGTTCATTACCTCGACGTTAAATCTGCCTTCTTGAATGGGGTTATACAAGAGGAGGTCTACGTATCACAGCCAAAAGGTTATGTCAAGAAGGGCTCTAAACAAAAGGTTTATAAATTACTGAAAGCTTTGTACGATCTTCGTCAAGCTCCAAGGGCGTGGTATTCTTGTCTAAACCGGTGTCTTCTAAAACTTGGTTTTGTTAAATGTCCATTTGAGCATGCTGTTTATACTAAGAGGGATGACGATAATTCTTTGATTGTTGGTGTCTATGTCGATGATTTATTGATCACTGGAACAAGTCTGTCACACATTATCAACTTCAAGGGGAAGATGAGTCGTGAATTTGATATGTCAGATATGGGAAAATTATCATATTATCTGGGTCTTGAAGTTACTCAAGGGAGAGGATTTATTGAGTTAAGTCAGTCATCTTATGCTAAGAAGGTACTCGAAAAAGCAGGAATGGAAGAGTATCATTCAGTCAAATTTTCGATGGAGTATAAGCTGCAACTTCATGCTGATACAACAGGAGAACCTGTAAATCCGACACACTTCAAGAGCATTGTTGGTGGCCTAAGGTACTTGGTGCACACAAGACCTGACATTGCGTATGTAGTAGGGATAGTCAGTAGATATATGGAGAGGCCTACAGAACTCCATCCGAGTGCGGTTAAAAGGATTTGTCGTTATGTGAAGGGAACGTTGCATTATGGTCTAGTCTATGCAAAGGGACGAGGTAATTATATTCTTTCTGGTTTTTCTGAAAGTGATCTTGCTGGTTGTTTAGATGATCGAAAAAGCACGGGGGGATGGCTTTTTATCTTGATGAAAGCTTGATCACCTGGGTTTCACAGAAGCAACGTTGTGTTGCTCTTTCATCATGCGAGGTTGAGTTTATGGCAGCTACAGCTGCTGCCTGCCAAGCAATTTGGCTTCAACGAGTTCTAAGTCATATTATGGATGTCAAGCCATGACCAGTGGTTTTATATATTGACAACAGATCTGCTGTAGACTTAGCTCGCAATCCTGTTTTTCATGGGAGAAGTAAACACATTGATTTGCGATATCACTTCATTCGTGATTGTATTGAGCAGGGTTTGATTGTTATAAAACTTGTTCGTACGAATGAGCAGCGTGCTGATATTTTAACAAAAGCTTTAGCAGCAACGAAGTTTGAAAGAATGAGGAATCTACTGGGTGTCAAAAATCTGGAGAATGTTTAGATTAAGGGGGAGTATGTTGGGGATTATTATTAATCTAAACATCCTTATTTAGTTGATTGCGTTAATTATGAATAAATCAACGTGTCTAATATGAATGTTGTGATAAAAGATTTGGTCTTTGAGGTTGTTATGTTTGTTTAGGAAGCAAATAAGTCTGGAGATAAGTTAGGACATGATTTGTTCTTAATTTGTAGAGGCTATGAGCCTGTTTGGCTGCATCTCCTTAAAGGAGTTTGTGGCTTTAAGTCGTAAATGGCGTGTTTGGGTACACCGGCTTTAAGCCGGCTTTAAGTTAAAAAACTGCTTTAAGTCATAAGTTCCATTTAGGTACTTTTAACTTATGGCTTAT
This sequence comes from Kitagawia praeruptora, assembly GCA_037693485.1. Taxonomy (NCBI): domain Eukaryota; kingdom Viridiplantae; phylum Streptophyta; class Magnoliopsida; order Apiales; family Apiaceae; genus Kitagawia; species Kitagawia praeruptora. The sequence continues at coordinate 63,745,267 of CM075348.1, forward strand.
GACTTATGGAGTTTTTTTTTTTTTTTCAAAATTCTTGTAAAGTTTAAATATTATGAATTTGAAATTTTTTTAAGTCAAATTTCATTTTAAGTCAAAATTATTAAAACCTCATTTAACTTTAAGTAAAATTACCCAAACACATTCATTCAACTTAAAGTAAACAACTTTACTTTCTCCTTTAAGTTAAAAACACCTCCATTAAGTCAAAAGTAACTTATTTTAAGCAATCCCAAACACCCTCTATGTTACACAGCCTTTAAATATTGTTATTTTCTCTTTTTGTATTCAAGTTTTCAGTTTTAAGCTTTCCAAACAAAGTAATCAAACACGATTTGGTTCTATAATCTTTTGTTTTATTCTAATATCACATATGCTGAGTATTCCTCTCTTTTTTTTTGTTTGGCATTCCTCTCTTTTTTCTGTTTGGCATGCAACAATCTAGTCTTAGAAAGTTTTAAATTATTACAAGTTACAGTTACATAATAATGACAAACTGTAACAGGCTTTTATTAGAGATAGCTAAAACCAAGAGCATCTTCACTAGGGGTTATAAGAGATTGACAAATCCTGTCTAATTTGACACTATTAATTGTCAATCTATTAAATTTGTATAATTATCAAGTTCCACTTTAAGTGACTTATTTAACTTTACAGCTGTCAAACTTATTCAATTTTGATTGATAATTAAAATTTATATATTTATAATTTTGAAAATCGAAAAAATATATTTTAAAGTAAATTAAATATTTAAAATATATTTTCCAATGATGTATATTTTGTAATTATTTTAATATAAATTTTAGTCAAAGTTCAAAAAATTTGACCATTGAAAAATCAGATGAGCCACGTGGGATGGAGGGAGTATTATTTTCTAAAATTTATGTATGGGATAATATTAGCAATTTTTAAAGTTGCTAATTATAGTGTGAACAATTACTGTAAAATCTTTATAAATTAAAATTTGGAATCAATAAATTTTATAAATTTAACGAGATTATTAACTAAAATGAGTTTAATTTTAAGTTATCTTTATTATGTTGGGACCAAAAAATAATTTTAAAAATATTAATTTATAGTAAGTTACTAATTTATCGAATATTAATTTGCCGAAGTTTTACTTTAAAGTAACTTAGAACTCGTGCAATGCAGGGAATTTTTTAATGTCATATAATATTTTATTATTTTGTATTGATAATTTTAATTAACGAATTTTGTAGGTTTAAAGGTGCCTGTGATATTTTCAAAAAAGTGGAATTTTAATTATAAAATATAAATATTTTATTTGAAAATGGTAATTAATAAGTTATTAATTATTACAATATGTTATTAAATTGAACAAATAAGTTTTACCTGAAAAAGGAAAATTGATTTGTTATTGAAAAAATACAAAAGGTAACATACTTTACATAAAAAAGGAAATTGATTAATTATTTATAATTATATTTTTTTCATATCTTTTAATATTTTGACTTTATTATAATAGTATAGATACATATAAAAAAGGTATTTGGTAAAAACATATTAACATATAAGTAGGGGTAATTAAATAAAAACATGAAGTACCAAAAGTTACAAAAACTTTCAATGTTTCGGCTATTATATTATACTATATTTATACCCGTGCGATGCACGAGATACTTTGTAAATATGATTTATGAATTTTTCATATAAAATTTTTATTTCTACAATTTTCTTTGGGAGAATCGTAAAATAATGTTTGCAAATTTATTAAATTAATTATACTTATCTTATTAACATTTATTTTTATTATTTTAATTGTTATTATGTTTTTTTACTTGAAATAGTTTATTATACTCTATATATTTAATTTTCATTTTTATTTGAAAATTTTCAAATTAAAACCTATAAAACCTATTCATAATTTTGAAATAAGGTGTACAATTTAACAAAAATTTTAATTTTTATTTAATATTAAATAAAAATATATAATTATTATTAATACTTTTTAAATCACACGTCGTCAAACCACATACTCCCTTACACCAATTAAATAATGTCTAAAAATTCTATTCATAATTTTTGAAATAAGGTGTACAATTTAAGAATTTTTTTAATTTATGTTTAATCTTATTTAAGAAGAGTATAAAATATAATATTTTTGAAATGACAGATTTATCCTAACGACCAAACCATAGAACTCCCTTAAACTAATTATATATAACTAGTTTATAACCCGTGCAATGCACGGTTCGTTTTTTAATATTTATAATTTTGTTATTTATTTTAAATTTATATGTTATTAATTTACATATCAAATTGTTAAAAAATTGATATATATATAAGAATTTACACGTTTGATTTAATATTTGTACTCTATCTTGAATTCTTAAAATTTGATTTGGATGATTTTACAGCCCACGTGAAATTAATAAAATAATATTTAATTTAGTGATGGTTTAACAATTATTTTCCAATTAAATCTATGCAGGTACAAAAAAGAGAAGAAATTGATGATTTTTTACATTGAAAATTCTATTCGATTTATGAATTCTTCTTAAAATTCGTTTGATTATCAAAATACTCTTGTTATTATTTGAAATTAGTTCTACTAACAATCAAATACAATTTTAATAATAAGTGTAAGGATAATTTTGTCAAAAACATTGATAATCGGTAGTTTGGTCCTCCGTACGACAATATAAATTAGAACTGTTAGATCTTTAAATAAATAGATGAAAATCATTTGATCTAGCATAAAAAAATATTTATTATTTTGATATGTTATAAACTAAAAAATGTATTTATATTAAAAATGAAAAGGTGTATGTCAATTATTTTAATCAAATATAATTATGTTTTTTTACATTAAATAGGATCATTAGGACTTTTACATTAAATAAGATTAATGTAAAATTTCATAATTATTTTTTCTCTTAAGATTCCGAGTGGGACATTTTATTTTGTTTTGATTATTCGGTCTCGATCGCCAACCTTCCTCTTGGCTAAGTTCCGCTTGCTCCAAACCACCAGATCCAAGAAGGGAGTGGGCAAAGAAGCTTCGTCGGATCTTCCCTGAAAGCAAGGAAAGGCGAAGAATCATGAGACGGATTTTAATAGGTGATAATTCTCACGGCCGATTAATGGCTTCCGATCACTGTTCCGAGCACTGTTCCGGGGATAATTCGCCTGAGTTTGGGTATCTGCAAAACAATGCTTGCCCGGGGGTGGTGGTCGTCAAGCACCTCCGGTGTGAGAATCAGTAATCTAAATAATAATAATCGAAACGGGTGAAAATGTATCTGTGTGAAGGGAGAGAATGAGTAGTAAGTTTGTGTTATTGAAATTGTATATCCTACCTTGTGTGTAGAATGGGGGTATTTATAGGTTGGGTCTTCTAATAACTGTTCACCCACTTGGTGACCCACTTGTTATGCTGTTAAAGCTACAGTGAGCTGTTAGCCTATTGATTTTGATGATTCGATGATTACATATATTTTGTAATGTTATTTATTATCTAACATGCTATTGATTTTGTTGATAATATGTTTGGCTTGTTTTCAGATATAAAACAGCATGCCATATGTATCTGTTCTAACTTGGTTTTGCAGGAAAGATAGCTTACTGATCATATAATCAATTTAACTCAAAACTGCAAGCCATTTCTACAAACAGTGTGCCAGTTTCATAAACAACATGCTGATTTCAGTCTGGGCAGTTTTACCGTATATAAAGAAATCAAGAGCATCAAGTGGAAACATGTTAGGAATAATTGTAAGGGCCCTCTGAGTATATTTGAATATATCAACACCCATATCTCACATGCTTGGAGACAAACAAGATATTCCTTGCTTTGAATAAGGAAAGTAGCATGACATCTTTGACATTTCTTTTCCAACCACATGCTCTTGTCTCTTCTTCATCATAAACAAATATTATTCTCCATACAACTACACGCTCCATCTTCTTAATCTCACAACTGAAACACAACTTCAAGCTCCTCCATATTATTCAAATGAAAATCATCAACGGATTTATTCTTATTCAACCGTTGGAGCCATTTCAAGCTTGAGTTCAAAATATTCTTGTTTACCTATTTAAGAGCTGTTATTCCTCAGTTCTTACACCCCCATACAAGTATAGAAACAAGAGATATACACAACCACAAAGCTTACATTGCAAAATCCTTCTAAACCTTTTAAACCCATATATACACGCATATATATATTCGGAGGGGTTCATAGGTTGAGTTGTAATTGATTCAAATCATTGTATTGTTCATATTGTATTGAATAGTTGCTGTACAAGGTTGGCTTAAGGTTTTGGGTGGGTTGAACTAGACTAGAGAAGTGTACTTGGGAAGTATTGCTTAGAGAGTTAGTTCAGCACAGCAAACAACAAGCCATTTGTAAGTAGCTGGGTATTTTAGTTGCTGGGCAGATTGGTTAGGGAACAAGGGTTGGTGAACGGTGCTAGAGAAGTATACTTGGGAAGTATAGCTTAGAGAGCAGGTTCAGAAACAGGTGTTCAGCAAGCCATTTGTCAGTAGCTAAGAAAAAGGGAGATATATTGTTGTATCTTGTAATTGGATTATCTTTGATCAATAATATATTCTCTTAGCAAGTTGGTAAGGGACCAGGACGTAGACCATAGGGGATTAGGGGTCGAACCTGGCTAAAAGATTGTGGTGTTCTTTATTTTTCCTGCACATTACTTACTGCACTGCATAAACAGCTTGCCATCTGTTAAACTGTTTATAACTAACAGCAAGCTGTTTCTGGTAAAATTCAAAACAGGTCATAAATAAGCATAATTAGCCATATACACCTATTCACCCCCCTCTAGGTGTTGTTTTCATGAGCCACTATTGGAACAGTGATTAGTGTCCCTTTCCCACATACCTCGATTCTAACACCGCCGCTTTTGCTATAGTTGAATGTTTTTGTGTCCCCTTAAATACCTTTATGGTCCCCTGCCTTAGTGAGCAAGATAACAAGATATTTTGCACAAGTATTTATGTAAATATATTTGTTTGTCAAGTGGAGCAATTTAGTAAAGATAATATCTTATGACACGTGTATGGAATGATAAGTATTGTGCTGGTAGCTGACAGCGGGTACCTGCTATCAATTGCTTATAATATGATGCATATATATGTAGCAACATTATTGTAATCAAGATGTATGAAATAAAGAGATATATTTGTAACATGTGTGCTAGCGGGATATGTAGTAGCGGGCACTTATATTAAAAGAAGACATAGGTGACAACCACCTAGGTTAAAAAGACATGTAGCTGATAAACATGATGTTAGGTTAAAAGGTGGTGGTAGCGGATTAAAAGGTGGCGGTAGCGGGCTATCGGTATAAATGGCTACCTATCAATAGGATATAATTTTTATTGTTTATTTTTAAAATATTAGATTCAACGATTGAAAATTGCCACACAAAACAAAACTACGATAAATTATTTCTTGGGCCACTTTAAATATAATAGATGGACTACGGTTTGTCTGAGTCAAAAACCAAGTCTTAGTAGAACTCAAAGGTATCAATATTTATATTATATGCAATATATTGTAGATGAGCTCTTGATCTATAGTATTACTTTTTTTATAATATTACTCTCAATTTTATTATGTAATAAGACATAATTAATTAACAATTATAAACGAATATGATTAGAAGATTTTTAGGTCGAGATATAAACAAATCAAAAGTATAAACTCAGTGCGTTTATTAATTAAGTTGTGTATTAGTGACTTTAAATTTAAGTTAACAAATATATGTTGTTGTTAAGAGTCGAACCCAACCTTCCCAACCTTGACCTATGGGAGTACTCGTTTATTATCTCTCTTACCCTTATTATATATAACTATAAGGATATAATTCTAAATACTCACAGGAACCCTCCGATGCCTTCAAAGCTTTTACGAACTCGGATACAGGACACTCCTATGCTCAGTTTGAGCTGGGGTCAGGCATGGAATCACAATTGTATTTGGCATAAGCCATGCACTTAGAATTACTTTGTGTATCTGATATTCTGTTGTGGTTGTACTCCCTTCGTCCCGGCCAATTCTTTACATTTGGTTTGGGCACGGAGACCAAGAATAATGGGTGTAATATTGTTAAAATAAATGAAGTAGTGGGTGTAATATTAATTTTATTGTTAAAATAAGTGAAGTAGTGGGTATAATAGTGTAAAGTGTTGAAAAAGTAGAGTGAAGTAGTGGATGTAGTAATGTATTTTATTGTTAAAAGTTACTATTTGTAGTAATGTAAAGAATTGGTGGGACGGCCCAAAAAGGAAAGTGTAAAGAAATGGGAGGGACATAGGAAGTATATAATCAACTTAGTCACTTAGATAAAAGAAAATTGAAATTGTAAAATCATTGGTTTTACTGCATATTTTATGATTGACTCAAAAATCGACACAAGCTTGCGTATAAATTTACGAATGTATCTTTGTTGGTAACTTCACTCCATTAAAGAAGCTAGTCAGTTGACAAAATGTTATTTCTGATTTAAGAAATGAGTTGAAGTTGGAAAGGAAATTCTGATGCCATTCAATTTCAATCGCAAGTGAAGCGCCACAACCGTAAAGACACCAAGCCAGATTTTGTTGAAGCCATTATATGTTTGCTACATAAATATATTGTTACGGTAGCATACTAGCGAGCACTTAATAGTTTAAATACTAGCCCAACCAGGCCTAGCCCAATGAAGATCCAAGGAGAGACAAGTCGACCACCAAGCACAAGACAAATTAATGGGCGGCCCAAAGAACAAGCTCTAGAAACATAGTACCGCAATCTCATACAACTGACCAGGACCTAACAAGCTAAGACCGCTGACATGATTTCTAATCAGCTCAGCAGGGACGGCCCTGAGTTGGAAGATGCCCTATGCGATCTTACAAAAATTTTGCCCCTATAATAAAATCAGCCATCTCATTTTAGTAACTACCAACAAAAAAATGATAATTCATGACTTAAAAATTATTCTTCTCGCATTTTTGCTAATAAAATCATCAATCAAGCCTTCAAAATTAGAATTTGCAAGCATATCCCTCTCGATGGATAACATAACCAACCCATTCTATCGTTCTTATGACATTCTAGAGCGGAGTATGACTTAATCAATTTTAACTTTGAAGAGAAAAACTCCGTTCTGCTGAAGTCACTGTAACCGGAATGGTTAATAATAGTCTGTAAGCAATTGTGGCAGTCAAATAGCAACCTTCCATGCTCTTCAAAAAGTTCAACATATCAATCACCTTTTTCACTTCTATAGGTAAACATTCTTTTATAATTCTTAACTTAAGAAACAGGACATTTTCATCAATATCAGAAACAAAATTATGCTTTAAAAATTCTTCAAGATTCATGCAAGAGGTCTTCAAACTACTCTCTAATTTTTCTTTAAAAAAAATTGCCCCCTAAATATTGGATGCCCCATGCCATAGCTTGTATTGCTTGCCCTCAGGGCCAACCCTGCAGCTCAGATAACTAGCTAGCACCATTCTAGACCAATGAGAAGTTGAAACCGACAACTTTCTGATTTGCTCCTACAGAATCAAAACCGAAAAGATTGAAAAATAAGTTATTCACAATCACTGATAAAGAATTCCTCGAAAAATTAAGGATTAGTAATTTTTTTTTTCAGAAATTGAATGGATTCAGTCTTTTACATATGTGAGGCCGGGAAGATAATCAAAAAAGATAGAAGATGAGTTCTTCTTTCTGTTTTGATCACTTAGGAGCCGGGTGAGATGGAAGTCTCATGCACGATTTTAAATAACGAAAAGAAATGAATAATTCACCTTTTTCTATCAGGTACCATAGATAAATTGGCCTATAAATAAGTGAAATAAAAGGCCATAAATAATTTGTTTTTTTTGGCACAGACACTCGTAGACTAAAATATTGATGCATATCTTTGATCAACAAAACTAAACCTCTTTCCGAAACCATTTATTTGTTCTCACGTTGAAGATATCGCGATACCATTTATTTGTTTTGCGGGCACTCCAACCTACACCAAAACGTACGTATAATCCAGCAAGTCAAGGGAGAAGAGCTAACCGGGACAGTTGAGTTATCAAGTACATTTTCTTTAGCTAATTAGCTATATATCTAGCACATTTGGATACATATTTTACTCTTAGTTCTACTGCCATATGTGATATGTTGGATCAAAGCAGAGCATTAAAATGTGAGTCAGTAGCTAGCTTGCCAAGTAATTTGGTGGAACAGCAATGTAGAATTCAAAGAATAAGAAAATATTCTCACTAATAATTAGATGAATCAAAAGATACCTAGATACTAGTGTGAATTTGGAAGATATTGATGTATTCTCGAATTGTGTAACATCAAGATGAGTGTGTCATGTTTTAACAAATAATAAAAAAACGTTAATTATTAACTCCCATATTGACATGCACCATTAAAAAGACGTGGTACATTTTATCCAAGTACTCAATTCCATATGTATTAACATGTGCACATAGTGAGTGTTAATAAATTGCGGCTTGCGGCGCAAATGAAAAGGACCTAAGTGAATTAAGTGATCCCTCATCACCTTCAGGGGCGGACCGAAAGAGAGACTGGCCTTGGTCCCTCCCATTCTGAAAAATTGTAAAATTTCATCATGTAATTTTTTTTTTTAAAAAACATGAAATTTCATCATGTAATTTTTTTCTTTTTTTAGATTTGACCCCTCCCAATTTTTTTGGGCCTGAGAGCCTGGATCCGCCCCTGATCACCTTGCAGAGTCGGGACTAGAGTTTCGATAATAAATCAACATACGCGAAACTAAAAAAATTGACAATTTATGTCCATTTCAATCATTTGCAGCTCTACAAATTCATTGAACACTTGTGACTTCCCCTGTTTTACATGTCTCACGTTGGTGTATCAACTGGTCTGTGGCTAGTTTCCTTATTACCAACGTCTTCCATGTTTGTTTTGAAACCAATAGGCAAACTTTTGACCAACTACTATACTACTGCTGTACCCAGTGATCCAAAACGTTAAAATTAGTAGGAACCGGCATTTAGAGTTGATCCGTCAAAAAGCTATTGCATGCATGGGTTATACGTGTATTGCATTGTTAAGTTGCTTCTCCTTTGCGAATGCTCTGGACGAGTCTCTTTCGAGCTAGTTTCTTCTTTTTTAGAGTGTTTTGAATAATTAGATTTTTAAAATTAAAATTTTAAGTTAATACTTGTTTGAATCATTTTTTAATATGAATAATTTATGAGTTATATTAAAAATATAAAAATAAAAACAAATTTGAAGAATTATCCATTTAACTGTACATATAAATTTTTACCAGAGAAAATCAAAAAATAAAATAATTTGTTCAAAAAAAAATACCACCCATCAATTTATGACTTTAATTAAGTTATTTTTTTATTTTGGAATATTCCTAATGTTACCACTTACTTTGACTTTTACGGTTGGTACCATTTTTCAATAATATTGGCTTTTCTAAATGTTACCAATTGTACCATTGAGAATCGTATAATTCCATATTAATATTAGAAAAAAATTTAAAAAAAGCGGATAAAGATTAGATAGTCAACACAAAACGGTCGAATTTGTAAATTTGACCATAAACGGTCTAATGTAGTTCTTTGGGCGGACTTTTTAAATATTTTGAAATTTTCAAGTGAAAATTTTTGGGTTACTAAATTCGACCAAATTTAGTCGAAAATAATCAGTCAAATTTAATCGGTCAAATTTGTCTAAATTCGACTGAATTGCTAAATTTGATCAGCGTAAATATGACTAGGCGGGATTCGATCAAATTTAGCTAAATTCGATTGAAAAAGGTCGACTTTAGCTAAATTCGACCGAAAAAAAAATGATCGAATTTAGCCATTTTTTTTGTAGTGTAACTTGCTTGTTACTTGAGGAAAGGAAAAATATCGAACTGAAAAATATATAATGATAGTTAAGGAGTTAACTACTTTGACAAAGAGTTAATTATCTTGATATCACTAAAATCAGCCTAATGTATAAGAATATAAGATTGACAAGTATGATGATATCATTGAGAATTTTTCTTTAATTTTTAAATAATTCATAACTTATTACACAAATAGATATGTTCAATGTCAAAGGTGGTTTTATGATGGGCTTTTTAAAATCAGCCAAACAGCCTCTAACTCTTTTACTTAAATTTTATAAATATGGAGTAGCATTATTATAATATTTTTAAACCAATTATTGGTATAGTATTTCTCTTGGATGTTAAAAAAGCATACAACTAGCACCCTTCTTTTGACAATCTGTATGTTTCATAATTAAAAAATTCTGCGGTCAATTTTAGCAAAGTACTGTACTCGTATTTTCAAATTACTAACCACAACCAATGCTGACACTAACAATAACAATAATTTATTCAGATTTCCATCCATATTTGCAGTTGTATGTTTTTAAATGTACATTACGAAGTTAACAATGATCCAGTGAGATTAATGAATTTTTCCGTTATTATTTTCGAGAACGAAACATTATTCGATCTTTTTAATGGTAAATGAAATATAGTTGATATCTTCTACACCGACATCCATAGCTTTCGATCACCTTCAATTATTGAAAATAAAAGCATTTTTTGTATAATCAAACATAGCAGGAAGTTAATTTCACATTTCAATTTTTCAAAATTTCGCATCAGTCAATAAAATCAGTCGACTAAAAACACAATTGAAAAACACAGCAAGTACAGTACTATTAGTTCGGAGTCCTTTAATTAAGAAGAAAGTAGCCATGGGCATTTATCACAATATCATGCAAACAAATAAGGCAATAGTACGTACTTAGGATATAAACAAGTCATAATCAACAATTTTTTAATTAGAGTCGTTTGAACAAACATGATATTGAGCGAGTGAATACTGAGGCCCAAGTATTAGGAATGTTTGGGTAATGATGGGACTCGAGATCTCATTTTCTACCAAACAGTCCAAGTGGTCCATGCATGTTTAGGTTTCTGGCCAGTGGCCACTAACATTCCTTCATGCTGTCTACACATTGCTAATTTTCCTATGCACGTTTTTTTCCCCTCTTTTTAACGTTCAAGCTTCGTGGACGTTCCGACCAATTCCTACTACTAAACAATTGCCTCGTTCAAAGAATTAAATCCCAAGAAAAAATGTTTCTAAATTTCACTTTTAGGAATGCTAGATGATAATTCGTGCCAAGCATTGGCTCGAGAATATTTATTTAAATTGATTACCAATTTATTATAAATGATATTAACAAACCCAAAACACTTTTTCTTTGGAAATAAATACCGACAATTAATTTCCTTAGTAAATTAGAAACCATCGTTATATTATAAATAAGAGTAGTGCTAGAGGCACCAAAATTTGGTACAAAAAATTGCCACCAAATGACATGTCATGGTTGATGTGGCAGTATGGGTATTTTTGATTGGTTTTATTACAACAAATCAGAATGTGCCATGTGTATTTGGGGAAAGTTTTGGGAACCAATTTTGGTGTCCCTAGCATTATTCTATAAATAAAGGGATACTTTATGCCTTCACTTCACAATTGAATAAAATGAATATTTTTACCAAAACATCATTCCCAGAACAAATGTTTCAACGAATTATTGTTGATAATGATATTCATAGTAGGATTTCTTCTTCAAGCAGTTAGCAGACGGATGCATGCAGGCAAACTAGTTAATTCACGGCCATATATTTATGCGATTTTGGAACAAAATAGAACTTAAGTGACAAAAATAAACGAATTGGTCTCGAGTAAATTTGTAATTACAATTCCGTGACAATGTACATCAGAATATCTCGGAAAGAAGCCATTATCTTAATCATTATTTCGTGAACAATACTGGATAAATTCAACATTAAACTCATCTATTTCTATAGCAAGCTAATTATTGTCAATAGCATAAAACTCGACTTAGCTCTGAATCGATCACTTCAGTCATGGAGAGGAATGTTTTTTTTTTTTTTTTAAATTTCTTGTATGAGCATGTTGTAATAAGCATAACATCATAATCCCATACTATATTTTTTGACATGAAAAAGTCGGTGAATTTTGCTAAATTCCAAAAGGTCTCACAAAAGTTGACCACGTTTTATTTTAAGCTCGTAGTAACCATTTTAAGCTAAAGTAGTATTCAACGTTTTGGTGGTCAAGAATGAGTAAATTTCTCGTGTGAACAACTACATGAAAATCTTATAAATTAACGATAAATTTTATTAATTTAAAGAGATTATTAATTAATCAAGTTTAATTTTACATTATCATTATTTATGTTGGGAACAAAAATTTAATTTAAAATATTAATTTTTAATGGATTAATAATTTATCAAATATTAATTTATTGAAGTTTTGCTATAAATTTTATTATATTTAGTACTAAAATAAGCGATGAACAAGTAATAATAAGAGAAAAAGGAATCTAAAGTTAACTTTAGGAGGATTTCCTAAAATTAACCATTAAAACTACTTAGTTTTTATCCATTTTTATCTTTTATTTAAAAGGGCCCCGCAGGGGCATCAATAATTGTGCTTATGTGTCATTATTTTAATGGTTAACTTTAGAAAATTATCTAAAGTTAACTTTAGGGTCCCTTTACTCTAATAATAATTACTTATACAAGTACCTTTCGTGATTGATAAGTTATACATGAAAGGTTAATAACATAAACGTGGAAATGTGTAATCGGAGAAAGAAGAGAATTTTTAATAAAAGATACTCAATCAATCAAAGGTATGTCAATATTTGTTATAAAAATAATCTTAAAAATGTATATTTGAAGAGATTAAGAAGAGAATCTCACATAAAGGATTTCAAGAAAAATGTTAGAATTCCCAAAAAAAAATCAAAACCATTTCCAAAAATTTAGTTGACAAGATTTGATTAGATATGCATTTTTTATTAGATAAAAAAGATCTGATTAGATATGCATTTCAAGATCCGATTAGATATGTATTTTTTATTTTGAAAAAAGTAGTGTTACATACCTCGAAAAAGATTCAAAAAATGTTTCCAAACGTCATGTGACATCGTTTCAATTGTGGAATTCATATATATTAATATAGGAGAGATCCATCTCGATAACCAATTATATGATGACAATTCAGTATTGGGGAACGATTTCGAGAATGCTTTGAAAAATTATATCATTTTTCTTTTGGAAAGGTGTCGAAAATTGATAATTTTAATTGATATTCCAATCACTTCAATAGTTAGAGGGTCGATAAAAATATCATGCTATATAAATTACATGTCATTTATACATGCATGATAGATACAGCTAGGGTTGGTTCTCTCTTTAAACATGAGAAAAATGAACTGGAATATATTCATATACACACACGTGTCTCTAGCTCTGTGTGTTTGTGTGTGTAGTAGACAAATGGAGTATTTGGCTACCGATTAATGGTAGGAACCAAAAACACCTCCAAGAAAGTAAGACCTAATTAACTAAACCTACACTAAAGAATATCAAGTGACTTACATGCAACAGCTTAATTTGTGAAATTCGTGTAGAGATAAGGGACTAGCCTATTGATGTAATACCGGATACTCAATTCCAGTGTATCATAGGTCAGATATTCGATTTTTCTTCTGATTAATAATTTATACGTGCTGCTTTGATTTGATCGAGTAAGAAAAAACAATAGAGAACTTTCTATATCATGATCTGAACAAAAGTCTCTTCTCATGCTCAGCTCCATGCAGTACTCTCTTAGCTTTGTCTTTCAACGGACACGTGGAGCTTGCAATTCCGTCAACTAGCTCGAGATACGTCTTTAAATCATGACAAGTGGCAATATTTGCCACGTTAAAAGATGGAGAATTGTTGCAACATAGTCTTAGCTCTTTCCCCACGTCAGCGTATAACCATTTCGTGTCGTGCACACGCTTTCGAATCCAATTTGTGTCATGTACTTGCTTCCGAATCCAACTTGCCACTCCATTGTCATATGGAGCTAGATTGTTTCGTTTGCTACTGTGATTGATGATAAAACCAGGTATCTTTGTTATAACATCATTGGAGTTTACAATACGAAGTATCCGTATACCATTTGTTTCTAAACTTTTGCTAAAACAGTTATTTCCTATGCGCGGTCCTCCAAATGAAATGACTGTCACTAAAGGCAAATTTTTAAGAGTAGAGTTGATATCATGTGCGGCCAATGTGCCTAGCGCTGCTCCAAGACTATGGCCGGTGATTGTTATGCTTAGGGGCTCATCGCCATACGTTTCGATAACCCTTCGAATTTCGTCTTTCATTGTATCTTGCAAACTAGGACATGTGTCAGTATGTGACATGTACAAACTCAAGAATCCAGTTTCTACCAGAAGTTGACCATCAGCCTCGCTGTTTTGTAGAGGAGCTAGTGCCGTACGTAGATTTTCGATCCACTCAAGACATGTGGCAGTACCCCTTATCGCGATCACCACATCCCGTCTTCCTAATCTTTCGATCACATCCTTGTCATCACAAACTGCCACGTAGCCTATCCAGCTGGATCGACTAGTCACCCAATTTGGAGCCCTATCGATCCAATGTGGCATTTGAACACCGCACGTGGCACGAAGGTTCTTCGTTACTTTATAGCCACAGTTTTCAAGCCCACATTTAGTCAGAACCATGTCAGGTTCGAACCTACACCTGCCGTATCCCGGAGATGACGTATCAAAGTCGAACGACCGATAAGCGGCCTGAACGAAGCTGCCATACCGTAATATCTCACTTTTCAAGTCTTCATCAAGAGGATCAAGCAATCCATCCCAATTATTGATCCCTTGATATTTCATCCACTTGTGGTTGAGCTTTGCTTCCTTGGTCGCGCTAAATTCAACGGAACTCATAGGGTTCCAAGAACTCATGATGTTAAAGGACTGTGAATTAAATCTTACAAAATAAGTAGAGTTGAAAGTTGTTATCACTAGCTTTGAAGAAGCTAGATTGCATGTAAGAAATCTCATGTTTGAGGCTATAATTAATTAAGAAGATATGAATGTTAAAAAAAATGAAATATAGATGGAGGAAAGATTGAGTTGGAACTCTTCTGATATAAGTTTGGGAGTGAGAGTCCCAAACATTTATATTGTAGAGAACTGGGTGTGTGGTTTGCATGAATAAGCGAAGTTTTGATAGTGAATGTTGAGAGGACGGCGGATTCTTGCATGAAAGGTTGCTGTTATTACTTTCGTAAGATAGGTAAATAAACGATGGTGGGGACGAAAGTGTACGAACCAGTGACACGTACAGAAAAACACTGGGTCGTAGTGGCTACGAGCTAGGTGGAATTTTTATGATACATCCGACTCATTTAAGTATTTAACTATTAATTCCTTCTAATTAGAAAAAATTAAAACTTCCTTTTAATTACTACTTTCTTCCTCTCTCTCTTTTGTTTACAAATATGGAGAAAAGTAAGAAAAATAGAAGTAAGAAAAATGAGTAAAGTGGTGTGAGCAATTAATATTTTATGTAATAAATGAGTTTAGTGGAGGAAATTAAATAATGGGATAATTATTTTTATTATATAAAATTTTACTATTTAAATAAATTTTAGAATGTAAAAAATTGAGAGAGAAATTTCAGAAAGAAAAGTGTAAAAATACGAGACTACCAAAAGGACAAAGAAAGCTTCTTCAACATCCTGGTCTAAAGTTGATATTCTTCAATATTTTTCTTAGTACACGGGGTTAATGTTATAATGGGCTACAACTTACAAGGACTAGCACATAAATAGGGGCATAAATAAATATTGTAAAAATAAATAAATTATATCCTATATAAGTATAAGATCGAATATTTGGTTGGCTATATTATTACGAAAAGAATAATCATCATTGTATCGATATTAAATTAAATCAACAGTTAAGATTATATTATATTATAGAATACAAAGCCAATCTCTCTCTCTCTCTCTCTTAATGAGAGTCGACTCCCATTTTCAGATCTAGGTTTATTACGTATCTTCTTCCCTTCTTCACTCTCCTTTATCCCTTCACCAATTAAACCCCCTTCGTTCTTCCACTATATTTTCTATTTTCTAATTTTTCAATAAAATCAAACTTTTGATCCAAAAGTTTCGAAATAACATCCTTTGAATTCTTAGGATTTTTCGTATCGCTTTGTGCAAGTTTGGTTTTGTTATGTTATTGATTGTATCCCTTTATGCGAGTGCTCCTGTATTTGCTGTATTGAAAATGAATTATGTGGTATATTGGGATATCCGGATATCCCTCATCGATAACACTTTCGGCATGTCTATAGCTGGTGTCCGGCATGTAAATAGCTGGGGTGCGCTTGGAACGGTGGTGAAAATCGCATGTGCTCACCTCTCCAAAAAAAAGTTTATTCATAAGATGAGGCTTTTAACTCAGGTTTTGCAACTAAGTCCTCTGAACATCCACTATCCACGAAATTACTGTGAGGGTCAATTGCGAAACTACTCTTTCAGGAAAGATGTAGACTGGATTGCTTGGGAGACCATTGAAGTCATTTTTAATTTTAAAAATATTTGTATTCAGTTTGTTAAGAGATCCGGAAACAAAGCGGCTTATTGTTTAGCTCGTTCATTTGTTTTCAACTTGGTTGCATGGTCAGTTGGAGGTTTGTCCCAATTGCGTCTCTTTCAAATTATTAATGAAATCTGATTTAATTTTGGCAAAAAGAATAAAAGATTATATTATATTATAATTAACTTCTATGCAAAGTTGATAACGGGAAAGGAGATAACTCTTAAATATGTTAAATAATGTATTTGCACAAATTCTTTTTTTGAAAAAAAATGAAAGCACAACTTTTTTTAAAAAAGAAACAAATTATTGTTTTCTTAAATTATTATAAATCATATTATTAACTTTTTCTAATAAGACATCTAAAAGGATAGGAACATCTAATACTAAATAGAAAATGAGATATATTGTATAATTTCGAGGTTCCATTAATTGTTGGGGAATGGAGTTGATATATGAGAATTAGACAGAACGCAACTAAAACTCAGAAAGAAAAAGGCTTAATCAAAAAAAATTTGAGAAATTAAAAAGATCAATTATTAGCACATCCACGTGAGGAACTCCCGGTAACAGCAGGGAAACTTCCAGCAATAGAAACTTGAACTTGCAGTTAGCATCCTCATTGATAATTTATAATCTCTTTACACCAATGTTAACATAGATTAATATACATATATACATACAATGTTAACATAGATTAATATACATATATACATACAC
The DNA here is from genome assembly GCA_037693485.1 of Kitagawia praeruptora. Lineage (NCBI taxonomy): Eukaryota > Viridiplantae > Streptophyta > Magnoliopsida > Apiales > Apiaceae > Kitagawia > Kitagawia praeruptora. The sequence goes on from CM075348.1 coordinate 63,762,473, forward strand.
GCATATATATGCATGTTATATAAATGATTTGTAACCAATGTAGCCATCCTACTTAACTTGATAATCTATTATTATTGCAGAGGTCTGGAAATTCATAATTTTATGTTCAATCTTAATTGAATCTTTATGTATAATAATTCCATCATAAGATTATTTGATTCATTTAATAAAAAAGGATGATAATTAATCATAAAATAGGACAAATTGAATAAATATATTCTACGAAAAACTAACATCTAAATAAAATAATTTATAAATTTAATAGTAAAATCTGTGTATCGCACGGATCATAGGCTAATGTTAGATAATACTAGCAATTAAAATAGAGCACATCGATAATTAGTATCCGGGCAATACTTCTACTCATGTTTGTCCGTTGTTATGCCGAAATCTTGGTATAAGCCCTAAGCAGGCCTAATGGGCGTGAATAGAGGTCCACAACTCATAATGGGCCTAGAGATGAAGATTGAGTCATTAAAACCCACCACCAGGAGTCAGTCCAATATACTATCAAGCACAATGTGGAAGTTTGCGACCCCAAGCTGCGGGTCGAGTTCGCCAGCAAAGTCCCTAGTATGGGATAACATCTATCATGCACGTCTCTCTACAAGGTCCAGCGTGGCCTAGAGGTCCAGCATGGCCTAGAGGTCCAACGAGACCTAGAATACTCTCTCTGCAAAGTCCAACGAGGCCTAGAGGTCCAGCGAGGCCTAGAATACTGTCTCTGTAAGGTCCAGCGAGGCCTAGAATACTCTTATGAAGGCTAGAGGTCAAGCGAGGCCTAGAGCATATGTATTATGAAGGCTTACGGTCAGGCCCAACGAGGTCGCGTGAGTGTGATTATCTCCGTGCAGCGTGGACCACCTCGCATGAGTAGCCCAGCGAGGTCGCATGCGATGCCACGCAGTTTCTCCATTTGCCTCGCTAGTGAGGCTAGTCGATCTAAACCATCATGTCAACCATAGGCCATCTTTAATGGGCCATGGGTCATGAGCAGGATAAATGGATAAAATATATCAGCCCAAGAAGACGTCTAGTGGATTTGGGCCAAGTCGAGCCCATAGAAACCCTAGCCCGTCTAGATAACTTCTTCTCCAAGAACTACGTATGACTTAATCCCTATAATAGGGTACGTAGGCATCTTGTAAAGATGATTGACAGTTCATCCCTGGAATATCGACAAGCAAGATCAGCCACTAAAATCACCAATCTCCTTCCGTGTTCTTCGTGTTCTTAGCAAAATATCCGTATTTTGCTCCATAATTCCAGCAAACCTCCAAAATATTGTTAATATTCTCCCTATAACATTTGGCACTAGAAGGAGGGATAGTCATTGAATTGGGAGAACGATGACTAACTCGAACAAGAAGATAAACGGAGGGCACAATAACGGGGAGACCCAGGGGTCGCACAAGATACCCAAAGGCGATCCCCCAAGGAGCGAGGATGGGCCCGAGAAGGTGTCAGCTGTGCGAGAAAGGATGACTAGAGTGAAGAAGAGGTATAGCTCAAGGGACGCGAAGAGGAATGTCAGGAAGGGGCCCAAGTCCTATCAGGAGGAAAGCAGTAAGGGTCTTACTAAGAAACTCTTAGATGATGTTGTTATGGATCAAACAAACCCTTACTTCTATGAAAACCTCGAGTGGAAGGAGGATGTAGAGCCTACTGAGACAAAGGAGGGGTTGCAGAATGAGGTCGCCTCATCCGAGGGGAGGTCAGTTAGTGTCTTTGATTGTCTTGGAAAAAAGTTAGCTGAGCATGATCTCCGCATCAAGCTCGGAAAACTTATAGCGGACAAGAAGGATAGCGATCTCAGGCTTGGAGCCAAGGATCGGAACGACCCCCCTCTCCTCATCGAGAGCGTGAGCGCTCCCAGAAGTACAAACCTGACCCCCTGAATCGCAAGGAGGATCAAGAGGAGTCTAGAGCTCCCAAGAAGACCCAATCCCACCATGACAACACGGGAAAGGGAAAGAAAAAAGTTGAAGATAAGAAGACCAAGGTTGGAGACTACAAGCTAGAGGAGCTGAAGAAGGCCTTGGATAAGAGGAATGCAGATAAGGGGATCTTTAACCCCATTGGTACGGCCTCGCCTTTCACTCAAGAGATCAGGACCACTCCGCTTCCCACTATATTCTGGAGTAGTAACCCATGCATAACTTATAATGGGGACATTGACCCTGTAGAGTTCGTTATTCGATTTACAATGATACGGATGTGTATCGGGTCTCGCTATTGGCTAGGTGCAGGTTATTTGCGGCCTCGTTGAGGGGTGGTGCCCAGCAGTGGTTCTCTAAGCTAGGGGCTCACATCACTATAGACTCCTGGGAGCAGCTCGTGGACATTTTCATTAAGCATTTTCAGTCCTCTAAGCTCTATGCACCTCCTGTATCCACCATGGTGAACATAAAGCAGAAGGAGGGTGAGACCCTACAGGACTACTTCAAGAGATTTAATGTCGAGGACCCTATGGTGCAAGGAAGAAATGACGAGGCCATTAAAAATTTTCTAATTGCTGGGCTGAGAGAGGGCACCAAGTTCTGGAAGAAGTTGCAGGCACAGACACCCGGCACTCTTTTTGAGTTCTTCAAGGAGGCCGAGCCTTACAAATGGATTGAAAAGTCGATGGAGGATCTCAAGAAGAATAATGAGGCTAGCAACAGTGGAAGTAAGAGCAAGGGAGTGAAGAGGAAGGACTCTTGGAGCCCTAGGCGAAGACAAGATCGCAGTAAGAGCCCAATGTGGAGGGGTTGCGGTCCCACCAAGGAGGTTACCACCGCGAGCTCAAAGTGGATGGAATGAGGGTCAGTCCACACCTTTAGTGGCCCCCATTGATCACATCTATGCAATTAATGCTGACTAGGGGATGTTTAAGAAGCCCTCCCCTATGAATTGCCGAGAAACCAGGGATACTCGTAAATATTGTGTCTTTAACGAACAGAAAGGGCATGATACTGCAAATTGTAGGCAGCTCAAGAAGCAAATTGAAGAGCTAATTCGTAATGGCTCAGCTAACTAAATGGGTTGTTCGTGAGGTGAAGAAGCATGGCACTAAGCCAGGTCTTGGTTTCAATAATGTCCCACCGTTTGGGCAAAAAGAAAAGTCCCACGAGGAAAGAGAGGAGCGAGCTGGGAGTATTCATGTCATTATGGGGGGCCCCATATTGGAGGAGATAACAACAAGGCCAAAGAGAGGTATGCTCGTGAGGCCAAGAAGCGGCCCCTCACCAATGTACATCACCTTCAGGAGAGATCCCAAAGCTCTTCAAAGGGGAGGGTACAATTATCATGTTCACCGAGGAGGATGCGAAGTAGGTTCATTATCCCTACTCTGAATCTGTGGTTGTTCGGGTTCGCATAGGATCTCAAAATATCTACAGGGTCCTCGTGGATAATGGGAGTGCAGTCAATGTCCTTACATATGAAGTCTATAGGAAGATGGGATTTATGGACAAGGTGACACCTAGCTTTGCGAGGTCGCAAACCCGTTATCTTGCAATGTGAGGCCTCTTAGCCCCATTGGCGATAATGGATCAGCCCGCAAATCTACACAACGTGGAGCTATCTCTATGCATGCATTCAAGTCAGTCTATAAGCAAAGGAGAGCATGTGAAGACTCAACGAGACCCCTATATGGTATGACTATCGAGATCAATGAGACGCCTCTACATGAGATACTTCTTGGTGAAATACCTCTACGTCGAGGAGAATGGGGACGCCCCCGATCCTTGGGGAGAGGGGGGACGCCCCCGATCCTTGGGGAGAGGGGGGACGCCCCCGATCCTTGGCGGCAATGAGGAGGTCCTCAACTACCATGGTACACCAGGAAGAGCATCTATCAAACAAGCCATCTGCTTAGTATGGACTTCACTAATATCAACATATATTGCCCCAATCTGAAGGAGAACTTATAGCGGGGTCACATCAAAATTCTCTTCATTACAAATGTTGTTAACTCCAAACAATACAAGAAGATTGCTGAAATACTTTGATTCCTCATCATATCAACGATGATAATGAGGACTCGGGGGGTAGTGCCATTACATAAACACCTCTTTTAGTGGGACATATGAAGAATTACACGACAAAGCCAACACCTAGCATTGCGAGGCCGCACATAGCGTTGCAAGGTCGCAAGCCCGATATCTTGCGATGTGAGGCCACTTGACCCCAGTGGCGATGATGGGGGAAGCATATGAAGACTCAATCAGGTATCCCAAAGTACTTGGAAAAATTCAAAATTATCAGTTTTCAAAGATTCATGGCCCGCCAGCTAGCATATGCGAGCCGGGGCTAGAGCCCAACAACATGATGGATGCAATCTGTCTACAAGGCTATAAAAGAAGGTGGAATACGAGGCCACAGAATCAAGGATCAAAAGGAAGTTAAAAAGTGGGGCAGCATGATCAACTAAAATGAAAAAGACGAACAGGGATCAGTTGACAAAGTAGTTTTTGAGTCCACATCGCATCTCCAATGACAATATGGACTCGGGGGGTAGTTGTTATGCCCAAATCTTGGCATAAGCCCTAAGCAGGCCTAATGGGCTTAAATAGAGGTCCACAACTCATAATGGGCCTAGAGATGAAGATTGGGTCACTAAAACCCACCACCAGGAGTCAGTCCAATATACTATCAAGCACAATGTGGAAGTATGCGACCCCAAGCTGCAAGTCGAGTTCGCCAGTAAAGTCCCTAGTATGGGATAACATCTATCATGCACGTCTCTCTACAAGGTCCAGCGTGGCCTAGAGGTCCAGCGTGGCCTAGAGGTCCAACGAGACCTAGAATACTCTCTCTGCAAGGTCCAACGAGGCCTAGAGGTCCAGCGAGGCCTAGAATACTGTCTCTGCAAGGTCCAGCGAGGCCTAGAGGTCCAGCGAGGCCTAGAATACTCTTATGAAGGCTAGAGGTCCAGCGAGGCCTAGAGCATATGTATTATGAAAGCTTACGGTCAGGCCCAACAAGGTCGCATGAGTGTGATTATATCCATACAGCGTGGACCACCTCGCATGACTAGCCCAGCGAGGTCGCATGCGAGGCCACACAGTTTCTCCATTTGCCTCACGAGTGAGGCCAGTCGATCTAAAGCATCATGTCAACCATAGGCCACCTTTAATGGGCCGTGGGTCATGAGCAGGATAAATGGGTAAAATATATCAGCCCAAGAAGACGTCTAGTGGATTTGGGCCAAGTCGAGCCCATAGAAACCTAGCCCGTCTGGATAACTTTTTCTCCAAGAACTACGTATGGCTTGATCTCTATAAATAGGGTACGTAGGCATCTTGTAAAGATGATTGACAGTTCACCCCTGGAATATCAACAAGCAAGATCAACCACAAAAATCACCAATCTCCTTCCGTGTTCTTCGTGTTCTTAGCAAAATATCCGTATTTTGCTCCATGATTCCAGCAAACCTCCAAAATATTGTTATACAATATTCTCCCTATAACATCCGTGTTTTAAGTTTTATAATTAATTAAACATTAAAACTTAATTAAAAGGAGATCGAATTTTTTTCCCGAAAAATTAAAAATTTGGAAATATTACATGCGACATGTGAGCAATGGTTTCAAATCACCTATACTTTAATTAATAGTTTCGTGATTCACGACATCTAGTAAGAAGACTTTACTGACTGATTTAATTTGGTGTAGCAAGTCTCTCTCATTGGTTTCAGAGAATATATTTCAATATGACGTTTTAAAAAAAATTGAGTAATGCTAGATGCACATAATTAATTATATAATTTTTGTACAGAAAGTGAATTGGATTTCATTAATGTAGATTTTATTTGTTAATATTAATGTGAATGTAGGGAGATCATTGAATTATAATCAAACAAATTAAGACATTTATCATTTTGTAAAATATTTTGTAAAATTTTATGTAACTCTAAAATTTTTCAAAAAAAATATAACGCTTTACAAATAAATCACACTTTTCTAATTATGTGGCCAGAAAGTGGGTACTTTTTAGTAAAGTAATTTTTAGAAATCAACTACTAATGTAGCGATAAAGTGGGTAGTTTATGACTGTATTTAGTTTATGTACTAATGTATAGAGGGTCAAATTAGATAATTCATTAGCTCACTCTTTGACCTATTTAGAGAAATAATCACACAATTTTCATTTTTCTTCTCAACAATTGTCTTTTCTTCGGCGACCATGAACAGTGAAATGCGTTTAACATGGAGGTTTAAATAGTGATTAATTGTTATATCTTGAAGTCTTGATCAAGTTAATTGGGCGTGACTATCAGTAAAGAATGGAGTAGCAGACCAGGTTTCGAATCGAATTTTATATTAAGTATATTCATGTTGACAGATAACTATCACTTTATCTTACTAGACTACTAGTACATATAACATACATATATGTCTAAAGTGATAATGGAGGAAAAAGTTGGAGATTTCTAATTTTCAATTTATTTTTGCAATTTATTGAATTTTAAATATATATTAAATATTTGTATAAAATGGGCTTAATGTTGTATAAAATGGGCTTAATGTTCCTATAGGTAACTATAGGTAATATCCTATAGTTGATTCATTTTTCAATACAAAAATAAGGGTGTTTTTTAAATATAGGGGTGAATTCTATTATTACAAAAATGTCATTGAACTTTTGTATATAAAATACAATTGACTTTAGGTAATTTTTCTAAGTTAACTGTAGGAACATTTTTCTCAAAAAAAATTATCAAAATATAAAATTTTTATCCGAAAATAAGTCCATAAATCCAAAATAAAAGTTGTGCCAAACGGACACATTGTTAAGATGAGAGAAAATTATCACTTTACATGGGTTACTATTTTTTTTTAATTTTAAAATAATAAGTTTTTACACAAAACTATATACAAAGTATACAATTTTTTCCAATTCTTCAATATATACTATAGTTATGTATGTTAATATTCCAACGTCAAAAAAACTTATAAATTCAATAATATATTTAATTTTAAAAATAATATCCATAAATAGGGAAAACACAAAAAACAACTAAAAGTAATTGAAATGATTGTGAATAGGTTAAAAGTTATTAGACAAAAAATTTATTACAAATTAGTATCATAAAATAAAATAACCTTCATATTTGTAAGGTATATATAATTTTTTTTAATCTTTTTAAATGGTTCTCAATGATACCATCGTAATATTAACTTTTTTCGATGGTACTATCTCATATTTTTTATGATACACCTAAATTTTTTAACTTACTAGTCTTATGCTTTTATTGTTTGTTAAAGAAGGAAACTCCTTAACTTTCATTAAATGTTTTAGAATTAGAATCAAAATTAAGGGGCCGTTTGGGAAATCTTATTTTTCAGAAATAAGTTATTTATTTTGGAAAAAAGTTAGGAAATATGTACTTTTTTCTGAAATAAGTAACTTATTTTTGCAAGATAACGAATATTAAACTCCCGATACACATTTTTCTTTAAAAAAAAGTATGTAAATACGAAATTTTTCCCAAAATAAGTAATATAAGTCGATCATCAGATTTGGCAAACACCCCCAAAGTTGTAGATAAGACCTCGTTCCGCACGGAAGATTTTTTAAAATTTTTTAATATATATTTATCTCATATTATATATTAAATTATAACAAATAACACTATCTCATTTAACGAATTGTTCTGCTCGTTAAATATAATTCTTCCTATAAACCTGCTCTCTCGTTAAATCAAAATTCAGTTTTAACATATATTATGAATACTTGTATTATAAGTTAATCCACAAAAATCAAAACCTAAAAATGAAATAAAATTTATAACATTAATATCAAATTCTAAAAATTAATATGATCTTTTCTAGTGATTTTCTTCATATATAACCACTCTCTAGTTAAACTAAAACTCAGCTTTAACATTTATTATAAATACTTGTATTATAATTTTAATCCTTAAAATCGAAACCTAAAAATGAAATAAAATTTATAACATCGATATCAAATTCTAATAGTTAACACGATCTTTTCTAGTGAATTGTTTTTTCATTAAACATGTTTAGAGTCACTTAATTAAACACTTTTCGAACGACTCTTTATAAATTATAAAGATAAATAAGAAAATGGATAAATAATTTTAGAAGGTCATGAAAGATGCACATCAACGTCCTCGTATTTTACTTTCAATATAATTTTTAGTAACATGTTTTCTCTAAAAATTCAAATTCTTCTCATTCGTATATTTAAACACCTATTTTATTTCATTATAACTTTTAATTATATGTCTTTTCGATGAATTTGAACTACCTTCTCAATAAATTTGAACATTTATTCTATTTATAATATGTCAAAAGAATTTTTTTTATTTGTTAGTATATAAAATTCTAAATTTTTAAAAACTAGAAGTAGGCTTGAAATCGTATCGTTAACAGATTACCTAGTTGGATGACCTATTAATCACATATAAAAAGTTGGTATTGTAGGAAGCGTGCACTTACCGAATAATAGAGAAAGGAATAGAAAAAGGGTTCCGATTGTACTATGAACAAGTTGGTATTTTTGTGTGTTTTTTCATTGAGTTTTTACCCACTATTTATAGGCATTCTTAGTACAATCTTCACCCCATAACCTTGTGTAACTGCCCCATAATATCCTCCATGTAGCAATATGTAACCTCCAACATTAATATTGTAACCCCCATATCAATAGTGTAACTCCCATATTAATACTATTGTAACCCCCACAATATTAACTCCCAATATATTTTAATTCTACAACTAATATATATTCAATTAATATTTTCTCTTTGTATTTTATATTTAATAAATAAGTCATATAATACAACATCTCCCACTTGACTTATTTGTTAAATATCTATATAACTCCCACTTTTCTCACATATCAAAATATGATTTGAGTTAAATTTCTTTCATAAAAAAAACATCACTAGTGATAACATACAACATGTTGTTTTCATCTTGCCACATAACAGACATTAAAAATACACGAATTCACATTGCAATCGTTTTTCATGATCAACAAGATTGGCGCCAGACTGCAATTCTGCATCCCAAACGATTAAACACTTTTACAAAAATAGAGATTCCATAGCCTCTAAAACAACTTGTTCGCCTTTAATATATTTAACTTCTTGGTTGCAACCTTAAAACTATTAACATAGGCGATAATTTATTTTCTCACAACATCTCAAACTTACAAGTCATACATATACTTGTAAAATAACACAAAAAAAAAAATTCAAACAAGAAATCCGTATATTATTATCATTGATGATACTTCAAACAAAAAACTTCAAACTTTTCACGGGCTCACATATGCCCATTATTAACACACTCAAAACACAATTTAAAACTCAAAAACAAATCATGACCGGGCCCACACTTGCCAATTATTCATAAATTAAAGTCACACAAGCTTAAACAGCTCATGATCGGGCTCATACTTGCCCATAGCATACACCTTCTTATCCTTTCCGATCGAAACTCGATTATTATAAAATCGCACTTCCAATCCATTCTTGAGCAATGCGGGAACAGAAACAAGATTGCGCCTCATTCCAGGAGCAAACATCACATTCTTGAGGACCATCACACTATCCCCAAGATCCAACCTATAAGTACCAATTCCCACAACATCCAAGTAGGTGTTATTCCCCATAAAAATTCTTTGTTTACCCTTCTTCAACTCCTCAAACTCGGTCAAGCCTTGCTTAGTTTTCGCAATATGACGGGTTGCTCCAGAGTCAATCCACCATCCATCAATGTCTGTGGCTACATGACCAGCATTGCATTCAATAACCCCAACAAACTCACGTTTGTTTTGCCCCTTTTGATCTTGGCCTTTGCCCTCATCTCCTTCTTGATTCTCGGGACATTCATTTTTGAAATGACCATACTTTCCACAAGCATAGAAACTTCCAAGTGGAAACTTCTTCTTTTGTTGATGTGGATTAAAACCTCTCCCTTTCGAAGGACCTAACCTTCCTTGTCCCTTGTTTTGATAGCTTGGCTTAAATTTTCTTTGAGCTAAGTTTAGCTCTTCATCTTGCACCAAATTCAACTCCAACTGTCTTCGGCTATTAACCAAATCATGTTCCATAGCCAAAGCCGCAGAAAGTTGAGATGCACTTTTGATAGTTCCATTAAACCTCAAAGTTGTTGCAGCCATGTTTAGTGAGCTTGGCAGGCTGTTCAAGATCCCCGCAATTTGCATATTTTCAGAAAGCTCATTTCCTGCTGCCGCCAAATCCTTAGCCATCACTAGCATCTTGTTACAATGGTCAATCACATTATCGCTCTCACTCATCTTACAAGTATTGTACTTGTGCAAAAGAAGTTGCACATTAACATCAGAAATGGCATCATATTTTTCTTTGAGCGAATCACAAAGCTTTTTGGCGCTTTCATACGTCTCAAATACCTTGATCAAGTTGTCTTCCATAAACATCAACATGAGACTCTTCGCCTTCTTGTCACAAATTTTCCATTGCTCATACTCCTCCTTTTCAGCATCACTAGATTTTTCTCCCAAAGTCGGACCATCCTTTTCAATGGCACTTTCCAAATTGTCATGAATCAAGCCATATCTGATTTTTCGACTCCACATGTCATAATTAGTGCCATTCAACCTTTCAATCTTAGCCAATTCAGATGCAATCAACTTGCTCGTCATTTCAATCTATTAACAAAGTGTAAAAACTTCAATCATGACATACACTTTAATTCAAAAAAAATGACAAGCTAGCAAGTAAATTAATATTGGTAAAATAATTGAACAATAAATTTGTAGTGCACAATAAAAAAATTGCATGACAACAAAATAACATACAAGCATCTAGATGATAGAAAAACAGAATGAGATCCAAGAAAAAAAAATTGATTTGGGAAGACAAAAAACCAAGATGCCCAGTATAATGGCATGATCAAAGAGAAATAAAAGAAACAGAGATATAGGTATGATCCACGCAATTTTATATATATAGCATCTTGGCAAGTAAAAAAATATGAAAAACAAATTATGAGTAATCCTAAACAAGGGGGAAAAAAATATTATAAGCAATACTAAATGATAGCCACCGAAAAAAAATAAACAGGCACAGATTATGACATGAGGCAGAGATAGATAATTTATAATCATGATAGAAATAACAAGCTATTAATCCGTACCAACTAAATAACAAAGAGGGACAAAAATAAGATAAAAACACAAGGAGAATGAAAATAGCAATTAGAATAAGCAAAAAAAAAACATATTAAACATGAATTAATATAATACCCACGTACAGGGACATGCGACAAGTACAAACAAGAAAAAATAATCAATTAAAAAAAAAACTAGTGCAAGTGGGTGTCCAGAATGCTCAAACTATGCTATGTATTTTTTCAGGCCAATAGGAGTATATAACAAGGAAAAGCAAAACATCACATGCTAAAGCCTACTAAAGCAATTAAATAAAAGAACATGCAGTATGAGTTAACAACGTATGGATACGGGAGCCAGACAATATAAGTAAACACAGCAACTCCAGAAAACACACATAGCTCGAGAAAATAATACATAAAGTAGACGAAAAAGAGATACTGTATGATGTGAAAAAGCTGCCAAGGGAGAAATTTTGTGGTGAAATATACTTATCTCTGATACCACTGTAGGAAGCGTGCACTTACCGAATAATAGAGAAAGGAATAGAAAAAGGGTTCCGATTGTACTATGAACAAGCTGGTATTTTTGTGTGTTTTTTCATTGAGTTTTTACCCACTATTTATAGGCATTCTTAGTACAATCTCCACCCCATAACCTTGTGTAACTGCCCCATAATATCCTCCATGTAGCAATATGTAACCTCCACCATTAATATTGTAACCCCCATATCAATAGTGTAACTCCCATATTAATACTATTGTAACCCCCACAATATTAACTCCCAATATATTTTAATTCTACAACTAATATATATTCAATTAATATTTTCTCTTTGTATTTTATATTTAATAAATAAGTCATATAATACAACAGGTATTGCATAACGCAGCAAAGCTCCCACAAAATATAAATCCTTGTGAATTGTCAAATAATCAAAAAACCATCAATGTTCAACTAAAACTAACAATATTGCCCCATAATAAGTGAAATCATAAATATCAACAAATAAAAATCAGAAATAACATTAAAAAAAAGGTGAAGATGTAACAACACGAATTGAAGGTGTAATGGAATAATAAAGCAAATTATGTTTGAATGTGAATATTTTTTGGGATTAGGATATATGAAAATTGTAGAAACAATAGGATCAGGACTTGAGTTTAGAAGAACAAAACCAGGACTAACTTAAATAAAGATTGCTGTGCCGTGGTAAACCACTGCTTTAAAAGCGATTTCAGCAAACCCACAGGTGCAAGTCTAAATGCTGATCGCTTCCAAGGTTAACACAGCTTTCTCTAGAAGCGTGCACTCGCAGCTAGAGAAGAGGAGTTTAATAAACTAATGCCCAGAAGATTAGAAGAAAAGGGGTTTTGTATTTTCAGTGCCTTGTGCAGTACACCAGTGGGTCTATATATACAAATCATAATCAACCGTTAATAACCTTTCACTAATGGCAATAAAGGAGAGAAAACCAAGGGTTGAAATGAATTTAATAAAATAAAAACAAGTAGAAAAATGAAGAGACCAGAGGAGTTAAATATAAGCATAAGTCTGTTTGCATTTCCTACAAAAATTAGAGAGACTCGACTTGGTATGTGTCTTGATTTATCTCGTATATCAGATCTTTTTTATCAAAATGTTTGCGTATCAATTTATATTGCATCAAACCCATACTTCTGTGCAATTGTGTGTATCTTGAGAAATTTAAGGGATAAATTTCGTTAATGTTTACAATTATCGATTTTATCTGATTTAATCTTGACGTTTTGATATCTTCTATATTTTATCTGAGTTAATAAATATGCAAATTTAAGAATGACACGATATTTATTTTCTTCAAAATAATATCTTTTTCGTAAGAATTTTCTTTAAAATTATGTAAATTATGCGTATCGCATATATAATTTTTTCTTCATAAATATGCAGCACGTACGGAATTGTAAAATGAATCTGCAATTTATCAAAACAAATATCTAGTACGACATTTTTCAAATCGTAATAATTTTACAAGCATGCTCGCACAAATTTTAAATAATAAATATTTTTCTTATAAACAATATTTAAAAAACATAAATCGATCATCAAATTTTCTCTACTCACCCTAAACCCTAATGAGAGACGACCCCTCTCTCTCCCATGCATCTCAATCTAAATAATCATAGCCATCGCATGAGACCCATTTTCTCCTTTCTCTTGTTTTCTTTTTGTTTTTTGCTACAATAATTTTCAATAATCTTCATCTTTGGATGAGATTTTTGATTTTTTGCATCCATTTTTTTGGGTGTTTTATGTCTCTACTTTTGGAGTGGTTTGTGTCTTTACTTTTAGAGTGTTTCTCATATTCTAGTATATTTTGGTTGTTTTGTTTTGTTATTTTGGTCCTTTAATAATGATTTACTTGGTTTGTTGGGAAATTTGGAAAGCCCGCAACGAGGCTGAGACAGTGATGATTATTGCAAGAGCTCACCTTTCACAATAAAACATCGTTCATCCTTTAGAGGATTTAAGCTACGGCAAGTAGATAGCTGGGGTGTAGTTTCTTCAATTTCAATTTTTGCAATTGGGGTTTCTGAACACCGAACTACCAATGATTCTAATATGTTAAGGTTAATTGTGATAATACTGTATTCAGGAATGTCTGTGCAATGGATTGATTGGAATATCTTTGATTTCATTTTTAGCTTCAATAATAGTTAAATTTTGTTTGTTAAATGATCATGAAACAAATTAGTTAATTACATTAACTTGCTATTTGTTTTCCAACCTAATTGTATTGTTAATTGGAATTTTGTCCCGGCTAATTGGAACTGTGTCCCGATTGTGGTTTTGTTCTAACTGATGAGAATTGCTATATTTTGTTGACGAAGGTAAAAAGAACATAAATCTTATGTATGCGTGCATGTGCATAGCATAATATGATAAACAATTTGATGAAAAATACAACGAAAAAGAGACAAAAAGGCTTATCTTTTTTTAATGCGACTGCCTTTTGTTTTCCTCTTTATTTTTGTTGTGCACGGTGCTTCTAACTCTGAGGGTGGTCTCCACCGTTTTTTTATTAAATTCTTGTCCACGCTTACTTCGTGTCTTCATGCTTAATGCCAATTCGGGTAGCCTTTTAATACATGTACGAGATGTTAGCGCGGCTGTTGCGAACCACCACCATATCTTGCATATCTTCTGTAATGGACCCGTAATATGGTGTACGTCCACTTCATAAGACCCAAAACCCATTTTATGTATAAGCTTTGTTCGATATTCGTTTGTCCTATACAAGTGAAACATTCTTGATAAGACCCAAAACCCATATTGTGTATAAATTTTGTTCGATATTCGTTTGTCCTACACAAAGTGAAACATTATTTTCTCTTATCAACGTCATTTTTTTTGGAAAAATTTTGTAACAACACGAATTGGAGGTGTACTGAAATAATAAAATAATTATGTATGAATGTGGTTGAATTTATATCGTTTATATAATAAGCATAAGGTGTATGTTTGGTTGACTATACTATTGCGAAAAGATCGAATAACCACCATTGAGTCGATATTAAATTAAATCAACGATCAAGATTATATTATATTATAAAAGATTATATTATATCACCATTAGATCGATTTTAAATTAAACTAACGGTCAAGATTATGTTATAAGATATTATATTATATTATATTATAATTAATTTCTAATGCAAAGTTGATAACGGGTGTTATAGGGAGAATATTGTATAACAATATTTGGAGGTTTGCTGGAATCACAGAGCAAAATACAGATATTCTGCTATGAACACGAAGAACATGGAGGTGATTGGTGATTGTTTGTGGCTGCTCTTGTCTATTGAAATTCAGTGGTGACCTGTTTCTCATCATTTACAAGATGCCTACGTACCCTATTTATAAGGATCAAGCCAACGTAGTTCTCTTGGAGAAGAAGTTATCTAGACGGGCTAGGGTTTCTATGGGCTCGGCTTGGGCCAAATCCACTAGTCGTCTCCTTGGGTTATATTTTACCCATTTATACTGCTCATGACCCATGACCCATTAAAGGGAACCCACAGCTAGCATGATGCTATAAGTATCATTATTGGCGAAACTGACTAGATGGCCTCGCATGCGACCTCGCTGGATCTGACCATGCGAGGCGATCCTCGCTTTTATGGAGATAAACTACTCACGCGACCTCGCTGGGTCTGACCGTAAGCCTTCGTGATAAACATGCTCTATGCCACGCTGGACCTCTAGGCCACGCTAGACCTCGTGAACTGCGACCCCATCTCTAGGTCTCGCTGGCGATCCCACTCTACAAAATAATGTGATGATCTTCCCTGTGATGTCGGACTTCAATGACCCATTCCTCATTCTTAGGCCCATTATATGAGATGTACTGATATTCTAGCCCATTAGGCCTGTTTAGGACTTATGCCAAATTCGAGCATAACAACTACCCCCGAGTCCATATTGCCATTGGAAATGCGAGGTGGACTCAAAGAACATCTTTCCGAAAATTGTAATGCGAGGCCAAGGCCCATTATTGATTATTCCTTTATGGGCTCTCATCGCAGGCCCAATGGATTCAAATAGCTGCTAACAGTGGCGCGTCTCGAGATCTGGTCACAGTTGCTGAGATGATGACACGTGTAGCACATCCGTCTCTCTCCTCACTACTATATAAACCTCAAATTTCAAATCATTTGTCACTTTCCTTATTAATAACATACCGAAGTGCTGCCAATTTGCTCCCGGATCAAACAAAAACCCAGCTCGCTTTTAATCAAGAACGAGGCCAATTTTTCTCAAGATCTTCAGCTTTTTTTCACTAAAAGTAAGTTTCTCTCTCTTGTTCTTCATTTGAATGCATGTGTAGCTTATAATTTCGTAAATATTTGCTGATAATTGCATGCGATGCGAGCCTGATTAACTGCGACCCCACCCACTTAATTTCACACTGCGAGCCGTGCCCCACTAGACTTGGGAACACGACTCCTTTAGTAAGTAGGCATACGATCTCAAAATAGAGTAGTTGCGCGACCCCCTATTCCTCGTGTACGAAATAAGAACAATTAGAGCCTTCTCTTTAAACATTTTTTCTTCTTTTATCTCCTTTGATATTCTGTAAGTGCACACACTAATACTCAACCATCTTTTCAGATGTCTAGCGATAGCTCAAGGACTCCTTCACATCTTCCTCACATCTCCATTAGCGAGCAAGCGGCTGCAAATATTGCTAAGGCTGCAAGTGCAAGCGACAACTTCTTCAAACTATACATGGACCCTCAATGGTCGCAAGAGGAATTCACCCGAGAGACCCCTCTAACAACATGGAGAACACGGCGACCATCCACCTCGCAGAGCCATTCTATTGATTTCCCTTCGAGCTCGGTAAATCCGGCATCCACAACTGTTCCCCCTTCTTCAGTTCAAGACGAGGTCGACAATCTGTTGAAGAAAGGGCAGGAATTCTTTGCTAACGTTCCCAAACTTCTTTCTCCTCTCAACAAGAATCTTCTCAACATAAGCCCCATAGTACTTACCAGCACCTCCTCAACCAACTCACTCGGCCACGCATACTACGAGGCTGAAAGTGGAGCTGACAACGAGGCAAACTCTAACGATTCTGACTACGAAGAACCTAGCTCTGATGATGGCGGCCTAGACGAAGTGGCCAAGGTTGTTAATTTCGAAGATTATAACTACGTGCCTGAAGCCTCTCCAGAACCTTACAAGCCAACCCCTCAACCTGAGCTAGAGGGTACCATTTATGTTGGGGGACCTCGCCCTGAAGACATCCCACCAGGCTCCAAAATAAAACCAGGCCTGCCTCGCATCTTAGCTTGAAAAGACCTATCAACGACCCTGAATCTGGAGTCCTTGACCAAGGCTGTTGATACATTCAGACCGGAGGGCAAAATCATTCTCCCCAAACAAGCAATGCGATGCTATCATTTCAATCACGAGGAAAATGGCGGCAGGGTGCCTCGAATGGTTCTGACCTCTGCTATGATGAAAATAGGCGTCTCCTCGCCTCTTCATCCTTTCATCAGGGATGTTTGCGAGACGTATCACCTAGCCCCCATCCAGATCAATCCTAATGGCTATAGGGCCATGATTTCTTTGTATATTCTTTACCACAAACTTGGATACCCTAAACTTGATGCGAGGACCATGGGTTACTTTTTGCAACTGAAGCGATGTGGGGCTTCAGACTTTGGTTACGTCTATTTCTCCGTGTGGCCGGAGTTTAACAAGAAAGACCTGTATCATAGTGCACCAAGCAATGCGGGCCCGTGGAAGGGACCTTACCTCTATATCCATGAGGTGCCCAGAGTGAAAACATCCTTTAACTATCTTCCAGTAGGCCAAGTGCGAACCGTCCTGAAGGGCGAAGAGAAGCAATGTGCCGACGATGTGCTGAAGACATCTCGCGAAGATAGGAACATACGAACCCTCCTTACTCTAGAGAACTTAGTTGAATGCGGATTCTTGAAAGAAGGGGTCGAGCTTCCCTCTGAAGCGGGACCTTCAAATGCGAGGAAGGCCTCGCGAAAAATAAAAGTACGAGAGGAAGCCTCGTCCTCTAAAGTAATGGTCACAGAGAGTAAGAATATTTTCATTGTGGTCCAATAACTTCTTCATAGTAATTGTCATTTATTGTCTTCGCATTTCTTACTTTTCACGATAATTATGTCTAACTGCTTTTCTCTCTCCTTTTTGTAGACATGTCAGGCAAAGGTAGTCGCAGACCTCCCTTCTGTACAAAGAACAAAGAGATCCCTACCGAGCCTTCAACCGCCACCCCTTCAAAGAAGAAAAGCGATCTCCCTCCTCCATCAACAACTGCCAGGGTCGCTCCTCAACCTTCACATGCCAAGGCCAATCCTGAGGAGCACATCTCTAAGAAACACAAAAGCGGTCCCCTACCCCAAGTCACAAAACCTGCGGACACGATGCCAGTGCATCATTTATATGCGAAGCATGGGTATACTCGTGCTACTGAAGCAGAATGTACTGAGTGGGTAGGAGCCGAGTTAATAGAGAACTCTGAAGCGGTCTCCAAATGTCTGGCTGAGGGTTTCATCCGCCAAGCCTCGCATCTTCGAGAGCTGAAACAAGTTGTTTTCGCCAATGATAGGTTGGAAAAGGAGTTAAAGTCCTTGAAGGCCAAAGCTGCAGAAGAAAAGAAACTGATGCAGGAGAACTACAAACAAGTGCTTCAAACTGAAACGGCGACCCTCCGATCCGAACTCAAAAAAGTTAATGATGAAAAAGCAGCAATCCATAAGTCCCTAACTGAGGCGGAGCAGCATGAGGAGGAGCTGAAGATAAAGCACGAGGAGGAGCTGTCCAATCTGAAGAAAGAGCTCGCTGCTGCAGAGGCCAACCGCGAGGAGATTGAGGAAGCTGCCCAAGCTGATTTCATGAAGGGCTTTATAAGGAAAGTCCCTGATTTCGATTGGTCGCAGCTTGGTCCTGGAAATGCTGAGTGACAAGGCTGTCGCGTGCCTATCAAATAATAAATATCTAACCAATCCTTCTAACAATGTAGTCGGGTAAGTCAGAGTCGATCCCACAGAGACAAACGTATCAATCACTAGTTGTTTCTGATTTAATTCGGCTAAGCAAGTAACACAATTAATATTGAGAATTTATTAAACTAAACTTATGCTAAGCGAATTGTGTTTATATTAAATCAAATATTTAAAACATCCAGAATTAAGTGTCCCCACTAGCATGAATTGATGCAATTGTGAATTCCCGCCCCAATTAATCGTACGCTGCTCAACAGGAAAGATGCGCCCTATAAATACCAATAACCTCTCTCGAGTATTAATGGCTTCTCTAAAATACAATCAAGCCTATTCTCATGGTATCATGCATATTAGAGACATTAAGCATAGCACCCTAAATTCCTAACAATCCATTCTACCTATTCTCATGGAGAATTTCATGTTCTTACTGGATAAATCACAACCATCTAAATCCAACTCTCGTTGATAATTAGATATTGGTTCAAACAATACACATAATCACGTCTGATTTGTAATTGCTAATTAAAACAACTCAATAAGCAAGAGCAATTTAACAATTAAATTGGGGGAATTGGAAAAATCACTCATCAATCATAGCTAGGGTTCTACTTAACCCTAGATTAATTATCTACTCACTCATGATTGAATTAATAAAACAAGAATTAATAATTGAACACATAATTATAAGAATAGAAGAAAAACCTTTAATCTTGATCTTCAAAGAAAATAAATATTCTCCCAAAAATCTCCAGAAGAAAGTGTTTACAAAGTTGTGTGTATATTAAAAATATTCGATCCCCAATTCTAAACCCCTCAAAGTGTTTTTATATCATTACCAGACTAATAAAAATTGTTACAATTAAAAGGCCCAATTCTTTTATAATTAGAATTAAAAACGGAAAGGACCACAGGTTTTCAAAAGGTCAGGAGACGAAAATTTGTGGGGCCAGCTTTTGAATCACATAGCAATTGTTTTAAACAAGAAGTCAGGAACAAGTCTGGCGCCTGGCGCACGTGTTGAAGCCACGCTCATGGACCGCGCGTGCGCGGCACGCGCCTGATGCTGAAGTCAACAACCCGCGTGTGAGTAGAAAACAGGTGGTTCGCGCGTGGACAACAGCTGGTGGGCTCCGCCAGGAAATTGTTTTGCGCGCTTATCAGGAGTAGAAATGAATTGAACAGGTAATTTGGCATGGGCATCACAAAAATCACACGCCAAACACTCAGTAGGCAACAAATCCATAAATAAGCGCACGACCTATAATATTTTCGCATGGGCAACTTAATATCTCTGATCATCAATCAATAATTTTTACACTGCTGCTCCAAAATCCGCGCATCCAATGCTCCACAAAATTCACACAGTATTTTCAGCTACTCGCTTCCTTTTTATTTCAAAATTACTTCCTCTAAAATTTAAATAGAACACCTGAAACACTTCACAAAAACTTATCAAAAACTAATTAAATCTACACGATTATTCACAAAAGCACCGTAAATGTGGGAATAAAATCCTATAAAATATATATAAAATACATTCTATCAAATATCCCCACACTTAGCACTTTGCGCGTCCTCGTGCAAACTAAAATAATATTTATACTAACTAATTAGTACCACTTCCGTAGGTGATCACGGTTGCATTTAACATATGCAACAAGTCCTTTAAACCCCTAGGTAGCCCTAGCGGACGAGTAAGGTCTCGTGAGGGTTTATAGTGAATATACCCACAAAATCCATTTACCTAATGCAATGCAATGTATGAATGCAACTAATATGAAAATGCAAAGATCCCCTTCAAACTCACCAAAACCAACTAACAAGCAAACATCTCAAAGAATGCAAATAAATCCAAGCAGAGCTCGACTAAGTCCCCGTATACTAACAATACATGAGCAGAAACGTGCGTGTGTGCATGCTCATCAGAAATACTCCCAAAACTAGGTCAAAATCATACATATCCTTCGCCAAGACAATCACAGGTTTATAAATAGAATAGACTGTAGACACTTCATAACCTCGGAACACCTCCATCCTCATTCAAGTTAGCCAGGTATTCATGCTTTATCACTACGACACTATATACAATACGCATGCTTATTTAACTGTGCAATGAATGAGACCCCAAAAGGCTTATACAATAATACCCATGTAGCGAGTGTTAGGTCAGCAATCCCAAACCACAAGGGCTTTAGGTTACTAGGACTAAGTCCCCTCAGACTTAATTACTCGAGTATTAAAGAGCTCACTCTGGTTAATTTTGCATATAAACAATTAAACTATTAACTTTTTTTTCTTTTTCTTTTTTTTTTCTTTTTTTTTTCTGCTTTTTTTTATTGCAATCTGGAATGAGCCTTTCTCATTTCCAACCCTAGACTACTCATATAAATATGAGCCGGCTACTAGCCATTTGACACCTAGCCATTATTTAACAATAAATACAACTAGCATGAAATCCCTGGTTTCCCCCAAACTTAGACTTTAATGCTCCTACGCCATCAAGGGAATAACGAAAATTCTAAATATAAACAGGTGATTAAATCTCAAAGCATCCAAACAAGCATGACCTTAACCTAGCCCAAAAGCACCCAATGAGTTTGTGTAAAAATTTTGTTCCCGTAACATGCAAGTCAATTTCCTAGAAACTATAAATCATCCCTCTACTCATCATCACCATACTCAATTAAACATCTACCTATCAATCAGAATCAGCTCGTCCTAAGGGATCATGAAATATGAATGCCATGAAAATGCAACTAAAATGGACTCACATGGTATACGAACATAAAAACAGAATGTCCTATATGAAACAAACGTAGATAATACAAACATACATGCATGAACTACTACTAATATGCAAAATATGATATCCTATATGAACACATAATACAACAACAACTATTTTTTTTTTTAACACTACTAATATGCTACTACAACAAAGCACATCCCCACACTTAAATGTGGCAATGTCCTCAATGGCACAACACTAAGAATATCAACTAATAACAAGAAGGAAAGAAATACTCCCCTATGCCGAAGCATGAAGTGCACAGTCCTCCACAGTATACAGAATCCATGGGTTGCCTCCCAAGTAGCGCATTTGTTTAACGTCGTTAGCCCGATACTGACTCATCAATCATTCAGCAGAATGAGAAGACAATAGAATATCCACCTCCTCGTTAATTGGTTCACCAGCTCTATAGTGCTTCACTCTTTGCCCATTCACCTTGAATGACTCTCCATGGCTATTCATCAATTCAACTACACCATAGGGAAAAACCTTGCGTACCTTGAACGGGCCCGACCACCTAGAACGAAGTTTTCCGGGAAAAAGTCTTAACCTTGAATTAAACAAAAGAACTAGCTCCCCTTCCTTGAATTCTCTTCGTAACAGCCCTTTGTCATGCCACTTCTTTGTTTTCTCCTTGTAAAGCTTAGAGCTTTCATAAGCCTCAAAACGAAGCTCATCTAGCTCATTAAGTTGTAGAAGTCTCTTCTCACCCGCTGCTAACATATCAAAATTCAGACCTTTGATAGCCCAAAATGCACGGTGCTCTAACTCAACGGGAAGATGACATGCTTTACCATATACCAATCTGTACGGAGTTGTCCCAATAGGTGTCTTAAATGCAGTTCTATAAGCCCAAAGTGCATCATCAAGCTTCATAGACCAATCCTTCCTTGATTTTGCGACTGTCTTCTCCAAGATATTCTTTATTTCACGGTTAGAGATCTCCACCTGACCACTGGTTTGGGGATGATAAGAAAGTCCCACCTTATGATAAACTCCATATTTCTTCAACATTGCTTCAAAACGATTTTCGAGAAAATGCTTTCCTCCATCACTAATCAAAATCCTTGGCACTCCAAATCTAGGAAAAATCGTCTTCTTAAAGAACTTGCTCACAACACGAGCATCATTAGTGGGTGATGCAATAGCTTCAACCCATTTGGAGACGTAGTCCACAGCTACCAAGATATATCTGTTCGCAAAAGATGGAGGGAAAGGTCCCATGAAATCTACTCCCCACACATCGAAAAGCTCCACTTCAAGAATGCTATTGAGAGGCATCTCATTGCGCCTTGAAATATTCCCTGTTCTTTGGCAACGATCACAAGAATGAACATATTGGTGGACATCTTTAAAAAGAGTTGGCCAATAAAAACCGCACTGAAGAATCTTTGCAGCAGTTTTTGTAGTACTTGCATGACCACCACTTGGCAAATCGTGACAATGCGAGATTATAGAAGCAATCTCATTATACGGAACACATCTTCTAATGACTCCATCAGCACAAGATTTATAGAGAAAGGGATCATCCCAAAAGTGCTTCCTCACATCATAGAAAAATTTCTTCTTTTGTTGCGATGAGTAACCATGAGGAACAGTTCCACTAGCTAAGAAATTAGCTATGTCAGCATACCAAGGAACCTCTAGACTTGCAAGAGAAAGTAGATGATCGTCAGGAAAAGAATCATCTATCGGAGTAGATTTATCATCATCCTTATCAAGAGTAAGGCGTGAAAGATGATCAGCAACCACGTTCTCAGCCCCTTTCTTATCCTTAATCTCTAAGTCAAATTCCTGAAGAAGCAAAATCAAACGAATCAGACGAGGTTTAGCATCCTTCTTACTCATCAAGTATCTCAAAGCTGCATGATCAGTGTGAACAATAACTTTCGAACCAACGAGATAGGATCGAAATTTTTCCATAGAATACACCACTGCTAGCAATTCTTTCTCCGTTGTTGCATAATTAATCTGAGCCCCATCCAAGGTCTTGCTTGTATAGTAAATAGCATGAAGCTTTCCATCTTTCCTTTGGCCTAGGACTGCACCAATAGCTTGATCACTAGCATCACACATGATTTCAAATGGTAGACTCCAATCCGGTGGTTGCATAATTGGAGCAGAAACAAGAGCTTTCTTTAACGTTTCAAAAGCCTCAACACAAGCATCAGTGAACACAAAAGGTACCTCCTTACCCAAGAGCTCGGTAAGAGGTCGAGCAATCTTCGAAAAATCTTTTATGAAGTGGCGATAGAATCCAGCATGACCAAGAAAACTTCTTATCCCCTTGACTGAAGTTGGGTGTGGTAAGCGCTCAACAACCTCGACCTTGGCTTTATCAACTTTAATGCCTCTCTTCGAAACAACATGACCCAGAACAACTCCCTCTTGTACCATAAAGTGACATTTTTCCCAATTGAGAATGAGATTAACTTCTTGACATCTATGAAGCACCTTCTCCAAGTTATGTAAACATGCATCAAAAGAAGTTCCACCAACTGAGAAGTCATCTATAAAAACCTCCATAATGTCTTCAATGAAATCTGAGAAAATTGCCATCATACATCGCTGAAAGGTGGGAGGAGCACAACATAGTCCAAATGGCATTCTACGGTATGCAAATGTACCATAGGGACATGTAAAAGTTGTCTTTTCTTGATCATTCGGATGGATTGGAATCTGGAAAAAACCTGAATATCCATCTAAGAAGCAGAAGTAAGAATGTTTCGCCAACCTTTCAAGCATTTGATCAATAAAAGGGAGAGGAAAATGATCTTTCCTTGTGGCCTTATTCAATTTTCGATAATCAATGCACATTCGCCACCCTATCACAGTTCTAGTAGAGATTAACTCACCCTTATCATTCTTCACAACGGTCATTCCTCCTTTCTTTGGAACAACATGCACAGGATTGACCCACTTGCTGTCAGAGATAGGATAGATTATACCTGCATCAAGAAGTTTTAACACCTCCTTTTTGACCACCTCCATCATATTAGGATTGAGTCTCCGTTGAGGCTCAATAGAAGAAGCTTGCTCATCTTCCAGAATAATCTTATGCATGCAGAATGATGGATTAATGCCCTTGATATCATCAATGGAATACCCAATAACATTTTTGTATTTCTTTAGGATAGTGAGCAATTGCTCAATTTGAATGTCATCAAGCTCAGAATTAACAATGATAGGATATGATTCATTAGGGCCCATAAACACGTATTTCAAAGATGCAGGTAATGGTTTCAGTTCTACCTTAGGAGGCGTGGAACTCTCCTTAACTTCCTCATGCTGTAGCACATTAGAATGTTCATGCTGATATGTAGGTGCTGCATCCAAAAGCTTCTCATAACCCTGACACTCTCTATTTTCTTTATCAACGTTACCCTCGAGAACAGCTTGAAGTGGATCCTCAGATAATAAAATTTTGGCTTTCATGTCGATCACTTCCTCTAGTGCATCCACCCTATTTACAGACTCATCCGTAGAAGGATGTCCCATTGTACTTTGCAGCTTGAATTCCATCTTCTCTTCGCCTACCTCAAAAGAAATTCTTCCATTTTTCATGTCAATGATAGCTCCAGCTGTTGCTAAGAAAGGCCTCCCAAGAATGATAGGAATATTTGCATCTTCTTCCATTTCCATGACAACAAAATCACATGGAATATAAAACTTTCCTACCTTAAGGGGCACATCTTCAAGAATTCCCAATGGAAATTTCACACTTCTGTCTACCAGTTGTAAAGAGATACGTGTGGGTTTTAGTTCACCCATCTGAAGTTTTTCACAAATCGACAAAGGCATCAAACTGACACTTGCTCCAAGATCACACAAAGCTCTTTTAATTTCCACATCCCCAAGCTGAATAGGAATAGAGTAGCTACCTGGATCCGCTAACTTCTTCGGAAGATCATTTTTCAAGATGGCACTGCACTCTGCCGTTAATGAGATGGTAGAACTTTCTTCAATTTTTCTCTTCCTTGACAAAATATCTTTCAGGAATTTTGCATAAGATGGCATCTCAGTGATAGCATCCATGAATGGGATATTGATATGTAGCTTCTGCAAAATTTCAAGGAACTTACCATACTTTCTTTCTAGCTTCGCTTGTGCCAACCTTTGTGGAAAAGGAACATGTGGCACATATGGTTTAAGAGGAACAGCTTCAGATTCTTTCTTTTCTTTCTCCCCGATCTCTGGTTCTACCGGTTTCTCAGTTGTAATCTCCTCTTCACTTTTCTTAGCATTCATAACATTTTTGCTCGCATTAAATTCCGGCTCCTTCAATTCTTTACCACTTCTCAAAGTTACAGCATTGATATGGCCCCTTGACGGTTGCTCAGTTTGGCCAGGAAGTTGGCCTGAAGACTTATTAAGTTGGCTCAACTGTTGAGAAATTTGAGTGATCGTGTTTTCCATCATTTTGTTGTGAGCCTTTATCTCATTGATGCTTGAATCGAAGTGCTCATTCTTCTTTGATTGAGTAGAGATAAATCCTTCCATAAGACTTTCCAAGTTGGATTTCTGCGGCTGAGCTTGTTGAAAACCAGGAGGCTGAGAAAAATTATTTTGTGAAGATTGAGCTTGACCCTGATTGTTCCTGTAAGAGAAATTTGGATGATCTCTCCAACCTGGATTATACGTGTTGGAGTAAGGATTATACTGCGGCCTCTGATTCTGATTGTATAGAGCGTTAGCCTGTTCAACAGCCATTCCAGAAGGATTGTATTGACAAGCAAGTTTGGTGTGTCCAACAACACCACATATCTCACATGAAGCAACAGTAGATGGAGTGCTTCTGGCATCCAATTGCTCAATCTTTTTGACCATAGCCTGCATAGTAGTATTCAACATGGTTAGAGCATCAACATCATACTTACCACCTTTCTTAGGATGATTTCGATCACTGTATGGATAATTATCATTAGACGCTATCTCGTCTAACAAAGCTTTCGCATCCTCAGTACTCTTCTTCATAATAGAACGACCAGAAGAAGCATCAACAAAGTTTCGAAACTCTTGTGTCAACCCATTGTAGAATGTTTGGATCAACAACCAGTCAGGAATTCCATGGTGAGGGCATTGTCTCTGAAGTCGCTTAAATTTTCTCCAAGCATCATGAAGTGACTCGTCATCATCTTGACGAAAATTAGAGATCTCATTCTGGAGCTTAGAAGTCTTCTTCTGACTGAAGAATTTTAGTAGAAAAGCCTTCGCAAGACTATCCCAAGTAGTGAATGTGTTTGGTCCTTCATCTTTCAACCAATCCTTTGCTGTATCTCGAAGAGAGAATGGAAATAAGCGCAGCTTTATAGCATCATCACTAACATTGGTCAGCTTTATTGTATCACACTTTTCAAGAAAACTCTCAAGATGATCAACAGGATTTTCAGTGGACAATCCTGCGAAAGAATCATTGGAGATGAATTGGATGAACTGAGGCTTGAGTTCAAAGTGTGTAGCTGTGACTGTTGGTCTGACAATACTGGAAAGTACGCCTATAGCATCTGGCATACCATGCTCCCTGAGAGCTTTAGCTGTTGTATCAGTCATAATTTCCTTATCCTTGTTTTTCCTTCGCTTGCCTTCTTGCTGTAGCTTCAATTTCAGGATCAATTTTAATTAAGTTTTCAGTACCTGAACTTTGAGTGTGCATGCAACAAGAGAACTAGAAACGATGATCAATTAACAAGGGAATAATAGCCGAAACAAAACAACTAAAATACTTAGCTAAATCAATTCAAAATTAACTAATCTAACACTGCTTTGTCCCCGGCAGCGACGCCAAAAATTTGACAAGGCTGTCGCGTGCCTATCAAATAATAAATATCTAACCAATCCTTCTAACAATGTAGTCGGGTAAGTCAGAGTCGATCCCACAGAGACAAACGTATCAATCACTAGTTGTTTCTGATTTAATTCGGCTAAGCAAGTAACACAATTAATATTGAGAATTTATTAAACTAAACTTATGCTAAGCGAATTGTGTTTATATTAAATCAAATATTTAAAACATCCAGAATTAAGTGTCCCCACTAGCATGAATTGATGCAATTGTGAATTTCCGCCCCAATTAAGCGTACGCTGCTCAACAGGAAAGATGCGCCCTATAAATACCAATAACCTCTCTCGAGTATTAATGGCTTCTCTAAAATACAATCAAGCCTATTCTCATGGTATCATGCATATTAGAGACATTAAGCATAGCACCCTAAATTCCTAACAATCCATTCTACCTATTCTCATGGAGAATTTCATGTTCTTACTGGATAAATCACAACCATCTAAATCCAACTCTCGTTGATAATTAGATATTGGTTCAAACAATACACATAATCACATCTGATTTGTAATTGCTAATTAAAACAACTCAATAAGCAAGAGCAATTTAACAATTAAATTGGGGGAATTGGAAAAATCACTCATCAATCATAACTAGGGTTCTACTTAACCCTAGATTAATTATCTACTCACTCATGATTGAATTAATAAAACAAGAATTAATAATTGAACACATAATTATAAGAATAGAAGAAAAACCTTTAATCTTGATCTTCAAAGAAAATAAATATTCTCCCAAAAATCTCCAGAAGAAAGTGTTTACAAAGTTGTGTGTATATTAAAAATATTCGATCCCCAATTCTAAACCCCTCAAAGTGTTTTTATATCATTACCAGACTAATAAAAATTGTTACAATTAAAAGGCCCAATTCTTTTATAATTAGAATTAAAAACGGAAAGGACCACAGGTTTTCAAAAGGTCAGGAGACGAAAACTTTGTTGTGGGGCCAGCTTTTGAATCACATAGCAATTGTTTTAAACAAGAAGTCAGGAACAAGTCTGGCGCCTGGCGCACGTGTTGAAGCCACGGTCATGGACCGCGCGTGCGCGGCACGCGCCTGATGCTGAAGTCAACAACCCGCGCGTGAGTAGAAAACAGGTGGTTCGCGCATGGACAGCAGCTGGTGGGCTCCGCCAGGAAATTGTTTTGCGCGCTTATCAGGAGTAGAAATGAATTGAACAAGTAATTTGGCATGGGCATCACAAAAATCACACGCCAAACACTCAGTAGGCAACAAATCCAGAAATAAGCGCACGGCCTATAATATTTTCGCATGGGCAACTTAATATCTCTGATCATCAATCAATAATTTTTACACTGCTGCTCCAAAATCCGCGCATCCAATGCTCCACAAAATTCACACAGTATTTTCAGCTACTCGCTTCCTTTTTATTTCAAAATTACTTCCTCTAAAATTTAAATAGAACACCTGAAACACTTCACAAAAACTTATCAAAAACTAATTAAATCTACACGATTATTCACAAAAGCACCGTAAATGTGGGAATAAAATCCTATAAAATATATATAAAATACATTCTATCACTGAGTATGCAGCCGACCTCCGCAAGGAGATTGAAGAAGAAGATGCAAAGGATGCCAGGATCGCCAGCGAGGCTGCCAAGGCTAATGTTGCTAACCAAGAGAAGCCTAGTGAGGCTGCGACATAATCTGTTTTATTCCAATATTTTGAACTGGGGATGCGGACACCCCTTGAATGTCTCGCAAGTTTGTAATATTCTTTTGATATCCGTCCTTGATAACTCTGAAGTAAATTGGGTTCGCATAGCGACCCAGTAACTGTTGACTTTTAACAATTTATATAATTGTCTTCATTTCTTCATATCTTGTATTTGCTTTAGCTTTATAGATAGCTTGCCTTCTTTATGTTTCCGAAATATTAGAATTCAGAAAGTAGATTGACCTCGCAGCTGCGAAGCTTTCCTTGTAGAATTTGTAGTTTTTTCTTTTTAATTTGCTAAACTTCAAGGTGGACCTTGTCTATTTGGGATCAAGACTTGCGATGCCTTCCTTGCGAGGTCGCAGACACGATCCGGAGATTGAGGTCGCACCTTGACTTCTTTTTCTTTAAACTTTGAACTTCTTTGAGGAGATACTTTTTAACTAAACCTTGAAGACATTCCCTTAGGCCGCAGTAAGTGCACGCTCGTGACCTCGTTGACCTGAGGGGTGTTCGGCCTCGCATACGCTGTGCTGGCCTAGTCTTGAAAATTTTTAACACTGACAAAAGAATAAAATTGACTTTTTTGGAGAACAAACTTCATATATATAAATACTATGGACAAAGCCCAACTTTCAATACATCATAACGAGGAGGTGTCTATATGATCACTACCCCCCGAGTACTTTGTATGAATTTATTCATGCTAAGTAGTAGTAGATAGAGACCACCAGGAGCGAAGCTTCTACTGGTAGTATTTCCTCAAATGTTCTGCATTCCAGGCTCGTGGCATGACCTTATCATCCATATCAGTTAGATAATAAGTCCCTTCATTGATGACACCATAAAATTTATAGGGCCCTTCCCAATTGGCTCCAAAGACCCCATGAGACGAGACCTTAGTGTTAGGCATCACTCTCCTAAGCACCAAGTCCCCCACGCGAAGATGTGACACGCGAACCTTTCCATTATAGTACCTCGCGGTTCGCCTTTGATAAGCTGCGAGCCTCAGCTGAGCCTCCTCCCTTGACTCTTGTATCATGTCCAAGTATAGCCTGTGATTGACCTCGTTTGCCTCAGGGTCGTAGTGTTCTCTTCTGAACGAACCTGAGCCTACCTCAACAGGCACCATGGCCTCGCACCCATATGTCAAAGAAAAGGGAGTCTCGCCTGTAGTGGATCTCGGGGTCGTGTTGTATGACCACAAGACCTTTGGCAACTCTTCGGGCCAACTACCCTTACTCTCCTCCAAATTAGCTTTAAGGGTATGCTTGATTATTTTGTTGATGGCCTCGGTTTGCCCATTTGTCTGAGGGTGGCTCACAGCAGAGAAACTTTTCTTGATTCCCAAATTCTCACAGAATTCTTTCATCTCTTTGTTATCAAATTGCTTTCCATTATCTGAAATGAGCTGATATGGGATCCCATAGCGACACACAATTGCCCTGTACATGAAGTCTTTTAATTTTTTGGCCGTGATAGTGGCAAGAGGCTCGGCCTCGGCCCACTTAGTGAAGTAGTCCATGGCCACGACTACATATTTTACTCCTCCCTTAGCTTTAGGGAGTTCGCCAATAAGATCTATTCCCCACATAGCAAAGGGCCAAGGGCTCATCAACGAGGTGAGGTGAGCAACCGGAACATTACTGAAATTTGCATATCTTTGACACTTGTCACATCACCTAGCGAACTCAAAAGCATCCCTTTTCAATGTGGGCAAAAAATACCCTTATCGTAGAATTTTCTGAGCTAGGGAACCACCCCCCGAGTGATTGCCACATATCCCCTCATGGACTTCCCTTAGAATATAATTGCATTCTTCACCATCTACACATCGCAGCAATGGTGTGTTGAACCTTCTTCTGTATAACACTTCATCATATATCACATAGCGAGCCGCCTGATATTTAATCCTCCTCGCTTCTTTCTTCTCTAAGGGAAGGGCCCCGTTCTTTACATACTCCCAAATAGGGGTCATCCTTGTCGACCCTTGGCTAACCATTTCCATAACACTTTCTTCTGGGACACTAGGTTTACTTTGAATTTCCAAGGGGATAATCCCAAGTAAAGTGGCCTCGCGTCGCGAGCCCATTTTTGCGAGGGCATCTGCTCCTTGATTTTTTGCCCTTCTGATAAACTCCACCTTTACTTGCCTAAACGACTTCATAAGCCTTTGAACGCACTTTAGATATAACTCGATCTGGGGTCCCCTGGCTTGCCATCCACATCCAACATGACCCGTGACTAACATAGAATCGCTATATGCATTGAGAATCTCTACTTTCATTTCTATTGCGAGCTTGAGGCCAATTATGAGAGCCTCGTACTCAGCTGCATTATTAGAGGCCTCGAAGGCGAAGTGAACAACACTACTCAACTTACGACCCTCAGGTGTAACAAGCTCGATCCCAGCTCTGGCCCCTTCTTTTTTAGATGCCCCGTCAACATATAACTTCCACCACGAGGCTGAATTTTCATCTTTGAGTTTGGGGTCGACCACTTCTGGGATCGCTACGAGAGCCCAGGCATCTTCCTCAGATTGGGAAGGGAACTCCAATATGAAATCTGCTAAAGCTTGCCCCTTTATTGCACCTCGAGGCTTCTACTCAATGTCAAACTGACTCAGCTCTATGGTCCACTTTAAAAGTCTGCCCGAGGCCTCGGGTTTATGCATTACTTGCCTAAGTGGGTACGCAGTGCGAACCTGGATACTATGAGCCTGAAAATATGGCCTCAGCTTTCGCGAAGCCAAAACCACAGCATAGGCGAGCTTCTCCATGTTGGTGTAGCGAGTCTCAACATCTAACAATCTTTTACTGACATAATAAACGGGGAGCTGAAGCTTTCCCTCCTCGCGAACGAGGACAGCACTGATGGCATTTTCTGAAACTGCCAAATAAACAATAAGAACTTCACCTTCATTGGGCTTAGAGAGTAATGGAGGCTAGCCCAGATGTTCTTTTATCCTCTGAAAAGCTTCCTCGCACTCAGGGGTCCATTCAAAACTCCTTCCCACCTTCTTGATTGCTTTAAAGAATTCGTGGCACTTGTCTGATGATTTAGAAACAAATCGATTCAATGCTGCGATCCTTCCAGTTAGACTTTGTACCTCCTTGACACTTCTTGGCGACCTCATTTCCATCAATGCCAATATTTTAGCTGGATTAGCCTCAATGCCTCTGTGGTTAACAATAAACCCCAAAAACTTTCCAGATTCGACCCCAAAAACACACTTCTGGGGGTTGAGCTTCATTCTGAATTTCCTCAATATATCGAACATTTCTGCGAGGTGGGCTATATGATCCCCAGCCTCCTTGGACTTCACAAGCATGTCATCTACATAGACCTCCATTGTCTTTCCAATCTGCTTCTCAAACATCATGTTAACGAGCCTCTGATAAGTAGCACCTGCATTGAGGAGGCCAAAGGGCATCCCAATATAGCAATAGAGACCTCTGTCTGTGATAAACGAAGTATGTTCCTGGTCAGGGCTATACATGGGTATCTGATTATACCCTGAGTAAGCATCCATGAAACTTAGGAGTGCGTGGCCCGCTGTTGCATCTACCAACTGATCAATTCTTGGAAGAGGGAAACTATCCTTCGGGCAGTGCTTGTTTAGATCAGTAAAATCTACACACATCCTCCACTTGCCATTTGGCTTCTTCACGAGGAAAGGATTAGCGAGCCAATCAGGGTAGAATGATTCCCTAATGAGCCCGACTTTTAGAAGCCTATCCACCTCTTCTTTTAGAGCCTCGGCTCGCTCTCCACTTATTGGTCTTCTTTTCTGCCTCACTCCCTTCTTGCTTTGATCAAGATTGAGTCTATGACACATCACATTGGGATCGATCCCTATCATATCTTCGTGAGACCACGCAAATACATCCAAATTAGCTTTAAGAAACTCCACGAGCCTTCCCCTAAGATTAGGGCTCAACTGCGACCCGACCTTCAATACCTTGGTTGGGTCTTTAGCATCAACAAGAACGGAGATCGTATCTTCTGCGGTCCCAGCCCGCTACACATGTTCGGGAATGCGGGGATCTAGATCAATTTCAACATCACGAGCTCTGCTAGACTCTGCTTCGCCCTGCCTCGTGGCTTCTGCCCCCGAGGTCGGGGTCACTCCCGTTTTTCCATACTCAGTTACAATTGTCGTTTCTTGTGTGATCCCATTAGGCAAATCTACCAATATTGATGTCTCCTTGCGAACCCATTTACCTTTTCGGGCTCGCACAGCAGCCTGCTCTGGACTTTCCTCTTCATCGCTAGCTTTTTCAACAATTCCTTCTTGTAGAACCAACACAGGTTGCGAGGCCTCCATCATAATTGCCCCTGGTATTGGCTCTACCTGTATACCTAAGTTGTCAAAATAATTATCTGGCAACTCCTCGATAGATATTATGTTGCAACCCACTGAGGGTTGCGATGCTGACTTGCGAGCCCTGTCATCCTCTTCGATTTCCATATAATTTCTTCCCTTTTCAGCTGACTTAAGGGCCTGATTATAGCATTCTCGAGACTCATGTTGAATTCCTCTAACACATCCCATGCCTTGCGGGGTAGGAAACTTCATCAAGAGGTGATAGATAGAAGTCACCACCCTCATTTCTTTCAAGATGGGTCGCCCCACAATAACATTATAAGCAGATGGTTGATCCACGACCATGAAATCAGCGACCTGCGTAGTGATGCAGGGCTCGTCCCCCAAAGTGATGGGAAGCCTGATCAGTCCTTTTACACTAACAGAAGCTCCAGTGAATCCATAGAGGTGGCCTACTGTAGGAATTAGATCTTTGTCTACGTATCCCATTTTCTTATAGACATCATACATCAAGACATTCACGGCACTTCCATTATCCACCAACACTGTATAAATATTCTGGGAACCAATGCGAACTCGAACCACTAGAGCATCAGAGTGAGGATGATGTACCCACTTCGCATCCTCCTCAGTGAACATTATATTTGTATCTTCCCCTTTGAAAAGCTTTGGGGGTCGTTCCTGCAAGTGATGCACATTGGTGAGGGGTCGTTCCCTTGCCTCGTTGCTATCTCCTCCGATATGTGGCCCGCCAATGATCACATGGATGCTATTGCCTCGCTCTTCTCTCTCCTTGCGAGGCTCTGCATTTTGGCCCTCATGAGGTACGGCATGATATCCCACACCTGATTTTCCTGAGTTCTCCTGATACTTTTTCACTTCACGGTCCGCCCACTCTGTTAACTTCCCTTCTCGAATCAAATGATCAATTTGTTCTTTAAGTTGCCAACAGTCCGCTATATCGTGCCCCTTCTGCTCATGAAAATCACAATACTTTGCACTGTTCCACGTTCCTTGTGGACCCATAGCACGAGGTTTTGTGAACATTCCTTTATTAGCGTTGACAGCATAGATATGATCAACTGAAGCCACTAAGGGAACAAATTTGTCTTCGTCTCTAGTCGGACGAGCACGAGGTGGGGATCGTCTTGAGGAATCGCGATCCCTTCTTTTCGGGCTCGGGCTACGATCCTGTCTTCGCCTGGGGCTTCTGGAATCTCTTCTCTTTATCCCTTTGCCTTTACTTCCATTGCTACCATTCCCAGCATTCTTTTTGAGATCTACCAATGATTTCTCAACGCGCTTAAAGGGCTCAGCGACCCGGTGCAACTCTGAAAGTGTACCAGGGGTTTGCTCCTGCAATTTCTCCCAAAATTTAGTTCCTTCCCTCACTCCGGCAATAAGGAAATTCTTCACGGCTTCGTCATTTGCACCTCGAACACGAGGCACCTCAGCATTGAACCTCTTAAAATAATCATGTAAAGTCTCTCCTTCCTTCTGTTTTATGTTTGCCAATGTGGACACAGGAGGTGCATAAAGCATTGAAGATTGGAACTGTTTGATGAAGATATCCACGAGCTGTTCCCATGAATCTATGACCACCAGGGACCCTAACTTCGAGAACCATTGTTGGGCACTCCCCCTTAGCGAGGCTGCAAACAGCCTACACCTCACTAATAATGATACTTGATACACGTCCATCTCATTATTGAATCGAATGACAAACTCGGCTGGATCAGTCTCCCCATTATAGGTCATGTAAGAGTGATAACCACGGAACACTACGGGCAGTGGGGCAGTGCGAATTTCGTGAGTGAAGGGCGAGGAGGAGCCCATGTTGCTAAAAATCCCTTTCTCGTTGTTCATTGCATCCAATGCCTTCTTTAACTCTTCTAACTTATAATCCCCAATCATGGCCTCTTTATCTCCATCCTTCTTTCCTCCAGTACTTACATGATGAGATTGAGTCTTTTTTGGGGCACTAGACTCTTCCTGGTCATTCCTGTGATCCTTATTTTTAGGGTCTTCCTCGCGATATTGGGATCGTTCACGTTCTCGATTGAAAGGGGGTCTGTCCTCGCGACGATGGGACCGCTCACGCTCTTTGCGAGGAGAGAGGGTCAGTCATTGCGACGATATGACCGCTCACGATCTTTTCGAGGAGATAGAGGTCGATGAGAGCCCTTACTCTTATCTTTAGACACTCCATCTTTGTTAGTTTTAAGCTTCACCAACTTGAGACGGAGATCGTGCTCGCTGAGTTTTTTCCCAACTTGGTCAAAGACACTAACGGATCGTCCTTCTGATGAGGCGGGCTTCGCTTTCGACCCCTCCTTATCCATAGTAGCTGCCTCCTCTTCCCAATCAGGGTTCGTCTGATCCGTCACCACATCATCAAAGTCTCCAATTAGCTTCTTGGTGGGGCCCTTACTACTCTCTACTTGATGAGTCCGATCCCCCGTCCTTGTATTCCTCTTTAAGCCTCTAGAACTATGTCGCTTCTCCATCTTGGCCACCGAGGCCCTTACCTCGATCATTTGATCACCGAGGCATTTCAAGAATGACATGACTTCGCCAGGCAAGGCCGCCTGTTGGATGACAGGGGGTGTTTGCTCCTTCTCCAATTCATCCTCGATCCCCTCCCTACGCGCCTCACTCTCTGGTAAATTATTCCTCCATGGGTCGTTTATGTCTTTCTTATGCGACCCCGGGGTCTCCCGATCTCCGTTTCTCTTCTTGTTTGATTTAGTCATTGTTCTCCCAAATTAATGACTAGCCCCTCCTTCTAGCGCCAAATGTTATAGGGAGAATATTGTATAACAATATTTGGAGGTTTGCTGGAATCACGGAGCAAAATACGGATATTCTGCTATGAACACGAAGAACACGGAGGTGATTGGTGATTGTTTGTGGCTGCTCTTGTCTATTGAAATTCAGTGGTGAACTGTTTCTCATCATTTACAAGATGCCTACGTACCCTATTTATAAGGATCAAGCCAACGTAATTCTCTTGGAGAAGAAGTTATCTAGACGGGCTAGGGTTTCTATGGGCTCGGCTTGGCCCAAATCCACTAGTCGTCTCCTTGGGTTATATTTTACCCATTTATACTGCTCATGACCCATGACCCATTAAAGGGAACCCACAGCTAGCATAATGCTATAAGTATCATTATTGGCGAAACTGACTAGATGGCCTCGCATGCGACCTCGCTCGGTCTGACCATGCGAGGCGATCCTCGCTTTTATGGAGATAAACTACTCACGCGACCTCGCTGGGTCTGACCGTAAGCCTTCGTGGTAAACATGCTCTATGCCACGCTGGACCTCTAGGCCACGCTAGACCTCGTGAACTGCGACCCCATCTCTAGGGCTCGCTGGCGATCCCACTCTACAAAATAATGTGATGATCTTCCCTGTGATGTCGGACTTCAATGACCCATTCCTCATTCTTAGGCCCATTATATGAGATGTACTGATATTCTAGCCCATTAGGCCTGTTTAGGACTTATGCCAAATTCGAGCATAACAACGGGAAAGGAGACAACTCTTTTGTATGTAAATGAACTCAACTGGAAAGCTAAAACATAGTCAATTACTGCCTGGTCAAATAGTTAAAATAATCAAGTATTGCATTTGCAAAAATTCTATTTTTTAACAAAAAAATCTAAGAATACAACTTTATAAAAAATATAAATTAATTTATACACAACCTGATATTTTCCAAGTTATTTAAAAACATGTTAAATAATGTATTTGCACAATTTTTTTAAAAAAATAATATGATAACACAACTTTTTTTAAGAAAAGAAACAAATTAATGTTTTCTTAAATTATTATAAATCATATTATTAACTTTTTCTAATAAGACATCAAAAAGGATAGGAACATCTAATACTAAATAGAAAAGGAGATATAATGTATAATCTCAAGATTCCATTAATTGTTGGGGAATGAATTGATATATGAGAATTAGACAGAACGCAACTAAAACTCATAAAGAAAAAGGCTTAACCAAAAAAAATTAAGAAATTAAAAAGACCAATTATTAGCACTTCCGAACTCCCGACAACAGCAGGGGAACTTCCAGCAACAGTAGAGCAGTATCAAAAACTAAAACTTGCAATTACATCCTCATTAATAATTGGTAATTTCTTTTTACCAACGTTAACATAGATTAATACACATATATGCATACACATGTATATATGCATGTTATATAAATGATTTATAACCAATGTAGCTATCCTATTTAACTAGATAATCTATTATTGTTGTAGTCTGGAAATTCATAGTTTTATGTTCAATCTTAATTGAATCCTTTTTTACAATAATTCCATCATAAGATTATGTGATTCATTTAATAAAAAAGGATGATAATCATAAAATAGGACAAATTGAATAAATATATTCTACGAAAAACTGACATTTAAATAAAATAATTTATAAGTTTAGTAGCGAATTTCGTGCATCGCACGGGTAATCGGCTAGTTTATATCATAATTAGAATGGCTGGACTTGATAGGTGTTTCAATTTATCTCGCGTATTGGATTCTTTTGCGTACCAATTTATATTGGATCAAGTCCACACAATTCTATGCAATTGTGTCTACAAGATTTTAGGGATAAATTTTGTTAATATGTGCAATTACTGATTTTATCACTTGAAGATATTTTTCATTATTCGTTGGTTGAGCTTTATTTTTTCCTCGTGAGAGATGATAAAACTTAGTGATTAATTAATAATTATTAATTTGAATTAATAATTAATAATATTAAAAATTTAGGAAATTATTCGACATGTTAAAAATTTGGCATTACTAATCATTAAAAAAGTTATGATATTAACGACGTATAACGTAAACTAAAATCCATGACACTTCCATCTATTATATTATTAATAGCATAATAAGGGGGTTCATGAGACAATTTATTCGGAATGCAATTACTAAATTATCCCTCCTATATTATATTAATGATAAAAAAGTTGTTTTCATTGGAAATTGAAGCCTTGACCTCTAACTTAGTAGTGAGATTCTTTACTACTATGCTAGACATCAATTTTGATTATATTATAAAACTCATTGTTAATATATCGTCAGAAACAACGAGTTTTAAAACATGTGCATAATTCAAAACACAACATATATTTTATTATGCTAGACATAATTAGTTAATATTATAAGAAGTGCATCTCAAAACACAATATATATTTTATTTTCAAAGCATGTGCATAATTTAATAACATGTGAATTTTGAACACGTGGATTGTAAAGGTGGTTTTGGAAACAATGTTCAAGAATTATTTATAATTGTAAAAATTACAAAATTTTATATCTAGAAGGGATGTGCCGTTAATACACTATGCCATAAATGGCCTTCGGCAACACTTCAAAACTGTTGCCAAAGGGCCAAAAACTGTTGCCGTAGCCTAAAAAATATCTACGGCAACACTTTTCGGGTGTTAGCTTTTTCGATGTTGGCGTAGGGTCAATAGCAACACTTTTGCACCTACAGCAACATGAAAAAATGTGTTGCCGTAGGATACAAATTTGGTGTAAATGGTTACTGACACGTGGCAGGACCCACTAACACGTGGCTGGACCCCCCACTGACACGTGGCTGGACCCCCAATGACACGTAGCTGGACCCATTGACACGTGGCGGGACCCACTGACAGGTGGGGCCCACTGACAGGTGGCAACACCTTGTCATAGCTATTGCAACACTTTGTCTTAGCTATTGCAACACCAAATTAACCTATTACAACATTTTATGAACATATGGCAACACCAAATTAATCTAATACAACATTTTTTGAACAACATGGGTAACATTTTGTCATAGCTATTGCAACACCTTTGTAATGGGAAATTAAAAATACACTGCTAATAAATACAATTTCCAATACAAAAGTACTTAAAACCTATTTTTCCATTTCACAATCAACTCAAAATAAGACATCAGAGCTATATTACATCAGTCCAAAAACATAAACCAATCCCTGCAAATCTTCATAACTACATATATGCATTACTACAATCTACATAACAACAATGTGGCACTAGAATAACCAACTTTAAAGTTCACATGACAAAGATAACGAATAGCGAATAACGTCGTCGATCATGTTCACATCATTTCTTGGATGTAGTCAAGAGTCTCAAAGCGTCACTACGCCATAGATGGCCTGCAGCAACGCTTTTTTTGGTGTTGCAATGAAAAACGTTATAGTAGCTCTAAACTTGATGACCTGCAGCAACGTTTTGTTTTTGTATTGCTGTATACATAACCTGGTGTTGCCGGAGCTATAAGAAGCGTAGCAAGTTGAAACCCTTGTGAAGTGTTGCCGTTAATATGCTTTAAATACAACTTTTTTAATAAAAATTGAAATAAATAATTATTGTGAATTAAAATTAATTAATTTAGAAAACAAATAATTTAAATTTTCAAAGTTTGTTATTAGAGTCAATATTAGAATTTTTATAAAATATAACATTTTTATAATTTGAAAATGGACCAAATAATTTAAAAAACGTAACAAATTATTTTTTTTTTGAAAAAAAATTAATTTCCCATAAAATGAATAAAGTTTGAGAAATAATGTTAAGTTTGATATAAAAAATTTGTATGAATTATTGAACTAAAATATAACATTTTTATAATTAAAAATAACATATCTTCTCATAAATTTAATTAAATTGAAGAAATTTTCAAATAAAAATTAATAAAACAGAAAAACAAAAAAATTGTACGCATTGTCCAAAATACAGTTTATTATAAAATTTTAATTGATGAAATTTTTAAATACAAAAAATTTTAAAAAATGAAAAAATAATGTAGCAGGCCATCTGTGTGCCTGTGTCGTGTGGCGCGTTCCGAATTTTTGGAATGTGTTAGAAGTGGCAATTTTGCCGCCTTGTCAAAACACTAGTAATCACAAAAAAGAGTTAAAGACAAAACATACTCACTCACTCTAGTACTCTACTCTACCGCCGCTCTCTACCACGTACCCACTCAAAACTCACTCAAAAGTTAGGGTTCATCGCTCACTCACTCCGTAATCTTCAAGATTTGGGGTTGCTTCAAGCTTGCACGGTTTCGATTTTGGGCTTCAATAAGGATTTCGATTGGGCTCCGTTTGAAATAGGGATTTAGAGGTCGAATTGAATTAGGGGATTTTGAATTGCTCTGTTACCCCCTCTCCCTCACCCTCTCCCTCTCTCTCTCTCTCTCTCTCGCTCTCTCTCGCTCTCCCGCATCTCTCTCTCTCTCCCTCTCTCGCTCTCTCCCTCCCCGTGTGTGTGTTATTGAATTAGTAATTAAGCAGATCTTTTGATAATGTTATTTATCTGTAAAATTAATTGAATTACATTTAAATGATTAGTTTAGGCATTTTATTAATTCTTGCCAAAATAATTATCGAAAATGATAATTGTAGTGGTATTATTTACTATCATGTTAGTTTAAGCAGACTAGCACTTGAGTTTAATGGATTTAGTTTTGTTTTGTTTATGTTGAATGTGTATATGATGAAATTCCGTTGTTTATGTTTATGTTTATGTTGAATGTGTATCAAAAACATTTGGTGTTTTGGCTCTCTCACTCTTAACACAGCTGTTGACTAGGGTTCTTCAAGATTTGGGATTTTTTTCAAGATTTGGGGTTGAATAGATTGGGTTAGCTTACAAATCGAGTGAGCTTCTTCAATTATGGTGTTGGCTGGGGGTTCTGATTCAATTATGGTTAATTTACTGATTTATTATTGATTTTTAGTTAAAGCTCTATTCTTTAAGACATAGTGTTTGTTAAATTCTTTAAGACATGGTAAATTGTGAACAAAATTAGCTGTGAAAGAAATGATGAAAGAGGGCAGAGTTAAAGAAATGAGAGTGTACACGTTTCATATGATGATTTTTACTAAGAAAATGATCAGAAGTACATGTGAGGCGTTCATTTATAAATTTGCAGGATTTAGTTGTAGTATGTATTTGTGTGAATGTTGTAGTATGTAATATTTTGATTTGTTCTTTTGTTAAGAATATGGCGAAAGGTGTTAGAACGAAGGTTGTACCACGTGTTTGCATAATTGGAGGGGAAAAGCAGCTTCTAGTTACGAAATTGCAAAGAAGATTATTAAGCTCCTGGGACAGAGGGAGTACCAGGTAGCTATACCTTATATTCTCTCTCCCATATTAAGTGAATCTCCCCTCCCCAGACTCCCTCCCAATTATATATGCATTATATCTGCCAGCTGATCATTTCCTTGCAGACAATGGAAACCCGCCCTGTTGTTCCTGCCCGAAAGTTGCTTGCCAGATTTTTTTTTATAAGAGAAGAGGCTCGTAATATGATGGGAGGTGGAATACTAGATGAGAGAAATGACCGTGGTTTAAATACACTCCCTGAACCAGAGGTATTCATTTGTTTACGTATTTATTTCACTAAAATTGTTGATGGTGACTTGACTTGGTTGCTGGTTATTTTTTTTCATGTTGACTTACATAAACCCCTTAAATCCCTCTCTGTTTACTTCAAAATTCTGTCATTTCGACAATAACTGCATCCGATTCTATGTACCAATATTGGTTCAATTTTTACCTGGGGACTGCATTACACTGCTTGTGGTTGTCCCTTCACAAAGTTCAGGTATGCCTGGAGCTTTGTTTGACTTGCATTGCTTTATATTGTGGCCCGAGTAACAATGTATACATTTTTAAAACAATTTGTAATTAAAACCTGGTGATAAATATTTTCCTGGGAATTCAGCCCAAAGGATTGCCTTCCAGTCACAAGAATCAGTATTTATATGCTGTTTTTGAGTTCCTTTACCAAGTTTTGTACAACTGATACTATTACTTTCGCTCATGTTCCAATTCTTTTAGCTCTTTACGCTTGTCCCCTGCTTGTTTTTTGGTCAATTACAAAAATTTAAATGCAGCATGCCTCCTCCACTTAGACTCAGCCCTCTACTTCTTAATATTCCTAGAGAAGGGTATTCCGTACTTGTTTGCAGTGTTTGGTTGATGTTTTCCTTGTGTTAGTTATGGTCTCTTGACATTAAGCTTGTAGTTGTTGTTCACATCTTTATATGTTTTGCGATTTTGCTAATTCTAGGGATCTATTTCGGTTTTCATATATTACTGTTAATGGTCAATTCTCTTCGCCTGTAGTTATAACATATAAACAAAGTTGCTTCAAGTTTAAGTCCTTTTTTCTCTTAGCAAATGCAGCATTGTAGTGTAGGAAAATTGACGGACATGCATATTTTGTTTAGAATTAATTTTTAACATGCATCAAACTTTTGTGTTTAATTTTTTATTGTATATGTACCTAGTTATAGGTAAGAATGTATTGGGTATGTAGTACTTGTAATCCAATATGTAAATAGCTAGGTTTCCTATACGAACCATATTTCACAATGATTTTAGTGAATCTTGATCTGGAAGATTATTTTAGCAGGTGACTATTGACAGTGATCCTTTTATACAGGGAGAAAATGGGGCTTCCCAAGATTTGCGGGAGATTGTGCCAATGGCCACCGAAGATCTAACTTGCTGGAAGAGGACTCCAATGATGGAAAAGCAAGTAAAAATGTAAGAGAAGTACCAGGTGGAATTGCGGGAAGGGTGAGTTATAAGTTAGGTTATTGCAATATTAAATTTTCAATAACGTTTGCTAGTTTTCTGTGTGATTGACCCTCTTGACATTATACAGCCTAGTCTTACTGGAGTCAAACCATTGCCTGTGCGTCCAGGCATGTTTCTGGAGACTGTACCAAGGTAGCATACAACTCCTTTAGTTTTAGTAACATAACTCCTGCGCTTGAGATGTGTCAAAAGAGGAAATGCATAAAGAAGCAACATTGACTTTGTTAATTCAATCATGGTCATTTTTATAGTTCATGAGCTTGCAGTTTGCTTAAACTTCACAATGTTTTTCTTTCACCATTAATACCGTACATTGATTTCGGCTGGAAATATAAGATAAAATGCATCTTGGACATGTAATGCATGAGTGTATCTGAATCTCTCTTGATATTTTTCGTGCCGGGTTTGTAGGTGCTGGGTGGTATATATGCAGGAAATGTCCCTGGAATTACAGCACAACATCTTGAATGGGTAAATGTTTTTGTTTTGTCTTTGTTAGATATAATTGATGTAAGTATTAATCAGTGTTTAAGTGTTATAGTGAATAATCAGAGTTTAGCTGGAAGCAGTCAGAGTTTGGATAAATACTGACGAATGGAAGCGCAAACGCTGATGAATGGAAGCGCAACAGATTTTGTTAAACTCTGTCCAGTAGAAGCATCTACAAGTCAACAGTGATTGAAGATTAATTGAAGATAAATATGGAAGCAATATCTTTGAAGATTGGATAGTTATCAAAGAGATTGAGTTGACTTAGAAGACGTGTAGCAATCGTAATTGATATAAATTGTATAGCTTAATTATAGGAGTATCAATTTATGATTGTACCGTAGCTGTATGTTTTATAAATACAGTTAGGTTAACCCTAGAAGGGTATCGAACATTGAAATATTCATTCATTGTAACCTAAGCAGCTCTCTGTGATATTTTACATCACTGAGAGAGGAATTATTAATTCCAAACAATTTTTAATTGTTAAACGTGTGTTCTTGTTAATCTCTCATACAAAGCTTGATTATATTTGTGTATTCGGCCTAACAAGTGGTATCAGAGCCAATCTGTTACTTTAATACAGTTTAAGATCCAAACACAAAGATAATCAATGGCAGAGATTCCTCCTCCAACAGGTTCTGAGAAGGCTCCTATTACTGTGAGTCGTTATGAAACTATTAGGGTTCCTATTCTTAGGCCATCCGAATATGCAATCTGGAAGGTTAAGATGACTATGTTTCTGGAGGCTACAGATCCAGAATATCTTGACATGATTTATGAAGGTCCTCATAAACCTATTAAATTATCTGTTGCTACTGCTGGACAAGAGGCTAAAACAGTCCCAAAGGAGAAGAAAGATATGACTCCTGAAGATCTTTCATCTATTGCAAAGGATGCAAAGGTTAGGCATCTACTTCATAGTGCCTTAGACAATGTTATGTCTAACAAAGTGATTAATTGCACCACTGCAAAAGAGATCTGGGATGCCCTTGAGGTTAGATGTCAAGGAACTGCTGCTATCAAGAAGAATAGAAGAAACATACTCACATAGGAGTATGAGCACTTTGAGGCTAAATCTGAAGAGACCATGATAGAAACATTTGATAGATTCTGTAAACTGCTCAATGATTTGTCATTGGTAAACAAAGAGTATGATCTAGAAGACTCAAATCTCAAGTTTCTTCTTTCTCTACCTGAAAAGTGGGATGTGAAAACAATCACCATAAGAGATAACTATGATCTTGCTGATACTGAGATTGATGAAATCTATGGGCTGCTCAAAACTCATGAATTAGAAATGGAGCAGAGAAACAGAA
Organism: Kitagawia praeruptora; assembly: GCA_037693485.1. Classification (NCBI taxonomy): domain Eukaryota; kingdom Viridiplantae; phylum Streptophyta; class Magnoliopsida; order Apiales; family Apiaceae; genus Kitagawia; species Kitagawia praeruptora. Next base: position 63,807,204 of record CM075348.1, read on the forward strand.
GATCAAGAAAGAAGTTAAAGTCTGTTGCTCTTAAGGTTGAGGAGAAACCTATGAAGAAGAAATCTAAAGGAAAGGCTTTAGTCATTCATTCTGAAAGTGAATCATCAAACTTTGATGATGATTAAAACACTTCTGAATCATCTGACTCTGAAGATGATGAAGAAGAAATGAAAAAGATGGATGTTTTAATGGTGAAAACCTTCAAGAAGATGGGTTTCAAGAACTTCAAAAAGGGAAAAAGGTTTTCTAGAGATTCAAAAGAAGACAAAAAGAGTTTCAGGAGGTCTGAGAGAAAGGAGATCAAATCTGGGAAGAAGGACAAGTCTGAGATTCAATGCTATAAGTGTAAGGAGATGGGTCACTATGCTCCTGAGTGCAAGAAGGGTAAAACTGAGAAGGCACTTTTCACCAAAGGCAGAGATTGGGCAGACACTTCAGACTCAGATGAGGAAGTTAACTATGCTCTCATGGCAACCAATGAGACTGCTTCTGATTCTGAAAATAAGGTACCTCCGACTACCTATGCCTATAATACTGATAATATAACTGAATTAAGAATCTATCTTAAGGCTTTGCATATCAGTTATAGGGATCAGACTTTAGAGAATGAGAGAATCAAATCTGAGAATTCTGAACTTAAAGAGAGAAATAAAATTGTTGAAGAAAAACTTCAAAACATGGAACAAGTTCAGAAAGAAAGAGATGATGCTGTCTATCTAGAACAGGATTTGCTAGGAAAATATAAGCAATTAGAATCTGAGTTGGAAAAGGCAAATCATATAATTAAAACTTGGACTGATTCTGGAAAAGACACTCAAGAGGTTTTTCAATCTGACACTGTTGGTCTAGGTTATTCTGAGGAAGATGAACTTAGGTTTCAGAATAAAATCAAGATTAGACCACCACTCCCACCTAAGAAATTTGGAAAATTTATTAATGGAGTAAGAGAACCTAGGTATAAAGGTGGAAAACAAGCTGTTAAAAGAGAACCAGTAAAAACTAGTGTTAAATAGGTTAATATTGGTTTAATGACAGATAAACAACTCAAGCATAAGTTAAAGGAGTTAAAATCTGCTGAGAAACAGAAAATGTCTAGGAAGAATAGAAATGGTAAAGTAGGCATTTCTCAGGGTAATTATCCAATGCTTGCTACTTTAGCTCCAAGAAAGACATGTCATAACTGTGGTAGCACTAACCATCTTGCTAGTTTTTGCAGGAAAAACAAAAACATTAATTCTTTACCTCCCAATTCTGGAGTAAAGAAAGAAAATGTTAGAACTAGACCACAGACTTTATGCAAACACTGTGGAAGTACTTGGCATTCAATTTATACTTGCAAGAATTATCATGCTATTTATCATAATTACTATGAACCCAAGCCAAATTTGAAATGGGTTAAAGTTAATTCTGCAAGTGTAAACACTGATAAAGTTAGCTTAAACTCTGATAATATGCATTCCGCTGCAAAAGCTAACAAAGTTAAGAAAGCCAAAGGATCCAAGCTAGTCTGGATCCTTAAAACTAATCCTCAGTAATTGTTTGTGATTGCAGGGCACCAGGAAAAGTACCCTAGTCGTGGACAGTGGATGTTCAGGACACATGACAGGAAATAAAGCCCTGCTATCAGAGTATGTGGAGAAGGCTGGTCCAAAAGTTTCCTATGGAGATGGCAACATAGGACATACTCTGGGATATGGCAATATCAATCTTGGAAGTGTCATCATCACAAATGTAGCTCTGGTTCCAGGACTCAAGCATGATCTGCTATCTGTGAGTCAAATCTGTGACAGAGGATATCATGTAGATTTTCAGCCTGAATACTGTGAAATCATCAGTAAATCTACAGGGAAGGTTGTTCTAGTTGGAAACAGGCACAATAACATCTATGAAATAAAGTTGTCAACAAACTCTGATGGCAAAGCAGTGTGTCTGTCAACAAGAATGTCTAGTGAAGAGAGTTGGAAGTGGCACAAGAAACTCTCTCATTTGAATCTGAACAATATCAATGAGGTGATTAGGAAGAATCTTGTTAGAGGACTCCCAAAATCATTGTTAAATGTTGATGGCCTGTGTGATTCCTGTCAAAAGGCCAAACAAAGGAAGTCATCTTTCAAGAGCAAGACTGAATCTTCAATTGTTGATCCTTATCATCTTCTACATGTTGATCTTTTTGGACCAGTAAATGTGATGTCTATTGGAAGAAAGAAATATGCTTTAGTCATTGTTGATGAACACACCAGATATACATGGGTGTATTTTCTAGCAAAGAAGGATGAAACTGCATTAGCTCTGATGGAGCATATAAAGCAACTGGACAAAGGATCAAAACACAAAGTCAAGATAATAAGAAGTGATAATGGAACTGAATTCAGAAATGCAACAATGGAAGATTTCTGCAAAAACAGAGGAGTAAAGCAAGAGTTTTCTGCACCTGGAACACCACAGCAAAATGGTGTAGTTGAAAGAAAGAACAGAACATTGATAGAAGCTGCCAGAACTATGCTTGATGAAGCAAAGTTGCCAACCTATTTCTGGGCAGAAGCTATTCAAACTGCCTGTTTTACTCAGAATGGCACTCTGATCAACAAGCATGGAAAAACACCATATGAGATGGTGAGGGAAAAGAAGCCAAACCTGAAATATTTCCATATTTTTGGGTGCAAGTGCTTTGTGCTGAAAACTCATCCTGAACAGTTGACAAAATTTGAATTAAAAGCTGATGAAGGAATTTTTGTTGGCTATCCACTGTCAACTAAGTCATTCAGAGTTTATAATCTGAGAACTAAAGTGATCATGGAGTCTATACATGTGTCATTTGATGACAAGAAAATAACTGGACTTGAAGATGTAGATGAACATGATCAATTGCACTTTGAAAATGAAGAATTATTCTCTGATGAAGTAAACTCTGATGAGGTTAAACTGACAAACTCTGTTGAGCTAAACTCTGAACCTCCACTGGTAAATACTGAAGAAACTTCTCAGCCACATACTAGGGAAGAACCAGTTGAGGGGGAGCATGAAGAATCACTTCAAAGTGATGACTCAAATTCTGATAATGAGTCAGCTGAAAAATCTGGATCAAACTCTGATGACTCAAACTCTGATAGTTCAAATACTGAGCAGTCACATTCAGGGGGAGCCTCAGAGAATAAAGAAAGACATCAAGAAAATCTAGAGAACATGGATCGAGGGGGAGGATCAAACTCTGAGATAAGTCATTTGCCTTCAGCAAGGAAATGGACCAAATCCCACACACCTGATTTAATTATTGGTGATCCAGATGCAAGAGTAAGAACAAGAAGTGCAACAACAAATGAATGTCTATTTCATGCATTCTTGTCACAAACTGAGCCCAAGAAGGTAGAAGAAGCTCGAATGATATCATTTTTGAATGGGTGGTCTAATTGATACATTCGAGTACAATGGATGACCACTTTGATATAAACCCCAATTACTAATAACTAGCTGATTACCTTTTTCAGCTAAAAGATAATATCTTTTCTATATTTTCTAACTAAAATATCTCATTTTCAAATTTGATTTTTACTTATTATCCTTATTTAAATATTTATTACTGGTATAAACATGTAGTTCTCTTTTATGAAATAAAATAATAATTCTTAATAACTAACCAATTACTGTTTTAGTTAAAACACATTACCTTTTCTAAATTTTATGACTAGAACCTCTCATTTCCAAAAATATCACGGGTCATTCTATTTAAAGAAATAATATAATATAATATAATTAATAATAACTAATTGATTACCTTTATTAGCTAAAATCTAATATCTTTTCTATATTTTCTAACTAAAATATCTCATTTTCAAGCTTTGTTTTCTTTTATTATTATCCTTACTTAAATATTTATTATTGGTAGAAACATGTTAATTTTTCTATTTTTTTTAATAACTAATTAATTTCATTTTTAGGTAAAACACTAGGGATGACAATCGGGTACGATCGGGTCGGGTTTGGCAAAATCCAAATCCAAACCCGATTTTTTGTACCAAACCCGAACCCGAACCGAACCCGAAAAATACTCAAAAACTGAAACCCGAACCAGATCCAATGAATTTCGGGTATACCCAAAACCCTAAAATTTTTGGATTTGAATTATACACGAAATCCGAAATTTTAAATCCAATTTTTGAAAGCCTACAAAAATAATAGTTCAGCAATCCAAATCCAAGTATCCAACAAAAAAAATGATAAAATCAGTCAAAATTTACAAGCGAGAACCACTAAACCAGGATCATTTTACAAAACTATGAACTATATAATGTATCATATATGAATATTATATAGGGTCTTACTCTAATAGAAATCAAATTAGAATAAAAATTAGAAACCAAACCTTAATACAACATTTCAAGCTAATATAATAACCAAACTAGGGGTACCAAAATACAAAAAACGTATAATAATCTTCCCTATATTTAGTAAAAAAGATAAAAATAAAAAGTTATTGTTCACTGCTGACGGTGTAATGACTTCAACAGTGAACAAATTTTTTTTTTTTTCTAAACATTGGTGAGTTGATTGATGACATTTTTTGTGAAGGTGCCCTGGCGAGGCCCTTAAAATAAATGAAATATAATACATTTAGTGTTGGTTTCTAGTTTCTATTCTAAGGGAGGTTTGTATTTGATCACTTGACAAATTATATATAATGTATTACATTGTGAAATCTTACTCTAATGGAAACTACTATTAGACTAGAAACTAGAAACTAAATAAAAAAATTCTATATTGCGTCAAAATATAGCACATATGGTATGCAAACTGATCTTTGGGATATAGAGAATAATTGAATGAATTTTTTATGACATAAATTTTGTAAATTAAATTTTTAAATGATATGATTTGATAATATATATCTCTTTGAGGCATATATATCTTGTTTATTATTATTCATTTTTTGTAATGTTTTTGTTCAACAATACTAATTACAAGAAATTAAAGATTTGGATAACAGTTTATCCGAACAATGGTTTCAACTTTCAAATCACCAATACTTAATTAAGTGGGTGTTTGGCTTTTCATAAAGCCATCAACTTACGTCTTATAAACCCATAAGAGCTTATGCGAGGTGTTTGCCTATTTAAGTTTTAGCTCAGCTTATAACTTATATGTTGATAAGTTGAATGTTAAGTATTCTTAATATTCAATTTTCAGCTTATTCTTATTTTTCGATATATGTAATATATCATATCCTTCAAATCTTCAAAATCATATATCTTTTGATCTGTTCATTAGAAAATTGATATGTATATATCAAAATTTTCTACTCATCGAGATCTATCCATTGACATCCATTGATATATATTAAAAAACAAATATTTTGAAAATAAAAAAAAATGAACTTATAAGTTCTGATTTCAAAACACTCTACTGATTTATAAGTTCCGATTTACCAAACACTCTACTGACTTATAATTTATGATCTACTTATACCTTATATGACACTTATGCTTATAACTACTCATTTTAAGGTAAGCTAAACTGCCCCTAAAAGTTTCGTGAATCACGACATCCGGTAAGAACCGAGGACTTAACTTACAATGATTTGAATTTGTTTCAAAAAGTTAATACTTTTTTTTTAAGTATCAAAACGTTATACTTAAATATGATCCTTTACAAATAAACTACTAATTGTGGCCAGAAAATAGGTATTTTATAAATTGAACTACTAAGTAGCTAATGTAGCGATAAAGTGGGTACTTTGTAAATATGGGGTCAAATTAGAATATTTTCATTAGCTCACCCTTTGACCTATTTAGGAAAATAGTCACACAATTTCATTTTTCTTCTCAACAAATTTCTTTTCTTCGGCGACCATAAACAGTGAAATTAATGCCTTTCACGTGGAGGTTTAGATAGTGATTACTTTGTTATATCTTGATCAAATTAAATGGGCGCGACCATGAGTTCAAAATGATAGTAGACCAGGTTCAAAGTGAATTTATTCGTCTTCTGTTCTTTTTAATATAAAAAGAGTGCTTTTGGTCCTATCAGGAATACTCGGAATATTCTTTTTCTTTTTATATTAAAAATAGCAGAAGACACAAAGGGGATGTGGAGAAAGGGGACAGAAGATCTCATCCCAATTTATTCTATACTAGTACTACTAATTCTGTGTACTACATCAAATTTTAAGTGAAAATTTTGACTCTAACAATCAAACTATATCAAGTATGATCGTAAATTATTAATTTCCGTATCAAGTATGACCATGAAAAGAGATTTTTTATGAAAAATGCTAGAGGTACCAAAATTAGGTACCAAAAATTATCACCAAATGATGTGGCTTTGTTTTAATTGGTTATAGTTATACTGGGCCCGCCAGGGCCTTCCAATCAAAAAATTTGAAAATGCCAAGTGTTTGTTGCTATGTCATTTGGTACCTAATTTTGGTACCCAATTTGGTGTCTGTAGCACTACTCTTTTTTTATAAATATTTATTAGTGATATCATATAATTTGGGTCTTTTTTGAAAAATATCCCGATATATAATGCTTTTTGGAAAATTACTGTTATTTTAAAGTTCTATTCGCAAAAATACCATCTTTTGAAAAAAATTGTAAAAATACGGGATGCAACTACAATCAACCAAATGCAACTTTTTTTATAATTTAGTAAATCTGAAAGCAACCCAAATCAACAAATTGCAAATTAATTGTTTCAACTCAAATTCAACAAAGCAATCCAAATCAACTGAAATCAACCAAACGCAACTGAAATCAACTAAATGCAACTGAAATCAACTAAATGCAACTTCATCCAAAATCAAAAAATACGAAAAAAGAGATCGGAGCTCGCCGGAATCTAAAAGATTGAAAAACATATTAGAGGTGGTGGCCTGCGATCCCGATCATCAATATTAGAGATGAACGGATTACATTTCTGACGACCAATGTCATAATCATTTTCGGGGATTCCTGAATTTCATCGTCCACTTCACTAGAAGTGCTTCGTTTTATATATAAACATAAAAAACCAAAACAATCAAGAGGGGGGGAGGGGGGAGGGGGGGGGGGGAGGTTATACAATGACGAAAATCGAAAAATGGTAATGCAAGGGAATACAAAACCTTGAATTAGTTTTGTTGTTAATCGAGAAAGTTTAGATCGACTTTGTTGGAGAATATCAAACATTGGGTCATCGTGTGAATCATAGGAAGAATCAAATGAATCATTCTCCGATTGGCCGTAATCAATCAGCTCTGGATCCGCCATTTCTTCTAGGGCTTTTTTTCTAAGTAATAATAATGGGGGTTAGAGAATAATGAGGGTCGGAAGATGAGGGTATATTTGCAATTAAGATAATATAAAATAATATATTTGAAATGAATTTGAAATGATTGTGTATTTGTAAAGCAAATTAGAAAACATAGTATTTTTTATAAATCCTTATAATTTATGATTATTCCAAAAAATGTATCGCTTCACAACTTCGTCTAGAACATTCAAAATTTTAAAATCGATCATGTCATTGCAATTTGGTTACTCAAAAATTATTTTGAGCTATGATGGAGAACATACAATATATTTAAAGAAAAAATGCTAGAGTCCCCAAAATATGTCCCAAAATTGTTCCCAAATCCTTGCATAATTGATAACTTTCTTAAAATAATATGGGACCCCACGTGCATAAATATGCGCCCACGAATTAAATCCAGCCACTTGTCAATGCCACGTCATTTAGGAAAAGTTTTGGGGTACCTAACATTGCTCATATTTAAATGATGGATTTTCTAACACTAATTGAGTTATATAGAGGGACGTTCCAAATTCTAAAATTTATGTTGATATTTGAATGTTAGATACTCATAATCAGATTATTTTGTTCATCAAGATAAGTAATTTGACCAAATTCAGAATATCAAATAAAATTAAAAACTCAAAAACGAATCACAAGTAGTTTATAGTTATATTGTGTATGTATATATATATATATAGAAAAAAATTCTATGGAGTACCATTTATTTGGAGTATTGGAGTACTACATCTTAACCGTTCCTTTCTATCTAATCCAATGGCTCAGGTTTTTTTATTGTTTTGTTTTTAATTAAAATCAGAAGGGTATTTTTTTATATTTACATATGACAGAGATAATTCAATTTTGTTTATCGAATGGATTGAGTATGTTAAGGATCGTGGTTACGTTTTTTAAGGCTGGCAGTTGTTGTAATTCTGCATTTTCTAGCGATGAAATAATTTATTCTGTAGTTTTTCCTGCAGATACTATTTGGCGGTTCTTTGTTTTCATATGTCTGACTGATTACAGGCATTGCAGAATATTGCAGTTTATAGAAATCGTACATTGCATGCTATTACTCGACTGTTTTTATCGTTTAGTGTAGTCTGTGTTCTGCAGTAGTATTTGTTCTGCAGTTGAGTTTTTTTTCTACTTTGCTATTGTTTCAGACTAGGAAGACAGATTATCCATTTTTTTGTTATGCAGTTCTTCAGTTTTTATGGCCGGAAAATATGAATTCCGTCATCGAAAAATTTCCCGGCAACAAAAACATTCCAAAAACCATCTTCTTTTCGATCCATACAACCCCTCAAAAATTAACAACACAATTACAGCTAAAATCAATCCCAACACCATTGAAAACGAACCAGAATCGTGAAAATCTGGCGAAGAAAACAGAATCCGGCGAACATACAAACTTGCTCAGAAAAATTAAACAAAAATATATAACACAATACATACGTTAGTACAAGCATACATACAAACAGAAATCACAACTGATGCTTACAAAATAAAATCCGGCCACTTAAGAATTTTCCGGTGAACCTCAAAACTACGTAGAAAATTATGAAAAAAAATTTCTATAATCCTCTATATACACCGATCTATACTTTTATATAATCAAGATGGAGAAACAAGCAACAAAAATCGATTTTATAATTCGGCCGAAAATTAAACTTTACCAAATTCGTGATTTGATGGTGTGGATAGATAGAACACGGAGAGACAGGGATTTTGGTTATTTATACGCTCGATTTGGACCATGGAATCACTAGGAACAAAGGTTTTGATTCAAGAAAAGAAAAAGAAGAAAAAGAAAAAGGAAGAGAGAATACGGGAAGCAGAGAGAGATGAGGGGATGGGTGCTGCGTGGGGGGGGGGTAGTTGGGTAGATGGATAAAAACTTTACTTAAAATATGATTTGCAGGACTTTGCCATTAATTATTCATTTATTTACGACATTGTCATTAAAAAAAGTTTAGTCCTGTCCACATGATCTTTTCTAATCCAACGGTGATGGAGTAGTACTCTAATACTCCAAATAATTAGTACTCTATAGAGCCAAACTCATATATATAAATATATATATATATACATATATATATATATATATATAATTACTTATTTAATAAAAAAATTATATAAGTTTAATTCCAAAAAAAATTAAGTCTATCCGAATTTGTATTTAGACCTTTTAAATCCATCGCAAAAACATCAAAAATTGTATTTTTTTTATATCGACGTATTCTATAATTATCTTTAATTTGAAGTTTACTTTAAAGATTACTAATAATTCTATGCGACACTAAATAGTGACAATCCACCTATGCATTTCACAATCATATTGCAATCTCGAATGTCAAACATTGTATTTTTTTATATCAACATAATCTATAATTATTTTCGATTTTAAGTTGACTTTGAAGATTCAGAATAATGTTATATGATACTCCCTCCCTCTGTCCCACTTAGTTGTTCACATGGGAGGGGAACACGAAGACCAGGACAATATATACATAAAAAATGAGTAAAGTTAAATGAAAAGTGGGTAAAGTGGTGGATCGATCAATATTTAATAATAAATTTGAGATAGTGGAGGAAAGTAGTGGGTGTAATAGTGTTTTTTATTATTAAATATGAGAGAGTAGAGAAAAGTAGTGATTGTAATAGTGAGGAAACTTACTATTTATGGTAACGTAAGGAAATTGGAGGGACATCCCAAAATAGTAATGGTAAAGAAATGAGAGGGACGGAGGGAGTACTAAATAGTGACAATTCATTTATGCATTTGACAATCCTATACACGTCAATCTCGAATATTATCTGAAAACTTGGACCCATTCAAAAACTAACCCAAGTCGAATCTCAGAAGTATTCAAATATTTCAGTTCTTTATATATATATATATATATTAGGTTCACGTTCACCTGTGCTTAACTGACACCCTCACGGTTTCAGATAGTTAAATTATGTTGGAGCTTCATATACCAAGTAGTTGATAAAAGCTTTAATAGAAGAAGTTCTATTAGAGAAATTTTAGAACTCGCACTACAAGAAAGTTAGGCTATTTTCGACTGAATATTTTCGATTGCGGCTAATTTCGACCTTATATGGTCGAATTTAACTGGGCGGCTAATTTCTACATCAATCGGTCGAATTTAATGACGGTCGAAAATAAATGGTCAAAATTAGTAATATTTTCGACCGGATTTTCAAATCGGTCGAATTTGTACCCGCCAAAAGTAAGCGGGAAAATTCCCACCAATTTAAAAAATAAATTCGACCATATTCGGTCGAATGTCAAAATTGGGGGTGGGCGGGAAAAATACCTCCAAAAGTTAGTAGAAGTTTTCGATGGGAAATGGTTGAATTTAATATGTTCCACTCAGATCGGTCGAATTTAATAAATTCGACCATATTTAGTGGAATATTGGTTTTGGACCATATTCGGTCGAAACTAGGTTTGCTAAATTCGATCGTAACTGGTCAAATTTAGCCGCGTCCATTTGGAAACCCTACTCCCTCTTTGCTTTTCGGTCGTTGTATTGTTTGTCTCTTCCCCATTCTCACCATTTCTTTTCTTGTTTCACCATTTTTGCTTCATGTGCTACTCCTAAATTATCAAGTAAGTGTTCTTTAAGTTCTTAATCATGTAAATATTGTTATTTATGTTCCGATTAGTGTGATTATGATAATTTTGCATATATTCATGTTAAAATAAATTTTAGTGATTTGAATTTGTTCCTAAATGTAATTTGATTAATTGTTTTTAGGTTATATCTATGTTGGTCACAATAATGTGGTTACGAGTGAAATGTTTTATTTCGAATTTGCATTGTTAGTAGTTGTTAACAATTATATTGGTGATTCATTTTTATTTTCTAGACTTGCATTTGCCTTATGTCATTGTTTACATATTATGTAGATGGCATCCGATCGTAATTGGATTGGTCATAGTCGATATAATGAGGCAAAGTATTTAACGCAAGAATATAAAGTTGGTGTGGATAATTTCATTAGATTTGCTATAGAACATATGCAAGAAGAAGACAATGGCCTTATAAGATGTCCGTGTAAAACTTGTGGAAATTCTTTCTATAAGAATCCTAGTACCGTGAAACTCGATTTGTATAGACATGGTATCATGCAATGGTACACTCGATGGGATTGTCATGGTGAGAAAGATATGCCAAGGGTCGAAATTGGAACGAGTTCTGCTAATATTAATTACAGAGATGATGTAATGTATGATGCAAATGATGATGATTTTCAGGATTGTGAGGATTTTGAAGAAGGACCAAATGCAACAGCAAAAGAGTTTTATAGAAACGTGAGGATTGCTTCTGAACCAATTTATCCAGGCAATGTCAATTTCATAACATTTGAGTTCGTAATAGAGTTGCTTGATTGGAAAAATAAGCATAATTGCAGTAATAATGCATTTGATGAGCTGCTTCATCTCATTGGATTAGTATTGCCCGATGATCATAAATTGCCTGAGAAGTACTACACCATGCAAAAGATGATTAAGGGACTGAATATGCAGTATGAAAAGATTGATGCTTGTAAGAATGATTGAATGTTGTTCTAAAGGAAAACGAGAATAAAACACATTGTGATATATGCAAAGGGGACCGATACAAAGTTCAAAAAGATCCAAAAAACAAAAGATCCCACGAAAGATATTGTGGTACTTTCCCATTACCATGAGATTGCAGCGTTTATACATGGCCGAGAAGGCTGCAAAATGTATGAGATGGCACCATGATAGAGTTGTAGTTGAAGGCCAACTAAGTCACCCAGCAGATGGAGATGAATGGAAGCAATTTGATCGTAGATTTCCAATTTTTGCAAAGGAGATTTGGAATGTTAAACTTGGACTTTCAGCTGATGGATTTGACCCCTTTCGTGATGTACACGCTAGAAAGTATACAGTATGGCCTGTGGTGGTCTTTGTGTACAACCTTCCCCCATCTATGTGTACTAAGGCTCCATACATGTTCATGCCCCATCTTATCCCTGGGCCGACAGATCCAACAAAAGACTTTCATGTTTATCTTAGGCCTCTAATTGATGAATTGAAAACTTTGTGGCATACAGGGGTTGAAACATATGACAGGTTCTCACGTACAAATTTTATGATGAAGGCGATGGTTTTGTGGACAGTTAGTGACTTTCCTGCACTTGCCATGCTTAGTGGATGGTCAACAAAGGGTAAGTTATCATGTCCAATTTGCATGGGAGAGGTGAAAGCTAAACAACTCAAACATGGTGGTAAACCTACTTTTTATGGCACTGCTCGGTATTTTTTGGAACTAGATGATCCCCTAAGAAGGAGTACAAGGTTTGGAAGTGTTGAGACACGATCAATCTGTGCTAGACATTCTGGAGTGATTGCAAAGATTATGTGTGAACAGATACAGTTTCCCCACCGGGAAAGTCATCGAACAGAAAACCGAAGGATTATGGCATGACACATAACTGGACTCACTTTTCTCCATTTTTTGAGCTTCCATATTGGGAGACACTAAGCCTTCGTCACAACATTGATATTATGCACACTGAAAAGAATGTCTTTGCCAACATATTCTACACAATCCTTGATGATTCAAATAAGTCTAAAGATAACACTAAATCAAGAAAGGATTGTGAAGAATTAGGTGTACATCGTGAGCTGTGGATTCAAGGTGTTGACACGAAACCACATGCACTATACGTGCTTTCAAGGGAATAAATTCAGAAGTTGTTCAAGTGGATTGAAGCATTGAAACTTCCAGATGGGTTTGCCTCAAACATATCTAGGTTTGTGAATTGGAAGAATAATTGCATTTGGGGGATGAAATCACATGACGATCATGTTTTCATGCAAAAGTTGTTGCCTGTCGTTTGTCATGACTTACTTCCGAAACATGTAGCTGATCCTATTATTGAGTTATGCAACTTCTTTCAAGATTTATGCTCCTCTAATCTCAATACTCGGATTTGGAAAAAATGGACAAAGTATAGTGAGGATAATGTCCAAACTTGAAACCGTTTTTATTCCTGGTTTTTTTGATCCGATGGGCGCATTTGCCACTACATTTAGCTACCGAGGCTAAGTTAGGTGGAACGGCAAATTGGCGGTGGATGTATTTTGTTGAAAGATACTTGCATAACTTGAAATTGAAAGTGGGAAGTAAAGCTCAAGCCGAGGGTTCAATGGTACAATGCTACATTGAGGAGGAATGTGTTCACTTTTGCACGTTGTATTTCGATTCCAAACCTGAAATACTACGTCGAAACGAGGCACCTTAAAAGATTTATGATACCGATTTGTTAGAAGTTTACACGTATCCAACACATCCTTTTCTACGGAGTAAAGATAGAATCTTGAGTAATGATGAACATGGGCTTGTGACATACTATGTGCTTATTTATTCGCCGGAAGTTGGAAAGTACTTACGGTAAAAACTTTTCTATACCATTTTGATTTTACAAATTTAATTTACAATTTCAAATTTATTTTTGTTCAACTTAAATATGTAGTGGGTTCCAAAAATTGGTACAACAACATTACCCCCATCTCAACGATGCCGAAAAAGAACAAGTTCAAAAAGAACAATTTAAAGATTGGTTTGAAAGAAGGGTATGTGCTCACACTTTTGCTTGTATAATTTATTTGACACATTCATGTATTATATTATGTTTTTCATATATTTTTTAGGTGCAAGATGATGAAAGGCTCAAGAACAAATTTATAGACCTAATAAGAGGTCCGATGTATAAAGTGGAGTCTTATAAAGGGTGCAAGTGTAATGGTTACAAATTTATTAGCATAAATGTTAATGAGCTCACTTCACCAAATTCCGGCATAGTTGTCATTGGTGAGAAATTTACTTTATTTTTAATATTGAAGTCATGTTTTTTTCATTTATTATTTGCATCCAAATTTAATACATTTGTAATTGTAGGGACTTTTTACAAAGAAAGTTATGAAAACTATTATGGAAGAGTGGAGGAAGTTTTAAAACTCCTCTATCACAACGGCATCAAGTTATCCTCTTCAAATGCCATTGGTTTGATCACACGACACATGTTAAAGTTGATAGACACCGGATGACTACCGTGGACGTCAAATCAAAGCTAAATGCCGAAGACGTGTTTGTGTTGGCTAGCCAAGCCCATCAAGTGTATTATGCACCAAACATTTCAGATGCAAAATCATCTTGGTACACGGTTCTAACAACAAAGAGTCGAGAAGTTGATGAAATCGTGTCAACCAAAGAAAAGACCAAAATCAACGACGATGCTTTACAAAATGAAGTGTTGAATGCAAATAATTACAAATGTATTAAATTTGGATCATCCTTCATCCTTCATCCCCAAACCACGATGGGAGAAGGATACAATTACAGTACAAATGTATTAAATTTGGATGCAAATAATAAATTTGAAATGTTTTAAAATGTATTAAAATGCCTTTAAATATTTACAAATGTATTAAAATGTTTTAATATTTGAAATGCCTTTAAATATGTTTTATTTATAATATTTTTGTTACGAAAATTTGGATCAAGTATGAATTTTTAGATATAAGAATTCCTAGCTAGCTATGACTTATGAACCCAGTAATTGCGTATAGTTCCGGAACTAGCCTATGATACCTTACTAGGACGTTCTTTTTATGATGCCTTCGGGAGTGCACATGCACTTTATGACACCTTAATAAGGGGCGCATTATTGACAGATACGAACTTATGAAACTGTGTCACCAGGTATTTATGACCTTAGCGAACTGTGGAAATTATTTTACGTTTTTGAGTTTTTGATTCTGGAAATATGATTTACGAACTATGAAATTGTGAACTTTGATTTATGAAAATTTGTAAAATATTTTGTGAAACTTACTTGATCCACTGGTTAGTTTGATTAGTTTTCTTGCTGGGCTGTGTAGCTCATTTTTTTATGAATTTTCAGGTACTAGCTGCGAGTATGGCATTTGGATGGGATTAGAGTCGAACCAGTGTCACTTAATAATGTTCTAGTTTCTAGCTGTTTTATTTGAGGAGCTGCGTCTCTATGAATTTTTGTTTTACATTGGATTATTTTATGTAATACCATTTCTGGATTTTATAATATTTTTATGATATTTTGGGATTTCATTTTACGAGTTTATTAAATTTGAATTTTGTTCAACAATTTAATTGAATGATAATAGTCCGAAAAGTCGGGTTGTTACAGTTACATCGTGTTACCACTTAGCAGAGTCCTGTGTTTTTAATAAACAGTCCTCGGGTCAAATCCCGAGCCTTTTTCGAAAATCGGGTCGAGTCCCGATCACGAATCAGAAATAAGCCAAAGCAAATTGGCCCAAATGCAGGCAACTTGGGTAGTCCACAAGCCCACCACAGGCCCCCAAAAGATCATGATTTGTTGGTGCAATTAGTAGTAGTACTTTGCCTTATAAACTGAACAGAAGTCCCAAATTTCCTCGATGTGCTGGTGTGTTACAAAAAAATACTGATAAGTAAATTGTTTATGGTAATTGGTTTAAAATTTATTTAAAATTTAAATGGGTTGAATCTAGCCTTTTTTTTATACTTGATTAATTTAAAAGTTGATGTATCTTAAATTTTAAATGCGCATTTAGAATAGTATGGTAAATATTTTAAAATTTTTTAATTCAATAATAATTGATTTATTCAAATTTGATTGCAGTTTAAAATCGTATATCGAGTATTTGATATTAAATACTATATTATATAATATAGATGAAATCGACCCATGTATCATTATAATATATTGGTATTAAAATCAATTAATAAATACACAATTATGGAAAATGGTTCTATACATAGAGAGGGACACAAAGAACAAATGTGCCAGCATATAATAATATAATTGTGATTGATTTTAAATTAAAAATTGTGATTAATTAGTTAATAAGTATTTTTGAAAATTAATTAGTAACAGACAACTATATTACATTTATATATAATAACATAATTTTGGTCACTATATCGTCAAAATAGTCTCAACCGTCGAATATAATAATTATAAAAATAGGTGATCAAAATTTTATCATATTAAAAAGAAAATTATAATCTAAAAAGGATATAATTATATTAGAATTGAATTTAAAAAGAAAATTATAACGTGAATAAGATATAATTACAAAGGTTAAATCAGAATTGAATTTTATTTATTTCATTCATTAATATTATAAAAAGTTCTTATTTATTATTTGGACACTATATTGAGATCTAGAAATCAGATTTGAATGATTTTATAGCCCACGCGAAACACATGAAATTTTCTTTAATTTTGTGACGATTTAACAAACATTATCCAAATGGAAACACTCATAATCTTAAGATAAAATATAATTACGAATTTTTACATTAATCCTATTCAATGTAGAAGACCTACATTGATAATCTTATTCAATGTTGAAAACCTAATTATATATGATTTAAACCATTGACAAACACTTTTTCGTATTTCAATATAAATATACTTTAGTTTGCATGTTAAAATATAAAGTGTTTTTTATGCTCTAGCTATCCAACATTTTTCATCTATTTATTTTAAGATCTAACGGTTTTCATTTACTTTGTCGTACATAGGACTAAACTGTTGACTACCAAAGTTTTGAACAAAATTCATCTTACACTTATTTATAGAACGGTATTTGATTGTTAGTACAACTATCTTCAAATAATAAGAAGGTAGGGGTGATGGTGTAGCTCATGTGGTAAATGAGGACTATGCCTTGTCGAACCACCAAGGTTCGATTCTCCCCTACCGCATGTATCAGAACAGATACTAAAAATAATAGAATCACTGTGGCAAAAAAAAAAAGAAGGTTATTTTGATAATCAAAACGAAATATAAGTAGATTTCCTACATCGAATAAAATTTTTAACGTAAAAAATTATCAACTTCTTCTCTCTTTTGTTTTTGGTAGTTTTATTTGTAATATAATTGTAAACCATCACTAAATTAATGATTGCTTTGTTAATTTCATGTGGACTGTAAAATCGTCTAAATCAAGTTTTAAGAATTTAAGATAAAACACATAGTAAATTATTTAAACTAATAAAAATAAATATTAAGAAAATTAATATAATTATAAATATTAGAAATTAAAGGAACCGTGCGTAGCACGGGTTATAAGCTAGTATTATAAATATGATTGTATACTTTAAAAATATGTAATTTATGCATGTACTAAATAAAAAAAATTGTATTTCAATTTTTTTTTTAAAGTAATCACGATTAGTAAATTAGGATGAGAATGATGTTATTAATTTAATTTAATGGTAAATTCTGATAGGCTCTTATATATATTTATGAAAACTAATAATATAGAATAATTTAATTATGATTAATTGTAAATCAAAAGTGTGAAGAATTAATATTGCGAAATCGCTTAATATTATATATTTGTATAATCCTGATTGATTTTAATTTAAAATATTAATAAATATTTTTCACATTAAAAAAATATGTAATATATGGATATGTTGAAATAAGTAACTAATATATTTAAATTAGAATTGTTAATTAACCATGATTAATATAATAGGATGATAATGGTAAATAAGGAAAACTTTTAATATAATATGATTGGTCTAAAATTTAGGAATGATCTATAATAAATCTTAAAATAATTCATAATTTTTTTATTGGCTAATATATGTATTAACATATTCATATTAAATTAATTCTTAACAAAATCAATTTATGATCTGTAAACCCCTGATCTTTGCTATTAATATTCTGCCATTCTGGGGTTACCCTATTTTTTTTTTGTGGGGAATGATATATTTCATTCATGAAAAGAAACAGATGATACATCTGAAAAGATAATAAAAGCTCATTATCTAGCCGAAAGGTATGCTTAGCCAATCTATGGGTCTAACGACCCAATAGAAAGAGATTCCCCCGGAAGTTAGATAATATCACCTTTATATCCACAAAAAAAGGCCTCGTTAAAAAACCCCACAAGAGAAAAACCCTATGGGAAAAAAACTCAAGCGGGGAAAAAGAGAACTCTACTAAAATAAATGAGTACATCATTTCACAAAAGCATATAAATCAAAAGATTAGGAACTTCTTGATTCTTCAACTTGATTCTTCCACTATGGTAAACCATAAACCCGTCTTCATCCATCTTCTCACACTTCTTCCCACCAAAATAGGTATCTTGTTGATTCCCTAAAATCCAAAATTCTGCCATTATCCATCTTCTCTTTACACTTCTTTCCACCCACGAAAACTGAAAATATAAACACAATAGATAAAACTATGTCAAAAAACCATTAATTGCATATATATTAAAAAATTATTATACTCAGTATACATAATGAAGTTGAACAATTTTTATATATCTAACCAAAGGGGTCCCCTATGGTTAGATATATAAAATATCAAATTTTCGTACAAGTTCTACTATAAAGTCATCTAAAATGACTTTATACAAGCCAACAAAAATGGCACAACTGCCTGCTAAAGGTGCAAAATATACGCCATCAATCATGACCACCCATAAATGGTACAAAACTTGATTACTACCCATAAATGGTACAAAAACTTAATTACATAAAAGGTAAAAAACTTGATTAATAAAAGCATGCAACATAAAAAGTGGAAAATTTTATATGATATTAAAGTATGAAAATTCATTAATACCTAGAATAAAGCCCGATTTATGGTACTTAAACCATGAGTCTTAAAAACTCCCTAATAAGCTCAATATAAGATCCAAAATTATGGGCAAACTTGTTAAACAAAATCACCTTTATCACTAATCCCTTAAAAGAAGCAATTATAATTAATAGCTTTTGACCACACCTCCAAATACATTAATTAACCGTTTAAGAAAGTTACCTAATCTAACTTTTTATTCAATGAGACCAATAAATTTCTTAGGAACATCCTTACCAATTTACATGATAAAGTACTTTCTTAACACTGAACAAACCCCGGAATATAACTGTGAATGTAAAAATTGTAAATTATCCAAAGCAAACCAGCAAAATCAAAGATCCGAAAAAGGACACTAAAACACTCCGAAAAGAACTAATAATACTCCTTATGCCTCAGACAACGAAATCAGAATATAAATGAATCCAGATTTGCACAAAAAGACTAATGATTCCATCAACTAATTCAACAAATGAACAAGCTATTATTATGTAATCCCAAAATCATACATCACTTTTGAGTTTTTATGAATTAGCAATAACAGACTATGATATATAAACAATTTTAAACTCAAATTAAATTAATTAATTGTGATAAAATATACAATAAATGAATAATTAGATAAAAAAGAGAAACAACTTACAAGGGGAGATAGTAATCAGAAAATAGAGATCGGAGCGGTAACACACACCTGTAACACCGAGAGAGAGAGGAGAGAGATAGGAGAGAAAGATAGAGAGAGAGGGAAAGAGAGGGAAGGGGGTTACCCTATTAGAACCCTTCACTATCCTAACATTAAAGTATCCATCATGACTGTGAACCACATCACTTAGAATTAATTTTGTTCATTATATTTTATCAACACATGTTCAAGACATGTACTCTCAAGCTAGTTCCTGCGTCAGGACCCCAGTTGGTGACGCACGTTACTTCCCTGTTGAGATTGGGCTTCACCAAGGGTCGGCCCTTAGTCCTCTTCTTTTCGCCCTTATCCTGGATGTCATGTCGCGAGGGATTCAAGATGCTGTTCCTTGGTGCATGCTCTTCGCCGATGATATCGTGCTAGTGGCGGAATCGAGGGGGAGGTGAACGAGAAGTTGGAGTTATGGAGATCCACTTTGGAGCCCCAAGGCTTGCGTGTGAGCAGGTCTAAAACCGAATATCTCTGGTGTAACTTCAGTGGTGAGGCCATCGAGGAAGGGGTGGAGGTAAGGATTGAAGATCAGATCGTACCCCGTACGGATAAGTTCAAGTATTTGGGTTCGATCATCCAGAAGGAAGGTGAGATTGAAGAGGATGTCACGCATCGTATCAAGGCGGGGTGGCTAAGGTGGAGGGCAGCGTCAGGGGTGATGTGCGATAAGAAAGTCCCGTTAAAATTGAAAGGGAAGTTCTATAGAGCGGCAATCCGTCCGGCAATGTTATATGGTTCAGAGTGTTGGGGGCGAAGAAGGCCCTCGAGAGCAAGTTGGAAGCAGCTGAAATGAGGATGCTGCGGGGGTCCTGTGGCCGCACGATGTTAGAAAGAATCCCGAATGTGGTTTTCGGGAGCGAGTTGGAGGTGGCGCCTCTTTCTGCGAAAGTTAGGGAAGGGAGGTTGAGATGATTCAGCCACGTCCGTAGGAGGCTGCCGGAAGCCCCGGTGAGAAGGGTCGAGAGTCTTTCGGTTGTTGGGGTGAGAAGGAGAGGCAGACCGAGGAGGTCGTGGGAAGAGCAGCTTAGGTTGGATTTGAAGGCCTTAAACTTGAATGAGACCTTGACCGCTGATAGGAGTTCTTGGAGGCGCCAGATTAGAGTTGTGGATTCTCTTCTAGGGAGCGGCTCTGTTGTTGAGAGCCTCAGAGTTGGGTTTTCTCGGTTAGCGTTATTTTAGAAGTTTAGCTTTTCGTTTTCATATTGTCTTCTGTTTTCTGGTTTTGCAGATGCAGGGAGTTTGGACAGAGGTCATCCTAGTTGTGAGTGTTATGCAGAGTGGAGTCGACCTAAATCAGGAGAGGAGTACCCATTGACCGCTTAGGTAAGTCCCATGAGTTCCAAGCCATGGGCCCAGGTTCTGTTGAATACTTTCCCCATCCTTATCATCCTTGTTCATAATTCTCACTGTTTTGTTGTTCACTAAGCCCGGGGTCTTCACGGAAACAGTCTCTCTACTGTAAAAAGTAGGGGTATGGTCTGCGTACATCTTACCCTCCCCAGACCCTGCTTTGAGCGGGATATATTGGGTATGTTTGGTTTGGTTTTTTTTTTTTTGCATAAATGATAAATATGAACTTCAATGTGAAGATTTGTTATAAATTTTTAATGGAAACTAACTAAAAAAAAGCATTAATATATAGTAAAAAAAATCAACATTAACATATTTTTATATTATCAATTTGATTTGTAAGTTTAAAGTGCCTTCACAATTAACGAAAAATAATCAAGAAAGACTTGAAAGGAAATTAAAATAAATTAAACTTTTGATGTTTTCGTGTGAGAAGCAAGTAACGAAGGATTACAATTTCCGATAAACGTGTCTCTATTAAGAAAAAAAAAAGAAAAAAGAAAAGAAAACTTTCCGAATTTGTTCCTACACCTACAGTACATGTTTTGCTTGCTATATAATTAAATTATTTCAATCGGTTAATTATATTACATAATAAAAAATTGTAAAAAAGTGTATTGGTTGATTCATGGTTAACTTGTTACTTGTATGTGGTTAGTAATTTGGTTAAAATTTAATAGAAGGAAAGTTGAATAATGAATATAATTGGTCTAAAATTTAAGGATGAACTTGATTGTTCCTAACATAATTCCTCTTAGTTAAACTATAGGTAGACTAAGGTATTATAATAAAGTATTCCCCTGAAGTACTTTTCAATCATATAATATTAAGAAAAAGAGTTTACAACTTACAAAAAATCATGTCAATCATTTCTTTAAAATTTAATGTTAACATTCCACTTTATTTTGAAA
Source organism: Kitagawia praeruptora (assembly GCA_037693485.1). Lineage (NCBI taxonomy): Eukaryota > Viridiplantae > Streptophyta > Magnoliopsida > Apiales > Apiaceae > Kitagawia > Kitagawia praeruptora. The sequence goes on from CM075348.1 coordinate 63,829,110, forward strand.
AATTGTATCAAACTCTCATACATATTTTTATAATGTGATTTTAAACTTTTTTGTGTTTACACTTTGTTTCTTTCTATTGTATATCATCCCTAAATTCAAAAGTATAATGTGATTGAGACAATTTACAATATACAAATTCAACGGTGAATATGATTTATTGGGTATGTATCTTGATTCTAAAAACATGTATCTCGATTCAATATCATCTTTCTCTGATTGTTAGCAAGGTTTTCTTTTTCCATTTTTTCTCTTTTTCCATGCATTTTATTGATGTTTTAATCAATATCGTCTTCTCTGATTATTTTCTCTTTGTGTCAATGGCAAACAGTTCTAATGTGCATAGAAGGTGTTTGATTAAAGTTCTGTATGATTTAAAGTGTATTTTGTTTTAATTTTGATGTTCTTTGACATGCTTTGTTTTGCTTTTTTGCAGATTTGACGAGAGAAATCGGAGAAATGGCTTCATCCTGTTTTCTGTATTTTGTTTGGGGTTCTGAATTCATCGGGAGCTGCAAAAGGTCTTTAATCTAGAGTCAATTTTAAGCAAAAGGTCTTTAATCTAGAGTCAATTTCAATGTGTATATAATTCGTTGTGCTTATCTTTATTTGGTCAAATATCCAATTTTTGTTTATGATATACGTTTATTTATCTTTAAAGTGTTTGTTGCAGACTTTAAATTTATACACTTTTTCCTACAAATGGACGTATTGGGTTAGTATTTATATTGATCATATATCGATTGCTAAAGGTATGCGTCAGACCCATAAGGTATGTGTGAACTGAAGTGCCTACTCTTTCTATTGCACAGGTCTACGGTCTACTCAATTTTTTACCCAGATGATGATTTTAAACTTTAAATTTAACATGCTGAATCATGTTGTACACATATCTCCTTCTCTGGCTTAACGCATCCTCTCAATATGTACTTGCCAAGAGATATTTCATAAACTATTGTGTGGATCCTTAATTAAGGATCTAATGTCAATATGTCATGAGCATCAATTTTCATCCACAATAGCAGACTACTCTTTTAGGTTGGTTTAAAATTGATCTATAATGCATAAATGATTGATGGATTACGACCTTGCTCAGTAAAAATAAGGTAAAAAAAATTGTTTCGTTCCTCTCACTCTATATCAACTATATAAATATATGAAATGCTTAATAAAGTTAAAAGTATTGTTAATGAATTTAATTCTGGTGTTATAGGTATCATTATTGACTGCAGTTCAGGTGTTAAAAGTATCCTTATTGAAGCACTAGACATGCAGAAGAAACATCGTTGTACATGGGAATAGCTTAGGCTGTTTAAAATTATAATGTTGTCAGGTATCGTCATTGTAAGCATTCTTATATATATTAATCAAGTTGTATATTTCTATTAAATAGACATCATATGGTGTTATATCAATTACTTTAATGCCACTTCCAACCGTTCTCGAGCCTCCAATTGTAAATAATTGAGAAAACAGGAGAATGAGAATGAATTGCCAGTTTCACAACTCTCAAGAACAGTATGACTTTAATGTTAAGACATGGTATTATTTTCCACAGAGATGATTTTCAGTCATAGTGGTTCAAAATACTGTTCTCATCAACTGAATGGAATATACTGTATCCAATTAGAGGAAACTGTTAAACTTCCTGGTATTCAAATTCTTACTTGATTTTCTTTTATCACATTATGATCCATTTTCAATTATCTATAATCAAGTCAACACAATCTTTTCATTTAATACGTAATAAGAATTTGAAATTCAAATTACTTATTTAATACACAATCTTCCCAATTAATTTAAAATCTTGCATGATTTTCTCTTATCATATTATGAACCATTTTCAATTATCAATAATCAAGTCAACACAATCTTTTCATTTAATACGTAATAAGAACTTTAAATTCAAATTACTTATTTAATACACATTAATCTTCCCAATTAATTGGAAATCTTGCTTGATTTTCTCTTATCAGTTTCTTCCCATATATTTGCAAATAATTTTAAATTTATAATTATTCATTTATGGAAACTATAACTCATTCATATAGTATCAATCAGCATTAATTATTCATATATCTATATTTCATTTTCTTTTTCAAAATTTCCTTTTTGACTGTTTCAAAATCTTAAATTTAAATGTTTTTTTTAGGATCAAATAGATTTGTTGGCCCAATTTTCTAATTGGTTTTTTAGGATTTTCAAATTTAAGGAATAGAAATAACAAAATTTTGAAAGTGCAATTCTAAAGAGGCTAATAGAGCTGAATTTATACTTTTTTATATACATTGTTGCAGTTAGTGAAATATGAGATATAATAATTTTTCGTAATTGATTGATATTTTTTAGTTAAAATTTTTAATTTTACAATATTTAAATTCCAAGTCTTCGTTGTTAAGAGACGGGGGAGAAATCTTGAACTAAATTTATAATTTTTTTTTATAAACATCTATGCAATTAGTGGAATAGGAGATATGATACCTTTTCATAATCAATATTTATATTTTGTTGCAATTTTTAATTTTACAATATCTAAATTGCGAGCCATCGCCGTTAGGCGATGGCGAGAAGCCTTGAACTGAATTTATAAATTTTTATTATAGACATCTATGCAGTTAATGGAATATGAGATATGATACCTTCTCATAATCGATTTGAGTTTTTTAGTTACAATATCTAAATTAAGGGCGACGACGAGAAAACTTAAACCAAATCTTTATATAAACTTATTAAATACATTTATGCCGTCATGAAATATCTGAAATTACTTTTTCATAATTGAATTTGTATTTTTTAGTTGTAATTTAAAGTTTCAAAATGTTTAAAATGCGAGAATTCGCCGTTAGGCGACGACGAGAAACTCTGAACGGAATCTTATATAAATGTTTGTATACATTTATGTGATTACTGAAATATCTAATATGCTATCTTTTTATAATTAGAATAGGAGTTATGTATTTAACATGATTACAATTTAACATATTTTTTCATTTCTTTTAAATTTAAATTAAAATGTTTTGTTAAACTATTTTTTTCTAATTTTTAATCGCATGCATATCGTAAGTTATCATTGATAATAAGACTATAAATTGATAATATTGTGAAATCTTGAATTGAATTTATATTTTTTTATAAACATCAATGCAATTAGTGAAATATGAGATATGATATCTTTTCATAATCGATTTTTATATTTTGTTGCAATTTTTAATTTTACAATATCTAAATTGCGAGCCATCGCTGTTAGGCGATGACAAAATTAATTTGTTACACTTTTAAATATCTTATCTTCCTTTTAAAAGATTTAAAAATTGTTTACGATATATATACGGTACATATGCTTATGCTCATTGATTTTGCAATCATTGGGATATTATAATAAAGTTAATTATATCAAATTTATGAATAGAATTGCAACAATCAATTACTTGCATAGTTTAAGCTCTAAAAATATCTTATCTTCCAATTTAAAGATTTCAAAAATTGTGACAATATATATAAAATATATATGGTTATGCTCATTAATTTTGCAATCATTGGAAGAATATGATAGATGTTTAATATTGTAATAATACTGAATTGGTGATATCATATTTGTGTGAATAAAATCACAAAAATCAATTACTTGCATAAATTAATGATTATTGTATATATATTATCTTCCAATGTTACTTTACATATCAACTAATAGGATACTAATAGAATATTAGGCAATCATATTTTACCCATCGATTCAAACACAGATGACAGAACCATTGCAAATCAGCCGAATTTGGAACTCCCAATAATTTGTTATTGGCAAGTACTAGAGTTACCAAACATAAGGGTAAATATTTGTTATGCCATAATTGAGATTAAAAAAAATGTTATTAAATTGTTATTAAGTTATAAATTTAACCAAATTTACACCTCATTATTTTGCAGATAAATTTGAGATTTGCAATCTCCCTTATTCTAGGATTTATATTAACCTTGACTATCTTGATGTTTATTATTTCAAGAAGAGGTATTTTAAAAAAATGAATATTTGATTTACACACATAGTAAATCGTCTTTCATTTTAATATATGATAGAAATTAACACTTGATTGTTTTTTAGGTTGATTAATGAAGGATATCAACCTCCTCCGTTCTTTGAGGAATGAACGGAATGAATCATTGAGTCTGCAAACATTCAAAAACTTCCTACATCTACGTCTACAAAAGTTTTATCTATCTTTGATATCTTAAGACATGTAATAATTAGAAGTTTATTTCTAAGTATTTTGTTGATCTTTATTAGTAATGAATAATTAGTAATGGTTGCAATATTATCTCTTTTTAAGTTTTTATTCAAAAACATTATTTCTATCCATCAAATGTTTTGTAATGAACATGTAATTATGATAGTCGACCAGTGTTAATGGTTAATTGTTTAATTAATAAAGTAAAAAAAAATTAAAAAAAAGACCCGTGTGCGTAGCACGGGCCTGAATGCTAATACATTGTAAACGCAACTATTACGATGCGTTTACTTGGCATACTATTTTTTTCAAAACCTTCGCTTCAACTAAATTACGTTCATACTGTATAAATTACATAGACTCTTTCATTAAACATATATTTTAGAATAAACAATAATTTGTTCTAAAAAAAATTGTCAGCCCGTGCGCGCAAGCGCGGGCAAAAAAGACTAGTTTGTTATAAATTTTTAATGGAAACTAACTAAAAAAAAGCATTAATATATAGTAAAAAAAATCAACATTAACATATTTTTATATTATCAATTTGATTTGTAAGTTTAAAGTGCCTTCACAATTAACGAAAAATAATCAAGAAAGACTTGAAAGGAAATTAAAATAAATTAAACTTTTGATGTTTTCGTGTGAGAAGCAAGTAACGAAGGATTACAATTTCCGATAAACGTGTCTCTATTAAGAAAAAAAAAAAGAAAAAAGAAAAGAAAACTTTCCGAATTTGTTCCTACACCTACATTACATGTTTTGCTTGCTATATAATTAAATTATTTCAATCGGTTAATTATATTACATAATAAAAAATTGTAAAAAAGTGTATTGGTTGATTCATGGTTAACTTGTATGTGGTTAGTAATTTGGTTAAAATTTAATAGAAGGAAAGTTGAATAATGAATATAATTGGTCTAAAATTTAAGGATGAACTTGATTGTTCCTAACATAATTCCTCTTAGTTAAACTATAGGTAGACTAAGGTATTATAATAAAGTATTCCCCTGAAGTACTTTTCAATCATATAATATTAAGAAAAAGAGTTTACAACTTACAAAAAATCATGTCAATCATTTCTTTAAAATTTAATGTTAACATTCCACTTTATTTTGAAAAATTGTATCAAACTCTCATACATATTTTTATAATGTGATTTTAAACTTTTTTGTGTTTACACTTTGTTTCTTTCTATTGTATATCATCCCTAAATTCAAAAGTATACTTGTGTCACTTGTGTCTATCCATACATGCTAACTTGAGAGTGAAACGACTTACAAATTTTCAGGGCCACGAGTGAAGCTATCTTAAAACATGAAGAGAACTTCCCCAAAAGCGCACTTCACTATTTCGAATTCGGCGAAAAGAAACTGCACAACGTGCCATTATTGTGGAAAAATATTATGGATATGATCAACTATCACATTACTTGTTCATGACGAAGAAGAAATTTAGAATCGCACTAAAGTGGATTTAGAGTTGACAACAACCACCAATTGAGAAAGGCAAAAGTTATAGGGTTTTAACTTCAAAGTTGTGATTTAGTTCAAGCTTTTAAAGTCCAAGGACAATTGTCATTCGTAAAAGTAAAAGAATTTTTCCTAAAAATTGGGAAAGCCATTCAAGGACTAAATTTCTGAAAATCTGTGTCTTATTATACATAGGAAATCATATTTAAGCACATTTATTCTAATTCAATCACTATCAATCAATTTATTTGTTAGATGCATGTCAAGTCATTGATGCATAGAGCCAAACAAAGATTAATGTGAAAGTAATTCGTAAAACTAATTAGCTCTTGTTACGTGCAATTTCTAAATTGATGTAAAAAAGTTCCTAAAAAATCACTCAAACATTTAGTGTTATATATATATTTTTTTAATTTTGAAAAAACACACAATATTTTTTATTCAACTTAAACTTTTCTCTAATAAAATTATGCTCCAAACAAGATTATTCCATGACTCTTTTAAATAGGTTCGTTTAAACTAAACGAGCTGGCTCAGCTCAACTCGTGGAATTATAAAACGAGTTGATTTTGGGTAGAAGATTATGCTTGTTTAGTTAAACGAGCCGGTTTGACTCATAAAAAAAAAAAATTGGCTCAAATTAATACGCGGTTCGAACTCTTGGACTCAACTCGAATTAAAACCCTAAAAGCAAGCATTGGTTTTTAAACAAGGCATCAGATTTCACCGCAAACAATCAAGAAATATGGCACATGCATAATAAGATTGTGAACAATCTAGATTTCGGTTTTAAGTCTGTACGTATTTCTTAATTATGCATTGGCTTTATCCCATTAACTTGTGTTGCAAGTGTTATAATTTTAATGTGAATTATTTTAACTAATATATATTTATCAGGGAGTGTTTGCAACGCATGCATTAAATAGAGAGAGCTTCTTTTTGTAGCTTATTTGTATACATTTATTTTTAGAATATTTGGGTCAATTAGTTTAAGTAATTTTTGTCGAGGTTAATTGTATAACGAGCTTATTTTATTTCATGATATAACGTGTCTAGATATTCAACTTTGTTACAAATTACTAGCTATATTACTAACATTAATTGCTAGAGAAATAGAGCACAAAGATAAAGAAAAACAGTATAGAAAGAGTGCTGCTTGGTGCATTTCACTTTTTCGAGGATGTGGATATTTATAGCAAAGCAAAGAACAAGAGCATTAAATGAAATGTGAAAATTTCTACTCCTAATTCTACCTTAGTATTTAACCATTGACAAATAAAAATCAATTTACAACACTCCCCTTTGATTATTATTATAGAATGAATCATAGACTGCCTTGTTAAAATTCTTTCAAAGAAAAATCCAGTGAGATAAAAACTTTGATGAATGAAAAAGAGTAGAATCTCCCCTTGGAAGAAAACTAATCATTCATTGAAGTTTTGTAGCAACATGTCCTTGAGTCGACGTATTCCAATGTTATGTCGTAGTTTCCTGAATGTTGAATTCGGTAATGATTTTGTGAATAAGTCTGCAAGGTTGTCACATGACCGAATTTGTTGTACATCAATTTCACCATTATTTTGAAGTTCATGAGTGTAGAAGAATTTTGGTGAAATATGCTTCATTCTGTCTCCTTTGATATATCCCTCCTTGAGTTGATCAATACATGCAGTGTTATTTTCAAACATAACAGTGGGACTTCTCGTGATGTCCGGTAATCCACATGATTCTTGAATATTCTTGATGTTAGACTGCAACCAAACACACTCTCTACTGGCTTCATGAATTGCAATTAATTCTGAGTGATTTGATGAGATTGCCACTATAGTTTGCTTTGTGGATGTACCGCAATATGTAAATACATATCCAATTTGTGATTTGCCAAAATGAGGATATGACAAATATCCAGCGTCTGCATATCTAATCAACTGAGATGTCGAGTTTTTCGGGAAGAATAACCCAAAATCAAATGTTCCACGATGATAATAGAATATGTGTTTGATCTCATTCCATTGTCTATCCATCGTAGTAGAGCTAAACCTAGCCAATAAATTCACAGCAAATGCAATGTCTTGCCTTGTATTATTCGCAAGATACATAAGTGCACCAATTGCACCAAGAGATGGAATTTCAGGACCAAGAACATCTTCATCATCTTCTCGTGGTCGAAATTGATCTTTATCAGGTTCTAATGATCTAACCACCATTGGAGTGGTCAAAGGATGAGATTTATCCATGTAAAATCTCCTCTTAATAACTTTTTTGTATACGTGGATTGGTGGAGGAAAATTTTTGATGACAAGTGCTTGACTTATATATACCAAGATAATTTTTTGTCCTTCCAAGATCTTTCATTTCAAATTCTGTTTTTAGATATATGACAACATCATCAATTTCTGTTGCTATTTCTACAAGATTTAAATCATCCATATGTACAACAATGATCACAAAACCAGATTGTGATTTCTTGATAAAAACGCATAGACAAATCTAATTCTAATTTACCCATTCTTTTGCAAATAATGACTAAGTCTGTTATACCACATACGACCAGATTGTTTCAGTCCATACAATGATCGTTGAAGTTTAATGCAGTATATATGACGAGGTTTCTTGAACTCATCCATTTTCAACCCTTATGGGATTTTCATAAAAATTTCACTATCAAGTGAACTATATAGGTATGTAGTAAAGACGTCCATAAGACGTGTTTCTAGTTTTTCATTAGATGTCATACCTAATATGAAATGAAAAGTAATTCCATCCATTACTAGCGAGTATATCTCTTGATAATCACTACCTGGTCTTTGAGAAAACCCTAGAGTCACAAGCCGGGCTTTGTATCTCATTCATTTCATTTCATTTTCTTATAATTACCCATTTCTTTCCTACAAGGTTCACACCAATTAATGTTTGGACAACAGGTCCATATACTTCTCTTTTACGCAATAAATTTAATTCTGTTTGAATTGTGTCTTTCCATTTTAGCCATCTTTTCTTTGACGAAATTCATCCACACTTTGTAGTTCAGGATCAGAACTTATATCGACATCCAATGCCGCAAAATACACAAATATATCATCGATTATGGCTTTACTTCAATCCCATAATTTCATAACATGCACATAATTTACTGAAATTTCATGATTACTTAATCCCTCATCTTTAGGGACTAGAATCTTAGGAGATAATACCACTTCAGGGGTATTTGCTACTTCTGGAGCATGTACCACGTCAGGCATTTGGTTTGTGATATTTTGCATATGAATAATTCTTTTAACTTCAATTTCACATTAATATGTGCGTGGATCTAGAAAATTTAATCCCATTGCATTCCATGTAATTTCAGGATTAACTTTATTCGAATATTTATCTCTCTCTAAGGGAGGAAACACAGACTCGTCAAAATGATAATCTGCATATCTTGCGGTAAATAAATCTCCCATCAGTGGTTCAAGATATCTAATTATAGATGTCGAATCAAAGCTAACGTAGATAACTATTCTTCTTTGAGCTCCCATCTTTGATCTCTGTGATGGAGCAATTGATATATATACAGCACCTCCAAAAATTTTGAAGTGAGAGATATTAGGAATTTAGCCAAGTACCAGTTGTAGTGGAGAATGTTTGTCATAGGTAGTTGGTCTAACCCTAATAATATTAGCAGCGTGAAGTATTTCATTACCCCAAACAGATGTAATTTTGCTTTCAACAATTGTGGTCATGAAATAAGTTGAAGTCTCACTAGTACAAAAATGACCTATTACGTCGCCTCTTTTACGTCGCACATAAAGAAAGGCGACGTATATTGTACTTTATACGTCGCATTTTCAAAAGAGCGACGTATATAATACATTTGAGATGACTTTATACGTCGGTTTAGAAGAAAGGCGTCGTATATTGTTCACATATACGTCGGTTTAGTTTTAACCGACGTATAAAATAACATTTTACGTCGGTCTTTGTAACCGTCGTATAAAGTTTTAGCACATATACGTCGGCTTTCAAGTTGTGCGACATATAAAACTTTTATTTATACGACGGCTTTCGTAAATCCGACGTATATTCTTATAAATAAATTTAAAAAAAATATTACTATTCGATACTTAATTAGAAGAATTGACAGTCAAATCCATTCTTCCCCAAATCAGTCATCTCCTCTTCGTTCTCTAAACTAAAAACCCCAACTCACTACCTGCAACTTAATTGGTTCGAATTTCTCAATACCTGCATTAATCGATCTTCTCGCTGCCTCTCTCCAGAATTTTCACTCGGTATTCTCTCTCTCTCTCTCTCTCCCTCTCTCTCTCTCTCTCTCTGCTAATACATAAATATATGTACTTAATTGTATGTATTTATGCTACTGTGATTAGTGAAGTTAGGGTTTCTTTTCTTGATTTGACTTTTTAGTTCTCAAGTTAGGTAAATTTAGGGTTCTTGCTCTAGGGAATCGTAATTAGGGTTATACAATTTTAATTTTTAGGGGTTTAAAGTTGTAAAGTTTTGATGTTTAGGAGTTGGGTGTTTGAATATGTGTTGTTTAATTTTTCTCCTTCTCTAGCTGTTAGAAGTACCTAGGACATTAATTAAGAAATTAATTAACTCTGATTGAACAAATTAACATTGCAAAACGTAAGGATAAAACAGAGGTGTACCTGGGTAAAACAGAGGTGTAACTGAATTATAAAATGTTTAAAATTTAATTAGGATTATGCATTGTATATGACCACTGTTCTTGTATAAATTATAGAAGTGAATTCCTTTCTTATGCAGATTTGATTTAGTTATATATTTCTTGAATACATCCATCTCGTTACTTGGTAATGTGCATATGAAATCCAAATTAATTGTTTGGATTAGTTTTGTTTTACCTTTACATACCACTTATACAATACCTCCCAACAACAACTTGTGCCTTGCAACACAAGTTGCAATTATGTCCACAATGGTTTGCTTCACAGGGGAAACATCTGTATGAAACTATCCAGAATATTTATTTTTTTTCCTGCACCGAATAAACATCTGTCCCCAAGTTTTACTTTCTTCTCATTTTCCAAAGTGATAGATGGATCGTGAGCATTTATAGCCAGGATCCTAAATTTAACTCTTACAAGGTCAATGTAAGTTATAACTACTAACTAGTACCAGGTAGTGAAAACACTGGTAAACTAGCAAACTCAAGGAGTCAAGGTGACATGGCTCAGTAAATATGGATATTAATGATGAAGGCAATATTCTCAATAAAATCAACATACCAAGCTTAAGAGACAGAACTAACTTAGGGAAAAGCCATATTGCAGGACTGATTTTGGCTCGTATTAATTAACTTGCATAAATATTGTTAAGGACATAAATTGTTTACAAGGCTAAGAACAATTTCTAAACAGTCCTATTCCCATGACCAGCACTTGGATAAGGCAGATTTAGCAAGCTAAATCTAAATTTAGTGACCTTTTAATTTTTAATGAACCATTTGATTTAGCAAGCTATAAAATTTAAATGTCTACTATACTAGGAGTTTGAGGAATCTCCATTATCTTTGCACTATTGTACTGATTTTACAATATTTCTTTGCTAAATTTTTCACCTTTTATACATCTAAGAATTTATTAGAGCTAATGTTTGAATATTTGGATGGCAAAGCATTTCACATTTGCAGTTTGTTTAGTGACCTTTTAATTTTTAATGAACCATTTGATTTAGCAAGCTATAAAATTTAAATGTCTACTGTACTAGGAGTCTGAGGAATCTCCATTATCTTTGCACTATTGTACTGATTTTACAATATTTCTTTGCTAAATTTTTCACCTTTTAAAAATGCTGACACGGACAGATTAATAATGAGAAAATGAGATACAGTATTGAGATATATCATCACTAGTGAGCAGTGACCTGGACTCGAAGAAAACTAAAAGCTGACACGGACAATACAAAGATATAATAACATTGTAAAAATACAGTTTTAATTTTTCAGTGATTTTAGATGCACTGGCTAATAGCAATCTGTAACAATGTATGTTAAAAGATGAGGGCAAGAATTACCATATCAACTAATAGAAAAATATAAAACCAGTGGGAGAGTTTTCTAAACAACTGGTGCTATTCTCATGACCAGCACTTGGATAAGGCAGAGACAATACAAATATCAAATATTTACTAGTGTTGGTGAATTGCAATTAAGGCAGGGTATTAATAAACCACAGAAATTGGTTTAACTAGGTGAGGTATAATCTCTAAATTGGAATAAGGAGCTATTATCTCCATTCTATAGAAACGAATTTATTGTCCAGAATCAAGTTACGATAGGAAAAACCACAAAGCAAAGGGACAGGAAACAATGTAGTATTCATCATACATCTAGGCAAGTAGGATATTAACAAACATTACACACATTAACAAAGTAGCATAGTAATATATTAGGATAACTGTGTGTAAAATTATTATTACAACCTCTGATGAGTTAACTGAACTTATTGATTTGTGTAAACTCGAATTATATCATTGATTTTTTTAAATATGCCAAGGGGTGTCCATGGCCAGTCAATGAGAATGCCTGGATTAGTAGCCATTTTAGGAACAATGCAACGTGTTAACTACTGATAGTAAAACAATATATATTAGGTGATGGAATTAGGATGGGCTGAACTAGTAATAAACATTTAGCTCTGAGCTATAATTTTTACAAGTAATTTTTACGTAAACTTATATCATATAACAAAACTTTTAGTTTTTCAGTTTCATATATCGTATACATGTACACCAGATTTTCAGTTTCATATTTGTATAGATTTGTCTAAAATCTATCCAAATCTGAAAATGAAAATAAATTCCATACAAATCTGAAACTGAAAATTAATTCCATATAAACTAAAATCAAATCTATACATAAAAAATATAAAAATATTTAAATCTACTATATTGTTAAATATCAATGATCCTTTAATTTAAATATATTATTGAATTGTTGTAGTAATACATCATGGATCGGCATACATGGATGTACAATATTTCACGTACAACGATCGAGTATATTGATGGTGTTCAAGACTTTATTACTTGTGCGATGCTATACATGGAAAAGAAGAAAAAGGAAGAGGGAAAAGAACAAATGATCTTATGTCCATGCCGTGATTGTAATAATTTAAAAAAGTATCGTAGTGTTGATACAGTGCAAGATCATCTTTTTCGTCGTGGTTTTAAGGAGGGTTATGTGAAGTGGATTTGGCATGGTGAAGGAGTAGACTCTACGAGGACCTCAGGTACAAAACGTGGTAGGGAGGAAGATAGTATGGCTAACAATGATGAAGAAGATACGGGGAATGATAGGGTAGAGGAGATGATACAAGATATAGAAGATCATTTCATGCACCAACCGGACATTCTTACTAGTTTGGTTGACGATTCCAAGAAACTTCTATATCATGGGTGCAAAGATCAATTTACTAGGCTGTCTACAACCTTGAAGTTGTGTAAGTTAAAAGTAAAGCATAATTGGAGTGACAAGAGTTTCACAGAGATGCTTCAAATTTTAGGAGAAATACTTCCCACTCCTAACCAACTCCCTACTTCTACCTACGCGGCAAAAAAGATACTTTGTCCCATGGGCATGAATGTGAAAAAGATACATGCTTGCCCAAATGATTGTGTGTTGTTCCGAAATGAGCACGAAGATTTAGACGTGTGTCCCAAATGTGGAGCATCTAGGTATAGGCGACAAGGCAATAATACTTCTGAAGAGTATAAGACTAGGCCTCCTGCGAAGGTAATGTGGTATTTACCTATAGTGCAGCAATTCAGACGCCTCTTTGCGAGTGCAAAAGATGCAAAGCTTCTCAGATGGCATGTAGAAGGGAGAAAATCTGATGGGATGCTCAGACACCCTGCTGACTCTCCACAATGGAGAACCATTGATGGAAAGTTTCCTGAATTTGGCATGGAACCTAGAAATCTACGACTTGGATTATGTGCAGATGGCATGAATCCATATCGCACTATGAGTTGTACTCATAGCACCTGGCCAGTTCTTTTGACGGTTTATAATTTGCCACCGTGGTTATGCATGAAGCGCAAGTTTATAATGTTAACGTTATTAATATCAGGTCCTAAGGAAGCGGGAAATAACATAGATGTTTATCTTCAGCCGCTGATTGAAGACTTAAAACTATTGTGGGATGAAGGTGTGACGATTTATGATGCATACAGTCAATCTGATTTCACTTTACGCGCCATGATATTCTGCACCATAAATGATTTTCCTGCCTATGGAAACCTTTCAGGGTACACCACTAAAGGAGCCAAAGCATGTCCAATCTGTGAAGAGGGTACGATTGATCGACGGTTAAAGAATTGCAAAAAAAATGTTTATATGGGTCACCGAGCTTTTCTTCCTTCTAATCACCCTTATCGGAAAAAGAAAAAGTCTTTTGATGGAACTATCGAGTCTCGAGTAGCTCCTTTGCCTTTATCTGGAAAGCAAGTTTTTGAACGGGTCAAAGATATCGATGTTGTACTCGGGAAGCTTTATAAAAAGCCCAACCAAAGCAAAGTTTGGAAGAAGAGATCTATTTTGTGGGATCTTCCATATTGGGAACACTTACAGGTCAGACATTGTCTTGATTTTATGCATATTGAAAAAAATATATGTGAAAGCATTATTGGGACATTGTTAAATATACCTGGAAAGACAAAGGATGGGATGAATGCCAGATTAGACATGGAAGAAATGGGTATACGAACAGAATTAGCACCACAAGTTTTGGGAAAACGTTCATATTTGCCTCTGGCTTGTTATACTCTTTCTAGGAAGGAAAAACGTAGCTTTTGTGAGTGTTTATCAGGTGTTAAGGTTCCATCTGGATATTGCCGATTGGTTATCACAAAATTATGTTTTTTCTTCAATGCTATATGCAGCAAGGTGATTGATCCTATGATGTTGGATACATTACAAGCTGATATTATACTTACTCTTTGCGAATTTGAAATGTATTTTTCAGTTGCACTTTTTGATATTATGTTTCATTTAATTATTCATCTGGCGAGAGAGGTTAAGCTATGTGGTCCGTTACATTTGCGACAAATGTATCCTTTTGAGAGATTTTTGTGTACCCTGAAAGCATATGTAAGGAATCGGTACCGACCAGAAGGTAGCATAATTGAAGGATATTCTTGTGAAGAGACTATTGAATTTTGCACAGAGTATTTAGCTGCTGCGGATCCTATTGGGATTCCTAAATCTCGTCATGAGGGTAGACTTGAAGGTCATGGTACTTTGGGAAATAAAATGATTTCTCCTAGTGCTGAATTAATTGACAAAGCCCATTTATTTGTCCTACAACACATGACTGAAGTTGATCCTTACTTAAAAGAACACATAGCCTTGATTCGGCAGATGTATCCTTCAAAAAGTGGGAAGTGGGTTACAAATGAACACAATCGTTCGTTTAGCCGATGGTTCAAAGAACAAGTAATGTCTCATTTGTCACAAAAGCCTGACGCCATTTCCAATACATTAAAATGGTTGGCATATGGCCCTGACATGCCTGTGAGATCATATGAAGGTTATGATATAAATGGGTACAGTTTCTATTCACAACGTCAAGATGCCAAAAGTACTATGCAAAACAGTGGCGTGTCGGTAGAAGCTTCATCAACAGAATTTGGTAGAGGTAAAGATAGTGCATCACGAGATGTGAAGCAGTCATACTATGGGGTAATTGAAGAAATTTGGGAGCTCGGGTACAAAGAATTCAATATTACTCTTTTTAGATGTAAATGGTTTGACAATAGGCGTGGTGTGCGGACTGATGAATCGGGATTTACTCTAGTAGACTTTAGCCGGGTTGGCCATGAAGATGACCCGTTTATATTTGCAACACAAGTGAAGCAAGTGTTTTATATTCGAGACCCAGCAGATTCTAAGTGGTCAATTGTTCTTCAAGGTAAGAGACGTATTCTTGGTGTTGAAAATGTCGAAGACGAGGAAGAGTATAACCAATTTGATGAAAACCCCCCGTTTTCAAATGGTCTACCAACCTCAAATGTGAACGATGCTATGGATGTGGATTATTTACGTAATGACCATGATGAAGGACTATGGATTGATCGCCAAGTATGAGGGGTGTCATCATCTCGTCTTTATGAATTGAACTGTCATGCAGTTGAGGATCACGTTAGAAGTTACTAGTAAATTCAGCAGAAACAGACTTAATATATGTGACAAGTGTAAAGATTTACTGTTATTTGAACCACAATGTCAAAAATTATTTCAATTTGAGAATTTGAGAATTTATATTATTAGCTATCTGGATTTAGGTTTTCGATGAACATTTAGATCTCAGTAAAGATGCAACTTGTCATTAAAAAATGCATATGATTCATGTAAACAATTATTGCTTTTATGATTGGTTTACTGTCAGTCTGAAAACTAAAAATAATTAAAATTGTAGCTGGTTGCATATATATCTGTTCTCTAACTTAAACTTGATAGGATCAAATGTTAGCCAATGCGTAATGTAAGTTCTGGTAGGTAGTTAACAGATTCAATATTAGCTCCGCACAATAAATTTAAATTTTGTGTGCCACCAGATTATAGCAAAGTTTGATTCCACTATTATGTATGTTCACTTGTTTGGATACATTTAGGTCGAAATTTAGTTTGGTACAAATTCATTTTTCAACTGACTGTACACTCACTTGCACGGATAGGTTTTTAGGTATAATGTTGAAGATTTTTGTACTGAAATGATTTTTTGTTTATAGTGTAGTTTGAGAAACATTTGATACAACTGATTCTTTATATTCACCTGCTTGGAGACACATTTTAGGTATTATATTTAGTATTGTTATATTAAGGTGATACGAGATTTCATATGTTTCGACATTGTAATAGCTTAATTTCAGTGATTATAGACAGTTGATGCTATCTTACTGTACCACATATACATTATAAAAAGGGATTATATAACAAAAAGGGATATGTCATACTTGTCTATTCTAAAGTAGTTCTTTTGTTGCATGGTACCTTCATGCTTCATGCCATGGAGATATATTGGACTCTGTCCTTAAAAATCTTACTAAGTTACTAACCCTTGGCGCAAACATGTTTATTTATTTTCACTATACTTCATGTTTGTATTGTCATTATAGGTCCAATAGCCCTACCTCAGCTTTATGGTGTTGTAAGTCTAAATTTTCGATCAGTTTACTGTTTTGTAGCATCCTAAAGCTCTGGCTAACTTCGTCAACTTGGTTGATTTATCTGCAAACTGTGAAGTATATTTGCTTGATTGTACTCGAGTGTAATATGTTTAGATACATAAACTTTTTAATGGGATTGGTAACAACTGTTGTATGCCATGGTTTACGATTTTTAATGAGCTTGGTTCAATTTTGTATGGATTTTTGCAGATGTATAATAATTGACTTGTATTTTGTTTTCTGTATTTGGTTATTGGCATTTTATGTTATGAATATGAGTTATATGGTTTCATTTTTACCAGAGCTGTGGTTTGGTTGTTTTCATTGGCTCACTAGATATTGGATATGGTAGGGTTTGTGTGTTCTGTGTTGCATTGTAATGGATAGTGCTAGGTGAGCATCACTATAGTTAAAGAATGGTGTGCTTTGTTATACACTCAAGTACTTAACCGAGTGGATGTTGGTTAGTGCATTTCTCTTACAGCATGCGTCTAGTAGGGAAGAACCTGATTTTGTTTGTGATGGATCATGGCTCTGTCTCTAGTACACAAGCAATTTAGGTGTAAATATTGTCCAAGTTCCTTAAAGAAACTAACTTCATGATAGACTTGTAGTTTATTTAAGTAGTTCCAAACACTTGATTCACGATATGTTAGAGCCTGGTAATGGAGAAATGTCCTTGTCTAGACATCAGGAGTCGCTCCTATTATTAAAAAAAAAATGAAATGTGCTCCCAGTTTTTTTATGATATATGACAAGTCATACTTGTCTGTTCCGAAGTAGTTCCGTTGGGGATAGTGGACTGTCTGCAAAAATCTTACTAGCGTTTGGTGCAAACTTATTTATTTATTATTCAGTATACTAAATTTTTGTAATGGTCATTATAGGTTCAACAGCCCTACCTCAGCTCTATGGAGTTGTAAATTTAAGTTTTTGATCAGTTTACAGTTTTTTTAAATAGATAAATCGTAGAAATTATGATATATGTTCTATGTTTTTAACACTGGACCTTTGGGAAATTGGGAGTGTTGTTAATGTGTTGTAATTAGGAGGCTGAAGCCATAAAGAAATCGTAAGAGTTTTTGCCAGGGGTTGTTTATCCTTTGCCAACAGACACTGTTAGTATTTGGTCCAGAACTTGCATGGTCCATCATCTATGACATCCCTTTTTGTAACCATATATCGTATCAACTGCTAGAAATATATAATCACCTGTACCACTGTTAGTATTTCAGTCATGTACACATATACATTTATACCTGTACCACATATTGACATTTACCAAGTCCTTGTCAAAAATTTATACCTCTGCATATTTGTACTTATAGTTTAATGTTCTGCACATTTCACAATTATTTATTTTCTATCATGATGTAGGTATATTCCATGGATGAGGATAATGGTGAGTCAAGTTCTAGTCAAGGAAAGAGAAAGACTAGAGGTCCCACGTTGTGCACAAAATTAAAAAAAAAATTACAAATAAAAGTACGGACTGCAGTATTGAGTTTGATGAAAAAGGAAACCCTGTTGGGGATATGGCTACTGATTTTGTGACAAATATATAATTATATATTTATTGTGCATAACTAACAGTGCAGAATCCATATCACATTAAAGGTACATTCATAAATTGTGCAAGGATTTGGAAGATAATTCATTTGCATTTCCGTGTCCATCTATATTAACATCGGCATCTAAGCATCATGATGATACATCTAGATACATGTCTGAGGTAATGAAAGATGCCAAGGATAAACGTTTTATCCTAGCACCGTACATTCAAAGGTACATAAGCATTTGTTAAGTTCTATGATTGAATGTAGACACACAACTACACTTTTAATTTTAAGCATGTTTAAATTGCAGTAAGCACTGGATGTTACTTATGTTTTGTGTTGATGAAAGTGCTGTATACTTGTTTGATCCACTAAAACAAAAAAGACACATTCATGTGAAGGCTCCTTGGGAAACGTAAGCTAATGAAAAAATTTAAATCTTGAAAGGCTCCTTAGTTTACTTTTTAAGTAGTTCAAAACTTTTTTATATATATATTGAATGTTTTATTCCTCTATAACATGCAGGGCATATAAAGTATATACTAAATTTGGTGGTAGGAAAAATAATCATAATAACTTACTTTGGTACCATGAGGTTGTTCAGGTACTATACCTATTTGTTTGTCTTGAAAGTTCTTTTCTATTTTATCTCCATTTTAAATATTTTGAGTTTGTTTTGTAGTGTCCTCAACAAAAAGGAGGCACAGAATGTGGTTATTTTGTGATGAGATATATGTATGACATAGTCATGTTATCTCGTAAAGATCCTAAAGTTAAGTGGGCAGAGGTACGAACTATATTCATCTTCATCTCCTTGATCATTGCCATTATGAACTATATTGTTAAGGGGTGATTGTTGGAGGGTCATGGGTTTTGATCTAAAATGGAATTATTGTAGATATTAGAAACAAAAAATACTTGTAGATAAAATTAACAATTCTTTTGGAATGCAGGTTCTTGGAAAAAGATACACAAATCAACAAATTGAAGAAATTCGAGATATTTGGGCAGATTATTTAACTCGTGAATATATGTGATCGGGTACATGACTTTTAAGTTCAAAAATTTTTTTTGTTTCTATCAGTTCACTGCATGTTCACGGCCTTCTAGATTATGTCAAGTTCATATTTTATTTGTACTTTTGTGCTAACAAGTTCATACACATAATTTTTGTAGGTGCTAGAAAGGAGGAGTACGATATGATCTTACCTTGAAGCAATCGGAAAATGGATACTATATTTTGGATTTAGATAGTCATGATGTATGTTGAATTAAATGTATAACGTGGTAACTTGGATCAAGTTATAAATATTGTAGATGTATATTTCAACCATGTAGTAAGAATTATTTTAATTTAATTATTCAATTTAGTGAGAAATTTGCATTGCAAGTTTTACTATTTTTTTGGTTTATAATAACAGGAATTTTGATATATATATATATATATATATAATATAAACAGGGGGCAAAATTGTCATTTTAGACAATACATATACGTCGCCCTTTTGCTCTTATACGTCGGTCTTTCTATGATATTATACGACGGCTTTTCTGGTCTTATACGTCGGTCTTTCTATGATATTATACGATGCATTTTTAATCTAATACGTCGGACTTTTTATCACATTATATGACGGATTTTCTCGTCTTATACGTCGGTCTCTTTAGGACATTATACGACGGCTTTTTTTATCTTATACATCGGTCTTTTTTATGACATTATACGACGCCATTTTTGGTCTTATACGTCGGTCTTTCTATGGTTTTATACGTCGGTCTTTCTGGTCTTATACGTCGGTCTTTAACCGACATATATAAACTTTATACGTCGGTTAAAAAGGCGACGTAAAAGATAGTGACTTTGTACGACGCCTCTGTATACGTCGCCAAAAAACTGACGTAAAAGACCAAAAAAGGCGTCGTAATAGGTCAGTTTTGTACTAGTGTCTATTGATAAAGGACTCGGCTAATCCATTTTGTGTATGTACATGAGGTATTGGGTGTTCAACTGAGATTTCAACAGACATGCGATAGTCAACAAAAGTTGCAGACTAAACGAATTAACTTGGTGCAATTTCAGGAATATCATGAGAATCACACAGAGAACCAGCAAGTTGGAGTAGGTTTTGATTACAGTAGGAGACCTGGAAAGGCAACTGTGATTGATGATTGTTTAGATGGTTATGCTGTCAAACCTCATATTCTCAAGAAGGTTTGCAAGCCAATTTTCAAAACTGTTTAAGTAGAGTTTGATGAGGAATCCTTACTCATCAAACAAGAGCTTCTTGATGAAGATGAATGTACTGACAACACACCTAATGTTGGGAAATACACTGTCAAAATTCCCGTGACAGAAACTTTGCCAAGCAATCAGACAGAATGTTCTAAAGAAGCTGTCAAAAAGGATAAGACAAAAATTTCCAAAGATACTATCAAGATTCAAGAGAGTACCTAAGACAGTAACTTCCAAACCTACTGTCAAGATAACATGAACAAAAGGTACTATCAAGGGCAACTCGACAACAGCTTCAGGACATACTATCAACATAGGTGCTCACAAGTCTAAGAATAGGAATTACAAGCTAGGGATTGATCAAAGGAATGATTATGCTTATGTTAAGAATGCTCCTAGGAAACTTTGCAATAATTGTGGTTCATCCCAACACTTAATACATGTTTGTAAGAAACCAATTGAGAACAAGGTTAATGTGACCAAGGTTAATGGTAACTTACATAGAACCCCCATTATTCAATGAACTATGAGTGTTTAATTGTAGTAACATTGACTGCATGCCATGCAAAATCACTACCATGACACTACACCAAAAAAGGCCTACGACAACATTTTTAGCCTGTGTTGCCATCAAATATGTTGCTTTTGCCATGATGTTTTTTGCTAAGGCAACATTGTCATTTTTATGTTGCCTCAGGTAGCAAAATTATGTTGCTATAGAATAAAAGTATTACCATGTTGCTACAGGTATCAAATTGTGTTGTCATAATTTTGCAATGAACAAAATTTTACATTTTCTACTAAAAATAAAAGTTTAACGTTTTTCACATGAAAATTAATTTATTTGGATAAAAATAATCAATAAGTTTTATAAAAATCAAGAATATTTCAATGAAAATGTTAAAACTTTTTAAGTTGAACAATTAATAATAAATTTAATTTATTAAACTTTTAAGATTAAATAATAAATTTATAAGAAATTTAGGATATTATATGAATTTTATAAATAAGATATTGGATGGTATACAAATCTTATAAATAATAAATTTATACAATTTAATAAGAATTTTAAAAGTAATAAATTTTTAAAATATGAATTAAAAAATAATATTTATATACGAATAATATGAATCTCCCCCCAAATTTAATACAAATAGTGATATTTAATTTAAGAAAATTAAATTTTTTTTAAATTTTTATATACTAATTTAAAAAATATAAAATCTTAAAATGTAAAAATATGAACATATCTCTTGAAACTCCCTTTATTTCTAAGGGGTAATTGCCAAAAATTACTTGTGAGCACATTATTCTTTCACAATCTTAAAAATAAAAAATTTCTTTACAAACTATGGAAAAAGAAATTATTTTACATAATAAAAAAATTAGCTTTTAACACAAAATTAAATTTTGAATAAATATTTGACTTTAAAACTAATTAATTTATAAAAAATGTAATAAAAGAATTTTGTAAAAGCATAAAATCTATCAAATAAATGATAATTCTCTTTTTATAGATATTAACATACTTTTATTAAATTTAAAATGAATAATTATTAAAAAATAAAAAGAAATTAGAAGCTCACAATAATTGCAAAAAGCAGATGAAATATAAGAGCGGCAAACGAACCGCGCTTTTCATTTTTCACTTAGACAAAATAATTGAGACTCTCCCTCTCTATCATTTCATTCTCGCTCCCACTCTCTCTTAGGCACTCTCTCTCTCTAACACAATCTTTCACTCCCGTTTGATTTCATTCTCTCTCCCGCTCTCTCTATTAGATGTCGTCTCTCTCTCACAATCTATCTCTCCCGTTCAATCGGTTTGAAGCTTCGGTTTGAATTATTGCTTCTACAAGCGACTTCTTCAATTAGGGTTTCTTCGGTTTGAATTAGGGTTTCTTATTGATTTGATTTTTTTAGGGGTTAAAAAAATGAACTATTATAATTGTATTAATTTGGGCCATACTGTGGGTCCCAAAAAGTGGGCCCCACCTGTGGGTCCTAAAAAGTGGATCACACTGGTGGGGCCCACTTTTTTTGCAAAATGTTTAACACAAAGGCAATATAATATCATGTTGCTAAAAACTAGTAATGTTGTTGCCATAGCTAGCCTACGCCAACAGAAAACTGATGTTGCCATAGAGAAGTAGAATGTTGCCTTTGACCCCAAAGGCAACGACCAAAATAGCAACATCATCAAAATGTTGCCTTTGGGGTTTTTTGGGCCTAAGTCAACATATTTCGGGCCTACGGCAACATTTTTTTGGTGTTGTTGTAGGCCTTTTATGGTGTAGTGTGAGTACATGTTTTAATTTGCCCATTCTATCTACTGAAAAATGCTCCTATATGCAAATTGTTGAGACTTCTCAGCCTGCTGATGTCAGTAAAAAGGCAGTGCCCACTAAGAAAAAGACCAAGTCTTATTCTAAAACTGAGTGGGTAGTATAAGGAGTCAAACATGAAGTTTCTAATGGTGATTCTAATGTGAATGATGATAAAGCTAAATGTGAAACTGAATCTGTAGGACCCAACAAGGATTGGGTACTAGATCACTACAAGAAAACAGTAAATAGACATCATACTTTAGACATCGGTCGTAAATGCCGCTGATGTTAAAAGATGTAATAACATCATTCCGAATTAAACTGATGTCTTTGTTATTCGTAGACATCACTCTTTTTAAAACTGATGTCTAAAGTCACTCTTTAAAAAATGAAAAAACGCGCGGCCCATTTTGTTTTCCCCCTTAGTGAAATTTTCACCTCTTAAATCAAAATTTCCCCCCCCCCCCCTAACCAAATATTCTCCCCGCCCAAGCCCATATAGTACAATTATTGAGGCTCTCAGACAAATTAACAAAACAAAATCTAATTAAACCAAAATATTCAGACAAACTCTCTCTCGACTCTCTCTCGACTCACTCTCTCTCGACTGAAACTCACCACCACAAACTCACCTCGGTACCACTCACCACCACAAACTCACCTCCGGTACCACTCACTACTCTACTCACGCTCTCTACTCTACTCACCACTCACCTCCGGTACCACTGCTCGTGTTGAAATTGGTAAGAATCGGTAATACTCTACACGAATAAGGTCTCCTCTGGTATTTCTAGGGTCTTCTTGATCTATTGAGAGCTTCAATTTGAGGGTTTTTTCAAGTCAAAACCCTAATTTCTTAATTTGGGGCTTTTTAAATCAAAACCCTAATTTCTTAATTGTGTGTTTTTATTTACTTGGATGTATTACCCTAATTCTTTTGAATGCATTCTTTTTACAGGACCTCATTCACTTGGTTGTGGTTGTGGCTGTTCGTTAGGTAATTTTAATTTTTGAATTTCTTATTTGAATTTCTGATATGTGTTATATCATATGATTATTTGTATGTTGTTTAATTGGATGCATGTTATTATTATTCATTATATTGTTGGATTTTTTGCTACTTGTTAGGAATATGTTGTAGTTGATGATAACTTAACATTCAAGCAAAATTGTATAAGTCAAGTTTTGTAACTGTCAACGGATAAGACATTATAACTCTATTCGTTGACAGGTAGCTCTTCAACGGATGAGGTTTTGTAGCATACTGCAATATCTCTATTTATCAGTTGATAGTGTTTTTATTCAGAGTCATGTTGACCATCAATGGATAGGCAGAATAGGATAGCCAATTGTAAATAAGCTATGCTATGTAATTCTGTCTAAGTGAAAGTGTATCAACGGATGAGAACAGGGCTCTATCAACGGATACAACTCAAATCTACTCTATCAACGGATACAGCTCAAACTACCATCAACGGATAACTGTGCACAACATCAACGAATAATCATTATCACTTTATCCTATGCTAGCTAAGGATTAGCAGTTGATAAGGACAGGTTTGACTGACAGATCACATGGGTTGATAGTAGGTATAAAAAGTAGTATGGCAGCCATACTTTGGAAACACAGAAGAAAGAAGCATTCCATTTACACAGTACATACAAGAAGGGTGCAGGGGACATATCTGTTCACAAGGACAACCTTTCGGCTACATGTGGATTTGGAGTGGAGTAGCAAGTCAACTTGAATTAGATTAATATTATCTTATTCCTGTAGTACTTGTAAACTTGGGATATATAACCAAGTGTAGCAACTCTTTAGAGTTTAAGAAAACAGACATATTTGCTTAGGGTTTCTTGAATATCCTTAGAAGCAAAGAGTTGTAAAAACAGAAGCTGTGTACATTTGTATCACAGAGTTTTCTTCGAATAAAAGTCTCAGGTGGTACATTTAACCACCTGATTTTTTTATGTGTTTGTGAACCATTTCTTATTCAGCAATTATTTCCTTATAGATTTCTGTGGTTTTTATCAGAAATTTATAATTATCAAGAATTGTATTCAACCCCCCCTTCTACAATTATACAAGTGTGTAATCTGGGAATAACAATTGGTATCAGAGCAAGCTTATAATATATTTGAAGTTTAAAGATCAACACACTTCCAACATGTCTAAGAAGGATTATGGAGTGAAGATACCGGTTCTTGATAGAGAAAATTACTTTCAATGGAAAGTAAAGATGCGTCTACATCTCATGTCTATTGATGAAGGTTTTGTAGATTGCATTGAGAAGGGTCCTCATGTTCCAATGAAGGCTGCTTCAAGAGTTGGTCTTGCTGCAGATGCACCAGACACTTACATTCAAAACCTGTTTCTGAGTGGAGTACTGAGGATGTTGCAGAAGTCCACAAAGATAAAAAGACCATGAATATTCTGTTTAATGGCTTAGAAACAGACATGGTTGACAATGTTATCAACTGTACTACCTCCAAGGAAGTATGGGACATTGTTCAAACTCTTTGTGAAGGTACAGAACAGGTAAGGGAAAACAAGATGCAACTACTGATCCAACAGTATGAGCACTTCCATTTCAAGAATGGAGAGACATTGAATGACACATTTAGTAGATTCAAAAGCTACTGAATGGCTTGAAACTGTATGGAAGAATCTACCAAGTGAAAGATTCTAATCTCAAATTTCTGAGATCACTGCCCAAAGAGTGGAAGCCTATGACTGTTTCTCTAAGAAACACTCAAGAGTACAAGTCATTTACTCTTGAAAGGCTCTATGGAACTTTAAAGACATATGAACTAGAAATGGAGCAGGATGAAGAAATTGAGAAGGCCTAAAAGAAAAGTGGGTCAGTTGCACTTGTTGCCAACTTGGAGCAGAAGGAGGAGAAGAGGACTGAAGCTGCTAAATCTACACCAAACAGGGAGGTTTGTGAAGGTAGAGCAGAATCAAGCAAAAGCAAGGAAAAGGTGTCTGAAGAAATGAGTATCCTTCAGCAGGATGAATTGGATGAGATAGATGAGCATTTAGCCTTTCTATCTAGGAGATTCTCTAAGCTAAAATTCAGAAGAAACTCTGGGGTGGCCAAGCCATTTAACAAGGATTTTTCTACAAGCAGCTATGTGGATAAATCCAAAATTAAATGCTACAATTGTGGAATTGCTGGTCACATGATAAGTGAACGTAGGAAGCCTAGATCAGAGAACAAGGGAAAGCCAACTGAAACTGTTGACTATAAGAAGAAATATTTTGATCTCATCAGACAGAAAGGAAAGGCATTCATGACCCAAGAGTATGACTGGGCTGCTAATGGAAATCATTCTGATGATGATGCTGAGTTTGTCAACCTTACATTAATGGCTGATTCTGAGCAGAAAGCAAGTTCAGCTAGCAATCAGGTATTTTCTACTAATCTCTCTGAGCTCACCAAAGAGGAATGCAATAGTGTTATAGATGAAATGTCTACTGAACTATATCACTTGAGTGTTACTCTTAAATCACTTACTAAAGAAAACAATATGATTAAAGAAACTAATCAGTTTTTAAGTGATAGAAATGCAGTTCTAGAAATTCAATTTCTAGAATTTGAGAAAATGAGAGTTGATTGCAATAATGCTAAAAGTGAACTTGAAGCTGTGTTAAAAAGAGAACTGATTTTAAGAGACCAGCTTGAAAAAGAACAAGGGATAATTGCTAAATTTCAAAGTTGTAGGAATATTTCTCAAAACATAATAGAAGTCCAGGGAATAGAATCATTTGTGAGGGATACCTGGACTCAAAAGAAAAAGGAGCTAGAACCTTGCCTTGAGGATCTAGAGACTATTTGTGAATCAACGGATAGTGATCATCCGTTGACAGATGAACCATTAACGGATGAGAGGTATCCGTCGACTAACAAAAAGTCTGTTAGTAAGAAGGAACTCAGGAAACTGAATAATCAGTATGGTCCAGTAGCCAAGAACTTTGTCTCTGGTGAAAGTAGCCAAGCCAAATCAAGTGAGAAGGCTAAGGCATGTGATTTACTTAATAAAAAGGCTGTTGGTAAATCAATTAATGAAAAGGTAGAGACTGAGGGTAAAAAGAAAAAGAACAGAAATGGTAAGATAGGCATTAACAAGAAAAACAATTATTCTCCTGACAAGTTTGCTCTTAGGAAAACTTGTGGTAATTGCAATAGTGTCAATCACCTATCTTCTAATTGCAAGTCTGTTAAAAGGACTCATGTTCATGTACCTCAATCTATGCCAAGTATGCCTACAATGCCTGGTTTGTATTAGAATGCTAGTTTTTCAAATCCATATGTGAACATGCCATATGTGTCTAATCCTTATTTTCAATCTGTGAATATGCCACAAATGTCATGGAGCATTCCTAGCATGGATAATATGTATGCCAATTTTCCACAAATGCATGCATCAAATATTTATGCAAATGAGCATCTGTCAAAACCTATCACTCAAGCATATACACCCAAAGTGAAGATTGCTAAGAGTGTAAAACCAAAGGCTAACAAGAAAGGACCCAAGGAAACTTGGGTACCAAAATCAACTTGATTTGTATCTTGGAATGTGTGCAGGGAAATAAGAGGAATCTATGGTACCTAGACAGTGGATGTTCTAGGCATATGACAGGAGATTCAACCCTGCTCACAGAGTTCAAGGAGGCAGCTGGCCCTAGAATTACCTTTGGAGATGACAGCAAAGGATATACTAAGGGATATGGCTTGATTACAAAGGACAATGTCATCATTGAAGAAGTGGCTTTAGTTGAAGGTTTGAAGCACAATTTGCTGAGTGTCAGTCAGATTTGTGACAAAGACTATGAAGTGAAGTTCACTAAAAAAGCCTGTGTTGTTTCTTCCAAGGAAAACAACAATGTGGTTCTGACAGGCTTTAGAAAAGGAAATGTTTACATAGCTGATTTCAACTCAGTATGCTCAGAATCCATTACTTGTCTCTTCAACAAAGCAAGCAAGGATGAGAGTTGACTATGGCATAAAAAGCTGTCACATTTGAATTTTAAAGTTATGAATGATTTGGTAAGAAAGGATCTTGCTAGAGGAATCCCTCAATTGGAGTTCATCAAGGATGGATTGTGTGATGCCTGCCAATTAGGGAAGCAAAAGAAATCATCCTTCAAGAGCAAGACAGAGTCATCCATTGTTAAGCCTCTTCAATTGCTGCATATGGACTTATTTGGTCCAGTAAATGTCATGTCCATTTCAAAGAAGAAATACTGCCTGGTGATTGTGGATGATTTTTCTAAGTTTTCATGGACCTTCTTTCTGCACTCCAAAGATTGTGCAAGTGAAATCATCATCAATCATCTCAGACTAGTAAACAATGGTTCTGAAGTAAAAGTACAAAGAATCAGGAGTGACAATGGCACTGAATTCAAAAATTCCACAATGAAGACTTTCTGTGAAGAGAATGGAATTGTCCATGAGTTTTCTGCTGCTAGAACACCTCAACAAAATGGGGTTGTTGAAAGGAAAAACAGAACTCTCATTGAAGCAGCTAGAACAATGCTAAGTGAATCAAGATTGCCAACATATTTCTGGGCAGAAGCTGTCAACACTGCATGTTTCACTCAGAATATTTCTTTGGTCAATCAAGCTAGAGGAATGACTCCTTATTAGTTATTCACCAACAAGAAACCAACGTTAACTTTTCTTCATGTCTTTGGATGTAAATGTTTTGTGCTAAGAAATCATGGAGATAACTTGGGCAAATTTGAAGCAAAGGCAGATGAAGCTATCTTTGTTGGATATGCAGCAGGGAAAGCCTATAGAGTCTACAATCTAAGAACCAACATTGTTATGGAATCTGTACATGTTGTGTTTGATGATCAAAAGATTCTAGGTCTAAATGATGGAGGCTTCCATGAAAAGTTGAGATTTGAAAATGAGGTAAAAGGAAGAATGTACATTGATGATGATGAGGAAAATGAAGATCATGGCCTTGGAAATTCACCTAGAGTTGTTGGTCCAACTAGAAGTGATGCTAACACTGGAAATGAAGCATCTGTTGACAGCCATACTAGAGGATCAGATGCATCCGTTGACAGGCATTCTCATGTATTTATCGACAGGCAAAATGGAGCATCCGTTGATAGACAAAATGATCCATCCGTTGACAGTCAACTTCATAATTCCACAAGGACAACAAACTCAGGGGGAGTTTCTCAAAGTCAAAACTCAATGACCAATCAACAAGATCATGCTCACGTAGATGAAGCAACCTCATCTAGATCAAACCTTCCACCTTCAAGAAAATGGACCAGAGATCATCCTTTTGAGTTAATCATTGGTGACTCAAACTCAAGAGTCCAAACTAGGAGGGCCACACAAGAAGAATGTCTATACAGTAGTTTCCTGTCTCAAGAGGAACCTAAGAAAGTGGAAGATGCCCTTCTAGATCCCGATTGGGTCTTAGCAATGCAAGAAGAGCTAAACCAATTTGAGAGAAATAAAGTATGGAAGCTTGTGCCCAAACCTGATGATAGAGGTATCATAGGTACCAAATGGGTTCTCAAGAATAAGACTGATGAAAATGGCATAATTGTGAGGAATAAAGCTAGATTAGTGGCAAAGGGCTATTCTCAAGAAGAAGGAATAGATTTTGATGAGACTTTTGCTCCAGTGGCAAGACTTGAGGCAATTAGAATTTTCCTAGCCTATGCAGCACATGCCAATTTCAAAGTCTATCAGATGGATGTCAAAAGTGCCTTTCTAAATGGGGAACTGGAAGAAGAGGTATATGTCCATCAACCTCCTGGCTTTGAAGATCCAGAATTTCCAGAATATGTATATCTTCTCTTGAAAGCACTTTATGGTTTGAAGCAAGCACCAAGAGCCTGGTATAACACTTTATCTCAATTTCTTTTGTAGAATCACTTCACTAGAGGTACAGTAGATAAAACCTTATTTCATAGAAATGTCAATGGTTCTTCAATACTTGTTCAAATCTATGTAGATGATATTATTTTTGGGTCTACAGATGAGAAGCTTTGCAAAAGGTTTGCCAAACTTATGCAAAGTAGGTATGAAATGAGCATGATGGGTGAATTAACTTACTTTCTTGGTTTACAAGTAAAGCAAGTTAATGAGGGAATTTTCATAAGTCAAACAAAATATATTTATGATCTCTTAAAGAAATTTGACTTAATGGATTGTGCCTCTGCAAAAACACCTATGGCCACTGCAACTAAGCTTGAGTTGAATACTAAGGAAAAATCTGTGGACATCTCAAGCTATAGAGGCATGGTAGGCTCACTTCTATATCTAACAGCTAGTAGACCTGATATAATGTTTTCCACATGTCTTTGTGCTAGATTTCAAGCTGACCCTAGAGAGTCTCACTTGATTGCTATTAAGAGAATTTTCAGGTATCTCAAGGGAACACCAAACCTTGGCATTTGGTACCCAAGAGATTCTGGCTTTGATCTAATTGGCTATTCAGATGCAGACTATGCAGGTTGCAGAATTGATAGGAAAAGTACTACAGGCTCCTGTCAATTTCTAGGGAACAGGCTTGTGTCATGGTTCAGTAAGAAACAGAACTCAGTCTCCACTTCTACAGCTGAAGCTGAGTACATTGTAGCTGGAAGTTGTTGTGCACAGATTCTTTGGATGAAAAATCAACTTATTGACTATGGTCTAAAAGTTGAGAAGATTCCAATTTTCTGTGACAACACTAGTGCTATTGCCATCACAGAGAATCCAGTGCAACATTCGAGAACCAAGCATATTGACATCAAATTCCACTTCATTAGAGAGCATGTGATGAATGGTACAGTAGAAATGCACTTTGTGCCAAGTGAAATGCAGCTTGCAGATATCTTCACCAAGCCTCTTGATGAATCTTCATTCACAAGGTTGGTAGGTGAACTAGGTATGCTTAATTTTTCATAATTCCTCGTGGTATCTAATCATCCTATTTTGCAGCTAGAAATGTGTTTTGATTTACTTGAGAATTAAAAACTCTCAGAAAAACTCTTAGCAGAAATTTTGTTTAAGGCAAAATTTGCTTATCAACGGATATCCTTTTATCCGTTGGTAGTATAAACACATTACTAGATTTTCGTATGTCAACGGATAACAGGTTGTCCACGTCATCGATGGATAAACTGTTTTCTCAACCGTCCAATCTTTATCCGTTGATATACATATTTCTTTTTATAGTCATTGGTAAACGTGTATAATTAGTCACGGCTGTACTTCTTTTCTTTTCATTTATTATCTGACAGTTACTTTTGTCCAATGGGGTAATTACTTTTAATTATTTCATTTTTAATTCTTGAAAAATATAAAAGGCTGTCTTGTACTCTCACATCTCACCTTTATTCATTTTCAAGAATCTCATTAGTTAACTGCATCTTCTTCACTAAAACTCTCTCTGCAACAAAAGTTCAAACACTTCAATGGCGCCTATTGTTAAGATGATGTCTTCCACTGGGTTTACCTATGAGAAGAACAATTCCTCGGCCTTTGTTGATACAGTGAACGCTCCAGAAGCATATCACACCATGATGAATTTCGTGAAGAAATGCAAACTGTCATGTGCTATGACTGCCACCACTCCTCTAATCCATGAGGTAATTGAAGAGGTGTGGGCATCTGCTGAGTACAATGGCACAGACGGTACACTTGCTTTTTCTTTGAAGGGTAAAAACTATGTAGTTAATTCTGATGCGATAACTGCTTGTTTAAAATTGCCTGAGAATAACTGTCTGAAAGTACCCAGTAATGCTGAAATTGTTACCATGCTTAATTCCATAAATTATACCCTTAGTACTGAGAACTTAGGGAAAATTGTTAGGAAAGGTATGGTTAAAGAATGGAGTTATTTTTGTGATGCCTTCATTAAAACTTTTTCTGGCAAGATTAGTAATTTTGATGCTGTTACCAATTCCATGCTAGTTATGCTATGTATGCTTTTGACTGATAAATTCTATAATTTTGGCACACTAGTCATGTATGAGATAGCAGCTAAATTAGGTAAAAAGGAAACTAGGAGCAAGAATGTTTATTTTGCTAGATTTTTTATGCTCCTAGCACTGCATGTATCTGAGAATGAGCTATCCATTGCTAACCCGGATAGCAAGTTCAATTGTTTTGATCAGGAGAAGAGAGTCTTAAGTGATTTGATTCGAATGAACCTAAATGCAGAAGTACAATTGGTATATCTACCAATTGTTCAGGTAACTATTTCCAACCCTGAAACCCCTATCTCCAACCCCCAAATTTCTTTACCTTCTAGTGTCACAATGGAGTCTGTGGCTGTGACCAAACAGGCTCCTACCAAAGTGACCAAATCCAGAGTTCCAAAACCACAATCTAAAAGACAAACCTCAGGTGTCTCTCAAAAGGCACCTGTTGCAAAAACTACCAAAACTCTTGAGGGGAGTGTGAAGGTGGTAGTGAGTGGTGAGGGACAGGGTGAACATCAAAGAAGCCCTAAGGATAAGGAAGGTGAGGCAGGTGCAACCAACATTTCAGTCTCTCAAAAGACTGTTAATGAACCTTCAAGCCAAATTCTAGTTACATCCTCTCAACAAGGTGTGACTACTGATTTAAGTTCCACTCCAGGAACATTGCACAAAAGGGGAAGAGACACAGATAGCTCTCACTCAAAAACCTATGGTAGAAGAGTAAAATCCAAAACCATTGGGGAATCACAGGGTGCACACACAGTACAGCAAACTATACCTTCTCAAATTCAGTTTGATGTGACTTCAATAAATGTGGAGTCACAGCCCCTTGATCTTAACCTTCAAATCGATACACATTTTAATCCACCATCACCAACTCCATCTCTGGATGTGGATATGATATCTACATCAATTCCTGATTCTCCATCTTTAAAATTCTTGGAGAAGCCCCACTCAACAATTGGTGGTCATCATCTTTTAGATGATTTGTTGGGCCATCAATCTTCCATTCCTGAATTCACAACACTATCTGTGGCCTCTTCCTTAAAATCAATCACCACAGATTCAGTGTTGGTTTTCACTTCAACGGATACTCTTTTTCCTTCATCAACGGATATCCTTCATCCGTTGACAAGTGTTTCTCCATCAACGGATGTGTCTACAAATAATCATCCGTTGACAGAAATAACTACTACATCAACGGATACACTTTATCCATTGACAACTCTCTTTACCACTGCAAAATGTGACATTCCCATGTCAACTGTGGAGGAGTTTGTAGTAGTTGAAACACTTTTAGGAATGAGGGAAGGGAGTGAGAGGCTGCCTTGTGAGCAGGCAAAAGAAGAGAAAAATAATGAGAGGCTGACCATTTCTTCCGGTCAGGCAAAAGGAGAGCAAGAGAGTTCCACCTTAGTAGGTGAGGGTGTGAGAGGTGTGAGCCAGGGGGAGCCCCTGATGCAAGAAAAGAGAGATGAGAGGAGAGAAGGGACTACAGGAGAAATAAGGCAGGATGATTCAGCCATTGCAAGTGAGTTAATGGAGGTTAGTGAAGCTTCCAAAGAGATGGAATTTCGACAAGAATATCAGTCAATTATTGACTCCATCTCTTTGGATCCTGAAACCTTTACTCATCCTGTTTCTGCCTATCAAGTCATGGCACAACAGGGCAATATGGAGGCAGAGGAGGCAATGAAACTAGTGCACACCTCAGAATCTCTACAAAGAGCAAAAGAAGCTTTAACAGCTCTGCCTTCAGAAGCTGACAGTGAAGAGTTTGGTAGTGATGACAGTCAAAGTTCAGATGGTGAAGAAATCAATGAGGAAGATACTCCAGAATGGATGTTTACCAATGCCACTGAACTTAGGGATCTCAATGTGGAAATCATGAAGCAATATCAATCTGCTAAGGCTGAGCACCAGACTGCAGAACCACAGAGAAAGACTGTTCTTGAGCAGGTTATGGCCTCACTGAAATTGCAAAAGATGCACACAGTTATTCAAAGAACACAACAGGAGGAGGTCAAATCTGCAATTAGAGATATGAAGATAGAACTAGATGCCAGGATTGAGGCACTAGCTCCTACTACCACTCAGAAGGTGCTTACTAGCAAACTTCTCAAAGAAGATAGCCTGGCTAAGTCTGTTCAACTTCTTTCCTCCAGAGTGGATAGTATGGAATCTCAAATGCAAACTATCATTGCCAATCAATCAAAACAAACTCAACTACTGGAAATGCTACTTGCAGCTTCACCCTCAACCCTTGATGCTAACAAAAAGGGGGAGAAAATGGGAACAAGCAAAGAAGAGGCTGCAACATCTTCTGGTCAAATTCAAGCTACCAGTAGTAAGATAGCACAGATTGAGGGGGAGCAACAGCCAATTGTAGTGGTCAATCCAACAGATTTTGAAATAAAGGCTTCTCCTGTGAAGAAACAAGTGGCTTTGCCTGAGATTCAAAGTTTAGAAGAAATCTCAGATGGTGAAAGGCAAGCCAGAATAGAAGATTTGGAAAAGATCAACAAGGAGACTAGTGAAAGAATTCTAAAGACAGAGAGGATGATCAATGAATCAATTGCATCATCTCTGTTTCTTAATGCTCAATCTTCTGCTCCAACAATATCAACCACAATCATGAAGGTGCCCACTCCAGAGATTGTGGCTCCTACATTCTATGATGCTGAGCCATCATATGTCAAAGAATTTGAACCAGTCATCAAAACCAGAGCCTACTCACCTCCAAAGGAAAATGGGAAGAACAAGCTTCAATTGGACTACCCATTTCCCAAGAATGATGAAGAAAAGCTAATGGGAAGAACAATCATAGAGTTCAAAGAGCAGACAAATAAGAGTGTAAGAGATTGGATGGCTGTAATATAAGGAATGGAAAAGTATTAAATATATCCAACAGCCATCCTAGATTTGTGGAAGCTAAAAGAGAAGAAGTCTCCAGAATCCAAAGGGAAGCTCATCCAAGTACAGAAAATCAACATGAAAACTCAGATGAAAAGAGGGCCAGGCTGGCTCAGGAGTTAATGGATGAGGTAGAGGATGAGATGAGGAAACCTGAGGAAGTTCCCAAATCCAAACCTAAAAGAAGGAAAGCTAAAACCAAAAGGGTTCTTTCTCCAGAACCCTCTCCAGAAAAAGAAACCACTGGCTCATCAGTATCTATATCTGCAATAGTAATCAACCCATCTGTGAACTTTCACGGTGACCCCATAATGCCTAAAGAAGAACCAATGAATTTTGATTCAATTGAAGTTCCTTCATTCTTGCTGAATCCAAAACAGAAGAAAAGGGCTCCAAAGAAGCAACTTTCAAAGGGACCAGTTCAAGTTGCTAGGGTACCTGCTATTGTCAAACAACCAATCTTGGAAAACAAAGAAGACTTTATCTATCTGGCAGAAATTGAAGAATACTCTGGCATGAATCTATTTTTGGATGAATTGTTAGAAGTAAGAGGAATTGATAAGTACAAGAATCTGCCTGAGAGATTAGTGTTTGTCTACAAGGGAGGAAATCAGAGGACATGGCCATTACAGAAGGTTCTTGGAGAGAATTATCATACATTGACCAAAGTGTTCTCAGCATTTAAGAGACACACAGGGTTCTCTGAGACAGCTAGAAGGGAGATAATTAGCATAATAGAAGAAATAAGGAGAGAATGGAACTCACCTCAAGTCTACCAAAGAAAATGAAGATCCCATACAATGGATAGAAAATCCACATTCAACCCTTTTGGATGATGGAGTTCAGGGATGAAGAGGGCACTAGGAGATTCTTCAGGTTAGAAGACCAACTGTCAAAGGCTAGTTCTGAATACCTAAGATGGTTACAACTAAAGCTAAATCCAAAAGTTGTTGAAGAAGATACCTTCTATAGGCAACTTCAAGTGCAAATTGAGTCCAACTCTGCCAAGGAAGGAAAGTCAAGGGTGCACCCAACCAGAGAGAGGAAACATCATTAATTTGCTCAATCTAAAGGAGCACATCTCTGATAAGTTTCTTAAAGCTTTCTGTTTTTAATTTTTGTAGCTTAATACAATTTTTGCATACTGTAGTGTGTATATATCTTTAGGAATGTTTTGTTATCATCAAGGTTCTGAATTTATGTTTTATTGCCATCAAGTATAAATTGGGGGAGATTGTTAGGAATATGTTGTAGTTGATGATAACTTAACATTCAAGCAAAATTGTATAAGTCAAGTTTTGTAACTGTCAACGGATAAGACATTATAACTCTATTCGTTGACAGGTAGCTCATCAACGGATGAGGTTTTGTAGCATACTGCAATATCTCTATTTATCAGTTGATAGTGTTTTTATTCAGAGTCATGTTGACCATCAATGGATAGGCAGAATAGGGTAGCCAATTATAAATAAGCTATGCTATGTAATTCTGTCTAAGTGAAAGTGTATCAACGGATGAGAACAGGGCTCTATCAACGGATACAACTCAAATCTACTTTATCAACGGATACAGCTCAAACTACCATCAACGGATAACTGTGCACAACATCAACGGATAATCATTATCACTTTATCCTATGCTAGCTAAGGATTAGCAGTTGATAAGGACAGGTTTGACTGACAGATCACATGGGTTGATAGTAGGTATAAAAAGCAGTATGGCAGCCATACTTTGGAAACACAGAAGAAAGAAGCATTCCATTTACACAGTACATACAAGAAGGGTGCAGGGGACATATCTGTTCACAAGGACAACCTTTCGGCTACATGTGGATTTGGAGTGGAGTAGCAAGTCAACTTGAATTAGATTAATATTATCTTATTCCTGTAGTACTTGTAAACTTGGGATATATAACCAAGTGTAGCAACTCTTTAGAGTTTAAGAAAACAGACATATTTGCTTAGGGTTTCTTGAATATCCTTGGAAGCAAAGAGTTGTAAAAACAGAAGCTGTGTACATTTGTATCACAGAGTTTTCTTCGAATAAAAGTCTCAGGTGGTACATTTAACCACCTGATTTTTTATGTGTTTGTGAACCATTTCTTATTCAGCAATTATTTCCTTATAGATTTATGTGGTTTTTATCAGAAATTTATAATTATCAAGAATTGTATTCAACCCCCCCTTCTACAATTATACAAGTGTGTAATCTGGGAATAACACTACTAATTGGATGCATGTCATCTAACACTGCTATTAATTAGTGGTAATTTGTAATTTATGTTTTTTGGCTACTATTTGGTTGCTCTTCTACTGGTCAAGTTTGAAATTATATGAGTTGGATGTATTTTCATTTTCATTTTGAATTTCTTATTTGAATTTCTGAAATGTGGTATTATATGATTATTTGTATGTTATTTAATTGGATGCATGTTATTATTTGTTTATTATATTGTTGGATTTTTGGCATGTCATCTAACAGTGCTATTGTTTGAGTACTACTGTTTTTCCAACATAATCGACCAAGAGAAAGTGAAAGTTGTTGTGATTTTCTATTGGTCAATTTCAAATTATATGAGTTGGATGTATTTTAGTTTCATACCTTGTTAATTATTTTATTGCTGGCTGGAGGTTTATGTTTTAATTTTCGAATTTTACGAAAACCTTATGTCGTTTGAGTTTTTATTGTTTGGCTGATATTCAGGGATATTTTTTGGTTTGCGAAGAAGAAAGGATAGTTCCTAGCTGTTGTTCACGGTGTTGACCTAGTGCTTCTACTAATTAAGAGGTACTCCCGCTCCCTTTCTTGTTTATATAGCGACTTTTTCTGCTTTGTGTATTTGATTGTCATGATTGCTTATTCCAGTGCTCCGTTCTTTATTAGAACTCAAATAGTATATGGTAGCTGTACTTTCTCTATTTGCCATGTACAAATTTGAATTATAGAAATTGCATGCCTTTAGTTAAACGTTAATTACATGTTGCCTGTTATTATTAATTTAGATTGAAGATTTGTGTTCCTTTTGTTTTTCTTATGTCTATCATGTCCTATTTGTGATTATTGCCAGATATCATATGTCATACGTACATTTTGATTAATATAAACTATTGGGTTTTTATTATATGGATAAGGCTACAATAAAACTATTATAGGTCAGAATACATAATAAGTAATCACTAGCTATAATTATACTAAAAACTTGACTGACATACCAGGTCGTTGGAAATTAAATGGATAAGTCTTGGATAAAAGCGGATAGGGATTCATTGCAATATGAAATTGGAGTCGAAAACTTTTTGATATTTGCTGAGGATAATGCTAAAAACCCAAAGAAAATCCCTTGCCCATGTGCACGCTGCGTTAACTTCAAGAAATATTCTACCAAAATAATCAGAGGTCATCTATATGAAGCGGGTTTTAGTTTAGGGTATTATGAATGGATTTGGCATGGAGAAGAGGTTGTTAAAAGTACTAAGTCATCAGTTGGTAGTACTTGTCCTCCCTCGAAGCCCACACTAAATTCAGAAACATTTAACGTATATGAAGCAGCCTATAATAAGGAAGATTTCGATAATGAATCAGATGAGTTTAAGAGATTTGTTGTCGATGCAGAACAACCTCTGTTCGAGGGAAGTGAGTGCACTAAACTTGAGTTAGTGTTAACACTACATAATTGGAAGGATAGGTTTGGAGTTAGTGATAAGGCCTTCACTGATCTGCTTGGATCTATTGGCTCTTTTCTTCCAAAAGATAATGTGCTTCCTGCTAATATGTATGAAGCAAAGAAAACCTTAACTGATTTAGGACTCGAGTATGTTAAATTCCATGCTTGTCCAAATGACTGCGTATTATACAGGGGTCCAATTCTTGAGTCTTCTTCTGAGTGTCCCAAATGTGGTCTCTCTCGCTGGAAAGTTGGGAAAGATGGAAAAATTAGGGTTAATGTGCCAGCCAAGGTTATGTGGTATTTTCCGATAATCCCCAGATTTAAACGATGGTTTAAATCTGCTTCTACTGCTAAATTAATGAGCTGGCATGCAGATAATCGATCTGAAGATGTGAAGATGCGTCATCCATCTGATTCTCCTTCTTGGAGAAATGTAGATTACAGGTGGTCTGAGTTTGGTAGGGAGGCTAGAAATATACGCTTAGGATTAGCGGCTAATGGTATAAATCCACACAGTAATGGATTAAAAAACCGGTACAGTTGTTGGCCAGTTATGTTAGTAATATATAATCTTCCTCCATGGTTATGTATGAAGAGGAAGTTTATCATGTTATCAACAATAATTTCTGGCCCGCATGAGCCTAGTAATAATATTGACATATATCTACAGCCACTGATTGATGATTTAAAAAAATTATGGGAGGAAGGGGAACCGAACGTGTACGATGCGCATACAAAATCTTTTTTCACCTTAAGGGCAGTTCTGATGTGGACAGTAAATGACTTCCCAGGATACGCAAATCTGTCGGGCTGCATCAATAATGGTTATAAGGCTTGTCCAATATGCGGCGATAAAACTGTGGCTAAATATTTAAGTCATAGTAAGAAAATGTGCTACCAAGGTCATCGTCGGTATTTAGATAATGATCATCCTTTTAGGAGGCAGAGGGCATCTTTTGATGGAGAACAGGAATTTGGTCATGCACCTGAACCGCTTAGTGGAGAAGAAGTGTTGGCGCAACAACAACTCAAATTCAGTTTTGGGAAGGGGGGAAGTCAAAAAAGGTGGAATCTGCATGGAAAAAGAAATCGATTTTTTTTTAGTTAGAATATTGGAAGTTTCACCACGTTCGTCATTGTTTAGATGTTATGCACATCGAGAAGAACGTGTGTGATAATTTAATTGGGACACTTCTTAATATGAAATACAAGATTAAAGACAGCACTTCCTCTCGTCTTGATATGGTTGAGATGGGATTAAGGGCTGATTTAGCTCCTCAAGTAGGTGAGAAAAGAACATACTTGCCTCCTGCCCCTTTTAATTTATCCAAGAAAGAAAAAAAATTATGTTGTCATCATTGTCCAATATAAAACTCCCATATGGACATGCATCAAATATTAGAAATTGTGTATCAATGACTGATCTAAATTTGAATGGGCTGAAGTCCCATGATTGCCATATCCTCCTCCAACAGTTACTACCAGTTTCTATTCGTTCTGTGCTTCCAAAAAATGTTAGGGTTAGTATCATAAGATTATGTTTTTTTTTCAACTCTTTGTGCAACAAAGTTGTGGATGTGTCGAAATTGAGTAAACTACAAGCAGATCTGATTTTGACCCTGTGTGAGTTGGAAAAAATATTTCCTTCATCATTTTTCGATGTTATGGTACATCTCACTGTCCACTTAGTAAGGGAATTGGGTTTATGTGGACCGGTTTTTTATAGATGGATGTTTCCATTTGAACGATTCAATAAAATATTGAAGAGTTATGTAAGAAACCGATTTTATCCGGAAGGTTGTATAGCTGAAGGTTATCTCAAAGAAGAATCAATAGAATTTTGCACTGAGTTCTATAGTGAGAGTAGTAGAACTGCTGGTCTTCGGAAAGATGAAGACAACAATTCTGGTCCAATAGGTGGTGTGACAATGAAGTCGGTACCAGAAAAAGAACGAGATGAGGCGCATCTTACAGTCCTCCTCAACAACACTGAAGTGGAACCATATGTTATGTAAGTAACATTTTTAAAAGTATATTTTTAAGTTTCAAAGTTCTTTTTCATGCGGTCTAATCTTATCTGATTAAATTGTCAGGTTGCATAAGAAATATTTGGAAGGGATTTACCAAGGGAAAAAAAGAGTGCACAGTGGCTATTGGGAGAGCACAATCGACAATTTGCTGATTGGTTTGAACAAAAAGTTAGTTTACATTCTTTCCTTTTTTATTAATTTTTTCTGTAAGCAGTCATGTTTTTAATTGAAGTCAACTTATATGCATTGTGACTTTTACGTGCAGGTAAGTACAGAAATGAGGGAGAATTCCGAAGCCGTTTCTGAAACAATAAGATGGTTGGCAGGAAAACCTTCATTTTCAGTGTTGACTTACGAAGGTTATGTTGTTGACGGGGTCCGATACCACACAAAATAGCGAGATAATGCAAGGGTAGTTCAAAATAGTGGTATGTCACTAGTTGCTAGGACAGTCCAAGTCTCTAGTGCTAAGGATATAAATCCTATAGAGACTGATTTAACATTTTATGGGGTTATCGAAGAAATATGGGAGTTAGATTACCACGCATTCAAGGCCCCTTTGTTTTTGTGTACATGGGCAGCAAGTGATAGAGGTATCAAGTCCGATGATCTTGGTTTCACGCTTGTGAACTTCAATCGACCAGGTCACAAAAAGGACAAATATGTCTCTGTTGACCAAGTCAACCAAGTATTTTATGTTGAGGATCCAGCTGATGCTAATTGGTCTATTGTGCTATCGTCGACAAATCGAGACTATCATGATGCGTACGATGAAGATGCCCCGGAAGAGACCTCCTGGAACCCTCCTCCATTCTGTTCTAATATCCCTATATGCGACCCAACTGATTATGATGATGCAAATGTCAGCAATAAAAGACAAAATGTTGAAGGGATTTGGGTGAAAAAATCATAGGTCATAGGTGCATAGTCATATGTTTAGTGCCTAGCAATTTAGTTTTAATTTGCTTCCACTTTGTAGTTGTTCATGATATTTTTAATTACAATTGTCTGTCATTTTGCTTATCTCTGATTTTTGCATATTTTCAGTGATAATTAACTGATAATTTTGCATATTTTCCATGATATTAACTGATTGCATATTAAAATTGTTTCATTTTGCTTCTCTGATTTTTGCTTCTCTGATTTTTGCATATTTTCAGTGATAATTAACTGATAAGTTTTTACAGATTGAAGCAAAACAAGAGAAATGGCACCGAATAAAAAGCAAAAGAAAACAAAAAAGGCAGGCTCAGATAAGGTTACCACTAAACAGCTGGAGATCGAGGTCAAAGAAGCGAAAACTCATGATTCACAGACAACTGAAGCATCAGAACATCAACAGGCCAACTCAGAACAACCCACGGTTACTACAACCGACACTGTTAGATCAAAGTCTAAAGGTAAGCGTGGTGTATGCGCAATGTACAAAGTGGTTGTGAAGAAATCTCGCGGGAAAAAGACTAAAGTCACATTCAATGATTGGGGAATTGCTGATGGTGAAACTAGGGCGCGATTGCAGTAATATATTGGAATGTTGGCCAGGACTACGATTCCAATCGATATTACTAGTTGGCCAAATGTGGATCCTGAATTAAAATCAAAGCTTTGGTTGGATCTTCAGGTGCTCTAGCATTTGTAAATTTTACATTTTACTTGTGTTCTCTATTTTTACATGTGTTGTTAATTTCTCGTATTTAAATTTCTCATTTTACTTGTGTTTTATCCAGTCTACATTCAAAGTGAAACCACATTGTGAGCACTTTGTCCTAAAGTCTGCTGGTTGTAAATGGCGACAATTTAATACTGATTTGACGAGGAAGTTTGTGCAGCCATATGTTGGACAGAAGGCGATATTGAGTAGGCCCCCACAGCAGTATGCTTTTGTTAGTAAGTCAACCTGGAAAAGATTTGTGAGACAGAGGACTGATCCAAAATGGGAGGTATGAATTTATTTTATAGTTTTATTTTGTATTCGATAATTCTATTCATTTTATATTCTGCACCTGTATATATGATATGTAATTCTATAATTTTGTTTTTAGGAAATACATGAAGAGCATAGTGAAAGAGTTTCTCATCGAAAATATCATCACCGCTTGTCAAGAAAGGGTTATATTGGTTTAAAAGAAGATGAAGTAAGAACTAAGTCAATATTGTCTTGTTGAATAAAAATTTAGAATGAATTTTTATATTTTGCTTCATTTTTAACAGATAAAAAGTGGAAAGTTGGAGCCGGGAGTTGAACCTGATAGAGCAATTTTTTGGAAAAAGGCTCGTAAGCGAAAAAATGGCCAAGAGGTTGAAGATGTAGATGAAGAGTTACAAGGTGTATGTGATACAATTGTAAGTCTCCTATTATATTGGCATACTAGTAGGGCATCATTTATAATTAATATGCTTTTAGGCTCTTTGTAATTTGGGCTAATTATTTTCATATTAATAGGATACTTTGTTGGAAAAGAAAGAGAAGGGTGAAATACAATTTTCTGGAGCTGAAGATGTTTTGACTACGGCTTTGGGGAGTCTTGAGCATTCTGGTAGGGTCCGTGCTGTTGGAGGGTACATCACTCCAAAATAGTTCTTTAATTTGCCACGAGAGAAGAAAGTTCGAATAACGAAGGAAGAGTTGATGGCCCGTGATCGTCAAAGGGATGAAAAGACGAAAGCTCTTGAGGCAGAGATTGCTCAGCTGAAGGCATTGATTACTTCCGGCCAGAATCATCACTCCCCAATGCAGTCTGAAAAGGCAAGTTTCCAGCCGAAAATCAATCAGCCTGCTGCAGTTGTGCTAGAGTTTGATAAGGACTGTGTTCCTACAGATGCTCCCCCTAGGCCTTCACCTCCTGGAAATTTGGTAAATTAATCGATAGAAGGATAATTTAATTCTATAATTTAGTATTTTATTTTATTGCATAAGCTCTATGAATTGATGATTTCTTTTTACCTTAGTATTTTTATTTGTTCATTTAAATATTGTAGGGAAACAGAATGTGTGACCTATCTGTCGAGAGGATAGAGAACAAGGTTGCATTTGGTATGGTGTATCCTCGCGAGGCTGGAGGAAAAGTCCATGGAATTGATATACCACTTGGACATCAGTGTGTCTCTGTCGATGGCATCATCAAACCAGATGCCTTGCTTCCAGTGCCGATCCGTGGTGAATTGGAGACAGTCCGCGATGCACTTGGCTCTTTTTTAGCATGGCCTGAGGATTTAATAAGCTACACAACTACTGAGGTATAATTTACTATATGTGGTCTGAATTTGAAATAAAAATGGTGCTTGTGAGGATATTACAAATGAAATTGTGTTTAAATTTTTGATGGTTTGATGATCTACAGATTAAGAAAAAAGAAAGGGTGCGACCAAGTGGAGAAAACAAAAACAAGAATGATGAGTTGCAGAAATTGAGAGCACAGTTCTTACATGCAAAACCAAGTGCAAAAGTGTCGAAGGGCTTTAACTTACTGTATAAACATGTAACCAGCTGGATGGAAACTACTGGGCTTTCGATACAGGTTGACTGCAAGTCAGAAGTGTTTGGGCATGAAAAGACAATTTTTTTGTTACATGAGAATGTTTTGGCGTTGTTGGAGTTTGATATGCTAGGGCAAGCTGTAATTTCAGCTTACATGGCGTAAGTTACAATTTTTCTTTTTCTGATATGCATTCTAATGTTAGTATTTTTCCAATTGCATGTCTCTACTTCTAATGTTGGTATCTTTTTTTGGTAGGCATTTGCATGCTGAGATAAGTGGAAGACCAGATCTGGCAGAAACATTTGCTTTTATTCACCTTGGATCCTTATATAATTTGAATGCTGATTTTGAAGCTGTCATTGTTGAGCGCTTGAAAGAGGGCAACCCGGATCGGCTGTTCTTTTTGCCGCATAATCAGGAGTAAGTTCTAGCTTATATTAAGTTACGATACTAAAAAACTGGATAGAGTACTAAAAATCTGTATTTGGTATGTTTTTTTAATGAAAACAGTATGCATTGGATTTTGGCTATTATATGGGAAGGTGAAATTTATTTTCTCAATCCACTCCCTCACCCAACACAGTTTACATTACTAGAACTAGCATTATCAAGGTAATTTTTTATTTACCGTAACATTTTGATGAAAATTCATGATTTTCTGTGTACATTGGATCAGTTT
This sequence comes from Kitagawia praeruptora, assembly GCA_037693485.1. Lineage (NCBI taxonomy): Eukaryota > Viridiplantae > Streptophyta > Magnoliopsida > Apiales > Apiaceae > Kitagawia > Kitagawia praeruptora. Next base: position 63,873,823 of record CM075348.1, read on the forward strand.
TTATTTTTTATGCAGGGCAATGAAAACTTACAATTGTGAAACTGGTAGGGGCAATCGGAAGCCGGCCAAGGCAAAGTTTCTGAGTGTAAGTACTTTTACACTTCAACTCAGTTCTAGTAAATTTATTTCCTGATGCATTTTATTTTTTGGAATTAATAGGGATCCCCCAAGCAACCCGGTGGTACTGAATGTGCTTATGTAATAATGCGCTACATGAAAGAAATTATCAATGATACAAAATTGACTTTTGCTACAAAGGTGTGCGTCTTTGTTTTTCTAATGGGTTACTTTTGATTATAAAGGTGTACTTTTCATTTTTGTTTAATTGTGTTTGTTTATTGCCTTTAATGGCTACCGAAGACTCGAACGACGTACACCGAGGCCGAGCTTGATGAAGTACGTATCCAGGCTCTCAAGTTCATCCAAGACAAGATCTGATAGTTTCTAGTAGGTCTCTTTAAATTGACGTAAACATTTGGTTAACCGCTTGAATTGCTAGTTCTGCGCTTTTGGTAATCTGTTTTGGAGACATATATGCTGTGATGTAGTAATTCAAGCTGTTATGCTTTTTATGTTTACTTTTGGTTGTGCACTTAGTGCCCAGTGATGTTTGGTATCTTGTTAATTGAACAGATACATTGTTGGTGGTTGTATTTTGTGACTGGTTTAATCTAAATGCATGGTTGGATATATTGTGAATGGTCCAGTTTTTTATTTTTTGGTATGCATTGAAAGACAACGGTTTATTTAGTTGCACTCAGAAACTAATGTCTAATTGTAACAAAGACATCAAAAGTTTTACAAAATAATGATTTCTAAAACAATTATATACATCACTTGTTTCTACGGTGTCAGATGTCTAAAAAACAATTAGAAATCACTTTTATAAGTAAAATCTGATGTCTAAGAGACACATATAAATGAGTTTTTTCAGAAAGACCTGATGTTTATACCTACATTAGACATCGGTCTAGGATGATGTCTAAGGTCACTATACACTTCGGTTTTTTTAAAAAGAAACTGATGTCTATAAGAACATTAGACATCAGTCTAGAGTGATGTCTAAGCTAACTATAGACATCACTTTATCTGCTAAAATTATGATGTCTAATATCGAAATAGACATCTTTTTCAAAGAAAGAAAGTGATGTGTATGTGAAAAATAACTTAGTTTATTATATGTTTTCTAGAATATAAGGCATGCAAGTTGTTTATAAAATTAATTATATCTAACCTATTTTGTAGAACAACTGATGTGTATTGAATGAAAAACTGATGTCTATGTTAGCATAGACATCAGTTTCTGACTGATGTCTAGAATAGACATCTCCCACCTAGACATCACATCCAAAATAACATAGACATCGGCCAGAAACTGATGTCTATTGACCCTTTTCTTGTAGTGGATGCAAATTAAATATCATCTATTTTGCAGGGTAAGAAAAAGAAATAGGTCATGTCGATCATTGATAGTGGATGTTCCAGGCACAGGATAGGTGATAAAACCCTGATATCACATTAAGTTGAGAAAGCTGGTCCAATCATAACCTTTGGAGACAACAGCAACGGTTACACTGTGGGATATGGCTGTTTAGAAATTGGAAATGTTGTCATTGAAGATATTGCTCTTGTGGATGGATTGAAGCACAACCTACTCAGTGTCAGCCAATTCAATGATAGAGGATTCAAGTTTAATTTTGATATGATGGTTTGCAATATTTATCACAAGAAGAATGGAAGCCTCTCTCTTGAAGGAGTAAGGAAAGGAAGCTTGTTTGTTGCTGATTTGAACTTTGAATCTACTAAGAATGACAAGGTCAACTATTTTTACAGTAAAGCAACAGTTGGTGATAGTATGCTTTGGCATAAGAAACTCTCTCACCTCAACTTCAAAACAATGAATATGCTAATGAAGAAAAAACTGGTAAGAGGACTACCTCAACAGGAATTCTGTCAAGAAGGACTGTGTGAGGACTGTCAAATGGGAAAATTGAGAAGAGCTGTGCATAAGTCAAAGCAAGTGAACACCAACACAGAATCACTCAAGCTGATTCACATGGATCTCTTTGGACTAGTAAATGTCCCATCTTTGTCCAGAAAGAGATATGCACTAGTCATGGTGGATGACAATTCTAGGTACACTTGGGTAAAGTTCTTTGAATCAAAGGATGAAGCAGCTCAGGAAATCATTGATCACATCAGAGTTCTTGACAGGACTCCAAATGCCAAAGTTCAAATCTTAAGGAGTGATAATGGTACTAAGTTAAAAATGCCACACTGTGGAACTTCTGCAAAAACTCAGGCATTGTGCAATAATTCTCTGCTGCAAGGACTCCACAACAGAATGGAGTTGTAGAAAGGAAGAACAGAACTCTCATTGAAGCTGCTCGAACTATGTTGAATGATGCAAAATTACCAACATACTTTTGGGCAGTCACAACAAATCACAACAAATCATCAAAATAATGGTGACTTTGGAGATGTTGAAGAACATGGAGAAGACTATAGCAATGGTGGAGATTCAAACCCTCAAGATGAAGCTGGTCAAACAAGTCAAGATATACACCTACCCAGATCTACAATGTGGAATAAGGATCACACCAATGATCTAATCATTGGTAATCCTACCTCTGGTGTAACGACTAGGAGGAATGTATCTCTTGACAATATGCTTTCTTGTTTTATATCTCAAGATGAGCCAAAAACAATTGATGAAGCAATGTTAGATTCTGATTAGGTGATAGCTATGCAAGAAGAGCTCAACCAATTTGAAAGAAACAATGTATGGCAACTAGTCCCAAGACCAAAAGGGAAATCAGTTGTTAACACAGAATGGGTATTCAGAAACAAATTGGATGAAAGTGAAAATGTGACAAGAAATAAGGCAAGGCTAGTAGCTAAAGGTTACTGTCAACAAGAAGGGATAGACTATGATGAAACATTTACGCCTGTTGCCAGACTTGAAGCTATAAGGATATTTCTGGCCTATGTTGTACACTTCAACTTCAATGTATTCCAAATGGATGTCAAGAGTGCCTTTCTCAATGAAGAGCTAGAGGAAGAAGTGTATGTTGAACAGCCACCTGGATTCGAAGATGTTGAATTGTATGATTTTGTTTACAAGCTGTTCAAAGCACTCTATGGGTTGAAGCAAGCTCCAAGAGCTTGGTTTGAAACACTATCTACCTTCCTAATTGAGAATCAGTTCATAAGAGGTGTTGTAGATAAGACATTATTCTACAAACATCATGGCAAGGACATCATCTTGGTTCAAATTTATGTTGATGACATAATCTTTGGTTCTACAAATGAGAAACTCTGTGAAAAGTTTTCATCTCTAATGAGAAATAAATATGAGATGAGTATGATGGGAGAAATGTCATTTTTCCTTGGTCTACAAATTCATCAAAAAGATGATCACTAGTACAAAATTGGCTTTTTACGTCGGCTAAATAGATCTTATACGTCGGTTAAATGGCGACGTATAGAGGGACGACATATAAAGTCACGAGTCTTTTACGTCGGTTAAAAAAGCGACATATAAAGTCCAAATATATGTTGCTAAAAAGCCGACGTATAATATCGAAAACACCGATGTATAATGTCCAAAAAGAACCGACGTATAGTGCCCAAAAAGACTGTCGTATAATGTCCAAAAACAACCGATGTATAATGTCCAAAAGACCGACGTAAATACTTTATGTTTTATATGTCGCCATAAAGAACCGATGTATATTGCCATTTTTTTTTTGTTTTTGTTTTTCTCTACCCAAAAAATTGTTCAATAATTAGAAACTTGCTCTAGCCAAAATTTGTACAAGCAAAAACCTATAGTAATCGAAATTTCCAAGCTAACAAATTCTATCTGAACTATGGGAATAATAATATAATAATTATTAATTACACTGGAAAAAAATATATCCACAATTTTTTCTAGATTCTCGATCTAACGAGCTAGTCAGACTGTACATGTAAAACTGAAATGACTAAAAAATTAAAAACTCTACAAGTTCGACGAAGCCTAATGCTTAATTTCAAAAAAACTTCACCCTTTATGCCTCTTACACACTCCTGCCGGCATCTCTAATGATAATGGAATTGTTGATTTCGTCACCTACATAGAACATTAACGAATAAATTAGCAGCAAGGTGAAAATTTTGCACTAGTTTAACATATGAATATAGATAAACTCGAGTCTTGCGTTACAGGGCATGTTAAAGATATCATTCTTATTGGGGAAAAACAGAAAAAGATAGACTGCAAAAATTTATATTTCTCTACACAAGTGTTTCAAACGAGGTTATATGCAAATAAGATATAATGTTTATTTAAAAATCTAGAAGAAGAAAGTTCTCCAGACTATACATGTACATTTAAACCACTGAATCTCACCCAAATCATTTCAATCATTCTCGATTTACATGACAATTTAATTTATAAGTGCTGAAAATTAAACAACAATAATGTCAATAAATAGGAGCTCTTATTAATCCACTGGTTTTGTTAATCATTGCAGCAGAGCAGAGCTATTGCAATCAAAAGTATTAAAAGAATTACTACCAGGACTGAGGTCTAAAATTTTTAAAGAACACTAGTGGCAAATTTATATATATATATATATATATATATATATATATATATATATATATATAATACAAGTAAAATCACATAAGAAATAATTAGAAAGAAAATGTGCAAAAAGGCTTAAAAGGATTGATGATATAAACCAGATTATAGCGAGGGAGTTCGTACGAGAAGCAGCATATTTGTTTGTTTTGGCTACTCAAACTTGCACATTATAGATTAGGAATAGTGTTCCATTAGCCCCATTAAACTAAGCAGCTAATTAAACACTAATCGAGTTATGAACCTTGATTAAGAAACAGAGATATGAACCTTGATTAAGAAACAAAGATATTCCTAAAGAAGATCAAAATAACACTATCAACTCTTAGGAAGATAAACTGATAAACTAACCTGCATGTACTTAGCTTGAACCGAGGGCCTGTTGTCAATGACAGTTCCTGGACAGGAAAAAAATTAGAAAGTCATGCAACCAACCTTTGTACTACAACACAGTTGAAATTTTTAATTGCCTTGAACATTGTACCAGGGGGAACATTGTCAGGAGATGCTGGCTGGAAAAACTTAGTATGATGATTCTTTTGTGCTATTATGACAACAAACTTGGGGCACCACTTCTCATCCATGAACTTGCACGCCTGCGTGCATAAATTTTAACAGATCTCCTTTAGCAAATGTAACAAAGAATTGAGCAATTTTCCTAAAGTACACATACCTCGATTATTTGATTTAGTTCATTCAGAACCTGATTAAATTGAGATTCACTGAACCTACAGTTTATAAAACAAATATTACTAGAGCAAAAAATATGAACTGCACAAGAAATATAGCATCAAGCATAAAAATAAATTCAAAACATCATGCTCAGCAAGTGATTAGAAGGTCAAAGCAAATCTACTATATCTCAAGTACACTCAATAGAAACAAAAAAGAGAGATAATTTTATAAAAGAGAAGAGAAAACAGAATACCACAAAAGAGAAGCAATTTTATAAAAAGAGAAGCAAGAAAACAGAATACCAAATCAAAATCTCAACATTTATATTTGCACTATGCATAGTTCACCATTTATTCACCAGAAGAGTAGAAGACTACATAAGCATGCCAATGTTTATACACATGTATTTCGGTTTTATTAATTATGAGATTAATAAAAATTTCACTCCGATAATGATACCGATCCCAGAATTACAATGCGTACATGTCCACAGAGGGATGAGATGTGTTTACTAACAGAAACAGAACTTGGGTGTCTGCTTAATTTCAACTTTCCTAAACAGTTGTTTAAGTACAAGCTGGGGGAAAAAGTAGATATAGGAAACAATGGAATAGCTGCAGAAACAGAGACAACCAAGATTATAAACTACACATTTACGTTAGAGGCCAGGTGTTTTTGTGATGTGAATTATTGCAGCAATTTAAAACCTTAGGCACATAATAATTGTCAATTAATGCCCAGGAGAGCCGTGGGAGACATCCATCCCAAGAATAATTGTGGGGATCTTCGATATCAAAGGAATGCTAGGGGACAATTATACTTTATCATGATATTGTCAATAAATGTCACACCTCTTGTTCAGACAGTGAAGTTGTTAGGCCGAATACATAAATACAATCAAGTTTGTATGAGAGAATAACAATTAACACACGTTTAAATAATCAAAAACTGTATGGAATTAATAACTCCTCTCTCAGTGATGTAAAATATCACAGAGAGCTGCTTAGGTTACAATGAAATGATAATCCGTTTCTCGATACCCTTCTAGGGTTAACCTAACTGTATTTATAAAGATATACAGCTACAGTACAATCGATAATTGATACTCCTATAAATCAGCTATACAAATGTTATCAATTATGATTGTTACACGTACGTCTTCTTAGTCAACACGATGTCTTCGACAGCTATCCAATCTTCAAAGATATCGCTTCCATAATTATCTTCAATTATTCTTCAAAGTCTAATGATGACCAGTAGACGCTTCCTCCTAACAGAGTTTAGCAAACTCTGTCGAGCTTCCATCTGTCAGAGTATAATTAAACTCTAACCGCTTCCAGCTTCCAGTTAAACTCTGATGAACCTCTGTAACACTGACATTACTCACATCAATTATATTTAACAATCTCCCCCAACTTGTTCATTAGCAAAAATGCACAAGTTAATAATAATTGATGATGTCAAAACAATTAGACAAATACAGTGTTTAATAAATAATCAGAGTTTAAACTTCTACTTAAACAAAATTTCACTACAAGAAAATAGTCAATAGACATCACACTTTAGACATCGGTCGTAAATGCCACTGATGTTAAAAGATGTAATAACATCATCCAAAATTAAACTGATGTCTTTCCTTTTCGTATACATCACTGTTTTTAAAACCGATGTCTAAAGTCAACCTTTAAAAAATGAAAACACGCACCCTTACTTTTTATTTCCCCCTTAGTGAAAATTTCCCCCCCGTAAATCAAAATTTTCCCCCGTTAACCAAATATTCTCCCCGCCCCTCTACAATTATTTACCCTTTAGACAAATTAAACAAAAAACTAATTAAACAAAAACACACTCTCTACTCATTCACCCCTCTCTCTCACTCACCCCTCTCTCACGAACCCTAAATCTCACCCTCAAATCCACAAATCACCATAATCTCAGCCTTAAATCCGTGGCTCTCACCCTCAAATATCCACATCTCTTACCCTCAAATCTCAAAGCTCTAATCTCACAACTCTCAAAGCTCAAATCGATTTGTTCGAAACCCAAATTGATTTGCTTAAATTGATTTGTTGAAGTCTTGAAACCTCGATTTGGTGAGTGGATTGATTGGGTGAGTCTTTCAGTTTGATGTGTTGTTTTTGTTTTTTGTCAAAATGTTCCGAATTTGCATCAAGAGGTAAGAGCTTTGTTCAATTAACATCTGTAAATATCTCTAAGCTTGGCCATTAATGAGTTGATTTTCAGATTTACGACATCTGTTGCATTTTTCAACTTATACTATCAGGTATTTTAGGTATACCCTGTTAGGGAGAGGTTGAAGACCGAGAGAGAGAACAAAGAAGGTTTGTACAAAAATGAGGAACCAATTAAGGTATTACGATTCATTGTCTGTAAGCAATTTGAACCTTCTAGTCCTTGAATTTTAAGGTATTACAATTGATTCATGTGTTGATTATAGGGTTTAAACTTTTTCTATTTTGAGTGATGTTTTGGGGATAATTGATTAATGTGTTCTCTAGTTTGATTTATTGGTGTTAATTTTTTTCTGTAAATTACTTGCTCCTGTGAAAATTTATATGCCCTGTATATTAAATGTCTATTGTTGTGATTCAAACTTTTGCACATGTTATTGTTAGTAGCCAAGTGAACTTGGCTACTAACGTAATAGATCTACACGTTTATAAAACATTTTAATCTTGGCATATTACACTGTTTTTAGATCCCATAATAAATTAAACATATGATGTAGGTAAGAGATTTTGAATACAACTCAGAAACACAAAAGTCTCGGAAGCAGGAGCTTGAAAAACTTATGCAAGATCAGGATACTTTGAAGAGCTCTCTCTTACAGTGGTTTTATGCCAGTTATGGGGAGGTATCAAATGAGTCTCATCTAGAAAATAAGGATAATAATTCTACCATATCACACTAACACCCCTTTTCCGTTGTTAATAAATTATTTTATCCTTTTGCTGGAGTTCTATCTTTGTAATTGTAAATGCCTCTAAGCACTGTTGGACTTCACTAAAGATGTATGCAAGGCAAACTAAGTGCTGAAAATATATCTATGTTGTGCAGTCCAAAATTTCTAATTTACGAACTTGCACTACTCTGACATACATAATTTTACTTCTAAATTGATCTATGTTTGTAACTTAAACATCGGATGCTCTCCAAAAGGCATTTTTTCCCTTCATTTTCATCTCACTATAATATTGTGTACCTAGTTCCATATCAAACACTAATTTGTGTGATGCAGTGGCTATTCAATTTTTGAAGAGGAAAAGACTGCTGGAGCAGCAAATTGAGCAACTCGGGAATTACCAGTTGCGTATCCATGATCATGTTAGCTTTCTACATACATTTGGAGTACTGGTGTTATCTATTATCTAGCTTTTCCGTAGAATTCTATCCTTTTGTCTTCATTGTAGATGGCATTGTTAGAAGGTGCAAAAGGTACAACAGAAACTGTTGACGCATTAAAAGGTGGAGCAGCAGCAATGAAGAAAATGCAAAAAGCTATGTAACTCTCTGAATATCCATAAGTCACATTTAACATTATTTTGTGATTTTATGTTTCTGCTATAGTTTACTTGATGTACATTCTTCCAACATAGAAAAGATATATGAAGTGTAGCAGAAATCAATATTTCTTTAAACCAAATGAGGTTCTAATTATGGCATAATCTTCAGGAGTATGGATGATGTAGACAACACACTGGATGATGGCATAATTTTTAGCTTGATGACGTCTTTAGTTCTCAGATTGGGGTCAGCTCCATACCTTACTCTTTTTGTTAATATTAATGATCAGTGATAAAAAGCAATAGCTTTTACTGGGTTATCTAGCGATAACATGCATATAGGAATATTGGCCGTAGCCGCCCGTGCAGCTGCCAACAATAGTCCGTTTATAGTATTTTATAATCCAAGGTTTGTGGCTTTGCTTTCTTTCTTGGTTTGTCTTGATCTCATGTATAATCTTTTTATTAGGGCGCCATTTCCGTGCACGATCCTGATCGACACACCCACACCCACACAACACATGCACACACATATGTATATGAAGTCAAATAGTTTCAGGCTGGCAAGCTAAATATGCTATATTTTAAGTGATTAAAAGTGGATTATTACACAATGTTATTGCAAAACCCCTCAATTTGCACTACATGAAGACTTTGTCTTATAAAGTTTTCTCTTTACTGGTTCAGGGCTTGTCCATCTGAATTTGTGATTCCTTTAGCCAAGTACTATAAAGCTGTATGCAGTAGCCATATAATGTTGAAATTGTTTTATAGCTTATAATTATTATAAGGTAAAAATGTACTAGAGGTTGAAATTGTCAATTACATATTATTCAGATATTTTTAGGCGCGTGTTATCAAACATTTTATTTAGCTAATTTATTCATTCAGTTTTATCAAACATCTCCCAAATATTTTTTGATTAATTTGTACAGATTCTCCAGAACTATGAAGATATTTTAAGACAGAACCAGTTCTATTTGCAGGATAAGGACAAGCTCAAGAATGCTCTTGCTGGGATAACACACTGCTTATCTCTTCTACCTCATAATCGAAGAGCAGATGTTTTAGAAACTGATAGAGTAATTTTTTGTCTCTCTTTCATGCATTACTACATTCTGTTAACTAAGTTGTGCTAATTCTGTCTTATCATCGTGAAATTTTGTGTACTTGATGTGGCATTATTAATCCACATATTCCTCTTAGGTGAGGATTTTAATGCATTCTTCCTCTTATCTTTTCCATGATAAATTGATAATTTTGAAACTGAGGAGTCAGGCACCAGAATGTATCAATATTTGAGTTAATTATTCAAATTTTTGAAATTCACATTGGCTTGTTTAACTCAAAATAAAGTCACTGGACAATAATTCTGTTAATTTTGTGTCCTTTTTTTGACTTATCTATCTAATTTGCTTAAAGTCATTGGACTCTGTGAGATGGAAGAACTCACAATGGCGTAATTTGCAGGTGTACCATCTACATCATTTGTTATAGCTCTTTTCCACTTTCCTGATGTAATTTAATCCATATTTGAATGACCTAGAAATGTAATCATATTATTCTCTTGGGTAGGTTGGCTGGGATGAATCAATCTTAATACTGATTTGGTCTGTGCAGGCATGCTCCGAAGGCCAGCAAAGGTTCTGGGACAAGTACACGTTGCTACAAGAATGTGACCTGCAGAGGCCTTCTGGGGATTGGCCTATGGAGGACCTATGTCTTTACTTCCGTTGGTAGTAAGTCCTGTTTATAAAGCTCAGATGTCAATTGGTGAGGTTGTTGCTGTTAAAATGCTTGCAACCGACTCTAAGCAAGGGGAAAAAGAGTTCCACATAGAGGTAAAATGATTTCGTAAAGAGCATCAACCATCTTCCTATTCTATATCATATGCTTGTGGATCAATTTGGTTTTTGATTCAACTTTTGGTCTCTGATTCTCACAACTTTCTCAGATTGATGTTCGATCATATTTCACTTAGCTAGTTGTTTTTAAAGTTATGGACTTAACTTTAAAGTAACATAGAAGCATGTAAAATTAATTTTAAATGCTCACTTGTACTTTTTAACCTTTAAGGTTTAACAAGTCCACCTGGGATACATGAAGCTACCTGCCGATACTATGACATTTTGCTATTGTCCTTATCTTAAACTGTACATTTTTGTTGTATTAATTTTCAGTGCTTGCCCATTACCATTGACGTCGGCACAAATAACCAAAAGTTGCTGGATGATGAGTTCTATATTGGACTCAAGCAAAAAAGGGCAACTGGGCAGGTGGTATTTATCTTCTTATCTGTAATTTATAAATATTTATGAATAATTACTTCCGATTTACAACTAATACATAACTTATTTGCATTTTCTTGCATTTAGGAATATGCCGATCTTCTAGAGGAGTTTATGTCTGTAGTAAAGTAGAACTATGGGGAGAAATCTTCATACAGGTCTGTTTGTTAGTTTAAAACATTCAATCAGATAATGGACTTTTTTTTAATGTTCTATGTATTCTAATATGCATCTGCACTTTGTATCTGTAGTTTAAAACATTCAATCAGATAATGGACTTTTTCTTAATGTTCTATGTATTCTAATATGCATCTGCACTTTGTATCTGTACTTCTGGCTGTGCATTTATTGTTTCTAACTGAGGGTAAGATATACAAATTAAAAAAGATTTGTGTAAATGAGTAACTAACACACAGGTCCTAAAAATAGGTTTTTCATAAACCAAATTATTTATCCATTTGCAGTAAGCTTTATAACAGAGTTAGTAAAGCTAGTAACTTTATGCCTGTTTATTTCTTGCACTTACCGTGTAAAATGTTCATAAAGCTAGTAACTTTATGCATGTTTGTTTCTTGCACATGTATTACTTCCGTTGAAGCTAGGTATCGTCGCTACAAATGGGAAGCGAAGTATGAGTATAAATTTCCGGTTTGTGATAAAAATCTTGTGATTACTATTAATGGTAGGAGTCCATGACCAACAATAAGGGCGACACAAGGTGATACAGTCATTGTGGAGCTCAAGAACAATTTGTTAACCGAAAATATTGTTATTCATTGGCATAGAATCAGACAGGTAAACTGAAGTACTAGCTAGCTAGTTACTAGGTCCTGATCTTCTTTTTGTACAATGTAATTGATCTAATTGTAACTCATAACAGATTGGAAGACCTTGGTTTGATGGATCAGAAGGAGTGACTCAGTGTCCGATTTTTCTAGGCGACACCTTCGCATATAAGTTTGTGGTGGACAGTATTTATGACTACTTTTCATACTTGTAGCGACTTGAAGCAGGTTATGTACTTTGTTTTGTGGATGGATGCTTTGCTTAGTTTAGTTGATTTTACGGATATGTAGTCATGTTTACATACTTTGGATTTGGTACATCGGATATACAATTTATGTACTTTGGATGTTGAAGACATTGTTTTTTATTTTGTCAATGACAATTGAGGAATTCTTGTCTATTTTTTGGATGGTTTTATTTATTCAATGCAACAGGTTGTGTTTAAACAAGAAACATTGTAATAAAATAAAGAGATGACTATAACAATAAAAGAAAACTGTTAATATGAAGAAAGGTGATGTAAAACACAAAGATATACATCTCATTTTTTCTACAATACCTGATGTCTAAGAAACGGCCAGAAATCACTTTTTATTTATAAAATCTGATGTCTAAAATCAAAATAGACATCGGAACTAAGTGATGTTTAAGAGAACAATATAAATCAGTTTTTTTCTATAAAAACTGATGTTTATAAGTATATTAGACATCAGTATATGATGATGTCTAAGATAACGATTGACATCACTTTATTTGCTAAAACCATGATGTCTAATAACTAAATAGACATCACTTTTAAAAAAAAAGAGATGTGTATGTGAAAAATCACTTAGTTTATTATATGTTTTCTAGAATATAAGACATGCAAATTGTTTATAAAATTAATTATATGCAACCTATTTTGTAGAACAACCGATGTGTATTGAAGGAAATACCGATGTCTATGTTAGCACAGACATCAGTTTCTAACCGATGTCTAGAATAGACATCTCCGACCTAGACATCACATGCAAAATAACATAGACATCGGCCAGAAACTGATGTCTATTGACCCTTTTCTTGTAATGTTTACAGAAAACAAGAAATACTTACAGAGCTTTATTTACTTAATTTCCTCAACATCTGGTGTTGATCTGAGATAGTCTATAAGCAATCTTCTTTCTGCATTCTCGAGTTCTATCTGCATGATCTTCTTAATCTCTTTAAGTTCAGGATCATCTTCACTAGTCTGATAGATTGCAGATCTCAGAGAATATATTTTGGTCTTCCTCATGTCATTACCTAATATGATAAAATGTGCTTTCTTTGACTCCAGATTAAAATCTAAAACAGTTATACCCAGATCTGTCTTCGGTCGAGCACTATTTTTCTTCATCTCAATGATCTTCCCATGATAATCTCTGTATTTTGGAACATACTCACTTGTGTATTTTGTACCACGAATTGCCTTAGCTTTCAACATCTTATTCCTTAGCACATTAGCAGCTTGCTGAGTCTTTTGATTTTTCACTTTGAAGAGATATAGAACATATTCCAATTCTTCCCATAGCTTCAAACCAATGTCATTCTCACCAACTTTATACACAGTCCCATCAGCCATGAAATACAGCAGAAAATCTTTCTTCAAACTCTTTTGATGAATCAACTGTACTGATTCTAGTTTGTCCAAACTCTCCTATGTAACACCATGTCCTGGAACAGCCAGTGATGAAGGATCTAGAGGACTAGTATTCACTCTAATTTCTCTACCTGAGCCCAAAGCAGATGTATCTCGACTTTGCTTGGACATATAAGCTCTGCCTTGTAGAAAATTACTATATCCAGTCTTCAGAGTTTGATCAGGAATAGTTGGTTTTTCAAAAAACATTTGCATCTGAGTAGACAATGGTTTCTGTATAACTTGTGGAGCAACAGAGGTTGTATGGACTTTCTTTGAAACCTTTTCTTCTTCACCAATCTTACCTTTCAGCTTCTGTTTAGCATCTTCTGCTGGTTTCCTAGACAATAGTAAATTCTGATCAGCACCAACATTTTCTTTAAAAACAATGCCTTTTTGAACAGTCCTATGAGCTTTCTCATTCTTCTTTAACTTTCCAGACTTCAAAGCTTTTTGATGTTCTTCTTGTAAATTCTTCTCTTGTTAACTCGAATAACTTGTAGAAGGGGGGGTTGAATACAAGTTATATAATAGTGTCTGATTTTTGCTTGATTAGATAAACAAGAACAAACGAATAAATCAAACTCTGTTTGTATTAAATAAATCAAATACAAACTCTACCAAAGGTGTACAAATACCATTAGCAGCTGCTGACAAAATAAATCTCTCTTTCTGTTTGTTTCGAACTTTCGAATACAAACCTTATACAGAGCTACGCACACAAACTCAATTGCTAAACTCACAATTGCTTCGCACGACCACACTTTTTACAATGATATAGAGAGAGAGTATTTATAATGCTTCCTATCAACTAATAACAGAAAGATAATCTATTCATGACAATGTTCTACCGTCCAGTTGATAGTTTCCATCAATAGAAAATTCTTTCCTTCATGTTATCTTCTTGCTTGTTCTTCAAACAAAGATCCTGTTTTATAGCACTTGCCAATTTCTGTAGCATCCTTAATGACATCATCAGTAACACAACTAATATCAGGATTGCACACTGCATCAGTATCTGACCATCCCATCAGTACTTGACTTGTTCTATCAGGATTCGATCTCAGTTCCTGACATGTAGTCCTCGATGCACTGTTCATTCCTGACTTAAATTCTACAGATCAATGTCTATTATATATATCCTATACAAAGTGCTAAATCCTTTATAAATCAGGATATACAAGAAGTATAAGTGAAATTCTATTCTTAACATCACAACTCATGAATTATTCCTAACATCTCTTCAGCTTGAATGTCTTCAATTGTAACTCCTTCTTCATTCTCTTTAAGAAACAGTCTTGCAGCTAATTCTTCATCTGTCTGTGGATTGTCAGTGAATAACAAGCTCTTGGTCTTTGAAGTACCCTGAACATCAGTATTTATTCCATCAGACTTCGTAGAAGACTTGCCAGATCTCAGACTCATATCTTTACCAGCTTTTGATTTTAATCTCTTTTCTCGGTCATTTGCTCCTCCATCTTCAGCATCATCCTTCTTAGTCAGAGTTTGAGATTGCCTGCATTTGAACTTAGCAACTCTCTCCCCCTTTTTGGCATCATTAGGAATCAATAAAGATGTTAAATAAAAGTGTTGTTTCATTTATGATTAGTCAATGTTATCATCTTTTATAAATACTTGTGGAAAATATCATCAGGCAATGGACATGTTTCAAGAAATCATTGTCTTCTATGCACATACAACACATAAAAAGAAAAAAACATTGTTTACAGAGAACGCATACAACACATAAAAAGAAAAACCATTGTATGACTACAATAAACACAAGCATTTGGAAGGAATAAACTGTTGTGTGTTGGAGTTCTAACAACACTTTAATAAAAACCATTGTGTTGGAGTTCTAACTTCAACAACGTTTCCTTCATAATAAAAAGTTGTGTGACAGGCACTCATGCAATGCATTTGTTTCTAAAAACCATTGTGTCACACACGATAGAACAACAATTTTTATTTCAAAAACCATAGACTTTTTGACTGAACAACAACAATCATAGTTTTGAAAATACGTGTCTCAAATAATTTCAAACAAGCATTTTTCAACCGACTGTTGTTGTTTCTAGGTATCAGACAACATTTTCCAGAACTAGGTATGTTGTCTTGTACACGATCAGATAACGATTTGTGTGCTGTTGTCTGATCTAGATATCAGACGGCATCTCAATAGACGACAGGAAAAGGGGTCATCAGACAACGGGTAAAAACAGTTATCTCATCCAGTTTTTCTTGTAGTGTCCATTAGTAGCCCTTTGAGCTTAACCATTTTATTCGGTGACACACCACATTACATACCTATACCTGATTTTTTTTAATGGCCTTATATAATCTTGATCCCTATTTGTCAAAGGCTAGTGAGATTAGGAGGGCGTAATAAGGTGTGATAAATGAGTTACTTGTGATCATATTTTCATGTTGGGAAATGTTGAGGTTATTTTGTAAATGCTTAGTTTGTGTTTTGGGACTTGTAGAGGATCATTGTGATTGTATATATGTGTTTGTTTCACTTTGCTTGTAGCTCTCGAAAAAAAAATTGAAAAAAAAATGAAAGAAAAACACAAGGCCATAAAATAAATAAATGCCTTGAAAAAAAAAAGAAAAAAAAGAGAGAGCATTTTCATTTTTTTGTTTACAGTTTTTGTGCTTTATGATCCTTAGTCTCGGGCTAGATAAATTAATTGTGCTAATTGGTCTAAGTGTGGGGAAGGCATATGGGTAGATTGTGTGTAATTAAATAGGAAGAATCACTAGCTTTTGACACTTCACCCTATTTGGCTTTTCTTGACATACCTTGTCCCTAGCCCCATTACAACCCGAATAAAAGTCCTTTTGATTATCATTATTCATGCATGTTGTGTTTTTAGTTGGATCGATGCCAAGTGTCAAGCATGTTTATGTATATGATGGAATTGAGTGATACACTTAACCTATTCTTGAGCGTAATTCTTTTTATGAGTGAAAGGTGAGGTATTACTTGATATGAATATGAAAATCCCAAGTCTTCTTGATAGTGTACTCTTGTATACTTAGCATGATTACCAAGAGTGTTTTGCACTTGACATGAACTTTTGAGTACTTATGCACATTCGATGAGTAGATTATATGGATACTTGCACTTTTGACACCAAGACTTAGCATTTGCATCTTGATTCTTGAGTTGAGATAGTATGAGTGATCTTGTTTGTGTGGAGTTGCATTGGCGTGCATCGAATACTTGGTAGATAGACTTACTTATTTCTATTATCATCTCTATTAGTTTACATGTGCTAGATGGATTTTGTGGGTTCATTCGCTATAGGCCCTCACGAGACAAAACTCGTCCTACTAGGGCTGCCTAGGGGTTTAAAGGCTTATTGCATACGCTCAATGCAATCGTGTCACCTACAAAAGTGGTTTTAATAAGTTAGGTTGTAGCTTTTACTTTTATTTTATTTGCCCGAGGACGTGCAAGAACTTAAGTGTGGGATATTTGATATATGATCTTTATGATCATATTTTCTCTACATTCTTAGTTTCTTTTGCACGAATTTGGATTGTTATTTAATTAATTTTTATGTTTTATTGTAGGAAAAAGGGATTCCTTATAATAGAAGGATTGTGGCTTAAATTGCAAAATTTGAAGTGAATTCTAGCAAAATTCGGATTTCGGATCAGCTTGCGCAGTGGTCACTGTTTTGGCTATAACGGGAGCTCCGGATGTCCGTTTGAGGCCCGTAAACAGTCATTGGAAAGCTTGCGAGAAGACCTTTAATTCAAGTATGGTCTCAAATTTTATTGATGTTCCAAATTATCCAGAAAAAGGCCAGAAGCAGTCAGCTCGAATTTCCTACTTTGGAATCCTATTCTATTAAGGAAACTTCTTTGTTTTATTATTAAATAATTAAATAATATTATGTTAGATATAATTGATGTATGTATTAATCAGTGTTTAAGTGTAACAGTGATAAATCAGAGTTTAGCTGGAAGCGGTCAGAGTTTAGTTAAACGCTGACGGATGGAAGCTCGACAGAGTTTGTTAAACTCTATCTGAGAGAAGCGTCTACGGGTCAACAGTGATTGAAGAATAATTGAAGATAATTATGGAAGCAATATCTTTGAAGATTGGATAGCTGTCAAAGAGATTGGTGTTGACTAAGGAGACGTGTAGCAATCGTGATTGATATCAATTGTATAGCTGATTTATAGGAGTATCAATTTTACAATTGTATATAAGCTGTATGTTTTATAAATACAGTTAGGTTAACCCTAGAAGGGTATCGAACAACGAAATATTATTCATTGTAACCTAAGCAGCTCTCTGTGATAGTTTACATCACTGAGAGAGGAATTATTAATTCCAATCAATGGCAGAGATTCCTCCTCCAACAGGTTTAGGTTCTGAGAAGGCTCCTACTACTGTGAGTCGTTATGAGACTATTAGGGTTTCAATTCTGAGGCCAACAGATTATGCTATCTGGAAGGTGAAGATGACTATGTTTCTGGAGGCTACAGATCCAGAATATCTTAACAGAATTTATGAAGGTCCTCATAAGCCTACCAAGTTATCTGTTGCTACTGCTGGTCAAGAGGCTAAAACAGTTCCAAAAGAAAAGAAAGATCTGACTCCTGAGGATATTTCATCTATTGCTAAGGATGCAAAGGTTAGACATCTGCTTCATAGTGCTTTAGATAATGTTATGTCTAACAAAGTGATTAATTGCACAACTGCAAATGAAATCTGGGATGCCCTTGAAGTTAGATGTCAAGGAACTGCTGCTATCAAGAAGAATAGAAGGAACATACTAACACAGGAGTATGAGCATTTTGAGGCAAAGTCTGAAGAAACCATAACAGAAACATTTGACAGGTTCTGTAAGCTACTCAATGATTTGTCATTGGTAAATAAAGAATATGATCTAGAAGACTCAAATCTCAAATTTCTTCTTGCTCTACCTGAAAAGTGGGATGTGAAAACAACCACTATTAGAGACAATTATGATCTTGCTGATACTGAGATTGATGAAATCTATGGGTTGCTCAAAACTCATGAACTGGAAATGGAATAGAGAAACAGAAGATCAAGCAAGAAGGCAAAGTCTGTTGCTCTTAAGGTTGAAGAGAAACCTTTGAAGAAAGAAGCATCAAGGAAGAAAGCAAAGGGAAAAGCTTTAGCTATATATTCTGAAAGTGAGTCATCGGATTCTAATGTTGACTCAAACACTGATGAATCATCTGATTCTGAGGATGATGAAAAAATGAGAAAAATGGTTGTCTTGATGGTGAAGACTTTCAAGAAGATGGGTTTCAAGAACTTTAAAAAGGGAAACAGGTTCTCTAGAGATTCAAATTCAGACATGAAGAGTTTCAGAAAGTCTGAGAGAAAAGATACCAAGTCTGGGAAGAAAGATAAGTCTGAGATTCAATGCTACAAGTGTAAGGGGATGGGTCACTATGCTCCTGAGTGCAAGAAGGGTAAAACTGAAAAGGCACTCGTCACAAAAGGCAGAGATTGGGCAGACACTTCAGATTCAGATGAGGATGTCAACTATGCTCTCATGGCTTCTATTGAAAATGAATCAGAAGAGTCTGAAAACAAGGTACCCTTAACTACCTATGCTTATAATACTGATAATATATCTGAATTGAGAATATATCTTAAGGCATTGCATATCAGTTATAGGGATCAGACTTTAGAGAATGAGAGAATTAAAACTGAGAATTCTGAACTTAAAGAGAGAAATAAAATTGTTGAAGAAAAACTTGAAAACATGCAACAAGTTCAGAAAGAAAGAGATGATGTTGTTTATCTAGAATAGGAGTTGCTAGGCAGATATAAGCAACTAGAATCTGAATTGGAGAAGGCAAATCACATAATTAAAACTTGGAGTGATTCTGGAAAAGACACTAATGAGGTTTTTCAGTCAGACACAGTTGGTTTAGGTTACTGTGAGGGAGATGAACTTAGGTTTCAAAATCAAGTCAAAATTAGAACTCATCTTCCTACTACAAAATTTGTTCATGGAGTAAATGACCCTAAGTCTGAAGCTGAAAAAGGAACTGTTAAGAAAGAACCAGTAAAAACTAGTGTTAAACAAGTTAATATTGGTTTAATGACAGATAAACAACTCAAGCATAGGCTTAAGGAGTTAAAATCTGTTAAGAAATAGAAAGTGTCTAGAAAGAACAGAAATGGTAAAGTAGGCATTTCTCAAGGTAATTATACCATGCTTGCTACTTTTGCTCTAAGAAAGACATGTCATAACTGTGGTAGCACTAACCATCTTACTAGTTTTTGCAGGAAGAATAAAAATATTAATTCTTTACCTTCAAAGTCTGAAGTAAAGAAATATAATGTTAGAGCTAGACCACAGACTTTATGCAAACATTGTGGAAGTACTTGGCATTTTATTTATACTTGCAGGGGTTATCATGCTATTTATCATAATTACTATGAACTTAAACCCAATTTGAAATGGGTTAAGGTTAATTCTGCAAGTGTAAACTCTGAAAGTGTTAGCTTAAACTGACCTTCAGTAAATGTTTATGATTGTAGGGCACCAGGGAGAGTACCCTAGTCGTGGACAGTGGATGTTCAGGACACATGACTGGAAATAAAGCCCTGCTATCATAGTATGTGGAGAAGGCTGGCCCAAAAGTTTCCTATGGAGATGGCAACGTAGGACATACTCTGGGATATGGCAATATCAATCTTGGAAGTGTCATCATCACAAATGTAGCTCTGGTTCCAGGATTGAAGCATGATCTGCTATCTGTGAGTCAAATCTGTGACAGAGGATATCATGTAGATTTTCAGCCTGAATATTGTGAAATCATCAGTAAATCTACAGGGAAAGTTGTTCTAGTTGGAAACAGGCACAATAATATCTATGAAATAAAGTTGTCAACAAACTCTGATGGCAAAGCATGTGTCTGTCAACAAGAATGTCCAGTGAAGAGAGTTGGAAGTGGCATAAGAAACTCTCTCATTTGAATCTAAACAACATCAATGAGTTGATTAGAAAGAATCTTGTTAGAGGACTCCCAAAATCTTTATTAAATGTTGATGGCCTGTGTGATTCTTGTCAAAAGGCCAAACAAAGGAAGTCATCTTTCAAAAGCAAGTCTGAATCTTCAATTGCTGATCTTTATCACCTTCTACATGTTGATCTCTTTGGACCAGTGAATGTAATGTCAATTGGAAGAAAGAAATATGCTTTAGTCATTGTTGATGAACACACCAGATATACATGGGTGTATTTTTTAGCAAAGAAGGATGAAACTGCATTAACTCTGATGGAGCATGTAAAGCTGCTGGACAAAGGATCAAAACACAAAGTCAAGATAATTGGGAGTGATAATGGAACTGAATTCAGAAATGCAACAATGGAAGAATTCTGCAAGAACAGAGGAGTGAAGCAAAAGTTTTCTGCACCTGGTACACCACAGCAAAATGGTGTAGTTGAAAGAAAGAACAGAACCTTGATAGAAGCTGCCAGAACTATGCTTGATGAAGCAAAATTACCAACCTATTTCTGGGCAGAAGCTGTTCAAACTGCTTGTTTTACTTAGAATGCTACTCTGATCAACAAGCATGGAAAAACACCATATGAGATGGTGAGGGAAAAGAAGCCAAACCTAAAATGTTTTCATATTTTTGGATGCAAGTGTTTTGTGCTGAAAACTCATCCTGAACAGTTGACAAAATTTGATCTAAAAGCTGATGAAGGAACTTTTGTTGGCTATCCACTGTCAACTAAGGCATTCAGAGTTTATAATCTGAGAACCAAGGTGATTATGGAGTAAATACATGTGTCATTTGATGACAAGAAAATAACTGGACTTGAAGATGTAGATGAACATGATCAACTGCACTTTGAAAATGAAGACTTAAACTCTGATGAAATAAACTCTGATGATGCTGAACTGACAAACTCTGTTGAGCTAAACTCTGAACCTCTACTGGTAAACACTGAAGAAACTTCTCATCCACAAACAAGGGAAGAACTAGTTGAGGGGGAGCATGAAGAATCACTTCAAAGCGATGACTCAAATTCTGAAAGTGAGTCAGCTGAAAAATATGGATCAAACTCTGATGACTTAAACTCTGAAAGTCCAAAATTTGATAGTTCAAACTCTGAGCAGTCAAATTCAGGAGGAGCCTCAGAGAATGAAGAAAGGCAACAAGAAAATCAGGAGAACATGGATCGAGGGGGAGGATCTAACACTAAGAGAAGTCATTTGCCTTCAGCTAGGAAATGGACAAAATCTCACACACCTTATTTGATTATTGGTGATCCAGATGCAAGAGTAAGGACAAAGAGTGAAACGACAAATGAATGTCTGTTTCATGCTTTCTAGTCACAATCTGAACCAAAGAAAGTAGAAGAAGCTCTTCAAGATGCTGACTGGATAACAGCAATGCAGGAGGAGTTGAATGAATTTGAGAGAAATGAAGTTTGGAACCTTGTACCAAGACCAAAGAATAGATCTATTGTTGGTACTAAATGGGTTTTCAGAAATAAAACTGACAGTGAGGGGGTTGTTACAAGAAACAAGGCCAGGCTTGTGGCAAAAGGCTATTCACAGCAGGAAGGAATAGACTATGATGAAACTTTTGCTCCAGTTGCAAGGTTGGAGGCAATAAGAATGTTTTTAGCATATGCCTCTCATAAGAAATTCAAGGTATTTCAGATGGATATGAATAGTGCCTTTTTGAATGGGAAACTTGAAGAAGAAGTGTTTGTTGAACAACCACCAGGATTTGTAGACCCCAAATATCCAGATTATGTCTACAGGCTAAATAAAACACTCTATGGACTTAAGCAGGCACCAAGAGCATGGTATGAAACTCTGGCTCAATTTCTTCTAGAAAGTGGGTTTCACAGAGGTACAATTGATAAAACCTTGTTCTACTTTAAATCTGGTAGTGACTTGCTTTTGGTTCAAATATATGTTGATGACATAATTTTTGGGTCTACAAATGATAAACTCTGTACAAAGTTTGCCAAGCTAATGCAGTCCAGGTATCAAATGAGTATGATGGGAGAGCTTAGTTATTTTCTAGGCCTACAGGTGAAGCAAACAGATGATGGGATTTTCATAAATCAAGCAAAATATACCAGAAATCTTCTCAAGAAATTTGGTATGCTTGACTGCTCATCTGCATCAACTCTCATGGAAACAGCAACAAAGTTGGACAAAGACACAGGAGCTTCAGTAGATATGGCAAACTACGGAGGCATGATAGGGTCTCTTCTTTATCTGATAGCAAGTAGGCCTGATATCATGTATGCAACTTGTCTCTGTGCAAGATTTCAGGCAGATCCCAGAGAACCACATCTTACGGCTGTGAAAAGAATCTTTAAATATCTCAAGGGCACCATTACTTTAGGTCTGTGGTATCCCAGAGAATCAGATTTCAAGCTACTTGGTTACTCTGATTCAGACTTTGCAGGTTGTAAGATAGACAGAAAAAGCACCAGTAGAAGTTGTCAATTTCTGGGTGATAGACTTGTTTCTTGGTATAGTAAGAAACAGAAATCAATTTCTACATCTACAGCTGAGGCAGAGTATATTGCAGCTGGTAGCTGTTGTGCACAGGTTATATGGATGAAGAATCAATTGCTGGATTATGGATTGAGGTACAGTAAGATTCCTATTTACTGTGATAATCAAAGTGCTATTGCTATGACAGGTAATCCAGTACAGCATTCAATGACCAAGCACATCAGCATAAGGTATCACTTTATCAAAGAACATGTAGAGGAAGGAAACATTGAGCTTCATTTTTTGTCTACAGACCAACAGCTAGCAGATATCTTCACCAAGCCATTGAGTGAAGCTATATTTACAAAGCTGGTAAATGAACTTGGAATGGTCTCTGGTTTTGACTAGAGATATTGGTTAGACTCAAAATTTTACTTGTGTAATGCATTACTTATGTTTCTGTGATGTGTTAACTGATATGTGAACTCTGTTTTTCTCTGCTATTTAAACTTTGTTCGTATACAGTTAAACTCTTTTAGCATGTTCTGTCTGTCAAACACTGTTAACTTGTTGAATAAACACTGATAAACTCTGATAATGTTATTGTCTGATATGAACACCGATGAAGAAAACTGTATGAAGCATGATTCTCAGTTATTAATCATGAATCTTTCTAAGTTATTTGTGATCTAATCTTAGACTGTGTAGAAAATTGACACAAGCATGATACTATTTCATATTTATAGCATCTCTTAGTTTATCTATCCTAAACTCTGAGACTGTAAATACTGTGTGCATTGCCTCTCATAAATAACTTATGATGTTGATGGCTTCTAAACTCTGTTAGTTAAACTCTGTTTAGTTAGTTGCTGTAGTTAGAAAACCCCCAAAGCAATTGTATATCGAATGCTAGAATTTCTTTCTGATTATGTTGTATCTAGGAAGAACTAGGAACTTGCTGGTAATAGTAAGGGCTAAAACTCTCTAATTTTTGGTGACTAATCAAAGATTAGGAAGAACCAGGAACTTATCACAAGATAAGGGCTAAAATTCTCTAATTTTTGGTTACTAGTCAATGACTAGGATGACCCAGGAACTTATCAAATGATAAGGGCTAAAATTCTAGGATTTTTGGTGACTGGTCAGAGATTAAGAAGACCCATGAACTTGTCAAAATGATAAGGGCTAAAATTATAGGATTTTTGGTGACTAGTTACAACTTCTGTTTAAAAAAAATCTGCATTTATTCTTTCTGTAAATTTTTATTTAGCAGGGGTAAAATTTATTTCAGAGTTTCTGTATATTATTTTTCCTACAAAGTTTAGCATTCATCATACATTCAGTGTTTACTATGAGAGTTTGTGCATCCAGTGTTTACTGATTTATTTTTATGGAGTTTATGAAATATTAGATGCTCTAAAAATTGGATTAGTAAACTCTGCTATACACACACATATATTCACACATGTGCAGTTTTTGAAAGGGTTACAGTAATGAAGTTGGAGAATTGACAAACATTGATGGATGTTGTCTAATACTCTAAGGTATATTTTATTTCAGATGATTTCAAACTTGGGGTAAAAAGAGTTTTGATAACTGTTAATTAGTATAGGAGTGTTAAAGTGTGTCAGTAATGGGAGAGAGAAAGTAGCAGTAATTATTGCTATATTTACTGAGCATGCAAAGCTGTTCCGCTAATTTTGTGCCACGTGTCCCACTCACACAATTCTCTAGGATCGTGTCCCACTCACACATGGTAATTGGTTGCGTGCTTCAATATTAAAACGTTTGGGTTTAATTTTTCATTACATATCTAATCATTTTACTTACACGATTCATATTCAATCATACACTTTCACACCCACTCACAATTATTTTTTACAAAACCACTCAGTTAATTCGTATTTTTCACTTGGGCATTTTAGCAAACACCTTTCATACACATCACTTTCTTTCTTATTTTCTTCTCAAATCGTTCTAATGGCCACCAAACCTTTTTTTGCTCTTGGTCTATTGTTTGTTTCTAACAACTATGCAGCCCCATTGAATAATGAAAACGTTCCAGACGCGTTTCATTTGATGCAAAACTTCTTGAGGGATTGAGAGATAGGTCAAGCTCTGGTCGAACCACAAATGCTGTCTGCCTCACAGATTGCTTCTTTCTGGCAGAATTCTGTTTATGATGATGGAGGAGAGAATGGGACTCCATCTATTATTTTCACTTATGAGGAAGCAGAGTATATTATTACTCCAACCACTGTCAGAGAAACCATGGGCTTCGATACACACACTTCCTACAGTGTTGCTCCTGAAAATACTCTGAGAGAGATGTTGCAACAGATTGGATATTCAGATTCTCTTGCCAGACTGGGAAATGTGAAAAGGCCGAAGCTAAAGAAGGAGTGGAGTTTCTTTTTCGACTGTATTACAAGGGCTTTTGGCAAGAAGGTTACTAACTAGGATGCAATTCCTATGGACAGTCTCCAAATTGGGTATTCTCTTCTCTATGGAAGTAATTTCGATTTTGGTAGACTTGTTTTAATGAATATAGGTGATGGATTGTCAGAGTCTACTACTGTCTACTTTGCTAGATTCTGTCAACTATTATTTTCTGCTTGTGTGCCTAACATTGCAATTGTTGAGGATGATGTGATTCAGCCCTTCAAAGTCAATAAGAGAATATTCTCTGATTTGACAAACAAGGATGCCACCAAGGCTGTGCCTGAGTTAGTTTTACCTCTTGTTGTAATAACCCTAACTTTAGCAATGCTACAGTGATCACTTGAATAGTAAATTTTGAGGATTTAGGGAAAAGATATGTAGGTACTCTATAATGGAAACAGAAAATGAGTAGACAGAAACCATATTAGTATTTTACAATGAAATTAAGTGACTCGAAATGACGATAGATTTCAGAAATTCCTGAATATGGATTTTGAGGATTTTGATTTCGAATAAGCTTCTATTGGATATTAAGGAGCATGGAAATATTATAAGAATTATATATTGAGGGATTAGTGAATTTAGATTAAACCATGGGATTATTAAGTTAAGAGAATACCAAAGGAATTTGGATTGTTAAATGATTTCAAAAACCACTGAGATAATGAGGTACATTCGAAACGAATCACAATTAGACGAGTATGGAAACCAAACAACCAAGATTAGTAATATAACAAGGATACATACCATATTATTATTTACCAATGTGATTGGCATTTTACTTAGAAAATTAAGAAATTAGGAGATTAGATCATCCAAGTGAAATCACCATTTACACTAACTTGTTTTTAAGGGTAAATTAGTATTTTTGCAAGGCTTTAACCACAAAATATCTTTAAGGCTTCCATGACACTCTAGAATTAGCAAGTAATTAGTAAGATAAGATCAAAACCAAGAGAAAAAAATCTCTTCCTCTCCCCTTCATCACCCCATTCGACTTTTTCAAAAAAAAAAGGAGAAAAACCAAAATCAAAACCCTAGCAAAAATCAACTACAATTCAAATGAAAAATCATGGAGGTTCTTGGAGATTAGAAAGAGTTACCCACCAAGTTTCATAGCCATCCAACATCATTTGCATAGGTAATAAAATCTCCAAAGTTGCTTGATGAATATTGATGAATAGTAGTTTTCAAGAACTAACATTGTTTTTATGATTCCTTTAGTTGATTCAAGCTATTATAAGGTTGTTTAAGGTTATCCCAAGGCTTTTTAAGGGTTTTTAAAGCTTCAAGAAGGTATAATCCCAAGGCCCTCTAGTATTACTTTGTTTATATGATAGATTATAGAAAGTTTAGTGATTAAAGTTATGTTTCATGATGATCCATGTGTTTGTAAGTGATTAAAGTTGAATATGGAAGGAGTATGTGCTTGTAACCATGGTTGGTAAGATGACCACATGGTGTAGGTGATGGTGTATAAGGTGGATGTTTGATTTGGAGGAGTTTGATTTTTGGAAAGTATGAAAATATAGCCGTTATAATGTCCGATTTTCGTTAGACCAAGTAAATGCCCTGTTTTTGGACACTATACCCGTACGGTACCTTACTGTCCAGAACCCCAAGTGACCATGAGATGATAGAGCTTAGTTCATAGATCGTTTTGATATAAAGTGCGTTAAAATCTGATGTACGGTTTAGGAGAAAAGTCAGTTTTAGTGAAAGCGGTTCAGAAACCGAGAAAACACAATTGTGGCAACTTTGAGGTTATATTTGACATACTTAAACACTGTTAAAAATTATAAAATTTTGGTATATTGTAGTAGGGTAGTCAAAGAGGCATTACCAGTTGACCTTGTAGTAAAATTCGAAATCCATATTTTCTGAGAATTTTTACAGTTAAGTGTGGTCGTTAGGGGAAATGGTGAAAAACATTGAAACTTTGATTGAGTTTAACAATGGTTAGGTTCTTGGAACACTTGGGTTATAATAGCATGCTATTCACATAGTAAGTATTAAGGGTGTTGTTATATAAAGGTGAAGTGAGAAAGGAATGTAGTATTCTAACGACGGTCCTTTTTGTGTTTATAGAAACTTCGGGAGAGCCACGAGCCATAATTCCAGGATACAGAGATCGAGGCAAGATTTCTTCTATCCTTATTTTGGAAAATTAATTATCTTCACAGTAAAATGATTTCATGGAATATGTATATGCTATTCTATGGTTGCTATATTGCTAAGAATTTATTTCCTGAATTTTTGGGAATTAAAGAGAGATGGATATGAATTATGGATATAAAGATGTGATTATGAATAAAGTGAACATGCCTTATGATTAAGAGCATGTAAAGGAATGGTATCAGTTGTTATCTAGAGTTATATAAAGGAATGGTATCAGTTGTTATCTAGAGTTATATGATTTATAATATTATATTCTTCCTAAGTATTGTGATTTAATAAATATTATTGAATAGTATTTAATACTTTAAAGATAAATGGAATACTCTATGTATATAAGAACATATTTGATTTTCATTGAATATAGAAGAGATGTCTGAGTCAAATCAAAGTATTATGATATATATATATATGCATATATATTTAAAGGTGATGATAAATGGAAATGGAAATGATATATATATATATATATATATATATATATATATATATATATATATATATATATATATATATATATATATATATATATATATATATGAATGGAAGTGCGAATGGAAATGGAAACGGAAAAGTGGAAAATGTGAAATGGTATTTGATAATGGAAAAATGATTTGAAAAAGGGGGATTGCAACAGTAAGCGTAAGAGGCTGTGTGGTAGTGGCACAGTCCAGCATCCAATATTTATTCCGGCCCAAGAGTGCCGAGGGAGGATGTAGTGGTGGACCTTCCTCCTGGGGGATGGTGGAGAACCTACCTCCGTCTACCGGTAGTAAAAGGGACGGGTACGGAGGGCGACTGATCATCGTCCTTACGTATTCGGCAACAGTGGAAATCCCCAACGTTTTCTTCAAAGGAAAGAATTAATAAGGATTTTCAGATGGTATATTGAAAAGGGAAAATTGTATGAAAGTATGGAATTACTTTACAGTTAAAAGAGAAACTGAGTTTATATTATTTTATATATAATTGTCGTATAAAAAGGGAATACAAAGATTATATTGAAAGATTTTACTCAAAGGTTATATTATCTGGGATATTATACTAAAATGATGTATAGTTTATTATTTTGTTTTAGAAGAGAAACTGATATTATAGCATCATATATTCCTTTCCTTATAATAGTAATTGGATGATGTATTATTAAATAAGAATTTTATTCTTCTTAAGGTTTATAGTTGGTTTCCGGTTACATATATTTTTATATCTGTTTAAATCTTGATTTCTAGTTACAAGAATATCTTGCTGAGCTATTATAGCTCACTCTTGCTACTTATTTATATAACAGCTAGGTATGCCGATACTACGCAGAACGCCCCGCAAGAGGGTAGGGGGAAGACGACCTTCTGAGAGCGCGCTGGCACCGATTCCTGAGGTAGCGTAGAGACAGACGGGTCTTGGTAGCCTGATGTATAATTAAGTGTGCAATCATGTAATAAACTTTTAATTGTTGAAATGCTTCATGTCGAGGTATTATTCAGCAATGTATTTAAGTGTGAGCCTGGGTTGTAATAACTGTTAACTATAAACTTTTATTATGATGAATGTTGTTCTCTGAGCATATGACTGGTGTGTGTGTTAATATTTATGTGTGGGGTCTATTGTGAGTTTTATTATGCATTTATACTCCAACTGCCAAGAGAAGAATATTAATAAATGGAAATTGGTCCGTGACGGCCTAGATTCATGACCCCGGATTTGGGGCTGTCACAGTTTGGTATCAGAGCTTAGAGTCATATTGCTCAGGAACAAGAATGATAGTAATATACGCATATAGATATATAGGTAATGATATAAAATATGAACTCACATCGAGTTCAAGGGGAGTTTATCGAACGAAGCGTTTATTCTAAGAAGTGATTATAATTTTATAGATTATTGCTAATAAAGGTTATTATGCCAAAAGTGTTAAGTTTATGTAGCACACGAGATCGATATGAGAAAGGGAATACTTGATGTATCGGGAAGTGTACGTTAGATAACCTCGTGAGTAATTCCAGGGTGATCTATCATCTCTTATTCAAAAGGGGTCGGTATCTTTTCAAAACTTTCTGGTACCTTTGGAATGTGTTTCAAAATTGTATTTTATCTATTTTAGTCAAAATATTTCCCTAAGATTATTTTTGGAAGAGGGTATTTATCATCGTGATTAAAAATTTTCTTTATACTTCTTATTCCAACTAAGAGGAACAATCCTATATGTATACACAAGGACGATCTGTCTGTGTGATTGAAAGTCGGAGGGGACGCCCTCACTTGTGTGACGTACGGGTTCTTCCATCATATTGATTTCCTAAAATATTCTTTTGTTTCGAATAAGAGCTATTTAAAACTCTTAATCTTATAAATTGTGGTGGGACACTTGCTTGATTCTGGGTCCGTTTAAATTCAAAGTTTCTTGAATTCTATCAATTGTTTCGAATATAGAAGATTTCCTTAATGGATGGAAAAATGGAAGCAAAGTTTAGAGTATACGTGATTATACGAGGAAACTCGAGATTTCAAGGGAAATTTCAGTAAGAGATAATTAGAGTTAGAAGCGTTTCGATATAAAAGAGGAAGGAATTTCGTGAGAAGAAATGGGTATATTTGATGATTAGTAAGATAAAAGAATATGAGGAATTTTAAGGTATAATTGAGATTTACTATTAAGAGTAAGGTGTATTTTGAGGAAAAAGTCAGAATTAGGATAAACAAAGGAAGTGGGGATAATTAATGAAGTTTGTGTATTCTGTCTAAATTCTATCGTATTTTGATATTAAATGTTGAGATTCAAGAATATTGATGTATATAAGGTGATTGACTTAAATGAAAAGGTTATTGTGCCAAAGGTGATACGCTTATTTGCTAAAGTTGAGTTGAAAATATTATGGTATATAAATGAGTTAACTAGTGATATAATTGTGTATATGAGAATGATGTATATGGGAATGATGTATATTGTACCCTAAATCTGGGTAATTAATGGAAATATTATGTACAGAATCATGCCTCCAAAATCAAATACCAGACAAAATAGAAAAGGAAACGAGAGAGATCAAGGAAGTCAAAATATGGAAGGCAATAGACCAAATGAAAATGCTCATAATGAACAAGATCATGAGGAAGAAGAAGATGAATCAACTGGCCAACATGGAAACCAAGGGGGTGATCCCTTAAACCAATTTATGGACTTATTAAGGCAGAATTTAGCTAATCCACAGAATCCTCAACAACCACCTGTTCTTCCCAATCAGGCAGCTAACTCCTTTCGTGCTTTTAAGTCATTAAAACCCCCAGAGTTTGAGGGAACTGTTAACCCAGTAGTAGCCAGAGCCTGGTTAAAAGAGATGGAAAAAGCTTTTGAGATATTGAGGATAGAGGAGGATCAGAAAACAATCTTTGTAGCCTATCTCTTAAAGGGAGAGGCAAATTATTGTTGGGAAGCTAAGAAGAACCTAGAAGGAGCGGGAGTGATAACCTGGGAGCGTTTCACTATGGTGTTTTTAGAAAAGTACTCCCCTAGGTATCTGGAAAACCAAATGGAGATGAAATTTCTGGAATTAAAGCAGGATAACCTAACAGTGGCGGAATATGAAACTAAATTTACTGAATTGTCTAGGTTTGTTCCAGAATTTGTGCGTACTGAGGAACAACGAGCAAAAAGGTTCCAACAAGGATTGAAACCATGGCTACGGACGAGAGTGGCACCGTTTGAGTTAACTGATTATGCTGCGGTAGTTCAAAAGGCATCCATTATAGAAGCCGAGAGTGAACAAAACCAGATAGGTCGAGAGAATAAGAAAAGGAAATTCGAGGGCCAGAAAGGAGGTTCAAGTGAAGGAAGTTACTTTAGCAAGGTTGGTAAAGGACAAAAATCTCAGTTTGTGGGAAAGTTAGGGAGTAACAAGGCTGTTAGTGAGACTGTAAATCAAGGTGGCAAATCCTCATGAACGTTTCAGTCCGATCAATCACGACCACCATTCCCAGATTGTAACGTGTGTGGTAGGAAGCACTCGGGAGTGTGTAGAGTGTTAGGAATAACTTGCTTTAAGTGTGGACAGAAAGGGCATTATCAGGACAGGTGTCCATCAGCTGACAAGATTGATATCAAGTGTTATCAATGTGGGAAACTAGGACACCTTGCTAGAGATTGCCGTTCCGGTGGGTCATCTGCGCCGGGACAAAGTATGACTGCTTCAAATAAACCTACTGCCAGGGTGTATAATATGACTTTAGGAGAAGCATTGAAAAAGCCGGATACAAATGCAGGTGAACATTTTCATTTATTATTTAACCTTTTAAGTGTAAATGTTTGGTTAGGAATCAACGTGGTCAATGAATGGTGTAAATAAGTTAATAAAATAGATAAGAATGATCTATCTGAGTTGGAGGTAAGATATGTTGATCTAGAAAGAGAGAAATTAATAGTATTTTGGGGGAAACCACAGACTTGTTTAGATACGAACAGGAAATATATATTATAGGTAGTATTTTCTTACAATTGTTTCAAGGAATCTTATTCTAGTCAGATTTCTGGAGGATTTTACAGAGATAGGATATAACAAGATTGAAGTATTTATATTTTATGTCATGATAGAGATCAAAATGTAGCCAAACCATAGTGAGATACACTACCATATGGGGAAAGGCCAATGTGGTGGCCGAGGTACTAGTAAAAAGGGAGGAGAATGAGGAGATAAAATAGAACGATTAAATACATGAGGAGATTTGTAAGGGAAGAAAATGAAAGAGACTGATATTGATAAGCTAAATGACATGTTGATGAATGACAAGCAAATTTATGTTGGTGTATTTTTGCGCAAACAAGATAGAGATATTATGAAGGAAAAAGGATGGAGAAAGTGGTATAGAAGTTATAAGGTGTAGATGAAAAAGGTATATATGGACAATTTCAACATGATTCCCGGACGGAATCCTTTTAAGGGGGGAAGACTGTAATAACCCTAACTTTAGCAATGCTACAGTGATCACATGAATAGTAAATTTTGAGGATTTAGGGAAAAGATATGTAGGTACTCTATAATGGAAACAGAAAATGAGTAGACAGAAACCATATTAGTATTGTACAATGAAATTAAGTGACTCGAAATGACGATAGATTTCAGAAATTCCTGAATATGGATTTTGAGGATTTTGATTTCGAATAAGCTTCTATTGGATATTAAGGAGCATGGAAATATTATAAGAATTATATATTGAGGGATTAGTGAATTTAGATTAAACCAGGGGATTATTAAGTTAAGAGAATACCAAAGGAATTTGGATTGTTAAATGATTTCAAAAACCACTGAGATAATGAGGTACATTCGAAACGAATCACAATTAGACGAGTATGGAAACCAAACAACCAAGATTAGTAATATAACAAGGATACATACCACATTATTATTTACCAATGTGATTGGCATTTTACTTAGAAAATTAAGAAATTAGGAGATTAGATCATCCAAGTGAAATCACCATTTACACTAACTTGTTTTTAAGGGTAAATTAGTATTTTTGCAAGGCTTTAACCACAAAATATCTTTAAGGCTTCCATGACACTCTAGAATTAGCAAGTAATTAGTAAGATAAGATCAAAACCAAGAGAAAAAAATCTCTTCCTCTCCCCTTCATCACCCCATTCGACTTTTTCAAAGAAAAAGGAGAAAAACCAAAATCAAAACCCTAGCAAAAATCAACTACAATTCAAAGGAAAAATCATGGAGGTTCTTGGAGATTAGAAAGAGTTACCCACCAAGTTTCATAGCCATCCAACATCATTTGCATAGGTAATAAAATCTCCAAAGTTGCTTGATGAATAGTGATGAATAGTAGTTTTCAAGAACTAACATTGTTTTTATGATTCCTTTAGTTGATTCAAGCTATTATAAGGTTGTTTAAGGTTATCCCAAGGCTTGTTAAGGGTTGTTAAAGCTTCAAGAAGGTATAATCCCAAGGCCCTCTAGTATTACTTTGTTTATATGATAGATTATAGAAAGTTTAGTGATTAAAGTTATGTTTCATGATGATCCATGTTTTTGTAAGTGATTAAAGTTGAATATGGAAGGAGTATGTGCTTGTAACCATGGTTGGTAAGATGACCACATGGTGTAGGTGATGGTGTATAAGGTGGATGTTTGATTTGGAGGAGTTTGATTTTTGGAAAGTATGAAAATATAGCCGTTATAATGTCCGATTTTCGTTAGACCAAGTAAATGCCATGTTTTTGGACACTATACCCGTACGGTACCTTACTGTCCAGAACCCCAAGTGACCATGAGATGATAGAGCTTAGTTCATAGATCGTTTTGATATAAAGTGCGTTAAAATCTGATGTACGGTTTAGGAGAAAAGTCAGTTTTAGTGAAAGCGGTTCAGAAACCGAGAAAACGCAATTGTGGCAACTTTGAGGTTATAGTTGACATACTTAAACACTGTTAAAAATTATAAAATTTTGGGATATTGTAGTAGGGTAGTCAAAGAGGCATTACCAGTTGACCTTGTAGTAAAATTCGAAATCCATATTTTCTGAGAATTTTTACAGTTAAGTGTGGTCGTTAGGGGAAATGGTGAAAAACATTGAAACTTTGATTAAGTTTAACAATGGTTAGGTTCTTGGAACACTTGGGTTATAATAGCATGTTATTCACATAGTAAGTATTAAGGGTGTTGTTATATAAAGGTGAAGTGAGAAAGGAATGTAGTATTCTAACGACGGTCCTTTTTGTGTTTATAGAAACTTCGGGAGAGCCACGAGCCATAATTCCAGGATACAGAGATCGAGGCAAGATTTCTTCTATCCTTATTTTGGAAAATTAATTATCTTCACAGTAAAATGATTTCATGGAATATGTATATGCTATTCTATGGTTGCTATATTGCTAAGAATTTATTTCCTGAATTTTTGGGAATTAAAGAGAGATGGATATGAATTATGGATATAAAGATGTGATTATGAATAAAGTGAACATGCCTTATGATTAAGAGCATGTAAAGGAATGGTATCAGTTGTTATCTAGAGTTATATAAAGGAATGGTATCAGTTGTTATCTAGAGTTATATGATTTATAATATTATATTCTTCCTAAGTATTGTGATTTAATAAATATTATTGAATAGTATTTAATACTTTTAAGATAAATGGAATACTCTATGTATATAAGAACATATTTGATTTTCATTGAATATAGAAGAGATGTGTGAGTCAAAATCAAAGTATTATGATATATATATATGCATATATATTTAAAGGTGATGATAAATGGAAATGGAAATGATATATATATATATATATATATATATATATATATATATATATATATATATATATATATATATATATATATATGAATGGAAGTGCGAATGGAAATGGAAACGGAAAAGTGGAAAATGTGAAATGGTATTTGATAATGGAAAAATGATTTGAAAAGGGGGGATTGCAACAGTAAGCGTAAGAGGCTGTGTGGTAGTGGCACAGTCCAGCATCCAATATTTATTCCGGCCCAAGAGTGCCGAGGGAGGATGTAGTGGTGGACCTTCCTCCTGGGGGATGGTGGAGAACCTACCTCCGTCTACCGGTAGTAAAAGGGACGGGTACGGAGGGCGACTGATCATAGTCCTTACGTATTCGGCAACAGTGGAAATCCCCAACGTTTTCTTCAAAGGAAAGAATTAATAAGGATTTTCAGATGGTATATTGAAAAGGGAAAATTGTATGAAAGTATGGAATTACTTTACAGTTAAAAGAGAAACTGAGTTTATATTATTTTATATATAATTGTCGTATAAAAAGGGAATACAAAGATTATATTGAAAGATTTTACTCATAGGTTATATTATCTGGGATATTATACTGAAATGATGTATAGTTTATTATTTTGTTTTAGAAGAGAAACTGATATTATAGCATCATATATTCCTTTCCTTATAATAGTAATTGGATGATATATTATTAAATAAGAATTTTATTCTTCTTAAGGTTTATAGTTGGTTTCCGGTTACATATATTTTTATATCTATTTAAATCTTGATTTCTAGTTACAAGAATATCTTGCTGAGCTATTATAGCTCACTCTTGCTACTTATTTATATAACAGCTAGGTATGCCGATACTACGCAGAACGCCCCGCAAGAGGGTAGGGGGAAGACGACCTTCTGAGAGCGCGCTGGCACCGATTCCTGAGGTAGCGTAGAGACAGACGGGTCTTGGTAGCCTGATGTATAATTAAGTGTGCAAGCATGTAATAAACTTTTAATTGTTGAAATGCTTCATGTCGAGGTATTATTCAGCAATGTATTTAAGTGTGAGCCTGGGTTGTAATAACTGTTAACTCTAAACTTTTATTATGATGAATGTTGTTCTCTGAGCATATGACTGGTGTGTGTGTGTTAATATTTATGTGTGGGGTCTATTGTGAGTTTTATTATGCATTTATACTCCAGCTGCCAAGAGAAGAATATTAATAAATGGAAATTGGTCCGTGACGGCCTAGATTCATGACCCCGGATTTGGGGCTGTCACACTTGCTCTACAAAATTTTCTCAATCAACCTCAAGAATCACAACCGCCTGAGCATCAACCTTTAAACACTGATCTTCCACAACCCTCAAACACTGACCAAAATCTAAACACTCAACCTGAAATCCATGAATCAAGCACTGCACCTCCACAACACACACCAACTGAACCACCAGCAACCACTCAACCTAACCCTACTCAGACTAAACCTAAACGTGGAGGTAGAACAAAGCATCCTGCACATAATTCGAGGCATAGCTCTGCTATAGCTAAGAGGGCTAGAAAGGAGAGAAAGGAAAGGGCAAACAGGTCTCCATCACCATCAATTGTTGATGTAAATGAAGAGTAAACCTCTGATGCAGAAGAGGTAGCAGTTGAGGTGCAGACCTATAAAAGAAGAAAGTTGATGATTGCTGAATCTGATGAAGAGATGAATGTTGAAGCTCCAGAGGTAATTCTTACAGAGATACCTGCTGTTGAGATAGATACTGCATAAAAAGCTGTGCACACACCTGCAGATATACAAATGGATGAGGATAATAGAGATGGTTTTCCTACTATGGATGATTTTTATTAAACATTCATACCATTCTCTGATCCTATTCAAGTTTTTCTTTCACATGTACTTGCATATTCACAAGAAACTGGTGCAGCAGATCAAGCAACTATAGTACTTGATGAACAAGTAGCTACTCATACTGAGATATTATCTGATGCTCACCAAACTGTTGAAAAAGGTGAAGAAGTTGTTAAAGGTTTTACTGCAAAGTCTGTTGAAATTCTAGAACAACCTGCAGAGAATGTTGGAGTTGTAGAGACTGAAGAGGCTGTTGCAGAGAATGTTGAAATGTATACAGCTGAGACTGTTGTTGCCAATGATGATGTTCAAGATGAAGGAAGTGCAGAATCTGATTCTTCTGAACATATTCCAGTACAAACTGATGCCAAGCATGCACCTTTCTCTCAACCTTCAAATGCACATGACATTGAAGCAGAGTATCTTGATGCATTCTCTGAGAATTGGTACAAGGAGGATTGCATCTTTCCATGAGGAAGAACAGCTAAATTTGTTCAGCAAACTGCTAGAGAGATTTCCAATCCTGAGATTCTATCTTGTCTGAAGGCAACTGTGGTGCAAGTTAAAACTCTGAATGGACGTTTTGATGATTCTCATAAGGCTATCACTGATTTGAAAACTGAAATTCAGACCAAAGACATGAATATGGAGAGAGACACTAAACTCAAGCTTCAGAAATTCTCTAAAGCTCAAGACACTCTTTTTGAAAGACTAGGTAAAGTTGAAGAAAATCAGACTGTATTGTCTGATAAGATTGATTCCATTGCTACCTCTTTGGAGCTGATTACATCAATACTAAT
Organism: Kitagawia praeruptora; assembly: GCA_037693485.1. NCBI lineage: Eukaryota > Viridiplantae > Streptophyta > Magnoliopsida > Apiales > Apiaceae > Kitagawia > Kitagawia praeruptora. The sequence goes on from CM075348.1 coordinate 63,911,354, forward strand.
TCCTGATGATGTCAAAAAGGGGGAGAGATTTGCTAAGTCTAAATGCAGGCAGTCTCAAACTCTGCCTCAGAAGGATGATGCTGGAGATGGAGGAGCAAGAGATCAGAAGAGTTTAAAGTCAAGAGCTGTTGATAAGAGTCTACAATCTGGCAAAACTTCTAAGTCAAAGTCTAATGGTGTAAACACTGATACTTTGGGTACTTCCAAGACTCGGAGTTTGGTATTAACTGCTAATCCACAGACTGATGAAGAATTAGCTGCTAGACTATTCATTAAAGAGAATGTTGAGGGAGTGACTATTGCAGATATTCAAGCTGAAGAACATCAGAAAGCTGTGAAGTCTGGCAAATTGAAGAAGAGTGCAAAAGATGCTAGGCCTGTTCTTAAAGGCATTATCATCAAAGAAAATGTTGGTACTGATCAAAGGATGCAAGTGTCCAGAAAACCAACAGAAGCAGAAGCTAAATTGAAGATGAATGGTAAGGCTGTTGAGGAGGAAAAGGTCTCAAAGAAAGTAAATACAACCTCTGTTGCTACACAAGTTGTGTATGTTAACTCGAATAACTTGTAGAAGGGGGGGTTGAATACAAGTTATATAATCGTGTCTGATTTTTACTTGATTATATGAACAAGAATAAACGAATGAATCAAACTCTGTTTGTATTAATAAGATCAAATACAAACTCTACCAAAGGTGTACAATACCTTTAGCAGCTGCTGGCAATACAAATCTCTCTCTCTGTTTGTACTCTCGTATATTCACGATTACAAACCTCACGAACACTTTTTACAATGATATAGAGAGAGTATTTATAATGCTACCTATCAACTAATAACAGAGAGATATAATCTATACATGACAATGTTCTGTCTTCTAGTCGATAGTTTCCTTCAATAGAAAACTCTTTCCTTCATAATATCTTCTTGCTTGTTCTTCAAACAACGATCCTGTTTTATAGCACTTGCCAGTTTCTGTAGCATCCACAATGACATCATCAGTAACACGACTGATATCAGGATTTCATCTTGCATCAGTATCTGATCATCATCAGTATTAGACCGTCATCAGGATTTGTTCTTTGTTCCTGACATGTAGTCTCCGATACACTGTTCATTCCTGAATAAACTGTACAGATAACTGTTTTACACATAAATCCTATATATAGTGCTAAATCCTTTATAAGATCAGGATTACAAGAAGTATAATGTGTAAATTCTATTCTTAACATCACAACTTATGAATTATTCCTAACAATCTCCCCCTATTTATGCTTTAAAATCTGAAGCATAAATCTAAGTTGTGGATGTCAAAACATATAACAATACAACCAGAATAGAATTTATGAATGTAGAATTATGAAGTTAAGTACCTCCTTCCCAGATGTAGACGTTTATCTAGTACTTAGAAGAAAAAATTTTAACTATTAATGCTGCTCTTCCTTTACCACTTCCTAGCTGAGATTCACCACTGTCACTCCTAGTTCTTCTTTTTACTTCCCTTTGTCTGCTCTTTATCTCCCCCAGTCTGGTGTTGTTGTCTTTGAATTGTCTTTATCTCCCCCTTTTTGACATCATCAACATTCATTCCAAGAGATTCAGAAACAGAACAAATGATATTCATCAGAACTGCTTGATTTTCCATAATTGTGACTTGGTTATCTTCAAGTGATTGAAGTCTTGTTTGCATAGCAATTTGAGAATTCTGAATATCTTTCAAAACATCAGAATGAACTTCAATGTTGGAAGTGCTTCTAGTATCTTCAGAATCAGAATCAGAAAGAACTGTGTCTTCAAGTCTTGTAGAAGAAGTTGCTTGAGTTGTATGATATTCAAGTAATAAAACCTGATTAGAAGTATCAACATCTTCATCTTTCTGATCTGGAGCTGAAACATGATCATCATCTCCTTCACCAGTATTCTGTGTACTAACATCTTCAAATCCTGACTCCTCCTTAGAGTGATCAGAGACTGTAGATGTCTCAATTCTAGCTGATATTGGAAGTATATACAAAGGAACACTAGGATCATTAGGAACTTCATCTGGTACATATGTATCAAGAGATTGCTTTATCCTGGCACCTCTTCTGTTAATGATTACTGCAAGCCTCTCCTTTTGCTTCTGAGCTTTAACTTCTGGCTTTGCATTGTGATGTGCTAGTTCATTCTTCTGATACATCTTGATAAATGAATAAGTACCAGCATCCATACCAAGATTGTCAGACCAAGATTCAGGAAAAACCTGATCCCAGAAATCAAACGATGGTTTCCTAATTTTCTCTCCCTCACTATAGAGTTGATCATCCATACCCTCATTCTCACTTTGACTTACTAAAGTCAACACTCTTTCTACCTCACCTTTTGCCTGGTCAGGAGCCAGCCTCTCAGTTTGTGGATCTAAGTCCATCTTTTCAAGTGTATCACTCAAATTTGGATAAGTGCTCTCATGACCTACAGAAAAATAGAGTTTAGAAGGAGTTTTTATACCTGAACTCACATGGAGAGAGGGTTCCTCATATGGCAAGGGGCTTGAGGTTTTTTCCAAGGAGTGAGCTGCTATAGTCTCTGAACCCATACAATCATCTTCTTTCCTTCCAGAAACTACAGGCTCTAGTATACCACTTTCAGGTTCTTTACTAAACTCTGATGTCTTCAGTAATACTTCATTAGACACTATAGTTAGTACATCACCGTCTTTAAGTGTTGTTTGCTGAGACACACCCTCAAGGTGGATAGACTCTGACTGAACAAAATTTGTTTGATCTTCAAGAAAACCAGTCAAAGTTATTCCTCCCATATCATAGGGTATCTCACTTGCATTCTCAGTCATCACAGAAGTCCTTTCAACATCAGCTATCACAGCTCCTGAGTCATCCAACCTCTGAATAGATGGTTCTTGTGTTGCAGTGACTATGATCTGATCTGTCCTACTATTCACCACTGGTGCAATAGTACCTTCTGTTGACTGCTTCCCTCTATCTACTTCCTCCTGTTGTTCACCTTGAGCTGAGGCATCTTTAATAATGACATCTTTGTCAAATAAATATGCATGAAGTGATTGAAGTGCAACATGCTTCGAGAGTCCAAATTTCTTGACTAATTGTCTTCTGACAGATATATAGAAATACATCTTCATTAAGTCAAGTCTTTGATGTAGAAGTCCATATTCTTCTGGAAATAAAAGTTTTGGTACTCTTTCAACCAGAAAATCTAGAACAGGCCTTGACAACTTCACTTTGAGAGAAATTAGTCCCATAGCCAGTCTGTATGATAATGTAGTTTCCCATGAAGAATCAATATCCAGATCTCTATGGTCATTTGCTGACTTGATTGTAGCTTCATTTGTAGAGACCTGCATGATATTAGTTGGACTAGACTCTGTGTGTGTAGGTGACAATTGAATCTTTCTCCTTGTTCTCCTGGTATAGTGAGCAAAAGATTTATCCTGAGAAGACTCAAGAGGTGTAGACACAGAAGTGATCTTGGGATGAGATCTTTGTTCAATAGACACAATCTTTTGAGAGACAGTATCCAGTAACTGTTTTCCCTTTTTAAGAACTACAGCCTTTTGGGAGACTGCAGCCTGGCTGTGACTAGGTTTTTCATCTCTTTGTGCTAACAGAGAAAGTTGAATTGCAGCCTTCAATTCTGCTCTCTCAGCAAGAGTTAAATCATCATCATCTTCACTAGAATTACTACTACTTGACACAACAAATCTTCTCTTCCTTACAACTGATGTCTTTTGAGAAACACCATAGGTTGGTTTCTTTGAAACAATAGGCTGTGGATCAAAATTTGGTTCTTGAATTGTTTCAGAGACTATAATGTTTTGGGCTACTTGGGTAGACACAGGTGGGTTCTCCTCCAAATGAGATTCCTGAGCCATTTCACCACAAAAGAAAGAAGAATTGTAGAGAGTAGGAAGATGAGTTTTAAGAATTACCTGAAAATGATGTGGATAATGAATTGCAGGTATTTCATCTAGATTCTTTTCATTGTCCTTCTTTGTAATGTCAGAGAAAATTCTCTTTTGCTGTACATAAGAAGAAACACAATGTTCCCTACCAAATCTAGCTTCAAAATCAGGAATAAAATGGTTAATAAACATTTGCATAAATCTATGATAATAAACCATTTTCCTGTTTTGATCTCTTAACCCAAGTTTAATACTTATCTGACTTAAGATAATGTGACCAATGTTAATTACTCTGTCATAAAGCAAACTATAAGCAATATGTGATGTAACAGAAGTAATTTGCTGAAAAGAACTACATTTACCAGTAAAACATTTAGCAATTTGATCAAAGTAAAAAGACCATTCCTTTCCAAGAAAAGACCTATTCAACTGACTCATGTTGTCTAGAGGTCCACTATAACCTAATTCAGACAACATAGTTCTCACATTATCATCAGATGGTACATTCTCATAAATCAAACTAACAGGTAAGTGAAGTACTGAATTAACAACAGATTCAGTAATATCAAATGAGTCTTGTCCTAAGTGTAGAACAATCTTACCTGATTGACTCTGAGTAGAATCAATTACCTCAGCATTCTCCCAAGCTTGTGAAATAGCTTCTTGATTAATTTGTGGAGATGCTGTCAATGCATAACTTAATGGTCCATTCGCCAGAAAGTCAATGATTGGATGAAAATCAGTTAATACTCCTTCCTTGTTGGTGATAGCTGCTACATGGTTGTTTGTCATAAAATCAAAGTCACCAAACTTGAAGGCTACTGATTTAGGTAATCTTCTCTGAGCTGCCATTTTTGATCTGAAAAGAACTTAAAAATTCTTGAAATGGATTAGTGATTTTGAAAACTAGAGAGTGTTTTTGCTTTAGAGAATGTAAAATTAGAGAAAGCAATTACACGATTAGAGTTTCAAAACAAATATATTTCACAAATCCTTCAGACCACTATCCCACGTTGACACGTAGATTGACAGGTGTCAGTCCCTGAAAAATGCGATTATCCATGATTTTTGGAAAATAAAATCCAAAATTGATTTTCATGAAATAAATCAGGGTATTAATAATCAATACTGATCAGCTTCATTTTCCTGTTGACCTCTCATCAAAATAGTCACAAAATACAATGTGATTTAAAAATATGATAATTCTCAAATCCTGATGGTCACATATAAAATCCTGATCAATATCATCCTGATTTAAGAGACTTAATTGGAGTTTCCACGTGGCATTTTTCTTTTATCTGAAAAGAAATAAATAATTAAACTGAACAACAATCAATTGGTTAGATATATTCAATATTTCTTGAAAACAAGAAATACAGTCATATGCAATAATTAGCATCTGACTTCATTAAAACTTCCAAGTGACTGTTCAGCTTCTCACGTCTTTCTTTAAAAGAAACAGGCGCCTTATGCCATTCTCCATAAACCTTTCAATTTCTGTTCTTCACAACAATGCTCCTCAAACCAAAATTCCATTCAAATCCATTCTTTAGATCTTTCACGGTCGATGAACATCCTGTTCTTGATCATCTATTTGAAAAGATGACTCTTCTCATCGAACTAATCATGGATGGATTGGTTTCCGATAATATCCAGAGGTTTCTCCTAGAACATCCATCTGTTGGATACAATCTTCCCCTAACCTCCTCAAAACTTGAGGATGAAGAATTTGGCCGAGAGTCTGAGGTTGATCTTGATGGAGATGCTATTCATTTAAGTTAGCTACTCTCATTCAAGTCGCCCAGACAAGGAATCCAAGAGTAGATGAGGCTATTCAATCCCCTGATGGATTTCATGAGATGCTCCTTGTCCTGTACCTCAAAATTCATATCAATAGACAAGTATAGGATTATCAGTAGAAGTTAGACAAAAAGATGTTGTATTTCATTTCCATATATGTAATGATTTCAATTAATGAAAATACAATTTCTTATTATCTACTTGTCTTTTGATTATGAATGATGTATAAATTATCAGTATGCAAATATTAAAACATGCTGGCATAGACTTAACACATCACAGAATTAGATTACTACACAAAGTAAACGTCAGGATTTGAAACAATTTTCACAATCCTGATACTGACACAATATTGATGACGTCAGCATCCTGATACAAATCTAATCCTGATGATTATTAACAAGTCTATCATACTGAAATTTATCAAGGCAAAGTGTTATAGCTAAAGCATTTAACAATCAAATATAGATCCTGACAAGAATATCAAGTCTATAAGCTAAAAACAACATACCTTGCTACTATTGCAGATTTTAAAGATCTAGAAATTTAACATTCCTAACTCACTTACTAATCTACTGAATGTAGTCTCATCAAGTGGTTTAGTTAGAATATCTGCAAGATGTTTGTCAGTAGGAACAAAATGAAGTTCCACAGTACCATTCTCAATATGTTCTCTAATAAAATGATACCTGACATCAATGTGCTTAGTCCTTGAATGTTGAACTGGATTTTCTGCAATTTTAATAGCACTAGTATTATCACAAAACATAGGAATATTACTAAGTGTCATACTATAATCCATCAACTGATTTCTTATCCAAAGGAGCTGTGCACAATAACTGCCTGCTGCTATGTACTCAGCTTCTGCAGTTGAGGTTGAGACAGATTGTTGCTTCTTGCTTGCCCAAGAAATCAATCTGTTTCCCAAAAATTGACATGTACCTGTAGTGCTTTTCCTGTCTATTTTACACCCTGCATAATCAGAGTCTGAATAGCCAATTAGAAAGAAATCAGATTCTTTAGGGTACCACAAACCAAGATTTGGAGTTCCTTTGAGATATCTAAAAATTCTCTTCACAGCAATTAAATGAGATTCCTTAGGATCACTTTGGAATCTAGCACATAAACAGGTAGAAAACATTATATCTGGCCTACTTGCAGTTAGATATAACAATGAGCCTATCATGCCTCTATAACTAGTATTATCCACACTCTTCCCCTTAGGATCAGAGTCTAGTTTAGTGGCTGTTGCCATGGGTGTTTTTGCAACTACACAGTCTTGAAAGTCAAACCTTCTTAAAAGATCTTTGATATACTTTGACTGATTAATGAAAATACCAGTCTCAGTCTGTTTGACCTGTAAGCCTAAGAAATAATTTAATTCACCCATCATGCTCATCTGATACTTAGACTGCATAAGCTTGCTAAACTTAGCACACAACTTTTCATTAGTAGAGCCAAAAATAATATCATCAACATAAACTTGAACTAAAAGCAATTCACCTTTTATCTTTCTAAAGAATAGAGTTTTGTCAATTGTACCTCTTGTGAAGCCATTTTCAAGAAGAAATTTAGACAAAGTCTCATACCATGCTCTTGGTGCCTGCTTTAGTCCATAGAGTGCCTTGTCAAGTTTGTAGACATGATTTGGAAATTTTGGATCAACAAATCCAGGTGGCTGCTCCACATATACTTCCTCATCAAGCTTGCCATTTAAAAATGCACTCTTTACATCCATCTGGTATACCTTGAATTTTGAATGAGCTGCAAATGCAAGAAACATTCTGATTGCTTCTAATCTTGCTACAGGTGCAAAGGTCTCATCATAATCAATGCCTTCTTCCTGAGAATAACCCTTAGCCACCAGTCTTGCTTTGTTTCTTACAATCATACCAGATTCATCTAGCTTGTTTCTGAAAACCCATCTTGCACCAACAATAGATCTATCTTTAGGTCTTGGTACCAGTTTCCAGACTTTGTTTCTCTCAAACTCATTTAACTCCTCCTGCATTGCAATTACCCCAATCAGGATCCTGTAAGGCTTCTTCAAGCTTCTTAGGTTCATTCTTTGAGAGAAAGCAACTATACAAGCATTCATTTTGAATTGATCTTCTAGTTCGAACACCACTATTTGGATTACCAATAATCAAATCTTCAGTATGATCCTTGGTCCATTTTCTAACAGGTGGTAGATTAACTCTGCTAGTCTCTCCCCCTAAGTTAGTGGTATCTCTTGTAGAAGAATTCTCTCTGCCTTCAATAACTCTCCTTTGATCAGTAGAATCAGTAGATTCCATATTGCTGCTAGTTACTGATCTTCCTTCAGTAGACTCTGAAAGATCAGTTCCTGATGGAATAGACTCTGAAAGATCAGTTCCTGATGGAGTAGACTCTGAATAGCTAGTCTGCTCCTGATGATCACTGTGTTCTCTTTGACTTATTTGCTCCCCCTCAACAGTAGTATTCCTTTGAGAAGCAATAGAAATTCCTTCTGGAGAACCTTCATCATCACTGGAGAGTATCTCAGAATTCTTCAGATTTTCAAATTCCAATTTGTCATGGCTTTCATCAGTTTGCAAAATTCCAAATTTCTTATCATCAAATGCAACATGAATTGATTCCATAACAATGTGAGTTCTGAGATTATAAACTTTGAAGGCCTTAGATGCTGAATATCCTAGAAAAATTGCTTCATCCGATTTGGCTTCAAATTTTCCAAGTTGTTCTGGATGAACTTTTAGGACATAGCATTTGCATCCAAAGATGTGAAAGTATTTCACACTTGGTTTCTTTCCTTTGATCATCTCATAGGGAGTTTTTCCATGACTATTTACCAAGGTACAGTTTTGAGTGAAACATGCAGTGTTAATAGCTTCTGCCCAAAAGTAGGTTGGAAGTTTTGCATCTGCAAGCATGGTTCTTGCTGCCTCTATGAGAGTCCTGTTCTTTCTTTCCACTACACCATTCTGCTGAGGTGTACCAGGTGCAGAAAACTGTTGAGTGATTCCATTGTCTACACAAAACCCCTCCATTGTAGAATTCTTGAATTCTGTACCATTGTCACTCCTAAGTACTTTAACTTTGTACTCAGAGTTATTCTGAATATTCTTGACAAGTTCAATGATTTGTTGAGGAGCTTCATCCTTCTTGTGTAGAAAGAACACCCATGTAAACCTTGTGAAATCATCCACTATCACTAGAGCATATCTTTTCTTGCTGATAGACATAATGTTTACTGGACCAAACAGATCAAGATGTAGCATGTGAAATGGTTCAGTAATTGAATTTTCAGTCTTGCTCTTGAAAGTGGTTCTTCTTTGCTTTCCAAGCTGACATGCATCACAAAGTCCATCTTGCACATAATTTTCCTGAGGTAGGCCTCTCACCAGATTGTGCTTAACAAGTTGATTAAGTTTCTTGAAGTTGAGATGTGAGAGCTTCTTGTGCCAATTCCAGCTTTCATCACTTGTTGCTTTGCTGTAGAGACATCTAACAATTCCTTTAGATGTATCACTTAAGCTGGCTTCATATATGTTACCATGTCTTTGACCAGTTAGAACAATGTCTCCATTTTGCATATTCAAGATTTTGCATCCTTCTTTGTCAAAGATTGATTTGTAACCTTTATCACCCAGTTGACTTATGCTTAAAAGAGTATGTTTCAAGCCTTCAACCAGTGCTACATTTTCTATGATGACATTCCCCAAAACAATTGAGCCATATCCCAGAGTTTCTCCTTTGTTGCCATCTCCAAAAGATATTACTGGGCCAGCTTTCCTCTCAAACTTTGTAAGCAGGGACTTCTTTCCAGTCATATGTCCAGTGTATCCACTATCCAAGATAATTGAATGCTTCTTTCCTGTGCCTTGCAAACAAAAAGTAACTAGTTAGAATTTTTTAGGACCCAACTTTGATTGGATCCTTTCTTACTAGATTTAGAAACAACAGGCTTTGAGAATTTTGCTTTTACTTTACCTGTTGTAGAGTCAACTTTAGACTCTAATTTCACAAACTGTTTGTAACTAGGAGTTTCAGATTTCAAAGAATAATAGTCATAATACAGTTCATGATATTCTCTACACATGTAAATGGAATGAAGTAAACTACCACAATGATAACAAGCTTTTTGTGGTTGGTATTGAATTTTCTGAGTCTTGGGGAATCTGGACTCAGTTTTCCAAGAAGGTTTTTGATTGCAGTCTAGGGCCAAATGATTATGATTTCCACACTTATAGCATTTTTTCCTAGGTGCATCAGGTACATTCTTGTAATTATTCTCTTTGTTAATACCTTCTTTTCCATTCCTATTTCTTTTGATCTTGCTAGACTCTGAAAGATCATCTAATCTCTGTTTCAACTGAGACTTAGACAGAAACCCTATGTTAACATTCTTAGGTTTCTTTAACACTTTCTCATCTGAATTACTATTGTTAATCCTTTTGTGTACAACAGGGGTACCTTTTGAATCAACAAATTTAACATGATTAGGTTCAGAAACAATTTTCTTACCTTCAGATTTAGATGTGTTAGCTTCTACTTTACTATCATCATTGACAATAGCTACTTTTTCTTCTTGTCTAGCCTTATCAAAACCTAAACCATTAACCTTACCACGAATTCCATTTTCGATGATTTCTTGTGTCTTTTTACCAGAAATGTTAATGGTCTTAATCACATCTCTCTCTTCCTCTAGTTCTTTTCTGACATAGTCATAAGCCTCAAGAATAACACTATAATCATGCTTAGCTTTATCAGAACTTAACTTGTATTCTTCCATTTGAATTAACTCAGATTCAAGAAAATTATTTCTATCAACTAATTTATCATTCTTAACCTTAAGTTCATCTTTTTCACAAGTAAGAATTCTAAAATTAGTCATAAGATTCTTAAACTCAGCATGGATAGATCTAATTTCATCAGAATTTAAGCTATCAAATGAATCAAGAGAGTGAAGTGATACCTTAACAGAGGATGGAGAAGTTTTCTTTGGAGATCCAAGTTTGTCTGAACCATTTGCCATCAATGCAATGTTGTCATAATCCAATTCATCTTCAGAATCACTGGAATCAGCCCAATCCTTCTGTGTGACCATAAGTGCATTACCCTTACCTGAATTCCTAGGCTTCTTACACTCACTAGCAAAGTGTCCAAGCTCGCTGCAGTTAAAGCACTTGATCTTGGCCTTGTCAAGCTTGACAATTGTATTTTTGCCTTTGTCACTCTTCTTCTCCTCCTTCTTTTGAAAAGGTCCTTTGCTAAATCTTCTCCTGTTAAATCTACCTTTCTTGAAACTTTAGCAAACATAGCAAAGAGTTCCTGCATTTCAGATTCAGAATCATTGTTGTCAGAGTCCATATCAGTAGTCTCTGACTCAGAACTTTCTTTGCTTTTCTTCTTCCTTGAATTCTTTACAGCAATCTCTTCATGCTGTTCTTCAGGAAGCTTCTTTGATTCAGATTGAGCAGTAAGTGCAATAGCCTTCATCTTTCCTTCACTCCTGCTCTTCTTCTGTTGCTTGTCAAGTTCATAAGCTCTCAATTTTCCATATACTGCCTCTAATGAAATCTCATCAAGATCATTAGCTTCTTCAATCGCAGATATCTTCTCATTGTAGAAATCAGGCAAAGCTTTCATGAACTTTGTATTCATATCCTCCAAGTCATAATATTTACCATGCATGGCCATCTCATTGATGAGTTTTGTAAACCTATCAAAGGTATCAGTAAGTGACTCACCAGACTTGGATTCAAAGTACTCATACTGTTGTATAAGTAATGTCCTCATATTCTTCCTGACAGGCTTAGTTCCTTCACAGTGAACCTTAAGATTATCCCAAATATCCTTAGCAGTTTTACAAGAGAGAACATAGTTAGTGAGAACAGAATCAAGACTGTTGAATAATATGTTTCTCACTTTAGCATCTTTAAGAACATTCTCCTTGTCCTTATCTGACCATTCAGATTTTGGCTTCTCTGCTATATGTTCTGGAACAACCACACCATCAACAGTTGCTTGTCCAATGACCTTTGTTGGAACAAAAGGTCCATCTCTGATTCTGTCAAGATAATCAGGATCTGTTGCTTCCAGATGATGCAACATCTTTACTTCCCATAGAGTATATTCGTTTCTCTTGAGCATAGGAATCTTAGTATTCCCATCCTTGTAACCAGACATGATTGCAGATCTTTATGATTATTCGAAATCAACCTGCTCTGATACCAATTGTTAACTCGAATAACTTGTAGAAGGGGGGGTTGAATACAAGTTATATAATCGTGTCTGATTTTTGCTTGATTATATGAACAAGAATAAACGAATGAATCAAACTCTGTTTGTATTAATAAGATCAAATACAAACTCTACCAAAGGTGTACAATACCTTTAGCAGCTGCTGGCAATACAAATCTCTCTCTCTGTTTGTACTCTCGTATATTCACGATTACAAACCTCACGAACACTTTTTACAATGATATAGAGAGAGTATTTATAATGCTACCTATCAACTAATAACAGAAAGATATAATCTATACATGACAATGTTCTGTCTTCTAGTCGATAGTTTCCTTCAATAGAAAACTCTTTCCTTCATAATATCTTCTTGCTTGTTATTCAAACAACGATCCTGTTTTATAGCACTTGCCAGTTTCTGTAGCATCCACAATGACATCATCAGTAACACGACTGATATCAGGATTTCATCTTGCATCAGTATCTGATCATCATCAGTATTAGACCGTCATCAGGATTTGTTCTTTGTTCCTGACATGTAGTCTTCGATACACTGTTCATTCCTGACTAAACTGTACAGATAACTGTTTTACACATAAATCCTATATATAGTGCTAAATCCTTTATAAGATCAGGATTACAAGAAGTATAATGTGTAAATTCTATTCTTAACATCACAACTTATGAATTATTCCTAACAGACTCCAATGCAAGCAATTTTTGGGAAATCAGTAATTCGTGAACAAACTCTGGAGGTTGGTGAGGCTGGAGGTACATTTACACATGGTAGAACTCAAATGGGAAAGATTGGAGGAGATAAAGCTGGTTTGGGCTCACATAGAGAAACGAGAATGAATTCCAGTCCTCAAGATCCTTCATCACTGACTGTTCCAGGTATTGGAGTTACACAAGAGAGTTTAGATAGACTGGAATCAGTGTAGTTGATTCACCAGAAGAGTTTGGAAAAAGATTTTCTTTTGTATTTTATGGCAGATGGGACTGTATACAAGATTGGTGAGTATGATCTTGATTTGAAGCTATGGGAGGAATTAGAATATGTTCTATATATTTTCCGAGTGAAGAATCAAAGGACTTATCAAGCTGCAAATGTGCTGAGAAAGAAGATGCTGCATAATTTGGTAGTTAGAGGCATAAAGTATAACAGTCAGTATGTTCCAAAGTACAGAGACTATCATGGTAATCTAGTTGAGATGAAGAGAGATAATGCTAAGCTGAGGACAGATTTGGGTATAACAGTTCTTGATTTTAACTTTGAGTCAAAGACAGCACACTTCATTAGACTAGGCAATGAAATGAGGAGAAACCACATCTATTATCTGAGATCTGCTATCTACCAAACTGGTGAGAATGATCCCAAGCTAAAAGAGATTAAGGAGATTATGCGGAGAGAGCTTGAGAATGCAGAAAGAAGATTGTTGATTGATTATCTCAGAACAATACCAGATGTTGAGGAGATTAAGTGAATGATGCTCTGTAAGAATTTCTTGCTTTCTGTAGATTTTGTTTAAGTAGAAGTTTTAAACTCTGATTATTTGTTAAACACTGCATTTGTCTATTTTGTTTTGACATCATCAATTATTGTTAACTTATGCATTTTTGCTAATGAACAAGTTGGGGGAGATTGTTAGATATAATTGATGTATGTATTAATCAGTGTTTAAGTGTAACAGTGATAAATCAGAGTTTAGCTGGAAGCGGTCAGAGTTTAGTTAAACGCTGATGGATGGAAGCTCGACAGAGTTTGTTAAACTCTGTATGAGAGAAGCATCTACGGGTCAACAGTGATTGAAGAATAATTGAAGATAATTATGGAAGCAATATCTTTGAAGATTGGATAGCTGTCAAAGAGATTGTGTTGACTAAGGAGACGTGTAGCAATCGTGATTGATATCAATTGTATAGCTGATTTATATGAGTATCAATTTTATAATTGTATAGAAGTTGTATGTTTTATAAATACAGTTAGGTTAACCCTAGAAGGGTATCGAACAACGAAATATTATTCATTGTAACTTAAGCAGCTCTCTGTGATAGTTTACATCACTGAGAGAGGAATTATTAATTCCAAACAGTTTTTAATTGTTAAAACGTGTGTTCTTGTTAATCTCTCATACAAATCTTGATTATATTTGTGTATTTGGCCTAACATATTATTAGTTAGTTAGAGAGGAGTTGTATATGATATATATTTAGTAGATAAAAAAAAGAAAACGGACGTGACTTTGGAGGACGGTTACAGACAGCGGGGAGAAAAAGCACGAGCAGAAGAACAAGGGAGAAAGGGAGAAGAGAAGCCTTGGAAGAAGATCAAATCCTAGAGTTTTTATCTTCTTTTCCTTACTTTTCTTTATTGTAAACTTGTTTCCATGTCTCCTTACTTTTGTATAGTACTCTTGGTTGTGATGTTGAACTAATACTCCTTCTAAGCCTTTAATGGATACTTGTGTTTTAATATAAGTTTGTTCTTCAATTCTCTACTTTGGTGTTCATATTAATTGTTTATATGAATTTGTGTTTAATGCTTTTCAGGGAATGATCAACCTTGAAATTGATTTAGCAAATTAGGTTGACTTGGGAAAGAAAACCTAATTTAAGGCATAATTTGTATAGCTTGGGATTGGTAATATGCTAATTCGTGTTTAAGATAGGAATATACTTAAACACCTTAGGTAGTCAATTAAGGTGGAGATTAATGCTGTTCTAAGACTTAAATTCTTCATACGAATATGGGAATTAGTTGATGAATTAGAATCACTTGAGATTCGGAAGGTCCTTGTGATTAGTTTAAAACCTTAGACTAGCAATTGGAGCACTAAACTAGAGATCAAAAGAGTAACTTATTGAAGAACACAAGTTGAAATTAAAGGTTTAGTTTCATTAATCTTGGAATATTATTTGTGTTAGTATAAAATCTAGTGATATTTAGTTTATGTTTTCAATCAACTTCTATTTCGGCTTGGATTAGAAAAAAAAATAGTGTCTGGTACTTAACAACTTAAATTTAGTCCTTGTGGGAACGAATTATATACTACTTGCTACGATATGTGCACTTGCATCTGAGTTGTAAAATCGCTAACAAGTATGTCGAATTTAGAGGTTCGGTCGAATTTATCTCCCGCCCAAATTCCCGCCTAAATTTTAAGGCAGTCGAATTTATAAATTTAAACGAAGGTAGTCGAATTTATAGATTTGACTGCAACTAGTCGAATTTAGTGCCAGGTCAGCAATCCACGTGAAACTCAGTTTAAGCGGAAAAATTCCCGCCTAAATTTTCCCAAAATATTTAAAATTAAATTCGACCGAAAACAGTCATATTTATAAATTTGACTGCAATCAGTCATTCTAATTAGAAAATTAATTTTCAAAATTATTTAAAAATATATAAAATTAATCCTTAAATTATAAAAAAATTACCACAATATCCTCATAAGAAGAACTACATGTTAAAATTTAGTTTACCCACTTACGACAAATTTTTTTAAACAAATGTCAATAAAGTGTTGATTTTATATTTGTTAAGAAGTTTGGAAAATTTTAATAAATACTTACCAATTTTAAAAAAAGTATTATTTTTTTATAGTACGTTTTGATAACATATCGTATTCAATGAAAATGATGAGAGACCGTAATAGTGTGACTTAAAAAAAACCTTGCCAATACGATGTTTTGTTATTGAATGATTGAAATGTAGGGTATAAGGTTTGTGTTTAGGGGTTTCAAGTGTTAGTAATTTAGATTTGTTAAAATTAAAATTTGAACGATCCAACCATACAGATGTTAAGATTAATATATTTTAAAAGTTTTTACAAAAAATCAATAAATAAAAAATAGCGCATGTTGAATATTATAATGGTCAAAAAAACATGTTGACTTATTTTCGACCGAAAGAAGTCATTTTTATAAATTCGAGGGCATAACCTAGAAAGTCGAATTTATGAATTTGACTGCAACCAGTCGAATTTATAAATTTCACTGCAACCAGTCGAATTTACTTCCAGGTGTTAACACAAAATCACGCAAGCGTACGTGGTCACAAGTAATATAGAATAAAGTTGAGTTCGTTCCCACAAAGATCTGGTTTAGGTTTCAATTCAGTTAATGCACCTATGCAACAATGTATGGTTTTTATTCACTGCTAAGACAATTAACAAATTTGGGTTTTAATTAACTAAATTAACTAAGAAGTAGATTAACAAACTAAGAATTAACTAACTAACGAGAATTGGAATCGAATTACTTATGCAAGAGAAAACATGGGATCCTAACTTCATTAAATACTTTGCTTAGATCTGACGCCTTTAATCACTATATGCAATGGTTATGATATCTGATCAGACAACACGAAACAAGTATACGCTACTTCTCATTGTACGAATATCAAACTAAACATACATCCACAAAAGAGATAGAAGATGAATAGACACCAATTATGCTTAGACCCTATATGTCTATAGAATTTGAAAACATAACGGTTGAAGAACAAGTTATCCAATAAGATCACATAGGGCAGTATAAGTATTTTCATCTCACACCACGAATCATGTTGATAACAATCATGAACCTATGCTAGCATGGCAAGTTCTAAATCTCAAGATCCACTTTCACTTCACAAGAGATTAACAAATTAGATGTTAGCTACGCATCTAACAATTAAGCATAACCGTACGAGGATATCAGATATACATCACACACAGATCTTTAAAGCATCAAGATACTAAAGCTCCATAAATAAATCCGTTAGAATCCCATGACAACGATTAGTTCGTAATTGAACCTCTCGTCATCATGGCATCAAGTGAAACCATGATAATGAAACAAGATATGAGTTCTATGTTATAATATGCTAACTAATGATGTTACAAAATTACAATGGTAGGATGTGTTTATATAGGCTCTAGAAGTCTTGCCCAACAAGAAATTCCCCAAAATAGAGTTAAAATAGAATTTCTGCAAAATACGTTTCCTAAACTGATTCTGTTTTGAAGGAAAATTCGTAGATGACTTTTCTTCAGTATTTCTGGGCCGTTCCAGTTGTAGTTCGACCTCTGAACCACTTTAGAATGAAAGAGAATTCCGTTATCTTCGCATGGACAGTAAGATCGTCCAAAACGGACTTATAGAACTCAAGATATGACCCAAACAGTGAATCAGGATTTTTAGGACAATTTCCGGAGTTGGACAGAATACCCTTGAGGCCGCGGCCTGGAGTTCTGAGGCCGCGGCCTGGAACCCAATCTGCCAGCAGATTTTTTTCTTTGCTATTTCCTTCATTTCGCCTTCTGTTAGTTACAGAGGCATGCCTGTACACATCTAATAACAAGCCTAATTGTTTGTAATGCTTTGCATTACTTACATGACCTCTTAACTGAGGGAACCTCTAGTTGTAGAGTTTCTGTTTGTATTGTAGTTGTAGAAGGCATCAAATCCTAGTTGTGTAATTGTACAAATAGAGTCTAGAATAATGCTTGAAAGAAGTTCCAAGGTTCATGCCTCAAGCAAGGAGTTAAAGACTGTCAAATAATCACAGTTGGGATTTGAAGAAATGAAGAATTTGCCTAAGTACCAATTCGAGAAGTATATTTATCTATTCGAGAAGTCCAGCATTCGAGAAGTCAGGGATTCGATATCTCAAGACACTATTCGATATCTCTGAATACACTGTTCGATATCTCATTCGATATCTCAGGGATTCGATATGTCTACTACTCTATTCGAGAACTCAAGAAGTCAACAAGTCAAGATGGTATTCGAGTTCTCAAAGAGTCAACAAGTCAAAGTTCCATTCGATATCTCAAGGACTCAGAAAGCTATTCGACAACTCGAGGATTCGATAAGTCAAATGTTCTATTCGACAACTCAAGGAATCCTGATGGAAAAGAGCTATTCGAGAAGTGGTTCGATATGTCATTATAACATTATTCGAGAACTCAGAGTTATCGATCAAGTCAATTCTAGTTCTCGAATCACTTACTTAGTCACTTCTCGAATACATTCTTGGAGACAAAATACTGAAGAAATTGTACAAGTCAGAAACCTGCAACAAGCCAATGCACTTTATGGACCACAATCTGTAACGTGCTCTGGAAAGCCTACAAGGAAGCTTGGAGAGATATAGAAGAGACAAGGAGCTAAAGAAGTGGATCTAAACAGGCTTTGCAAAGTCAAATCTGTAACCGTTTGGACACTTACTCAAAAAGGATAGACAGACTAGAAAGTAATTTGTTTAGCTACCTTATTTGCAGTAAGTGGGCTGTATCCATGTTCTATAAGGACACAGCCTCACTTCATAACTTAGTAACTTTTGTGAGTCTAGTTTTTCATACACTGTAAGCCATATCTCTCTGAGAAAAACGAAGCTGAGAATACTACCATTTGTATTCACAGATTGTAGCAACCTTTATCTAATAATACATTAGATTAAAGTGATATTGTGTCTTGTGTTGTTTATTTATCCGCACCTTCACTTCTACACACACAGGCACTTATCTGCTACATAGACTCAATCAAGAAAAGTTCAAGAATCCATTCACCCCCCCCCCCTCTGTATTCTTTTACCGTGTTCAATACTCAACAAGTGGTATCAGAGCGGGCTGTTTATTTAAAAACAGAGAAACGATCATGAGTTCGAATACACCAAAGACTACAGGAACGGTGAAGGTCCCTGAGTTTGATAAAGAAAACTTCAACCTCTGGAAGATAAAGATGATGTTGTTCATTAAAGCCTCTCATCCCTTGTATCCTGAGATTCTCAAGAATGGTCCTTTTGTTCCACAACAAGAGATACCAGAGAAGACTGTTGGAACCATAACTATCCCAAGAACTTATGAGGCCAAGGATCCATCAAAGTGGACAGAGTCAGAAAGGGAGAAGGTTGCTCTTGACAGCCACCTCATGTTGCTCATCATTGATTCCATGGACAGGTCAATGTTTGCAAACATTGCATCATGCACGTCTGCTAAAGAGATGTGGGATCACATTGAGGTGTTGTGTGAAGGGACTGATGAGGTTAAGGAAAACAGGAAACAGATACTGGTCACACAGTATGAAGCTTTCATGGCACAACCCAAGGAAAGCATCACTGAAATGTTTGAAAGGTTTCACAAGCTAGTTACTGAGTTGCAGATGAATGGAAAGGTTTACAGCACCAAGGAGTTAAATATGAAATTTCTGTTGTCTTCACCAAATCATCTGGAGCAAAGAGTCATTTCTCTAAGAGAGAGAGATTTGAACAAAGTCACCTATGATGTGCTCTATGGAGTACTAAAGACTCATGAACTTGAGTTGCTTCAGAAAAGGGCTATCCAAGCCAACCAAGGTAGGATGATAAACACATCATGTGCCTTGATTGTCAACAAATCCATTCTGGACCTAGAAGCATCTACAAGCCAACTAAGGATAGAGGAGGTGGCAGATGATGAAGAAACTGAAGCTGGGGTGAGTGAACCTGTTGAGGAAAAGGAGGAAGAAGAAGAAGAGTTTTACACTCTGGAAGAACTTGATGGGATGGAAAATACCTCATATGCCTTCATGGCCAGAAAATTTCCAAACATCAGATTTAAAAGAAATCAACCCTTCAAACCCAAAACTCAAAACCATTCAGCCAACAAGAACAAGGCACCTGTGAAACCAAACAGAAATAAGTTCAAAACCGGTTATGTGGATAGGTCATCTGTAAGGTGTTATAGATGCAATGACCTAGGGCATTTTGCCAGTGAATGCAAGAAGCCTAAAAAGAAGGATAGAGATTATCTTGAGCTAGAAGCTAAGTATGAGGCCCTTCTGAAAAAGCAGACACATGGTAAGGCCTACATAGCTGAAGGAAAGTGTTGGGATGATTCTGAGAGTGATGAAGAGGAACAAGAATTCTGCAACTATGCCTTGATGGCCAACTCCAAGGATGACTCATCTTCATCTGATTCTCAGGTACCATCTCTCACTACTATAGACATGTCTGTTTCTGAATACAAATGCATGATTGAACAATTATCTGTTGAAATGTTTAATATTCATACTAGTATGACTGCTGCTAATGAGGAGATTGCTAAACTGTCTACTAGAAATGAAATATTAACCAAAAAGAATGAGGAACTTGAGCTAACTACTATGCAAGTAGAAAACCTTAAGAAAGAAGTTGAATATTTGAAGAACAAGGTTTTATGTGCTAGTCAAGTAGAGAAGGCTCTTAGGGATGAATTAGCTGAGAATGAATTCAAACTTAAAACTTTCAAGAAATCATCTGGTTTAGTGCAATCCTCCTGTGAGAAAATTGAAGCTAAACCCAAAGCAGCTATTGGACTTGACTATGACTCTCTCAAACAAAGGAAAGGCTATGCTGTCATTGAAGAGGACACAGCTGTTCATGAGAAAGTGCCTCACATTTTGAGAAAAACTGAAAATCCAATTTTTAAGGAATCAACATTTGAAATTGATGAGGATGCCTTACTCATCAAGCAAATGTTGAATGATGAGGATGAGGCACAATCTAGTGAACAGCAAGCATCCTCTAAGGGTGAGAGTGTCAAGTCAAAGACCAAGAAGCCAGTAGTTGATAGGCCAAGACCTAAGAAGTTTGTTAAGTTTGTCTCAGCTGGGAAGAGTGAATCAGAAAAGGAAGTGACTAAAAGGAAACAGAACAGAAATGGCAAGTTAGGGATTAACAAGGATAACAACTATGCTTATATGCCTAATGCCCCTAGGAAAACTTGTCAGAACTGTTTCAGTACCAATCATCTAACTCATGCATGCAAGAAACCTGTTGGTAGTGTGTCTAAACCTTTCTATGATTGTTCTGTGCCTCTAAGTCATAGAGATGCACCTTTCTGTGATAAATTTGACTGTATGCCATGCAATATGAATGTTATGACTAGTTGTTTTAATTTAAGAAGGCAGTTCATTGATGGTTGTATCAGTCACAATTCTCACACACACTACACAAGGTCAAAGTCTTCAAGTCCTCCTAAAGCTAGGAAGGTACCTTTGTCACCTAAGTCTGAAACCTCAGGTTCTAAGACTTCCAACAGTGACAAGAAGACTAACACTAAGAAAGTTGACAAGCATGTTGTTTTTGATAAAACTGTCTCTAAGTCACATGGACCCAAACTTGTTTGGGTACCAAAGGAAAAGTAATACCTTTATGGTTGCAGGGCAAAGAAAGTGAAAAGAAGGTCATGTGGATTTTGGACAGTGGATGCTCAAATCATATGACTGGTGATATGGCCCTGCTATCACAGTATGAGGAAAAGGCTGGCCCAATGGTTGCTTTTGGAGATGACAGCATGGGTAACACATTGGGATATGGCAAGCTGAAAGTTGGAAATGTCATCATTGAAGATGTAGCACTAGTCAAGGGGCTCAAGCATAATCTGTTAAGTGTTGGTCAGCTTACTGATAGAGGATTCAAAGTGAATTTTGACAAAGATGAATGTTTGATCACCCACAAGAAGACTGGTGATTTTGCTCTATCTGGAGTAAGGAAGGGAAGCCTGTTTGTAGCCAATATGGACTCTGCAAACAAGGACAAAATTTGTTGCTTTTACTCAAAAGCATCAAATGAAGATTGTTGGCTGTGACACAAGAAACTATCACACCTGAACTTCAAGGCCATTAATTCTCTAGTCAAAAGAGAGTTAGTGAGAGGCATGCCCACACTTGAATTCTGCCAAGAAGGAGTGTGTGAGGCTTGTCAAAAAGGAAAAATGAAGAGATCAAGCCACAAGTCAAAGACAGTGACATCTGTAACCAAGCCACTACAACTTATCCATATGGATTTGTTTGGGCCTGTCAACATAATGTCACTTGGAAGAAAGAAGTATGCCCTGGTAATGGTTGATGATTTTTCAAGGTATACATGGGTGGAATTTCTGGCATCAAAAGATGAGGCTCCACAAGTAATTATTGAGCATATAAAGAAAGTTGACAAGGAAGCAAAGGCAAATGATTCAAGTGTGATTGCACTGAGGAGTGATAATGGAACAGAGTTCAGAAATGCCACACTTGAAGCATTCTGCAAAGAGAATGGCATTTCTTAGCAATTCTCAGCTCCAAGGACTCCACAACAAAATGGAGTTGTTGAGAGAAAGAATAGAACTCTAATTGAGGCTGCTAGAACAATGTTACTTGATGCAAAAATGCCTACATGTTTTTGGGCTGAGGCTGTGAGCACTGCATGCTATATTCAGAACAGGACCCTCATCAACAAAAACACTGGAAAGACACCTTACAACTTGATGACTGGAAAGAAGCCTACACTAAAGTATGTTCATACTTTTGGAAGCAAATGCTTTGTACTCAAGGATAATTCTGAATATGTTGGAAAGTTTGATGCAAAAGCATTTGAAGGAATTTTTCTTGGCTATTCTATGGAAAGAATTGCATACAAGGTTTATGTCATCAGTCAAAAGAAAGTTATGGAAAGCACAGATGTAACATTTGATGACAGCAAACTACCTGGACTAGAAGAAGCCAATGATGAAGACAAAGATCCATTGAAGTTTGATAATCTAGATGATTCTGATGAAGAGACTGAAACTGGAGTTGAAACTCAAGTTCAACATTCTCAAGTGAATAATGATACAAGAGAAGAATTTGTGCCAACCAATAGTGGAGAAACAAGCATCCAAGACACACCTGTGAGTAATGGCAACTTCACAGGGGGAGGAAATGAGGATGACCATGATGTGGATGATGAAGCAACATCAAGAATGAGAAATCAGGCTGAACACTCGAGGAAATGGGATAGATCACACACTGCAGAGCAAATCATTGGAGATCCTAATGCAGGAGTAAGGACTAGGAGAGCAACTCAAAATGAGTGCCTCTATGGATGTTTTCTATCACAAGTTGAGCCTAAGAAACTTGATGATGCATTGTTGGATCCAGATTGGATTATTGCCATGCAAGAGGAGCTGAATCAATTTGAAAGGAACAAAGTATGGGAACTTGTGCCTGCACCAAAGAACAGAACCATTGTTGGAACAAAATGGGTTCTGAAGAATAAGATGGATGAAGATGGTGTAATAATAAGAAACAAAGCAAGGCTGGTTGCAAAAGGATACTCTCAACAGGAAGGCATTGATTATGATGAGACATTTGCCCCTGTTGCTAGATTGGAAGCCATTAGAATATTCTTGGCATTTGCTGCTCATTCAAACTTTAAAGTTTATTAAATGGATGTCAAGAGTGCATTTCTAAATGGAGAGTTGGAAGAAGAGGTTTATGTGCAACAACCACCTGGCTTTGAGGATCCACATTTCCCAGAATTTGTCTACAGATTGCTTAAGGCATTGTATGGACTTAAGCAAGCTCCAAGAGCATGGTATGATACTTTATCACAATTCCTTCTTGAAAATCAATTCACTCGAGGCACATTGGACAAGACACTATTTTACAAGAAGCATGGTGATGATATGATCCTAGTTCAAATCTATGTGGATGATATCATTTTTGGTTCTACAAATGAGAAACTGTGTGAGAAATTCTCTAAACTCATGCAGAGCAGATATGAGATGAGTATGATGGGAGAGTTGACATTCTTTCTAGGGTTGCAAGTCAGTCAAAGGAAGGATGGTATCTTTATCAGTCAAACCAAGTACATCAAGGATTTATTGAAGAAGTTTGACTTGGAAGATTGTTCACCTGCCAAGACACCCATGGCCACTGCCACTAAATTGGATGAAGATGCTAAAGGCAGGAGAGTAGATATCTCAGTCTACAGAGGCATGGTTGGTTCTCTACTCTACCTCACTGCAAGTAGGCCAGACATCATGTTTGCTACATGCTTGTGTGCAAGGTTTCAATCAAATCCAAAGGAATCACATTTGATTGCAATAAAAAGGATCTTTAGATATCTGAAGGGCACTCCTAACTTGGGATTATGGTATCCTAAGGACACAGGGTTCAATCTGGTTGGTTATTCTGATGCTGATTATGCTGGATGCAGAGTGGATAGGAAAAGCACCTCAGGAAGCTGCCAGTTTCTTGGACAAAGGTTAGTTTCTTGGTATAGCAAGAAGCAACAATCTGTGTCAACTTCTACTGCTGAGGCTGAATACATAGCTGCTGGAAGTTGCTGTGCTCAAGTGCTTTGGATTAGAAATCAACTTAGAGATTATGGACTTGTGTTGGAAAGAATTCCAATCATGTGTGACAACACAAGTGCAATCTCTATAGTTGCCAATCCTGTCAATCATTCTAGAACAAAGCACATTGACATCAGATATCATTTCATAAGAGAACATGCAACTAATGGAACCATTGAGTTGCATTATGTCTCTACAGATAAACAACTAGCTGATATATTCACTAAGCCATTAGATGAAGCCACCTTCACAAGGTTGGTAAGTGAGATTGGAATGCTGAATTCTTCAGATTCTGGCTAAGTGAATACATCATCTAGATTATTGCAGCAGTAAACACTTACTTTATCTAAATTCTCAATATTTTTGGAGTAAGTGTTGGCTGAAATATGATTTATAAATATTTCAAATCTGTTGCATATGTTGAAAATCATATTTTTATTAACTTAAAATTTCTATGAAATTTTGAGAAAATCACTATTTGATTTGCTAGGATATTTTTCAATGAATATGTCTGGTAAATTTTAAAAAAAGATAGTGAAAATCAAATTTTTATGAGTGATGGGTATAGTTCGATAAGTCAGACTTCTCGAATGATTCACTATTCAACATCTCTAATAAGTCTCATTAAAGTACTCTTGAGTTCTCGAATAGAGTCTTTCTGAGATATCGAATAGAGGAATTCTTGACTTCTCGAATATAGCAACTGAGTTCTCGAATGACTGAGTTCTCGAACACTATATTTGAGTTCTCGAATCATTTGAAAAGGCTGAATTCTCGCTGAATTTTAACCGATTTTGGACTTTTTGTCTAAAAGTTTAATTCACTCATAAAAACACATATTATTTAATTTAGAATTATTTCTAAGTTAGATAACTGCCAGCTGTGAGTTTCTATCTGCTTGAGTTATCGATTAAGCCATTCTTGACTTCTCGAATAGTTGTTTTCTACTGGTATACTTATACAATTTCACATCTATTCGATTCATTTCATTCGATTTCTCAAGCATCCACACTCTCTAAACCCCTGAAACCCTAGCTACGAAAAGCCAAATTTCTTCTTCAACCTTCAATTTCTTTCCTCTCTTCTACACAAATGGCAACAGTAAAGTTTAACACCAACTTCATCGCACTCACTAGTGATGTTGAAGCACCCAATGCCAATTTCAAGTGCTTTGTGAAATGGATGGCTGAGTCGTATACCAAGGATGCACTCTCTGCCAACCCAACTCTATATCTAGATATTCTGGAACAATTCTGGAGTACTGCTATTGTGGAGGTTGTAGCCCTGGAAAACGCAATTACTTCATATGTCATCTACTGCAAGGTTCAGGATAAGGAAATCACTGTCACTACTGCAGACATGAACCAAGCACTAGGCCTTCAACAAGAGTCATTTTACAGACTGGCCACTAATGCAGAGTTGGAGGAATTCTTTGAGCTCATAAACTACTCAGATGGGATTAACCTTGGAAAGCTAAACAGAAAGAATCTGAGAAAGGAGTGGAGTTATGTGTTTGCAACTCTTCTCCAAGTCTTCACTGCCAGGAAATCAAGCTTTGACCAAATCAGTGCACCTGTGCAGCAAATTGGATATGCTTTGGCCTATGGAAAGAAAATTGATGTTGGCCAAATCATACTTCAAGAATTATATGGGAGACTTGGTAAGAACACAACCAAGAGAGGTACTGATATTTTCTTCCCTCGCTTTATTCAATCTGTACTTAATTATAAAAATGCTTCATTGATTGAATTGCCTGGGATTGATAAAAATAAAATAGGTTATCCTAAGTCCATGACCAAACTCATTTTTGGTAATTTGGAGACTAGGAATGATGTGGATGTAAGACTGAACATAACTCCCCATATGGAGAGTTTGTTTAAGACTTATCCCCACAACATGCCAACATTTGATGCAAAATCTAAGTTAGCACAGCCCAAGCAAGTAGAACAAAATGCTAACCCAGGGCCTGCTAACCAACCCTCTCAACCAAACACTCTACCACATACTGAGCCAACTGCATCATCCTCTCAAAAGGGTGATGTTAGTAAAAAGAAGAGAAAGGAAGTAATGTCTGCACCATTGAATATCTTGTCTGAAGCAGCATTAGCTGTTGAATTAGGTCTAGGAAGTGAGGAACCTGAGTTACCCTTACACAGGACAACGAAGAAGAAAACTAAGACCACCTCTTCAGTCACACAAATGGCTGAAGTTGTAAAATCAGGGGCACACAGCTCACTAGGTGTATCCTCTCAACAGGGTGCACCTATAGAATCAAGCATCCTCCCCAATGCACCTTCTTGTATAGAGTCAGCACATGGGAGTGATAAGGCTGGCACAACACTGAGTGGAGAGCACATCACATTTGAAACTCCCTCTATTTCTCAGGGGGAGTTGCCAAAATCTACTCTTAAACACACTTCTCTTCCAGAATCTAACACTGAAATTTCTTTGGAACCTGCAACTCAGGCAACTGAGATGCAAGGTATTGATCATCAAGAATTCTTTTCTCTTGATGAGCCAATAATTTCAAGTGACTTAGTGCATGACACTTTGTTCACCACTCAGAACCCACATTTAGATGGTGAGGGAATGCATGCTGAGGCATCTCCTAATGACACCATCACAAACACAGAGGCTTCACTAGTTTTTACTAGAGACTCTGTGCCTGTGTCAACTGCTGGTGTAATTCATCCCACTTCTGTGGTGACACCAGTAGTAGAGTCAATCCATCCGGTTACAGAAGTTGCATCTGTAACTGAGGAGTCTAGCCTGCCTAGCTCTAGCTCTAACTTCATGTCAAAATGGCTGAAGCCTGTGCAACATGACAGTGCTTCAGGATCAGGGTCTGTTCCACAACAATTGACGGTTGAAGCACTTCAAAGCTTAATTGTGGATCAGATTCCTGAGTTCACAAAGATTGCTCAGAACCTTCTCACTGCAGACATGCCTAATCCAGACTATGAGGCTATTCTGTTATGCCATAGGGATGATGTGGAAGTGTAGAAGTCAAAGATCATTGATGATGCTGAGAGAGATGGCAACATAGATGCCTGGTTGCAAGTAAAATATGATATTACTCTCGATGAAGCACTTCAGTATCTCAGGGAGGAATACATCACTTCACTGGGCTCCAATGCAAAATCCCTGTCACCTGGTGAAGTGTATGAAGCTGTAAATGATTCCTACAAGGGTTTCCTCAAGGCTGCACACTATCTTGGCAAGGGAGTCAAAACTGAAGTCAACAAGGTGTGTGACAAGACAGCCACTTCAGTAGCAGAAGTCAAGAGGGCCTTTGATGCTAAGTTTCCTCAACTAGACAGTGTGGTCAAGGATATCAAACACTGCAACTCTACCTGCACCAAGATGGACAATGGGCTAGCTCTGCTAAAGGATACTGTCACAGGTCTGGGGCATCAATTTCAAAATCTATCTGACCAGACTACAGATGCCAATGCCATGCTGAGGATAATGTTCAAGAATCTTTATGGAGATAGGCTAGTGACTGATGTCCCTGTGCATGAACTGTCTAAATATGAAGTGAAGAGGCTGCAGGATCAATCTCTATCTGGTTTCAAGGCCAATGAGTTATTCACTAAGGTGGACACTCTTGAACAGGAGGTAGCTACTCTCACCAAAACCAATGCTCATCTTACAGAAAAGGTTGCACTGCTAAATGATCAGTTGGACACTCAAGCATCCACCACAGCTGATGTCCTTCTGCATCAACAATCCATGTTAGCTGCAATGATGAAGCATATGGGTCTCCCTCTACCTGATGAATCTTCAATCCCAAAGGACATTTCTACAGCCTCTGTGCCTGACAACAAGCCTAAGGGGGAGAAGAAGACAAGGAACTCAAATGCAAAGGGGGAGAAAGGTATAATAATAAAAGAGGGTGGTCAACAAAGGGCTTCAAAGTCTCTACCAAATGTGCCTGGCAAAGGAAAATCCAAAGTGGATGAGCCTCCATCTATCTTGCCAGTTGTCACTCTACCAACTGTGCACATCACTACTCCAGGAGGACAGAAGCAATCCATAACCACCACAGTGGTTGCAGGGAGCATGCCATCTGACAAACCTCCAACCTCTATATCTGAGAGTGCCAAGCCTGTAGAAGTCAAAGTTGTTAATGAGGCCAAGCTACAAGAAGTTGCTAACTCCAATGTTTATCATGATAAAGCCTTCTTGGAGTTTCTGAAAGCCACAAGGGAACAGGTTGGTGACACTCAGTTCTATCTGAGGGAGTTGAAGAAGCAGATTGATTGCATCACTGTCATTCCTAAGAAAGTCAATAATCTGTGGATCAAGGAGATAGTGATGATATCCAAATTGAAGATATGGCATCTAACATACAAGACTCTACAAGAACTGAAACACTCAGAGATAGATGCCATACTCGAGCTTATAGAAAAGAAGAATGAGAACAACAAAAGTCTGTTTGATGACTTGAGGAATGACCAACCTTCAAGGCTACCAGAAGTGATCAAGAAGCCATGGACAATCATTTATCAGTCTGGCACCAGAATTGAAGATATCAAGCAATTGGTCATTCCCCATGATCTCACCACCAGAAATCACAGACTGATCATTGCTATCATTGATCAATTACAGAAGAAGGTTGGAGCCAGAAATGCTGAAGAAACTGAGGCACTGCACATCCTCAGAACCTATATTGCAACTGGTGAAATTCCAGAGATGGCTTAACCTAGGAGAAATAAGGATGATGATTCTGAAGACAAAGGTGATGGGAGGAGAAGACATCACAGGAGAGATAAGGGTGATGAAGACAAGAAGAAAAAGGGAGACAAGGATAAAAAGGATGATGATGACCAAGGTAAAACCTATGAGAGGAAGAGTGGAAGACAGCAAGCCTTAGGCACTGCTAGCAGTAACCTCACCACATCACAAGACTCTAAGTCTAGGGTGAATACTGTTAGTAGTGACCTAGCAAAATCTACATCTGTGGCTTCTGCAACTGTCTTACCACCTCAAGAAGAGAAGAAGATTCAAGTCAAGAAACCATGTGTATGTTTCAGAAAGCAATCTGCTAATGGAATACTACTATGGTCTACCAACAAAGGTCAAAGATTTCTGCCAAGCAATCATGTCAAGAGGATGAAATTTAAACATGCTGCAAGAAGAGTGAAGCTATCCAAATCTAGAGCCCTAACAATCATTCCAGGATTGAAACTCCAGCCACTTGATGAAGACTTTGATGAAGAGCAACTGCAATTTCTAAGAGCTCAAAAGATATGCTATGCTGCAATTGTGGATGACCACCTTGAAATCAAGTACACTGATGGGAAAGAAATGAAATTCAAACAAGGGGGTTGTCAACATTGGGGTAAATTGTATGAGATAGAAAGAATCATTGCATTGCTGGATTCTAAAGACAAGGTGGAGAAAGTATGGAAGCTGGAATTGATTGACTTTGTGAAAATGAAGAAAGATTATGCTGAGAAGATAAGAAAGGGCTGCTATGAGAAATGGTTAGAAAGGGAGAAAGAAATTGATAGACTGGAGATTGAAGCAGAAAAGCTAAGGGCAAAGGGATTGTGTAGAGTTCAGTTTGATCCCTATGTGGTGAAGTATAGGAGAAGAAATGGAGCCAATGTCAATATAAGAATGGACCTACTCAGTCACTATCCTGCCAACATTCTGAAGCCAGTGCTTGAAGATTTCAAAAACTCTATTATGATTGAAGAATTGGATGCTATGACAGAAATCATGAGAGCAGTAGATGAGATTGCAAGAAAGGAGAAAGAAAGGAAACAGAAAGCATATGATGATCTACAAGCCAAAGCAATGGAGATGTAATCAAAAGAAAATGGCTAGTACCTCATCATACTGTAAGAGTATTTATCTTGTAATTTCATTTATGTGTTCAATCAAAATACATACCTGTACTTTTAAAGTTTTATCTTTATGTATGTTAGGCTTGTTATCAGACATGAAATTGTGACTAAGGGTCTCACTCACAATTTGGGGGAGATTGTTAGTTACAGAGGCATGCCTGTACACATCTAATAACAACCCTAATTGTTTGTAATGCTTTGCATTACTTACATGACCTCTTAACTGAGGGAACCTCTAGTTGTAGAGTTTCTGTTTGTATTGTACTTGTAGAAGGCATCAAATCCTAGTTGTGTAATTGTACAAATAGAGTCTAGAATAATGCTTGAAAGAAGTTCCAAGGTTCATGCCTCAAGCAAGGAGTTAAAGACTGTCAAATAATCACAGTTGGGATTTGAAGAAATGAAGAATTTGCCTAAGTACCAATTCGAGAAGTATATTTGTCTATTCGAGAAGTCCAGCATTCGAGAAGTCAGGGATTCGATATCTCAAGACACTATTCGATATCTCTGAATACACTGTTCGATATCTCATTCGATATCTCAGGGATTCGATATGTCTACTACTCTATTCGAGAACTCAAGAAGTCAACAAGTCAAGATGGTATTCGAGTTCTCAAAGAGTCAACAAGTCAAAGTTCCATTCGATATCTCAAGGACTCAGAAAGCTATTCGACAACTCGAGGATTCGATAAGTCAAATGTTCTATTCGACAACTCAAGGAATCCTGATGGAAAAGAGCTATTCGAGAAGTGGTTCGATATGTCATTATAACATTATTCGAGAACTCAGAGTTATCGATCAAGTCAATTCTAGTTCTCGAATCACTTACTTAGTCACTTCTCGAATACATTCTTGGAGACAAAATACTGAAGAAATTGTACAAGTCAGAAACCTGCAACAAGCCAATGCACTTTATGGACCACAATCTGTAACGTGCTCTGGAAAGCCTACAAGGAAGCTTGGAGAGATATAGAAGAGACAAGGAGCTAAAGAAGTGGATCTAAACAGGCTTTGCAAAGTCAAATCTGTAACCGTTTGGACACTTACTCAAAAAGGATAGACAGACTAGAAAGTAATTTGTTTAGCTACCTTATTTGCAGTAAGTGGGCTGTATCCATGTTCTATAAGGACACAGCCTCACTTCATAACTTAGTAACTTTTGTGAGTCTAGTTTTTCATACACTGTAAGCCATATCTCTCTGAGAAAAACGAAGCTGAGAATACTACCATTTGTATTCACAGATTGTAGCAACCTTTATCTAATAATACATTAGATTAAAGTGATATTGTGTCTTGTGTTGTTTATTTATCCGCACCTTCACTTCTACACACACAGGCACTTATCTGCTACATAGACTCAATCAAGAAAAGTTCAAGAATCCATTCACCCCCCCCTCTGTATTCTTTTACCGTGTTCAATACTCAACACCTTCGTTTTGCCTTCGTTTCCTTCCGTTCTTTTTGCCAAGGCTTCCATACTTCAATTGCTTGACTCTAAATCTCCCAAGGATTGTATGGAAGACCTCATTCTTCATTAAAAACTCAAAATCCACACCAACATCAACTCAATTCTCCCACCATATCCAATGACTTATAGCCCTGCACAACTACACGAAACACATCAAAAATACAACAAACTTGAGGCCAAGTGAATCAATTTAAGCCGAAATGGAACGCTCCAAGTGGATATAAAACCCACTTATCACACCCCCAAACTTAAACCGATGCTTGTCCTCAAGCATAAACAAATATACTATATACAACTAACTAGTACCACTTCCGTAGGTGATCACGGTTGCATTTGGCATATGCAACAAGCCCTTTAAACCCCTAGGCAGCCCTAGTGGACGAGTAAGGTCTCGTAAGGGCCTATAGAGAATGTACCCACAAAATCCATCTAACTAAACAATGCAAAAACAATGCAATGCATGAATGCAACTAATATGAAAATGCAAAGATGCCCTCGAACTAACCAAAACCAACTAGCAAGCAAATATCTCAAAGAATGCAACTAAATCCAAATAGAGCTCGACTAAGTCCCCGTATACTAACAATACATGAACAGAAACGTGTGTGTGTGCGATGCTCATCAGAAATACTCCCAAAACTAGATCAAAAATCATACATATTCTTAGCCAAGACAATCATAGGTTTATAAATAGAATAGACTTTAGACACTTCATAACCTAGGAACACCTCCATCTTCATTCAAGTTATCCAGGAATTCATGCTTTTTTACTACACTACGACACATAATACTATATATAATACGCATGCTTATTTAACCGTGCAATGAATGAGACCCCAAAAGGCTTATACAATAATACCCATGTAGCGAGCGTTAGGTCAGCAATCCAAAACCACAAGGCTTTAGGTTACTAGGACTAAGTCCCTTCAGACTTAATTACTCGAGTATTAAAGAGCTCACTCGTGGTTAATTTTGCATTAAACAATTGAATAAATTTTTTTCCTTGAATCTTTTTTTTTCTTCTTTTTTTTTTTCTTTTTTTTCTGATTTTCTTTTTTTTCTTTTTTTTTATGCAATCTGGAATGAGAATTCTCAATTCCAACCCTAGACTACTCATATAAATATGAGCCGGCTACTAGTCATTTGACACCTAGCCAACAACTATTAACAATTAGCATGAAATCCCTGTTTCCCCCAAACTTAGACTTTAATGCTTCTACGCCATCAAGGGAATAACGAAAATTCTAAATATAATCAAGTGATTAAATCTCAAAACATCCAAACAAGCATGACCCTAACCTAGCCCAAATGCACCCAATGAGACTGTGAAATTATTGTGTTTCTGAAGCATGCAAGTCAATTTAATAGGAACTATAAATCAACCCTCTACTCATCATTACCACACTCAATTAGACATCTACCTACCAATCAGAATTAGCTTATTCTAAGGGATCATGAAAAATGCATGCCATGCAAATGCAACTAAAATGAACTCACATGGTATACGAAAATAAAAACAGAATGTCCTATATGAAACACACAAACAAAAATACGAACAAAACATGAATGAATTACACTAAACATGCAAAATATGATATCTATATGAACACAATGACTCACAAACATAAATAACTACCTATACACTACTCATCCCCCAGACCACCCCCAAACATAAAATATTCCATGTCCCCATTGAATTGAAGGTAATACAAGGGATAATAGGAACATACCTAAAAAAAATGCCGAAAAGCGTGGGTTGCCTCCCACGAAGCGCTTGTTTAGAGTCTTTAGCTAGACATGGCATTGGATTTTTCTCTTGAAAATTTCTACACCATATCTCTATATGGCCATCTAATTATCTTTTCTGGTGCTACATCCTTGATAACAAGTTTTAGCCTTCTTCGCTCTTCAAAGGTGTCAGCAACAATGTTCTCTTCACTACCTGACAAGTTAGCAACAATAATAATAGGCAAAGTAGATGATTGACCCAAATATACATACCTCAGCTAATCTGGTAGTTCAAGCTCGAGTTTGGAAGTTTCTTCAACATGATGATTTTCATTATTAACCACCAAAGACTGAGCAAGAGTGGAAATAGACGGATTAGGAACGAAAGTGGGTAGTTCACCAACAGAAGTCTTCACAACAGACTTAGGATCAAAAGAACTCTCCTCAAGTTAAATTTCATGCTTAGAACAAATAGCATTCAATTCATCTAACATCTCATCAGAAGTAAAATTCCTATACAACTCATGAAGATCTTTATTGCTCTCATACTCTAACAAAGCATCTTCCTCAAGAAAAGACTCAATTGCACTATCCTCAAGATTTGACCATGAAACACCCTCATCAATCAGCACCTGAGAATCCCAAATATTAACCACGCCTAGTTCCTCATCTTCTATATCAGACTTTCCTTGTAAAGCAACATCTACTGGATCCGACTTGCCAAAACACTCCTCCTCCTCTGCCGGAAATTCCAAGAATCTCTTTGGATATGGAGGAGGCGGGTAGATCTGATTGCTATTTGTAGATTGCTCCGGAGAAACTTTTTCAACAGGATTCGTACTCTTTTCCACTTCATCGTCCAACTGCTCAGCTACCAAATTAGATTTCTCAATTTCTGGCCTTGTAGATTTCTCAATCTGTTGAATATGAACTTCTTCGTTTTCCGTAGCTGCTGATTTCTGATCGTTTGTAGCCTTTCCAGATCTCAAGGTAACTGCTTTCACCTGTTCTTCGACTTCCCTCTTGCTTGGATTAGCCTCCGTGTCGCTAGGAAGAGTCCCTTGTGGCCTACTCAATAAGGCATTAGTAATCTGCCCAATCTGAATTTCCAAGGTCTTAAACGATACAGCGCTGCTTTTAAACATCAACCTCAATTCTTCTAATTCAGATTTGTCATAAGTGGAATGCCCAGAACCAGCATATGACTGTTGTTGCTGAAAACCCGAAGGTTGAAATTGCCACGGGGCATACTGTTGCTGAAAATTCTAGTGATTGTAAGGTTGTGCTCCATATTGTTGACCTTGAAACTGCTGATAAGGCTGTTGTGGTTGCAGCATGCCACCTTGATTGTTGCTCCAGGTCACTGATGCACTATAGATGGCACACTGATTCGTCTCATGTGCGCCCGCACATAGCTCACAAACACTAGCCACCTGCTGAACTCCATAGTAAGTTAAAAAATCCATCTTCAAAGTCAATGCCTTCAACTGAGCTGCTATAGCTGTATCTGCATCACCCAGATCTACTGCACATGTACCTGAAACATAAATGAACTACACAAGATAGGTTAGAGAAACAATCCGAGTCAGTGAACTCTAACGACCACTGATGACAAGCACATAAACTAAAAATAAAACACCGATGATCCCCAGCAGCGGCGCCAAAAACTTGTTAACACAAAATCACGCAAGCGTACGTGGTCACAAGTAATATAGAATAAAGTTGAGTTCGTTCCCACAGAGATCTGGTTTAGGTTTCAATTCAGTTAATGCACCTATGCAACAATGTATGGTTTTTATTCACTGCTAAGACAATTAACAAATTTGGGTTTTAATTAACTAAATTAACTAAGAAGTAGATTAACAAACTAAGAATTAACTAACTAACGAGAATTGGAATTGAATTACTTATGCAAGAGAAAACATGGGATCCTAACTTCATTAAATACTTTGCTTAGATCTGATGCCTTTAATCACTATATAAAATGGTTATGATATCTGATCAGACAACACGAAACAAGTATACGCTACTTCTCAGTGTACGAATACCAAACTAAACATACATCCACAAAAGAGATAGAAGATGAATAGACACCAATTATGCTTAGACCCTATATGTCTATAGAATTTGAAAACATAACGGTTGAAGAACAAGTTATCCAATAAGATCACATAGGGCAGTATAAGTATTTTCATCTCACACCACGAATCATGTTGATAACAATCATGAACCTATGCTAGCATGGCAAGTTCTAAATCTCAAGATCCACTTTCACTTCACAAGAGATTAACAAATTAAATGTTAGCTACGTATCTAATAATTAAGCATAACCATACGAGGATATCAAATATACATCACACACAGATCTTTAAAGCATCAAGATACTAAAGCTCCATAAATAAATCCGTTAGAATTCCATGACAACGATTAGTTCGTAATTGAACCTCTCGTCATCAAGGGATCAAGTGAAACCATGATAATGAAACAAGATATGAGTTCTATGTTATAATATGCTAACTAATGATGTTACAAAATTACAATGGTAGGATGTGTTTATATAGGCTCTAGAAGTCTTGCCCAACAAGAAATTCCCCAAAATAGAGTTAAAATAGAATTTCTGCAAAATACGTTTCCTAAACTGATTCTGTTTTGAAGGAAAATTCGTAGCTGACTTTTCTTCAGTATTTCTGGGCCGTTCCAGTTGTAATTGGACATCTGAATCACTTTAGAATGAAAGAGAATTCCGTTATCTTTGCGTGGATAGTAAGATCGTCCAAAACGGACTTATAGAACTCAAGATATGGCCCAAACAGTGAATCAGGATTTTTAGGACAATTTCCGGAGTTGGACAGAATACCCTTGAGGCCGCGGCCTGGAACCCAATCTGCCAGCAGATTTTTTTTCTTTTCTTTTTTCTTCATTTCGCCTTCGTTTTGCCTTCGTTTCCTTCCATTTTTTTTGCCAAGGCTTCCATACTTCAATTGCTTGACTGAATTGTATGGAAGACCTCATTCTTCATTAAAAACTCAAAATCCACACCAACATCAACTCAATTCTCCCACCATATCCAATGACGTATAGCCCTGCACAACTACACGAAACAAATCAAAAATACAACAAACTTGAGGCCAAGTGAATCAATTTAAGCCGAAATGGAACGCTCCAAGTGGATATAAAATCCACTTATCACCAGGTCAGCAATCCGCGT
The DNA here is from genome assembly GCA_037693485.1 of Kitagawia praeruptora. NCBI lineage: Eukaryota > Viridiplantae > Streptophyta > Magnoliopsida > Apiales > Apiaceae > Kitagawia > Kitagawia praeruptora. Next base: position 63,947,652 of record CM075348.1, read on the forward strand.
GAAACTAAGTTTAAGCGGGAAAATTCTCGCCTAAATTTTGTCAAAATACTGAAAATTAAATTCGACCGAAAACAGTCACATTTATAAATTTGACTGCAATCAGTCATTCCAATTAGAAGATTAATTTCCAAAATTATTTTAAAAATATTAAATTAATCCTCAAATTATAAAAAAAATTACCACAATATCTTCATAAGATGAACTACATGTAAAAATTTAGTTTACCCACTTACGACATTTTTTTTAACAAATGTAAATAAAGTGTTTATTTTATATTTGTTAAAAGGTTTGGAAAATTTTAATAAATACTTACCAATTTTAAAAAATTATGATTTTTTTATTGTATGTTTTGATAACATATCGTATTCAATAAAAATGATGAGAGACCGTAATAGTGTGAGTTAAAAAAAACCTTACTAATACGATGTTTTGTTATTGAATGATTGAAATGTAGGATTTATGGTTTGTGTTTAGGGGTTACTCATTTCATATCAAGGGTTAGTAATTTAGATTTGTTAAGATTAAAATTTGAACGATCCAACCGTACGGATGTTAAGACTATTATATTTTAAAAGTTTTTACAAAAAATCAATAAATAAAAAATAGTGCATGTTAAATATTATAATGCTCAAAAAAATATGTTGACTTATTTTCGACCTACTCCAGTCGAATTTATAAATTCGATGGCAAAACCTAGTTTGTCGAATTTATAAACTCGGCCGAATACAGTCAAATTTATACATTTGACTGCAACCAGTCGAATTTATAAATTTGACTGCAACTAGTTGAATTTATAAATTTGACTGCAACTAGTCGAATTTACTACTGCCATGTCAGCGATCCACGTGAAACTCATCCAACGATCCAGATTAACATATCAATATAATGATCCAATGGTCAGTATTCATCCCAGCAAATTAGATATATATATATATACACACACACACATACTTACATTTTTTACTGACTCTCATCTTCCCCACCCTTCTCTTACATATACCCACACATATCTACACATTCAAATACAAAAATATATTATCTATCTTTCTTGCAAATCAATGGTTCGTACAAGAATTACACCAAGAAAATCAACTCGTGGAATGGCAATTTCGGTGTCCAAAACAACTCTAACAACCGAAGCAATTCCGGCGACCTAAGCAAATTCGACGACCAAAGTAATTCCAGAGAGTAAAACAATTCCGACGACCCAAATATCTCCGTCCAATGTTTTCGTTCAACTAAATAAGGAGCAAAGTCGTAATTAATATTGTTAAATTCGATTAGGAACCTTGAGTTGAATTTGTAAAACTCCATTTTTAATAACAAAATTCTTCAATGAATGTTATTATATTTGATATGAATCTATTGTTTTTATTGAATTAGCTATATAATATGAAGTACGTTATATTTGTGTTGATTTGTCACTTGCAATATATCAGCAAAGCAGCAAATTACATTCACAATTATGCAGCTGAGATCAGCAGAAAGCTGCTGAATGTTCCAGATATGGTACATTAAATTCGACCGTATTTGGTCGAATTTATAAATTTGACTGCAACCAGTCGAATTTATAAATTCGACTGAGTCTGGTCGAATTTAAGGTATGTTAGGCACTAAATTCAAAATTTCCAAATTTTCAAAATTGTGGTCGAATTTAGACCAGTCGAATTTGAGCAGTCGAATTTTGCCAGTCGAATTTATTAAATTCAACTGGTTTTTTTCTAAATTCCACTAAGGTAGAATCGACTGAACATTTTGTAGTCGAATTTAGCTAAATTCGACTGGATCCAGTTGAATTTAGCTAAATTCGACTGCAAAATGGCAGTCAAATTTAGCCGAGATTTTGGTAGTGCTGCTTACATATTTATATTCAGTGAGAACATGAAAATTCTTGTTCATTTATCAAGGATGTTGGCTCCTATCTATCACAATTTTGAAGTAAATGGTCATGGTCCTAAATATCACTCCAAAACACAGTGATCTGTAGCGTTTTGTTTTGTTTTGTTTTTTTTAAATGCTAAAGCGTGTAGCGTTTCTGGGGAAAGGGAGGAAAGCGCTACTTTAAATGGCGTTGGGGGAAGACGCCACACGAAATGACGTTTGGAGGGGTTGAACGCTGCATGATGTGGCATTTAGGACATATTTTTTTTTTCTCCTACATATATTTTAAACCTAAAATGGAATTGGTGAACACCAAAAGTTAAATGTTGAAATCCCAAGGGAATACAGATAAAATTAAAAAAATTTTAATTAAAAAATTGAATTCGACGGCCTGATTTTTAAACTTTAATGCGTTTGAAAATCAGGATAAGTTAGGGTTTAGGGTTGTTTACAACCCTAAATCCTAAGTTCGTATACGGTTTATTCGTCATTCTGAATATTTCAAAAACCTGAAATGGAAACGTTGAACCCAAAAGTTAATTATTGAACCCCTAAATTTAATTAAAATTGTATTTTTAAATTTAAAAATTTTAATTAAAAAATTGAATTCGGTGGCCTGATTTTTAAACGCTAACAAGTTTAAAAATCAGGATAAGATAGGGTTTAGTATTGTATCCCAAACCCTAACCCCTAAATTCGTATACGGTTTATTCGTCGTTCTGAATATTTCTAAAACCCAAAATGGAAACGTTGAACCTCAAAAATTAATTGTTGAATCCCTAAATTTAATTAAAATTGTAAAATTGTTTGCAGATACATATTTAACAAAAAAAAGAAAAAAATTGTAAAACATCCCAAACGCCACTTAAAATGGCGTTGGCACTATTCAACCCCTCCCACTTAAAGAGGCCTCCCCCGTCCCCCGTCCCCCGGTAATATCGCTACATAAAGTAGTGTTTTTAAAATAAAAAAAAATAAAAAATAAAAAATGTTATACGAAATGGCGTTTTATTATGATACAAGGGACCAACTTTTTTATTTGTGTTAAACTACAGGCTACCAAAGTGCAATTAAGTTTTATTATTTTATTTTATTAAATAGAATCGTCCGTGATATAATTGAAAAAAAAGAGATCTTAGTTAAGATAATATTAGAAAGGTAACATGTTTTAGGTAAAAAAAGGCAATTGATTAATTTATAGTAATTATAATTTGATTATGTTATTTAACTAAATAAAATTATTTATAGTATTTTTAGAAAAGGAGGAATTAAAGTTACCCGTGATATTTCTAGAAAAAGAAGGCTATATTTTTTGAAAGAAAAGATTTTAATTAGAAAAGTTAGAAAAGGTAATGGCTGAAAAAGGTAATTGGTTAGTTATTATTTAGGAGAAAATGAGATATTTTAGTTAGAAAAGATAGAAAAAATATTATCTTTTAGCTGGAAAAAAATCAGTTAGTTATTAGTAATTATAATATTATTAGTTTATTTCATTAATTAAAACGATCATATTTTTGGAAAGAAGATATTATAGTTAGAAAAGGTAAAGGTAGAAAAGGTAATAGCTAAAAAAGATAATTGGTTAGTTATTATTCAGAAGAAAATGAGGTATTTTACGATCATGTTTTTGGAAAAAATTGATTTTAGTTAGAAAAATTAGAAATGGTAATAGCTGAAAAAGGTAGTTGGTTAGTTATTAATTAGGGGAAGTGTTGGGAGAGCTTTTGGAAAAAATAGATTTTAGTTTGAAAAGTAAGAAAGGGTAATAGCTGAAAAAGGGTAATAGCTGAAAAAGGTAGTTGGTTAGTTATTATTTAGGGAAGTGTTGGGAGAGCTGTTGAGAAAATATTGTGTTTTCTTTTTTAATAAGTAAGTAAAATAATTAATGGTAATAAAGTAAAACAATTAAATAAGGTAAGTATTGTGAAAAGATAATTGGTTAGTTATTATTTAGAATAAAATGAGATATTTTAGTTAGAAAATATAGAAAAGATATTATCTTTTAGTTGGAAAAGGTAATCAGTTAGTTATAAGTAATTAAAATATATTTGTTATTTGATTAATTAGAACGATCATGTTTTTGGAAACAATAGATTTTAGTTTAAAAAAAGTTAGAAAATGTAATAGCTGAAAAAAGTAGTTGGTTAGTTGTTATTTAGGGACGTGTGATATTTTGAGAAAAGATTGTGTTTTGTTTTTTAATAAGTAAGTAAAATAACTAATGATAATAAAGTAAAATAATTAAATAATGTAAGTACTGTACTTCATTAATTAAAACGATCATATTTTTGGAAAGAAGAGATTATAGTTAGAAAAGGTAAAGGTAGAAAAGGTAATAGCTAAAAAAGATAATTGGTTAGTTATTATTCAGAAGAAAATGAGGTATTTTAGTTGGAAAATATAGAAAATATATTACCTTTTAGTTGGAAAATGTAATCAGTTAGTTATTAGTAATTAAAATATATTAGTTATTTCAATTAGCATGTTTTTGGAAAAAATTGATTTTAGTTAGAAAAATTAGAAAAGGTAATAGCTGAAAAAGGTAGTTGGTTAGTTATTATTTAGGGGAAGTGTTGGGAGAGCTTTTTGAAAAAATAGATTTTAGTTAGAAAAGTAAGAAAGGGTAATAGCTGAAAAAGGTAGTTGGTTAGTTATTATTTAGGAAAGTGTTGGGAGAGGAGAGCTGTTGAGAAAAGATTGTGTTTTCTTTTTTAATAAGTAAGTAAAATAATTAATGGTAATAAAGTAAAACAATTAAATAAGGTAATTATTGTGAAAAGATAATTGGTTAGTTATTATTTAGAAGAAAATGAGATATTTTAGTTAGAAAATATAGAAAAGATATTATCTTTTAGCTGGAAAAGGTAATCAGTTAGTTATAAGTAATTATAATATATTTGTTATTTCATTAATTAGAACGATCATGTTTTTGGAAAGAATAGATTTTAGTTAGAAAAAAGGTTAGAAAATGTAATAGCTGAAAAAAGTAGTTGGTTAGTTGTTCTTTTGGGACGTATGATATTTTGAGAAAAGATTGTGTTTTGTTTTTTAATAAGTAAGTAAAATAACTAATGATAATAAATTAAAATAATTAAATAAGGTAAGTACTGTACCGTACCGTACCGTACCGTACCAAAACTTTCAATATTTCGTCATTTATAATATAGTATAGATAAATTTATTTATTTTCAAATTATGATATTGGGGAGCTTTATTTATTTATCTTTCGTTTTATAAAAAAATCTAGCACATAAAAGTTCTTATTTTTTTAAATTATGATTTATTATAAAGTTGTATATGTTTACTTCAAAATAATGAATTATGTAATTTCAATTTCACTTATTTTTTTTGTAAGAAAAAACTAGTTTCACGTATTTCAAATGAAGTTTTTTTTTTTTGATATATGATTTATCATTCATGATTTTTTTTGAAACCTTATCATTCATGATTTATAAGCGAAATCGAATCAATTATAATTAATCGAAATTGAAATTTTGAATCCAAACAAGAATTTCGAATTTAAATTTAAAAGTCAGGGATATTTGATTACAATTTGGATTGTATAATAACAATATAATTATGGACAACAAAAAAAAGAAAGAAAGAACAGAAGTAATCGATCTAAGCCGAACAGAAGTCAAAATACAAGCCGGTTATTAATCTTGCTTACATCCCTATCTCTCTCTCCTTTATCCTCCCTCTTTGATCTCTTCAACACACCCTCCAGATTAATCATGAATGCTGAGTAGTAAGTTTTCTCCACGACCCCTTTAATTTATTCAATTTCTGCATTTGGGTATTTTATGCAATCCATCATGTATGTATATAAAATTCATGTTTTGGGCTTCATTTGTGTTTTTCTTTGATGGGTCAACTTGATTTTAATTCTTCATGTACTTTATCATATATCTAGATTTCTGGGTATTTTTTTAACTGGTATGTAGAGATGTTACATATTATTATGTAATACTAATTGGTTCTAAAATTTTATTCTTGTGAGATACTGATCTGTGTTTATGAATTTAGATGTATATGTATTTATAAGTTGCTTTCTGGGTTGTAAGTTATTTTGGGTGTTGTAATAAGGTCTGGAATTTTGGGTATTTAATGATTTTATTGATTAAATTAAATTTATTTTCTTTTAATGTTAAATTGTTTTTAGAGATAGTTTTATGGTATGTTTGCCCCTTCCGGTATTAAGGTACTTAGTAGTATTGCTAGCCATTCGGGGTTGGTTAATTGTATTTCCTGAAGAAGTTTAGCTTGAATGATTGAGCTAAATGACCCTGAACCTTGTCAGGAATGTCAAATTTTAATATCATCGGGTTGATTACTCATAAAATTGCATATCAAAAGGTGGTTCGAGTAATTTAAGTTTGTCCGACCTGACTTAGCAAGAGCAGTTTAAGTAATATAAGCTGTCCTACCTGACTTAGCTAGGTTATAGCCTCGTGTGAAACTGTTTTGAAGAATTTGGTACCCGCTACCACTCATCTCCTCTTAGGAACCTGTATGTGGCAGGGAAATGTTAAAAGAGTTGCATTTGCAAACATATAGGGAAGTATTGAGGGTGGGTGAGAGATAACATGTGGCACTTATTCTATCTTCCTTCGTTTATTAAGTATGGATGGATATAGAAGACATTTTCTGAGAACCAATATTGAGTTGATATGGAAAGGTAAGTTGTTGAGATTTAAATGATTGAAGTGAAAATTATTGATTAATATGTCAATTCTTTTGTGTAAACTATTTTTTTGTATGAAATATGGAAATGGCTCATGTAGATGTGAATTGTAATATCCACAAGAGATACACTTTTGCTGAACTTATTAATAGAACTCCATGATGATCCACCTACTTTGAAGGCATGGTGGGTTATCATGATCTTAGACTCTAGTTTCTTTCGCAACATCATCCTTTCATAATTACAAAGTGTTTCTTGAGGAGTGGCTTCATATAATCTGGGAAGATCAATATTTTGACTTCATAGAAAAATAATTGAACTATTGTTTAGAAATGCATTCATACTTCTCACGTATCATATATTGCTTATTTTTTTTTATTTAAGATGATCCATCAAATTTTGGCATAATGTGTCTTCAATATCTTTTGCAGCGACTATCTTTTCAAGCTTTTGCTTATTGGTGATTCTGGTGTTGGCAAATCATGTCTCCTCCTGAGATTTGCGGTAAGTGTCTCTGACTTCTAAAAACTTATAAGCTTCTCAAGCCGAGAAGCCTTAATTAGTTGAAAAGACAAACTAATAGGGTTATGAGGTTATCAGAGAGGACCCGTGATGGCTTTGTTCTTGTTCCGTTCCCCCACAAGTTGCAGTTTTAATGGATATGGAATATTATCAGATGAATAGTATTCTTATATTCAACCTCATGTTAAATTTCTCAAGTGTCTGATAAGTTCTATTAAAATCTGTAATTATGGATTGTCAAATGCAGATACTTTATCAAATGGGTCTGTAATTTTCAGTTATTTAGTGGTGTGTATTATAATGGTGACCTTCAAAAGAAAGATGCTGTAAAGAAGATAGATTAGTTGAGGAATATGTAAGACTTACATATTCCTAAACCGTCTACCTCGCCTAGGCGCCGCCTAGGCACCGTCTACCTCAACTAGGCGCCGCCTAGGCACCGTCTACCTCGACTAGGCAATTAAAATCTAGGCGGTTCGGACGCCTTTTCATTTTTTACCGCCTTCCCGCCTAGGCGACGCCTAGGCGACGCCTTGACAACTATGATGTAAGTTTTAACTTTAGTGTTCTTGTGTGCTCACTGAATTTTGTACCAAAATGGATTCTGTTTTTACTGATGCTTATGTTTGATTCCATATTGGCAAATTCTATTCCTAATATTTTATGAGCAACACCCAACAGGTCATACTTTTTAAGTTCATCGCATCTATCCAGGAGTGAATATCACCATTAGCAGTTGGGACCTGATCCTTCATAGTAGTCGGTGTCGACTAGTAGTCACTAGTCAGTTTTTAAAGACTTAAAGGTCTTAATCTAATGACTCTAATACCTTAATAGGACATTTTGATTCTGTTGTGCGTCAATGCCAGAAGAAGCTTTCCACTTAACCAATTCAATAACCCATGCTTGTATTTATTAGTGGTCGTGTGAGGAGTAACTGCATAAACACAGTTACATATAGCTGCTTCCGTTTGTTGCGTTATAAACTCGTTTCCACATTTAAACTAATGTAGTTATCCTTTCTTACTCACATAGCTTTCAGAATCTTCTATGGTTATCTGTTGTATTGTGTCTCTTTAATTTTGTCCGAGGAGCATCCTTGATGTAAATTCGTGTAAACATACATCATTGATCTTTTTCATAAAGGAGGTCACATTTTTAGACAATTCTCTTCGTACTACGACCTAATCTTTACTTAGATTATTTGTGCTGCTATATTAGGGCCTGTTTGTTTCCCATATTACTGTGAGCTTATGGCTTATAAGCCCATAAGCACTTATGGGGGGTGTTTTCCAAAGTAAGTTTTAGGCCTGTTTGTTTCCCCATATTACTGTGAGCTTATGGCTTATAAGCCCATAAACACTTATGGGGGGTGTTTGCCAAAATAAGTTTTAGCTCAACTTATAACTTATAAACCCATAAGTTGAATGTTAAGAATCCTTAACTTTCAACTTATAACTTATAACTTATTCTCGATATATGCAATATATAATATCCTTCAAATCTTCAAAACCATATATCTCTCGATCCATTCACTAGAAAATTGATATGTATATATCAAATTTTCCTATTCATCGAGATCTATCCACTGATATCCATTGTTATATATAAAAAACAAATATTTTGAAAATTATAAAAAAAAGTTAACTTATAAGTTCTGATTTACCCAAACAGTCTACTGATTATAAGTTCTGATTTACCAAACACTCTACTGACTGCTCTACTTATCACTTATATGACATAAGTGCTTATAAGTCATATGCTACTTATTTTAAGAAACCCCAAACATACACTAAGATGATTGCCTGTGTATATCACCATTCTAATTGTATGTCTGCATTTCAAACGTTCATAGCCTGCTTTCAAATAATATACTAAGCAGTTTATTATCTTTATCAACTTTCAGATGAGAATTAAATTTATCATGGTGTTAGCAATTTACTACTACTGTAAATTAAAAAACTATCAATTTTTCTCTGTAATACACTGACTAAACAGTATTAGTACAATTGTAGTATATTGTAATAATATACTAAGCAGTTTATGTCAAAAAAAAAAAAACAGTATTAGTACAATTGTAGTGTATTGTCAAATTTGTCCTTACTTTGTGCAAGGGTCTATTTTCTAAATGTGCAGGATTATCGTGAGATTACTAATTTTCTGGTGGCTTCAATGAAGTTGTAGTTGTAGGAACTTAAGATGTGCATGCTGATTTTCTTAAATTTACATTCGAGGATTGGGTTTTACAAAGGAGACGTGCTGAATAAGTTTTTTTTTTTAGAGTCTAGATGGATAAGTTTTCGAATCTGATAAATGCTACGAGAGGTTTATATACTTATGTATGGTGAATGTAGAACGGTAACATAAAGTGCTCGATCCACATTCCACAGAGTGTGAAGATCTGTTCCAGTAATGTGGTTATTCCTTACATGTTAAAAGAGATCCCAAATCTATATATGTTTAGTATTAGCCCTTCTAATGGTACACTGGCAAGGTTCTCTAACATATTTCTATACCTTTTGAATTTCATTTTAAAAGCCTAATTAATAATCTTAATGCTTCTGACATTTTTATACATTTAAGTTTCATCTTAAAAGCCTAAAGATAATCTTAAATCTGTAAAGTTGACACTTGACAGTAATATCTACCGGACACAATAGTTACCAGTACCTGCCAGCATTGATTTTTTTAGTGCTATGCTATCAATGTGTATACAGTATGCTTCTGTATTGAGGTTTTATTACTATATGAACTGACAACTGTTCCTGGTTCCTCGGCCAACATAGGATGATTCATACTTGGAGAGTTACATTAGCACTATTGGAGTTGACTTTGTAAGTAGCCTTTTTGTTAACCAATAAATTTGTGATTTTTTCTTATATATTTACAAGTTGTCTCATCAATCTTGTGTAGAAAATTCGTACTGTCGAGCAAGACGGAAAGACAATCAAACTTCAGATTGTAAGATTTTGCTTATTTATTATTTGCTAATTGATTCCTGGAATATTTGTTTGGAATGAACATCGGGATATCCCATCTTGCTGGTGTCTATTTGCTGAGATGGGAAAAATGGGCGACCTCTTCTTTTATGAATATCATTGTCAAAAATACTGTTTCTCAAAACCTCATTTTATATTCTTTCAGAACAGAAAAAATACTGAACTAAAACTTTTTTGTGTAGTGGGATACTGCAGGGCAAGAACGTTTTAGAACAATCACTAGCAGCTATTACCGTGGGGCGCATGGTATCATAGTGAGTCACATGTACTCTTAGATCTATAATGTTATTTGGTGGTGATTTTTTGTACTATGTATTACTCTGCAAAAAACTTAATACTTTCCATTGGCTTTACTCATATAGGTTGTTTATGATGTGACTGACCAAGATAGCTTCAATAACGTAAAGCAATGGCTGAGTGAAATTGATCGCTATGCAAGTGAGAATGTCAATAAACTTCTTGTTGGGAACAAGTCCGACCTCACTGCAAATAAAGTTGTTTCATATGAAACAGCCAAGGTAATAAGCTCCAAATCAGGTTATAACCATTATTATCGGAAACAATAATAAAAAGAAAAATTTAGCTTGCCAAGTGGGATCTAAGATGTTACCCTCAAGCATATATGCAAGTTTCTAAATTCTAAATGTCACAGGCATTCGCTGATGAAATAGGTATTCCATTTATGGAAGCCAGTGCCAAAGATGCTACCAATGTGGAGCAGGCCTTTATGGCCATGACATCTTCCATCAAAGAAAGGTAATTACCATTTCCATGATTGCATCGCTCTAGTGATTATTTGTGATGGCCTGATTCCTGCTGGATTGCAATTTTCCAATCAGAATCCAAATATACTATGCATATAAAATCGGACTAATCATACAAAGACAATGAATATAACAAAGAACTCATGTATATATACAAAACTTTACCACATGCTATGGATCATCTAAATCTAGAATCAGTTTTTTTGATGTAAAAATCGATTGATCGTATTTGCCTTGACAAATTACACAGTCTGCATAGTTTCTGAAATAAGTATAGGGTTAAATGCTTGCTTTTCATGTTTCACCATGCATATGTTCTTCAAATAGACTGCCAAGTAATTTGAAATCCTTAATGCAGGATGGCGAGCCAACCTTCAATGAATGCAAAGCCACCAACAGTGAACATCCGTGGACAACCTGTGGCGCAGAACAGTGGCTGCTGTTCTTCTTAAGGAAGAGTGACATTGCTTGCGCACATACATGCTGGCATATAAAATTGCTCCCTTGTGTACAACTGTTTGTCTTTGTAATAGTGTTTATCTTAGTGGTTTCAATGTTTTAGTTCTTTTACATTTAATTAAGCAAAGGGATGTACAAATCAAAAATGGACGTTCATATTAACTTTTTTTATTCTGCTCATTATTGCCATCAAACACATTGATCATAGAACATTTTAATCAAATTGGCAGGCGAGTGTTGTAATGTTTGCCAGTTGCACTCGCAATTTGGCACTCTTTCACATTTGGCTTTGTTGGGAGCTAATTGCTGCTTATTGTTCAGTTTGTCTCAAAGTGCAGATGTTGTCCTTTTGTAGTCATTTATTGTTAGTCATTTATTGTTCTTTTTCTGGTCCGATTTGTGCTGCTGCTACTTGCCTTGGCTTTCTGGAGCTATTTACAGACTTCACTGACAGTTACTATTTATGTAATGCATGATAAATTTGAGAAACAAATGCCTTCAAAAATGTGCTAAGCCGAGATGTACTGCATTTTTTGTGCAAAACATCTACCAAGTATGTTTACCTTTGTTGAAAAATTAGGATCTTTTAAGAGTGAATACTGTGCAATAATTAACTAAATGTGTTTTGCTCGCAAGCTATTTTGCCGTGCTAATTTGCAGTATTTTGCCCTAAAACCTGTCAGTATGTGGAGACTGGAGAACCTTCCCCTTGCACCCTGCAGGGAGATGATCTTTTGGCGTGTGGGTTTTTATAAAAATCACTGTATTGGTTGCTAAAAGTTCACTTGTCAGAGGCCCTCATTTTATATGCTAGCCAACAGCAGTCGTTTCTTAAATTCTTAAATTCCAAATTTTTACTCCAGCAATTAAAAGTTCAAAGTGAAATTAGCAAAAACTTGAAGAAAACAAGACTGCTCACTGTAGATGTAGTTGCTCAAGCCGCAAGAATTTCAATCCGGTCATTTGCCCCATGTGATTAACAGAATGTTTGAAGCGTGTGAAGAACCAAATTTGAAGTGTGGAACGAATATCCAGAACCATGAATTGCCATCTGAAATAATACCAAGGACTAGCTTACGGTTTAGCTAATTGGCATTGTCGAGGCAACCCGGTGGCTGCTTCATAAGAAAGTGTTTTGAAATAAGCTGAGAAGTTTAAAAAAAAATACAGAACAAGGCAAGATTTGGTCGGAAAAAAGAAAGCTCAGCTCCTGTCACAGGCACAGTTGTAGCTGAACAAGGCAATATGAATTTAAAACAACAGAACTTTACATATAACCAACCACCAAAGATGAATTTCACTTCTTTGGTATAAAAAACCTCTGCATCCTTTATGTCAGAATTTACTTTAAGACGACAATGTTCATTTACCACCCAAGGTTGGAAACTGGCTAGGATCTTCAATGGCTGGGGCTTCCTCGTAGCTTCTCATTCCACTGCTGCCACTGAACATTCCTCCTCTAAAACGTCCACGACCCCGACCTCGACCTCCAGCATTATAGTACGTCTCCCCCTCATCAGGCTTTAAAAACTCATTAATGCTCAAGGACTGCAGAGAAAGGGAAAAGATTATCTTAAAGGACATGCAAATAATTCACAATCTAGAGAATACCAAATCTTTCAAGTCAGGTGGCAAAAAAAAGTAATCGATGCAAATAAATTTACTCCTGATAACAATTTGCAGAAATGAAAGGTAATGGTTCTCAATTGCTTTAAAATATTTTGGGGAAGGGTTTTTTATTGGTTAACTGTTACAATAGAACCTAAAAAAAATAATACCAAACAAGATCCACCCGCAAACAAAAACAAAGGAATTTAGGATTTTTGGCAAATAATAGGTGTTGAGCCCCCACTACACCAGCAAGAAATGTGTAGTTTCCATACCGAGGGTTGATGACCTGATGCTATTGTGAAGGTCATTCTTTTAATCCTATCAATTTAGAACTTGCAAAGTAAAATCTTTACAACAAACAGAGTTGTCAAGAAACCCTTTGTAATGGCTTGGAAGTCAAGAACTAAATGCTCCAAGTCACAGTGATCAAGCTCAATGATTACCACAATCAACACTGACCACAAAATATATTAAGTTGATGAAGTCACTAGAAGCTTACAATGTTATTGAGTCCAAGTAGAGTACCTAAAAGAAAAACTAATATAGAAGTAATTACTTCGTCATACAAATTACATGCACATGAAGGACGGACGATTTACATTTTAAACTTAACCGGGTGGACGTGAGTAGATTAGCTTTAGATACTATAATCAACTTGATCAAATACTAAAATCAAAGTACTTCAATTAACTTGCCCCAAGTATCACCGAATTTTTAATTGGAGTCAATACATATATTGACTAGTCTGGCCTGTATAACAGATTTACAATAAAGGCTTGATATTGTCTGTTTCTAACTAAATGACCAGTGATTTCTTTTCATATTAGCCCAACTTCAGTTAAACTTGTTAGTTTTGATGTCAAATCCACTTATGAAAATTTGACATGCATGTGAAATATATGATTATTATTTTTCTACCGTGTCTTCGTTTCTACAATCACTTCCTGTGTAATATATAAATAGGATAGTGGCTATACTGTAATCTAGATATTAAAGTTTCAACTTGTCTACATCTGCGGCAGTCATTATATTCAAGTCTTGAAGTGTTTTTTTCTTCTATTTTTTGTCATATTTATCTGTACTCATGGGATATCCTAATTTATAATTTATATTTATATTGCCTTTCCTTCTTTTTAATCTAAATATTAAAGTTTGTGTATGAAAGCATCTGGATCAAGTTGGAATGCAGTACAGAAAGTAATGCAGCCGCTAAAACTTGGTTTTTGCATCACCATAATGCTTCAACATTGATTGTAAACCTGATAGCTACAGGAAGTAATGCTATTTAGTAGCTACATAGAACATCAATTATCCTCTCCTGGGCTGAGAAGACCGGCTGATAAGGTAAACAGATCACATAATGCTCCATGATATTGTAGATTACAGATGCAGATTCTATGATGGAACAAGCTGACAGCCCACATCAGAGTACACAAAAATCTTGAAACTACAACTAAACAGATGTAGAAGTAAAGACCACATAATGCTCCATGATATTGTAGGTTATTTACTCTAAGAATGGAATAGGCAACAAAAAGTACCTTTTTCGCTCTTTCCTCTTTCTCAGAATTATCTTTCCGCTTATCTTTGTCAGAACCCTAGAGGGACATTCAAAATCATAAATGTGTCCTACACGTATAAGGCAGTATATATACAGCATATCTCACCAATTTAGCAAATATTTCATCATTGCTCTTCTTGCTTGACAGCTGTTGCATAGATGCAAGCTCTTTGTCCATTTCCACCTTCCTTGCCTCAGTTTTAAGTGAATCCAGTGCTTTTCTTTTCTCTTCCAAAACCTTTTCGTACTCTTCCAGTGTCATCTCCTGCAATTCACAAAATGTATATTAACTTGAGAACATTATATCGCAAGTCAATGGATAGATGAACAGAAACTTATGAGACGAACCACTTACGAAAAAACAAACTTGTTTCCTTTTGTGATGTGAACTTCTGACTTTTACATTACCATATTGGTGTCTAGGCGTATTTAAGAACTTGGTTAGACATATTAATGCATAGCGAAATATACAAGCAGCAAAGGTGCCTAGTTATTAACTGAACTAAGTAGTTGCCACCTATTGACCGGACTAACAGAATTCTTGTCTTCATATCAGTCAGAGAACCTCGGAACAATAATCATAGACCAAACAAACAGGAAAATGAATCTTGTTTCTGTAGCAGAGAGAGTAGCTTGTAAACAGTAAGCATTAGTCCCCCCACCCCTCCCTCCCCTCCCCCACCGTCCCTCTCCTTCTAAGCTTCAGGTCTTGCTTCTATGAGATATTATTCCAAAATATATGATCCACTTTGACTTTAAATGATAAATTACTTCTATTACAACATTTGCTGTCATTCAGTTGTTACTTTACAAAGAGGTTGAGAGTAGAGGACCCACTGTTCTTCCTTCAGTAACGCCTGTTTGACTAAGCATATGGAACTAACTCAAGTCTAGAAAACAAAGACGTTAAGAAGCTGGGAAGGTATGATCAGCTTGGCCTAGATATTAAGCCGAATGTTTAACTTAAGGTGCCATTTGGAATTTCCTTGGAACAATCAGCCATCATACACTTCTTTGATATCATATTGTCCCAAAAGAGACAAACCAGGCACTATGAATTCTTACAATTGTACACAGCACTATGAAAGAAGTAGTAAATCGTAAGTTCAAGATTATACATCCCATGGATGGTTCAGCAACTTTTATATGAATATAATGATCCAAACAGGAGGCTTTTGTTAATAATAAATCTTTTGTTCATTCTTGTACAGGCAAGTCCTTATTTTCACCACAGGAAGAAGCTTATTTGTATTTTACAACTATCGCAGGACATATTTAAATATGTTATTCCATAGCCGAAGAACAACACCACGCTCATGAAGAATCAACAATTTTACTAGCCAGATCAGAAAAAACAGATGGCATGTGGAGAACATGAACTTATTATGTTATCTTAATGTCATAAATGAACTTATATTCAAGCTTGAAATCTACCTTCTTCTCTGGCTCCTTTTCTTCAGTCTCATCTGCATCTTCCTCTCCAGACGGCTTTTTGGCATCCAGTTTTTTCTCACCTTCAACAGCAATTTCCTCTGTCACCCTGAATGAAGAACATATGTCAAGTGTCGAAGTATATAATCTATTAGAGACCACATTACGAGGTTTTAATCATCAAAAAAACTCACTGAGAAATTTCATCAGTTGGTGATCCCCAGTTCCCTCGACCAGAACCTTCGCGCTTGTACTCATTTCTGCAGATCAGATCAGGTGATTAAAGAACATATCAAAACTGCAGCATACCAAGAATACTAAGATATAGTGCTTCCCAAATTAAGAAATAAGTATCAAGTCTGAAAAGATGGTAAAACAGATAATCCAGTACAACAAAACAAAAGGACATAGTACCCGCGCCCTGTCCCACTACGACGTTCAAATACACGACGATTGTGAGTCTCGTCTCCCTCGTCCCCACCACGGCGACCACCACGAGGTCCACCATAGCCACCACGCCTTTCAACAGTTCTCACAGAATCATTTCCATCAATAGCACCTTGACTACCAGCAAGCCCACTGTTGCTGAAGGAGCTATCATTGCTGGCAAAGTCTCTGTTATATCCGCCTCCCCCACGGCGCCCATAGCCACGGCCACCACCACGTCCTCCTCCACGAACACCTTCGCTCTTTGTTTCTTTCACTGAAAATTCGATAATCTCAAACACAATATATGAGCTACAGCAAAAATAACATTATAGAAACTCAACAGGCATTTCATTATTTGTGCTAATAACCAAAATGGAACAAGTACAATAATCTCAAGTATAATTTATTTATCAAAGGCTCAAAGCAATAGATATCCATGCATCAAACCAATATGAACTATAACTAGTTGCACTAGAAAAGCAAGAAAATCGCCAAATTATGCTACTAAAGTATTATCTTAACTTGTACATCAACATTGCATCAAGTAAAGTGAGTAGCATTTGTAGACATCCATAATGCCAATATAAAACAGCCTTCATAGTCCCACTATACATACTTCAATAGCCAAGATGAAGATGCTGCTTTTAAACTCTATAAAATCAAATACATTTCTATACTAATTCCACCGTCTGGTAAACTTCAATAGTAAACTGGCAATATAAGATACTATGCCCCTATGAATAACTAGTAAGATCTTATTATCGTAGTATTCCAATTAAATGTATGTTACTAACTTTGTCGAATCAAACTACACACAAAATGAGGCAGCAACATAAAATGTTCTAAAGAACGTGATGAATTTGTAATTTTTGTAAAAGGATCAACCATTATGAAAAAAAATATTGTGAATTAGAAGTAGCGGCAAATTTGCTCCTTAACAAATACCTCAATTGTCTTGGGAAGTAGGATAAATTAGTTAAAGTCACAATCATTTTTTATTTTATTTTATTTTTTTTTGCTAAATAAAAGTCACAATCATTTTAAAGCATTCTAATTAAGAATCAGCGTGATAGACACGAACACAAAAACAGAAGTCTTCCCGAGACTAATAAATAATAATAAAACCACATAATATCATACTTATAGAATGGAAAAGGGGAAGTCTAAATGCATATAACCAAACAAAAAATCGATGTCAAAAATCACAAAGACGCACACTATTACATGGACTGTTTGGATATGCCAGTCAAAGTACATATTATCTACTTTTCCTGACTTATAATGAGTCAGATAGAAAATTGAACTTAACCAAATGAAATAACTTTCAGATTCCATGAGATGAAAAAAATTACATGCCAATTGATATTACAAAACCCTACGATTCAGCACATTAAATAGAAGACAAATTTGAGTTGTAATGATTTGAAACTTATATCCCTACAAAAATACCACATATATAGAATATATGTGCCATTTCAGAAACATGTGCATAGGATAAAAATCTTTCAAGTTTGAATATATATGATATATATATAAAATATTTTATGCCGCTTGGCCCGCTTCTCTTCCTAATTCTAACCAATATATTGAAGTATAAATTATTTGCTTAATGTCCAAATTATAAGATTGCAATCACCAGTCTTTACAACATTAAAAATATGTAGGATCAAATTTCATTTCATGATACAATTAATTGTTGTTGAAAGCAACTTCAATATTCACATTCACAGAGGTTCAAGCCAAAGTAGAAAGCTATTACCTCACACAGTATAATATATGCTATAGTTATTGTCATACTGTATATATAATCTACAGATCGATTTTATCATGTTCTCATTACTAGAACCACACGCTTGCACTCTACGCATTTAAAGGTTGTACACGTTGCAAAATACAACGATTAATCTTATCGACGTATCAATTTCCCATAAGCTATATGATTCTTATATCCAGTCATGACAACGTCGGTCCAACAAACATATAGCAAACCAAATCAGCTAAAACATAATAAACCCTAAGTACACAACCAAAAACAAACCAATCCTGTCATATCAAACAACACACAATTCTAAACAAAAACGCTAATCTAAGTCAAAACATCAACAAATAGCATCAATCCGTAATACTCAAACTACAGGCATCAATCCGTCCGTACACCGCAAACTATAGACCAACAAAACATCATCTCAAGTAATTACGTGAACTGGAAACACTATAACCTAACAAATACAACAAATTCATCAACTAATAAGCACACATGACAACAAATATGCATCAATCAAGTAATAAAAAGCATAATAAGAGTCTCACCAGCCTGAGCTGGCGGCAGAGGCTTGGACGGAAGCTTGGCGGCCTGTTTCGCCGGATTTTTAGCGACCGGAGCAGCAGCGGGAGCTTTCTTCTGAAGCTGAATAGCAACTAAGTGTGAAATGTCGTCGTTATCATCGTCGCCGAGCAAATCGAAGGGGTTCGCAGTCGCCATTTTATGTTTGTTTAGAGTAATTTTACAGGAGTTTGTAGGTTTACTCTACTAATTATAGTTCCAAGTCATATCGAATCGATTAGTGTAGAAGAGATATGTAGTCTATAGAAAGACAGGAGGAATTTGACGGGAGAGAAATGGATAAAAACCCTAGCCGCGACCAAAGTAGACTTGTCGTGTGAGATGATTTTTTTTTTTTTTTTTTTTTTAGGGAGACATGTCACATGTGCGAGCATGGTCGTAAAAATTAGTTAAATAATGTTAATATATATTTATATTACTTTATAATTAAATGGTGCGTGTAATATGTTACTCCCTCCGTCCCAACCAATTGTTTACACTTTCCTTTTTGGGACGTCCCAACCAATTCTTTACGTTTCCTAAAATAGTAACTTTTTTATATTATAATAAGTTTATGTATAATATTTTATTACTTCAACCCACCTAATTACTTTTTCTAACTCTTCCCCTCTTTCGAGCTTATGAACCCTAATTTCTACACCTCATGTTTTTTTACAGTTCTTCAATTAAACCCATTTAATGGAGTCCCAGGATATACATGATTCAGCCCCTCCTTCATCCCTTCCACCAAGTCCTTCTCCGCCACTTCCTCCTTCATCCCTTCCCAATTATGAAAAAACTCCCGATAGAGTAAAAGCACCGATTTCTCCACTTTCTCAATTCGTTGAAGATACTCCTCCTGATAAAATAAAAAGCTTAAATATTATGAAGACAAGATTGAAACCCAAAAAGCTACGGTATTATGAAAACGAAGAAGACAAGGGGGACTCGACGGGGATGTTGCAGATTTTACTTCCGCGATATTTCCACTGAAGGCTGGTATCTTTCTGTTCTTGGCCAAATCCAAAAATCTGATATTTTGGATTATGTTACTTAGTTTTTTATCTTGTTTTTTTATGCTTGTAAACTTTCGATTTATGATCAGGTCTTTGATATTTTTGATTTTGTGATTACTTAATGTTTTATTAGATTCTTTGATCTTGTTTGTTTATGTTTGTTTTTGTGATACTATGTTACCTATCTTGTTTTGTGATTTACTTATCATGTTTCTATCTAGATTTACTTGTCATGTCTGATCAAATTTTGGAATTGTTGAATTATCTTTTTTCCACTTTAGGCTGCACTTGAATTAAGGTTTCCAAAATGAGTTCTTTCACCAGGTGAAAAGAGATTCGTAATTTGATTTGGTTAGTGTCTGTGTTTCACCAGGTGACAGTAACAAACAATTATCTCTGCCTTAGTTGCGTAACTATATTCATCATTGAACAAGTTTGAAATCTTAACCAAACGACAGTTATCTCTGATTTTATTTGGATGGCGGTGAAGTAAGTTTTAAGGTATAAGAATGGTTTCAATGTCCATTTTTTTCTGATAAAACAAAAGGTTGAATTCAACAGAAGCAACATGCTTTTAAAACCTTAAGGTACCCTGATCTTTCTCAAGAGATCTTTAAATAAATAGCAGAGCTTAATCTTAAGCTCGGGATAAAGTCAGTGGAAACCTTAAGGTACCCTGATCTTTCTCAAGAGACCTTATTTTCGCAATGTGCACTACTAGATATTCCAATCAGTGCAATCCAGATGAATTTGTCTAGAATATTAAGTGACTAGAGACTTGTTATAGTGACATAAAACCACCAGGAATAAAACCTCTTACATATATAATACAATCACCTCTTACATATATAATACAGGTGAGGTAATTTCCTTACATATATAATACAAATCTACTCTATCAGAGAAAATTTAGAACAGATTTGGTATCATATACCCAAAAGCTCTTGATGACCGTTAGTTTTCAATATAACTGAAGCACTGCAAACATTCATCCAATCTTCTGAGATGAGCTTCGATAACAGAATGAACCTTCCCTTTAGTATCTGGACAGTGCCATCTGACTAGCCACCTGCTGTGTAGGTTCTTCTATTGTTGCTTCATGCTGTGCTCCATTTAAAAAGCTAGAAACCAAGGTTCGAGATATAGTAATTCGAGTAGGAAGTTGTCCCAAATTTGCCAACCTTTTCTTACCTATATGCGGGAGTTTGTAGTTATTATTCCCACCTTGTTTCAAAATCTCAGTCATACAATTCATCAAGGATAACCAAACGTAATTCAATGTCGTATGAGAAACCTCTTCATAAGCTTTAACAACTGCATCTACTAATTGCAATACCGTTTTTGGTGCCTTTTCATGTTGCAATCCTTGAATTATCCGGAAAAAACCAAGATCGTTAATATTTAGGTCCGGACTATTAGCGGGCTGATTTTCTAAAGTTATATGGAACCCATCCGATTGTGCAACTTTGACAAAATCTTCGTCACTATTATTTATATGAGGCCTTGCATTGTCTTGTTGAATGACTATTTGTTTGACAAAATCAGTTGGCCATTTAGCTTTAATGGCGGGGATGACTTTCTCAATCAAGCATTGTTTAATCACCAACTTAGTGATACTTTCGATGGGTTTAACTTCCATCACACCTTTAGCTCTATTCTTACTTGACCTCATTGCCGGTTCAGTAAAAGTAAAAGGAAATATTCCTATTTTCCCATCAAATACACATACCCCATCATTATTATATCGAGGCCTAGCTATTGCACTCATGAACATGACTTTAGTAATGAATCGTTTTGACTTGCATGTTCGATGTGGTTCCGGTTCGTTAGGTAGAAGATAATATTTCTGAGTTTGTCTAGTCATATAGAACCATTTCTCGTCTATGTGAACTACAAGAAACATGCCTATATATGTGGGATTTGTGTGGAGGGTTGATCTCTCAATATGGTACAAGACAAATTGAATTCTTGCTTCCATATTTGATGGAGTTAAAAATGGTTTTAGTGCATTAGAATGTGATCTAATTTTTCCTTTTTGTACAAGTCTATGCACAGCAGATTTACTTGCATGTAGTTGATGTGCTAGTGTCCTAACATTGGTCCTAAGATGTAAAGGAATTTGTCTTACCTTTTCCAAGTCCAAAGCAAGTCTTCTTTTTCCACCCTTGTATTTTCTATCCACATTAGGAACTCTACCTTCTTTGATTGCTTTAGAGACAACCTTCCATATCTTAGATATTGATACTCTACTAACACCAAAGTCAAAGCTGATTTTCTTGATCATTCCATGTTTGAGTTTGTTGTTGGTGTAATTTAGTGATAATATATGAGCTATTTGTTTTTTTTCTGAGATTTTCAATCTTCTCTGGTTTGCAGTGACATTCAAATCTGGAACTGGAAGTACATAGTCTGCCATCACACTTTTGTTAACTGTAAGGTTGGAAAAGACAAAGTGAGAAGACAAAGTGAAGAAGCTTTTGTTAACTGTAGTATAAAGTAGCTGGAGATTTCTATTTCTGTATATATGGCTGTGTATTGTATTTGGTGAAGCTTGATGTAGTTTAATGTAAAGTAAACTTGTACTTGCACTTGCATTTAGGCGGGTAATATTCCCTCCAACCTTAATTAAGAAAGTGTTTGTATCTTTATTAGTCCACTTCATCTGAGCAACTTGCCATATTTTGCTTTGTTTATTTAGTGCATTGGTTTCCGTGTCCCAGCCAAATGATAACTAATGGCTGGGACAGAGGGAGTAGTATTTAGTATACAAAATATATCTAAAAGATTATCTGTTCATGATGTATATAAAATTAAAAATAAATATATTTCAATGTAATAATCTCTTTCAACGAATGTTGTTTAGGTCTTTCAACGGTTCGGATTCAGGTCCGAACAACCTAAATCCTTATCCGAATCCATTAAGATTTTTCGGACTCGGATCGGATCAGGAGTCGGGTATTTTTTAGATCGATCCATTCGAATGTTTGGTTATCGGATCGGAAGTCCGATCCGTTTAACAAATTTTATCATTTGTTTTATTTTTTCAATCTGTATAATAATTTAAAAAAAAAATTTGACTAAGTACAAAATTAAAATTATGACATATGCATTGACAAATCCAAATCTTTATTCCAAATTAATATTATTTATATAAAATGTTATATATTATATATGTTATAAATATATATATGTATGTATATATATATATATATTATACATTACATATGTATGTAAAATATATAATAGATATAATATTTTTGAATAGAATCGGATCATACAAAATCTATATCTGTTTGTTATCAAATCGGACCCTTATCGGATCATCAATGGATCGAATTTTTTTTGGAAGGATCATACATGTTAATTTAGCTAAGGATCAGATCAGGTTGGACATCCGATTCATTGACAGACCTAACTGAGTTATGAACATATAAAAATTTACATTAGTAGTGACTGCTTGATCATACATCCATAACTGACTTCTGCATTTTGTCCTGGATTAAGAGATATGCGTAAGATATAATTCATACAAAAATCACAGCATATATCTTCTGAATCCAAATAATTTCTTTCTACTCTAGAATAAAAAAATGTTTCATAACTGCGTACTATTCGAAATAGCCTCAAAATTGTTATGTAGCGCGGTGATAAAAAATCTCACTTCTAAGTTAAAGGTAAGGGGTTTAATTTTCATTAGAAATAATTTTTTTACTATTAATATATTCTAGGAGGGGTAATTTAGTAATTTCATGATAATTAAATTGTCTTCTGATATATTAATAATGAGTTTCATAATATATTCAAAATTTGATGTATAGTATAGTGATAAGGAATCTCTCTTTTAAGTTAAAGGTCAATTCTTATTAGGAACAATTTTTTTATCATTAATATAATATATGGGTGTTATATCGCGATATATTAATAATGAGTTTTATAATATATTCAAAATTAATGTCTAGCATAGTGGTTAGAAATCTCCCTTCTAGGTTAGAGGTAGTCAAGGTTTCAATTCTTATTTGAAACAATTTTTTATCATCAATATAATACATGGGGTGGTTTCGCGATATATTAATAATGAATTTTAAAATATACACAAGACGTAGGTCTAGCATAGTGGTAAGGACTCTTAGTTCTATTCTAGAGGTCAAGGGTTCAATTCTCACTATGGACAACTTTTTATCATTTATTTAATATAAAGGGGTAATTTAGTAATTTCATTCCGAATAAATTGTCTCACAAAACACCATGTTGTGCTATTAATAATATAATAGATAATAGATAGATTAGGATTAATTGGAAGGATTAATTGAATATTATAATAATATTCAATATATTAGTCTAATTTACAATTAAACATATACTCCCTCTGTCCCGCCAGTTTCTTTACATGGGGCTGGACACGAAGACCAAAGATAGTGAGTATAATATTGTTAAAATAAGTGAAGTAGTGGGTGTAATAGTGATTTTATTGTTAAAATAAGTGAAGTAGTGGGTGTAATAGTGTAAAGTGTTGAAAAAATGGAGTGAAGTAATGAATGTAATAATATATTTTATTGTTAAAAGTTACTATTTTTAGTAATGTAAAGAATTGGTGGGACGTCCCAAAAAGGAAATTGTAAAGAAATAGATGGGACAGAGGGAGTATCATTTTAAATAAATTCATAGGATTAATCGGATTTCAAAAATTGAATTTGTTGGTTATCTTACAAAGAATTAATCGGTTAAATCGGGAATTTTTAGAACTATGTGTGTGAGAGATAATATTGAAATATGCTCCTTCCGTCCCACATTAGTAGTCTCTTTTGAGAGAATTTTTTTTCCCATAATACATGTCCATTTCAATTTTCAATGTAAATTTGTGATCATTTTTTTTAAATTATCTTTTTTGAAAATTATATAGCAATTAATGAGAAATGATCAAGAATATAAAATCGTTCATATTCTTAAAAATCAATGCATTTATAATGGTATAAAGGAAATTTATCATCTAATTAATGTTTTTTTTAAGATACATAGATTTTTAAAAAAGGGTCCCGGTCCAGTGCAAACGGTTGCTGGTCGTATGCTAATCCCACCGTACCGTGGAAACTTTCCGCGGTACGTGTACAGTACTGTTTTTTATGTGAAAACAGGGGGGCATTTTCTGCGGTACGGGGCTCGTACCGCGGAAACTTTCCGCGGTACGGTGGAATTTTTTTTTTAAACCGATCCAACGGCTGGGAAACCGTATGCTCGATAACAGTATTTAACATACGTTTGCAGGAGACCATTTCCCTTTAAAAAAAGACTTATATTATTGAGATGGAGGAAGTACTTTTTTTTTTTGGATAATGCATTTTGACAACGGGTAGGCCGTAGGGTAGGATTTGGAGAAAAAAAATAAAAACACAGAAAGGCGAGTAGCATGATAATAATTCTACCATAAGAATATTAGTTCTACAGTAAAACCTCTATAAATTAATATAGTTGGAACCGGAGAATTCTATTAATTTAGAGAGATATTAATTAATCGATAAATTAATAATTATTAATTTATAGAGAATTTTTGATATCAAAGAAAATTAATTTCCAATTACATACATTTAAGTAGAATGAATTGTACAATTTATATTTTATACTTAATTCAATATATATTGTTTACAAATTTAATGAGTATTTACGAGATTCAAAGTAAATATTCATGTATATTTAGATGATATCAAGGATAAAACAACATTTTTTGAACATTTTTCACGTAAAGAAGCACCAAGACATAAAAAACATTGATTAATAACTTTTAATGCTTTACAAAAATACCACATTCGAACTTTTGGATGCAACTAAGATGGTTAAAGATGAATTTCATATAAATTTAAATTTTAAGAATCATAGAATAATATTTTACAAAAGGGTAATACATATATTTTTATGATTATAAATGAATTATTAATTTATAATATTATTGGGACCATATATTTATACAGGGTTTTCAAAAAAATTATTATCTTATTATCTTATCGAAATTGATCATTTTTTGAACTGGCCCAAGTTGGGACCGGAAGAAATTATTAACTTAGAGAGATTATTAATTTATCGAGTATTAATTTAAGGAGGTTTTACTGTACTTTCTTTAGCGTGCGTTAAGTTTGATACGTTTTATTTAGCAAAAAAAAAAATGATACGTTTAAAAAAAGCGAGCTGATTTGCATCGACCTTCATAAGCCGTCTCATTTTAAATCTCTTTTTATCATCTAATTATCATCTAATTATTTTCATTATCTTATTTAAATCTCTTTTTTATTTTATTAGTGCTTTTTGTTCAATAAAATCGAAACTTGTTATTAAAAGGTCGAAAAATCTCACTGAGTTCGTCATTTTAATTCTTAAATCTGATTCGATTTAGAGTTGTTTGGTTTTTTATTTTGTCCCCCAATTTTTTGGTGTTCATTATTTGTTATATTTATATTATATCCTCTTATGCATTTTGAAAGTGATTTACATGATGTATTGGGGATATGAAAAGCATGCATTGAGGGTAGCGAATATTGCAAAAACTCACTTTTTGTTAGAAAATGGAGTTTTTGGAGCATAAGTATTTTATGTTCTTGATGTTAATTCCGGATTTTAACGATTGGAAATTGTTCCTTGCTATGAGGACTTAAATTTTCATATATGGGTCTAAGTAATTTTCTTAGTGAAACCCATAGAGAAATAGAGTTGAAGTTAGTAGCTTGAAAGAGCTTGAAAATGAGAATGTGTATTTGTCCCACATTGAAATGAATAAAGGGGGTTGTTGGCTTTATATAGAATCACACACATGGGTAGTGTACAACTACTAAGGTGTATGATGGTGCATGGTGTTACTGTGTGCTCCGCGCGCGCCGCCGCCGCCGCCCGCCTCGCCACGCCACGCCACGACACGACTCGGGTCGGCTCGGTCGAAGGGCGATTTGGGCGAATGTCTCGGCGTCTCGCGTACGCGAGGCGACCTGGGCGAGGGATTTTATTTCTGTGTTTAAATAATATTTTAATTAGAATAAATATATATATATATATATTCCACAACCACGGGTGGCTCTGGAATGCCAACCACCAGGCGCAATGTTACATTGCGCCAGGTCGCATTGTTTCATTGCTCCAGGTCGCAATGTAACATTGCCCCATTTCGCAATGTTTCATTGCACCAGGTGCAATGTTATAATGCCCCTAGTTTATTATTATTTTAATTTAATATAATTTAAATTTATGAATAATTCTATTGGATATGATTTGAAACTAGTTTTAACTAGTTTTTTTATAATGTTATAATTTAAATTTACACTACTCTTACTAATTTTTCATTTTTTTTATTTTTCCCCATTTTTAAATGGTTTGTCAAATAAATTTAATAATTAAATTAAAAATGTTAGATTTCTGCGCTTTACTCCTTAGTTTCTATAGTTCATGCATTTTACTATTTTAGACCTTAATTTGTTAGATTTCTGCGCTTTACTCCTTAGTTTCTATAGTTCTTACATGATATACATGCTAATGATAAATGCAGCTAGATTGTGGCATGAGGATACTTCATGAGATGCACCTTCGTAACCCCCCTGACTGGTTCTATGATCTCATCCCTGAATTTTTATATCGTTATGATCGAGTCAATGCCGAGTGGAGGGGTCTTGGATTTAGCAGGCCTAGTTTTGATAGAGCCCCTAGTGCACATGATATGGATATTGACCCCAGCGCTCCTTCATCTTCGCAGCAGCCTCCACTATCTGTCTCTCAGAAACGTGTGCGTGAGGTAGTAATCTTTTAATTTTATTTGATACTTGTTATCTTTGAATGTAGTGGATTTGTATTACCATGTTATGTTATTGCAGGCCGAGACTACTGATTCTCCTCCTTCACCTACGCCAGATGCCACGGGTGATGTCTCCTTTAAACGTCCTCGTCAGGTAGTAATCCTTAATGCTAGGTTTAATTCAAGGTAATTAGTATGTGCATTTGGCGATGATATCATTGATAATTTGACTTCTTATCAAAATTGTGGTTGGAGGTTAGTAGTACTCCTCCTGTTACAGAGCCGACCCAGACATCTGTCATGCCTGATATCCATGTTGAGGTACTAATCCTTAATGGTTGGTTTAATTCGAATAATTTGTGGAGAATTATATGTATATATGATCGGTATATTGACATGATCTTGCAGGTTGAGAGTACAGCTACTACATATGCTCCTAAGGCTCCGGCAATTTGGTTGCCTTTCATTGTCCACCTAGGCATGATGTAATCTTTTGGTATTTGGGTTTTTTGTTGTTTATCGAGGTAACGGATCATGTGTCTACAAATCATTCCGGAATGTTCGAACTTTTTACAAGCACATTCAATCCTTTGGTCGATATGAACCGTCAATTGATAACTTCTTCTACGATTCTCCGGTACGGTAGACTTCTCCACCAAATACATTTTAAGCAAGTAACATCCCAACCCTTTAGCTTTCTTCACGACATAAGATTGACTTTTTAAAAGCTCCTTTTGAAATTGTTTAAACATTTCCTTGGTGTAAACTTCGGATGCATGAATTTCCAAGGACGAGTGCAATACTAGTCTTCTTTCGGTTTCCTCGGTGTCGAAATCACATTTAACCTCCTTAAGATATTGTGTCTCCAAAGCCTTTTGTGAATTTTCGATGAATTCTTTCAAACCGGTAGATGCTTGCACATATTCATCAAAAAAAGCATTCATAGACTCGCTCCTTGAGGTAGTGGTCATACCGGCGGAAAAATAATTTCTCGTGTAAGCACCGATCCATTGATCTCTAATAACATACATTTGATCCGGTTTGAAATCCGGATAGTTGGTGTACAAATTAGACAACTTCTCTGGAAACTTATTACTTATATGCCATGTACAATATGTATGCTTTGTATGTGGCATAATCTCAGCAATAGCATTACTCAAAGCGATGTCTTGATCGGTGATAATTGTCACGGGCAGTTTGTTGTCAACGGCCTCCAACCACGTTTTCAAAACCCACTTATAAGATGGCTCTTTTTCATCCCTTATGAGTGCAAATCCAAACAAAATATTTTGGTAGTGGTGATTTACCCCCGTAATGGGTATGAAAGGCATACAATACCTATTCGTCCGATAAGTCGAGTCGAACGTAACCACTTCACCAAAATTTTTGTATGCATTCATGGATCGAGGATCTACCCATACCAAACCCCTAACACGATTCTCCTCGTCCACATCAACTCGATAGAAAAATTTGCCAAAATTAGTTTCTTGTTCTAATTCCCGAAGTAAGACCAAACCACACTCCGCATCTCCTAAATCAAATACCCGGCGTCGAATGTCACGTATGACATTACGCACGTCTTGTGGGGAGAAACCAAGATTTTCAACACCGCCACATGTCTCGCTTAGATATTTCATCACTTTTGCCGTCTCGATGCCGGATTTGTTAAACAACTCAATAATTGATTTAGTGATTGGATCTATGTTTTGTGACCTTTGAAAAAATTGAACCTTATCCGGTGTCACCATAGCATGATTGTGTTTCAATACGACCGAACTTATAATCCATTTATTTGTTTGCACTTTATGAACTACGCACATGCGGGCTTGACAATTTGTTCGTGGAATTACATCTCTAATACGTTTTCCTTTATCACGACCCATTAAATTCAATGGTTTTGTTCTTCCACCCTTCCAACAAATAAAAAATCGGGATGATGGATCCTTAGTTCCTAAATGATTATGCGTATTCCTAATTATTATCTCGAATCCGACACTTCGACCATAATCCCTATAAAATTTTGTCGCCTCATCTAATGTGTCAAAAATCATACCAACACTAGGCACAACATCATTAATATTCGGAAATGTAAACCCACAATTTTCGTTTCCGATATTAATATCACCATCATCTTCATTATAATCTTCACCATCATTTTCTACATTCACCTTATTTTTACCTTTATTAACATCATTTTTTCCCGCATCATCATCATCATCCACATTCATCTTTTCTTTACCCACATTATCATAGTCATCGACATCTATTATTTCATCAATAAATAATTTTCGAGAAACCGGATTTTTTCTAGCGGGCGTAGTAACTTCATAATCATAATCATTATGCTCCTCACTAGATGAACTAAAATCATTAAATAAAAATGTTGCCATAAAAACTAACCTTTTTTTGATAATATTTGACCTCCAAATGATAAGCAAAATTGCACTTTGAAACCTTAAAAGATATTTTTTTAACGATGTTAGGAGAATGGAAAAGTTTTAAGTATGTTGGGAGAATGGGAGAATATTGGAAGAGTGGGAGAATTTAAGGATTTGGAAGAACATTGATTTAGAAAGTGATGGTAGTGAGAGTTCACGGTTGAGAGAAAGAGAATGGATTGAAGAATGGGATAATTCATTGTTTGAAGAATTTAGATTTAGAAAGATTAAAGTAATAAAGTGTAAAGTAGTAAAGTGAGGTAAGGGGTCCAGGTGTTTTTCTGTTTTCTGGATCAATGAAACAGTGCCCCATTCTAGCCACCCACCACCACCAACCTAGATAAATAAAAGATATCTACGAAACAGGCGCAATGTTTCATTGCGCCAATGGAATATGGCGCAATGTTTCAACGCGCCGGACAACAATGTATCATTGCGCCAAATGCAGCTGGTGCAATGTTTCATTGCAATAGGCGCAATGAAACATTGCTGCATTGTTTTTAATGTATATTTAATTATTTAAAATTAAAAAAATCATTATTATCGCATTACAAATACTTAATTTAGTTCACTTAACTTAATTTAGTTGAAAAAAAATTTATTTCACTTAATTTGAATATTTAGTTGTGAATTTTGTTTGAATGTATGTAGTTATGCAACTATGAACTTATCAATTAAGTTAGAGTTCTGTTTTGTAATTTGTATCTTAATAATCGTAAGTTGATAGGTACAAAGAAGAGGTACCGCTTCGTTGAAAAACAAACGATAGTAGTAATATAGATGATAGTTAGATGATAGTTCATTCTTAAGAAGTTAAAATAACTCTTAACATATATTAAGAACTTATCATTCAGTTAGAGTTTTATTTTGTATCCTTAAGTTTAATAAACATTGCGATTGATATGTACACAGTAGAGGTACCGCTTCGTTGAAAAACAAACGATATAAGTAATATAGTAGTTAGATGATAGTTCATTCTTAAGAAGCTAAAATAACTCTTAACATATTATTGAGACCTTATCATTCATTTAGAGTTTTATTTTGTATTTTGTATCCTTAAGTTTAATAAACGTAAGTTAATATGTACACAGTAGAGGTACCGCTTCGTTGAAAAACAAACGATAGAAGTAATATAGTAGTTAGATGATAGTTCATTCTTAAGAAGCTAAAATAACTCTTAACATATTATTGAGACCTTATCATTCAGTTAGAGTTTTATTTTGTATTTTGTATCCGTAAGTTTAATAAACGTAAGTTAATATGTACACAGTAGAGGTACCGCTTCGTTGAAAAACAAACGATAGTAGTAATATAGATGATAGTTCATACCCAAGAAGTTAAAATAACTCTTATTGAGACCTTATCATTCAGTTAGAGTTTTATTTTGTATTTTTTATCCTTAAATTAAATAAACGTAAATTTAAATGTAAAAACTAGAGGCAACCCTCGTTGAAAAGCATACGAGTTTTATTTGTAATTAATATATTTAAATTTTTAAATAATTTAAACATATTTGTAATATAGTAATTAGTTGCGGTTACTAAGATTTGTTTTGAAATCATATTAAAAAACATTATAACATTAAGTTAACATTATACTAAAATAAAAACAAAAATATACCTGGGGTATTGAAACATTGCGTCCTGCGCAATGTTACATTGCGCTAGGTGCAATGTCACAAAGCGCCATGCGCAATGTTACAATTTTCCAGGCATATTTTTCACCCAATCCTGGCGCAATGTTACATTGTGCTAGTCGCAATGTTACATTGCGGTTGGTGGATATCCATCCGTGGTTCTGGACCGGCTTCCTATATATATATATATATATATATATATATATATATATATATATATCGTTCGGGATCAGTACTTGGAATAAATCAGGAACTGGTAGACATCTAATACTGATGGGCTCAAGTCCTGATGAAATCCTGAAGGTACTACCAGATCCCGATGGATGATCAAATGATGATGGACAACAGATCCTGACGGACGAAAATCTTGATGGATCAGATCCTGATGCTGGGTCAGAATTTGATAATATATATATATATTGAATATATTCGTATAATTAAAATAAAACTGATATGTGTGGATAATATATATACGTAACTGTTACGATTTATTTAATATAAATCAGCTGTTACAGCCGTTTTGATTATATTAAATCGACCGTTTCATTTTTATTAAATGGAATGGGGGTTACAATATTGATGAGGGTGGTATCAGTTACGTTTGGCCTCTCCTATAAATAGAGAGCTAAGCTACTGATTTTATATACACTTTGTACCACACCATACATTCTCTGTTATTCTCTCTACACACTCTGCCCTCCCTCTATATACAGTTCGTAGGTTTTTCTGGCGACTGAGGTGTTAGTCGAAGTTGAGTTTTTCTGGTTACTGTGACCATCTAAACTCGGAGCTGTTTTATCCTGGAAGAATATTGCCAAGTCCTGACACAGTTGTAAGTGGGGGCAATTATCTCTTCAAGAGCAGTCAGGACTTCGAGCAAATCCTGACGACTCAGCTGTTTGTTTTACTTGTTTTACATACTGATATAGCTATGGCTACTGGTATGTCTTCTGACTTTCCTTCGTTCTTTCAGTTACTGATATGCATGCTTTTTACCTTCATGTTTTGTTTCGTTAATTGTTTGCTTGGCCTTGGCTTGTTAAATACGATATATAACTGCCTCTACTTTACTATATTAGTGAATATTCCCAACATTCTTGAAGAGATAATTTGTTATATAGTATTTGGCATAATGGTTAACGAGAGTGAAATTCCTGCTAGTGGTAGTTCGGTTGCATCTGCTGGGGTCATTGATTGGACCACTTACAGTTTTCCACAACCCGTTGAATTAACTGGCTTGCCTGAGAAATTCAATGGGGGCGTTGGCTTTTCTCGTTGACAGAAAAGGATGAAGTTGTGGTTGACTGTAAAGGGTCTATGGCCTGTTGTGGAATATGAGAAGCCGGTTGTGGATCAAAAGAAGGCTGAATCAGTTAAGGGTTTTGCGAAGTGGGCTGAGAAGGATGGGGTGGCTAGGGCAGCCATTTTGGCTGCTCTCACGAACACATTGTTTGATGTGTACTCCTCTAATCCCTACACCGCAAAACTCTTATGGGAGAAGCTGAACCAGACACATAATACTGACTCACAAGGTCTGGAAAAGTATTCTGTGGCTAGGTTCCTTGATTTCAAGCTGGTGGACAATAAGTCCATGACTGAGCAAGTGCATGAATTCGAGATGATAGTGCATGCTTTGAAGGAGTCTGGAATGGACCTCCCCGAAAAGTTTAAGGTGATGAGTGTGATTGAAAAGCTTCCAAAGTCTTGGGAAGAGTTCTCTCTCTCCCTGAAAAGACAGAAAGGAGAGATCACCTGGACCAACCTTATGCTGGACATCTCGGTGCAAGAACAACACAAGTCCAAACAGGGACATGTGATGCCAACTGAGCATGGAAGTTCGAAGGTAAATGTAGCAACTGTAGGACAGAAAAGGAAGGCTGTCTCTAAGAAGGGTAATAGTAATAAACCTAAGAATGACAAGGATAAGGCCAAGAAACCAAAGGCAAACAAACCATGTTGGTCTTGTGGGCAGGTTGGGCACTGGAGTAAGGACCGCTCTACAAAGAAAGCAAAGAAAGCCGAGGGGGTAGCTCAAGCGAATGCTGTGCTTGGAACCTCTAGTGGGCCTGTAGCGAACATGGTTGTTGGTGAGGCTTTGGCTTCTGAAACCAACGTTGACCGGTATGTTACCTACAACCCTGTACTATTTTCCACTTATCTGTCAAATGAATGGTTGATTGATACTGGAGCTAATGTGCATATTTGTGCTGACATTAGTTTATTTGTATCTTATCAATAGAGTCATAGCTTGACAGTGACGATGGGGAACGCAAGTGCTGCTCAAGTACATGGAGTAGGAAACGTGGACTTGAAGTTTCCTTCGGGTCATGTTCTATCCCTGACGAGAGTGCATCATGTTCCTGACATGCGTAGAAATATAATAAGTGGTAGCTGTTTAGTAGCTAATGGTTTTGAAGTCTCTCTCAAATGTAATAAAGTAGTTCTTATTCATACTGGTACATTTTTTGGCAAGGGTTACTTGTCAAATGGTTTGTTTGTAATAAATGCTGAGCCCGTTTTGGGTGCTTTGAATAAAATTACTCCTTCTGTTAACTGTGTTGAATCTTCAACTTTATGGCATGCTAGACTTGGTCACTTAAATTTTGGTGCTCTTAAAAATATGATGAACTTAGAGTTGATTCCAAAACACACTATAGAAAAGAATTCTAAATGTCAAGTATGTGTGTCTGCTAAACAAATAAGGAAACCTTTTCATAATATTGTTAGGGATTCAGACTTGTTAGATTTAGTACACACTGATATTTGTGAATTTGGTGGTGTGTTGACTAAGGACCATTTTAGATACTTCATTACCTTTATAGATGATAGTAGTAGATACTATTATGTTTATTTACTTAGACATAAGGATGAAGCACTTAGTAAATTCATTATATATAAAACTGAAGTAGAAAAACAAACTAGCAAGGTACTTAAGAGGTTGAGATCTGATAGAGGTGGTGAGTATACGAGTAACGCTTTTAATGAATTTTGTGCAAGCAATGGAATAGTTCATGAAGTTACACCACCATACACACCTGAGTCTAATGGGGTTGCTGAGCGAAAGAACAGAACATTTAAAGATATGATTAATAGTATGCTTATTAATTCTGGGTTGCCTAAATACATGTGGGGAGAAGCTCTGAATACGGCTTGCCATATTCTGAATAGAGTTCCTCTGAAACACATGGATAAGACACCCTATGAGTTATGGAAGAGCAAGAAGACTAGTCTTAAGTATCTTCGTGTATGGGGGTGCCTTGCTAAGGTACTTGTCCCTGAACACAAGATAAAGAAACTAGGTCCGAAGACTGTTGATTGTATCTTTCTGGGCTATCTTGAGACCACTACAGCTATGAGATTTTTAGTATTAAAATCTGACATAGATGGTATAGTGGCAAACACGATAGTTGAGTTTCGTGATGCTACATTCTTTGAGGATGTTTACCCTATGAAGACTGGTATGCCTCAAGATACTTCTACTGAAGATCCTACTCACACATCAAGTTCTATTCCTGATCATGTGGAAAAGATGACAAATGTGGGGGTGGAACCTAGTAGTAGCTCTACTCCTAAGGAGATAGAGGAACCACGAAGGAGTAAGCGTGCAAAGGTAGTCAAGGATTTTGGAAGTGATTGTATCACTTACAATGTCGAGGACGAACCTTTAACTTTCCGACAAGCTATGGATTCTTCAGAGTCTAGGCACTGGAAGGGCGCTGTAAAGAGTGAAATTGACTCTATTGTTTCTAACGGAACATGGGAGTTAGTTGATCTCCCTCCTGGATGTTCTACTATTGGGTGCAGATGGATCTTTAAAAGGAAGTTGAACCCTGACGGCTCAATAGATAAGTACAAAGCTAGACTGGGAGCTAAGGGTTTTAAGCAAATGAAGGGCATTGATTACTTTGACACATACTCTCCAGTAGCTAGAATGACAACAATCCAAATGCTTGTAGCATTGGCTTCCGTACATGGTCTTATCATCCATCAAATGGATGTAAAGACAGCTTTTCTTCATGGTGAACTTGAAGAAGAGATTTATATGTATCAGCCTGAAGGATTTGTTGCTTCTGGTAACGAAAGGAAAGTATGTAAGTTGATCAAATCCATCTATGGCTTGAAACAAGCTCCTAGGGATTGGCATAAAAAGTTTGATGAAACTATAGTGCCGTTCAGTTATGATATTAATGATAGTGACAAGTGTGTCTACACCAAAGTTAAAGGTAGTGAGTGTGTCATCTTGTGCCTATATGTTGATGACATATTACTGTTTGGAACCAATATAGAGATTATTAACGAGACAAAAGCTTTCTTGAAAAGGCATTTTGAAATGAAGGATATGGGTGAGGCTAGTGTGATTCTTGGTCTCAAGCTGACGCAGTCAGCTGAGGGAATAACTTTATCGCAGTCTCATTATATAGAGAAATCTATACTTGAGAAATATGGTTATTCATAGTGTAGAATCGCTAGTACACCCTATGATCCTAAAGTTGCCCTTGTTAAGAATACTTCAGGAGTACCTGTGTCTCAGTTAAGGTATTCTCAGATTATAGGGAGTTTGCAGTATCTTGCTAACTGTACTAGACCAGATATTTCATACTCTGTGTCTAAGTTGGCTAGATATACAAGCTGTCCAAACAGAACTCATTGGGATGCTCTTGATAGAGTACTTAGATATCTGAAAGGCACAATGTACCTAAGTTTACACTATAGGAGATTTCCTGGTGTGCTTGAAGGGTACAGTGATGCAAGTTGGATAGCTAAGAAGTCTGGTTCCAATGGAGTGACTGGATATGTGTTCACCTTAGCCGGTGGAGCAATATCCTGGAAGTCGACCAAACAGACTATAGTAACTCGGTCTACATTTGAGGCTGAGTTGTGTGCACTTGATGCCACGGGGACGGAGGCTGAATGGTTACACAGACTTATGTCCGCGATACCTGTAGTAAGTTGACCTCTTCCTGCGTTTGCTATTCATTGTGATAGTAAAACAACTATCGACAAGATTAGCAGTAAGAAGTATAATGCTAAAACAAAGAGGCACATCCAAGTTAGACTAAAGTCTATAAGGGGTTTAGTGTCTGATAGGATTATTGCTGTAGAGTTCATAAGAACTCAGAATAATATAGCTGATCCTTTAACTAAAGGACTGGAACCTGCAGTGGTCCTTAAGTCGAGGTTGGGGATGGGGCTGTCAACCCATCATAGTTCATCATCAGTGGGAACCCAATACACATGAGAGGAGATCCCTTGAAGTGTATTCAATGTGGTAATAACAAGCTGTAAGGATGAATTGGTAGTACCTTTTCTACATAGATGATACTGTTTGTATCTGAGTCTATCCCCTGTAAACCTAGAAGGTACTGACACTGCTAGTAAGCAAGAGTTATTATAACTCTGAATGGGGTCAAGTCATTTGACGAGATGGTTGCAGTACATCGCTGGAGATGCCCAGCTAAGCGAATGTAATTGTGTGGTCGCAATTAGAGGGAAGGGTTATTCCTTGAAACATTCGACGAACAGGATCGAGACAAGACCATTAATGTCTCAAAGCCGTAGATTGGCACCATAGCCTTTGACTTGTGGTCGTCTATGGAACATGATTACATCAAACGGATTAAGATTCAAGGTGAAACATTCCATCTGAATCCGGTAGTCATCGAAGTAGGGGACTTAGGAGGGTTCAAACCCGGAAGGGTACCGACTCTGAAAAACAAGTCATGATGAGAAACCTGAAGCATTTCTTTATGGATTTGTGGGGGATTGTTAGAAAATGGAGTTTTTGGAGCATAAGTATTTTATGTTCTTGATGTTAATTCCGGATTTTAACGATTGGAAATTGTTCCTTGCTATGAGGACTTAAATTTTCATATATGGGTCTAAGTAATTTTCTTAGTGAAACCCATAGAGAAATAGAGTTGAAGTTAGTAGCTTGAAAGAGCTTGAAAATGAGAATGTGTATTTGTCCCACATTGAAATGAATAAAGGGGGTTGTTGGCTTTATATAGAATCACACACATGGGTAGTGTACAACTACTAAGGTGTATGATGGTGCATGGTGTTACTGTGTGCTCCACACACACACACACACGCGCGCCGCCGCCGCCCGCCTCGCCATGACTCGACTCGGGTCGGGTCGGGTCGGCTCGGTCGAAGGGCGATTTGGGCGAATGTCTCGGCGTCTCGCGTACGCGAGGCGACCTGGGCGAGGGATTTTATTTCTGTGTTTAAATAATATTTTAATTAGAATATATATATATATATATATATATATATATATATATATATATATATATATATATATCGTTCGGGATCAGTGCTTGGAATAAATCAGGAACTGGCAGACATCTAATACTGATGGGCTCAAGTCCTGATGAAATCCTGAAGGTACTACCAGATCCTGATGCATGATCAAATCCTGACGGTACCAGATCCTGATGGATGATCAAATGCTGATGGACAACAGATCCTGACGGACGAAAATCCTGATGGATCAGATCCTGATGCTGGGTCAGAATTTGATAATATATATATATATATATTGAATATATTCGTATAATTAAAATAAAACTGATATGTGTGGATAATATATATACGTAACTGTTACGATTTATTTAATATAAATCAGCTGTTACAGCCGTTTTGATTATATTAAATCGACCGTTTCATTTTTATTAAATGGAATGGGGGTTACAATATTGATGAGGGTGGTATCAGTTACGTTTGGCCTCTCCTATAAATAGAGAGCTAAGCTACTGATTTTATATACACTTTGTACCACACCATACATTCTCTGTTATTCTCTCTACACACTCTGCCCTCCCTCTATATACAGTTCGTAGGTTTTTCTGGCGACTGAGGTGTTAGTCGAAGTTGAGTTTTTCTGGTTACTGTGACCATCTAAACTCGGAGCTGTTTTATCCTGGAAGAATATTGCCAAGTCCTGACACAGTTGTAAGTGGGGGCAATTATCTCTTCAAGAGCAGTCAGGACTTCGAGCAAATCCTGACGACTCAGCTGTTTGTTTTACTTGTTTTACATACTGATATAGCTATGGCTACTGGTACGTCTTCTGACTTTCCTTCGTTCTTTCAGTTATTGATATGCATGCTTTTTACCTTCATGTTTTGTTTCGTTAATTGTTTGCTTGGCCTTGGCTTGTTAAATACGATATATAACTGCCTCTACTTTACTATATTAGTGAATATTCCCAACACTTTTTACAGTGGAAGTTTGTTAATGATAGGAGGACATATGCTACTTCTAAATTTTCTGAACATCAAAATATCAATGAATTTTATTGGGGAAGTCAGTTGTGATGTTACTCCTTACATGGATGATGTAGATTGAATTTTTCAAGAAACCTTCGTTTTTAATCTTAATTTAGAAAATGTTTCATATCTGTATATTACATTTTATTTGTTAAGTGATCTCTATGTTTGGTTTGAATCTCTTGAATGTTATTGGTTTGGATCTCATGAATGTCCCGATGCATTAATGTAATGTTGTTTGAGTTTTAATGAAAATGCATATTATTAGTAAAAAAAAAAATCTACTTTCTTAAATAGATTTATTATTTAGGATTTTTTATTTTATTTAAATGTATGCATCCATCAAGTACATCAAGTACAGGATAAATTCAAATAACATGAAATTAAATCTTCGAGAGGTATCGGATGATATGCTACTTTTATTTTTTTTTTGTATATATATTGAGTACTCAACAGAATTATTTAATAAGAATAGAAATGTTAGGAAATCAAAAAAAATCTTCAAAAATGTATTCAAAACGTGCCATTTTGAACACTTTTTCAGAATTTTTGTTTGATCCCCTACCATTTTTGCTAAGAAATATTTTCACTCACCCACTTGAATAGGGGATTTTCTATTTGATTGTCACGAGATTGATGTTAGAGATTTGGAATTTAGCTCTCTGAATATTCATGTACAGAAAATTCATTTACATAGCTTGAAGAACACTATCATACTACCTATTCTATGGATGCTGGGAAGATTTGGATTGAATGGATTAATGTGTTATGTGTCATTCTGCTATTGGTCCTATTACTCGTATTTGTAGTGCTACAGGAAAATCCACTGCAATTTTAATAACCCAATCCTTGCAAATGCCCATAACAAGGAACCTGCTGCTAAAGTTTCTGTTTGTCTGTGTCAAGGTGAAGGTTAACAGCTCCAAGCTTTATCATGTTAGCTAGCCTATCCGTGGTCATTCTGATTAATTTATACTGTGTTCATGCGTCGTGTGATGCTACATTTGAATCGCCTCATGGCCTGGTGATGATCTGTTAAGGGAAGTAGGAATGCATATCAGAGTCTGATTACGCCGCTTTAAGAGCAATGCTATGTCTAGCTCAAACAGGAAAAAAATCAGAATCGGAAAGGAACTATTGCTGAAAAGGCTCCTAACATAAGGATTTGTGGTACACTACAGGATAACTTAATTACCATCTCCATCTGGTTCTATTGACTTCTCTTTCAAGTATTGCAGGACACTGTCACAATGAGATCACCAGCACCGTGAAAAGCAGAGACAATGGCAAGAAGGCCCTTAAGGAACAAATATATGCAACGTTCTTAAGGAAGAAAACGCCTCAGAAAGGCAAGCGAAGGGTGTACCATCTGATATGCTCCATTATTCCATAAAATTACCCAAGTAACCAAAAAAAGTTAAGCATTTGTTTGCTTCTTCTGAACTTTGAGAAATGGTGTTGAGGAGCCAAGTCAAATAACAACTTCCGGTTGTTACAAAATTAACCAACATGTGTTAAAACATAAACATAATAATATCCTCTATGAATAATCTTATTATTTAACTGTTCCCTAATGAAAACAATATAAGCACACCTAATTTTACCTGTACAATTACATATACAAGTGAGATACCAAGGAGGGTAGGCAAGTGTTGACCAAGTGAATTTGATTTGATTAGGAATACAAACTGCTCCATAAAGAAAAGAGATGGCATGTACCAAACTTTCATTTTACAAGTATTCAAATGCATGCTTGCTCAACTTTGGTGAAATCGTGTCAATCATATCCTCTTTATAAACAATTTACTTTTCAATCATACGACCAAGTGAAGAGAACTGGTCCGCAAGTTCGTGCTAATATGTTATTCTCAGTTTGTTGCATGATGTTCTTTTCTTTTATAGTTCACAGAAGCATTGGGGGCTACGTGTTAGGATATGTTCCTAATGTATTAAAGAATAAGTGTGAAAGTAATGATTTATAATGAATAATGTACTTTTTATATACAAGTGAAATTGTTGAATGTAGTTTTATGATTAAGAAAAGTTATGTTTAATTGGATGAATAAAGTGAGAACAGCTTAGCTTCTATCCCATGATGAAATGAGATGACTATGTACTTCTAGTTAAAAGGGGGCACGCAGTCGAATCGAGTTGAATGCTGTTAGATTCCGGTTCGAACTCGATTAAAAATCTGAATTCATTCGACCACATTCCGGTTCAAACTCGATTAAAAGTCTGAATTCATTCGAGTTATAGATTTAAACCACAGTTTGAGTTTATGAGAACTTGTTTTAAACATTATTAAGGTGAAACTTGGCTGGGTACCCCTGCATGAGTTTATTTCATTCATACCTTGCAACTAACATTCAAAATAAATTTAAGTTTTTTCTCAAATATTGAAACATGACATTGTAATGAAGAAAGTAACGAACAAATTAGGTAAGTATAGTAGTTAGAATACCCATAATATATTAGCTTAAAGTCAGCTGAGAGATAACAGAAGAAAAAGTCCAAATACATTAGGTGTAAGCTAAGACATGCAGTGGTGGCGCAGCATATTATAAGACTATAGTTGGTGAAACAAAAACCATGACCGGCCAACATAATAATCTTACATGTTACGGATACTAATATCTTACATACATTTTACATGTACTGTATAATATAAAAATAACCTGCTACCATTTCATATTCAATC
Source organism: Kitagawia praeruptora (assembly GCA_037693485.1). NCBI lineage: Eukaryota > Viridiplantae > Streptophyta > Magnoliopsida > Apiales > Apiaceae > Kitagawia > Kitagawia praeruptora. The sequence continues at coordinate 63,989,140 of CM075348.1, forward strand.
ACAAAACTTGACTCCCACTATATATACATTGTCATCTACATTGCTGAATTTGTACATTTTCTCTTCATTTTCTTTGTCGAAAAGTTGAAATCTTAGCCATGGCCTTTGCATCTGTTTTTCTTGTTCTCAGTCTCTTAGCAGTGCCCGCAGTGTATGGTGTTGATCATACCGTCGGAGGCTCTAGTGGTTGGGACCAAGGGGTGAATTTCGCTTCCTGGGCTGCTGGTGAAAAATTTGTTGTGGGTGACAATCTCGGTAAGTTGGCCGGGAACTATTACATATATCTCTGTTTTTTGGCTAATAGCCAATAGGTCTTTCGAACATTCAAGTCTTACACCTTATCATTCTTGACACCTTATAGGTTCAATTTGTTCTTATTTTTTGAAACCTAGCTAGCTAGTTGCAATGTTGCATGCTTAGATCTCTGTGCTTAAGAATAGATGTTCTGCATAAACTTACTCTGCATTACATTTATCTACAGTATTCAACTACGGATCCTCACACAGCGTGGATGAAGTAAGTCAATCAGACTACAACTCTTGTTCCGCTAGCAATCCACTAAAATCATATAGCGGAGGCAAAACCACTGTTGCATTAACCAAGACTGGTTCAATTTATTTCCTATGTCCGTCATTTGGTCACTGTGGTGGTGGCATGAAACTAAGTGTCACTGTTGCAGCAGCCTCCACCCCCACCCCCTCTACGCCAACGCCTACCACCCCCTCAACACCAACACCCACCACCCCTTCAACTCCACCAAAGGAAGACACACCACCAAAGGAAGCCACACCACCTAGCAGTCCCGGTTCGCCATCGACTCCAACAGAGACTCCTAGTGGTGCAGTTGGTAGCTTCGGTGACATGAACAAATTAGTGGTGGGAGTTTCTATTGTTTTTGCAGGTCTTATGGGGTTTATGGGCTAGGAGAGAGGCAGTGCTATGGTTTAGTTACTATGTTGTGACATTGTATTCGTGTGAGTTATATTTATTGTGTTACGATATGTAAATTGATTCATTTGATCAATAAAATTTACTTTTGTTCCAGAAAAGAGAAACGAACAAAAAAATGCATGACCTTATTATAAATTTTGTAAATACTTCAACGAAATTATAGTAAATTATAGTAATTCGATGATTTCTTGCGAATGTAAAATTCTGTAACTAAAACGAAATAAACTCAGAATTATTGGATATCATTCACTAAAATTTAGAATATCATATCTTAAGAAATTGATAGAATAAAGCAGGTAGTTGATTAGTGCACCCCAGTCGAATAAAATTACAGCGATAGAACATCTAGCTTGACATTTTCCAACAAATATGATACTTAAAACTTGGTTGTAATGATCTTAAAAGCTTGTTCAACAAAGTTATATAATATCTTGTTAAATAAAAATGGTTGCCTAAATTTATAGATAACAGGCTTACCAGGTCAAGTTAATTAGTCCACCCCTGTCGTAAAAAATTATAACTGTAGAACATCCGGTTTGACATTTTACAACGACTGTAATTACTTAAGGATTTACTGCATTAATTTACAGTTGTTCAACACAGTTACATATATTAGATGATGCAGCATATATACATTACTTGGTATATTATGGAAAAGTTACGAATACTTTTAATTTAAAATATGAAAAGCAACCCTAATAACTAAAATGATTATATTTGCATAAAAGAAATGATATTGCAGCACAACTTCTTAGACATTCTTGCTCAAATAGGTGACCAATTCGAGTTTAACTCACAAACTAGCACATGTACAGTACTTAAGTCAGTAGCCCAAAACAAAAAAAGAATGCTATACAAGAAAAGTCATTCAGGCCACCTTCTCTTTACTTCGGACTTGGTTCTAATTTCCTTGAGCTTTCCATCTAGACCATAATCCCTTTCCATAACAAGGTTGATTCCTTCGTCCGAGTACCAGCCAACTCCAATGCACAAAACACCATCCTTGTTAACATCTGCGTAACTTGTTATGCCTCCGGGTAGCCACAGAACTGTAACGTCAGCCATGTCTAACACCTCTTCCTCCCCAAAGTAGACTGGGTTATCAGGTAGGTTTCTCTTCTTCAATGTTTCGGTACAAAGGTACACGTAAGGGATCGTACCTTCGGTATCCTCTGCAATGATCTCCTCTCCATAGATTGGTGTAGCACTCACCTCAAACACTTTCCAGGACCCAGCTAGCTGTGATGGCTGTACTCTCTTTCTCTGGGAAAATGGCTTCAAATCGAACTCGATGGCACTGTTAAAATTACAGGCAACTTTATCAGTTGTCTCTAAGAGTTTTAAGAGCATGATTAATTCAAAACATGTCCAGATTATACAATCATGGTGCTACTCAGAACACGCAAGGCAGGAATGCGATCTGTAGCAACTAAACTAGAAAATGGCCTTGACTGTCACAATTTTAATCAGCATGATGTCGGACAATCACGAGAATCACACTTGACTGAGGTATAGCAATTCTTTTTCAAAGTTTTTAACAGGACCAGAATCTAAGAGGCCACTGTTAGTATTGGTGCCCTAGAGGCAATACATACATTATATTTATGTTTGAGTGATATTATTTATTCGATATATATGTTTATTATTGGCTTTATTTATTGCGAAATAAATAAAGTATAATAAATGTCCTTAGAACCTTGACACAAATTATATAGTTGCAAGTATGTGACTTGAACATGAGATTATATAATGATTGTATCATATTCTTAAATGTCCCTAGCCGAGTATTATTATTACGTAGAACAATAATAATACACTGAGGCTAGTATGATAATTGATAGATGACCACATCTCATTGGTCATAAATATGAAGATACTAAAAGCAATGCATAGGTAACTGTACGAGTACGGGGTACTGGACATACACACCGTGAGATACATCATGGTAAATTATAAAAGTGTCATATGTATTCTCATAGTGATAATGGTGTAATGATCCTTAGACCTGAAGTCATTATAATTCTACATGAGAATTAGTATATTTTGAATTCATCAAAAGTTATCTTTAGCCGGATAATGATAAAGGTGAATATCGGATATATTATGAATCATGTGAGAAATATGAATGATCTAGATGGGATTTAAATCTCCTGATAAAGGAGTGATATTATCGTCCTCTTGTTTGAGTGAGACTATTAAATGCATGGCCATGCTCAAATGTTGATTTGATCAATAGTCTACTCATCGATCAAGAAAATGAAGATTAAATTATGAAGAGGATGACACATTACATGCCTCGAGTTTAATCTATAATATCATGATTTAAAGGGATTATATTACATGGAACATTAGTCATAAAAGGTTGATTGAATCGTTGATTTAATTATTGTTTAATTGGGTAGCAATAATGTGTTACTAGACGCCGCTTATTGTTTATAATTTTATTAGAGAATAAAATTATTTCCAATTAAATAATAACCTACAGGGTCACACACAAAGAATGTTTAAAAGGAAAATTAATTTATTTCATGAATTTAAATTAATAATAATTTAAATTATGATTTTAAATTAATAATAAATAATAATTCGAATTTTATAAAATTAATTAAGTGAGACTTGATTAGTTAAAGATAAAATTTGAAGATGTATTTTCTTGACTTATTTGATTAATTAAGTATGACTTAATTAATTTATTTAAATAAATCAGATTTGTTTAAATAAAAAATGGCCTAATTGTTTAAGGCTCCATTTTGTTTTATTTCTCTTTATAAGCCAAGTGTTGGCAAGTCTTAGAGACAACCAAAAAAAAAAAACTGAAATTTTCAGTTGAGAAGAAGAGAGAAAAAGATGAGCTAAGTCAAGAACATATTCTTGATTATTTATTTTTGGCTAGTACCTAATTTCGAGGCATAATCGTTGGACGATTCAAGCAAGCATTCGAGTGTGGATACCGGTGGAGGAGTTACAATTTTAGCTCTGAAAATCAACAAGCTATGACCTCCATTTGTCATCCTTAAGAAAGCTTCAAAGAGGTAACTACTTGTTCTTGAGAATTTTTATACCATGATCATCATTTTATACATGGATCCGGGACTTGGAATTCGTTTTTAATTGTTATTTACGTCATTTCCGTTGCGTTATCATGCCCGAATTCCAACAATGGTATCAGAGCTACATGTATAAAAGGATGATTTGGTCTTGTGTTCTTGAAAATGAAGCATACATGATTTTTCAATTTTATTCATGCTTCATTTTAACATACAAAAGATTTTCTATAAATTGTTATAATTGTTTGTATGATGTTATAAATTGTTATAACATGTTTTGAATGATGTACTATATGTTAGATATGTTAAACCTATGATGCTCAGACTCTTTTAGAAGGATCCGACACTGACACAAATCGGAGTGTCAGATTCTCTGAACTCCAAAACCAAAGACCCGGGGACATGTTTTATAAGGATCCGACACTTGGATTTGGACACGGCAGTTATTGTTTTTAATTTATTATGATACTTTTATATAATAAATGTCTATGTTTAATGTAAAGATTACAAATAAACTTTGGGAAAAAAGCTAAAAATTATATTTGCTATATGAATAAATAAACGTGTAATCGATACAATTTCAAAAGTTGAAAACGTATATGATAATAGGTAGTTTCTTCTTCTCTTTTTCTTAGAGATAAGTTGTCGAAGTTAAGTTAGGTTGTCGGAGATGAAGTGTCCATTTTCACATAGAGGATTAGATCCGGATCCCAGTGTCGGTGTCAGTGTCGTGTCCTGTGGACACGGGTACGGCTGGGTCTTCCGGAGAGTCCGAGCATCACAGTGTTAAACACATCATTAGAATAATTTTAGAATTGATCAAAACTGAAAATTTCACATTCTGCAAGTTTCTGGAAAATCTGTAGTTTCTGGGAAAATCTGGGAAAACATTCTGGTAATGCGTGTCGTCAGATTTCTACAGTTGTTACGCATTCTTGTAATGCGCATCAGCAGTATACAGCAGGTGTTGCGCATGTCAAATGTTTGACATGCGCATCAGCTTGGTAACAGACAGAAGCCAGTGGACGAGTTGTTGTTGTTTTGTTGAATACTAATTTTTTCTTTTTCTTTTTGCTTTTGCTTTTGCGTTTACTTTAAGAAAATGTTAGTTATTGGTTTTAATCATTAGATTCATAATGTTTTTAATGATTAAAGTTTTAATAATTGAATATTTAAATTATGAATTTAAATATTATTATTAATTCAAAATTTTATTAATTAATTTAATTTCGATTTTTTGTAATATATTTAAATTACGAATTTAAATATTATTATTATTAATTCGAATTTAATTTTAATTAATTTAATGTTTTTAATAATTGAATATTTAAATTGTGAATTTAATATTATTATTAAATACGATTTTGATTAATTTTAAATTTTAAATTCGAATTTTATTAATTAAAATTGATTTTAATTCCTTTTTAAATAATTAGGTATTTAATATTAAGGAGTTAAATATTAATCGCTATCTATGATATGATCATGATAAATTTGATGTCTGTAATTGTTATATGAGCATGGTGCATTGGTTATGGCCCCTAAAGACCTGTAGAATAAATGTTTTAGTTTTATTTATGGTCTGTAATAATTAAATACGACTTGCATGTCGTTATTCTTGTAATTATTACATCTCGAATGCAACTCGAGTTCTTTTTGTAATATAATTCAAAAGGGAGCTGGAGGCAATCAATGGAGGCTTAGGAAGCAATGAAGAATTTATGTAATAATTAGTTATTACAACCATAGATTGACCTTGATCTTTTCATTAGCTTGAAAAGATCGCATAGGATCGGGCCATAACCACCGCACATTTAATTTTGCATAATTGCACTTTACATATGATGATGCATGGATATATTAGATATATGTATGGATGCACGGATGTATAGAAATATTAGAATGTATGTATTAGATACGACCAGTGTTCCAGAAATCGCTAGGCGGAGCTAGGCGGTTGAGGTACCGCCTAGGGATTAATCGGACGGATTAATCGGAGCATTAATCGGTTGTATTTAAATATTATTTTTAATATTTATATTTATATAATATTATAATTACAAAATATATCATATATCAATTTTTTATTGCCCGAATAAAAACACTCTTAAGTTCTTAACCAAGTAGATATCAATTTCCCACATATTTTTGTCAATTTTTGACTTTTTCAACGATTTTTACCATTTTTTTGCCATTTTTTGTCGATTTTTGACTTTTTCAGCAATTTTTATTATTGCCCGCCTCAGCCCGCCTCAGACCGCCTTGGCCGCCTAATACCGATTTTGACCGATTTTTCAAAAAAACGTGTAATTGTCCGCCTAAGGCCGCCTCGGGGCGTTTTATCACTGCCTAGCGCCTAGGCGGCCGCCTAGGCCGATTTTTAGAACACTGGATACGACACATATGCCATGTTTAAACAAGATAAAATCTGTAACGATTTAAGATTTAAACAAACGATCAAGATCGTTAAATTTTTTTAAAATCCCTTAAGAAATATTAAGTTAAACAGATGCTTTCCAACAAATAACACTCATTAAATCCTAGATCATTGAGGAGTGGATTTGCCAAAGCAAGGGCTTCTCTTTTATCGTGGTGAGATGTGATTGAGTAAACAAGCTTACTTGAATTGTTATTATTGGGTCCAACTTAAATAAGTCGTCTCAATAAGATTGTGAACTTAGAAGCATGGAGTTTAGTGAAATCTATTAGATAGATCGGAGCAAGATGTTGTTCACTAAGCTATCCAAGAGTTATATATGATATAATTGACATAATGGTCTACCTAAATAATCATATTTAAGAGGAAAGCCAAAGCTGACTTAAAATATGACGAAATATGGATCTTGGCTCACTAAGAAAGGTTTTATGGGAACCATTTTCCGAATTGATAGTAAGGGCTATTAATTTGATTAAAATAGTGGGAGGTATATTACGAATATGCTATAAATCAACTTAAACATAATTTATTTTACAAACCTGCAGACTAATTATTTAATGCACTTTTCCAAATTGTAGATAATAAATGGCAAACAACACAAACAACTTATCGATACGATCACTCCTAGAAAAGGAGAAGCTGACAGGGACAAACTTCCTGGATTGATTTAGGAACTTGAGGATTGTCCTCAGGCAGGAGCGAAAGCTATATGCCATTGAAGTTCCTCACCCACATCCTCTTCCTGCCGGGGCCACACGTGCTGAGCAAAATGCTTATCAGAAACATTTGGATGACTCAACTGATGTGTCATGCCTTATGCTAGCATGCATGGCTCCTGAGATTCAGAAGCAACATGAACTGATGAATGCTTATGAAATACTTGAACACCTCAAGGCATGTTTGAGGGACAAGCTCGTCAGGAAAGATATGAAACGAGCAAGGCATTGTATGCTTGCAAACAGGGAGAGCGTGACCCGGTGGGACCACATGTTCTTAAAATGATTGGGTATATTAAGCAACTTAATACCTTGGGCTTCCCAATTGGTCCGAGGCTCAAATAGATCCGATCTTACAATCACTCAATAAGAGCTTTTCTCAATTTGTTAAGAATTACAATATGAATGAGATTGATAAGACACCTACTGAATTGTTGGGCATGTTAAGAACAGCTGAAACCAACATTCAGAAGGAATCCCCTGCTCCCATGCTGATGGTGAACAAAGGAGGTGCCAAAGGGAAAAGAAAGTGGAAAGGCAATAAGAAGAGGATTGTATCCAAATCTGCTGCCAATCCTAATTCTGCTCCCGAGAAGGCTACCAAGCCTAAAGGAGGTGTCGAAAAGGGTGATTGTCACCACTGTGGTAAACCGGGACACTGGAGGAGAAACTGTCATGCTTATTTGGAAGAGCTAAAGAAGAAGAAGGCTGCTGGACAAACTTCTGCTTCAGGTATTTATGTTATAGAAGTCAATTTGTCTACTTCTACATATTGGGTATTGGATACTGGATGTGGTTCTCACATTTGTATAAATGTGCAGGATCTGGAAAAGAGTAGGACACTGGCTAAAGGAGAGGTAGACCTACGGGTTGGCAATGGAGCAAAGGTTGCTGCTTTGGCTGTAGGGACTTACCATTTATCATTGCCCACTGGGCTTATATTAGAACTTGAAAACTGTTTGTATGCGCCTTCTATTTGCAGAAACATTATTTCTATTTCTTGTTTGGACAAGAAAGGTATTTCATTTACTTTTAAGAACAATGGTTGCTCTTTTGGTTTCAATGACATTACCTATGGTGTTGCACAATTATTTAACGGTTTGTATGTTCTTAGTTTAGATATTCTTATCTTGAACGTAAATAACAAACGACTTAAGACTAATGACTCAAATCAAACATACCTTTGGCACTGTCGTCTGGGCCATATAAACGAGAAACGCATTTCCAAGTTACATCAAGATGGTTTCTTGGATCAGTTTGATTTTGAATCATATGATGAATGCGAGGCTTGTTTATTAGGCAAGATGACTAAAACTCCTTTTACCGGACATGGTAAGAGGGCCACTATACGACTAGAACTAATACATAGTGATGTATGTGGTCCTATGAGATCGATGGCAAGGGGTGGCTATTTCTACTTCATTACGTTTACTGATGATTTCAGTAGATATGGATATGTGTATCTTTTGAAGAACAAATCCGAAGCATTTGAAAAGTTCAAAGAGTATAAGGCAGAAGCAGAAAAGCAAACTGGCGAAAGCATAAAAACTCTAAGATCTGATCGAGGAGGTGAATACTTAAGCCATGAGTTTAAGAACTATTTGAGGGAGTGTGGTATTGTATCACAACTCACTCCTCCTGGAACACCACAATGGAATGGGGTTTCTGAAAGGAGGAATCGTACCTTGTTTGACATGGTGCGATCAATGATGAGTCAAGCAGATCTTCCAATTAGTTTCTGGGGTTATGCCCTGGAAACGGCTGCATATACACTAAACCGTGTTCCTACTAAAACGGTTCAACAAACTCCATATGAGATATGGACAGAAAGACGTCAAAGCATGTCCTTTATGAAAGTATGGGGATGTGAAGCGTTTGTGAAACGCCTAATGTCAGACAAGCTTGGACCGAAATCTGAAAAATGTATCTTTGTGGGATACCCAAATGAAACAAAGGGTTATTCTTTCTATAATCCTTCAGAGAACAAAGTAATTGTTGCTCGAACTACTGTATTCTTAGAAAGAGAGCTAGTCTCTAGAAAAGACAGTGGGAGGAAAATAGATCTCGATGAAGATCGAGAACCACTTGATAACATTGAACCAGAGATGGAGCATGAGCAAGAAATACAAGATAACATTGCTCAAGAAACACAGGTTGTTCGTAGATCTAGTAGGATTCGCCTTGATTCAAAAAGAAATTATGGATTTCTCTTAATTGAAAATGGCGATGTGATGCTCATAGATCAAGATGAGCCTCTCGCCTACCAAGATGCTATGAACACACAAGATTCTAAGAGATGGCAAGAAGCCATGAATTCTGAGATGGATTCCATGTATGAAAACCAAGTATGGACTTTGGTTGATCCACCTGAAGGGGTAAAACCGATAGGGTGCAAGTGGATTTTCAAGAAGAAAATCGACATGGAAGGTAAAATACAGACTTATAAAGCTCGACTGGTTGCAAAAGGTTTCAAACAAATTCATGGTATTGACTATGATGAAACCTTCTCACCAGTAGCAATGATAAAATCCATCAGAATTATGCTTGCAATAGCGGCTTACTATGATTACGAAATATGGCAGATGGATGTCAAAACAGCCTTCCTTAACGGAAGCCTTGAAGAGGATGTGTACATGACACAACCTGAAGGTTTTGGAAATCCAAAGGATGCTGGAAAGGTATGTAAGCTACGTAGATCCATTTATGGATTGAAGCAGGCCTCTCGGAGATGGAACATCCGATTTGATGAAATAGTCAAAGGTTTTGGTTTTATTCAGAACGTGGATGAACCATGTGTTTACAAAAAGTTTAGTGGGAGCCATGTGGCATTCCTACTATTATATGTCGATGATATATTAATAATAGGGAATGACATTCCTTCTCTACAGGCTGTAAAGACTTGGTTAGGACAAAATTTTTCTATGAAGACTTGGGCGAGGCTACCTATATATTAGGGATCAGGATCTATAGAGATAGATCAAGAAGATTAATCGGCTTAAGCCAGAGTACATATATTGACAAAATTTTGCATCGTTTTGGAATGCAAGATGCAAAAAGGGGATATGTCCCTGTATCTCATGGGATAACGATCTCAAAAGAGAATGGTCCTAAATCATTGGATGATAAAGACCGCATGAGTAAGATTCCATATGCTTCAGCAATTGGATCTATCATGTATGCAATGATATGTACTCGTCCGGATGTCTCGTATGCTTTGAGCATGACGAGCAGATACCAGTCTAAACCAGGTGAAGGTCACTGGACGGCGGTCAAGAATATTCTTAAGTACTTGAAAAGGACTAAAGATTCATTCTTGGTGTATGGAGGAGAAGAGAAGCTAACGGTAAAGGGTTACACGGATGCTAGTTTTCAGACTGACAGAGATGACTCTGTGTCTCAGTCTGGATTTGTGTTTTGCCTAAATGGAGGTGCTGTAAGCTGGAAAAGTTCGAAGCAAGAGACAGTAGCTGATTCTACAATGGAATCCGAGTATATTGCTGCATGTGAAGCAGGCTAAGCAGCCAAGGAGGCTGTATGGATACGGAAGTTCATTACAGTGCTTGGTGTAGTTCCATCGATCGCAGATCCCATAGATCTTTACTGCGATAACAATGGAGCTATAGCACGAGCCAAGGAGCCGAGAGCTCATAGCAGAACAAAGCATATACTTCGGAGATATCACCTTATTCGAGAGATAAATGATAGAGGAGATATTCACATATGTAAAGTGCATACTGATGATAATATCGCAGACCCGCTGACTAAGGCTCTGTCGCAGCAGAAGCACGAATGTCACACTAGTAGCATGGGTATTCGATACATGGGTGATTGGCTCTAGTGCAAGTGGGAGATTGTTAGTATTGGTGCCCTAGAGGCAATACATACATTATATTTATGTTGGAGTGATATTATTTATTCGATATATATGTTTATTATTGGCTTTATTTACTGCGAAATAAATAAAGTATAATAAATGTCCTTAGAACCTTGACAAATTATATAGTTGCAAGTATGTGACTTGAACATGAGATTATATAATGATTGTATCATATTCTTAAATGTCCCTAGCCGAGTATTATTATTACTTAGGACAATAATAATACACTGAGGCTAGTATGATAATTGACAGATGACCACATCTCATTGGTCATAAGTATGAAGATACTAAAAGCAATGCATAGGTAACTGTACGAGTACGGGGTACTGGACATACCCACCGCGAGATACATCATGGTAAATTATAAAAGTGTCATATGTATTCTCACAGTGATAATGGTGTAATGATCCTTAGACCTGAAGTCATTATAATTCTACATGAGAATTAGTATATTTTGAATTCATCAAAAGTTATCTTTAGCCGGATAATGATAAAGGTGAATATCGGATATATTATGAATCATGTGAGAAATATGAATGATCTAGATGGGATTTAAATCTCCTGATAAAGGAGTGATATTATCGGCCTCTTGTTTGAGTGAGACTATTAAATGCATGGCCATGCTCAAATGTTGATTTGATCAATAGTCTACTCATCGATCAAGAAAATGAAGATTAAATTATGAAGAGGATGACACATTACATGCCTCGAGTTTAATCTATAATATCATAATTTAAAGGGATTATATTACATGGAACATTAGTCATAAAAGGTTGATTGAATCGTTGATTTAATTATTGTTTAATTGGGTAGCAATAATGTGTTACTAGACGCCGCTTATTGTTTATAATTTTATTAGAGAATAAAATTATTTCCAATTAAATAATAACCTACAGGGTCACACACAAAAAATGTTTAAAAGGGAAATTAATTTATTTCATGAATTTAAATTAATAATAATTTAAATTATGATTTTAAATTAATAATAAATAATAATTCGAATTTTATAAAATTAATTAAGTGAGACTTGATTAGTTAAAGATAAAATTTGAAGATGTATTTTCTTGACTTATTTGATTAATTAAGTATGACTTAATTAATTTATTTAAATAAATAAGACTTGTTTAAATAAAAAATGGCCTAATTGTTTAAGGCTCCATTTTGCTTTATTTCTCTTTATAAGCCAAGTGTTGGCAAGTCTTAGAGACAACCAAAAAAAAAACTGAAATTTTCAGTTGAGAAGAAGAGAGAAAAAGATGAGCCAAGTCAAGAACATATTCTTGATTATTTATTTTGGCTAGTACCTAATTCCGTGGCATAATCGTTGGACGATTCAAGCAAGCATTCGAGTGTGGATACCGGTGGAGGAGTTACAATTTTAGCTCTGAAAATCAACAAGCTAGGACCTCCATTTGTCATCCTTAAGAAAGCTTCAAAGAGGTAACTACTTGTTCTTGAGAATTTTTATACCATGATCATCATTTTATACATGGATCCGGGACTTGGAATTCGTTTTTAATTGTTATTTACGTCATTTCCGTTGCGTTATCATGCCCGAATTCCAACAGCCACTACCCAAAATTGACTAACCATTTTCTTAAGCGCACTCTTTGTACTTTCTCTAACAAGATTAAGAACTATCGGAATACAGCACGGCCTCCAGTCTCAAGACAAGACGGAAGCCCATGTTCTCATCTACACTTGGTCGGGGCTCTAGACAGTAAACATACAGAATTAAGATATATAGTTGCATGGCCTCTAGACGTAGCTGATGCCATGTTAATATCTGCTATAGGTTGTCACTACTGCTTCTAGAAAGCAATAATATGTGACTCATCAATCGTACAATAATACACTTTCACTTATTAGAGGTTTTTATACATGAATGGAACATGAGAGTACATATATTGGGTAACCTGTAAAGTGAAAACACGAAAGAGGAAATGTGTAAATAATGGCCCAGGAAAAGTGCCCATTATTTTTTATAACAATCTTGTTGATTTTCTCCTCCTTGCTTCGTCTCAATTTTCCCTCTTCCTTTCTTACTTTCTTAGAGTCTATACTTAACAGTACAAGTAGAAGATTACTTAACGACATCACAGCATATTAACATGACGGTTTACGCAATGAAAATGATAAGAAAATATACCTAAGGTCAGGAAGATTTACAGGACTATCCCACTCTTCCTCGTAAACAGCAACCCTCATAATTTGGATGTCCGAGCCCCCATTACTGAACTCTATGGTGTGAACAATTCGTAGTCTTTTGTGACAACCTTTAACCAAGCACTAACCAAAGCAGTAGTGAGATTGTGCAACTATTAAATCTTTATGAACCAATAAAAGGCATGAATAGTCAAAATCTTTCATAGAGCTGGTACAAACCTCTTCTAATAAGACATATATATACTGTACAAACCTCTTCTAATAAGACATATATATATAACTAAAAGTATGTTTACGTAACGTTACTGTATATACCTACATTTTTACTAGTAAACTTTTATGTTACTTTCTATAAATATAGAACCAACATTAATAATGTGCTTATACACAGACGCAGAAGTTGTTAACAGTAATATTGTACTATTAAATTGAATATAAGATGATAGCGAACTAACATAACTCATCGGCTACTGATCTATTAGACAGTGATTTAATATTTAATGTTAAAACTATCATTTTGCAAGACTACCCTTATAAAGTACATAATTAAAACAATCCTATTAAAAAAAACAGCCATGTTGCATTCTCAAAGTACATTAGAATTTCTGTACTAATTTGATTGACTTTCTTTAGGTAGTTCCCTTTTATGCATCAATTAGTAATGAATGTCAAGAAACAATTAATTAAATGTTTCCCAACTAATGTACAGATGCTACGAAGCAAATGTAAGATCAAATTAATCAACAGAAGGAAGAACGAACTTGCTCAAACTTGAAAGTTGGAGACAGAAAGTAGTCGGACTCATTAACTTCACCAACTGGTATATTGACGGGACCTCTTGAATAAGATCCATCCTAAAAAATAAACAAATAAATTATACGGCGCATGCAGGATTATAATTAAATTTCTACAGAAGTACAAGTATAACCTACAAATGCTATCATCCACTTGCCTTCCATAGTTCCACTAAATATTCGTAAGCAAAGTTTACCCCAGAGATACATTCAGCACTTAGTACTAAAATCTCTTCTTCACAAGTCACAACTCCTACTAGTAAGTAAAATACTAAATTCCCATATCTTACTATGTTGATATCCTTTCTTATAAATTTACTCAAATGGAAGTAAGAGGATGGGAAGACAAGAACCCCTTTTATTATCATTATTGTACATTTGCCAACAACTTATCATTTCGTTGCATCAAGTAGGCACAGAAGTGAAGAAAATGTATCTAGACTGCCATACATAAACTGAATTTGCAAAAGAAGATAGTAGAAGTATAGAGAATTGTCTGTAACTGATGCCTTACAAATTAGCATCGAAGAATCAACTCAAACTTACCTCAAAAAAAACAAGGCCAGGCTCCATTTTCATGACATCTTCTTCCATCACATCACTTGTATTAAAGTTAAACGACTCATATTTGGGTAAAATATGATTTCCTGTATTTGCATCATATACTTTTTTCGGGGATAACCGACTATCTTCCCGTACATATTTTTCTTTACTTCTGTGCTCAGTTCCCTTCAATTGCTGATTTTCACCATATGGGTTCAAGGTCACCCAATTAACTCGCCTTTTGATTTGAGATTTTTGCTCCGCCGAAGGGCAGCTCACTGTCTCTATATGACAAAGAGTATAGCAGTCAAATAAGTGCTCACCCTTTTTCCCCACATCAATTGGCTCCATTTCAGCAGTTATTGGTGAAAATATTGCTCCCACTCCTTTCCAAATTCCATTAAGGCTACTGGAAAATGTGTTCCATGCTGGCCGAATTACAGGTTCCTGAAAGAAACAACACATTCAAATTCAGTAAACGTACGGAAATTCCTTCTATTCAGGAGGGCTAAATATCTGTATATGAAGAGGAGTGCAAAGTTCTCAATCTATAATAATCGTCACATCTGTATCATATAACATGAAAATGAACAATTTCGGTTAACATGAATCAACTATAAAGTGAAAAGATACAATAAGCTACAACTAAAAAATACTAACTAAAACTCATTAAAACAGTAGATATGTATTTTCCTGTGTTGGCAAAACTCTCAACTTCCATCAAGATGGAAGCAGAGACCATAACTTCATCATCCTCAGTCCTCACCCCTTTTGCTCATCTCTCTGTCTCTCACATTTCTCCTGCTTGTTCCACTTTCCTCCAACTTGGTCATCTTATAATCGATGCTCCACACATTATCCTTTCCCTTCACCAACGAAGCACCACAAATGCTTTAACATAGATTTTGAATTGAACTCAAATCGAGAGATGATAAGGAATGATATTTGAGAAGAACTAGAAATTGTTGATTTGATCACTTCAAGGTTCTGTTGGCTTCACTGTAAGGTGATTGCACTTGGTTTGCCGTTGACAATCGCGCTATTTGGTATCCACCCACCTCTAGCCCTATGTTTCGCTACTTTAACTATAAGGTGGCTGCTATATGCAAAAACTTGAAGCAGCAGCACGAATCATTACAAATTTTAAATAATTAAATGCTTACACCCACCAACATTGGAGAGGCAATATGGTGATCACCAGATAAGTAAAAGAGAATCACAGGAAAATGATTGGGTGTACTTAAGGCTTCAACCTTAAAAACAGACATTGATTGCTGCTAGGTAATAGGTATTGCCTTCAACTTTCTCCCAATTACGATGGACCTTTAAAAAAGATCGGGAATACTGCCTCCGTAGCTTATCAGCTGACTTAGTGCCGCCTCAATGTGTTTCAATCGACTACATATTTCCGCACATAACTATTCACAAACACACAAGTAAACGCAGTACATTCATGATTCATATTCCAATGTCCAAATTATAACATACTACCTGCATCCCTGGTTAATTGTCTTTTCGCAACTCCTTTGTGAATATAAATACAGCTCGACATAAAATCTTTCGTAATTCTTACTTTTCTTAATTCAAATTCCGGTAATTATCATGTTTAACTACATTTCTATTCAAACGAACATATAATAAGGAACACAGCAAGCATTACCACAACAATCACAAAAAAAAAAACAAACAAATACGCAACGAAACGAAACACGAAACACAACCTGAGTCTGCAAAACAGTCTCAACCTCCATCAAAACTGAACCAGAAACCATAACTCCCCCACTCTTCTCAATCCTCTTGCCCACTTTCCTCACTCTCCTCTCCCTCTTCTTCTTCCTACTCCTTCCCTCTCTCGCCTTCTCCGTCTTGTTATCGACACTCCACACATTCTCCTTTCCCCTGGCCTTCAATCTCTCCGTGCAATTCCTCCCCTTAGGGCTCCGATTGTTGTCGAAGCTGCCGGAAATGAATCGGTAGGAGTGTTTAATTGGAGTGAAATTGAGGTGAGATGGGGAGTATTTGTGGGGGAGAAACCCTAGAAAGTGGGAGTTTAAGGGGTTTAAGGTGTTGCAGATGTGTACACATGGAGATTGCATTTTTACACGTATGTAAATTCGTTCATACTGGTCTATTTTATATACACACGGAGAGTGTGTGGATATTTTTCAAAATATAAATTTCAGCAGGGGCTAAAATTGTTTGAACGATTTATTTAAATTAGCTTTACATCCGACGGTTACTTTAATAATTTTTTTTGCATAAGTTTTATTTTGGTTGTTATTGAAAATGTTTTATTTTTGTTTTTTTTTTGAATTATTTTAATAATAAAGCATTATGTTTTGATATGGGCTAAAAGTAAGCCCTAAAGACACATTTAATGTGCCATTAATTAGACCCGGAATGGTCCAAACGTGGGGCCCACCAGATGGGCCCAATCCCTATTTATAATATTAATTTCGTAATTAATATTAGGGGTAATAAACAGCTCAGCAAATAAGAGTCAAACAAGGATATTACTCTTGCCTGACTTAGCCTCCAAGATACATATTTCAATATGGAAACTGACTCCTACAAGGAAGGAGTCTAGAACCTTCCTCAAGGCGGTGACTTGCTCACCAAGTCACCTAATTCTACTACGATTCTAGGGCTTCCTAGCCTATATAAAGGGCCTGACCCCTCATTCTCAGAACTACGTTTTTGGCTTGATTCTCAATAGGAGATACGTAGGCACTCCGTGAGGACCGATCAGTCTCGAACACGGAAACAGCCATTAAAGCACGAAGCTCCCAAACCCTAGCATTAAATACAAATTCGTAACCTAGTTTTTATTCCACAACATTTGGCGCCGTCTGTGGGAAAAAGACATCAACCATGGTTCAAACACGAAGAACAGCACCAGGCACTACAGAGCCAATCGCTACCGAGGCTCTACCTCTAAGCTCTGCTCCGCCTGTCACTGAACAGGTACCCCCGGTCACAGGGGCGATCACTCAAACTCAGGTTTCTCAACCCCCAGGGACGAATTCCCATGCTGAGGGAACGTTGCCTTTGGTCGTCCATCCGGGTCAAGAAACCAGCTCCCTTCAGACGTTGGTGGATCCCAATCGCCCGCCACCAGGAGTACAGATCCATACTACGGATCTCCCCAGGAATACCAATCCGATGTATGGATTGCCTAATGACCCTCCAATTGTTCACAGTCTTGGACCAAGTGGTCACGCCTTGCAGATTCGAGATCGGGAGTATTATGACTACTCTGGCCCCTATACTGACGATTCATCGACTGATGATGATCGTGATGAAGCCCCGAGAAGGCGACGTGCTAGCAGAGAACGAAGAAGGAGAACACAAACTGTCCATGATGGACCCCCCTTGACAGCTGCTAAAAGAATCAAGGCTCATGAGGCCGAGATTTTAAGGATAAAGGAAGATATTGCAAGGGAACAAGCTAGGTTGAATCAAACTCAGCCTCCTCCAACCTCAGGACTGATTCCCTTTATAGATCTAGAGGGGTCTTCAAGGAGGCAAAGAAGGGCTGATGCCCCAACTGGAAGAACAACGAGGGTGGAAACCCCCAAGAGCAACCCCAAGGATCTGATGCCACTTGGGGATCCTGATGATCCCACACCCCCGTTTACTGAGGAGGTGATGAACGCTCGTATCTCAAAGAAGTTCAAGATGCCGACGATTAAAACTTATGATAGGACGGGTGATCCCGCAAACCACGTCAGGACATTCTCGAACGCGCTGTTGCTACAGCCCGCAAGTGATGCCTTAAAGTGTAGGGCGTTCCCTCAAACCCTGTCGGGTATGGCTCAAAGATGGTATAGTTGGCTGCTTGCAAACTCGATTGGCTCCTTTAAGGAGTTAAGTGCTGCTTTCGTTAGTCAGTTTATCAGCGGAAGAGTTCATGAGAAAAGTTCTGCATCCCTTATGTATGTGCTACAAGGGAAGAACGAAAATCTGAGAGACTACCTTAAGAGGTTCACCAAGGAGACATTGAACATCACTGATCTAGAGAATAAGGTGGCCATGGTAGCCTTGGAACACGGAACCACTGACGAGTTCTTTAAAAGGTCATTGGCCAAGCATCCTCCTGAAAACATGGCCGAGCTCCAACGAAGGGCTGATAAGTATATCAAGGCTGAAGATAGCATGAAGAAAGAAGCTGCGGGAGGTAATGACAAGGGTAACAACGACTCCAAGAAACGAAAGCAAGACCAAGAGTATGATGCTAGGGACAAGTATCCCCGTACTAGCAAAGACTCTGAATCAACATCGAAGAAGAGTATGGGACCAAGATTTTCTGACTATGCAAGGTTGAATGCCCCTAGGAGTCAAATCTTGTTAGAGATCGAGAAGGATAAGGACTTCCGATGGCCGAAGCCACTCAGGGGTGACCCCGCAAAGAGAAACAAGGATCAATACTGTAGGTTCCACCGAGATGTAGGACATGACACGGATGACTGCAGACAGTTGAAGGACGAGATTGAATTCTTGATCCGTAAAGGAAAACTTAATAATTTCACAAAGGGTGGAGATCGTGGAACCCAAAGAGGAGATTACAACAGAAGAGACAATGATAGAAGGGATAATGATCGTAATCGTAACACACAGCCCCGAGGGCCAGTTATCAACATGATCTGGGGAGGCCCGACAGCGGCTGGTACAACTCGAAACTCTCGAAAGGCGTATGCCAGAGAAGTGATGCACATCGTGGGAGAAGCCCCGAAACGTGCTAGAACCGAAATAGCGATTGGTTTTGATGATTCTGACCTTGAAGGGGTGAAGTTCCCCCCCATGACGACCCGTTGGTCATAACCCTTGTGATTGGGAACTCGGAAGTGAAACGAGTCTTAATAGACAATGGAGCTTCTGTTGATATTTTGTTTCATGATGCGTTTATTAAGATGGGGTATACTGATTCTCAGCTGACCCCGTCCAACATGCTGATTTATGGATTTAATGGAGTTGAGTCCAAGGTTGAAGGAACAATTCAGTTACCAATGACTATTGGGCAAGAACCTAAGGAGGCTACTCAGATGCTGAATTTTCTGGTGATTAAGGCATCCTCAACCTACAATGCAATCCTGGGAAGGACTGGACTTCATGCGTTCAAGGCTGTTACCTCTACCTATCACATGAAGATTAAGTTTCCAACCAGGAATGGAGTTGGAGAACAAAAAGGTGACCAGAAAATGGCAAGGAGCTGCTATGTGTCCGCACTGAGATCTGATGGAGTCGGGGGGCAGGTACTCCCGATTGAAGACATGGATGTCCGTGATGATGATGAACACCGAGGGAAGCCAGCAGAGGATTTGGTTCCCATACCTCTAGAGCTGGGCGATCCTGAGAAAGTTACTTATATAGGAGCATCTTTGAAGGAACCCCTGAAGGGCGAGTTGACAACGTTCTTACAAGAGAATAGCGACGTGTTTGCTTGGACAGCAGTGGACATGCCAGGGATTGACCCCCAACTTATAACTCATAGTTTGAATGTCGATCCTGAACGGAAGAAGATAAAGCAAAAGAAGAGGAATTTTGCTCCTAAGAGGCAGGAGGCCATTAAGCAAGAAGTTGACAAACTATTGGAAGCTGGTTTTATTGAAGAGATTCAGTTCCCTGAATGGTTGGCTAACCCTGTGATGGTCAAAAAGGCGAATGGAAAGTGGAGGATGTGTATAGATTTCACTTATTTGAATGATGCGTGTCCGAAGGATTGTTTTCCTCTCCCAAGGATAGACATGTTGATAGATGCCACTGCTGGACATGAGATGCTGAGCTTCATGGATGGTTTCAGCGGCTACAATCAGATTAAGATGCATAAGGATGACATCCCAAAAGTATCTTTCATAACTGACTTTGGTGTTTTCTGCTATCTTGTTATGGATATTGGTCTAAAGAATGCAGGCGCAACTTACCAACGACTGGTGAATAAGATATTCGCCCATCTGATTGGAAAAACCATGGAGGTCTACGTTGATGATATGTTAGTCAAGAGTCTTTTTAAGGCAGACCACATTAAACACCTCAGAGAGGCATTCGAAGTGCTGAGGTACCACAAGATGATGTTGAATCCAGCCAAGTGTGCTTTTGGTGTTGGATCAAGAAAGTTTTTGGGTTTGATGGTTTCAAAGAGAGGCATAGAGGCCAACCCTGATAAGATTAAAGCGATCTTGGACATGGAACCACCCCGCTCCATACGAGATGTACAGAAGCTAACTGGCCGGGTTGCGGCCCTAGGGAGATTCATCTCCAAGTCTGGTGACAAGTGCTTGCCTTTCTTTCAAGCTTTAAAGAAAGTGAAAAATTTTGAGTGGACTATAGAGAGCCAAGAGGCCTTTGAATAGCTGAAGAAGTACATGGCTGAAGCCCCGTTGTTGGCCAAACCAAAACCTGGAGAGACTCTCTACCTATACCTGGCGGTATCTGAACAAGCATTGAGTGCTGTCCTTGTTCGAGAAGAGAAAAAGGTTCAGAAACCTATCTATTATGTGAGTAAGGTTTTGCATGGCGCTGAATTGAATTACTCGACCATAGAGAAGTTTGCTTTGGCATTGGTGACAGCCTCAAGAAAGTTGCGACCTTACTTTCAGGCACATAAAATTCAAGTCTTGACAGACCAACAATTGAGGAACATATTGCACAGCCCTAAAGCCAGTGGAAGGCTAATCAAGTGGGTAGTTGAGGTAGGAGAGTTCGATACCACATATAAGCCTCAGACAGCCATCAAGGCTCAGGCATTAGCTGACTTCGTGGTTGAATGCACCATTGGCAACCAAGAAGTCGGGGGGCAGGAGATAATAACCACCTTTGAGAATGGAGATAAAGATGAAGAACCTGTAACTGATCAGAAGGAATATTGGGTGCTCTATTTTGATGGAGCATCAAAAACAAAATCTAGCGGTGCAGGTTTGGTTTTGCAAAGCCCCGATGGGTTCATAGTTGAGTATGCTTTGAAGTTGGATTTTCCTACTACCAACAATGAGGCTGAGTATGAAGCATTGATAGCCGGATTAGGCTTGGTTAGAGTCATGAGGGCCAAGAACCTCAAAGTGTGTGGAGATTCAAGACTGGTAGTCTCACAAGTGAATGGCGAATTTGAGGCCAAGGATGAGACTATGGCAAAATACCTGAGAGTCGTGAAAGATGTTATGACTCAGTTTGAGGAATGCTATGTTGAACACATTCCAAGAGAGGAGAACGTTAAGGCCGACGCCTTGTCTAAATTTGCCTCTTCTGAAATCGAGAACTATTCAGGGAGTGTTTACTTCCAGGTCTTGAAGGCCCCGACCGTCAACTCTAAGTTGGTGGCACCAATTGATGTAGGAGGTTGCTGGATCGATCCTATCAAAGCTCATCTCAAAACTGGATGGCTCCCTAACAATGCCTTGGAGGCACGAAAGCTGTCAGTAAGAGCATTGAGATATGTTTTGATCGAAGGCCTCCTGTACAAGAGATCGTTTGTTATTCCATACTTGAAGTGTTTGAGGCCCCAAGAGGCAAAAGAAGCATTGGAAGAAGTTCATGAAGGGATCTGTGGGCAACACTTGGGGGGCAGAGCCTTAGCTCACAAGATCACACGACTAGGATTCTATTGGCCAGCGATGTTGACCGATGCGCAGAATTATGTAAAGAAGTGTGACAGATGCCAAAAGCATGCTCCAATTGTAAGGCAGCCGCCTGAGATGTTAACCTCGATTAACTCTCCTATTCCGTTTGCAATGTGGGGGATGGACATACTTGGTCCTTTCCCTATGGCTTCAGCGCAGAGAAAGTTTCTAATAGTGGCCATTGACTACTTCACCAAGTGGAATGAGGCTAAAGCTTTAGCCAAGATAACCACCAAACAAGTTGCCCAGTTCTTTTGGGAGAACGTTATTTGCAGATACGGAATACCCCGAATTCTTGTGACAGATAATGGAACCCAGTTCAACAATGAAGAGTTTAAGAAGTACTGCGAAGAAAATGCTATTGAGCTTCGTTTCACTTCAGTAGCTCATCCACAAGCTAATGGACAGGCAGAGGTAGCTAATCGAATTATCCTTGATGGACTGAAGAAGAGAGTTGAACGCTCGAGGAACACTTGGGTGGATGAGTTACTGCCTATACTCTGGGCATATCGCACCACTTGCAAGGTGACCACTAGAGCAACCCCATTTTTGTTGGCTTACGGGGCCGAGGCAGTTGTGCCCTTGGAGATCATGCATGCATCACCGTGAGTTGAGGCATATGAACAAGAGACTAATGAAGAAGGCATGAGGCTCTCGCTCGATCTAATTGATGAAGTCAGGGACGAGGCAAACGCCAGGAATATGGAGCATCAGAAGAAGGCATCCTTTTTCTACAACCACAGGGTTAAGGAGAGGTTCTTCCAGCAAGGTGACTTGGTTCTGAGAAAGATAGAGGCTTCTGGAGTTGGCCAAAAGGGAAAGCTAGCTCCTAATTGGGAAGGGCCGTATCGAGTCAGGAAGACACTAGGATGAGGATCCTACAAGTTGGAGACGTTGGATGGGAGCGAGGTGCCACGAACTTG
This sequence comes from Kitagawia praeruptora, assembly GCA_037693485.1. Lineage (NCBI taxonomy): Eukaryota > Viridiplantae > Streptophyta > Magnoliopsida > Apiales > Apiaceae > Kitagawia > Kitagawia praeruptora. Next base: position 64,012,207 of record CM075348.1, read on the forward strand.
GCATGCTCTGAACCTGAAGATTTATTATGTGTAAGCCTTCCTAGTAAGGACTTGGCTTTTATCTATTTATTAGGGGAAGTAGAAATAAGGTTCGATGAAACCATTCCAGGGTCTAGTACCCCGAGTAGAACCATAGTATCTATGTAAGGGTTGAACCCTCTTTCAAGTTATCAATGCAAATCTGTTTTCCATTCTATGATTCTATGTTTTGTTTATGTACCGAGCACCTGTTGAGTGTAAGTCTAGAAAGACCAAGTACCGAAAGTAAATGAGCATATGAATAAAGGAAACAGATGCATAAATAAAACGCCCCGAAGGGCCAGGGTTCGAATTAAGTTACAACACACAAATAAAAGTTAAGTCCCGAAGGACAGTAATTGAAAGTTGATAAAGCCACACGCGGCTAAACAAGGCCATGCAAGGCCATGGGTCGAACCCAACCTACTTAGCTGGGGATTCTTCCTCGCTGCTCTCCTCGCCCGACTCTTCCTCATCTGAATCCTCCTCATCCGAATCTTTACCTGAAGTTTCTTCCCCAGCACCGCCTTGCTCAACAACAACCATCGGTTGCGCGGTAGTCTTCACAACTTCAGTTTCTTCATCTGATGAGCTTGAACTGCCTTCATTTCGGATCATCCTCTTGCCTGGGATTGGTTGTCGAACTACTCCAACTTTTCTGGCAGGCGGGGGCACTTTTCCACGAGATCCCGAAGAGCTTGAGTCTTGACTAGCAACTGGGGGACGCCTCTTGGATCCCGAAGATCTATGGCTGCTTTTAGAACTAGAACCTGATGCTTGAGGAACCATCTTGGTCCCCGAGCCAGAAACAAGGTCTACACGGTTCTCACCACCCGTAGCCCAGAAAGGGCAAGGAAAGTCAGATGGGATGACAACTGAAGGATGTTTGTTACTCACAACATTGATTGCCTTGTCCCAACCAACAGACATGTTGTAGGGGCGCACCTCATCATCATGTTCATCTATGAATTTTAGAAATTCTTCAGACTAATGATAGGCTTTAATCAATTTGTTAGCATCATCCATTCTCTTTCGAGCTAAAGAAGCAAGTTGTTTTCGGGAGGATAAAGCATCCGCTTCTACACGGGTAACTTGAGAATGTAGATCATCAATCTCTTCCTTGAACCTTGCTGAATCAGTCTTCAAGGATATATTCTCATCCTTGAAAGCCAGGCCTTGGGTAGAAACAGCCTGGAAGTAGGCATTAGCCTGCAACGAAAAAGTTGATAAGGCATAAGAAATTCGCAAAGGCTGAATCACATCAAACTTACTAAAAGAAGTGTCATACCTGATACAAGGCTTGAGCGCCCAGAAGCTGATTTTCATTCATCTTGTCCCCAGCATGTAAAGTCAACTTATCGGGAGGAGTGATTGAAAGCTTAGACCAGTCTAGAGCTAGGTCAGGACTCCCGCAAACTGAATCTTGTTCACATATACCCCATGACGGTATAAAAGGGGTCCTGATAACCCCATCAGCATTTCGGGATCTTTTCCCACCTTGGGAGCAGCCTTCCAAGAAGTTAGGGATTCGAGACTTAGTGGGATTCAGTAATTCCATAGCCTTCTTCTTCATCCTCTTGCTCACTGTCGGCTGGTTCTGAGGACGGCTATCAATCTCCTCGGCGGCTGAAATACAAAGAGAAAAACATTGGGATAAGAACAAATAGAGTTCATAATAAGTTCAAGTAAGAAAGTTACCCTCAACGGAAAGAAAGCTAAGGCCAGCCTCAATAAGGTTCTTTTCATTCAGAAAAGTTTTATAGTGTGTACAGCCTTCGTCGGCAAGAAGCTTATCTCGATCCAATAATTATGAGTCATCAAGGTCGCATACAAAGTGTTTACTATCTTCCACGAATCCGAATCTTTTCACAAAGAAGTTGCCCCAGTCACCGCCTTTCCATTCAAGAACTACAAACTCCCTTTCCCAGAAATGCTGAGAATCTGGAAAGGAGAAGGGATTCACCATGTGAGGGATTTTAGCTCGGTGCTTGAGGCTAACCCATCCTTTCTTGAGGTCAGAAGAGTTAGTGGCCCCAAAGATACTTCGAAACATTGTAGTAGTCGGTGGAATCCCCGATTGACGACATCTTATTAAAAAAATAGAGATATACCTCCAAGCGTTGGGATACAACTGACAAGGATGGATCTGATACTCCGCCAGCAATCTAATGATGAAGTTATCAACCGGGAATCTGAGCCCAGCGTCAAGGGCACCCCAGTGAACACAAATCCTCTCAGGATGCCAGTTGCAGGTCCTGTCTGAGGGGTTTGGAAGACGAACTTTGATAGCACTTGGAAAATGATATGTGTCCCTTATCTCCTGGACATCTTTTTCCTTCAACTTACTGGGACTGTAAAAAGCATCTAAGCTAGCACAGTTTGGGAATGTGTCCCTCATGACGTTTAGAAGATCTAATAAGGATTCAAATCTATGCTCAACATATGAAGGGGGTTTTATTTTTTCTTTACCTTTTGCTGTCCTCATCATGCTTCTCTTGGCGAATGCTTCCATCATGGAGACCGGAGGAGCAACTGGGCGGCTGTTTTCTGACATCTTGATCCTAAAGCTGAAACTTGATCTTGAATCTGAAACTTGATCTCGAAGCTGGAACTTGATCTTGCAACTTGAAAGCTAGAGAGCTTAAGAATTTGAGAGCTTTGAAAGAAATGAATTAAAATGAAGGCTACTTCTCCTCTTTTATAGAAAATGCATCACCTGCTACATCAGGTTGAATCTCAGTTTGGTTCGCATTCACAGGTCATCTATCGTTTATAGATGAAATAAAGGACGAAAACTATCTGCGTTTTACAGAAATAATCGATGTAATTCATATATGCCAGAAGAGAAATAGCAGATATAATCGCTGGAGCTGCAAAACAAGTGACTTCTGAAAAGCTAAAAATGCTTAAGGAGTTAATTAAGGAGATCAACCATAATCACAAGATTAGCAGTGCTAATCATAAGTTAAGGAGTAATATCGTCAGAAGTCCCGAAGGACCAAACTGACGACTTAAGATCAAGATCAAGATCAAGATTCTTGATCCTTAGAACCACGGATGATTTTGAATCCTAGATCCCTGACGACTTAAGATCAAGATCAAGATTCTTGATCCTTAAGATAATGAAGTCACGAATGACCAAGATAGTAACTTGAGATCAAGATCAAGATTCTTGATCCTCAATACCACGAATGATTTTCACGTCCAGGTCGCCTAGTTAGCCGAGAGGCAATCGACCACGACGCACGAAGGGTCGCAGCCGACCACCTCCCGGCCGACCACCTTCCAGCCGACCACCTCCGGAGGAGGAGCTCCGGCTGACCACCTCCCGGCCGACCACCTCCGGAGGAGGAGCTCCGGCCGACCAGCTCCCAGCCGACCAGCTCCCGGCCGATCACCTTGGATTCAAGCCCTCCGGCCGACCACGAGCTAGCTCTTGATCCGACCGATCATGGGCTAGTTCGTGGACCTGGATCCCGACTTTTTCAGCGGACCACGGATGATTTTGAATCCTAGATCTCACGAATGACCAAGATAGTGACTCGAGATCAAGATCAAGATTCTTGATCCTCAAGACCACGGAGGGTTTCTAGGTCCGGGTTTCCTAGCTAAACGCGAGGCAATCGACCACGGCGCACGAGGGGCCGCAGCCGACCACCTTCCGGCCGACCACCTCCCGGCCGACCACCTCGGAGCCGACCAGCTCCCCGTGAGGAGCTCCGGCCGACCAGCTTCTAGCCGACCACCTTTGGCCAACCACCTCCCGGCCGACCACCTTGTTTTCAGGGGCTTCGGCCGACCACAAGCTAGCCCTTGATCCGGCCGATCATGGGTTAGTTCGTGGTCCTAGATCTCGACTTTTTCAGCAAACCTCGGGTAGTTTTCAGACCTAGATCTCGACTTTTTCAGCAAATCTCGGATGAGTTTCAGCACTGAAAAAAGGTCAAGATTAGTGCCGATTAGCATCGTTTATTGCTGTTTAAGCACTGTTTAGTGCCTGTTAGCACAGATTAGTGCCGGTTAGCACCGTTTAGTGCTGTTTAAGCACTGTTTAGTGCCTGTTAGCACAGATTAGTGCCGATTAGCACCGTTTAGTGCTGTTTAAGCACTGTTTAGTGCCTGTTAGCACAGATTAGTGCCGGTCAGCACCGTTTAGTGCTATTTAAGCACTGTTTAGTGCCTGTTAGCACAGATTAGTGCCGATTAGCACCGTTTAGTGATGTTTAAGCACTGTTTAATGCCTGTTGGCACAGATGAGTGCCGGTTAGCACTGTTTAGCGCCGATTAGTGCCGTTAGTGCCATTTTATGCCATTTAACATTGTTTAACGCAGTTTAAACGTTGTTTAAGGCTTATTAGCGTTGTCTAGTGCCAATTAACACCGTTTAGTGTCGTTCAACATCGTCGTAAATGCGTCGGTCGCTCCACGCTTTACATTAAGATGATATTGTTGAAAATACTCACGTAAGAGCAATAAACCCTGACCCAAGTCTCGAATAAGGCCGTTCTAACTTCAAGGAAAACCTGATCAGTTTTCCTAGAAGTTGGGGGGCAAATGATATGGGCTAAAAGTAAGCCCTAAAGACACATTTAATGTGGCATTAATTAGACCCGGAATGGTCCAAACGTGGGGCCCACCAGATGGGCCCAATCCCTATTTATAATATTAATTTCGTAATTAATATTAGGGGTAATAAACAGCTCAGCAAATAAGAGTCAAACAAGGATATTACTCTTGCCTGACTTAACCTCCAAGATACATATTTCAATATGGAAACTGACTCCTACAAGGAAGGAGTCTAGAACCTTCCTCAAGGCGGTGACTTGCTCACCAAGTCACCTAATTCTACTACGATTCTAGGGCTTCCCAGCCTATATAAAGGGCCTGACCCCTCATTCTCAGAACTACGTTTTTGGTTTGATTCTCAATACGAGATACGTAGGCACTCCGTGAGGACCGATCAGTCTCGAACACGGAAACAGCCATTAAAGCACGAATCTCCCAAACCCTAGCATTAAATACAAATTCGTAACCTAGTTTTTATTCCACAACATGTTCTAATATTTTTTTTTCCTAAATAATATTTGTAATATTTTAATAATTATTATTGAATTTGTTGTTGAGTATTTTGATGAAATTATTTTTTTTTTTTTTTTGTTTGAGAGTAAGGTGATTTGTTTTTTGTAATATGGGTGATATTATGTGATTTTGCGGTGTATTTTGATTGTTATTTGTTTTTGTTTTTTTAATTATTGTTTTTGTTTAAAATTATGTTTAGATTGTAAATTTAATTATTGTTTTGGGTTTGTAGTTTTTATTTATTTATTTTTGGTGTTTAAGAATAATATACTTGGATGCTCTTTATATATATATATTGTTTTGATCATGTAATTTTATTTTTGTATTTTTTAAGTTATTAAATTATTTTAGGAATTTTGTTGAGGTATTATTTTTAGTTAATAAATATGTTTTTTTTGGGTTTTTTGTCGCTTTTTTGTGTTTTTCAATGTTTTTGGTGTTTTCCTATTTTTAGTATGATTTTTTGAGATTTGCTTGTTATTAAATTTTTAGTATTTTTTGGGTTTTTTTCTTAAAAGGTGCTAATTGGGCCAAATATTTTTTTAAAAAAATTTAAATTATTTTTTTGCACTATTTATGCAGTTAAATAAAGTTATAATAAAAGAATTTTAATTAGGTCTCCTGGACTAATTGTCCTATAGTAGCATAAGATATCTTCATTGTAAGGCTGGTTTATGATTAGGCGAGGTCATCTTCCAGCTCCAAGCCTCTTGTTTCTCGTCTCCTTCATGAATGCAATCATTGCTTTCCAAAAAAAAAAAAAAGAATTTTAATTAGAGTATTATTCCAACATTTGAATTTTTTTATTGGAAACTAATCTGTAATTTGTAATTTGTACGGAGGGTATGACCAAAATAGGGGTGAACCTTTATTGATAAAATAAATTTTTTAATTTTTTTATAGATTTGTATTTCAAGGGTGGAATATGAAATCAACTTCGGTAGTACCTAAAGTCTAGTTTACTAAAAATTCTAGAAGTGCAATTCTGTATAACTAGGGAGTTTTGTCCGCGCTACGTGCGCTCTATATTTTTTTATTTTTATACAATTTTTATGTGCTTTTGACAATAAATTTGATGATAAATTTTAGTAGTAACACATCATAAAAACACTGGTAAGTATGAGTTGACATTCTATTAGTTTGAAGTACGAGTTGTGTACATAAGTTTTTGTGATTTTTGACGATAAAGGTGATGATATTTAAATTAAATAATTTTGTGAGAATTCTCAACACAGTTATATTTATATTATAAGAAAAGGAATTAAACAAAGATAATTTATGATTTTAACTGTAAATCTTATTTTCTAACTGTACGAAGCGAAAATTTGATTTGGTCATTAACATTAATTAAAATTTCAATATAGTAACATAACTTCACAAATATTATTTTTATTAAATTTTTTCAAAAGACAAACTACAATAACATTATTTACAATCACATTCTAAATATAATTAATTTTCAGAATTTTAAACTTTAAAATTAATAAATTTGGAGACGGGTGTATCTATCTGAAATAAGTCTCACTTTAATCTATTTTGATGTAAAATTCTCTTTGTAATTTCTAATACTAAGAAGAAGAAAAAAAAATTGCTCAATAATATTAACCAAAATTTCCATATAATAACATGACTTCATAATATATATTTTTATTAATATTCTTGAAACCATAAATTACAATAACTTTATTTATAATCACACACATAAGGATTTTTGCTCGCGCTACGTGCGCTATAAAAATTATAATAAATTAATTAATTTTTTTGTATATCATATTTTAAAAGATTATATTATTTTCATGAATTATAATATTTATCTCATCCAATTTATATATATACAGTATAAAAATTGAGTTAAAGGTTTATGCATCGTCGTGAGTTAAAGGTTTCTGGGCATCGCCTAACGACTATGCCTCGCAATTTAAACACAATTAAATTATAAAAATTAACCTAATAACAAATTAAGTACTAAAAACAAAGTTTCAAGTTGAATCATTTGAGACTCCACTTAAAGTAAAATTTGAATAACACTCTATTATAAGAAAATAGAAGGCTACTTTAAAAAACATATTGTAATTTTTACTTGATTGAAATAAACTATAAATTTTAAACTATTCATTGTTAGCTTCTGCTTCATAATATTTGTATTTAAACTTTAAATATTTTGTTACCTTTTTGTAAATTTTATTTTATAATGAAATTTTATTTCATTAACAATAAATTAAGTTATATTATATAAATAATCTTTGCCAATTTGTTTTTGTATTTAAACTTTAAATATTTTGTTAACTTTTTGTAAATTTAATTTATACTCTTCATAAATTAAATTTTATTTTATAATGAAATTTTATTTCATTAACAATAAATTAAGTTATATTATATAAATAATCTTTGCCAATTTGTTTTTATTAAAAGAGATAAGAAATGATGTATAAAATTTTAAATTGTGCAAAAATTTCACATCTTTTTCTTGAAAATCTTCATAAAATCTGTAGAATATAAATATTTGTTTACATCTGGTCATAATTGTTCACAATTATATGTAATTATTTGATAGGATGTACTCCACGTTGCCCCCCTGTCAAATTGTTTTATATTAAAATTTATTATCAATAATATAGAAAAAATTTACTCATGAATAAATTACATTATTGAGAAATAAGTTTTAAAATCATAATTTTATAAAGTTTAAAACACTAAAAAGTGCACAAATCTCTTACCTTTTTATTAATAATTTTAATAAAATATGTTAAATATAAAAGTTTGTGTAGTTGATTTTGTTTTTAAAGTTTTGAATGAAATAAGTAGTAATGATAAAATATGAAATATTAAATTTAAAAAGTTTTATTATATTTAAATATGAAATAAATTAAATTACTTAGTTCAAAAATTTAAAAGGTTTAATTATATTTAACTTTTTAGTTTTTCTAAAAAGATTAAAATGTTTTAAAATTTATAAAGTTTTATCGTATTTAACTTTTTAGTTTTTCTACTAAATTTATGATTAATTAATAAAGTAAATTACTTAGTTTTTTTTGCCACCAGTAAATTACTTAGTTTAATTTGGAACAAAGTGATGTAAAATATATATGTAAGCCAAATTAATCGAGGATGTCATGAAATTACTTTAATCTTTTTTAAGATTACATTTTTGGAGAGATTCTTAAGTATACTTTATTTACTTTAAATTTACTTTTGACTTACATCAAATTCTTTACTTAAAATTAAAGAATTATAAATTTAGTTAAACAAAACATTTTTTTATGATCAACTTATTTAGCATACAATAACAATATAATTACAACTTAATCATGAAATGGAATCTTTGCATTCATAACCGTCAACTTGCAATTTTTATCTATAAATGACAATGTGCACCACAAAATGCTTAAAAAATCATTCATATGTATCACAACCTTTAAAATTATGGAGCTATAAATTTAATAAAATAAATTATCCGATCATATACTTTTATAGACTTAATACTCTAAATGGTGAGTTTTTGATATATATCTTCAATCATCTTCATTAAATTTATTATCAAGCAATAAATTTATGAGTCTTAAAAATTATCCAATAATATTCTTTTATCAACATTAAACTCTAAACAATGAGTATTCACTCAATATAAATATATAGTATAACGTTACTCGACGTCGCCTCACACCGCCTCTCGCTTTCTGTAATATGAAAATTATAATTATAATTGGACTAAAAATAAATTATGAATAATTTTAATTTTTGAGCAATGAATTTATGAAAAAAAAATTATCCGATCATATTCCTTTATTGACATAAAACTCTAATTGATGAATTTTCGACATCTATCTTCAATCATCTTCATTAAATATATTAAATATTAAAATTTGTGGATTTTTTTATTTAATTAATTAGATTTTAAACGAAATGCGATCCAAGAAGGTGTAGTAAAATGTAATTCTTATAATTTGATAATTGCTCAGTCAATATAAGTCAATGTAGTTATTTTTTTAACAAAGTCAATATAGTTATATAGTACAAAGTTTCTAGAGGCTACCTCATGGTATCATCCCACATTTTATAATATTTAAACTAAAACTATAATTGGACTAAAATAAATTATGAAGAATTATAATTATTGAGCAATAAATTTATGAGACTTAAAAATTAATCAATATTATTCGTTTATCAACATTAAACTCTAAACAATGAGTTTTCAACATCTATATTTAATCACATTTATTAAAATTATTAAATGTAAAAATTTGTGTATGTTTGATTTAATTCATTTAGTTTTAAATAAAATAGGATTCAATAAGGTATAGTAAAAATATAATTTTTACAATTTGATAATTTTTCACTCAATATATGTCAATGTAGTTATATAGTATAACGTTTGTGAAACTCACGATCATAACAATTTAAAAGCAAAAGAAGAATATGAAGGTAACACAATCTTGATGGAAAATGATTACCTGATAGAACACCCGATAAAACAAAAAGGTGGTGATCTATAGTAAAATATAATTATTACAATTTGATAATTCTTCACTCAATAAAGTCAATATAGTTATATAGTATAATGTTAATTGACGTCGTCTCATGGCACTGTCTCACTTTTATAATATGAAAATTATAATTATAATTGGACTAAAAATAAATTATGAATAAAATCAGTTATTTATGAATGAATTTGAAAAAAAAATTACCCGATCATATTTTTTTATTGACATAAAACTCTAAACGATGAGTTTTTGATCTTTATCTTCAATCATCTACATTAAATTTTTTAAATATTAAAATGTGTGTATATTTGATTTAATTAAGTTTTAAATGAAATGTGATCCAAGAAGGTATACTAAAATGTAATTCTTACAATTTGATAATTGCTCACTCAATATAAGTCAATTTAATTATATATTATAACGTTGCTCGACATCGCCTCGCGACGCCGTCTCGCATTTTATAATATGAAAAATTAAAACTGTAGTTAGATTAAAAATAAATTATGAATAATTTCAAATATTGAGCTATAATTTTAAGAAATTAATTGTCCGATCATATTCTTTTATCGACATAAGACTCTAAACGATGAGTTTTCGACATCTATCTTCAATCATCTTCATTAAATTTATTAAATATAAAATTTGTGTATTAATGATTTAATTCATTAAGATTTAAGTTAAATATTATCCAATAAGGTGTGGTAAATATAATTCTAAAATCTTTATAATTTTTCGCTCGATATAAGTCAATAAAGTTATTATTTTTAACAAAGTCAATATAGTTACATAGTATAACGTTGATCAAGGTTGACTCACAGTGCCTCACACATTTTATAATATTTAATTTAAAGTTACAATTGGACTAAAAACAAATTATGAAGTGAGGCTTAAAAATTATCCAATAATATTCTTTTAACAACATTAAACTCCAAACAATGTGTTTTCGAAATCTATCTTTAATCATCTTCATTAAATTTTTAAATATTAAAGTTTGTGTATGTATAAAAAATGAATTAATTAGGTTTTAAATGAAATGTGATCCAAGAAGGTGTAATTAAATGTAATTCTTACAATTTTATAATTTCTCACTCAATATAAGTCAATGTATATATATAGTACTCGACGTCGCCTTGTGACAACGTCTCACATTTTGTAATATGTAAATTAAAATTATAGTCAGACTAAAAATGAATTATGAATAAGCTATAAATTTAAGAAAATGAATTCTACGATCGTATTCTTTTATCGAGATAAAACTCTAAATAATGAGTATTCAACATCTATCTTCAATCATCTTTATTAAATGTATTAAATATAAAAGTTTCTGTATATCTGATTTTATTAATTTAATTTTAAATGAAATGTAATCGAATAAGGTGTAGTAAAAATATAATTCTTACAACATGACAATTATTCACTCAATATAAGTCAATGTAGTTAATTAATATAACGTATAATATAACGTCTTTTCTCATAGACACGGGAACTCACAATCTTAAAAATTGAAAAAGGAATCAAATAATATGGAGATAACTACCCCTATGATGAGTTTGCAAACATCTCCTCAACAGTTTGAGTTCTCTCAAATGTTCAATTCATTGCTTTAAAAAGAGAATCTTGATGAGAAATGGTTACATGATAGAGAGGTGGTGATGCGCCATTTAGTAAAATATAATTATTACAATTTAAAAATTATTCACTCAATAAAGTCAAAATAGTTATATAATAGAACGTTACTCGACGTCGCCTCACACTGCCGTCTCGATTTTTATAATATGAAAATTATAATTATAATTAAAATTAAAATAATTTATAGAACTATACTTGAACCTTAAAATGCATGCCGATACATCTATCCCAAACGTAAACAACTGGTACTCTGGTAGGGACGAAGGGAGTATAATTTGTCCATCTTAAACATATAAATCAATACAAACAAAAATTCTCAATTAAGACATATCACAAATGGACATATACATTATACATTTTATCAAGGTAAAATTTTAATAACTCCAATTCTTCAATAAGAGTGTAAAGAAAAAAATTCAAAAAAAAATCAGACAAAAAATAAAGGAAGTTATTTCTAAAAACGTGAATATTACAGATCAATATAATGAAAAAAAGGGATAAATTCATGCACTAAGGGGTCATTTGTTAAATCTGAACAGTTATTTCTGGATGATTGGAATTTCTGAATGATCTGGACTGTAATCTGGAAATCTGAATGAGTAATGTTGTTTGTTAGTAATTTTTGTAAATTATCTGGATGATGTTAATTTCCTATAATACCCTGATGTAACATTATTTTTTCTAGATTATCTATTTTTTATAATCATATATAATAATGAGACGATAAAAAATTCTATTTCTTATGAAATTTTGAAACTTTTTACACGAAAATTCTTATGAATTTTTTTTCTAGATTATATATTTCTTATAATCATATATAATAATGAGATTATCTATTTCTTATGAAAATTTGAAACTTTTTGTTCAAGGGTTCATCTATGCAACATTTTATATTTTAGGGATCAAAATGTAATTAAGTATTCTGAATTTACCAAATTAACCCTGGGTTTTTGGTAAAAATACACGAAAGGGTTACAATTTACAGCGCCCAAACATTCTTAGGGATGCAAACTGCAATTATGCAAACTATGAGTACCAAACTGACTTTGGTCCGAACCAAAGGGTTACAAATTGCAATTTAGTCATATTTAAGCAAATTAAAGAGATGCCTTATATGTCCAAAAGCTAATGGATATAACACATCTACTTCACTACAGTTTGAATCTTATGCAAATGAAATAACATATGAGTGGTGCATGAAAGACAAACATATATATTTTAGAATGATGGATGCCAATTCAAGTCCCAAGTTGAGAATACAAAGAAAAATAATATGTAACCACTGTCCTAGTGCCCTGCAATTGCTAATCCCCTTTGAGAAAATATAACAGACTATCAAACCAAATAATAATATCAAATGATATGATCCTAATTAACATATCAGAAGCTCAGCTACCCATATCCACTGGGATAGTATCAATGATACTAGCAAATTCCCTCACCCTGCACTCTGTTTGCATCAGAATGATCTCGTATTTATCGGTATAATCATTTCCGAAAAAAATCTAGTCTCTGAACATACACACAAGTTTTCAAGGCGATCCAAACCTCTAAACTTTTAGATTTCCACATTATCAAATATATGTAATAGGTATCAATAATATTTCGGAATGATAATGTTAAAAGAGCTATAAGTAGTTGTAATAATGATATTACTCACAAGCTGAGCCATGGACAATGTGACGCCTAACCTTTTCGACAATTCTTTCTACCATTTACTATTAAAAGGAGAGGGACTACTACTCAACACGGATCAAGAACTTTATTCTAGCATCTGGGGGATCGAAACAAAGAAGCTAGTAGAGAAATATTGCACTAAAATATTTGTTTGCCAAGTAAAGAAGTGAGGTCACAGGATTTGTGTAACCAATATAATATACTACATTTTATCTCCCGTTTAGAAAATTAAGGGTTTTATAAAAGTTTATCTCTACAAAGACTTTTGTGAAAATAAATCAATAGCTACAGGCCAAAAGCAGTGCTGCTAGCCTCAATCAACAAAACTACACATACAAAAAATGCAAATTTAAGGATAAAATCAATCAAAACAAGAACAAATATAAAAGCAATACACATTCAAAACAAGAACATTCTAATTATTAACAATTCAGGTAGAGAAAGAAATAATTTTGTACCTAATATAGCAGTGATGAGAAGTGATGAGAAAAGAGGCTAAAAAACTTATATAAGAACCACTGAAGAGAAGAACAACCAAAAAAACCTAAGAAGACCCGCCAAAACCTAAAAATCCCGCGAACTGATGTATTAGATAATAGCGGGTTTTTTAGGAATAGATGAGATGGAGAGAAATCTGAATGACAGAGAGATAAATATGAGGATCTCTCGTCCAGCAATTTTTTTATCTCGTCCAGGAGTTTTTTTTGCATCCAGAGAAGTAAAATTTTTATCAAACAATCCGGACAAGCCCATAAAGTGTTTCATTTGATTGTTATCAAACGGGCCCTAACACTCTATTAACACTGTATTAAGTTGTTTGAGCTGATTATGATTCTTTGGTTCATGTTATAGGGAGAATATTGTATAACAATATTTTGGAGGTTGCTGGATTTATGGAGCAAAATACGGATATTTTGCTATAAGAAGAATTGGGATTAGGGTTTGTGTGTTTAGATGTGGCTGATCTTGTCTATTGATATTCAGTGGTGAACTGTTTCTCATCCTTTACAAGATGCCTACGTACCCTATTTATAGGGATCAAGCCATACGTAGTTCTCTTGGAGAAGAAGTTATCTAGATGGGCTAGGGTTTCTATGGGCTCGACTTGGCCCAAATCCACTAGACCTCTTCTTGGGCTAATATTCTTTACCCACTTATACCTGATTCTGATCATTTAAAGGAGACTGCATGGCCTCGCATGCGAACCCACTGGCCAGGCATGCGAGGTGGTCCACGCTGAATGGAGACAAATACACTTACGCGACCTCGCTGGGCCTGATCGTAAGCCTTCATAACACTAGGCCACGCTGGACCTCTAGGCCTCGTCGGGCCTTGCAGACAACAATCTAGGCCTCGCCAAGAGACCTCGTGAATTGCGACCCCCTCCTAGGGCTCGCTGGCGACCTTGATATGCATTTCAGCCCTATTCTGAATCCACTTCTGATGATGGACTTTAATGATCCATTCCTCATCTCTAGGCCCATTTCATGCGGTGTACCATTATTCTAGCCCATTAGGCCTGTTTAGGACTTATGCCAAATTCAGGCATAACAACTACCCCCCGAGTTCGCATTGCCATCAGAGATGCGATGTGAACTCAAAAGAATTCTGCTTTAGAAACTCTGATGCGAGGTGATGTGTCAAATTATACCTAACCGCAAGCGCACGGTGTCTATTGCTAGTACAGAATGGCAAGCGGGTCGAATCCACAAGGAGACAGGTTCTACTAATTCCTTTTCAGTTATCGTTAATTGTTTCAAGGGTCAGACGAATATTGGAGGATATTAATTAACTAATTAAACAAGATTAACACTAATTAAACAGATGATAAACAAATTATTTAAAACCTAGGGCAATCAGGTCCACCATGCTTACACAATTGGCTCTTAAGCTAAAACAATCAATGTGATCCTATAACTAGAGTATGTTAATCTCTTTCAAGCATTAACACTCTCGAAACATTCAACACAATTAACCACTTTTAGTAATTCAATCAATCAGGTAATTAGAGTTAAGTTAATCTCTTCCAAGTATTAACGCTCTCAGAAATCCAATGATGCTTCCACACTCAAATTCAATTCTGATAATCGTATGTGTGCCTCTAGTAAGTAAATCTCTCGATTCATACCCCTATTTGCATATAATTAATCCATGATATCGGCCGATTACACAAATTAATGATTAAAACATATCAATCAGAATTAACCATAACCAATCAAACCACTATGAAAATCATGCCAATATTAGTGCAAACATGGCTTCCCTTTAAGCCCTAGAAATAACTACTCACTAATAATTAAACAAGTAAAACAACTAGTAAAATAAGAAAACATAATTAAACTAATAAGAACAAAGAAAAGATTAAGAGAACAAAACCTTCAAACTTCAATGTTGTCACCCAAAAGAAGAGTCATGGTGTTTCTCTACATCTCCAACTAATAATAATAATAATCTACTCTAAACTATATTATCTGATCTAATATTACATCCTTAATAATGTGTCCCCAAGATGTGTTTATATAGCCTCTTGATTTAGCCTCCAAGCAATTGCCTTCTTAGAGTTGGAATAGAAGATGGCAAGTTTCCCACTTCAAATTGAATTTCTGGAAGCTGCTGGATTTTCTTGTAAAATTCGTAACTGATTTTTCTCCTCTGTTTCTGGGCTCTTCCAACTGGATTTTGCTTACTGGACCACTTCTTAATTAAAGATAATTCTACAAGCTTCGCGTGGACAGTAAGATCGTCAAATTCTGACTTCTGGAACTCAAGATATGGCCCAAACAGTGCAGGCAACCCGTGTAGCCCAATACTACGAATTTTCTCCTATTTTATCTCCAAAATAGCTCTTTTTGCTCCAAATCCTTCCAAGTCATGAATTCTTTATTTCCTACAATAAAACAATCAAATCTGTTAAATAAAAATCCAAATCAATGCAAAACACAATAAATATGAGAATAAAATCATCTAGAATATATATAAAAATATACTCTATCAAACATCCCCACACTAAGCATTTGCACGTCCTCGGGCAAATAAGTGAAATAAAAACTAAGTCCTAACAAACATCACTTTCGTAGATGACACAATTGCATTGAGCATATGCAACAAGCCGTTAAACCCCTAGGCAGCCCTAGTAGGACGAGTGTTGTCTCGTGAGGGTTTATAGTGAATGTACCCACAAAATTCATCTAACCATGCAAAAGATCAATGCTAACACAACACCACACACACAAGTCCTCTCATGCCACATCAACTTAAGAATCAAAGCAAACATACGATGTCTTGGTGTCGAAAGTGCAAGTATTCACGTAGTCTACTCAACCAACATGTAGAAGGTCATAAAAATTCATGTCAAGTGTAAAAATCGTTGGTAAGCATGCTAAGCCCACAAGAAATACATCTTTAAGTCTAAAACTGGGATCTCCTATGCCAAAACAAGTAATAACTCACCTTTCACTCGCAAACGAATATTCACTCAAGAACAAGGTTAAGTGTATCACTCAATTCCAACAAAATCATAAACAAAACTTGACACTCGCAATCAATCTCACTCTCAACACAACATACATCACTGATGACAATCAAAAGGTCTTTGATCGGGTTGTAATGGGGCTAGGGACCAGGTATGTCAAGTAAAGCTAAAACAGGTTAAATGTCAAAAGCTAGTACCCAACAATATAATTCATTCCATTCTCTTTCTATTAAAACCACAAATACTTCCCCACACTTGGATTTTTCAATAACCCTTACATAATAACTTGACTAGTCGAATGAAGAAAGATCATACAAACATAAGAATGCTCTCAAATTTATTCATTTTTTTCTTTTTTTTTCTTTCTTTTTTTTCTATTTTTTTTTCTGTGAGAGCTAAGGAATAAGCACAATGATCCATAAATATTATTATGAATTTCAACTAACAAGCATCAACCAAAATCAATATTCCCCAATGGTATGATCATCAATAACCCCCCTTTTATGAACACCTTATTACTCCCTTAAGCACAATACTAGCCTTTGACAATTTAGGTTCAAATTCAATGTAAGGCCAATAGAATAAAAAGGATAATGGCAAGTAATGTGGTGTGTCACCAAAAAAATAGGATTAAGCTCAACGGGTTAACTAATTGATCATGTTTAAAAGGTGTGGAAATATGAGAAATACGAGGTTAAACTTAAGTGCCTTTATCATCTCATCATCAAGTAATGTCATGCATTTCAAGAAAGATCTCAAGTAAGTGCTAGCAATGTAAACAACATGTGGACACTCAAGCAAACGAATAATCATGCAAAAGATATGCATATAGGCTCAAAACTCACTTGGTGTGACAAAACATAATCAATCCCAAGTAACAAGACTCTCTAACACACCTACTTGTATTCAAAGCATGTAAACCAAGTCATCTTGCACATATTCATATCATTCTAATCACTTACAACATCCAATTAAGTCTACCAGCTTCAACTTACTAGTGTAAGTGTGTGCACAAGAACAAAGCACGTCACTTCTCATACAAAAGCGTTAAGAACACAAGAATTCTACGCATGCATGGGTGTATCAAGCAAAATACAACAACTAATCAAATTGCATGGCTAGAATTATTTTTGGTTTTTTTTAATTTTTAATTTTTTTTGAATTTTATAATATATAATAATTTTTTTTGATTTTCATCATTGAGAACTCATCCCCACACTTAAGTGGTTCATTGTCCTCAACGAACAAATATAGAAAAGAAAAGAAAGAAAATAAAGAAAAGGAAAAAAATAAAAATAAAATATATATATACAAAAAGATTCCTAAATAAAATACAAAAATAATAAAGAAAATAATAATAATAATAATAATAATAATAATAATAATAATAATAATAATAATATGAATTAGAATAGATATAGGTTTAGAATTTTGAAGAAAAGATGGGACGTTTTGGAATTGAAATAGGAAAAGAATTAGGTGGAGAGATGATTAAATAGGAGTATAAATAGAATGGTGGATAATTTTTTTTTATATATGCATAGTACAACACAGCGCACAACAGGAAACCAGCGCTGAAATTTCTGATAACACCTGTACCACGCGCAGCCGACGCGCATGTAAATCAACCTCCTGAAGTCTGATGCGCCGGCGCAACTTGCGCGTTAGAGCCGCAAACTGCCTCGAGGTCAGTAACGCAAGCGCAAGTTGCGCGACAGGGGGGCAAACTGCGCTCATAACAGTAACGCAGGAGCAACCTGCGTTACTCACTCAAAAGTTCTTTTTTTTTTTAGAACAACACTCAATTTTTTTTTTAGAACAACACTCAATTTTTTTTTTCAACAAGGCTTGGAATGAACAAATAACTAAGCAATTTTACTATATATGAAAGAGAAGGAAAGAAGTACTCCCCTATGCAAAGCATGAAGTGCACCGATCCTCCAATGAAATCTTGGGTTGCCTCCCAAGCAGCGCTTATTTAGAGTCATTAGCTTGACCTCCTCAAAAATACTCCGGTAAAGGCGTAATATCCACTTTCTCGATTATAAACTCGCCACCACAAAAAGTATCAAGAGTGTTAGTGGTTGTCTTTATCCTGCAGAAAGTCTCCAAACAAGCATCAGTAAAATAAAATATGTCATTAATAAGAAATAGAGAGAGTGCTTGTGCAATTTTGGAAAACTTTGTGATAAAACAGCGATAAAATTCGACACCACGAAAATATTGAACTCCCTTGACATAAGGTGGAGGTTCTGGTGGTGGCTTTTCTTCACTCCTCACTTTCACTGGAGCCATTCGGACATCTTGGCTTATCACATCATTGGCTAATAAGACACTTCCATCTTCTCCCTCTTCTCGAGCTTGAAACGTAAGAGCCACTTTGTATGGATCCTCAACCAGAATTTGAGAAATATCATCTTGGACAATATTTGTTATCACATCAACCTTGAAATAAGTGTTCTTGAGCAAAGAAGCCTTGTAAGTAGAGGCTAGATCGAGAGCAAATTTATCAATACATGGTAGCTGAGGCACAGGTTGTGGAAGAGAAACAACAACCATCTCTGTATTGCTTTCCTTTGTAGCCTTATCATCAGTCACATTGTTCTCGGTAGCAGCAACATCATTGATCTCGTCATCGGTGGCATGCTCCTTCTCTTTATCAATGGCCTCATCATCAACGTACATGGAGAAACTATCATATTCCTGATCGCTTGTGAGATTGATAGCAATCAGGTCCTCTTCGGATCGGATAGATGATGATGGTAAATAGTCGAGCTGCCCTGTAATAGAAGAGTTAGCCAATTGTGCAATTTGAGATTCAATCGCCAAACTTTGAGTTTCTAATTCTTCAAAACTCTTTAGCAGTTTATTCAGGATATCCCACATCTCATTTGTTTGATCAGCTTGCACATCTACGCTGGATTGAGAAACATGTAGATCTTCTTGTAGAGGAGGATATTGATATTCTTGCTGTGGCGGCTGCTCATAAGACTGATAATATTGTTGCTCAAACTGTTGCTGATTATGATATGAAAAATTTTGAGCACCATTGTCCTGGTAGTAGAAATCTGGTTGATTCACGCATTCTTGATCAAAAGTGTTTGAATACTGATTGTACCCATATCCTTCTTCAAAAGAATTCATTTGTCCCAACTGAGCACTCTGAGAATTATAGACATTGTAAGAGCATTCCAAACCATAGTGACCCTGGACACCACAAATTGGACAGAAGTTGTAAGTTTTAGGGGCCACTTGTGACATCTCATTGATACTCATTGGACGCATAGTGGGCTCTGTAGTCTTTGACATGGCAATCTCTCGATTATGTGCCTCTACTAGGGAAGATAAGAGTGCAAAAGTATCAACTTCACCCATTGCAAACCTGTATACACTCAACAAAGCCAAGAAAACGCAGTAAAATCTGCCTCAATTGGAACAAAGGTTCCAATGAGACAATGGAAACAATCTAAACAACTAAATTAAAATCAACAGAAACTCGCTGTCTCCCCGGCAGCGGCGCCAAAAACTTGATGTGTCAAATTATACCTAACCGCAAGCGCACGGTGTCTATTGCTAGTACAGAATGGCAAGCGGGTCGAATCCACAAGGAGACAGGTTCTACTAATTCCTTTTCAGTTATCGTTAATTGTTTCAAGGGTCAGACGAATATTGGAGGATATTAATTAACTAATTAAACAAGATTAACACTAATTAAACAGATGATAAACAAATTATTTAAAACCTAGGGCAATCAGGTCCACCATGCTTACACAATTGGCTCTTAAGCTAAAGCAATCAATGTGATCCTATAACTAGAGTATGTTAATCTCTTTCAAGCATTAACACTCTCGAAACATTCAACACAATTAACCACTTTTAGTAATTCAATCAATCAGGTAATTAGAGTTAAGTTAATCTCTTCCAAGTATTAACGCTCTCAGAAATCCAATGATGCTTCCACACTCAAATTCAATTCTGATAATCGTATGTGTGCCTCTAGTAAGTAAATCTCTCGATTCATACCCCTATTTGCATATAATTAATCCATGATATCGGCCGATTACACAAATTAATGATTAAAACATATCAATTAGAATTAACCATAACCAATCAAACCACTATGAAAATCATGCCAATATTAGTGCAAACATGGCTTCCCTTTAAGCCCTAGAAATAACTACTCACTAATAATTAAACAAGTAAAACAACTAGTAAAATAAGAAAACATAATTAAACTAATAAGAACAAAGAAAAGATTAAGAGAACAAAACCTTCAAACTTCAATGTTGTCACCCAAAAGAAGAGTCATGGTGTTTCTCTACATCTCCAACTAATAATAATAATAATCTACTCTAAACTATATTATCTGATCTAATATTACATCCTTAATAATGTGTCCCCAAGATGTGTTTATATAGCCTCTTGATTTAGCCTCCAAGCAATTGCCTTCTTAGAGTTGGAATAGAAGATGGCAAGTTTCCCACTTCAAATTGAATTTCTGGAAGCTGCTGGATTTTCTTGTAAAATTCGTAACTGATTTTTCTCCTCTGTTTCTGGGCTCTTCCAACTGTATTTTGCTTACTGGACCACTTCTGAATTAAAGATAATTCCACAAGCTTCGCGTGGACAGTAAGATCGTCAAATTCTGACTTCTGGAACTCAAGATATGGCCCAAACAGTGCAGGCAACCCGTGTAGCCCAATACTACGAATTTTCTCCTATTTTATCTCCAAAATAGCTCTTTTTGCTCCAAATCCTTCCAAGTCATGAATTCTTTATTTCCTACAATAAAACAATCAAATCTATTAAATAAAAATCCAAATCAATGCAAAACACAATAAATATGAGAATAAAATCATCTAGAATATATATAAAAATATACTCTATCACGAGGCCAAAACCCATTTCCAAATACTTCTGGGCCCTCCTCGCAGGCCCATTGGATTCAAACGGTTGCCAACAGCTGGCACTTCGAGATCTGCTCCAGGCTATTGAGATGATGACACGTATGGCACATCTTTCTCTCTCCTTACTACTATATAAACTCAGATTTTCAAATCATTTGTCACTTTCCTTATTAACATCACAACGAATTGCTGCCAATTTGCTCCCGGATCAAACAAAGAACCAGTTCGCTTTCAAGTAGAGACGACCTCAAGTTTTTTCAAGATCTTCACATTTTCTTCATCAAAAAGTAAGTTTCTCTCTCTTGTTCTTCATTTCAATTCATGCATAGCTTGTATTTTCATAAATTTTGACTTATAATTTCATGCGATGCGAGCCCGATTAACCGCGACCCCTCACACTTAATTTCACACTGCGAGCCACCCCTCGCTATACACAATTACGATTCCCGTCTAGCGATTAGGTGATGAATTTCCAATTTAGAATAGGAATACGACCCCCCAATACCTCGTGTGTGATGGGAGGACACTTAGAGCCTTCTGTGCATTCTTTCCTTTCTCTCTATATTCACTTGATATTCTGTAAGTGCACACACTAATGACTTCACACTTTTTCAGATGGCTAACAGCGATAGTTCGAGGACTCCTTCTCCCCTTCCACACGTATCTATTAGCGAGCAGGCGGCCGCTAATATTGCTAAAGCTGCAAGTGCGAGCGACAGCTCGTTCAAGTTGTATATGGACCCCCTATGGTCACAGGAAGAGTTCACCAGGGAGACCTCGTTAAGTTCTTGGAGAGCGAAGCGTCCCTCCAGCTCGCAAAGTCAATCTATCAACGCTCCTACAATCCCACAAAGCCAGCCAATTTCAAATGCTCTCTCCTCTTCTGTTCAAGACGAAGTAGAGAGACTGTTGAAGAGAGGACAAGAATTCTTTGCCAACGTCCCCAAACTCTTGTCTCCCCTTGATAAGAACCTTCTCCAACTGAGCCCTATAGATATTACCAACAGTTCTACTAACTCGCTTGGTGGGGCATACTACAACCTTGAAGGCGGGGATGACAACGAGGCCAACTCAGACGATTCCGATTATGAAGAGCCTTCTTCTGACGATGGCGGCCTCGAAGAGGTATCCAGGGTCGTCAACTTCGAAGATTATGATTATATTCCTGAGGCCTCGCCTCAACCTTATGAACCGACCCCTCAGCCTGAATTGGAGGGTATTATTTATGTTGGTGGACCTAACCCTGCAGATATTGAGCAGGGTTCAAAGATAAAACCAGGCCAACCTCGCATCCTGGCATGCAGAGATTTATCTACCACCCTTGATACCGAGTCCTTGAAAAAGGCTGTGGACACATACAGGCAGGAGGGCAAAATCATCCTCCCAAAGGCAGCGATGCGTTGCTATCGCTTTAATCACAAAGAGAATGGTGGCAGGGTGCCCAGAATGGTTCTGACCTCGACCATGATGAAAGTCGGCGTCTCCTCGCCCTTACATCCCTTTATCAGAGATGTATGTGAAACCTATCACTTAGCCCCCATTCAAATCAATCCAAACGGCTATAGGGCCATGATTGGCCTATACATTCTCTATCACAAGCTCGAATATCCTAAGCTTGATGCAAGGACCATGGGTTACTTCCTGCAGCTGAAACGATGCGGACCCTCCGACTTTGGCTACGTCTATTTTTCGATGTGGCCAGAATTCAATAAGAAAGAACTTTATTATGGCAGCCCAAGCAACGCGGGCTCGTGGAAGGGACCATACCTCTATATCCACGAGGTGCCTAGAGTAAAGACCTCCTTTAATTATCTTCCTGGTATGAAACTATTCCTTTTTAACTCACTTCCTTTCATATTATTCCACCATATTCTAACCCATCTCTCATGAGATCGCAGTTGGCCAAGTGCGAACCGTCCTGAAGGGTGAGGAGAAAAAATGCGCTGACGACGTGTTGAAGTGTCCTCGTGAGGACAGGAACATTCGAACCCTCCTCACTCTAGAAAACTTGATAGAGTGTGAATTCTTGAAAGAGGGAATAAAGTTTCCTTCTGAAGCGGGACCTTCACATGCAAAGAAGGCTTCGCGAAAAAAGAAAACTAGAGAAGAGGCTTCGTCCTCCCGAATATTAACTAGTGTAAACGAGGGTACTTTCCTTGTGACAGAACGACCCCATTTTTTGCTATTTTCCATCTTTTATCTGTCTTCGCATTTTGCATTCGATTATCTATCCAATTTACATAACTGTGTTTCATTGTTGTTTTGTAGATATGTCAAGCAAAGGCCGCAAAATTCCCTTCATCACCAAGAGCGGAGCTGTCCCCACTGCGAAGCCGGCTGTTGCCTCTCATCAGCCAAAGAGCACTGAATTACTGCCCCCTCCTCCGCCATCAACACAAACAGAGATTTCCCAGCAACTAGCTCATGAGAATCCAGAAGAGCATCCCTCCAAAAAACCTAAGAAAGACGGGCCCTTGCCCCCAGTTTCCAAGCCTCCAATGGCCACCCCTGTTCATCACCTCTATGCGAAGCATGGGTACACTCATGCAAGCGAGGAGGAATGTACGAACTGGGTTGGTGCTGACCTGGTAGAGAATTCTGAGGCTGTCTCCAAGTGCCTAGCTGAGGGGTTCATTCGGCAAGCTTCACATCTTCGCGAGCTTAAAAGCGTTGTATCTGCGAACTCCAAGCTGGAGAAGGACATGAAGTCTCTTAAATCCAAGTTCGAAGAGGACAAGAGATTGCTCAAGGAAACCTACAAGCAATCCTTGGACACTGAGACCTTCAGTCTTCGCTCCGAGCTTAAGAAAGTCACTGGGGAGAGGGATGCATCCAACAAGTCCTTGAAGATCGCTGAAGAGCAGGAGGGGGTGCTCAAGAAGAAACATCAGGAGGAGCTGGAGAAACTTGAGGAGAAGCTCGCTGCGGCCACCACCAGTCACGAGTCCATAGTTGAGGCCGCTCAAACCGAATTCATGAAGGAATTCATGAAGAAGGTTCCTGACTTTGACTGGTCGCAACTTGGTCCTGAGACTGCTGACTTCGCAGCTGATCTACGCAAAGAGATTGATGACGAAGCTGCCGAAGCAGCCAGGCTCGCAGGCGAAGCTGCCCAGGAAAACAAGGTGAACGAGGCCAATCCCAACGAGGCTAATGCTTAACTTCTTTGATTTTGATCATTGAACTGGGGATGCGGACACCCCTAGATGTCTCGCACACTGTAATATTATTTTGTTTAACTTTTGATAACTTTGCCGGGCTCGCTTGGCGACCCGTAATTCCATGAATTCTATAACTGCTGTCTTGATTATCCACAAGGTCTTTATTTCTTCATATAATTTCTGGTGCTTGCCTTTAACTTTGTAGATTTACTGCTTTAATTCCTCATCTGTTTAGGTACTGTTAAGTAGATTAGCCTCGCATCTGCGAAGCTCCCCTTGTTATACTTGTAGCTTTTTCTTTTCCCTTGTAATTGTTTACATTTGCTTTGCTTCAAGGCGTGCCTCATCTGATTAGAGTCATGTCATGCGATGCCTTCCTTGCGAGATCGCTGACACGACCTTGAGAATGAGGTCGCACCTCGATTTTATTCTTGATCTTTGGGGACAACCCTTCAGGCCGCAATAAGTGCACGCTCGCTACTTCATTGTCCTGAAGGAGTTTCGGCCTCGCATTCACTGTGCTGGCCTAGTCCTGGAGATTTTACAATGCTAACAAAAAACATAGTAAAATTGCACAACTGTTTTGGAGAACAACTTCAATATATAAATACTAGGCACGAGGCCCAACTTTCATTACATCATAAAGAGGAGGTGTCTATATGATCACTACCCCCCAGTACTTTGTATGAATTTATTCATGCTAAGTAGTAATAGATGAAGACTACCCATGACGAAGCTTCTACTGATAATATCTTCTCAGGTGCTCGGCATTCCAGGCTCGCGGTATGACCTTATCATCCATATCTTTCAGATAATAGGTCCCTTCCATGATAGCAGCTGCAATTTTATAGGGCCCTTCCCAATTGGCTCCAAAGACCCCATGTGCCGGGACCTTATTGTTAGGCATCATTCTCCTAAGCACCAAGTCCCCCACTCGAAGATGTGGAACGCGAACCTTCCCATTATAGTACCTCGCAGTCCTCCTTTGGTAGGTTGCGAGCCTCAACTGAGCCTCGTCCCGAGACTCCTGAATCATATCCAAATACAACCTGTGATTGACTTCGTTTGCTTCGGGGTCGTAATGTTCTCTCCTGAACGAACCCGAACCCACTTCGACATGTACCATAGCCTCGCACCCATAAGTTAGAGAGAATGGGGTCTCGCCTGTTGTGGACCTTGGGGTTGTGTTGTACGACCACAAGACCTTTGGTAATTCCTCGGGCCAATTACCCTTGCTCTCCTCCAACTTAGCTTTCAAGGTGTGTTTGATTATCTTATTAATGGCCTCGGTTTGGCCATTTGTCTGAGGATGGCTCACAGCAGAGAAGCTTTTTCTAATCCCCAAATTTTCACAGAACTCTTTCATCTCTTTGCTGTCAAATTGCTTCCCATTATCTGATATGAGCTGATATGGGATTCCATAGCGGCAGACAATAGCACTGTACACAAAGTCCTTCAATTTTTTAGCTGTGATAGTAGCGAGGGGCTCGGCCTCGGCCCACTTAGTGAAGTAATCTACAGCCACAACAGCATATTTAACTCCTCCCTTGGCTTTGGGGAGCTCGCCAATCAAATCTATCCCCCACATGGCAACAGGCCATGGGCTCGTCAGCGAAGTGAGGTGTGCAACTGGTGCATTACTGAAATTGGCTATCCTCTGGCATTTGTCACATCTCCTAGCGAACTCAAAGGCATCTCTTTTCAATGTAGGCCAAAAGTACCCCTGTCGCAGTATCTTTTGAGCTAGGGAGCTACCCCCCGAGTGATTGCCACATATTCCTTCGTGAACCTCCCTTAAGATGTAGTTACACTCTTCGCCATCTACACACCTCAAAAGCGGGGTGTTAAACCCTCTTCGGTATAGCACTTCGTCATAAATTACATAGCGAGCCGCCTGATATTTGACCTTCCTCGCTTCTTTCTTGTCTTGGGGGAGAACCCCATTATTGACATACTCCCATATAGGGGTCATCCATGTCGGCCCCTGGCTCGCTATTTCCATAACAAATTCTTCTGGTACGCTGGGCTTACTTTGAATTTCCATTGGGATAATTCCAAGTAGGGTAGCCTCGCGGCGTGAGCCCAACTTGGCAAGGGCATCTGCTCCTTGATTCTTTTCTCTTCTTATGTGAACCACTTTGACCTCATTGAACTTCTTAATCAACCTCTGGGCACATTGCAGATACAATTCAATCTGTTCACCTCTAGCCTGCCACCCACTCCAAATCTGATATGTCACTAACATAGAATCGCTATAGGCCGTGAGGTTTTCCACCTTCATTTCTAAAGCGAGCTTGAGGCCAATAATGAGGGCTTCGTACTCTGCAGCATTATTGGTGGCCTCGAAATCGAAGTGTACTGCACTTTGTATCTTGTGACCCTCTGGGGTTACCAGCTCGATTCCAGCCCCAGCTCCTTCCTTGTTTGATGCCCCATCTACATATAACTCCCACCACGAGGCCGAATTTTTTTTCTTGACTTTGGGACTTGTGACCTCTGGGATCGCTACCAATGCCCAGGCATCTTCCTCAGCTTGGGAAGGAAATTCCAATAGAAAATCTGCTAAAGCTTGTCCCTTTATGGCGCCTCATGGCTTGTATTCAATATCAAACTGGCTCAGCTCAATGGCCCATTTTAAAAGTCTTCCTGAGGCTTCTGGTTTGTGCATTACTTGCCTCAAAGGATAGGCAGTGCGAACTTGAATGCTATGAGCTTGAAAGTAGGGCCTCGGCTTTCGCGAGGCTTAGATCAAAGCACAGGCGAGCTTCTCCATGTTAGCGTAGCGAGTCTCAGTATCTAAAAGCCTTTTACTAACATAGTAAACGGGGTATTGAGATTTCCCCTCCTCGCGAACGAGGACGGCACTGACAGCATATTCTGAAACTGCTAGATAGACAACGAGGACCTCCCCTTCCTTAGGCTTAGAGAGCAATGGGGGCGAACCCAAGTGTTCTTTTATTCTTTGAAAAGCCTCCTCGCACTCTGGGGTCCATTCAAAACCTTTGCCCACCTTCTTAATTACTTTGAAGAATTCATGGCACTTGTCTGATGATTTGGAGACAAACCGATTGAGTGCTGCGATCCTTCCAGTTAAACTCTGGACCTCCTTCACACTTCTTGGCGACCTCATCTCCATTAAGGCTTTTATCTTGGCTGGATTAGCCTCAATTCCTCTATGATTCACAATGAACCCCAAGAATTTCCCAGACTCGACCCCAAAGACACATTTCTGGGGGTTGAGTTTCATTCGGTACTTTCTCAATATGCCAAACATCTCTACGAGGTGGGTTATATGGTCCCCAGCTTCCTTGGATTTTACCATCATATCATCAACGTAGACCTCCATTGTTTTCCCAATCTGCTTCTCAAACATCATATTGACGAGCCGTTGATAAGTGGCCCCTGCATTAAGTAGACCAAAAGGCATTCCAATGTAGCAGTAGAGTCCTCTGTCCGTGATAAACGAGGTATGTTCTTGGTCGGGGCCAAACATGGGTATCTGATTGTACCCAGAATAGGCATCCATAAAACTGAGGAGAGCATGCCCCGCTGTTGCATCTACCAACTGATCAATTCTTGGGAGCGGGAAGCTATCCTTGGGGCAATGCTTGTTAAGATCAGTGAAGTCTATACATGTCCTCCACTTGCCATTTGGTTTCTTCACGAGGACAGGGTTCGCGAGCCAATTAGGGTAAAATGATTCCCTAACGAGCCCGACCTCGAGAAGCCTATCCACTTCTTCTTTGAGAGCCTTAGCCCGCTCTCCACTTATCGGCCTTCTTTTCTGCCTCACTCCCTTTTTGCTGGGATCAAGATTAAGCCTGTGACACATCACATCTGGATCTATCCCAATCATGTCTTCATGAGACCATGCAAAAACATCCAAATTATCCTTAAGAAACTCCACGAGCCTCCCCCTTAAATCAGGGCTCAGCTGCGACCCAACCTTTAAAACTTTAGTTGGATCCTTAGCATCGACAAGAATAGGGATCGTATCTTCTGCAGCTCCGGCTCGCTCCACGTGCTCTGGAATGCGAGGATCTAAATCAATCTCAACATCGCAGACCTTGCTGGATTCCGCTTCTTCCCTCCTCGCACTTTCCGCCACAGGGGTTGCCTCTACGTGGCCATACTCAGTTACAACTGTTGTTTCTTGAGTAATCCCATTGGGTAAATCTACCAATGTTGATGTCTCCTTGCGAACCCATTTTCCCTTACGGGCTCGCACAGCAGCCTGTTCTGGGCTCTCTTCTTCATCGCTAGCTTCTTCTACAATTCCTTCTTGGAGGACCATCACTGGTTGCGAGGCCTCCATCATAATAACTCCTGGCACTGGCTCTACTTGTATGCCCAAGTTGTCAAAATAATTGCCGGGCAACTCTTCAATAGATATTATATTGCAACCAGATGAAGGCTGCGAGGCTACTTTGCGAACCCTTTCTTCTTCCTCGTATTCCATCTTATCTGGCACAGAGACACTTCCCTTTTCAGCCGACTTCAGGGCCTTGTTGTAGCATTCTCTAGATTCATGTTGAATTCCTCTAACACAACCCACACCTTGGGGGTAGGAAACTTCATTGAGAGGTGGTAGATGGAGGTTACCACCCTCATTTCTTTCAAGATTGGCCTTCCTACGATGGCATTGTAAGCGGATGACAGATCAACAACCACGAAATCAGCGACCTGAGTGGTGATGCAGGGATCGTCCCCTAATGTGATGGGGAGTCTGATGAGGCCTTTCACACTTACTGATGCCCCGGTGAATCCATAGAGATGCCCCACTGTTGGAATGAGATCCTTATCCACATATCCCATCTTCTTATAAACATCATACATTAACACATTCACAGCACTTCCATTGTCCACGAGGACCCTATAGATGTTCTGAGACCCAATGCGAACTCGAACAACTAGAGCATCTGAGTGGGGGTGGTGTACCCACTTCGCATCCTCCTCAGTGAACATGATATTTGTATCTTCCCCCTTAAAAAGCTTTGGGGGTCGCTCTTGCAGATGATGCACATTGGTTAGAGGTCGCTCTCTGGCCTCGCGTGCATACCTTTCTCTTGCCTTGTTGCTATCTCCTCCAATATGCGGCCCTCCAATGATCACATGAATGCTATTACCTCGCTCTTCTCTCTCCTTGCGAGGCTCTGTATTTTGGCCTGAGTGGGGTACAGCATGATATCCTACTCCTGATTTTCCTAAGGTCCCTTGATGTTTTTTTGCTTCGCGAACCGCCCACTCAGTCAACTTCCCTTCTCGAATTAACTGATCAATTTGTTCCTTCAATTGCCAACAGTCCGCAGTATCATGCCCCTTTTGTTCATGAAAGTCACAATACTTTGTAGTGTTCCAAGTTCCTTGTGGACCCATAGCACGAGGTTTTGTAAACATCCCTTTATTAGCATTGACAGCATAGATATGGTCAACAGAAGCCACTAGGGGCACGAACTTGTCTTCGTTCCTAGCCGGACGAGCTCGAGGTGGGGATCGTCTTGGGGGATCGCGTTCCCTTCTTTTCGGGCTCGGACTACGATCCTGTCTTCGCCTGGGACTCCTAGAATCTCTTCTCTTTATCCCTTTGCCTTTACTTCCATTAACAGCCCCAGCATTCTTCTTGAGATCTGCCAATGATTTTTCAACATGCTTAAAGGGCTCAGCGACCCGGTGCAATTCTGAAAGGGTACCAGGGGTCTGCTCCTGTAGTTTCTCCCAAAATTTGGTTCCTTCCTTTACCCCAGCGATAAGGAAATTTTTCATGGCCTCATCATTTGCGCCTCGAACACGAGGAACCTCAGCATTGAACCTCTTGAAATAATCATGCAAAGTTTCTCCTTCCTTCTGTTTTATGTTCGCCAATGTTGACACAGGAGGTGCATAGAGCATTGAAGATTGGAACTATTTGATGAAGATATCCACGAGCTGTTCCCATGAATCTATGACCACCAGGGACCCTAGCTTCGAGAACCATTGCTGAGCGCTCCCTCTTAGCGAAGCTGCAAATAGCCTACACCTCGCCAACAATGATACTTGATACACATCCATCTCATTGTTGAATCGAATAACGAATTCAGCTGGATCAGTGTTCCCATTGTAGGTCATGTCTGAATGATGCCCCCGAAATACTGTAGGGAGTGGTGCAGTTCGAATTTCGTGGGTAAAGGGCGAGGAAGAGCCCATAGTACTAAAGATCCCCTTCTCATTGTTCATTGCATCCAAGGCCTTTTTCAACTCTTCCAGCTTATAATCCCCGATCCTGGCTTCTTTGTCTCCATCCCTCTTTTCTCCATTACTCGCATGATGAGATTGAGTCTTTTTCGGGGCACTAGACTCTTCTTGATCATTTCTGCGATCCCTGTTTTTAGGGTCTTCCTTGCGATGTGGGGATCGCTCGCGCTCTCGATTGAAAGGGGGTCTGTCTTCGCGATGATGTGACCGCTCACGCTCTCTGCGAGGAGAGGGGGGTCTGTCATCGCGAGGATGTGACCGCTCACAATCTTTTCGAGGGGATAAGGGTCGATGAGAACTTTTGCTCTTATTTTTAGAGCCTCCATCCTTATTGGCCTTAAGCTTCTCCAATTTGAGACGGAGATCGTGCTCGCTGAGCTTCTTTCCAACCCGGTCAAAGACACTTACGGACCTTCCTTCAGACGAGGCGGGTTTCTCCTTCGACCTTTCCCTATCCATGGTGGCTTCCTCCTCGTGCCAGTCGGGGTTCGTTCGGTCCATTACAACATCATCAAAGTCCCCTATTAATTGCTTGGTGGGGCCTTTGCTACCTTCTGCTTGATGAGTTCGCTCCCCTGTCCTTGCATTCCTCTTGAAGCCCCTAGAATTGTGTCGCTTCTCCATCTTAGCCATCTTCTCCTTCACTTCGATCATCTGATCACTGAGGCCCTTCAAAAATGACATGACTTCGCCAGTTAAAGCCACCTGTTGGATGGGAGGTGTTTGCTCCTTCTCGAACTCATCCTCAAACTCTTCCACAATTCCTTCTTTATGCGCTTCGTTCTCTGTGGGGTTCTTCTTCTGGGGGTCGTCCTTATTCCTCCTATGCGACCCCGGGGTTTCCCCCTCTCCATTCTTCTTCTTGTGTGATTTAGTCATTGTTCTCCCAATCAATGACTTGCCCCTCCTTCTAGAGCCAAATGTTATAGGGAGAATATTGTATACCAATATTTTGGAGGTTGCTGGATTTATGGAGCAAAATACGGATATTTTGCTATAAGAAGAATTGGGATTAGGGTTTGTGTGCTTAGATGTGGCTGATCTTGTCTATTGATATTCAGTGGTGAACTGTTTCTCATCCTTTACAAGATGCCTACGTACCCTATTTATAGGGATCAAGCCATACGTAGTTCTCTTGGAGAAGAAGTTATCTAGATGGGCTAGGATTTCTATGGGCTCGACTTGGCCCAAATCCACTAGACCTCTTCTTGGGCTAATATTCTTTACCCACTTATACCTGATTCTGATCATTTAAAGGAGACTGCATGGCCTCGCATGCGAACCCACTGGCCAGGCATGCGAGGTGGTCCACGCTGAATGGAGACAAATACACTTACGCGACCTCGCTGGGCCTGATCGTAAGCCTTCATAACACTAGGCCACGCTGGACCTCTAGGCCTCGTCGGGCCTTGCAGACAACAATCTAGGCCTCGCCAAGAGACCTCGTGAATTGCGACCCCCTCCTAGGGCTCGCTGGCGACCTTGATATGCATTTCAGCCCTATTCTGAATCCACTTCTGATGATGGACTTTAATGATCCATTCCTCATCTCTAGGCCCATTTCATGCGGTGTACCATTATTCTAGCCCATTAGGCCTGTTTAGGACTTATGCCAAATTCAGGCATAACAGTTCATATCATTCAAATTCAACTCATGTAATTAATTCGTATTTTAGTGGCACACACATCTTTTAGCAAAAGACGTCAATTAAAGACACAATTTTGAAATTAAATATTATATTTAAATATTTAAATGTTTTAAAATATTATTATTTGAGTTGTATCCCTCACATCAATTTGATAAATATGAATGATAAATATTGTATTATTTCACCTTTTATGAAATTAACAAAAAATTATTTTGCTTATATCTGTTTAATTTAAATGGGCTTAGATTGTTAGATAATTCTAAATATTTTATTTTAATTAAAATACTTTGGAAAAAATAAGTAAAAAACTCCCAATATTAGTATTTTTTTTTCTCTAAATAATAAATATATCAAACACAGAATTCAAATTACTCAAGATAGGAGAACAAACAATAATATATATAAAATTCTTATTTGATATATCTTATCTTAGCAACAAAATTGAATTTAATTTGTTTCAGTTTAAAATATAAAACTAATCAAAATGTTGAATTATTTACTGCTAAAAATATAAATCTTTAAAAAAGAATGAAAACATGTAAATATTAGTAGGGTGAACATTGTTTTAAATATTAAAAAAAAAAATCCATTTTTAACAATTTTTTGATTAAAATGTTTGGCCGGATATAATTATATACCATAGTTTACTTAAAACAACTCTATTATGGTATATAAACTATGGTTCATAGTTTACTTAAAACAACTCTGTTATTGAAATGAAAAAAAACAACTCTATTATGATTCTTACATATCATATATCTTTTTAAAAATGAAATAACAGATAACTTAAATCAAAAATTGAGTGAATGTAGACACTTCTTTTAGCAAAAGATGTCAATTAAAAACACTATTTTGAAACTAAGTATTATATATAAGTATTTAAAAAGTTTTAATATGTTATTATTTGAGTTGTGTCCCTCACATTAATTTGCTACATATAAATGATAAGTAGTATATTATATAACAATTTATGAAATTAAAAGAATATTATTTTGCTTATATCTGTTTAGTTTAAATGCGCTTAGATTGTTAGATAATTCCAAATATTTCACTTTAATTAAAATACTTTGGAAAAAATAAGTAAAAATACTCCCAATATTAATATTTCTTTCTCTAAATAATAAATATACAAAACATAGATTTAGCGAAAAAAAATATATACAAAACATAGAATTCAAATTACTCAAGAAAGTGAAACAAACAATAATATATAAAAACTTCTTATTTGATTAACTTATCTTTGCAACAAAGTTGAATTTAATTTATTTTAGTTTAAAATATAAAACTAATCAAACTGGCCGTTAAAAATATAACCTACACTTAATGTGAATAACAAATCACCCTCCATTTTACTTCATATTAATTTTTAAGCCTCTAAATATTATGATATAACATGAAATGTTTAAGTTAAATATTAAATATTTATTCATTCAGCTAAATTATAAGGGAATGTTATTATTTAGAATAAAAGAGACATCTTTTTACTTTTATTTTTATTTACCCAATAAATACAAATTCAATATAATAATTAAATTTAGCACTAACCATTTTATTTTTCAAAATTATTCTTGCATTTATCAAAAACAATATTTTTTATATATTTCAATTTACAATAGATTGAATATGCATTATATAATATTTCTATGAGAACATGTTCATATCTTTTATATGTGACTTTTTTTTGGTAAACCATTAATTCATTCCACTTTGATTAGTTGGTTGTACTTTTGTAGTGATGGGAGCTGGAAGTGACAATAGAGTTTAAAGTTAGTCGTTGCTAGAGCCAAATTGCTGATATCCTATAAATTTTCTGGGAGCAAACTACCTGATACTGATCGCCCATGAGAATCTTTCCAAAAACGTGGTGTAATAAAAGCATATTTGATTAAGCTAGCAGACTGCTTTTACGAACACTAATAGGTGTCGTATAAACTGCATCCAGAAGTTCATTACCACAAGTCTTAACACGTTTTTCCATGTAAATGACCCAGTCTCAAGTGTTTCAGACAACTTGTGCTTCATTAGCAATGTTTTTGGAGTTTTAAAAATATTATCCGCATCTCTAGTGGGTTTTATCGCAGATAATAAATATGAAGTTTCTGGTGTGCCTTTTGATCCACATAACTTTTTTAAAGTACTATTGTTACTGGTAGATGCAGGATATGAATCTTGAGATTTAGGCTGCAAACCAATTGTAGCTGCAAAAACCAAAGATCTCTTCTTTGAAGACGACACAGCTGAGTTGAGCTTAATGCTGGAATCTTCATCTAAGGAGGTAGATTTTAGTTTATCAGAATAAAATTTGCAGGATGCATTTCAAGATGGCCAATGGACTTGTACAGAAGGAGTTTCCTGTCCAGAGCCTTGATGCGATAGAGATGATAGGGCTGCTAATGATGGCAGAGGTGTCAATCGAGCCTCTTTAAAAAGTGTAGCCACAGTTGTTGCCAATCCAGATGCTTGTAGGTGTTTGTGTCTAGTAATAGAAGTTCTCTGAGTTTGACAATTGAGACATGTGTTAAGCACAAAGTTTAAACTTTAAACAAAAAAGTGAGAATGGTGTAACTAATTGGATGATAACTAATTGGAGTAGTAGCAGCTATTGCAGCTCTCTCGATGCGCCTTAAAGTAGGAATAGCAGCATCAGTCGCTGCAAATGTAAGCTACGTAGTTTTGGTTTAACACATAAAGTAAACCTAACAAACATTATTCAACTTTCGTTGTCTTGATGGGAGCAGAGCTTATGTAAGCTACGCAGTTTTGGTTTAACACATAAAGATTACTACAGAATTTAGATGTTACTTTAGTCAATATAATTACATCCATAATATGGTAAAAGATTATACTACAGAATTTCATATAATCAAATCAGTTTAATATGTGATATAATAAGCTGATAATCAGTTTCAAATCAGTTTTATATGTTTCGCCATGAAGAATAATTAGCTGCAAAGTCACATAATAATCTGATACCTGAAAGTGTTGAAACAATCTTCATAGCCTTTCTCTTGTCTCTGCCATCTTCCACCTCCAATTTCAATATAAATTTCTGGTAAGAATAAGTAAAGCAACAAACTTTTTAAAATCTTTAATAGACAAACTACATAAATTAATCATCCAGATGAATAAACAGGGTTTAAGCCAAGTTACTTTTTGTATATCTATAATTGTGTGTAAAAACACACACACATGCACACATAATTATAGATTTGATGTTGTACATTCTAATTCTGATCCACCAAAAAGTCACCTTGGAACTTCATAAAAACACCACTTAAATTATCATGACCCCAGACCCACAAAGAATAAACTAAAAGAAGCTTGTGACGAAAGTTTGGTGTTCAAATATGTCCATGCAATTGTAGTTACAATCTAGAACATCTACCAACATGTCACTGGTAAGGCCTTTCTTATGGTTACAAACCTGTAGGCAAAAACATGGATAAAGTCTCTTGATAAAAGAAGTCTCTTGAGAAAATAAAGAGACTAAGCTAGAGTTAAAAATGATGGATCTATAAACCCGGGGAAGAATTGAACCCATTAAAGTTGCAAAAAGAAAAGTAACAGTTCCCGTTAATATTATGTATCTGCAATATAAAAAAGTTATATTTAATAGCTTGAAGAAAATTCTAGCTGAAATTCTTCTATACTGGGCAAGACATAGCACAATAGCAGTACATGAAGATCCCATACCCTGCCTAACCCATCCCATAACGCATTACCTAATTAATAAGATGGAGCAACACCAAAAGGTATAACTTTTTAGAAGCAAGTGCAATATCAGTTCTTAAAATATAAAACTTGGCGATATATCTTAGTTCTCAAAGGTATCATAAAAAAATGAATTCAATTTAGGAAAAGACTTGTTGGTAATTACACAATAGTACATTCAAAGACATGAGGTATGCATGAAGAATGACCTACCAGCGGGAATATGCAAAGATCCAGATTCAAGGTTGGATGCATCAGTTATTGCACTAAAAACGGAACACGTCCAGTTCCACATGTCACTGTTTCCCAAAGCTGGCTGAGATGTTCTCGGCTCATGAAAACATTCAAAATATTGATCCACACTACGAGTAAATAGTTGTTAAATATTTAGCACTTGTTGGCATATCGATATATGTATTGAAGTCTGAATACACAAAAAGATGACCTTTTGTTCAAAAAAAGGAAAATATTACCTTCACAATAAAGATGACCTACCATAATAGATAATTTGGTGGTATCTATAAGCTTTGAAGGCATTGCATTTGAAGCAAGGGAAATGAACTAAATGCTCGAACTATCGCCACTGAGAAAAATTTGGAACAGAGACATTGGCTCGTCTAACTGAAGAGCTATCGCCAGTTCAGGGAGTCGTCAAACGATATTAACACAAACATATAACATGTAGGGTAGAAAGAATATCATTTCTATATAGGAATTTGAGAACATCAAGAACTACTTGTTTGGTATCAAGACACATATATAATTAATATAGAAACCACCTAATCTCATTCAAAAATATGTCTATTGGGAGCTTTGCACGTACCAAACTTACATCGCTAAGCTCACCAGAACTTCTATCCAGGTTTAACCATTCTTGAAATAGCATCGCTCTTTCCTCTTTAAGGTCAGGAGCTGATGTTTTATTGTAGTTGATGGCACTCTCAAAAACCCTGATGCATAAAACAATATACGTTTAGTCTTCAGTAGTTAAATGCAAGGAAAACTTCTACATATAATTTATAGTATGATAATAACACAATATGAAATATTTAACTTCTAGCATTCCAGAGGCAGTGAAGCTGATGTCTACGAAGCGACTCCTGAACCTGCAGAACAATTTGATAAAAAGAATTAATTAAGTGAATCAAAAGACAATGAAGGAAGCAGAGAGTATAAAAAATAATTCAAAAAATAGAGAAAAAAATATCAAATATCTTCAAATATTCCCGGAACATCTTCTCAATGACATTATATCAAACATCTCATTAGCAAAATTTAGGCAAAAATCCAGATCTTAAAATGGGTAAGAAAAAAAAAGAACCTTCATATATAATATCTTACAAATCAAAAGAAATAACAAAGGCAAAAAAGATTAACCCAATCATTTTGTGCTTGGGTCACCAGTCACCACATCCTTCTAAGTTGCACCACATCCTTCTAAGTTGCACAATCCATTACACGATATAAAATATTGATTATATAAAGCTAGATATTGAGGTATAGAAGCCATAACCATCACCTCATTTGCCTAAAATTGAAAGAGAGCCAATAAAACGATGCTTCTTTCCCACTATAATACCTGTATATCAAAAATTGAAAAGTATTAGCAAATTAGAAACTAATTAAGAAATAAAGAAAACTCTCAGTATGGATTCAACCATTATGCATAACAAACAAATCATACATGTATATGAACAAACAAATCACACACAAATATAAACGCAGATATAAATATACATATGTAAATCATCGATTCATAGAAATATAATAAAAAGAATAGAGAAGAGAATGAAAATATTGAATTTGAATATGGAAAGATATATATAAAACAGATGCCAATTAAATATTTGAAAAACTTGTATAGCTGTGTATGCATATGAATCGATGGAGAAATATTAGGATCAGTGATTGATATTAGGATCATTAGGTTTTTCAAAAAAGGATGAGTGTAACGATTTTAATAAAAAAGGAAGAATAAACTGATTGAGAAAATTATGGAAATTTTGATTGAGATATAATCTCCGTAACTGATTTTTTTGAAATTCAAATAGATTATGGAAAGATATAATAAAATGGGTGAAGTATTGGAAAATGGGTGGGTAAATGGATTATCCGTGGATACTTATCAAAATAGCTTGATTTTAGTACAAAAAGTGGGTCATGGGTAAATTTTTTTACCCATTGGGTAAATTCCTCATTACACTTTAAGAGTATATAGATATAGATTATAACATAAGAATTTGAATTACAACATGATTATAACCGTTTTAGTTTTTTTTTAAAAAAAATTATATTCTTTTTGTAAAAAAATTAATCATTTAATTATATTTGTAGGTGTTTTATATTTTTAAAGAAAAATAAGAAAATATTATATACGTGATATATATATATGGGAAAGTTAAGAAAGCATTACATACATAATTTTAATGAATGATGGGATGTTTTTGTAACTGACTTAAAATATTTATAGAGCAAAATAAACAAATAATTGATATTGTTTTTGGAAAAGTAATCTTAGGGTTTTTTTCTTTATTTCTTAATTTGAATTTTTTTAATTGCAATTCCTTCGAAGTGTTATTGGTTTTTACATCTTATATCCCTCCATAGATTAGTCATTTTAGAACTTTCTAATATTTTTATTTTTAAAGTTGTATAGGTAAAGTAATTAGATAACTAGAATCACATTTATAGATTACGTTGTTTTAATTCAATTTTTTTATTTGTTTATAATTTTAGTTTTATAGTTTTATTGGTTGGTAAAGTTTTTAAAAAAATTACATTTGTTAACGATTTTTTATAGATTGCATTTTTATACATACACTATTTATTGACAAAATGTATCTTCACAATTTTAAAATATCAATAAAACAATTTATATTTGTTTATGTTTTTTTATAGATTGCATTCTTATAATTATATATTGCATTTGTTAAGTTACACTATTTATTAACAATATGTACCATCACAATTTTAAAATATCAATAAAACAATTTACATTCATTTATGTTTTTTTATATATTGCATTTTTGCTTATGTTTTTTATAGATTGCATTTTTATAATTATAGGTTGCATTTTTATAGATACACTATTTATTAATGATATGGGCTAAAAGTAAGCCCTAAAAGACACATTTAATGTGGCATTAATTAGACCTAGAATGGTCCAAACGTGGGGCCCACCAGTTGGGCCCAAACCCTATTTATAATATTAATTTCGTAATTGATATTAGGGGAAATAACCAGCTCAGCAATAAGAGTCAGATAAGGATGTAACTCCTACCAAACTTAGCCTCCAAGGCACAGAATTCGATATGGGAACTTACTCCTATAAGGAAGGAGTCTAGAACCTTCCTCAAGGCTAACT
Source organism: Kitagawia praeruptora (assembly GCA_037693485.1). Lineage (NCBI taxonomy): Eukaryota > Viridiplantae > Streptophyta > Magnoliopsida > Apiales > Apiaceae > Kitagawia > Kitagawia praeruptora. The sequence continues at coordinate 64,051,586 of CM075348.1, forward strand.
TACCCACCAAGTCACCTAATTCTACCATAATTATGAGGCTTCTTAGCCTATATAAAGGGTCAGACCCCTCATCTCAGAACTACGTTTTGGCTTAATCCTCGAATAAGGATATACAAGCCACTACGTCCTAGGTGAGCCCTCGTCGCCATAGCCCCGAGGGCACCATCACCTAGAACTACGTTTTTGGCTTGATTCTCAATACGAGATACGTAGGCATTCTGTGAGGACCGATCAGTCTCGATACACGGAAACAGCCATTAAAACTCGAAGCTCAACCACCCTTAGCATTAAATACACACAAACCCTAGCCGCACTATTCATAACCTAATTTTTATTCCACAACATTTGGCGCCGTCTGTGGGACGAAGACATCAACCATGGTTCAAACACGAAGAACAGCACCGCCCTCAACCGAGCCCTTGCCTCTGAACTCTGCTCCGCCTGCCACTGAACAGGTACCCCCAGCCACCGGGGCGACCACTGAGCAGGTGCCCTATGGGGCGATCACTCAAACTCAATCTTCTCAGCCCCTAGGGACGAATCCCCATACTGAGGGGACATTACCTTTGGTCATCCACCCGGGTCAGGGAACCAGCTCCCTTCAGACGCTGGTTTCTCCTCTAGTTGATCCCAGTCGCCCGCCGCCAGGAGTATAGATCTATACTACGGATCTCCCCAGGAATACCAACCCGATATATGGTCTGCCTAACTACCCTCCTAGACCTAGTGGCCATGCCTTGCAGATCCAAGATCGAGAATATCCTGACTACTCTGGCCCCTACACTGATGATTCATCTACTGATGATGATGATCGTGATGAAGCCCCGAGGAGGCGACGTGCTAGCAGAGAACAAAGAAGGAGAACACAAACTATCCATGATGGACCCCCCTTGACAGCTGCTGAGAGAATCAAGGCTCACGAGGCCGAGATCCTAAGGATAAAGGAAGATATTGCGAGGGAACAGGCTAGGTTGAACCAAACTCAGCCTCCTCCAACCTCAGGACCGATTCCATTTATAGATCTGGAAAGGTCTTCAAGAAGGCAGAAAAGAGCTGACGCCCCAACTGGAAGAACAACAAGGGTGGAAACCCCCAAGAGCAACCCCAAGGATCTGATGCCACTTAGGGATCCTGACGATCCCACACCCCCATTTACTGAGGAGGTAATGAATGCTCGTATCTCAAAGAAGTTTAAGATGCCGACAATTAAGGCTTATGATGGAACGGGTGATCCCGCGAACCACGTTAGGACATTCTCAAACGCACTGCTGTTGCAGCCTGCAAGTGACGCTTTGAAGTGCAGGGCGTTCCCTCAAACTTTGTCGGGCATGGCTCAAAGATGGTATAGCTGGCTGCCTGCAAACTCAATTGGCTCCTTTAAGGAGTTAAGTGCTGCTTTCGTTAGTCAGTTTATCAGCGGAAGAGTTCATGAGAAAAGTTCTACATCTCTTATGTATGTGGTGCAAGGGAAGAACGAAAATCTGAGAGACTACCTTAAGAGGTTCACCAAGGAGACGTTGAACATCACTGACCTGGAAAATAAGGTGGCCATGGTAGCCCTGGAACACGGAACCACTGACGAGTTCTTTAAGAGGTCATTGGCCAAGCATCCTCCTGAAAACATGGCTGAGCTCCAGCGAAGGGCTGACAAGTATATCAAGGCTGAGGATAGCATGAAGAAAGAAGCCGTGGGAGGTAATGGCAAGGGTAACAGCGACTCCAAGAAGCGAAAGCAGGATCAGGAGTATGATGCTAGGGACAAGTATCCCCGAACTAGCGAGGACTCCGACTATGTCCCTAAGAAGAACCAAGGACTAAGGTTCACTGAGTATGCAAGGTTGAATACTCCTAGGAGTCGAATCTTGTTGGACATTGAGAAGGATAAGGATTTCCGATGGCCGAAGCCACTCAGGGGTGATCCCGCAAAGAGAAACAAGAATCAGTATTGCAGATTCTATAGAGATGTGGGGCATGACACTGATGATTGCAAGCAACTCAAAGATGAGATCGAGTTTTTGATTCGTAGAGGGAAACTGAGACACTTCATTAAGGGTGACGACCGTGGTAATCAGAGAAGAGAGTATGATAAGAGGGATGACGATCAAGATCGCAACCCACTGCCCCGAGGGCCAGTAATCAACATGATCTCAGGAGGCCCGACTGCGGCCGGCACAACAAGGAATTCTCGAAAGGCTTATGCTAGAGAAGTGATACAAATCGTGGGAGAGGCCCCGAAGCGTGCTAGGACTGAAATAGCAATTGGTTTTGATGACTCAGACCTTGAAGGGGTAAAGTTCCCCCATGACGACCCGTTGGTCATAACTCCTATGATTGGAAACTCAGAGGTGAAGCGAGTCTTGATAGATAATGGAGCTTCCGTTGACGTTCTGTTTCATGATGCATTTGTGAAGATGGGGTGCAATGATTCTCAGTTGATCCCCAATAGCATGCCTATATATGGATTTAATGGAGTAGGATCCAAAGTTGAAGGGACTATTCAATTGCCCATGACTATTGGACATGAGCCCAAGAAGGCCACTCAGATGTTGAACTTCCTGGTAATCAAGGCGGTTTCAACGTACAACGCTATCCTTGGAAGGACTGGACTTCATGCATTCAAGGCTGTCGCCTCAACTTATCATATGAAGATCAAGTTCCCGACCAGGAATTGATCCCCAATTTATAACCCTTCGGTTGAATGTCGATCCTGAACGGAAGACAATAAAATAGAAGAAGAGGAATTTTGCTCCTCAAAGGCAAGATGCCATTAAGCAAGAAGTTGACAAGCCCTTAGAGGCTGGGTTTATTGAAGAGATCCAGTTCCCCGAATGGTTGGCTGAGCCTGTGATGGTCAAGAAAGCAAATAGGAAGTGAAGGATGTGCATAGACTTCACTAATTTGAATGATGCGTGCCCGAAGGACTATTTCCCCCTGCCAAGGATAGACATGTTGATAGATGCCACATCTAGACATGAGATGTTGAGCTTCATGGATGGGTTCAGCGCCTACAATCAGATTAAGATGCGCAAGAATGACATCCCAAAGAATGCAGGCGATACTTATCAACGACTGGTGAATAAGATATTCGCCCTTCTGATTGGGAAAACCATGGAGGTCTATGTTGATGACATGTTAGTCAAGAGCCTATTCAAGGAAGACCATATCAAGCACCTCAGAGAGGCATTCGAAGTGCTGAGGCACCACAAGATGATGTTGAACCCAGCCAAGTGTGCTTTTGGCATTGGATCAGGAAAATTTTTGGGATTAATGGTTTCGAAGAGAGGCATAGAGGCCAACCCTGATAAGATCAAAGCGATCTTGGACATGGAACCACTCTGGTCTATACGAGATGTATAGAAGTTAACCGGCCGAGTTGCAGCCCTGGGGAGATTTATCTCCAAGTCTGGTGACAAATGCTTGCCATTCTTTCAAGCATTGAAAAAAGTGAAAAATTGTGAGTTAACTACTGAGAGCCAAGAGGCCTTTGAGCAGTTGAGGAGGTACATGGCAGAAGCCCCGTTGTTGGACAAACCTAGTCCCGGGGAGACTCTTTATTTATACCTGGTGGTATCCGAACAAGCGCTGAGCGTCGTCCTCATTCGAGAAGAGAAAAAGGTTCAGAAACCCATTTACTATGTCAGCAAGGTGTTACATGGAGCTAAGTTGAATTACTCAACCATCGAGAAGTTTGCTTTGGCATTGATAACAGCCTCGAGGAAGCTACGACCATACTTCCAGGCGCACAAGATTGAAGTCCTGACGGACCAACAATTGAGGAACATATTGCATAGCCCGAAGACCAGTGGAAGGTTGATCAAGTGGGCAATTAAGCTTGGAGAATTTGACATCACGTATAAGCCTCGAACAACCATCAAGGCTCAGGCACTGGCGGACTTCGTGGTTGAATGTGCCATTCGCAACCAAGAAGTCGGGGGGCAGGAGACAGTAACCACCCCTGGAAGAAAGGATAAAGATGAAGAGCTTATACCTGATCAGAAGGAATATTGGGTGCTCTATTTTGATGGAGCATCAAAAACAAAATCTAATGGTGCAGTTTTGGTCTTGCAAAGCCCCGATGGGTTCACAGTTGAGTATGTTTTGAAGTTGGACTTCCCAACAACCAGCAACGAAGCTGAGTATGAAGCCTTGATAGCCGGATGGGGCTTGGCTAGAATTATGAGAGTCAAGAATCTCAAACTACGGCAAAGTACTTGAGAGTCGTGAAGGCAGTGATGATTCAGTTTGATGAATGGTATGAGAAGCACATTCCGAGAGAACAGAACGTTAAGGTTGATGCCCAATCTAAGTTTACTTCTTCTGAGATAGAGAACTACGCCAGAAGTGTTTACTTTCAGGTCTTGAAAGCCCCATCTATTATTTCGAAATTGGTAGCACCAGTTAATGTAAGCTGAAGGATAGACTCTCTTAAAAGCTCATCCTGAGACTGGTTGCCTCCCTGATAATGCCTTAAAGGCACAGAAACTGTTAGTGAGAGTGTTGAGATAAAGAGGTCCTTTGTCATTCCATACTTAAAATCTTGAATCTCAAATCCTGACACAAAATTTTAGCCTTGATGGCCAAAAAAGGATGTCTGCCTCCAATCGAGTTTGTCGTTTGAGTTTAAGGACTTGAATCAAGAGCCGTCAATCGAATTCAAACCAAAGTAAGGTCCTGTGAGCATAAGAAGAAGGTTGGAAACCTAGAATCAAGATAAAGGGTTGACAACCAACCCAGGCATACCGGACTTGAAGTCAAGAGCTGAATGGCAAGGGAACTTCTTGAACGATCAACCGAGAAGCAAGACCTCCACCATATGTAGCAAGGGGGCAAGAACTAAGGGACTTCATCATTTTTACATCTTAGAATAAGAGTTAAGGGTTGATGATAACCAACAACCATGAACGGATTCAAGGTTTAAAACCAAGGATTCAACAAGCAAGTTAAGGCCCAGAAGGTCACGAAAGCCAATTTGAATTGAAGGATGTATGTTTGGTCATCGACTTCGAATACTGACATTGAGGCCCAAATATTGACATTTGAATACTGACGTTGAGGTTTAAAAACCGGGGCTCAGCAGACCGGAGGCCGCCAATCGGGGCACCCGGGAAGCTTCAGCCGACCGGTCTTCGTTTCGATGTCGAGAGTCCCGACATCGTTTCGATGTCGAAAGTCGATCCCGACGTCGTTTCGAGTATGAAAGCTAAGCTGAAGCCATTGAAGGCCAACAAAGCTACTAAAGACAACCTTGGATCAAGAAATTCAATAATAGTTCAAGAATGAGCCATTGAATTAACATTCCAACATGGTGATTGAAAGATTTGAAGTAATTTCCATTTAAGATCAGGCAAGCATGAAACTCTTAAAAGGAGATTGAAGCTAATCAAGAAATTAGGGGAAGCCTTAAATAAAAGTCATGAATGACCAAGTTATTGATTTTCAAGTAGTGAAAGTCGATATTGATGTTAAGATTCCATATTGATGATCGATGTCGGTATGCGAAAATCAAAATCACTGGTAGTGCAAGACGCCCTAGCCGACCGCAAAGCAGCCGACTGAGGCCTACAAAGGAGCTCTGGCCGATTGACATCAGTCGTCGGTGTGGGTTTTCAACATGGCCGACTGACCTCCTGGCCGACTGGCTTCCCGTGCGTGTGATGGCCGACCGACGTCGACTGTCGGTACGGGTTTTTGACTCGGCCGACTTATAGTGGTGGTCGAGTCGGGTTTGTCTTTTACCTCGATGATCAAGACCACTATTGAGATTGTTTTTGAACAAAATAATCAAGTGAAAGTTGAAATTGAGATTAGCACCGTTTAGTGTTGTTTAGCACCGTTTAGTGTCGTTTAAGCACCGTTTAGTGCCAAATATTGACATTTGAATATTGATGTCGAGGTTCAATATCGATGATCAAGGTCGATATTCAAGTTTGAAAATCAAGTACGAATATTGATGTCGAGGTTCAATATCGATGATCAAGGTCGATATTCAAGTTTGAGAATCAAGTTGATTAACTTTTGATGAAGGTCGATGTGTGAATATTGATGATCAAGGTCGATACTCACGTTTGAAGAACAAGCTTGCCGACCGAGGTCCCGGCCGACCGGCTCATCGGAAGCCCTCCGGTCGACCGACATCGATTGTCGATATGAAAAAAAAAAAAAAAAATTCGGCCGACCGAGGTCCCGGCCGACTGGCTCACCGGAGGCCCTCCGGCCGACCGACATCGATTGTCGATATGAAAAAAAAAAAAAAAAATCGGCCGACCGAGGTCCCGGCCGACTGGCTCACCGGAGGCCCTCCGGCCGACCGACATCGATTGTCGATATGAAAAAAAAAAAAAAAAAATTCGGCCGACCGAGGTCCCGGCCGACTGGCTCACCGGAGGCCCTCCGGCCGACCGACATCGATTGTCGATATCACAAAAAAAAAAAAAAAATCGGCCGACTGAGGTCCCGGCTGACCGACATCGATGGTCGATATGAAGATTTGGTTCGGCCAACTGACAGTGGTGGTCGAGTTGGGATTTCACATTTTTTGTTTTTGTTTCCCCGTCTCGATGATCAAGATCGCTATTGAGATTGTCTTGAACAAGATAATCAAGCGAAAGTTAAAATTGAGATTAGCACCGATTAGTGCCGATTAGCACCGTTTAGTGCCAATTAACACCGATTAGTGCCGTTTAAGCACCGATTAGTGCCGATTAGCGCCGTTTAGTGCCAATTAGCACCGATTAGTGTCGTTTAAGCACCGTTTAGTGCCGATTAGCACCGTTTAATGCCGATTAGTGCCGTTTAAGCACCGTTTAGTGCCGATTAGCACCGTTTAGTGCTGTTTAAGCACAGTTTAGTGCCGATTAACACAGTTTAGTGCCGATTAGCGCCGTTTAGTGCCAATTAACACCGTTTAGTGCCGTTTAAGCACCGATTAGTGCCGATTAGCGCCGTTTAGTGCCAATTAGCACCGATTAGTGCCGTTTAAGCACCGTTTAGTGCCGATTAGCACCGTTTAGTGCCGATTAGTGCCGTTTAAGCATCGTATAGTGCCGATTAGCATCGTTTAGTGCTGTTTAAGCACAGTTTAGTGCCGATTAACACATATTAGTGTCGATTAGCACCGTTTAGTGCTGTTTAAGCACGGATTAGTGTCGATTAGCACTGTTTAGCGACAATTAGTACCGTTAGTGCCGTTTTATGCCGTTTAACATTGTTTAACGCTGTTTAAACATTGTTTAAGGCTGAATATCACTGTCTAGTGCCATTTAACACCGCTTAGTGTCGTTCAACATCGTCGTAAATGCGTCAGTCGATCCACGCTTTACATTAAGATGATATTGTTGAAAATACTCACGCAAGAGCAATAAACCCTGACCCAAGTCTCGTAAAAGGCCGTTATAACTTCAAGGAAAACCTGATCAGTTTTCCTAGAAGTTGGGGGGTAAATGATATGGGCTAAAAGTAAGCCCTAAAAGACACATTTAATGTGGCATTAATTAGACCTAGAATGGTCCAAACGTGGGGCCCACCAGTTGGGCCCAAACCCTATTTATAATATTAATTTCGTAATTGATATTAGGGGAAATAACCAGCTCAGCAATAAGAGTCAGATAAGGATGTAACTCCTACCAAACTTAGCCTCCAAGGCACAGAATTCGATATGGGAACTTACTCCTATAAGGAAGGAGTCTAGAACCTTCCTCAAGGCTGACTTACCCACCAAGTCACCTAATTCTACCATAATTATGAGGCTTCTTAGCCTATATAAAGGGTCAGACCCCTCATCTCAGAACGACGTTTTGGCTTAATCCTCGAATAAGGACATACAAGCCACTACGTCCTAGGTGAGCCCTCGTCGCCATAGCCCCGAGGGCACCATCACCTAGAACTACGTTTTTGGCTTGATTCTCAATACGAGATACATAGGCATTCTGTGAGGACCGATCAGTCTCGATACACGGAAACAGCCATTAAAGCTCGAAGCTCAACCACCCTTAGCATTAAATACACACAAACCCTAGCCGCACTATTCATAACCTAATTTTTATTCCACAACAATTAACATATGTACGTACCTTCACAATTTTAAAATATCAACAAAACAATTTACATTTGTTTATATTTTTTTTATAGATTGCATTTTTGCTTATGTTTTTTTATAGATTGCATTTTTATAATGAGTAGGGCTAGAGGTAACCAAATTGGGTACCAAAAATTTGTTAGCAAATGACATGACACAAATTACTTAGCATTTTGGAATGTTTTAATTGGATGGTCTGGCGGTCTCATTATAATTATAACCAATCAAAATCATTTGGTAACAATTTTTGGTACTCAATTTGGTATCTCTAACATTTTTCTTTTATATTTATAGATAGATTTAAACATGTACCTATCTTGTAGACTAAAACAACGTCTTGTACGTGTCTTTTTACTCTTTCTCTTATCCCTTAAGCTAATTATATATATGATATAATTTACTAGCTTATAAGTGCTTCTTCTTTTTTTAATATTTATAATAATATTAATTTTTTTAATTTTATATGTTATTAATTTACATATCAAATTGTTGTTAAAAATTGATATATATATATATATATATATAAGTTTTACACATTCGATTTAATATTTATACTCTGTCTTGAATTCTTAAAATTTGATTTGAACGATTTTACAGCCCACATGAAATGAACAAAATAACCTTTAATTTAGTAATGATTTAACAATTATTTTTCCAATTAAACCTACGCAGAAACAAAAAAGAGAAGAAATTGACGACTATGAAGTTTACTTATAACTAACTTATAACCCGTGCAATGCACGGGTTTCTTGTATTATATTATAAATTTTATTTAATATTATAATTATGTTTTTATATAATCATTATTTTTAATAATTTTTTAATTTTAATTTGATATAATTTAATATACTCATGTTTACAGATTATACTAATGTTTTATTATTATAAACAACGTATGGTGTGATATTTTCGGGTATATTAATGATTGTAAGATTTGTTGTAAATTAAAAAGGTAACGTGTTTTAATTATAAAGGAAATATTAACGACTGAAAGATATGATACGATTGATCTTTTTATGTGTTTATAAAAGATAATATCTTCACCTAAAAATAAATGTGAAAAAGGTAATCGATTAATTACCATTAATTATATTATGTTATTATTTATTTTAGGTGTTATATTTTTCTTGAAAATTATGGTGTGATATTTTCGGGTATATATTAATGATTGAAAGATTTATTTTAAATTAGGGAAAATAATTTTTTTTGTCACTGAACTATTGACCTTTTTAGACATTTACCACTCAACTATGAATTTTTCTTTTTTAGTCACTAAACTTAGGTTCGGTTTCATTTTAGTCACTAAACTTAGGTTCGGATTTGATTGTTAGCATTAAGTTAATTATTAGCATAAATTAATAATTCCTTTATAATCATAAAAATATTTATTACACTTTTATAAAAAATAATTCTAATAAATTTAAAATTTAAATTTATATGAAACTCATCCTTAATCTTTTTTATTACATCCAAAAATTCAAAAATGACATTTTTGTACTCCATCAAAAAATTATTAATTAATGTTTTCAATATCTTGAATACTTTTTACGTGCAACAAATCTAGAGATGTTGTATTATCTTTAATATCATCTATATATACATTAATATTTTACTTATATTATCTTTAATATCATTTATATATACATTAATTCTTGTACCGAATCGAACTTGAGCTCGATTACCTTAACGAGCTTTTTTTCTTGCCGAACTCGAGTTCATTACGATCCGAGCCGAGTCGGTTACGAGCTTACTGAATCGATCCCTCTCAAATTTAATTTTATCTTCCTTTATCTTATTAAACTTTATCTTACTATGATTTTTAAGATATAGTAAAATATCGATAAATGAATGTTCGTTAAACGAATAACCTTGTTAAATGAATATTTTTTCCTGTCCAAACATAATAGAGTAGTGTATTTTTTACCTCGATTAATGAATAAAAAATTTCGGTCCCAAGTGTATTCGTTTATCGAGGTTTAACTGTAAAGATAAATCATTAGAGAGGATAACTTTGTTTTATTAAACTTTATCGATTTATTTTCAAGATACAATTTAATGCAGACTTTATCTTATTAAAATTTATCGATTTATTTTCAAGATAAAGTTTAATGTAGAATTTATCTTATTACATTTAATCGATTTATTTTCAAGATAAAGTTTAATGCATCATTTTCAAGTATTAAAGTTTAACAAATTGTCCTCTGTAACGCATCATTTGTAAGTATTAAAGCATCAATTGACTTTTTCACTCCGAACCTAAGGTTAGTGATTAAAAAAAACTAACATAATGCTAATAATCAAATCCGAACCTAAGTTTAGTGAGTAAAACAAAATCCGAACCTAAGTTTAGTGACTAAAAAAGAAAAATTCATAGTTGAGCGGCAAATTTCTAAAAAGGTCAATAGTTCAGTGACAAAAAAATTCATTTTCCCTTTAAATTAAAAAGGTAACGTGTTTTCTTTTTGACTATTTAGACTTATATGCCTTACAAATGAGTATCTGTTCTAACAAAGTTTTCGGGGTGAGCGAGAATCGAACCCAGGATCCTGGGACGACAAGAGATAAGTCCCTAAAATATTAATGTCTTTAGGTGTTTATAAAAGGTAATATCTTCAAATAAAGTACTGTAAATGTGAAAAAGGCAATCGACTAATTATTACCATTAATTTTATTATATTATTGTGAAAAAGGTAATCGACTAATTCTCATAATTATTATGTAATCGACTAATTATCATTAATTATATTATGTTATTATTTATTTTAGGTGTTATATTTTTCTTGAAAGTTATGGTGTGATAGTTTCGGGTATATATTAATGATTGTAAGATTTGTTTTAAATGTAAAAGGTAACGTGTTTTAATTCGAAAAAAAAATATTAATGATGGAATGATATGATACGATTGATGTTTTTAGGTGTTTATAAAAGGCAATATCTCGACTAATTACCATGAATTATATTATGTTATTTTTTATTTTAGGTGTTACATTTTTCTTGAAAATTATGGTGTGATATTTTTGGGTATATATTAATGATTGTAAGATTTGTTTTAAATTTAAAAGGTAACGTGTTTTAATTCGAAAGAAAATATTAATGACGAAAAGATATGATACGAATGATATTTTTAGTTGTTTATAAAAGATAATATTTCGATTAATTACCATGAATTATATTATGTTATGATTTATTTTAGGTGTATTTTTTTATAATGATTGGTAAATAAGTAAATTCACGAAGTACCAAAAAACAGGTACAAAAAATTTTAATGTTTCGGTTTTTATATAATAGTATAGATTCGTATTGATTATCAAAATACCCTTGTTATTATTTGAAGATGGTTCTACTAACAACCAAATAAAATACAACTTTTTTTGTCTAGTCCTTAGTACGACAAAATAAATAAGATTTTTTTTGAAATATAAATAAGAATTGTTAGATCTTAAAATAAATAGATGAAATTTGTTGGATCTAACATAAAAAATATTTAATATTTTTATAGGTTATAAACTAAAAAATTTGTTTATACTGAAATACGAAAAGGTGTATGTCAATGATTTAAAACATATATAATTAGGTATTCTACATTGAATATCATTATCAATGTATGTCCTCTACATTGAATAAGATTAATGCAAAAAATCATAATTATATTTTCTCTTGTTGATTGTTGATATCCTGGGTGTTTCCATTTGAATAATAATATTAAATCATCACTAAGTAAAAGATAATTTTATGAGTTTCGAGTGGATTGTAAAATCATTCAAATCTGATTCATAGATATCAAGATAGAGCCCAGATAGTAAATATGAATTTTTTATACTAATAAAAAATAAATTAAATTAAATATTATTACATCCTTTTTTATTTATATCCTTTTCAAATTTTGATTTTTTTTTAAAAGTCAGTTCTAATACAACATTTTTTAATTATATCTTCTTTAGATTATAAATTTCTTTCTAAAATTTAATTCTTATGCAACATTTTCTAATTATATCCATTTTATAATTTCTCTTTTAATATGATATAATTTTGATCGTCTATCTTTAAAAATATTAAATTCGATGGTTGAGATTATTTTGGTAGTACAGTGACGAAAATTATGGATAAGATCCCCCTTACGCTTATTATATATAAGGATATAATAATTTGATTGCAACATTATTACTCCTTCCATTTTATCTATTGTAGGCCTTTTCATGGTTATTTAGTAAATTACATATTTATCCTTTTATCATAATAATGTTAAAAAAATGTTGGTCATTCGAATTGTACCGATGACCTTCATGTTAGTGATGAATTAAGTTCACATCATTAACCACTACCGTAAAGGTATTTTTTGTATACTTTTAAAAATCATCAACTACATTTCTAGGATATCATTTATTATATTCTATTTAACATTCATTTTTAATATATAATCAAGATAAAATTATCAACATATCCGTCTCTTGTTAATAATGAAAAATATTATCACAAATTTCTTCAAAAAAATTTGTATTACAGATGAATTGTGTTATCTATCTATTTTATAAAATGTAGGTCAATATATGATATTTTGACCAACTTTGAAATGATTGACATATGTCTTTGATTTATAATTTTTATTCTCATTTGGGAGTGTAAATGAATCAAAATGTTTGTGAGTTGCTCGAAATCGGCTCATAAAATATTTGAATTTCGGTCAATTGTTTTCGAGTCGAACTCGAGCTTAAATACTTTACCAAGTCGAGTTCGAACTTCAAATTACTCGGCTCGTAAGGTTCACAAGCCTAATCGAGATTTTATCGTTTTGACTTTTTATATATTTTTTATATAAATTTCAACACAGATTTTTAATATTTTTATTTGAGCCGAACCCGAATCGAACCATTCATATTCATTCTTTTGCTGAAAAAGGGTAAAATTAGTTCGAGATTTAGAACCGAGTTCAGACGTATCGAACTTTTTATGAACCAATCTTCAAGCTTAAATTTTAAAGCTCGATCGAACTCGACTGAACATTTTAGTCAAGGTCAAACTCAAGTCTTACACTGTTTGACTCGGATCGACATGATTACACCCCTCTCTCATTTTTTCGGGTAAAATATTTTAATTGAATAAAAAATATAATTTTAGGAAAAAAAACAAAATCTGTTGCACATGAAATCAGAACTTCATATAGGTTAAATGATAGATATTTAAATAATAATTATGCTAGAAATATTATAAAATAGATTATATACTACATAAAAAAATTAGAGATTTAAACTGTCTAGCTATATTATTGAAATGTGATACTTCTATACTATATTATTATAAGCAAATTAGAGATCTTTTGTAGTTTGTAGTTTGGTTAACCAAGCTATTCATAACCATTAGATCTTCGTCTCAAATAGATCATGACCGTTAAATACAACAATACTAAAAGTTGTTATATTGAGAGGTCTAAGATTCGACTCTTTTTTATTTAAAATATTACCCTTTATATATAAACATAACTAAAAACATAAATCATACAATATCTTTCGATCGTTAATATTTCTATCTAATTAAAACATGTTACATTCTATTTAATTAAAACACGTTACCTTTTATTTTAAAACTAATATTGCAATCATTAATATATATATATATATATATATATATATATATATATATATATATATATATCTAAAAATATTGCACCATATCTTTCAACCATTAATAAACACCTAAAAACATGAATCATACCATATATTTCAATCATTAATATTTCTTTTTAATTAAAACATGTTACCTTTCAATTTAAAATTAATCTTGCAATCATTAATATATATCCAAAAATATCACACCATATCTTTCAATTACTAATAAAATATATTAAAAATTAGTATAATTTGTTTATAATAAAAAACATAAGTATAATCATTAAACTATATTTAATTAAAATTAAAAAAATTATTGAAAATAATGTTTATATAAAAATATAATATAAATTTCAATAAAATTTAACTAGAGATCTTTTGTAGTTTGGTTAACCAATCTATTCATAACTGTTAGATCTTCGTCTCAAATAGATCATGAACAATACTAAAAGTTGTTATATTGATAAGTCTAAGATTCGATTCTTTTTTTTACTTAAAAAATATTACCCTTTATATATAAACAACTAAAAACATAAATCATACCATATCTTTCGATCATTAATATTTCTATCTAATTAAAACATGTTACATTCTGTTTAATTAAAACACGTTACCTTTTATTTGAAAACTAATATTGCAATCATTAATATATATATATATATCCAAAAATATTGCACCATATCTTTCATCCATTAATAAACACCTAAAAACATGAATCATACCATATATTTCAATCATTAATATTTCTTTTTAATTAAAACATGTTACCTTTCAATTTAAAATTAATCTTGCAATCATTAATATATATCCAAAAATATCACACCATATCTTTTAATTATTAATAAAAATATTAAAAATCAGTATAAATTGTTTATAATAAAAAAACATAAGTATAATAATTAAACATGAATATATCAAACTATATTAAATTAAAATTAAAAAAATTATTGAAAATAATGTTTATATAAAAATATAATATAAATTTCAATAAAATTTATGACATATTAAAAGAAACCCGCGCATATCATTAATTAAATTTATATTAAATTAGTTAAATTAAAATGAAAATAAATGATTGAAAATAATGATTGTATAAAACTATAATTGTAAAATAAAGTTAAATTTATTACATAATAAAAGAAATCCGTGCATTGCACGGGTTATAAGCTAGTATTATATAAATAGGGTCTTGCTCAATCCACTACCACGTGTTAGTTTGGATCCCCACTGCCACGTGTTAGTGTGGGTCACACTGCACGTGTCACATGTGGGTCCCATTGCCACGTGTCACTTGTGGGACCCACAGTTGCCACGTGTCTGTACGGGTCCGCTGCCACATGTCACGTGGACGACGTGTCGCGTTGATACTACCAAGTGTCCCAATCATTTGTAATGTAAATGCCTTTTATTAAAAAAAATGAGGTGGATGGGGTTTGAACCCCCGACCTCCTCCCTGCTACTTCAACAACACAAGTACACAACCACTCTAGCATCCATTACAATGTGGTTATTTCCTCAATCACTAATATATAAACTATGCACTTAGGTTTTCTTCGTTACATTATTACTATTATATAATTAGAATTAGAATAATTTTCATTTTTTATATATTATATTATTCACCGAGGAGAATAAACCATTCAAGTGTGGGGAAGTGCTCTCAATATTGAAAAAATTTACATAATTTAAAATTGAATTCTTATATTATATTATTCCGGTCAAAGTACTAGTTGACCGTCGAATTACCCAATCTAATAAAAAAAATTCTAAAATTTTGGGAATAACATTAAATATGATGGATCTTGATTCTCGCACGGTTGGGTGGTCGAGAAATATTTTTTAAAAATCGAATCTTTAAACCCTGACGAAATCCTGTTTAGGGGTTCCGGTCAAAGTACTAGTTGACCGTCGAATTACCCAATCTAATAAATTTTTTTTTCTAAAATTTTGGGAATAACATTAAATATGATGGATCTTGATTCCCGCACGGTTGGGTGGTCAAGAAATATTTTTTAAAAAATCGAATCCTTAAACCCTGACGAAACCCTTTTTAGGGGTTCCGGTCAAAGTACTAGTTGACCGTCGAATTACCCAATCTAATAATTTATTTTTCTAAAATTTTGGGAATAACATTAAATATGATGGATCTTTATTCTCGCACGGTTGGCTGGTCGAGAAATATTTTTTAAAAAATCGAATCCTTAAACCCTGACGAAACCCTATTTAGGGGTTCCGGTCAAAGTACTAGTTGACCGTCGAATTACCCAATCTAATAATTTTTTTTCTAAAATTTTGGGAATAACATTAAATATGATGGATCTTGATTCCCGCACGGTTGGGTGGTCGAGAAATATTTTTTAAAAAATCGAATCCTTAAACCCTGATTACATTTACTTATTTACCCTTACTCAATTACATTTACTTATTTACCCTTACTCAATTACAGATCTACTAACTAATCAATTTCCTTTTTTCAGGTTACACATATTATCTTTTTCTATTTTTCAAGAACTAAATAATTTTCTTTTTCAATTAAAATACAATATCTTTTATATTTTATCTAACTAAATTTTCAAGAACTAAATAATTTTCTTTTTCAATTAAAATACAATATCTTTTATATTTTATCTAACTAAAATTTCTCCTTTATTAATCAATTTCCTTTTTCAGGTTAAACATATTATCTTTTCTATTTTTCAATAACTAAATAATTTCATTTTTTAGGTAAAATAGAATATCTTTTACATTTTATCTAACTAAAATTTCTCCTTTTTAAAAACACTACAAGCAATTTTATTTAATAAAATAACATAATTATATTATTATTACTATTAACTAATCAATTACTTTTTTCAGTCAAAACACGTTACCTTTTCTCTTTTCTCTAACTAAAATCTCTCTTTTTCCAATTATATCATGGACGCGGTTACCTTTTTCAGCCAAAACACGTTACCTTTTTTCTTTTCTCTTAATAAAACCTCCATTTTCCAATTATATCACGGACGTTTCTATTTAATAAAAATAAAATAATAATATTATAAATAATACTAATAATTAACCGATTACCTTTTCAGCTAAAATATATCATCTTTTCTATTTTTTCTAATTAAATCTCTTTTTTTCTAGAAATATAACGGGCAACATTAATTTCTCACTTTATAAAAACTATGAACAATTTTATTTAGTAAAATAACATAATTAAATTATAATTACTATAAATTAATCAATTACCTTTTTCACATCATGTCATCTTCACGTTACCTTTCTTTTTACTCTAACTAAAATCTCTCTTTTTCCAATTATATCATGGGTGGTTATATTTAATAAAATAAACTAAAAATATTATAATATTATTAATTAATTGATTACCTTTTTCAGCTAAAACGTAGCATCTTTTCTATATTTTCTAACTAAAATCCCTCTTTTAATAGAAATATTAGAAATATGACGGACAATATTAATTTCTCCTTTTCTAAAAACATTACGAGCAATTGTATTTAGTAAAATCTATACTATTATATAAATTCCGAAACATTGAAAGTTTTGGTACCTGTTTTTTGGTACCAATTTTTTGGTACCTGTTTTTTGGTACTTCATGAATTTACTTATGTACCCTTCATTATAAAGAAAAATATATATTAAAACACCTAAAATAAATTTTAACATAATATAATTAATGGTAATTAGTCGATTGCCTTTTTCGTATTTACTTTTAGTTGAAGATGTTACCTTTTATCATATCTTCCAATCATTAATATTACCTTTCGAATTAAAATACGTTTCCTTTTTGATTTAAAACTAATCTTACAATCATTAATATATACCCGAAAATATCATACAATATTTTTCAATTATTAATAAAATATATTAAAAATATACTTTGTTTATAATAAGGAAACATTAGTATAATCCGTAAACATGTGTATATTAAATTAAATTAATTAAAATTAAAAATTATGTAAAAAATAATGATTATATAAATTGGTACCAGTTTTTTTGTACCTATTTTTTGGTACTTCGTGAATTTACTTATTTACCCTTCATTATAAAGAAAAATATATATTAAAACACCTAAAATAAATATTAACATAATATAATTAATGGTAAGTAGCCGATTGCCTTTTTCATATTTACTTTTAGTTGAAGATGTTACCTTTTATCATATCTTCCAATCATTAATATTTCCTTTCGAATTAAAATACGTTTCCTTTTTGATTTAAAACTAATCTTACAATAATTAATATATATCCGAAAATATCGTACCATATTTTTCAATTATTAATAAAATCTATACTATTATATAAAAACCGAAATATTAAAAGTTTTGGTACCTATTTTTTGGTACTTCGTGAATTTACTTACTTACCCTTTATTATAAAAAAAAAATAAATACACCTAAAATAAGTAATAACATAATATAATTAATGGTAATTAGTCAAGATAGTACCTTTTATAAACAACTAAAAACATCAATCGTATCACATCTTTCCATCATTAATATTTCCTTTCGAACTAAAAGTCTAAAACACGTTACCTTTTCAATTTAAAACAAATCTTACAATCTAAAATAAGTAATAACATAATATAATTAATGATAATTAGTCAAAATACTACCTTTTATTAACAACTTAAAACATCAATTGTATCATATATTTCCATCATTAATATTTCCTTTCGAACTAAAAGTCTAAAAGACGTTACCTTTTTAATTTAAAACAAATCTTACAATCTAAAATAAGTAATAACATAATATAATTAATGGTAAGTAGTCAAGATATTACTTTTTATAAACACCTAAAAACACGAATCGTATAATATCTTTCCATCATTAATATGTCCTTTCGAACTAAAACACGTTATCTTTTTAATTTAAAACAAATCTTACAATCATTAATATATACCCGAAAATATCACATTAATATAATAAAATTAACGGTAATTAGTCAATTGTCTTTTTCATATTTACTTTTAGTTGAAGATATTACATTTTATAAACACGTAAAAACATGAATCATATCATATCTTTCGATCATTAATATTTCCTTTCGAACTAAAACACATTACCTTTTTAATTTAAAATAAATCTTTCAATCGTTAATATATAACCGAAAATATCACACCATAATTTTCAAGTAAAATGTAACACCTAAAATAAATAACAATATAATATAATAAATGGTAATTAGTCGATTGCATTTTTCATATTTACTTTCAGTTGAAGATATTACCTTTTATAAACACCTAAAAAGATCAATTGTATCATATTTTTCAATCATTAATATTTCTAATTAAAACATGTTACCTTTTTAATTTACAACAAATCTTACAATCATTAATATATACTCGAAAATATCACACCAAAATTTTCAATTATTAATAAAATATATTAAAAATCATATACGTTGTTTATAATAAGGAAACATAATTATAATCTGTAAACATGAGTATATTAAATTATAACAAATTAAAATTAAAAAATTTATTAAAATAATGATTATATAAACACATAATTTTAATATTAAATAAAATCTATAACATAATACAAGAAACCCGTGCACTGCAATACTAATAATTAATCGATTATCTTTTCAACTAAAACATATCATCTTTCTATTTTTTCTAATTAATTTCCTTTTTTCCTAGAAATATAACGGACAACGTTAATTTCTCATTTTCTAAAAAACACTAGGAGCAATTTTAATTAGTAATTGAACATAATTAAATTATAATTAGTATAAACTAATCAATTACTTTTTTCACCTAAAATATGTCACCTTTTTAATTTTCCCGTTTTCTTTTCTATTTTCTCTAACTAAAATATCTCATTTTTCAAGTATATTAAGGGCAGTTCCATTATATGAAATAAAATAGTAATACGATAATACTAATAATTAATCGATTAACTTTTTCAGTTAAAACATATCATTTTTTCTATACTTTATAATTAAAATCCCCCTTTTCCTAGAAATATCACGGGCAACAATAATTTCTCTTTTTCTAAAAACATTACAAGCAATTTGTTTAGTAAAATAACATAATTAACTTATAATTACTATAAACTAATCAATTACATTTTTCACCTAAAACATGTTACCTTTTTAATTTTCTCTAACCAAATCCTCTATTTTTCCAATTATATCATGGGCATTCTATCTAATAAAAAAATAATTTTATAATTACTTATAATTAACCGATTATCTTTTTCAACTAAAATCCATCATCTTTTCTAAATTTTTAAATAAAATTCCCCATTTTCTAGAATTATCACGAATAACATTTATATAATTATCATCATATAATCTCATTTAAAAATTTAAGTCTCCAAAAATCATGTTTTAAAAAAATTAATTCAAATAATTAAAATTTTTAATATAATATTAAAAAAAATCCGTGCATCGCACGGGTTTTAAGCTAGTAACGTAATTAAATTACAAATACTATAAACTAATCAATTACCTTTTTCACCTAGAACATATTACCTTTTTAATTTTCTCTAACTAAATTTTTTATTTTTCTAATCATATCACGTGCATTATATTTAATAAAATGAAGTAATATTTTTATAATTACTAATAATGAATGTATTACTCTTTTTAACTAAAATCTATCGTCTTTTCTATATTTTCTAACTAAAATCCCTCATTTTCCGAAATATCACGGATAACATTTATATAATTATTAAAAAATCATCTCATATAAATATGTAAGCCTCCAAAATTCATGTTTTAAAAAAATTAGTTGAGATTAATAAATTTTTTTATATAATATAAAAAAATCCGTGCATTGCACGGGTTTTAGGCTAGTAACATTAAATATGATGGATCTTTATTCCCACACGGTTGGGTGGTCGAGAAATATTTTTAAAAAAATCGAATCCTTAAACCCTGACGAAACCTTATTTAGGGGTTCCGGTCAAAGTACTAGTTGACCGTCGAATTACCCAATCTAATAAAAAAAAAAATTTCTAAAATTTTGGGAATAACATTAAATAGGATGGATCTTGATTCCCGCACGGTTGGGTGGTCGAGAAATATTTTTTAAAAAAGTCGAATCTTTAAAGCCTGACGAAACCCTGTTTAGGGGTTCCGGTCAAAGTACTAGTTGACCGTTGAATTACCCAATCCAATAATTTTTTTTTTCTAAAATTTTGGGAATAATAGTAAAATTTGGGAATAATTTTTTTCCCAAATTTATATTACATATTTACATGTACATGCACATGATATTTCCCCCCAATATACACGGAATTTCGCCCATTCAACTTAAACGAAATTTATTACAAGCCTAGTTTCCCCATATCTATCCTCTATTGTCTCGGATCTGTACTCTCTCGCTCTCAACTCGAAGAAGCCGGAAGAACTCGAAGAACTCTCTGTTTACCAAAAAACTCTCTTCTCTTCTCTCTTTTCTTCTCCCTTCTCTCTTCTCTTCTCTCTTAAATCGAATTAATTGGGGCTCCAATTAATTGGTCAATTCTTCACTTTTCTTCACTCACCCGTTAATTCATTTTGCCTTTGTATTCACTTTTCTATTTTAATTTTTAATTAGGGCTGCAGTTATGGCTTTCCGCTCAGGATTTGAGTTAGGGCTTCGATTGGTGCTTTCAATTCATGGTAAAATTGGGGGTTTTAATCTGCTTCTCTATGCATATGTGTACTTGTATATGGGTGTCGATTATATGGGATATGTGTACTTGTATATGGGTATTTTAATGTTTGTGCATATATGTATTTTTGATTTTGTGTATTTTTTCAGATTCTAACCTTCACAATATGTTAAGTAAGGCGGTGGCGAAGTCAGAGGCTCAATGTTCTTTGCTGCTGTACTGTAAAAATAAATTTGAGCTTAGCAGGTTTGTGGAATTTACTTATTTACGACTTTCAACATGTTTGGTATTGGATGAATTAATTTTGTTTACGGTTTTGTGTATTTTTGTGATTTTCAAAACTAGTTTTGAACTTGATTGGGGACTTATTAACTATTATAGAAGAAGCTCAACATTTTTTTTAATTTGGTGGAATGATGAGCTTAATTTAGCTAAATTGTAAGGGTTTTCTCATTCTTTACGGTTTGTGATCTTTTTAGTTTTATCTTGTTAGCTCCAATAATTGTATTATTGTTGTGTGCAATGATGTATGGGTCTGAACTACTACAAGTGTTTAGCATGAATTTCTTGAGCGTAATGAATTAATTTTTTGAAATGTCATTGTTTGTAAGTAATACTTACTATAACCTACCATATAATATAGTAGTCTGAATGCTAATTTTGTGTTAGAAACTTAGAAGATACTTGGTGTTCTTGATGGATTCACAATCTTTTCTAATTTGGATTCACAATCTGTATGGCGGTTGGAGGCATTGTTAATACACGTGCATTTGTGCTACGGGTGGAAATAGGTAAAAGAAGTTACTCTTGCTTTTGTGATTTCAATCATTTCCACCGTAAAAGAAGTTATAATTTGCATTTAGTAGATGAAGTGTTACCTGATTTATGCTTGGTGATCACATATTACCTTTAGACATTGCTAATGAATTATCTCAACGTAGCCCCAAATTAATATTTTTTTTTTGCAAGTTGGACAGAGTCTGCAGATATACTGATATAAGGCTGCTTTGTGTTTTAATGATTTTTTCACCAGCTCTGTACTTTACTATGGTCATGCAGCAGCTCCTAATGACAGGGTAGGTCAGTGCATACAGTATGCAGTTTTATTTATGAAATATACATGCAGACACTTTGTTATCTTGATTGGACTCTTAAGTATGCATATTATGTGTCGTGGGATTGTGTTAAAAGGTTGGAAAATCGTAATCTGGGGCCTGTTCTATATGAATTAAACAAATTGTAAGTACTATGTACAGGGGCATTAGATTACTCATCAAGCTTTTTTATTATTCATATAATATTAGTAAGAATACTTTACTGCATTCACAGTATTAAGCTATCATTAGTCTTGTGATCTTATTTTCTAAATTTAAAATTATGTAAACCTTAGTATGTGATTTGTTTAGTGATTTTGTTTTGTCTCTTTTGATTATTACTCCTGTTCAATGAATTTCAAATGAGTAGGCAAGTATATGATAATTTATGTCATGGGGAATCTTACATTTTTAACTTGATATCTCTCCTTTACTACACTTATAGCATTATAAACTTGGTGTTTCGAATAAAAGTGTGGTGATAATTATAGTCTGGTTCTTTGTGATGTGGATGGTTTTTATATTTTTATGTTATCTTAATATTTGAACTGTTTGATGTGTTGGGCTTATTAATATTTTGATCATTGCTTATTTTGTGCAAAATTATTCCGTACAGATTTAATTGTTAGGTATGTACGCAGGGTGTGCATCCACAAATACTGTGCAGAGTACATGATATTGTAGCAAGTAGAGAAGTAGAGAAATAATTGAAGAGAAATACTCAGGCTACTAGATTTAATTTTTGCAGAGAAAATACTCAGCCATCCACTGTGGAGGGTTATGAAACATGCTGAATTTTGCCCTGATTTTGTTGTTGATGCTGGTGTTAGAGTGGCTGAACCATCTACTGTGGTTGACATGACTGCAAGTATTCCAAGAATTATACGGCAGGGGAAGGTAATTAGGATTATTACAAATTTACATTTTTAGCAAAATATTACTTCTTGACCATCTAAACTTTTGATAATTAATTAGTAGTGCAATTTTATCAGTAGCATATATTATAACTTTTGACATGTTAGTAATTGAAATAGCAGATTTAATTGGTCACTAGGATTTAAGCCCGCGATGCTGGGCCTATTTAATTTTTTTAAAAAATTGAAGATGTTAAATAAAAATATATGTGGAACACACAATTCATACATTTGGTAGTCCATCAAAATGATGAGAGTTTACTTGATTACAAATAGGTTTAAGCAAATTTGAACTGAAAGTACTTAGAACAGATACAAAATGGTAGTCTGTTTATGTGAAATTGTTCCTTCTAAGTAGATTGGAAGTTGAGGTCGGACATTCCTTGTAGTTGGTAAGTAGAACTGGTTGCCTGACATAGGAGTTGTGAGTAATTTATTAGAAAAATAACTTGGAAAATATATGAAATTGTTAAGTATAGTAACTTACTTGTGACGGTGATTGTTCCATTTGAATACTACTTGCCATTGTATCCTGATTTGGTTTCACCCAATTGTTGCAAATGTTTGTTGCCCAGTAAACATTGAAGTTATCAATCACGTTAATTTCTTTGATGCGTAGAATGATAGTGTAGTCCTTCAATCCAATATTTTTTAAGCACTCAGGTAACATGTTTTCCTTCTTCTCCTTTTCCTGTTGTATATCGATTAGCTTTGTTAGTTAGGCGTTAGTTAGGCAAGTGAAGTTGTTTAATTTAGTTTATGTAATTGAAAATACCTCATCATAAAGTTGTCTTGCTCGTTTTTGTATCAATGTACGGACTTCTATATCTTCCAATACAATTTCTATTCCACCAGTTTGATCGGAAGCAACAACCTTAAGTTTGTACCTGTATATAAGGAATGAGAATGTTCGAAAATAGTTATCCCGACTTAGTCACACTAAAAGGCACTAAAAATGATTTTTGTTCCACACCGCTTGTGTGGATGTGGCACAATTCTATTGCAGTCAGAACACAGAAACAATCCACTTTCAAATTTGATTGGAAGCTCACAGCTTGTGCATAAGTTGTAATACCAGTTTGCATTTTCCTCAACAGAATTTATCGTCACATGGGTCATCACTTTACTCTACATAATGCATTAGTAAAAATTGAAGTAACTGCGACAATAATTTCGGTAAAAGCATAGTTGAAGATACCTCAATATATTCTTTTCCTAATTTTTTTATTTCAGCTATTGTTAGCAGCTCAATTTTATTTCTCTGTATGGCTGTGTCTTCTGTAATTTGTTTGGCAAATTCGGGATTTCTCAGCCTGAAAAATTTTGAACATACTACAGGAAGTCAAAAAGATACATTTCCTGATTGAATATGTTATTACAAACAAACTTACATTTTCCTCAATTGTTGGACACTATGATGTTTCAGGTTGAGGTAGTACTTGGTTGGTCCTATATTAGAGATGTCCACTTCATCTGCAAAATGATATGAATATAATATGGAAAATAATGGATAGGAATTGTATGTTAAATTTTTGAACGTACTATTCCAGTTTCCAATTCTGCAACATGAGATGATTATGATAATTGGTTTTTCCAATTGTTGCATCATGTCTTGTTCAAATTTAGCTCCAAACTTATCCCAGAATATTACATTGATGCTTGACCTAATTCATTGAACCTGTTAATACTGCATGATATATGTAAGCACATGATATATGTAACTTATACTTTCAGAAGTTACCTTCCATCTGTGATGGTGAACTTTGCTTGAGTTTGATTATATCCTCTTTTTGTTTTGACATCTCTCAATGTGTTATGTTTTTTTATGATCCCTACAACATCTGAGGAACGCAAGAACAACATTTATCCAATTAATTTGTACAACATATTTGAAGTTAACATATTTTATTAGAAGAATAGAGGATAATGGAAAAACCTGCTAGGTAAACTTTTTGTTCAGATAACCCTTTTAGTTCACTGTGATCGTAGAGATCAAATTCATCTTCTGGAATCTGCGATGTATTCACTTCCATCGCTTCTAAATTTGTATGTTTCGATAGGATTAATTGTGTATCATTTCTTAAGCATCTAAAAATGTCAGTGGGTTTATAAAGTTGGACAGTAAAATTTTTAATGCTATAAACGCTTCCAACTCTTAGCTGTGAATAAAGATCTTCAGCACATGCAGTTGGTACAAAACCATGGATTCTACTTTTCTGTATAAGCAAAGAGGTATTGTTAAAGAAAGTAAAAATTTTATAAGTAAGAATGTCGTATGAGAAGAAGTTAAACACCTCTGCATCAAGTAGTAGAACGTTAAAGTTTTTGAATTCTTCCCCACCAATTGTTGCACCTCTCCATAGATGGATAACTCTAACCTTAATTTTGTAGTCATATATACCCAGATGAAGATTTGCTATATTATCAAACTTGTTTCTTGACATTGTTGTAGATGGTTTGGTAGAGAAATGAAATGTTATGTTTTTGAGAGAGAACTGTAAATATTCTTCTATTGTTAACAATGAATATTCAACCTAACATTGCTCTGTAAGCTTTTAATTTCGATTACGAACTGTATTTTAATATAATGATGGACCAATGTCATTGATGAATGCAAATTTGATGATTTGGTTGGATTGGAAAAAACAATAAAGTTACCCACTCAATTACAAAGTTATCCACTCAATTACATTAAAATGCCTTAAAAGGACCGCTATCGTTTGAATAAAAAAAGTAAAGTTTGAAAAGAGCAACTTCATCATGTCCTTGGAAAATTTTTGCATGCTTATTTGACCCCATATTTCATTTCTATAGAGAAAGAGGGAAAATTAAGAAGAAGGTTATCACCTCTGCATGAAGTATAGAACATTAAAGTTTTTGAATTTTTCCCCACCAATTATTACACCTCTCCCTTAATTTTGTAGTTTTATCTACCCGAATGAAGATTTGCTATAGTATCAAACATGTTTCTTGTTATTCTTGTATTCTTTAACAAATAGAACCAAAAAGTTCTATGTATTTCTTATTGGTATTCAACTTAAAATATTTTAAATGAAGCAATAATGAATAATTAGTAAGTTAAAATAAATTTGTAATTATTACCTAAATTTAACATGCTAAAAAAATTAAAAAAAATAAAAAAATTTAACAAAAAAATTTATTAGGATTTGATTTTTGTTTTTGTCGTAGCTTAATGATTTACACCTAAAAAGATGTATTAAAAAGCAAATCAACATTAATCGATAATAAAGTAGTTGGTATTCAAGACGTCAATTGCTAGAAATATTTGAGGTGTTAGAACTGAAAATTTCACTCCATCTTAAATAATTTCTTTCAACAAAACTAAAATTTGACATAAATTTTTATTATTCATTCCTCCTAATTGCAGTAGATAAAATTTTTAAATACATTGTAACTTCCAGACAGCATGCATGTATATAAAATTTGTTAAATTTTTTGACAACATTATTTATTATTTTTAGATAATTAATGAACTACTCTCAATTTTAACTAAGTTCCGTAAATAATAGATAGTGTATCCAAATAAAGATAAGCAACTAACAAAAAAAAAACTTTATATGATTATAAAAATATAATTTATATTAGTTAAACATAAATTAATGTGTTTATAAGGATTTTTGTGTTTAAACTAACAAAATTATTAGAAAAGAATATAAGATTTGAAAATTTTCACATGGGCTGAAACATGTTTCTTGTAACTTAATTTTGTCGTAGCTTGATGATATACACCTAAAAAAAATGTATTAAAAAGCATATGAACATTAAAAGATTTGAGAAAAATAATAAAGTAGTTTATATTTAAGACGTCAATTTATAGAAATTTTGGGATGTTATAACTGAAAATTTCACTCCATCTTAAACCAATTTTTTAAACAAAACTAAAATTTCAAATAATTTTTTATTATTCATTTCTCCTAATTGCAGTCGATAAAAATTTTAAATACATTGTAACTTTCACACACCATGCACGTATATAACTTTTGATAATTTTTTTGACAAAAGTATTTTTTAATTTTAGATAATTAATGAACTACTCTACAATTTAACTAAGTTCCCTAAATAATAGATATGTTATCCAAATAAACATAATAATAAAACAAAAACTTTAATAATTATAAAAGTATAATTAATATTAGTTAAACATAAATTAACGTATTCATAAGGAATTTTGTGTTGAAGCTTAAAAATTTATAAGAAAAGAATGTAAGATTTGAAAATTTTCAATTGGCCTAAAATATGTTTCTTGTAACTTAGTTTTTGTCGGATGATATACACCTAAAAAAGATGTATTAAAAAGAATATCAACAATAAAAGATTTTAGAAAAATAATAAAGTAGTTTATATTTAAGACGTCAATTGCTAGAAATTTTTGAGATCTTACAACTGAAAATTCCACCACATCTTAAACAATTTCTTTCAACGAAACTAAGATTTCACATTATTTTTTATTATTCATTTCTTGTAATTGTAATATATAAAAATTTTAAATACATTGTAACTTCCAAACACCATGCATGTATATAAAATTTGTGATTTTTTTGACGACAGTAATTATTATTTATAGATAATGAATGAACTACTCTCAATTTTAACTAAGTTCCCTAAATAATAGATATGTTATCGAAATAAACATAAGCAAATAACAAAACAAAAAATTTATATAATTAATAAAATATTTATAATATTACTTAAAAAGAAATTAACGTGTTTAAAAGGTTTTTTGTGTTTAAACTAACAAAAATTTCAGAAAAGAATATAAGATTTGAAAATTTTCACATGGGCTGAAACATGTTTCTTGTAACTTTTTTTTTGTTGTAGCTTGATGATATACACCTAAAAAAGATGTATTAAAAAGCATATGAACATTAAAAGATTTGAAAAAAATAATAAAGTAGTTTATATTTAAAATGTCAATTGCTAGAAATTTTGGGATGTTGTAACTGAAAATTTCACTCCATCTTAAACAAACTATTTTAACAAAACTAAAATTTCACATTATTTTATATTATTCATTTTTCCAAATTGAGTAGATAAAATTTTTAAATACATTGTAACTTCCAGACACCATGCATGCATATAAAATTTGATAAATTTTATTGACAAAAGTATTTATTAATTTTAGATAATTAATGAACTACTCTCAATATAATGATGCACCTATGTCAAATGCAAATTTGTTGATTTGGTTGGATTGGAAAAAGCAATAAAGTTATCCACTCCATTACAAATTTACAACCAAATGCCTTAAAGGCCAACTATCGTTTAAATAAAAAGTACACTTTGAAAAGAGCAACTCCATATGGTCCTTGGAAAATTGTTGCCTGCTTGATTTGATCCCATATTTCATTTCTGTAGAGAAAGAGGAAAAGATAAATAATATCTAGGCCATTGTTCCATGGAGAACCATCTTACGTGGAGAACCGTGGAGAACCACTTAAAATACATTATAATTGCTTTATATATAAGGGCCCCGCAGGGGCATCTTCACAAAAAAGTCTTATAATTCTATACTCTATCTATTTATAAAAAAAATTACAAAAAATTTTTTTTTTTTAAAATTT
Source organism: Kitagawia praeruptora (assembly GCA_037693485.1). Taxonomy (NCBI): domain Eukaryota; kingdom Viridiplantae; phylum Streptophyta; class Magnoliopsida; order Apiales; family Apiaceae; genus Kitagawia; species Kitagawia praeruptora. The sequence continues at coordinate 64,080,459 of CM075348.1, forward strand.
TTCAAAAAATGATGACGTGGCAACATTTTTTAAAATTTTTTTAAAAGTTTTTTTAAAATTTTTTTTTTTGATAAATGGATAGAGGGTAGAATTATAAGACTTTTATGTGAAGGGGCCCCGCCAGGGGCCTTATATAAAGGACTATTTTAATGCATTTTAAGTGGTTCTCCACGTAAGATGGTTCTCCATAGAGTGGGACTCATAATATCTATACAGAAATGTTGTTAAATGAAGCATTTAAAACCAACTTACCTTTTCTTTCTTGATATTTTTCAACTTTTGCAACATTGGATTATCGTTCGGATCATATAAAATTGGTTGGATGTCATTCCTCTTTCTAGTTTTGACATTTGTAGAATTCCCAGTAGGCGGAGTTTCATTTAGGATTTGCTCCTTTTGAGTTTCCTATTATTTAAAAAATTAATTTGTCTTAATAGAATTTGTAATGATCAAAAGTTAATTAATGCATGTAGTGTTTTATAATCTTACTTTAATTGCTGATTCTCCCTTGATTTCCATTGAGACTTCTTTGTTTGGATCAAAACTGTCGCAAGTTTCCAATGTTTCCAAAGATTCCACAATTTCCTCTGCTTCATACACTGTTGAGCCATGTTTGAGATTGTCATCTTGAAGCTTTATTGTAACAGTGTACTTTTGATTTCAGCAAGCGTTTAAGAATTTGAGGAAATTTGTCCTCCTCTTCAACCTATTTTTTGTTCAATAGAAGCATAGTTTATGAATGACCGCAGAATTTTTGTGTAAACTAAATTTATTTATAAAACTTACGGTTAAACATTCTGAGTGTATGTCCACGACTGTTGTGTCTGTAATTCTGCTAATATCAGAATCATGAAAGATAATGGGAATACATCCACTGGCATCCGAGCAAAAAGTGCACACTCTGAACCTGTAAAACAGAATTTTCAATTATTAACTAAATTTCAGCATTAATTTTATTTAGTTTGAATCATTAACTAAACCTTTTGTCTGGATAAGGTATGATTCTTGGACAATTGTTACACTTAAAAAATCCATTCTCACGGTAGATCTCAATTTTACAACCTGTACACTTGCTGTAGTACCAATTAACATTCTCGTCAACTTTTTTCACTGTTACTTGACAAAGAACTATGCATAGTCGTCAGTGAATGTTTTGTATTGTAACCACATATTTCAAGTAAAGAATCGAAATACCTCATTGTAATTTGGAGGCAGATTCCTTATTTCTTTCACAGTAAGCAATTTCTTTGTCATTTCTACTTCTTGGTTTGACACATCCACAGATTGATTCAGTTGAAATCTACCGAACCAAAAATGTTTTGTTTAAGTCCTAGAAAATTGTTAGCATTTTCCATTAAGAAGGAATGGTTAGATTTTACCTGTTTTTCAACTCCTTCACACTATAGTGATCCGGATTGATATATATTCTCGTTGCGGGGTAGTTTGTTAAGTTTGGTGATCCTGTCATGAAGAAAATAGTATCTATCAGACAATAGAATGTAGCATATAATGAGATAGAATTTAACAATTAAGAGATATTACCATCATATGTCCCAACCCTTGCACATGATATGATAATGAAAATGTTCATATTATCCAATTCTTTGAATTGTTTGTCCGCCATTTCTCCAAAATTATCAAACAAAGTAACTTTTACTCCTTTTCTGATGACCAAATGTTTTTTTCAAAATATGAGAAATGATTTGAGTCGAAACCTTATAATTGTTAAAGGTAAATTGACGAATACACTTATGAAGCACAAACCTGCCATCTGAAATTTCAAACTTGAGCATTTTTTTTTCCTGGTTATTTTTTGTGGTGATTATGATTGGTTGAAGATTCTCTACTTTTCCCACCATGTCTAATACATTCAAAAATTCTTAGTTAATATTCATCACATCGAAATAAAATAAATTGTGAAACAGAAATTACCAATTAAAAAGCGATTATCCTTGGCCAATTTTTCTATTTCCCCATTTGGTAAAGGTCAAATGCATAATCTTCAATATGCAATCCTTGAATTTCATCCTTCTGTAGCTTTGTGTGGACCGTGAAGTAGATATGTTTTTTATTTCTTACGGGGCGGCAAGTCTCATCTCCCAAGAAATCTTTAACTCTGAAGTTTGACAAAATATATATTTGTCCTTCACTTATTTCTTTCAAGATGTCCTCACAATATTTTGTACTTGCAAAAGCATGAATTCTGGAGTTCTACATAATCATTAACTTGAAGTATAAGGTAATAAAGATAGAAAAAAGAAAAAAATTAATAAGAGAAACGAAATTTACCGAATCGTCAATTAATATCATATTAATTCCATAATATTCAAGAGTATCTCTTTTTATTCCTTTCCAAAGATTCTGCAATCTAACTCTGCATTTCCAGTCGAACGTGGAACTATCCAAGTCCTTTATAGTGCTGTAAGGATTCAGTTCCATTTCTGACAGAAATTTAACACAGTTATATAAACTAAGTGCAGCAATAAAGTCAGACGTCATTATTTGTTATTCTCTTAATTGTACCGGAGAATATTCAAGTTTGTGTTGAAAATGAACTTACTTGTTTGGCAGACTTGAATGTGGTAATAGAATATTAGTTGTATTAACACTTGCAGTTTTCCTTAGCTATGTAGTAATGAAATGAAAGTTTGGTGAAGGAAGTAGATAGGGGGTAAGTGGTAGTAATGTTGATAGTGATCCTCTACGTGTTTGTGGGCTATGATGCATTGTTGTGAGTTTTGATGTCTGGGTGGGATTAACAATGATGGTATTTTGCTTTTAAAAAAAAAGACAATGTAGGTATTTTTGGTACTATAGAATGGAGTTTATTAATGTAAAGTAACCTTTACTTTTTGGGCAATGTAATTAACGTATTTCTTGAAATTTAAATTGTAGGAAAATATGTAAATGATTTTTTTTCTTCAGATTTTGTATGCATTTTCTCTTTTGTAATAGAAATTTGGGAAATTGATCAAGTATCATGAATTTATCTTTTCTTTAAAAATTTGCAAATATAATCGATTAATTTATTTATTTTAATAATAAAATATCATTTAGTACATTAGGGACATGATATTACAATCGATTAATTTTCGAAATATGTTTTTTTTAAATAAGATTTTACTAAATTTATCTTTTTCAATTGATTAACCCCTAATAAATTATCTTTACTTTAGGACACCACTTGCCACAACACTTTAGGAAGGAAGTATGAACACATGAATGTAACACATGAATGTGATCTCATGTGATTATTTGGCCAGAACAATAGTGGCAGTTATTATTAAACTGAACTAAACTATATATCATGGATGTAACATAAAGGACATTCTTAAATTTTTAATGGTAACTATGGTTTAATTTTTATGGAACAAATTTGGGCAAGATTTAATATTTTATGGACCAAATTGTAAATATAATTGATTAATTTACCTATTTTTAGAACCAAATATCATTTAGTACGTTAGGGACATGATATTAATATCGATTCATTTTCGAAATATTTTACTTTAAAAAAATATGATTCATTTCCAGAATTAAAAAACATGCTTTTAGTAAATTAGGGTCTGGATCACAAAATCGATTCATTTACCAAATTGATGGAAAAGAAGATATTTAACTTCATCAGAGATGTTATAGAAATTTTATTAAGGGTGGTGATGTATGCACACGCTAAATGTATTTATGCACACCCTAAACTTGTTTTAGAAACCTTAATATTCCCATGTTAATCTTGTATTTTATTTTTCTGCATAATTTTACAGATATCGTAAGATTATTCATAAATTTAATTTCTAATAAAATGTTTTATGAAATTTGAAATTAAATTATTAATATTAAAATTTTATTACTTGTTTTAATTTTATTAGCTCAATTATATCCATCTATAAATACGAATATCCGACTCAAAAAATAACAAATAGAAAAATACGAAAAAGAAAAATAATTTTATATACTCCCTTAAGGTTACAATTTATTAACTTCTAATTAAAAATTATTTTTTTTAATTATCTAACAAAATAAAATAATGAGTAGTCCATCAAGTTACAATGTACTCTCTTCTAATCACATTAACTAATTATTTTGTTTCGAGATAAGAAAGTTGACGAAGTTAAATAAATTTATATGAGTTTTTCTTAAAAATATTCTTATTATCATCCTAATTTAAAACTCTGATTTATTTATACAATTATAAACAAAACATGATATATTTGGTTAGTTTAGTTGGTTGGTTAATACCTTGGAAAAAAATTGTTAACACCTTTCTAAAAATAATTATTCATTTATGTCTTAAAATTAAGTATGCAACATCTGTAAATTTCAAATTTATGAAATCATTTCAGGATTTATATGAAATTAAATAAATAATATATTTAATAAAAATAATATATGAAAGCACGTGGTTTTTTTTTTTGTAAGTTGATAGGCGTTGCTTTGCACCAATTATAGGCTAGTAATAATAATAAAAGGATGCTAGTAACAAAAATAAAAGAAGTCACTTGCACTGTTATCTTTCTACAATCCTTTTTAAGCAAGTAGATGTATATAAAATAATAAATATTATAATAAACAAAATAAAAGACAAATGGGAATTTAGTAAAATGCATAGAAAAGGATGTGCATAATTAACTTTAGGTCAGTACCCTTTACAGTATCCTTTATGCTAGAAAAATCATTAACACGGTGTGACTTTTGCACATGAAAATGTTATTTACATTTTGGTTTAATAACGTGTGGATACCTTTGTAACTGTCATAATTACTTGAAACAGCAAAGTCTTAACATTTGGCATCTTTTTGAGCCCCACATAGTGAAGATCATCATGGCAATAGAAATCATAATGAATTTACATGACTACAAACACTATCAAAAGGAGTACATAGAGAAAAAAATGTAACACTGAGAAAGGGAGTATCCTAGTATATAGACAAAAAAAAATAAACATTATGTTTACAACTAATCTATAATCGTGGCAAAGCATAGAATACTTCTCTGTATACAACATTTTGAGTTTTGTTGGTTGCATATCCACTTTCATCATCTATGAAAATTTTTAAACCATGTGGAGATGTGACGCGACTAATAGCTACATAAAATTGTCCATGAGTGAAAACGTCTTTTGGTAAGAATAAGCCAACTGTCTTAAGTGATTGTCCTTGTGCTTTGTTAATGGTCATTGCATAACAAACTTGTAATGGCATTTGTTTTCTCACCAATTTGAAAGGCATTCGTGTATCACTTGGACACAATTCCATACGCGGAATAAAGTGCCTAGTACCAACAAATGATCCACAAATAACCTCACATTCTACACAAAATTTTAAACATTTGGTAACTATCATCCTTGTCCCATTACAAAGACCGAGAGTTTGAATCAAATTTCGCATTAGCATGACAACTACACCAACTTTCAATTTCAACTCGTGAGGAGGCATACCTGGAATATTAATTGAGTTAAGATATTCTATGGGAAATGCCGAGTTGAGATCATCATCAGTACCACCAAAATCTTCAGCACCATCAACACTATAATATGAGATTGATTCACCCGGAATTTTTTCAACAATAAGAGAATTGAGATGACCCACCCGGAATTTTTTCAACGAGAATTGAGATGACCCACTGTCTGGTTTGTAGGAGTCAATATGGCCCTTTCACTTAAATATTTTGGATTGTTCCAGTTGTCTGCAAATTTAGGAAAGGTACTCTTCATCATTCTTTGTACCCTATGTTATTTTGGTAAGCTTCTCACTGCAATTTAAAATTAAACTAATCATTTAGTCAAAGACATTTAGTGGTAGATAGATTTTTGATTTTTGATTTTATTATTATTAATTGGTACATAGTAAGGCGTGCATGTGTATGAGGAGTGATGTTTTTAATTTTTCTTTAAAAAAAATGATTCAGTTCCCGATTAAAAAAATAATATTTAAAATTTAAAATTTAAAATTTAAAATGTAAATTTAAAATTTATTAAATTTTAAATTTAAAAAAACAATATTTAAAATTTAAAATTTAAAATTTAAATTTAAAAAAAATAATATTTAAAATTTAAAAATTTAAAATTTATTAAAATCATTTTAAGATTTACATTAAATTAAAATAATATTTATCTTATGGAAAAATGTTTTCTTTAAAAAAAATATGATTCTTTTCCGGAATAAAAAAAGAAGTCACCTAGCACTGTTAATTAAAAACATATGTAAATTTAAATTTTTTAAAATCATTTTAAGATTTACATTAAATTAAATAATATTATGCTTATGTTAAAATTTTTTCTTTAAAAAAAATATGATTCTTTTCCGGAATAAAAAAAGAAGTCACCTAGCAGTATAAATAAAAACATATGTAAATTTAAATTTTTTAAAATCATTTTAAGATTTACATTAAATTAAATAATATTATGCTTATGGTAAAATGTTTTCTTTAAAAAAATATGATTAATTTCCGGAATAAAAAAAGAAGTCACCTAGCACTGTTAATTAAAAACATATGTAAATTTAAATTTTTTAAAATCATTTTAAGATTTACATTAAATTAAATAATATTATGCTTATGTTAAAATGTTTTCCTTAAAAAAAATATGATTCATTTACGGAGTAAAAAAAGAAGTCACCTAGCACTGTAAATAAAAACATATGTAAATTTAAATTTTATTAAATCATTTTAAGATTTACAATAAATTAAATAATATTATGCTTGTGGTAAATATTTAAAATCAGGTTTTATCATTTAATCAAAGACCTTTAGTGGTAGTCGTAGATACCTCTTTTATGCATTTTTATTATAAATTTTTTACATAGTAAGGCCTGCATGGATCTCTGCAATGATGTTGTCGTAGAGTTGTCGGTGGTATATCCTGTAATTAAGCAGAAATTTGAGGATGAAGAGTTAAAATGAGTGGAAAGACTGTTCATAACACATTACGGAAACTATTATATAGTAGATAGATAGTAGATATTTTGCCTCTGCTTGTGAAAATAATTTTAACTACAATCTCCTGGCAGCAATCTCATACCTGAAGCTGCTCTAATGGCAAGATCTCATCTACCAAGCAAAGTTTTCATTGTTACCTTTAAATCTTAAAATCAATCAGAAATCACTGGTACGCTTAAGTATATAATACCTGAAAACCTCAGACTAAGAACTTTGTAGTCTTCATGGTGCTATATCATAAAGGAACATGTGGTATTATTATTATTATTTTTTTTGATAAATAACATGTGGTATTATTATATTTCATTAATCAAATGCTTAAAAATTAATATTTTTTGCAGCAGGTAAATAAAAAGAAGCCAGTTCTGCTTGTACAAATTTATTATCCTTCTTGTTAACCTATCTGATCAGAATGATGGTTCCTTATACGGCAGATCAAATTCTTGATACAGGTGATCAAGATGATAAAGATACACAGGTTTGTTTATCTAATATATTTTTCTCTTGGTGGTTTGGTTATATTGTCAACCTGAAGCTATAATTCACATCATTGTGCATAAATTTTTTATGTATTTTATAACTTTAGTAAGTTGTCATTTGTTTTATTTATGTATTTTAGTAGTACTAGACACTGTATGGAGACTCTAAAATAAATATTATTCTAGTACAAGCAGGTAGAAGATCACCTTTAGGCTGTTGGACCTTATTGTGACATTTTGGGATGAGGAATTATTCATTAAAAACCAGCCAAAAATCTGATAGACACGAGCATAATAGGCTGGATAAAAATGATGCACACATTTATGGAAATAGCCTTTCCAAAACCTACCAATTTATCTTTTCCTAAGTGACAATGCTAATGCCATGTTCCTTTCTATGTACTATAATTCGCTTCTCAAGGACTTTTATGTAATCCAATACCCTATGGTTTTCGTTTCAAGAGGTAAGAGTCGTTGAAGTACTATGTGCTACTTCAACTTTTTTTCAAGTTGCAAGATGACATGTTGAGATCCATTCTTTAATTGTGCATTAGTTGATAATTTATGAAGTTGTCACAATTATGGGATTGGTCCTTGTAAATATCTTGATTTCGTATTCATATTTTTTTCAATGATGCGGTCAGGATTCAGGCATGAGGTGAATTTGCTAGTAAAGCTTCGCCACCATAATATAGTGCAATTTCTTGGAGCCGTTACTGATAGGTAGCTACTAATACTGATAGGTAGCTACTAATGTCAATTACTGAATTTCTTCGGGGAGTAAGTAAAGGCATGTGCTATAATGCATATGTTCTATACTATGGTTTATATATTTTCTTGGCAAGGTAATTGATAACTCTGTTTGAGCTGATTATGATGCGTTTCTTGCTGTTTAGGCTCCTCAAGGAAATGAAGCAGAAGGGAGACAAGGCACTGTAGCTAATCAGATTCAATAATTAATCAATTGCTTCGGGATGACCATGGCACTCTCCAATCACTCCTTCCATTCAAGGCGATGCTACTGCTACTTCTTAAATATGCTATCTATATTATTTTTATCGTTCTTTGGTAGTTATCTAGGACTTTGATATTTATCAAGTACTTTGGTCAATTGTATGGTATGTGTTGCTTGGTACTCTGTAATATGTATGTTGGTTAAAAATCGGAAATCGGACCAACTCGGTTTTGGTCCAGAAAAATGAGTAATCGGAAACTCGGCGAGTACTCGGACTACTAATCGGATATTGTTTTTTTCCTCATAATTTATATGTATTTATTCTAATTTTAGTGTACATGTGTTAAACTTAAAACTTAACAATAATATTAATATTACTAATAATATTATTACAACCCTGTTAACAAGTAATAACATTAATATTACTAATATTATTTATTATAATTTTAGTGTACATGTGTCCAAGTAATAATATTAATATTACTAATAATATTAAAACGTGATATAAGTGTATGTATAGAATTTTTGAGAGAGCACTTTTAATTGGGCCGAATCTAGATTATAACTATAGTCTATAAGTTGAGCAATAAAAATTATATTTTAGTACTTAGCAAAAAAAAAAAAAAAAATTAGTCAAACCCGAGTTTGACCCCGATTACTCGGAGTCAACCCAAGTCTTGACCGAGTTATAGCAAAAACCGGTTTTTGGTCCGATTAGTCACTACTCGGATCGGTTTAGGGGTCCAAAACGAGTACTCGGCCCGAGTTATCGATTTTTACAACCCTGGCTAGGTGTTACTGTGGAGATCAATATAGTACATGTTTTGTACTTTGAATTGGTTGGTTTATTTTATAAAGGGATTGATATATATATATATATATATATATAACAATCAAATCTTGCAAATTTTTCAATATTAGTGTTGCAATTGCTATAGTTACAGTGTTGCATTAGATAGTTACAGTGTTGCATTAGATAATTACAGTGTTGCAATAGAGAGTGGGTCCCACACTTGCCACGTGTCAGGTGGGTCCTACATGCCACCGTGCCATGTGGGTCCTACATGCCATTGTGTCAGGTGGGTCCCACAAGCTACATGTCAGGTGGTGGCCCACCTGCTACGTGTCAGGTGGGTCCCACATTGCCACGTGTCAGGTGGGTCCAACAATGCCATGTGTAAGGTGGGTCCCACACTGCCACGTGTTAGGTGGGTCCCACACTGCCACATGGCCACCTACCACGTGTCACCCCATGACACGTCACCTATCCCCGACATGACACGTGTCAGGTGGGCCCCACATGACACATGTCACGTGGACCCCACATGCCACGTGTGACCTATCAATACTTGGCTAAGCTATGGTAACACATTCCTAATGTTGCATTTGTTTGATTTAGTGTTACTGTATGGCCCTAATGTAATATTTTTCTTAGTGTTACTATTGAGAACAAAAGCGTTAAATTAGAGAGCAGAGGCAACATTAGCGGATGAAATGGTCAAAAAGTGTTACATTAGGCCTATTGTAACATTTTTCGTGCCTAATGCAACAATAGAAGTGCGTTGTGTCTGGGCATCTATGGCGTAGTGCAAAAATCACCATCGACAAACACAAAATCACCACCAGAAACACAAAAATTACCATTCCGACCAACTATAAATGAAAAATCACCACCGAAAAATTAAAAATCACCACCACAAACCACCCCATCGCCGATAAAAACCCAAAAATCTACATAATTTAACAGAAATCACCACACATTAACGCCACCTAGCTCCCACCACCACACTCCCTCCACCTCCGACCACCACTTCCGACCAAAATTATAAAATCATCTTCGGTCAACACAAACCACCACCTTTTGTCATTACTGATCCCCCACCAACGGAGGCTGTCACCACCACAATCACCAAACCACCACCACTATATATCAAATCATCAGTTACAAGCTAAATAGACCAGAAAAAATCATCACAAATCAGCAAAAAATGAGAAAAATCACCAGAATCTCAAAAAAATCACCACCGACGACTTTTTCCAAATTCAAGCAGATGACCACGAAATTACAGATCTAATGCCGGAGTATGGTGGCGAAGCTTCGTCGACGGCATCGAGGCGGTCCCTTGCGGTGCCTGAGCTTGGAAAGAGATAGAGGTCACCAATATTCAAACGAATATTATAGTGGTTCTGTTGAATTTATTGGAGCGGCTATGTAGCATAGTGTTGTGGGAGGAATTTGTCACAACAAAATAGGAGGCCTCGTGTTGGAATAGCGCCAATAAGCATGGAATCGTCCAACCACCCAGAAAGGCTCGTAGTTGGAGATCAATAGCTAGCCGCCCAGAAAGGCTCACGACTAGGGGTTCCCGAAGAACACGGGATGTGATTCCTCGGAAGGATCGGACTGAGCCTACGGGATTAGAGCTCAAGGACCGTGCAATGATGATGCGTTGGTCAGCCAAGAACCCTAATAATGAGGTGTCACACAAGAGTATACGTGCTCTATATTTACTCAAGGTGTCAAAGTGTCTAAGAGATCCCGTAAACTGCCTACATACCACTATTTATAGTGGATCAAGCCCGTATGTAGTTCTTGAAATGATATGATCGTTTGTTTATGATGAGTTATCCTCTCTCCAGTGGGATAATGACTGTTATTTCTGATATAAATCGAGTGTGATGTATATCTTCAGGTTACCAAGCTGTTTTGGTAATTGTAGGATGATTATCTTTGTATTTATCATGATTTTGTATCATTTATCAAGTAAATATGACATATATCCTCAAATAACCGAATTTATATCTGTTTAGGAGTGTTTTTAGGTGATATAGACGTGTTCCTAAAAAGTAGGAGGCGTGCCTTATCTGAACTGGCAGCCTAATCAGGTTTCTGGCGGAAGCTGGGGGTACCGCCCGGTAGCCTGGCTCCGGTACCCCCTCCGGTAACCCCACTACGGAAGCTACTCTGGAAGACCTACAAGATGACTGGTATTGGTTGCAGGTTACCCACAAGGGGATGCCCTTGGGACCCTGAACCATACATTTCCTTACTGCCATGTGCATGGTAACCCATAGGGCTGATATGGGCCCTCGGAAGCCTGACAAGTTAGTCATTTTCCTCATGGGTCTAGACCTTAATCCTCTAGTGGGCCTAAATCTAACCCATGCAAGATTTTGGTCACAACAACTACCCCCCGGTTCCCTGAAGTACTGAGTGCAAGGGGAACCAATTATTCACAGGGTGCTGTTTCCTAAGTCTCTCAACGAAAATCTGCATCTCCACACTCTCATTAGCTCAATATGATAAGGTGTATAAATACTGGAATTTGTAATCGTAAATATTTAAATCTGTATCTTTATTCTTGAAATTGCGCTACGGAAGCTCGAATTAGAATTAATTGTCAAACGGGAGCCTTTGTAGTTTATTTGTTAAGTATCTAGTTAATTACCTTTATCCCAGGGGAATTAAAAAGGATAATAGGTCCTCGACAGGACATTAAAAGGCCTGATGTCCTAGGCAAAGACGTTAAAAGGCTTATTGTCCTAAGCAGGACATTAAAAGGCTTAATCATGAGCAAAGATGTTAAAAGGCTTATTAGGGATCTCCCCGAAGGGGATTTCTTTGGTACTTCATAACAGAGGTACAAGTCATGAGCAAGACGTTAAAAGGCTTATTGGGGATCTCCCCGAAGGGGATTTCTTTGGTACTTCGTATCAGAGGTACAAAGGAGCTCTAGGCGGGTTATGTCTAACCTGGAGTCTAGGCTCTTAGAGGGTCGAAGGTCTTTGAAAGATGGAGAAATCCCGCTTGTTCAAACTTAGCAAAAAAAAAAGGATAATAACAAAAATGAGATGGTCACTCTTGGACTCTACCATTTTCTTTCAAGATGAGCATGGACGGTCCATTTTCCCACACATGCACGCTTCCCGCCTGTCTCGTTTTCTGTGCCAAGTTAATTGGCCGGAGGGTCACGCCTCTTTTTCTCTTCTTTTATATATTTATATACTTAACTTCTTTATTCTTCTTTTTTCTTATCTTCACCTGATACTCTTTTCTTAGACAAGCAAAAGGTTTTTATCACTCTCCGACGAACTCTTTCCCGGTAAAGGCTAGGCCATTTGCGCACCCGCCGCTTCAAATCACCCAGGTAAGCGTCCAATCTTTGCGACTAATTCTCTTTATTTGATGCGTAGAAATCTTATATAGATATCTGATTGTACTCTTCATGTGCTTGCTTTATATTTGTATTTCTGGATTAATAGTTGATTCATGGCTTCGGTAGCCATCGCATGTCATTTGTTGTTAACCCATCTGAACCGAGTCCACTCGATTGTGGATTATTGCGATGTTTTTTGACTGTCGGTATTTTTTTAATAGACCTGCTTGTTTAGATCTTGATTTCTAGTTGCATGTGTGAATTCCTGCCTTTTGTGCGCGTACCGAAGGGGTTTGAGGTGATCGGTACCCCGGTTCCCCCTTTGGTTCCTTTCTTATATGCTCATAACATGTTCGATACTTGTCCTTACCGGATCGTGTTATTTTAAGCCTACCTTGTCAAACGATTATATACACTTCGTTGGTTTGCGCATGTTCACAGTACTTTCGAGTCAACACCTTTCTTTTTGTATCGATTGGGTAACTTCGTCACCACAGTATTAGGTTAGTTTACCGGTAGCCACCCCCCGAGTCCTGACTTTCTTTTGACTTAGCCTGGTAACCCCGGGGGTTTCCATGGGTACCCCCAAGTCGATTGTTGACAATCTTTACTTTTTTTTTAACCTTTGGTGATTTAATTTCGGACCCTCCTTCTAATCTGCTTCCTCCTTGTGGTTGCAGATGTCTACCTCGTCCATCTCGGGAGTCTCATCTCAGCACGTGGGCAACCTGTCGCCCATCTCTGGTGAGCCCTCAGATTATGAGTCAACCCACCTTAACGATGTGCTCCTCCACCAACCCTTGATGCAACCCAAGCTATCCGTTAGTTCTCGGACACGTTCTCGAGTTGAAGTCATAAATCCACTTGAGGCTGAGATTATAAGTAGGCGTCTCAACCCCTCATTGGAGGCTGGTTCGTCAAACTTTAATAATGAGGGTACTGATAGGATTTATCTGAGTTCAAACACAGATGAAGAAGAAAAATTTGATGGAGGATTCGAGAATGAGGCTGAGCAGCCGCTTTTTGATAACACAGACTTACTAGATGAAGAAGAGAAGTTTGATAAGGGATTGGTGATGGAGGTTGAACGGAAGCCTCATGTCCCTGCAGGCTTCGTTCCATCCTGTGAAAATTTAGATTCTACTATGAATACTGATAGACTTGCCAGGCTGCTTGAGTTGTGCAACCCAGGGTGTGGCCTGGTGATACCCAGTGATGGTGAGAGGTTCCACAGATTTGATAACTTCGAACCTGACCAATCTATACCCAATGCAGTTCTATCCGCTTCGTTCTTTAAGCTTGGATTCTCTCTTCCCCTGCATCCATTTTTTGTTGAGTTGCTCACCTTCAATGAAATTGCACCTATGCAGCTGACCCCCAATTCTTTCAGGATGGCAACCTGTATGTACATCCTTTATGACCAAGTTTTTTCCGTTCTTCTCACTGCCCGGGAACTGGGGTATTTTTATCAATTGAAGGGTGTGGGGAGGAAGATAAACGTAGGATGTATGACTGGCTGGAGATGTTTTTATATTGTTATGATTGTGAAGAAGTAAGAAAAGAGTGGAATCTGACTCCGGGTAAGCACCCGGTACCCTCGCACATTACTGGTGACCTTTATTTGATTAGATCCTGATATAACTCTTTCCTCATTTTTATTGTTTATTATATCACTTAGGGATCCAACACAGACTTCTCTCGAGGGGATTGAGGAGAAGAGGGCTAGGAAAATTATGAGGTTAGCCGCCGACTTAGGAGATGGTGAAAGTCTGCTGACCCCGGATACCCTGGTGAGGTTAGGGTTCTCAATGCCCATGGCTCCCTCATCCCCGGTCCGAGGGGTGGAGGTTGAGGAAGGGTCTGGCATAGAACTTGAGGCACAGGGTACCAGCCGAAAGAAAAAGAGGGTTTCCCACCACTCTAGCCCTGGTAACCCAGGCTCCTGCTTTCTATATCCGTACTTTTCGTGTGTCTTTGTGGCTATTATGTCTTACTTATTTTTTTGTGACCCACACTCTTATGGGTTTCCATGCGTATGTTAGTTGCATAGTAGTTACTGTTTATCCTGTAATTAGGCACTTTATCCATGTTTTTCTTTATACGTGTACATTGCTATTTATAACATTTCGAAAATTCTGTCATTTCAGGTATGTCTGGCACCATGCCGTCCTTCATTACACCATCTGATAAGTATGAAGACTTATTCCCTGAGGACGAACTGCTCATGATGGAGACCCCTATCACTGCTACTCCTGTTTCCAGGGTCCCAGCCTCTACATCCATTAAGGCTGAGCTTTCAGCTACTGAGAAACGCAGACTGTCCCAGGCTTCCGGGAGTTTAAAATCTACCCCAGAGACTCGATCTTCGAAAAGATTCAAGATATCTCCGCAGGGTGCACCCATAAGTGATGTGGAGCAGTTTACCGAACATGCGGTGGACAGATACCCATGGAAATTATCGCGGGATGGGCTAAGCAAAAGACCAATGATGCTGCCAGGTCAATGCTGTTTTCCTCGGGAGAGAATTTGTTTCATCAAATAAGGATCGGTAACCAGTTGGTGGCGGTTACCCGTGGTGACATGAAGTTAAAAGAGGATTTGAAGCAGGTAAGGTCTGATTTTAACGCTGCTGATGAAGAAAGGAAGAAGCTAGTAGATGCAAATAAGAAGTTGAAGGGAGAAGTTTCAGCTGTCACGAAGGAGAAGGACAAGCTGGGAAAGTTGGTTTATGAGCAAGATAAGGATAAAGAGGAGACGGTGGCAGCCCATGCTACCGAGGTTGCGGAGCTGCAGCTACAAGTGGATACCCTCCAGGCCTTTGTAAAGAAGTCAAAAGAGGTGCTTCGCGAGAGGTATAAGCTGGGGTTTGCTAAGGGGGTTCAGGACTACATGAAATCTACTTGGAAGGTGATGCCGAACCTGGATTGGACCCTTCTGGGCGAGGATGCCGTGAAGCAGGTGGAGAAGTTTAAAGCGGAAGCTATCAAGTCTCAGACCTCTGCTGCGAAGGTGACCCCCAAGCCGTCCAATACTCCGAAAGATATGGCTAAGGATACTCAGGATGCCAGGGTTGATGCTCCCGCGGAGGCGGTCGAGGTGTCTCCAGGTGATTCCACCAAAAAGGTGGACCCTGTTGAGGATTCCCCTAGTTCTGAGGCTACTAAAGATCCCTCATCCTCCTAAATCATCCTTTTCCAATCACCTTGAACTTTTTAATATGCCGTGTTAGGTCGAATTCACAATAGTTAATCAAATACTGTATGAGTAACTTAACAAGAACACACTGTTTAATACTTAAAAACTGTTTGGAATTAACAATTCCTCTCTCAGTGATGTAAAATATCACAGAGAGCTGCTTAGGTTAAAATAAATGAATTTCTCAATGTTCGATACCCTTCTAGGGTTAACCTAACTGTATTTATAAAACATACAGCTTCGTACAATCAGTAATTGATTCTCCTATAATTAAGCTATACAATTGATATCAATCACGATTGCTTCAAGTCTTCTAAGTCAACTCAATCTCTTTGACAGCTTTCCAATCTTCAAAGATATTGCTTCCACATTTATCTTGTATCAATCTTCAAACACTGTTGACTCTTCAGACAATACCGCTACAGAGTTTAAACAACCTCTGTTGCGCTTCCAGTCAGTGTTTAACTAAACTCTGACCGCTTCCAGCTAAACTCTGTTTTGTCATATAGCTTCCAAACACTGTTCTCATCAATCATTTCTAACAATCTCCCCCAACTTGTCCATTAGCAAGAATGTACAAGTTTACAGTAAATGATGATGTCAAAACAAATACAAAGTTTTACAGTGTTTAACATACAAACAGAGTTTAAACTTTTACTTAACAAACTTACAACTTTTGTCTACCTAACTTCCTCAAGATCTGGAGCTGTTCTGAGATAATCAATCAACAACCTTCTCTCAGCATGTTCAAGTTCAATCTCCATAGCTTCCTTGATCTCTCTTAAATCTGGATCATTTTCATCAGTTTGAAAAATAGCAGCTCTGAGATCATAGATCTTGTTTCTTCTCATTTCATTTCCCAACTTGATGTACTTCACTTCTTCAGACTTTACATTGAAATCCAGAACAGTAATTCCAAGATCAGTCTTCAGCTTCGAAGTCCCCTTCTCCATCTCTATCAGATTGCCATTCCAATCTCTGTACTTAGGAATATATCTTTCAGCAGACTTTGATCCTGTAACAACTTTAGCTTTCTGCATATACCCCCTTATAGAATTAGCAATAAGCTGTGTTTGATGATTTCTGACTCTGAAGATATGCAAGACATACTGAAGTTCCTCAAATAATTTTAGCTTGATTGCTTCTTCATTCACTCTATACACTGACCCATCTGCCATAAAGTATAACAGAAAGTGAATGTCTAAGCTCCTTTGACGAACTAGCTGAACTGACTCCAACTTGTCTAGATTTTCTTGAGTAATACCAGAACCAAGAGATACAATTGCAGAGGGATCTCTTGGACTGTTACTAAATCTCAAATCTCTTTTTGAACCTAATCCAGAAGTATTTCTGCCTGGTGGCTTTCCTGAACATGCAACATTATGTTGATATCCACCAGTCACTCCTGCATCTTCTTGCACTGGAATCTTTGGCCTTGAAAAACCAGGTAAGGGTTTACTTTGTGTCTGTACAACTTGTGTGGCAACAGAGGTTGTAACAATCATTTTGCCCTTGTCCTCCTCATTCATTACCCCTTTTAACTTCAATTTAGCATCAAGAGAAGACTTTCTGATCAACTTTTCTTTATCTTCTTCTTCTTCTTGAATGCCAGTTAACTTCTCTTTGATTTCAATGCCTTTAAGAACAGGCTTTGCAGCTTTAGCAACTTTCACATTCTTCTTCAGTTTATCAGACTTTAAAATCTTCAAATGCTTTTCTTGCAGACTTTTCTCTTCAGCTTTAGCATCTTCTAAAGTAACTCCTTCTGCATTTTCTTCCATAAAAAGCTTAACAGCTAACTCCTCATCAGTCTTTGGATTTGATATTAATTCCAAACTCTTGGTTTTTGAAGTACCTTGAGTTTCAGTGTTTATTCCAACAGACTGTGACTTAAGAGATTTGCCAGATCTCAGAGTTTGCCTTTCAGAGTTTAACACCTTACTCTTATCACTTGCCCCTCCATCTCCAGCATCATCCTTTTGAGACAGAGTTTGAGAAACTTTGCATTTAGACAGAGTTTGAGAAACTTTGCATTTAGACTTAGCAACTCTCTCCCCCTTTTTGACATCATCAGGAATGAGTATAGATGTGATGAGCTCCAAAGAGATAGCAATGGAATCAACCTTAGCCAACAAAGTAGCTTGATTTTCTTCAACCTTTCCTAGCCTGGCAAAGAGAGTATCTTGAACTTTAGAAAGCTGTGCAGCTTTGATTTTTGACTCTCTTTCCATCTTCAGTTCTCTTGACTGTATCTTTGTCTTCAAAGAAGCAATTTCTTGCTTTGTATTAGCAAAATTTCCATCCAGAGTTTTGACTTGTACCACAGTTGCTTTTAAGCATGATAAAATCTCTGGATTTGAAATTTGACTAGCAGTTTGCTTAACAAAATCAGCTGCTCTCCCTTTTGGAAAAATACAGTCTTGTTTATACCAATTAGCAGCAGATTTAGCAAGATACTCTTCTTCAATTGTATGAGATGGACAAGGCTGATCAAAAGATTTATGCTTATTATCAGTCTGTACTGGTGCACTCAGAAAAGAATCAGAGTTTGCACTGCTATCAGATTCATCTTCAACACTTGCATCTTTAGCTTGAGCATCTTTTAAAGACCCACTGTGCTGAGCTGTGTCAGCCACAGTTTCTGTAACAATTTCTGCAACCTTTTCAATATTATCCTCATGTTGCACAGGCTCTGCAACAGAGTTTGTATTTGTTGCTTCATCTTGCATAGGTTCAACAGAGTTTGCATCTTTAGTTGCTTGATCAACCTCATCACCCTTGTCAGGAATTTGATAACCCTCAGAGATTAACTCTGTATGTGATGCTACAGGCTGAACAGCTGTACCAGTTGCTTCAAAATGAACAACAGGTGAGATAGGATCAGAGAATGGTTCAAATGAGTCAAGAATATTATCCATTGGTGAAAAACCATCTCTGTGATCCTCTTCTACATGCATGTTATCCTCTGTAGGTACTTTAAGATTGACAGCATCCTCTGCAGGTATTTCAACCTCTGCAAGAATTTCAACAATGACATCCACAATATCCTCTGCAGGCATTTCAACCTCTGCAGGTATAGCAACATTCTCTGCAACCTCAACAGTAGGTGTTTGCAGTGAAACCACCTCTGGGGCTTCAATAACATTCTCATCTTCAGAATCTGAAAGAATTAATTTTCTCTTCTTGACTTGAGGCACTACAATCTCCTCTTCATCTTCACTTGAGCTCTCTCTTGGTGGTGAAAGTGAAGGTCTGTTTGCCTTTTGTTTCTTCCTTCTTGTATAAACAGCTCCAGGTAGTGTCTGTTTAGCCTTTGAGTGTTTAGTGTTTTGGGCAGTGTGTTTCTTTCTTTTTGGTTTGGATTTGGATTTTTCAGTAGTTGCTGGCTCAGAGTTTAAGGTTTCAGTGTTTAAGGTTTCAGAGTTTACTGGTGGAGAGTTTATTGTTGGAGAGTTTAAGGTTTCAGTGTTTATGTGTTCTGGTTGTGGTTGGTGAGATGTAGTAGGTACAGTGGTTGTGGGTGTTGTGGGTGTTGGTTCAGAATTTATGGTGTCTAATGGTTCAGGCATGTGATGTGGTGATTGAGAATCTTGAGGTTGGTTTACATAGTTTTGTAAGGCTAATGGCATAAACATATCAGGTATGTGCTGTTTAGTAACATCTTTGTTTGTCAAATCAGAAAACATTCTTTTAGCAACTTGAAAAGGCTGAATCACATCAGCTTCATCAATTGGAATGTTAGGCACACAAGCAGTAAATAGCATTTGACAAAAACGAGCAAAATAAACAGTAGTAGGCTCAGACAAACGCTCTCCCAGATTCATTAGCACTAGTCTACCAAAATCGAAATTACCTCCATATAGTAGAGCATGACCAATTTGGAGAGTATCAAGAGGAAGTGCATCCCAGTTTGTTGTCTTCTTTCCAAAAGCCCTTGTAATACAGTCGAAAAAGAAACTCCATTCCTTTCTCAAAAGTGGTCTTCTCAAAGATCCAATCTTATTCAAATCTCCTGCACAGCCAATTTGCTGCAACATTGTCCTCAAGCGATCATGACCAACAACACTGTAAGAGGTGTGTGTCTCAAAATCCAGAGCATCCCTAACCATAGTTGGAGTAATGATATACTCTGATTCAGCATGAGTGAAAGTGATTGTTGGAGTGCCAGATTCTTCTCCATCATCATACACAGAGTTTGTCCAAAAGGTAGCGATTTGTGAAGCAGAGAGTATTGGTGGTGCAGTTAACGCCTTCCCTATTTCAGAGTCTTTCAAGAAATTTTGAAACAGATGAAACGCCTCTGGAGCATTTGCATTTTCCAGTGGTGCTGCATAGTTACTAGGAAGAAACACTAATCCTGCTGCATCAAACGCTTTGGTTGCCATTAGAAGATATGATATGAAGATATTTAGAGAAAAGATGTATATGCACTGTAAGTGTTTATCAAAATGTGAGTGAGAATGAATGAGAATTTTGAAAGTGAATGAATATGCAAGTAACTGTGAGTGGGTGAATATGAATAGATATGAAGTGAGAGAACAAAAACGATTAGAGTAAAACTAAAACTCAATCGTTTATTCAATAAAAGCGTGCAACTGATTGTAGAGTAATGTGTGAGTGGGACACCATCATGGGACACGTGTCAAACAACCAATGGATCACTTAATAATTACCGCTGTCATTCCTATAATCACGACACTTTGACATATTTACACTAATTAACAGTTGTCAACTACCCCAATTACTCCAAAATAGTCAAATCATCTCAATGAAACTGTACCTTAGAGTATTTAACACAACTCAACAGTGTTTATCAATTTTCCAACTTTATCACTAACAACCCTTTCAAAAATTGCACAGTTGTGAATATGAGTGTGTGTGAAGCAGAGTTTACCATAATCAATTTTTAGAGCATCTAATATTTCATAAAATCCATAACAAGAATCAATAAACACTGAATGCACAAACTCTCATATTAAACACTGATTGTTTGATGAATGCTAAACTCTGTAGTTACTGTAATACAGAAATCTGAAAACTTCTATTCCCTTTGATGTCCATGATTATCCAAGTAAGCACACAGTCTTTAAAGACAAAAAGATCAAGAGATAGAAATCAGAGCATCATTCAGTGAATAACAGTCATGAATTTGATAAACTCACAAACTCTCAAAGCACACAAGTGTTTAGGTGAAGTGTTTACACTCACATTCAATCAGAAATAGCAGAATCTACCATATGCTTGAATGTCCACCAAATCTACACTACTTTGAGTACATGTATTCACAAATCAAAAGGACTTTATTCAGGGTTGTAATGGAGTAATGGAGTAATGGAGTAAGATCAAACAGATGAGTAGATATGTTTTATTCGGGAGTGAATTTCAAGCTGAACCTTTTAATAGAGAAAAGTGTTCAGTCACACTGTTAGTACTTATTTGTACAAGATCAGTATATATGCCCTTTTTTTATTTTTATTATTATTTTTTTTTTATTTTTTTTTATTTAGCATATATACTGAGTAAACATTACTTTTCTTGAGAAACACTCATCTGCTTGATTTTTTTTTCAAAAGAATATAACTGCTCTTAATACTTCAGAGTATAAGAAAAATGAGCAGTTAATTAGGCTCAAAGGGGTTTACTAAGGGTGGTATTTATGAACAGTGTTTGTACAGTGTTTGAATAGTGTTCAAAAGAGTTTTGAACAGTGTTTGAAGGAATGGTAAATCCTATTGCCTTTATCATTTTCATGCACACACATATCATGTAGTCTCAAGAAGGTTTAATACAAGTTCTAGAGAAACATACTTCCTGATGAATATCACACAACAATAAATACTGATTGATAGAAAATGTATCAATCACTGATTTGGCTCAAACTCTCACAGGGTGTAGACATGAATCTGAACTCACCAAACTAATTAATGACACATCTCAAGTTTTATGGTTTTCACAAGTACAAACAAGGAATTATCAGGAACCATACCTTTGGAAACAGAATGTCACTAATCAGAGTTTAGAGTTCATCAATAAACAAAATTATTTATGAGAGGCAATGCACACAATATTCATAAACTCAGAGTTTAGGACTAAATAAACTAAGAGATGCTATAAATATGAAACAGTATCATGCTGTGTTGATTTACTGCACAAAGTCTGATTAGATTACAGTGAATCAGAAAGAATCATGATTTAATTACTGAGAATCATGCTTCATACATTTTTCTTCATTGGTATTTTCATTTAGACAATAATCAATTCTGAATTCACTGAGTGTATCCAACATGTTAACAGTATTTAACAGACAGACATGCTGACAGAGTTTAACAAGTTTTAAACATTAACATGCAGAACAGAGTTTAATACTAAGGTTCACATAACACTTAACAATTTGCAGAAACATGAGCAATATATTTTAGAGATAAGTCTTTGAGTCTAACCAACATCTCTAGTCAAAACTAGAGACCATTCCTAGTTCATTGACCAGTCTTGTAAATGTAGCTTCACTCAATGGCTTGGTGAAGATATCTGCAAGTTGTTGTTCTGTAGACACAAAGTGAAGTTCAATGTTGCCTTCCTCTACATGCTCTCTGATGAAGTGATACCTTATGCTGATGTGCTTTGTCATTGAATGTTGTACTGGATTACCTGTCATTGCAATAGCACTTTGATTATCATAGTAAATAGGTATCTTGGTATACCTTAATCCATAATCCAGCAGTTGATTCTTCATCCATAAAATCTGTGCACAGCAGCTACCAGCAGCAATATACTCTGCTTCAGCTGTAGATGTAGATATTGACTTCTGTTTCTTGCTGTACCAGGAAACAAGTCTGTCACCCAGAAATTGACAACTTCCACTGGTGCTTTTTCTGTCTATCTTACAGCCTGCAAAGTCTGCATCTGAATAACCAAGTAGTTTAAACTCTGATTCTCTTGGATACCACAGCCCCAAAGTTATAGTGCCCTTGAGGTACTTAAAAATCCTCTTTACTGCTGTTAAATGTGGTTCTCTTGGATCTGCCTGGAACCTTGCACACAAACAAGTTGCATACATGATATCAGGTCTACTAGCTGTTAAATAGAGTAGAGAACCAATCATTCCTCTGTAGCTTGTCATATCTACTGATGACCCTGCATCTTTGTCCAATTTTGTTGCAATTGCCATGGGAGTTGTTGCAGATGAACAGTCAAGCATACCAAATTTCTTGAGAAGATTTCTGGTATATTTTGCTTGATTAATGAAAATTCCATCTTCTGTTTGCTTCACCTGTAGACCTAGAAAATAACTAAGCTCTCCCATCATACTCATTTGATATCTTGACTGCATGAGTTTGGCAAACTTCTTACAGAGTTTATCATTAGTAGATCCAAAAATGATGTCATCTACATATATCTGAACTAAGAGCAAGTCACTACCAGATTGGAAATAAAACAGAGTTTTATCAATAGTACCTCTGTGAAATCCACTTTCTAGTAGAAATTTGGCAAGGGTTTCATACCATGCCCTTGGTGCCTGCTTAAGTCCATAGAGTGCCTTGTCTAATCTGTAGACATAGTCTGGATATTTTGGATCTACAAAGCCTGGTGGTTGTTCCACAAACACTTCTTCTTCAAGTTTTCCATTTAAAAATGCACTTTTTACATCCATCTGAAACACTTTGAATTTCTTATGAGAAGCATATGCTAGAAAGATTCTGATTGCCTCCAATCTAGCCACTGGAGCAAATGTTTCATCATAGTCTATTCCTTCCTGTTGTGAATAGCCTTTTGCAACCAGTCTTGCTTTGTTTCTTGTGATAACACCCTCACTGTCAGTTTTATTTCTGAAAACCCATTTAGTACCAACAATGGATCTATTCTTGGGCCTTGGTACAAGTGTCCACACTTCATTTCTTTCAAATTCATTTAGCTCTTCTTGCATTGCTGTTATCCAGTCAGCATCTTTAAGAGCTTCTTCCACTTTCTTTGGCTCAGATTGTGACAAGAATGCATGAAACAGACATTCATTTGTTGTTGCACTTCTTGTCCTTACTTTTGCATCTGGATCACCAATAATCAAATCAGGTGTGTGTGACTTAGTCCATTTTCTTGCAGAAGGCAAATTGCTTCTGTCATCATGTGATCCTCCCCCTTGATCCATGCTCTCCTGATTTTCTTGGTGCCTCTCTTCATTTTCAGATGCTCCCCCTGAATGTGACTGCTCAGAATTATCAACAGAGTTTGAATCAACAGAGTTTGATTCAGAATTATCAACTGAGTCACTTTCAGTGTTTGAATTATCACTTTGATGTGATTCTTCATGCTCCCCCTCAACTGGTTCTTCCCTTGTTTCTGATTGAAGAGTTTCTTCAGTATTTACCAGTAGAGGTTTAGAGTTTAGATCAACAGAGTTTGTCAGATCAGTCTGATCAGAGTTTACTTTTTCAGAGAATAAATCTTCATTTTCAAAGTGGAGTAGATCATGTTCATTGACATCTTCAAGTCCAGTTATTTTCTTGTCATCAAATGACACATGAATTGATTCCATGATCACTCTAGTTCTCAGATTATAAACTCTGAATGCCTTTGTTGACAGTGGATAGCCAACAAAAATTCCTTCATCTGCCTTTAGGTCAAACTTGGTCAACTGTTCAGGATGAGTCTTCAACACAAAGCACTTGCATCAAAAAATATGAAAATATTTTAGATTTGGCTTCTTCTTTTTCACCATTTCATATGGTGTTTTACCATGCTTATTGATCAGTGTTGCATTTTGAGTAAAACAAGCAGTTAGAACTGCTTCTGCCCAGAAGTATGTTGGCAATTTTGCTTCATCTAGCATGGTTCTGGCAGCTTCTATCAAGGTTCTATTCTTCCTCTCCACTACACCATTTTGTTGTGGAGTGCCAGGTGCAGAAAACTCTTGTTTAATTCCTTTACTCTTGCAAAATTCTTCCATTGATGAATTCCTGAATTCAGTTCCATTGTCACTTCTGATTATCTTCACTTGATTCTCTGACCCTTTGTCCAGTTGGATTATATGTTCTGTCAGTGTTAATGCAGTTTCATCCTTCTTTGCAAGAAAATATACCCATGTGTATCTGGTATATTCATCAACAATGACTAGAGCATATTTCTTCTTTCCAAGAGACATCACATTCACTGGTCCAAAAAGATCAACATGTAGGAGATGATAAGGATCAACAATTGAAGACTCAGATTTGCTTTTGAAGGAGACTTTTCTCTGTTTGGCCTTTTGACAAGAATCACACAGGCCTTCTACATTCAACAAAGACCTTGGTAGACCTCTTACAAGATCATTCTTGATTAGCTCATTGATGTTGTTCAGGTTCAAATGAGAGAGTTTCTTGTGCCATTTCCAACTCTCTTCACTGGACATTCTTGTTGACAGACACACTGCTTTGCCATCAGTGTTTGTTGACAATTTAATTTCATAGATGTTATTGTGTCTGTTTCCAACTAGAGCAACTTTCCCTGTAGATTTGCTGATGACTTGACAATATTCAGGCTGAAAATCCACATGATATCCTCTGTCACAGATTTGACTCACAGATAGCAGATCATGCTTGAGTCCTGGAACCAGAGCTACATTTTTGATGATGACATTTCCAAGATTAATGTTGCCATATCCCAGAGTATGTCCTATGTTGCCATCTCCATAGGAAACTTTTGGGCCAGCCTTCTCCTCATACTCTGATAGCAGGGCTTTATTTCCAGTCATGTGTCCTGAACATCCACTGTCCACGACTAGGGTACTCACCCTGGTGCCCTGCAATCACAAACAATCACTGATTGTTAGTTTTAAGGATCCAGACTTGCTTGGATCCTTTGGCTTTCTTAATTCTGTTAGCTTTTGCAGCGGAATACACATTATCAGAGTTTAAGCTAACTTTTTCAGAGTTTACATTTGCAGAGTTTACTTTAACCCATTTCAAATTTGGTTTGGGTTCATAGTAATTGTAGTAAATAGCATGATAATCTCTGCAAGTGTAAATAGAATGCCATGTACTTCCACAGTGTTTGCATAAAGTCTGTGGTCTAGTTCTCACATAATCACTCTTTACTGCAGTCTTAGAGGACAAAGAATTAATGTTCTTATTCTTACTGCAGAAATTAGCAAGATGATTAGTGCTACCACAATTAAAGCATGTTTTTCTAGGAGCTAATGAAGCAAGCATTGGCTTAATTCCTAATGTTATGCCTACCTTTCCATTTTTATTTTTCTTAGGCAATCTCTGTTTGTTGACAGATTTTATCTCCTTAAGCTTATGCTTGAGTTGTTTATCTGTCATTAAACCAATGTTAGCCTCTTTAACAAAAGTCTTAGCATATGACTCTTTAACAGCCTTTTTCTGTGCTTCAGTCTTAGGTCCACCTGTTCCCATGACATTACCTTCAGATGAACGATGTGGTCTAACTTTTACCAAATTTTCAAATCTAAGTTCATCTCCCTCAGAGTAACCTAGACCTTCTGTATCTGACTGAAACACTTCTTGAGTATCTTTACCAGAGTGTGTCCAAGTTTTAATGATGTGTTTAGTATCCTCCAATTCAGATTCTAGTTGCTTATATTTACCTAGCAACTCCTGTTCAATAAACACTGCATCATCTCTCTCTTTCTGAATTTTATTCATGTTTTCTAGCTGTTCCTCAACTAGTTTGTTTCTATCGTTGAGTTGAGAGCACTCATTCTTTATCCTCTCATTTTCTAAAGTCTGATCCCTATAACTGATATGCAATGCTTTAAGATAAATTCTCAATTCAGTTATATTATCAGTGTTATAAGCATAGGTAGTTGGGGGTACCTTGAGATCATCATTTTCAGTCTGAGTAGTAGCCATGAGAGCATAGTTGACTTCCTCATCTGAATCTGAAGTGTCTGCCCAATCTCTGCCTTTGGTGTAGAGTGCCTTTTCAGTTTTACCCTTCTTGCACTCAGGAGCATAGTGACCCATCTCCTTACACTTGTAGCATTGAATTTCAGACTTATCTTTCTTACCAGATTTGAAGTCCTTTCCCTCAGATTTCTTGAAATTCTTCTTGTCAGACTTTGAGTAGTCCTTGGAGAATCTCTTTCCCTTCTTGAAGTTTTTGTATCCCATCTTTTTGAAAGTCTTTACCATCAATGCAGCCATTTGCATCATCTCTTCATCATCTTCAGAATCAGATGTTCCATCTGTGTTTGAGTCAACATCAGAGTTTGATGACTCACTTTCTGAGTGTATGACTAAAGCTTTTCCTTTTGCCTTTTTCCTTGATGCTTCCTTCTTTGATGGTTTCTCCTCAACCTTAAGTGCAACAGACTTTGACTTTCTACTAGATCTCTTGTTTCTCTGCTCCAATTCCAATTCATGGGTTTTGAGCAGTCCATAAATTTCATCAATCTCTGTTTCACCAAGTTCATAATTATCTCTTATAGTGGTTGTTTTCACATCCCACTTTTCAGGTAGAGAAAGAAGGAACTTGAGATTTGAGTCTTCTAAATCATACTCTTTATTTACCAATGACAAATCATTGAGCAGTTTACAGAATCTGTCAAATGTTTCTGTCATGGTTTCTTCAGACTTTGCCTCAAAGTGCTCATACTCCTGAGTGAGTATGTTTCTTCTATTTTTCTTGATTACAGGAGTTCCTTGACACCTAACCTCAAGTGCATCCCATATTTCCTTTGCAGTTGTGCAGTTAATCACTTTATTAGACATAACATTGTCTAATGCACTGTGAAGTAAATGTCTCACTTTTGCATCCTTTGCAATAGATGAAAGATCCTCAGCAGTTAGATCTTTCTTTTCTTTTGGAATGACCTTTGATTCCTCACCAGCAGCAGCAGCAGATAATTTTGTAGGTTTGTGAGGACCTTCATTAATTCTATCAAGATATTCTGGATCTGTGGCTTCCAGAAATATGGTCATCTTTACCTTCCAGATTGCATACTCTGATGGCCTAAGTATAGGAACCCTTATTGTTTCATACCTACTAACAGTAGTAGGAGCTTTCTCAGATAGTGGAGGTATCTCTGCCATTGATTACTATTGAGTTTGGATCTTTAACTGTAATAAAGTAATAGATTGGCTCTGATACCACTTGTTAGGTCGAATTCACAATAGTTAATCAAATACTGTATGAGTAACTTAACAAGAACACACTGTTTAATACTTAAAAACTGTTTGGAATTAACAATTCCTCTCTCAGTGATGTAAAATATCACAGAGAGCTGCTTAGGTTACAATAAATGAATTTCTCAATGTTCGATACCCTTCTAGGGTTAACCTAACTGTATTTATAAAACATACAGCTTCGTACAATCAGTAATTGATTCTCCTATAATTAAGCTATACAATTGATATCAATCACGATTGCTTCAAGTCTTCTAAGTCAACTCAATCTCTTTGACAGCTTTCCAATCTTCAAAGATATTGCTTCCACATTTATCTTGTATCAATCTTCAAACACTGTTGACTCTTCAGACAATACCGCTACAGAGTTTAAACAACCTCTGTTGCGCTTCCAGTCAGTGTTTAACTAAACTCTGACCGCTTCCAGCTAAACTCTGTTTTGTCACATAGCTTCCAAACACTGTTCTCATCAATCATTTCTAACATGCCGGTTTATGAACTATTGGTTTTAATCAAGGGGGTGGGCTTCTATAACGCTCCACAGATGTAAGGATTTAATCTTTTAACTCTGTTCGCTTTATGGCCTCGGGCCTGGTACTTTTGAATTTGTTTTATCCACGCAATGCATGTTTGTTTTATTATCTGGTTTTTCTGTAGTAGGTATAGTTGTCGCATCATTTCTGATTATTCTATAAGAACCCACTTGGACTTAATAATTCTTACTCATCAAATCCCCATCTCACTCATTCTCTAGGATACCAATATGCTAAGTCAGAAAGGTATTACTATAACTTAGAACAGTTCATAACTAAACGCTACCATCGAATTCTATCGGGTAGAATGACTCTCCTGACTAATCCTAAAACAAGTTCATACAAGTTCTTAGAGGATATATGCCATACGTATGTTGATTAAATAGATATTAGATCATGAATCAAAATACAAACGATAGAATGGTATCACAATATAGAAATGTACAAGAGTAAATATGGCAACACATACCCGGATAGGTGGCCACAGAATTGGTAAACTACTTGTACTTTTGTCTGCTCGGTTACAGCTGTGGGGGTGGGGGTACCGTCCGGTAACCCTATAGTATCTGGGAGCCCGAAAGACGGGAGCCTGACTCCGGGAGCCCCTTGGCCGGTAGCCCGTATCCGGTAGCCTGGGTGCCGGAGGTTCATCCTGGAAACCTTTGTTTCGGGAGCTCTAGTCATTTGATAGATCTCATGTGGTGATGCCATGTAGGCTAATCCTGCAAAGCTGTGTTGGTTAAATGTTTGATAAATCATACGAGTTAACTCTTGTAACCCCGTAGGTTGATGATTAAAAGACCGATGTATGCCAATCGTGGTTCCATACATGATTAATAACGAAGGGATCCATGTGTGCCAATCAGGGTTCCACACAAGCCCAAAGAATGTAGGGAGTCATGTATGCCGATCAGGGTTCCATACACGCCCTAGTAACCAAGTAAGCCATGTGAACCACTCAAGGTTCCATACATGTCTGGTAGTGAAGTGATCCATGTGTGCCAATCAGGATTCCACACAAGCCCAAAGAATGCAGGGAGTCATGTATGCCGATCAGGGTTCCATACATGCCCTAGTAACCAAGTAAGCCATGTGAACCACTCAAGGTTCCATACATGTCTGGTAGTGAAGGGATCCATGTGTGCCAATCAGGGTTCCACACAAGCCCAAAGAATGTAGGGAGTCATGTATGCCGATCAGGGTTCCATACATGCCCTAGTAACCAAGTAAGCCATGTGAACCACTCAAGGTTCCATACATGTCTGGTAGTGAAGGGATCCATGTGTGCCAATCAGGATTCCACACAAGCCCAAAGAATGCAGGGAGTCATGTATGCCGATCAGGGTTCCATACATGCCCTAGTAACCAAGTAAGCCATGTGAACCACTCAAGGTTCCGTACATGTCTGGTAGTAGCCATGAAAAATTTAAAATTCTGATAATTTCAACCTATTAAGCTGAGAGGTGTATTCCCTGCTACCCCCTAGTTCTGGATGGTAGCCTGGCTGCCATGTAGAACAATGCTTATAGGTATTCCATATCTTTCTTTTCTCAAATATTTCTAAGTGGTAAGCGTAAAAGGAAACAATCAACTTCTACTTTTACTGAAAATCAAAGAGTTTGATTACATCAAATTTCATCCAGACAGGGGTGTGCATCCACTACCCCCGGGCATCTACTGAAAATCATGAAATCCTAAAAACTGAAAAGGAAATGACACAACCACAACTAGTAGGTTGCCTTTATTCATCCTAAGCCTGAAAGAGGCCTACATTTGCTTTGAAAAGAGTCTTACTGATAGTACTTCTTAAGGTACTCAGCATTCCAAGCACGAGGAATAATGTTCCCATCCATGTCTTCAAGGTGGTAGGTGCCTTCCCAAAAAATAGACTTTATTTTGTAGGGCCCTTCCCAATTTGCCCCAAAGGCTCCGTGTCCGGGAACCCGCATGTTGGGCGTCATTCTTCTCAGCACTAGGTCGCCAACCTTGAGAGGTCGAGGGCGTACCTTGTTGTTGTAGTATGTTAGGTCGAATACACAATAAGTAATCAAATACTGTATGAATAACTTAACAAGAACACACTGTTTAACGATTAAAAACTGTTTGGAATTAATAATTCCTCTCTCAGTGATGTAAATATCACAGAGAGCTGCTTAGGTTACAATGGATGAATATCTCAATGTTCGACTACCCTTCTAGGGTTAACCTAACTGTATTTATAGAACATACAGCTTCGTACAATCAGTAACTGATACTCCTAAAATCAAGCTATACAATTGATATCAATCACGATTGCTTCAGTCTTCCAAGTCAACTCAATCTCTTTGACAGCTTTCCAATCTTCAAAGATATTGCTTCCATATTTATCAATCTTCAAACACTGTTGACTCTTCAGACAATATCGCTACAGAGTTTAACAAACTCTGTTTGCGCTTCCAGTCAGTGTTTAATCAAACTCTGACTGCTTCCAGCTAAACTCTGTTTTCTGACTTTAGCTTCCAAACACTGTTTTCATCAATCATTTCTAACAATCTCCCCCAACTTGTCCATTAGCAAGAATGTACAAGTTTTACAGTAAATGATGATGTCAAAACAAATACAAAGTTTACAGTGTTTAACATACAAACAGAGTTTAAGCTATTACTTAACAAATTCTACATGAAATAAGAAAAATTCTTACAGACTTTAATCTCTAATCTCTTGAAGATCAGGAACTGTTATGAGATAGTCTATAAGCAACCTTCTTTCAGCATTTTCAAGCTCTATCTGCATAGCTTCTTTGATTTCTCTCAACTGAGGATCATTCTCATCAGTTTGATAGATAGCAGCTCTAAGATCGTAGATTTTGTTTCTTCTCATCTCATTTCCCAACCTGATATATTTCACCTCTTCAGATTTTACATTGAAATCCAGAACAGTAATCCCAAGATCAGTCTTCAGTTTTGTAGTTCCCTTCTCCATTTCAATCAGATTGCCATTCCAATCTCTGTATTTAGGAACATACTTGCTGTTGAATTTCATTTGCCTTCTTGCAAGGTTTTGAATCATTCTTTGTTGAAGCACATTTGCAACTGACTGAGTTCTTTGACTTCTCACTCTGAAAATATATAGGACATATTCAAGTTCTTCAGCATACTTTAATTCAATATCCTTTTCAGAGACTTTAAATACTGTTCCATCAGCCATGAAATATAACAAGAAATCCTTTTCTAGACTCTTCTGATATACAAGCTGTACTGATTCCAGTTTGTCTAAACTCTCTTGAGTGACACCACCTCCTGGAACAGACAGTGAAGAAGGATCTCTAGGACCAACATATTGTCTTTTATCTCTGTATGAGCCTATGCCTCCTTTGTTGTATCCAACTTTACCAGATAATGCTCTACCATCAGCAAAATCCATTGGAATTGTAGCTTCTAGTCTTGGATCATGAGGAGCACCTCTTTTAAATGTTGATTTCAACTGAAAAGACACTAATGGTGTGGTCACCACTTGTGCAGCAACAGAGGTTGTGTCTTCATTCTTCTGTACAACATGTGTATCAACAGAGGTTGTAACTATACTTTTCAGCTTTTGCTTGGCTTCTGCATCTGTTGGTTTTCTGAATACTTGCATTCTTTGATCTGTACCAACAGGTTCTTTGATTTGAATGCCTTTAAGAACAGGCTTTGCAGCTTTAGCAATTTTCACATTCCTCTTTGCTTTTTCAGACTTTAGAGCTTTCAGATGCTTTTCTTGTAAACTCTTCTCTTCAGCTTTAGCATCTTCTATGGTCACTCCTTCTGCATTCTCTTCCATGAAAAGCTTAACAGCTAACTCCTCATCAGTCTTTGGGTTTGATGTTAATTCCAAACTCTTGGTCTTTGAGGTACCTTGAGTTTCAGTGTTTGTTCCAACAGACTGTGATTTAAAAGATTTGTCAGATCTCAGAGTTTGCCTTTCAGAGTTTAAAACCTTGCTTTTATCACTTGCCCCTCCATCTCCAGCATCATCCTTTTGAGTCAGAGTTTGAGAAACTTTGCATTTTGACTTAGTCACTCTCTCCCCCTTTTTGACATCATCAGGAATTAGTATTGATGTAATGAGCTCTAAAGAGTTTGCAATTGAATCCACTTTAGCAGATAAAGCAGTCTGATTTTCTTCAACCTTTCCTAGCCTGGCATAGAGAGTGTCTTGAACTTTAGACAGCTGAACAGCTTTTATTTTAGACTCTCTATCCATCTTCAATTCTCTTGACTGAATCTCAGTCTTCAAGGAAGCAATTTCTTGTTTAGTTTCAGCAAAATTGCCTTCCAGAGTCTTGACTTGTACCACAGTTGCCTTTAAACAGGATAAGATCTCTGGATTGGAAATTTGCTTGGCAGTTTGCTTAACAAACTCAGATGCTCTCCCTTTTGGAAAAATACAGTCTTGTTTATACCAATTTTCAACAGACTTAGCAAGATGCTCTACTTCAACTGCATGAGATGGAAAAGGCTGAGCAAAAGGTGTATGTTTACTATCTGTCTGTGCAGGTACACTCACAAAAGAGTCAGAGTTTGCATCACTGTCAGATTTATCTTCATCACTTGCACCTTGAGCTTGACCATCTTTGAAAGAACCACTGTGCTGAGCAGTGTCAGCCACAGTTTCTTCAATAACTGCTGCAACCTTTTCAACAATCACCTCATGTTGCACAGGCTCTGCAACAGAGTTTACCTTTGTAGCTTCATCAACTTTGTCTTGAATTGGAGAAGTTACTAACTCTGTGTGTGATGCTATAGCTTCAGGAACATGTACTGCAGGTGAGACAGGATCAAGAATTGATTCAGGAACATCATGTACTGGTGACAAACCATCTCTTTGATCCTCTTCTACAGGCATTTTATCCTCTGTAGGTATTTCAATAGTAACATTATCCTCTGCAGGCATTTCAACCTCTGCAGGTATTTGTACTTTGTCATCCACAATATTCTCTGCAGGCATGTCATCTTTTGCAGACACTTCAACATTCACTGTATCCTCAACAGTAGGTGTTTGCTGTGAAACCACCTCTGGAGCTTCAACAACATTCTCTGCGTCTGAATCAGAAAGAATTAGTCTCCTTTTCTTGATTGGCACAACAATCTCCTCTTCATCTTCACTTGAGCTTTCTCTTGGTGGTGAAAGTGAAGGTCTGTTTGCATGTTGCTTCATTCTTCTAGTATAAACAGCTCCAGGTAATGTCTGTTTAGCCTTTGAATGTTTAGTGTTTTGGGCAGTGTGCTTCTTTCTCTTTGGCTTGGTTTTGGCTGGTTCAGTAGGTGCTGGCTCAGAGTGTAAGGTATCAGTGTTTAAAGCTTCAGTGTTTAATGGTTCAGTGTTTGAGGGTGGAGAGTTTATTTGTGGAGAGTTTAAGGTTTCTGGTTGTGGTTGATGAGATGTAGTAGTTGTGGGTGTTGGAGGTGTTGGTTCAGAGTTTATGGTTTCTGGTGGTTCAGGCATTTGTTGTGGTGATTGAGGGTCTTGTGGTTGGTTCACATAGTTTTGTAAGGCTAAAGGCATAAACAACTCAGGTATTTGCTGTTTAGTGACATCTTTGTTTGTCAAATCAGTGAACATTCTCTTAGCAACTTGAAAAGGCTGAATTACATCAGCTTCATCAATTGGAATGTTAGGCACACAGGCAGTAAATAGCAATTGACAAAAACGAGCAAAATAAACAGTAGTAGACTCAGATAATCGCTCTCCCAAGTTCATTAGTACTAGTCTACCAAAATCGAAGTTACCTCCATATAGTAGAGCATGACCAATTTGGAGAGTATCCAGAGGTAGTGCATCCCAGTTTGTTGTCTTCTTTCCAAAAGCCCTTGTTATACAATCAAAGAAGAAACTCCATTCTTTTCTCAAACTTGGTCGTCTCAAAGACCCTATCTTGTTCAAGTTTCCTGCATATCCAATTTGTTCCAACATTGTCCTCAATCGATCATGACCAACAACACTGTAAGAAGTGTGTGTCTCAAAGTCCAAAGCATCTCTGACAGTGGTTGGAGTAATGATATACTCTGATTCTTCATGAGTGAAAATGATTGTTGGAGTGCCAGCCTCTCCTCCATCATCATATTCAGAGTTTGTCCAGAAAGTAGCAATCTGTGAAGCAGATAATGTTCGTGGTGCAGTTAGAGCCGTCCCTATCTCAGAATCGTTCAAGAAGTTTTGGAACAAGTGAAACGCCTGTGGAGCATTTTCATTCTCCAATGGTGCTGCATAGTTACTAGGGAGAAAAACTAACCCTGCTGCATCAAACGCTTTAGTTGCCATTAGTAACAAGATACGAAGATATTCAGAGAAAAGATTTGTATGCACTGTAAGTGTTTATCAAAAAGTGAAGGAGAGAATAAGAGAAGTGTGAAAATGAATGAGTATGTAAGTAATTGTGAGTGGGTGAATGTGAATCGATATGGAGTGAGAGACTAAAGACGATTAGAGTAAGATTAAAACTCAATCGTTTATTTAGTAAAAGCGCGCAACTGTTGTAGAGTAGTGTGTGAGTGGGACACAATCATGGGACACGTGTCAAACAGCCAATGGATCACTTAATAATTACCGCTGTTATTCCTATAATCACGACACTTAGACACATTAACACTAATTAACAGTTGTCAACTACCCCAATTACTCCAAAATAGTCAAATCATCTCAATAAGACTTTACCTCAGAGTACTTAACACAACTCAACAGTGTTTATCAATTTTCCAACTTTATCACTAAAACCCTTTCAAAAATTGCACAGTTGTGAATATGAGTGTGTGTGAAGCAGAGTTTACTGAAATCAATTTTTAGAGCATCTAATATTTCATAAAATCCATAACAAACAGTTAATAAACACTGAATGCACAAACTCTCATATTAAACACTGATTGTTTGATGAATGCTAAACTCTGTAGTTACTGTAATACAGAAATCTGAAAACTTCTAATCCCTTTGATGTCCATGATTATCCAAGTAAGCACACAGTCTTTAAAGACAAAAATATCAAGAGATAGAAATCAGAGCATCATTCAGTGAATAACAGTCATGAACTGTATAACCTCACAAACTCTCAAAGCACACAAGTGTTTAGGTGATGTGTTTACACTCACATTCAATCAGAAATAGCAGAGTCTACCATATGCTTGAATGTCCACCAATTCTACACTACTTTGAGTACATGTATTCACAAATCAAAAGGACTTTATTCAGGGTTTAAATGGAGTAAGATCAAACAGATGAAAAGAGATGTTTTATTCATGAGTGACTTCAAGTGTTTAGTCACAGTATATATTTGTATGGGATCAGTATATATGTTTTTTTTTTTTTTTTTTATTTATTTATTTAGCATATATACTGAGTAAACTTTTTCTCTTCTTGAGAAATACTCATCTGTTTGAGAAAAAAAATATTTAACTGCTCTTAATACTTCAGAGTATAAGAAAAATGAGCAGTTAATAAGGCTCAAAGGGGTTTACTAAGGATGGAATTTATGAACAGTGTTTATACAGTGTTTGTACAATGTTCAAAAGAATTTTGAACAGTGTTTGAAAGAATGGTAAATCCTATTGCCTTTATCATTTTCATGCACACACATATCATGTAGTCTCAAAGTGGTTTAATACAAGTTCTAGAGAAACATACTACCTGATGAATATCACACAACAATAAATACTGATTGATAGAAAATGTATCAATCACTGATTTGGCTCAAACTCTCACATGGTGTAAACATGAATCTGAACTCACCAAACTAATCACTGACACATCTCAAGTTTTATGATTTTCACAAGTACAAACAAGGAATCGTCATGAACCATACCTTTGGAAACAGAATGTCACTGATCAGAGTTTAGAGTTCATCAATAACCAAGATTATTTATGAGTGGCCATGCACACAATATTCATAGACTCAGAGTTTAGGACTGAATAAACTAAGAGATGCTATAAATATGAAACAGTATCATGCTGTGTTGATTTACTGCACAAAGTCTGATTAGATAGCAGTGACTCAGAAAGAATCATGATTTATTTACTGAGAATCATGCTCCATACAATTTTCTTCATTGGTGTTTTCATTCAGACAATAATCAATTCTGAATTAACTGAGTGTATCTAACATGTTAACAGTATTTAACAGACAGACATGCTGACAGAGTTTAAAAAGATTTAAACATTAGCATGCAGAACAGAGTTTAATACCAAGGTTCACATAGCACTTAAAAATGTTTTAAATCATGAGCAATGAGTTTTTGAGTCTAACCAACATCTCTAGTCAAAACTAGAGACCATTCCTAGTTCATTGACCAGTCTTGTAAATGTGGCTTCACTCAATGGCTTGGTGAAGATATCTGCAAGTTGTTGTTCTGTAGACACAAAGTGAAGCTCAATGTTGCCTTCCTCTACATGCTCTCTGATGAAGTGATACCTTATGCTGATGTGCTTTGTCATTGAATGTTGCACTGGATTACCTGTCATTGCAATAGCACTTTGATTATCACAGTAAATAGGTATCTTGGAATACCTTAATCCATAATCCAGCAGTTGATTCTTCATCCATAAAATCTGTGCACAACAGCTACCAGCAGCAATATACTCTGCTTCAGCTGTAGATGTAGATATTGACTTCTGTTTCTTGCTGTACCAGGAAACAAGTCTGTCACCCAGAAATTGACAACTTCCACTGGTGCTTTTTCTGTCTATCTTACATCCAGCAAAGTCTGCATCAGAGTAACCAAGAAGTTTAAACTCTGATTCTCTTGGATACCACAGCCCCAAAGTCATAGTGCCCTTGAGGTACTTGAATATCCTCTTTACTGCTGTTAAATGTGGTTCTCTTGGATCTGCCTGGAACCTTGCACACAAACAAGTTGCATACATGATATCAGGTCTGCTAGCTGTCAAATAGAGCAAAGAACCAATCATTCCTCTGTAACTTGTCATATCTACTGATGACCCTGCATCTCTGTCCAATTTTGTTGCAGTTGCCATGGGAGTTGTTGCAGATGAACAGTCAAGCATACCAAATTTCTTGAGAAGGTTTCTGGTATATTTTGCTTGATTTATAAAAATTCCATCATCTGTTTGCTTCACCTGTAGGCCTAGAAAATAACTAAGCTCTCCCATCATACTCATTTGATATCTTGACTGCATGAGTTTGGCAAACTTCTTACAGAGTTTATCATTAGTAGACCCAAAAATGATGTCATCCACATATATCTGAACTAAAAGCAAGTCACTACCATTTTGGAAATAAAACAGAGTTTTGTCAATAGTACCTCTGTGAAATCCACTTTCTAGTAGAAATTTGGCAAGTGTTTCATACCATGCCCTTGGTGCCTGCTTAAGTCCATAGAGAGCCTTGTCTAACCTGTAGACATAATCTGGATATTTTGGATCTACAAACCCTGGTGGTTGTTCTACAAACACTTCTTCTTCAAGTTTTCCATTCAAGAATGCACTTTTCACATCCATCTGAAACACTTTGAATTTCATGTGGGAGGCATATGCTAGAAAAATTCTGATTGCCTCCAATCTAGCCACTGGTGCAAATGTTTCATCATAGTCAATTCCTTCCTGTTGTGAGTAGCCTTTTGCAACCAGTCTTGCCTTGTTCCTTGTGATAACACCCTCACTGTCAGTTTTATTCCTGAAAACCCATTTAGTACCAACAATGGATCTATTCTTGGGCCTTGGTACAAGTGTCCACACTTCATTTCTTTCAAATTCATTTAGCTCTTCTTGCATTGCTGTTATCCAGTCAGCATCTTTAAGAGCTTCTTCCACTTTCTTTGGCTCAGATTGTGACAAGAATGCATGAAACAGACATTCATTTGTTGTTGCACTTCTTGTCCTTACTTTTGCATCTGGATCACCAATAATCAAATCAGGTGTGTGAGATTTAGTCCATTTTCTTGCAGAAGGCAGATTGCTTCTGTCATCATGTGATCCTCCCCCTTGATCCATGCTCTCCTGATTTTCCTGGTGTCTTTCCTCATTTTCAGATGCTCCCCCTGAATGTGACTGCTCAGAATTTGAATGATCAAAGTTTGAATCAACAGTGTTTGATTCAGAGTTATCATTTGAGTCACTATCAGTGTTTGAATTTTCACTTTGATGTGATTCTTCATGCTCCCCCTCAACTGGTTCTCCCCTTGTTTCTGATTGAAGAGTTTCTTCAGTATTTACCAGTAGAGGTTCAGAGTTTAGATCAACAGAGTTTGACACATCAGTCTGATCAGAGTTTACTTTTTCAGAGAATAAATCTTCATTTTCAAAATGCAGTTGATCATGTTCATTTACATCTTCAAGTCCAGTTATTTTCTTGTCATCAAATGACACATGAATTGATTCCATGATCACTCTGGTTCTCAGATTATAAACTCTGAATGCTTTAGTTGACAGTGGATAGCCAACAAAAATACCTTCATCTGCCTTTAGGTCAAACTTGGTCAACTGTTCAGGATGAGTCTTCAACACAAAGCACTTGCATCCAAAAATATGAAAATATTTTAGATTTGGCTTTTTCTTCTTCACCATTTCATATGGTGTTTTACCATGCTTGTTGATCAGTGTTGCATTTTGAGTAAAACAAGCAGTTTGAACTGCTTCTGCCCAGAAATATGTTGGCAACTTTGCTTCATCTAGCATGGTTCTGGCAGCTTCTATCAAGGTTCTGTTTTTCCTCTCCACTACACCATTTTGTTGTGGAGTACCAGGTGCAGAAAACTCTTGTTTTATCCCTTTACTCTTGCAAAATTCTTCCATAGATGAATTCCTGAACTCAGTTCCATTGTCACTTCTGATTATCTTCACTTGATGCTCTGACCCTTTTTCCAGTTGAATTACATGTTCTGTCAGTGTTAATGCAGTTTCATCCTTCTTTGCAAGAAAATATACCCATGTAAATCTGGTATATTCATCAACAATGACTAATGCATATTTCTTCTTTCCAAGAGACATCACATTCACTGGACCAAAAAGATCAACATGTAGTAGATGATAAGGATCAGCAATTGAAGACTCAGTTTTGCTTTTGAAGGAGACTTTTCTCTGTTTTGCCTTTTGACAAGAATCACACAATCCTTCTACATTCAACAAGGACTTTGGTAGACCTCTTACAAGATCATTCTTGATTAGCTCATTGATGTTGTTCAGATTCAAATGAGAGAGTTTCTTGTGCCATTTCCAACTCTCTTCACTGGACATCCTTGTAGACAGACACACTGCTTTGCCATCAGTGTTTGTTGACAATTTGATTTCATAGATGTTATTGTGTCTGTTTCCAACTAGAGCAACTTTCCCTGTAGATTTACTGATCACTTGACAATATTCAGGCTGAAAATCTACATGATATCCTCTGTCACAGATTTGACTCACAGATAGCAAATCATGCTTGAGTCCTGGAACAAGAGCTACATTTGTGAT
This sequence comes from Kitagawia praeruptora, assembly GCA_037693485.1. Taxonomy (NCBI): domain Eukaryota; kingdom Viridiplantae; phylum Streptophyta; class Magnoliopsida; order Apiales; family Apiaceae; genus Kitagawia; species Kitagawia praeruptora. Next base: position 64,120,248 of record CM075348.1, read on the forward strand.
GATGACATTTCCAAGATTAATATTGCCATATCCCAGTGTATGTCCTATGTTGCCATCTCCATAGGAAACTTCTGGGCCAGCCTTCTCCTCAAACTCTGATAGCAGGGCTTTATTTCCTGTCATATGTCCTGAACATCCACTGTCCACGACTAGGGTACTGACCCTGTTGCCCTGCAATCACAAACAATCACTGATTATTAGTTTTAAGGATCCAGACTTGCTTGGATCCTTTGGCTTTCTTAATTCTGTTAGCTTTTGCAGCGGAATTCATATTAACAGAGTTTAAGCTAACTTTTTCAGAGTTTACATTTGCAGAGTTTACTTTAACCCATTTCAAATTTGGCTTGGGTTCATAGTAATTATAGTAAATAGCATGATAATTTCTGCAAGTGTAAATAGAATGCCAAGTACTTCCACAGTGTTTGCATAAAGTCTGTGGTCTAGTTCTCACATAATCACTCTTTACTGCAGTTTTAGAGGGCAAAGAATTAATGTTCTTATTCTTATTGCAGAAACTAGCAAGATGATTAGTGCTACCACAATTAAAGCATGTTTTTCTAGGAGCTAATGAAGCAAGCATTGGCTTAATTCCTGAAGTTATGCCTACTTTTCCATTTTTGTTTTTCTTAGGCAATCTCTGTTTGTTGACAGATTTTATCTCCTTAAGCTTATGCTTGAGTTGTTTATCTGTCATTAAACCAATGTTAGCCTCTTTAACAAAAGTTTTAGCATATGACTCTTTAAAAGCCTTTTTCTGTGCTTCAGTCTTAGGTCCACCTGTTCCCATGACATTACCCTCAGATGAACAATATGGTCTAACTTTTACCTTATTTTCAAATCTAAGTTCATCTCCAACAGAGTAACCTAGACCTACTGTGTCTGACTGAAACACTTCTTGAGTGTCTTTACCAGAGTGTGTCCAAGTTTTAATGATGTGTTTACTATCCTCCAATTCAGATTCTAGTTGCTTATACTTACCTAGCAACTCCTGTTCAATGAACACTGCATCATCTCTCTCCTTTTGAATTTTATTCATGCTCTCTAACTGTTCCTCAACAAGTTTATTTCTTTCTTTGAGTTGAGAACACTCAGACTTTATCCTCTCATTTTCTAAGGTCTGATCTCTATAACTGATATGCAATGCTTTAAGATAAATTCTTAATTCAGTTATATTATCAGTGTTATAAGCATAAGTGGTTGGAGGTACCTTGAGATCATCATTTTCAGTCTGAGTAGTAGCCATGAGAGCATAGTTGACTTCCTCATCTGAATCTGAAGTGTCTGCCCAATCTCTGCCTTTGGTGTAGAGTGCCTTTTCAGTTTTACCCTTCTTGCACTCTGGAGCATAGTGTCCCATCTCCTTACACTTGTAGCATTGAATCTCAGACTTATCTTTCTTTCCAGATTTGAAGTCCTTTCCCTCAGCTTTCTTGAAATTCTTCTTGTCAGACTTTGAGTAGTCCCTTGAGAATCTCTTTCCCTTCTTGAAGTTCTTGTAACCCATCTTCTTGAAGGTCTTTACCATCAATGCTGCCATTTGCATCATCTCTTCATCATCTTCAGAATCAGATGAACCATCTGTGTTGGAGTCATCATCAGTGTTTGATGACTCATTCTCTGAATGGATGACTAAGGCTTTCCCTTTTGCCTTTCTCCTTGATGCCTCCTTCTTTGATGGTTTCTCCTCAACCTTGAGTGCAACAGATTTTGACTTTTTACTTGTTCTTTTGTTTCTCTGCTCCAATTCCAATTCATGGGTTTTGAGCAGCCCATAAATTTCATCAATCTCTGTTTCACCAAGTTCATAATTATCTCTAATAGTGGTTGTTTTCACATCCCACTTTTCAGGTAGAGAAAGAAGAAACTTGAGATTTGAGTCTTCTAAATCATATTCTTTGTTAACCAATGACAAATCATTGAGCAGTTTACAGAATCTGTCAAATGTTTCTGTCATGGTTTCATCAGACTTTGCCTCAAAGTGCTCATACTCCTGAGTGAGTATGTTTCTTCTGTTTTTCTTGATTGCAGGAGTTCCTTGACACCTAACCTCAAGTGCATCCCATATTTCCTTTGCAGTTGTGCAATTAATCACTTTATTAGACATAACATTGTCTAATGCACTGTGAAGTAAATGTCTCACTTTTGCATCCTTTGCAATAGATGAAAGATCCTCAGCAGTTAGATCTTTCTTTTCCTTTGGAATGACCTTTGCCTCCTCACCAGCAGCAGCAGCAGATAATTTTGTTGGTTTGTGAGGACCTTCATATATTCTATCAAGGTATTCTGGATCTGTAGCCTCCAGAAACATGGTCATTTTCACCTTCCAAATTGCATACTCTGATGGCCTAAGTATAGGAACCCTGATTGTCTCATACCTACTAACAGTAGTAGGGGCTTTCTCATTTGGTGGAGGTATCTCTGCCATTGATTACTATTGTGTTTGGATCTTTAGCTGTAATAAAATAACAGATTTGGCTCTGATACCACTTGTTAGGTCGAATACACAATAAGTAATCAAATACTGTATGAATAACTTAACAAGAACACACTGTTTAACGATTAAAACCTGTTTGGAATTAATAATTCCTCTCTCAGTGATGTAAATATCACAGAGAGCTGCTTAGGTTACAATGGATGAATATCTCAATGTTCGACTACCCTTCTAGGGTTAACCTAACTGTATTTATAGAACATACAGCTTCGTACAATCAGTAACTGATACTCCTAAAATCAAGCTATACAATTGATATCAATCACGATTGCTTCAGTCTTCCAAGTCAACTCAATCTCTTTGACAGCTTTCCAATCTTCAAAGATATTGCTTCCATATTTATCAATCTTCAAACACTGTTGACTCTTCAGACAATATCGCTACAGAGTTTAACAAACTCTGTTTGCGCTTCCAGTCAGTGTTTAATCAAACTCTGACTGCTTCCAGCTAAACTCTGTTTTCTGACTTTAGCTTCCAAACACTGTTTTCATCAATCATTTCTAACATAGTATTTGCGGGTTCTCTGTTGGTAAGCCGCAAGTTTCAACTGGGCGGTAGCCCGAGTTTCTTCCACCATATCCAGGGCCAACCTCTGGTTTATTTCATTTGATTCTTGACTGAAATTATCCCTTCGGTAAGACCCTGCTCCCACTTCCACGGGAACCATAGCCTCACAGCCATAAGCTAGCACAAAAGGGGACTCCCCGGTGGTGGACCTGAGAGTAGTGTTGTAAGACCACAGGACCATTGGAAGCTCCTCTGGCCAGTTTCCCTTTTTGTCTTCTAGCTTGGCTTTTAGGGTGTGCTTGATGATTTTGTTCACAGCTTCCGTCTGCCCATTGCTTTGGGGATGGCAAATGGCTGAAAAATCCTTCTTTATTTCCAAGTCCTCACATAGACTTCTCATTTCTTTACTATCAAATTGCTTGCCATTGTCTGAAATTAACTTGTACGGTACCCCGTATCTACATATAATGGCTCGCTTGACAAATTCTTTCAGCTTGCCGGCAGTGATGGTAGCTAAGGGTTCCGCCTCTGCCCACTTGGTAAAGTAGTCAACGGCTACCACAACATATTTCACACCACCTCTGCCTTTGGGAAGCTCCCCAATCAGGCCAATTCCCCATATTGCAAAGGGCCAGGGGCTTCCAATGGGCCTTAGTTCCACAGCTGGATTGCTATTGAAGTTAGCAAACCTTTGGCATTGATCACAAGCTTTGGCAAAGTCATAAGCGTCAGCCTTCATGGTAGGCCAATAGTATCCTTGCCGAAGCACTTTATGGGCAAGGGAGGTACCCCCGAGTGATTTCCACAGATGCCTTCATGGATTTCCCTTAAGATATATTCACATTCATTTCCAGATATGCACTTAAGTAGTGGTTGGTTGAAACCCCTCTTGTACAGGATGCCATCATAGATCACATAACGGGCAACCTTGTATTTAAGTTTCCGGGCTTCATCTTTATCCTCCGGAAGCACCCCCTTGGTGATGTACTCCCGTATTGGGGTTGTCCATTGGCTTTCCACAGAATATTCGATCTCCATAACCTCCTCTCGATGGATACTTGGACGGAGTTGAACTTCAAGGGGAATCACCCCTAACAAAACAATTTCTTTTTGGGACCCTAATTTGGCTAGGGCATCGGCATTGGCATTTTCCACCATTGGGATCTGATTCAGATTCAGTGATTTGAACTTACTGATGAGTTCTTGGGCATACCTCATATAGAGTTCAGTACGGGGACCCCGGCTCTGGAAGCTCCCTTTGATTTGCCACACAATCAGCATAGAGTCACTAAACACATTTAAGTATTCTACTTTCATTTCCAGGGCTAGTTTTAACCCAGCAATCAGGGCCTCATACTCCGCATCATTGTTGGTAGCCTTGAAGACAAAGTGTATGGCACTCTGAATTCGGTGCCCCTCTGGGGTTACCAACTCTATTCCAGCTCCTGCCCCATGGTTGTTCCCTGCTCCATCCACGTATAAGTTCCACCATAGGTGAGGGCCTTCCGCCTCCCCCTCGGTTGCTGGGGGGTATCGGTAGGCATTCTTCTCCGGTAACCTCAAAATCTGGAGGAAACTCCAATAAGAAATCGGCCAATGCTTGGCCTTTGATAGCAGTTCGGGGCTTGTAATCTATTTCAAACTGTCCCAGCTCGACATCCCATTTCATCATTCTACTAGAGGCTTCCGGCTTGTGCATCACTTGCCTCAGTGGGAAGGATGTTCTGACTTCAATTTTATGGGCCTGAAAGTAGGGCTTTAGCTTCCTGGAAGCCAATATTAGAGCATATGCCAGCTTTTCCATACTGGGATACCGGGTTTCCGCATCCAATAGCCTTTTGCTCACATAGTATACCGGGTATTGAGCTTGATCTTCCTGCCGGATCAACACATCACTTATGGAATATTCAGAAACAGCTAGGTATAGAATGAGTACCTCACCTTCCAGGGGTTTGGAGAGCAATGGTGGGCTTCCCAACTGTTCTTTTAGCTTTTGGAAGGCTTCCTCACATTCCGGGGTCCATTCAAAGTTTTGACCCTTCTTGATAGCCTTAAAGAATTCTTTGCATTTGTCGGAAGACCGAGATACAAACCTGTTTAGGGCTGCCACCCTTCCGGTAAGCCCTTGGACTTCCCTTACATTCCTTGGGGATCTTAATTCCAGCAATGCTTTTATTTTGGCAGGGTTTGCCTCGATCCCTCTGTGGTTCACAATGAATCCAAGGAACTTTCCAGATTCCACACCAAAAACACATTTCTGGGGGTTTAGTTTCATCCGGTACCTCCTTAGGATGTCAAACATTTCAGATAGGTGCAACACATGGTCGGCTGCTACCTTTGACTTGACCAACATATCATCAACATAGACTTCCATAGTCTTTCCAATATGTTCTTTAAACATCATGTTTACCAGCCTTTGGTAGGTAGCCCCAGCATTCAGCAGCCCAAACGGCATCCCCACATAGCAATACAATCCTCTATCAGTTATGAAGCTGGTATGCTCCTGGTCAGGCTCATACATTGGTATCTGGTTATACCCAGAATAAGCATCCATGAAACTTAGCAGAGCATGGCCTGCCGTAGCATCCACCAGTTGATCAATTCTGGGTAGCGGGAAGCTATCCTTTGGGCATGCCTTATTCAGATCAGTAAAATCAACACATGTCCTCCATTTCCCATTGGGCTTCCGTGTTAGAAATGATTGATGGAAACAGTGTTTGGAAGCTAAAGTCAGAAAACAGAGTTTAGCTGGAAGCAGTCAGAGTTTGGTTAAACACTGACTGGAAGCGCAAACAGAGTTTGTTAAACTCTGTAGCGATATTGTCTGAAGAGTCAACAGTGTTTGAAGATTGATAAATATGGAAGCAATATCTTTGAAGATTGTAAAAGCTGTCAAAGAGATTGAGTTGACTTGGAAGACTGGAGCAATCGTGATTGATATCAATTGTATAGCTTAATTATAGGAGAATCAATTACTGATTGTACGAAGCTGTATGTTCTATAAATACAGTTAGGTTAACCCTAGAAGGGTAATCGAACATTGAGAAATCTATTGATTGTAACCTAAGCAGCTCTCTGTGATATTTACATCACCGAGAGAGGAATTATTAATTCCAAACAATTTTTAATTGTTAAACAGTGTGTTCTTGTTAAGTTACTCATACAGTATTTGATTGCTTATTGTGTATTCGACCTAACAAGTGGTATCAGAGCGTGATCTGTTATTTTATTACAGTTAAAGATCCAAACACAATAGTAATCAATGGCAGAGATACCTCCACCAACTGAGAAAGCCCCTACTACTGTTAGTAGGTATGAAACAATAAGGGTTCCTATACTTAGGCCATCAGAGTATGCAATTTGGAAGGTGAAAATGACCATGTTTCTGGAGGCTACAGATCCAGAATACCTTGATAGAATTTATGAAGGTCCTCACAAACCAACAAAATTATCTGCTGCTGCTGCTGGTGAGGAATCAAAGGTCATTCCAAAGGAAAAGAAAGATCTAACTGCTGAGGATCTTTCATCTATTGCAAAGGATGCAAAAGTGAGACATTTACTTCACAGTGCATTAGACAATGTTATGTCTAATAAAGTGATTAATTGCACAACTGCAAAGGAAATATGGGATGCACTTGAGGTTAGGTGTCAAGGAACTCCTGCAATCAAGAAAAACAGAAGAAACATACTCACTCAGGAGTATGAGCACTTTGAGGCAAAGTCTGATGAAACCATGACAGAAACATTTGACAGATTCTGTAAACTGCTCAATGATTTGTCATTGGTTAACAAAGAGTATGATTTAGAAGACTCAAATCTCAAGTTTCTTCTTTCTTTACCTGAAAAGTGGGATGTGAAAACAACCACTATAAGAGATAATTATGAACTTGGTGAAACAGAGATTGATGAAATTTATGGACTGCTCAAAACCCATGAATTGGAATTGGAGCAGAGAAATAAAAGATCAAGTAGAAAGTCAAAGTCTGTTGCACTTAAGGTTGAGGAGAAACCATCAAGGAGAAAGGCAAAAGGAAAAGCCTTAGTCATACATTCAGAGAATGAGTCATCAAACACTGATGTTGACTCAAACACTGATGGATCATCTGATTCTGAAGATGATGAAGAGATGATGCAAATGGCTGCTTTGATGGTAAAGACCTTCAAGAAGATGGGATACAAGAACTTCAAGAAGGGAAAGAGATTCTCCAGGGACTACTCAAAGTCTGACAAGAAGAATTTCAAGAAAGCTGAGGGAAAGGACTTCAAATCTGGAAAGAAAGATAAGTCTGAGATTCAATGCTACAAGTGTAAGGAGATGGGTCACTATGCTCCTGAGTGCAAGAAGGGTAAAACTGAAAAGGCACTCTACACCAAAGGCAGAGATTGGGCAGACACTTCAGATTCAGATGAGGAAGTCAACTATGCTCTCATGGCTACTACTCAGACTGAAAATGATGATCTCAAGGTACCTCCAACTACTTATGCTTATAACAAAGATAATTTAACTGAATTGAGAATTTATCTTAAAGCATTGCATATCAGTTATAGGGATCAGACTTTAGAAAATGAAAGGATAAAGTCTGAGTGTTCTCAACTCAAAGAAAGAAATAAACTTGTTGAGGAACAGCTAGAGAACATGAATAAAATTCAAAAAGAGAGAGATGATGCAGTGTTTATTGAACAGGAGTTGCTAGGTAAGTATAAGCAACTAGAATCTGAATTGGAGGATACTAAACACATCATTAAAACTTGGACACACTCTGGTAAAGACACTCAAGAAGTGTTTCAGTCAGATACAGTAGGTCTAGGTTACTCTGTAGGAGATGAACTTAGATTTGAAAATCAGGTAAAGGTTAGACCACATTGTTCATCTGAGGGTAATGTCATGGGAACAGGTGGACCTAAGACTGAAGCACAGAAAAAGGCTGTTAAAGAGTCATATGCTAAAACTTTTGTTAAAGAGGCTAACATTGGTTTAATGACAGATAAACAACTCAAGCATAAGCTTAAGGAGATAAAATCTGTCAACAAACAGAGATTGCCTAAGAAAAATAAAAATGGAAAAGTAGGCATCACATCAGGAATTAAGCCAATGCTTGCTTCATTAGCTCCTAGAAAAACATGCTTTAATTGTGGTAGCACTAATCATCTTGCTAGTTTCTGCAGTAAGAATAAGAACATTAATTCTTTGCCCTCTAAAACTGCAGTTAAAAATGATTATGTGAGAACTAGACCACAGACTTTATGCAAACACTGTGGAAGTACTTGGCATTCTATTTACACTTGCAGAGATTATCATGCTATTTACTATAATTACTATGAACCCAAGCCAAATTTGAAATGGGTTAAAGTAAACTCTGCAAATGTAAACTCTGAAAAAGTTAGCTTAAACTCTGTTAATGAAAATTCCGCTGCAAAAGCTAACAGATTTAAGAAAGCCAAAGGATCCAAGCAAGTCTGGATCCTTAAAACTAATAATCATTGATTGTTTGTGATTGCAGGGCACCAGGGTTAGTACCCTAGTCGTGGACAGTGGATGTTCAGGACACATGACAGGAAATAAAGCCCTGCTATCAGAGTTTGAGGAGAAGGCTGGCCCAGAAGTTTCCTATGGAGATGGCAACATAGGACATACACTGGGATATGGCAATATTAATCTTGGAAATGTCATCATCACAAATGTAGCTCTGGTTCCAGGACTCAAGCATGATCTGCTATCTGTGAGTCAAATCTGTGACAGAGGATATCATGTGGATTTTCAGCCTGAATATTGTCAAGTGATCAGTAAATCTACAGGGAAAGTTGCTCTAGTTGGAAACAGACACAATAACATCTATGAAATCAAATTGTCAACAAACACTGATGGCAAAGCAGTGTGTCTGTCTACAAGAATGTCCAGTGAAGAGAGTTGGAAATGGCACAAGAAACTCTCTCATTTGAACCTGAACTACATCAATGAGCTAATCAAGAATGATCTTGTAAGAGGTCTACCAAAGTCCTTGTTGAATGTAGAAGGACTGTGTGATTCTTGTCAAAAGGCTAAACAGAGAAAAGTCTCCTTCAAAAGCAAAACTGAGTCTTCAATTGTTGATTCTTATCATCTACTACATGTTGATCTTTTTGGTCCAGTGAATGTGATGTCTCTTGGAAAGAAGAAATATGCATTAGTCATTGTTGATGAATATACCAGATTTACATGGGTATATTTTCTTGCAAAGAAGGATGAAACTGCATTAACACTGGCAGAACATGTAATTCAACTGGAAAAAGGGTCAGAGCATCAAGTGAAGATAATCAGAAGTGACAATGGAACTGAGTTCAGGAATTCATCAATGGAAGAATTTTGCAAGAGTAAAGGGATAAAACAAGAGTTTTCTGCACCTGGTACTCCACAACAAAATGGTGTAGTGGAGAGGAAGAACAGAACCTTGATAGAAGCTGCCAGAACCATGCTAGATGAAGCAAAGTTGCCAACATATTTCTGGGCAGAAGCAGTTCAAACTGCTTGTTTTACTCAAAATGCAACACTGATCAACAAGCATGGTAAAACACCATATGAAATGGTGAAGAAGAAAAAGCCAAATCTAAAATATTTTCATATTTTTGGATGCAAATGCTTTGTGTTGAAGACTCATCCTGAACAGTTGACCAAGTTTGACCTAAAGGCAGATGAAGGAATTTTTGTTGGCTATCCACTGTCAACAAAGGCATTCAGAGTTTATAATCTGAGAACTAGAGTGATCATGGAATCAATTCATGTGTCATTTGATGACAAGAAAATAACTGGACTTGAAGATGTCAATGAACATGATCAATTGCACTTTGAAAATGAAGAATTATTCTCTGAAAAAGTAAACTCTGATCAGACTGATTCGACAAACTCTGTTCATCTAAACTCTGAACCTCTACTGGTAAACACTGAAGAAACTCTTCAATCAGAAACAAGGGAAGAACCAGTTGAGGGGGAGCATGAAGAATCACATCAAAGTGACAAATCAAACACTGAAAGTGACTCAATTGATGATTCTGAATCAAACTCTGTTGATTCAAACTCTGTTGATGATTCTGAGAAGTCACATTCAGGGGGAGCATCAGAAAATGATGAAAGGCACCAAGAAAATCAGGAGAGCATGGATCAAGGGGGAGGATCACATGATGACAGAAGCAATCTGCCTTCTGCAAGAAAATGGACTAAATCTCACACACCTGATTTGATTATTGGTGATCCTGATGCAAAAGTAAGGACAAGAAGTGCAACAACAAATGAATGTCTGTTTCATGCATTCTTGTCACAATCTGAGCCAAAGAAAATGGAAGAAGCTCTTAAAGATGCTGACTGGATAACAGCAATGCAAGAAGAGCTAAATGAATTTGAAAGAAATGAAGTGTGGACACTTGTACCAAGGCCCAAGAACAGATCCATTGTTGGTACTAAATGGGTCTTCAGGAATAAAACTGACAGTGAGGGTGTTATCACAAGGAACAAGGCAAGACTGGTTGCAAAAGGCTACTCACAACAGGAAGGAATAGACTATGATGAAACATTTGCTCCAGTGGCTAGATTGGAGGCAATCAGAATCTTTCTTGCATATGCCTCTCACATGAAATTCAAAGTATTTCAAATGGATGTAAAAAGTGCATTTTTGAATGGAAAACTTGAAGAAGAAGTGTTTGTGGAACAACCACCAGGGTTTGTAGATCCAAAATATCCAGATTATGTCTACAGGTTAGACAAGGCACTCTATGGACTTAAGCAAGCACCAAGGGCATGGTATGAAACCCTTGCCAAATTTCTACTAGAAAGTGGATTTCACAGAGGTACTATTGACAAAACTCTGTTTTACTTCCAAAATGGTAGTGACTTGCTTTTAGTTCAGATATATGTGGATGACATTATTTTTGGGTCTACTAATGATAAACTCTGCAAGAAGTTTGCCAAACTCATGCAGTCAAGATATCAAATGAGTATGATGGGAGAGCTTAGTTATTTTCTAGGCCTACAGGTGAAGCAAACAGATGATGGAATTTTTATAAATCAAGCAAAATATACCAGAAACCTTCTCAAGAAATTTGGTATGCTTGATTGTTCATCTGCAACAACTCCCATGGCAACTGCAACAAAATTGGACAAAGATGCAGGGTCATCAGTAGATATGACAAGTTACAGAGGAATGATTGGTTCTTTGCTCTATTTGACAGCTAGCAGACATGATATCATGTATGCAACTTGTTTGTGTGCAAGGTTCCAGGCAGATCCAAGAGAATCACATTTAACAGCAGTAAAGAGGATATTCAAGTACCTCAAGGGCACTATGACTTTGGGGCTGTGGTATCCAAGAGAATCAGAGTTTAAACTTCTTGGTTACTCTGATGCAGACTTTGCTGGATGTAAGATAGACAGAAAAAGCACCAGTGGAAGTTGTCAATTTCTGGGTGACAGACTTGTTTCCTGGTACAGCAAGAAACAGAAGTCAATATCTACATCTACAGCTGAAGCAGAGTATATTGCTGCTGGTAGCTGCTGTGCACAGATTTTATGGATGAAGAATCAACTGCTGGATTATGGATTAAGGTATACCAAGATACCTATTTACTGTGATAATCAAAGTGCTATTGCAATGACAGGTAATCCAGTACAACATTCAATGACAAAGCACATCAGCATAAGGTATCACTTCATCAGAGAGCATGTAGAGGAAGGGAACATTGAGCTTCACTTTGTGTCTACAGAACAACAACTTGCAGATATCTTCACCAAGCCATTGAGTGAAGCTACATTTACAAGACTGGTCAATGAACTAGGAATGGTCTCTAGTTTTGACTAGAGATGTTGGTTAGACTCAAAAACTTATTTCTAAAATATGTTGCTCATGTTTCTGCAAATTGTTAAGTGCTATGTGAACCTTAGTATTAAACTCTGTTGTGCATGCTTATGTTTAAAACTTTTTAAACTCTGTCAGCATGTCTATCTGTTAAACAATGTTAACATGTTAGATACACTCAGTGAATTCAGAATTGATTATTGTCTGAATGAAACACCAATGAAGAAAATTGTATGAAGCATGATTCTCAGTAAATAAATCATGATTCTTTCTGAGTCACTGTAATCTAATCAGACTTTGTGCAGAAAATCAACACAGCATGATACTGTTTCATATTTATAGCATCTCTTAGTTTATTCAGTCCTAAACTCTGAGTCTATGAATATTGTGTGCATTGCCTCTCATAAATAATTTTGGTTATTGATGAACTCTAAACTCTGATAAGTGACATTCTGTTTCCAAAGGTATGGTTCATGATGATTCCTTGTTTGTACTTGTGAAAACCATAAAACTTGAGATGTGTCATTGATTAGTTTGGTGAGTTCAGATTCATGTCTACAACCTGTGAGAGTTTGAGCCAAATCAGTGATTGATACATTTTCTATCAATCAGTATTTATTGTTGTGTGATATTCATCAGGTAGTATGTTTCTCTAGAACTTGTATTAAACCATTTTGAGACTACATGATATGTGTGTGCATGAAAATGATAAAGGCAATAGGATTTACCATTCTTTCAAACACTGTTCAAAATTCTGTTGAACATTATACAAACACTGTATAAACACAGTTCCTAAATTCCATCCTTAGTAAACCCCTTTGAGCCTTATTAACTGCTCATTTTTCTTATACTCTGAGCAGTTATATTTTTTTTTCTCAAACAGATGAGTATTTCTCAAGAAAAGAAAAGTTTATTCAGTATATATGCTAAATAAAAAAAAAAAAAAAACATATATACTGATCTTATACAAATATATACTGTGACTAAACACTTGAAGTCACTCATGAATAAAACATCTATTTTCATCTGTTTGATCTTACTCCATTTAAACCCTGAATAAAGTCCTTTTGATTTGTGAATACATGTACTCAAAGTAGTGTAGAATTGGTGGACATTCAAGCATATGGTAGATTCTGCTATTTCTGATTGAATGTGAGTGTAAACACTTCACCTAAACACTTGTGTGCATTGAGAGTTTGTGAGAATATCCAGTTCATGACTGTTATTCACTGAATGAAACTCTGATTTCTATCTCTTGATCTTTTTGTCTTTAAAGACTGTGTGCTTACTTGGATAATCATGGACATCAAAGGGAATAGACGTTTTCAGATTTCTGTATTACAGTAACTACAGAGTTTAGCATTCATCAAACAATCAGTGTTTAATATGAGAGTTTGTGCATTCAGTGTTTATTAACTGTTTGTTATGGATTTTATGAAATATTAGATGCTTTAAAAATTGATTATGGTAAACTCTGCTTCACACACACTCAATTCACAACTGTGCAATTTTTGAAAGGGTTTTTAGCGATAAAGTTGAAAAATTGATAAACACTGTTGAGTTGTGTTAAGTACTCTGAGGTAAAGTCTCATTGAGATGATTTGACTATTTTGGAGTAATTGGGGTAGTTGACAACTGTTAATTAGTGTTAATATGTCTAAGTGTCGTGATTATAGTAATGACAGCGGTAATTATTAAGTGCTCCATTGGTTGTTTGACACGTGCTCCATTGGTTGTTTGACACGTGTCCCACTCACACATTACTCGCGCCTTTACTGCATAAACGATTGAGTTTTAGTTTACTCTAATCGTTTTTATTCTCTCACCTCACATCTATTCACATTCACCCACTCATAATTACTTACATACTCATTCATTTTCACACTTTTCATATACTCTTCTTCACATTTTGATAAACACTTACAGTGCATAAACATCTTTTCTCTGAATATCTTCGTATCTTGTTACTAATGGCAACTAAAGCGTTTGATGCAGCAGGGTTAGTTTTTCTTCCTAGTAACTATGCAGCACCATTGGAGAATGCAAATGCTCCACAGGCATTTCATTTGTTCCAAAATTTCTTGAACGATTCTGAGATAGGGAAAGCTCTAACAGCACCACCTACACTATCTGCTTCGCAAATTGCTGCTTTCTGGACAAACTCTGTATATGATGATGGAGAAGAGTCTGGCACTCCTACAATCACTTTCACTCATGATGAATCAGAGTATATTATTACTCCAACTACTGTTAGGGATGCTCTGGATTTTGAGACACACACTTCTTACAGTGTTGTTGGTCATGATCGGTTGAGGACAATGTTGGAACAAATTGGATGTGCAGGAAATTTGAATAAGATAGGGTCTTTGAGACGACCAAGTTTGAGAAAAGAATGGAGTTTCTTCTTTGATTGTATAACAAGGGCTTTTGGAAAGAAGACAACAAACTGGGATGCACTTCCTCTGGATACTCTCCAAATTGGTCATGCTCTACTATATGGAGGTAACTTCGATTTTGGTAGACTAGTACTAATGAACTTGGGAGAGCGATTGTCTGAGTCTACTACTGTTTATTTTGCTCGTTTTTGTCAACTGCTATTTACTGCCTGTGTGCCTAACATTCCAATTGATGAAGCTGATGTTATTCAGCCTTTTCAAGTTGCTAAGAGAATGTTTTCTGATTTGACAAACAAAGATATCACTAAACAGCAAATACCAGATATGTTTATGCCTTTAGCCTTACAAAACTATGTAAACCAACCACAAGATCCTCAATCACCACAACAAGACATCATAAACACTGAACCAACATCTACAACACCCACTGTACCTACTACATCTCATCAACCACAACCAGAAACCTTAAACTCTCCACCAATAAACTCAACACCCTTAAACACTGAACCCTCAAACACTGAAAACTTAAACACTGAACCATTAAACACTGAACCATTAAACACTGACACCTTAAACACTGAAACCTTAAACCCTGAGCCAGCACCTACTGAACAACCCAAAACCAAGCCAAAAAGAAAGAAACACACCGCCCAAAACACTAAACACTCAAAGGCTAAACAAACAACACCTGAAGCTGTTTATACAAGAAGGAAGAAACAGAAAGCAAACAGACCTTCACTTTCACCACCAAGAGAGAGCTCAAGTGAAGATGAAGAGGAGAATGTGGTGCCTCCAATCAAGAAAAGGAGATTAATTCTTTCTGATTCAGATGAAGAGAATCTTGTTCAAACTCCAGAGGTGGTTTCACAGCAAACACCTACTGTTGAGGTTACAGTGAATGTTGCTATACCTGCAGAGGTTAAAATGCCTGCAGAGGATATTATGACTGACAAAGTTGAATTACCTACAGAGGATAAAATGCCTGTAGAAGAGGATAACAGAGATGGTTTTTCACCAAGGGATAATATTTTTGACTCATTTAAACCATTCTCTGATCATATCTCACCTTTTGTTCATACTGAAGCTCCTGGTGTAGCTGATGAGCTTGCAGCAACAGTTCCTGAAGCTGAAGCATCACCCACAGAGCTAGTATCTTCTCAAATTCAAGACAAAGGTGATGAAGTTGATCAGGAAACAAAGATAATTTCTGAATTCATGCCTGTTGAAGCTACAAAGGCAAACTCTGTTGCAGAGCCTGTGCAACATGAGGTGATTGTTGAAAAGGTTGAAGAAACTGTGGCTGACACTGCTCAACACAGTGGTTCTTTAAAAGATGATCAATCTAAGGATGCAAGTGCTGAAGATGAATCTGCTAGTAGTGCAAACTCTGACTCTTTTATGAGTGCACCTGCACAGACAGATAATAAACATACACCTTTTGATCAGCCTTGTCCATCTCATGCAGTTGAAGTAGAGCATCTTGCTAAGTCTGCTGAAAATTGGTATAAACAAGATTGCATTTTTCCAAAAGGGAGAGCATCTGAGTTTGTTAAGCAAACTGCAAAGCAAATTTCAAATCCAGAAATCCTATCCTGTTTAAAGGCAACTGTAGTACAAGTCAAGACTCTGGAAGGAAATTTTGCTGAAACTAAACAAGAAATTGTTTCCTTGAAGACTGAGATTCAGTCAAGAGAATTGAAGATGGAAAGAGAGTCTAAAATTAAAGTTGTTCAGCTGTCTAAAGTTCAAGACACTCTCTTTGCCAGGCTAGGAAAAGTTGAAGACAATCAGACTGCTTTATTTGCTAAGGTTGATTCCATTGCTAATTCTTTGGAGCTCATTACATCAATCCTTATTCCTGATGATGTCAAAAAGAGGGAGAGAGTGGCTAAGTCTAGCTGCAAAGTTTCTCAAACTCTGACTCAAAAGGATGATGCTGGAGATGGAGGGGCAAGTGAAAAGAGCAAGGTCTTTAACTCTGAAAAGCAAACTCTGAGATCTGGCAAATCTTTTAAATCACAGTCTGTTGGAATAAACACTGAAACTCAAGGTACTTCAAAGACCAAGAGTTTGGAATTAACATCAAATCCAAAGACTGATGAGGAGTTAGCTGTTAAGCTTTTTATGGAAGAGAATGCAGAAGGAGTGACCATAGAAGATGCTAAAGCTGAAGAGAAGAGTTTACAAGAAAAGCATCTGAAAGCTCTAAAGTCTGTAAAAGCAAAGAAGAATGTGAAAGTTGCTGAAGCTGCAAAGCCTGTTCTTAAAGGCATTCAAATCAAAGAACCTGTTGGTACAAATCAAAGAATGCAAATATTCAGAAAACCAACAGATGCAGAAGCCAAGCAAAAGCTGAAAAGTATAGTTACAACCTCTGTTGATTCACATGTTGTACAGAAGAATGAAGACACAACCTCTGTTGCTGCACAAGTTGTGACCACACCATTATTGTCTTCTCAGTTGAAATCAACATTTAAGAGGGGTGCTCCTCATGATCCAAGACTAGAAGCTACAATTCCAATGGATTTTACTGATGGTAGAGCTTTATCTGGTAAAGTTGGATACAACAAAGAAGGCATAGGCTCACACAGAGATAAAAGGCAATATGTTGGTCCTAGAGATCCTTCTTCACTGTCTGTTCCAGGTAGTGGTGTCACTCAAGAGAGTTTGGACAAACTGGAGTCAGTACAGCTTGTATATCAGAAGAGTCTAGAAAAGGATTTCTTGCTATATTTCATGGCTGATGGAACAGTATTTAAAGTCTCTGAAAAGGATATCGAATTAAAGTATGCTGAGGAACTTGAATATGTTTTGTATATTTTCAGAGTGAGAAATCAAAGAGCTCAGTCAGTTGCAAATGTACTTCAACAAAGAATGATTCAAAACCTTGCAAGAAGGCAAATGAAATTCAACAGCAAGTATGTTCCTAAATACAGAGATTGGAATGGCAATCTGATTGAAATGGAGAAGGGGACTACAAAGCTGAAAACAGATCTTGGAATTACTGTTCTGGATTTCAATGTAAAATCTGAAGAGGTGAAATACATCAGGTTGGGAAATGAGATGAGAAGAAACAAAATCTACGATCTTAGAGCTGCTATCTATCAAACAGATGAGAATGATCCTCAGTTGAGAGAAATCAAAGAAGCTATGCAAATAGAGCTTGAAAATGCTGAAAGAAGGTTGCTTATAGACTATCTCAGAACAATGCCTGATCTGCAAGAGATTAGAAATTAAAGTCTGTAAGAATTTTCTTATTTTCTGTAGAATTTGTTAAGTAAAAGATTAAACTCTGTTTGTATGTTAAACACTGTAAAACTTTGTATTTGTTTTGACATCATCATTTACTGTAAACTTGTACATTTTTGCTAATGGACAAGTTGGGGGAGATTGTTAGAAATGATTGATGGAAACAGTGTTTGGAAGCTAAAGTCAGAAAACAGAGTTTAGCTGGAAGCAGTCAGAGTTTGGTTAAACACTGACTGGAAGCGCAAACAGAGTTTGTTAAACTCTGTAGCGATATTGTCTGAAGAGTCAACAGTGTTTGAAGATTGATAAATATGGAAGCAATATCTTTGAAGATTGTAAAAGCTGTCAAAGAGATTGAGTTGACTTGGAAGACTGGAGCAATCGTGATTGATATCAATTGTATAGCTTAATTATAGGAGAATCAATTACTGATTGTACGAAGCTGTATGTTCTATAAATACAGTTAGGTTAACCCTAGAAGGGTAATCGAACATTGAGAAATCTATTGATTGTAACCTAAGCAGCTCTCTGTGATATTTACATCACCGAGAGAGGAATTATTAATTCCAAACAATTTTTAATTGTTAAACAGTGTGTTCTTGTTAAGTTACTCATACAGTATTTGATTGCTTATTGTGTATTCGACCTAACATTCCGGACCAATACCGGGTTTGCCAGCCATGTTGGGTAGAAGGATTCTTTAATCAAACCAGCCTTTAGTAACCGGTCTACCTCTTCCTGAAGGGTTGTAGCCTTCTCACCACTGACAGGCCTTCTTTTCTGTCGGATACCCCTTCTCTCAGGGTCAATATTCAGGTGATGGCACATGATTTTTTGGTCAATTCCCACCATGTCAGAGTGACACCATGCAAACACATCTAGGTTGCTTTTAAGGAAAGTGGTCAACTGTTCTCTTGTCTTTTCATCCAGCTGTTGCCCAATTTTCAGAACTTTGCTAGGATCTTCAGCATCTACCAGTATGTGGATAGTATCCTCGGCAGCCCCAGCCTTTTCCAAGGTACCGGGCATCCTAGGATCAATGTCAATTTCAACCGGAAGCCCTTTTACCACTTCCTGGTTTTCATTCTCTAGCACCACTTCATCTAGATCATCATCTGAGGCATCTTTCACTATGCCTTCCACTCGAATGTTTTGAATTTCATCATTTTTTTCGGCAGCTTCCAACAGCAAACTTTGTGGTGGTACTACCCCCCGAAAAACAGGAACCTCTTCAGTAGGTTCCTCTGGTAACTCCACTATCATGATGGCATTGCATGATGCCTTTTCAAATTTTTGTGGTTCAAGCCCATGGCTTCTCATTAGGGCTTCTCCCTCAGCCTTATCTTCAGCTAGAATAGATTTTTCTGCCTTTTCGGCAGCCTGCACAGCTTTGTTATAGCATTCCCTTGATTCATGTTGACATCCTTTCACACACCCAATGCCATTTGGTGTAGGGAACTTCATTGAAAAGTGGTAGATTGAGGTTACCACCCTCATATCTTTCAGTACCGGTCTCCCAAGAATTGCATTATGAGAGATGTCCTCATCGACTACCATGAATTCAGCCAATTTTGTGGCCTTGCAGGGATCCACACCCAATGTCAGTGGTAGCTTGATCTTTCTCATGATTTGAACAGGGTTACCGGTAAACCCATATAGCTCATTATTGGTAGGCAGTAATTCTTTATCTAGGAGTCCCAATTTCTGGAATGTAGTGTATTCCAAGATATTCACTGAGCTTCCATTGTCAACCAGTACTCTATGCACATTCATTCCACCAATACTCACGGTTACCACCAAAGCATCATTATGAGGGTGGTGTACCCACTTGGCATCCTCCTCGGTAAAGGAAATATCAGCGGTTTCCCCTTTAAATAACTTTGGGGGCCTTTCTGCAAGGTGGAAAACATTTGTTAGGGGCTTCCCCCTGGCTTCCCGGGAATACCTATCTCTGGCATTCCGACTGGCACCCCCCAAGTAAGGGCCACCAAAGATGGTGTGGATGCTAGGAGCTCGGGTAGTCCTATCCTGGTTTCCCGGAGTTTTATCTTTGTTATCTCTTCCTTCCTTATACTTCTTAGCTTCTTGAGCCACAAATTCAGTTAGGTATCCATTTCTGATCAATTCTTCAATATGGTCTTTTAAGTGCCTGCAGTCGGTAGTCTCATGACCATTTTCTTCATGGAAAGCACAATACTTCCCTTGGTCCTTCTTTCCCGGAGGGCCTGCCCGGTAGGGCCTGTGGAATAGCCCAATTTTTTCATTTACTTCAAGAATGTGGCCAATGGGCACAGTCAAAGGAGTGTATTCAGAATATTTCTGAAAATTAGTCCTTGGAGTGAGTCTATCCTTGACAGAAACTCTATCCTTAGTTGTATTAACAGCAATAGGAGCAGTCTTGTCATCATACCGAGGGGCTCCCACACCAGCGGTACCACTTCCGGAAGCCCGCTTATTAGAATCCCTTTTAGGGCTATAGGAACGATTTCTCTTGTTTCTGTTCCAACCACTGGAATTAGAATCTTTGGATAACTTTGCCATTGACTCCTCAATAACCTTGTGGCATTCCGCCTGTTGGTAGAACTCTGCCAGGGTTCAGGGCTCCTCAGTTTGCAACTCCTTCCAAAATTCGGTTCCTGGCCTAACCCCGGCTATCAGGAAATTTTTCAAGGTTTCATCAGAAGCCTTCTTCACCTTAGGCACTTGTTCATTAAATCTTTTGAAATATTGCCTTAGAGTCTCACGTTCCTCTTGCTTGATATTAGCTAGGGTGTTAACCGGTGGGGCATAGGCCATGGTAACCCTAAATTGAGAGATAAATTGGTCTCCCATCTTTCTCCAGGACTTAATGGATCCTTCTACCAACCTTTTGAACCATTGATGGGCATTCCCACTCAGAGTGGAAGCCAACAATCTGCATCTAACCAAGTCTTCCACTTGGTATACATCCATCTCCGTGTTAAAATGGCTCAGGTATTCAACAGGATCTGAGTTACCATTAAACTTCAAATCAGTATTCATCTTAAAGAACCTTGGCAGGGGTGCCTTCTTTACTTTCTTAGAGAATGGGGAGCCGGAAATGACTCCAGATTTGAACTTTTTCTCTTCCTTGATTTTTTCCAAGGCTTTCTTCCAATCAGACATCTTGAACTGTCCATTCTCATCATCTGAGAACATGTCACTTCCAGAATCGTCATCTTCATGGGCTGTCTTACTCCTCCGGGGAGTCGAACTCTGGTGTGAGCTGGAATCCTGACCGGTACCCTCATCGGTAAGGGACCCTGGTAGAGCGTGTTTTCTTGCTCCTATGCCCAGAGGAGTGACCACTTTGTCTGTAACTTCTCCTGCCATCAGACCTGGTCCTTCTGGAATTGCTCCTTGGGGGTACCGAGTGGGATTTTTCTCTGTACTCCCGGGAACCCCTAATGTGGGAATCCCCATTGCCATCTCTACGGTCTTTGCTTCCAGTATTCACCAGTCTATGGCGAATGTCCTTATTGGTTAGCCTTTTGCCAATTCTGTCAAAAACACTTAGGCTTCTAGTGGGTGAGCCCTCGGAACCCTGGGTTTCCATGCCATCAGACTTGTCACCCTCATCCCTTCCTGCCTCTTTTTCATCAGATGGGACATGATCAGTATCGTCCTCAGCATCTCTGTCAGATTCAAAATCTAGCCTCGTAGGAGTCACGTTCTTTTTGGCCTTCAACTTTTGCTTCTTACGCCATCTTTTCATTTTCTCAGAATTCTTCTCCAAATGGTCAATCCTTTCGGACATAGCAACCACATGATCGAAGATATCCTTGTTGGAAACATCACCATTGTCTCCTTTGTTTCGTCCTTTACCATCCTGAGATGGTGTTTTATCACTGTCAGAATTATCACTCGCCATATCTCCTCCAAACGACAAATTTTTGAGGCCCCTCCTTCAGGAGCCAATTGTTGTGGGAGGAATTTGTCGCAACAAAATAGGAGGCCTCGTGCTGGAATAGCGCCAATAAGCACGAAATTGTCCAACCACCCAGAAAGGCTCGTAGTTGGAGATCAATAGCTAGCCGCCCAGAAAGGCTCACGACTAGGGGTTCCAGAAGAACACGGGATGTGATTCCTCGGAAGGATCGGAATGAGTCTACGGGATTAGAGCTCAAGGACCGTGCAATGATGATGTGTTGGTCAGCCAAGAACCTTAATAATGAGGTGTCACACAAGAGTATACGTGCTCTATATTTACTCAAGGTGTCAAAGTGTCTAAGAGATCCCGTAAACTACCTACATACCACTTTTATAGTGGATCAAGCCCGTATGTAGTTCTTGAAATGATATGATCGTTTGTTTATGATGAGTTATCCTCTCTCCAGTGGGATAATGACTGTTATTTCTGATATAAATCGAGTGTGATATATATCTTCAGGTTACCAAGCTGTTTTGGTAATTGTAGGATGATTATCTTTGTATTTATCATGATTTTGTATAATTTATCAAGTAAATATGACATATATCCTCAAAGAACCGAATGTATATCTGTTTAGGAGTGTTTTTAGGTGATATAGACGTGTTCCTAAAAAGTAAGAGACGTGCCTTATCTGAATTGGCAGCCTAATCAGGCTTCTGGCGGAAGTTGGGGGTACCACCCGGTAGCCTGGCTCCGGTACCCCCTCCGGTAACCCCACTACGGAAGCTACTCTGGAAGCCCTATAGGAAGACTGATATTGGTTGCAGGTTACCCACAAGGGGATGCCCTTGGGACCCTGAACCATACATTTCCTTACTGCCATGTGCATGGTAACCCCTAGGGCTGCTATGGGCCCTCGGAAGCCTGACAGGTTACTCATTTTCCTCATGGGTCTGGACCTTAATCCTCTAGTGGGCCTAAATCTAACCCATGCAAGATTTTGGTCACAACACATAGCGTGGTAGCAAAAACATGAACATAAACATAGCCATGACCAAGGAATAAAATCAGTAGACGGAGATGATGTTGAATCGACGATGAAGATGTTATTGAAATCGAGAGTGGTCGAATTCAATAGTATTTATACATACAAGTTTAAATACGATGGTAATTGATGTGTTAACGATGATCGGAGAGATGGCAGCAAGATGGCGGTGGTCGGAAAGTTTAAATGAGATAGAGGTCAGAGAGATGAGACAGTGGATGAGAGATAGGTAAGTGAGTTGGAGAAAAAAAGTTGTGTGGTGGAGATTAAAAGAAATCTTATAAAATGAAGGGTTGAGATTAGATCTCAGTTCTCATTTTAATTTGGGGTTCTCACCTGAGCAAAACCCTATGTTGTATAATCTATTAATTTTTCACTAGTTTTAATCTATTAATTATTTTATAATTAATACGCATATTTATACATACATATATACATATATGTATACATTTATACATTTATGTGGATATATAATAATATATGATAATATTGACTAGCATGTACCATATCTCATTATACTATTATTTAGATCTACTTTAAGTATTTATGAATTAAAAATTATAAAAAATATCACATGAAAAAAAATCTAGATAGCAGTATCAAACATGCATGTGCATTATAATCATCCATACCATCAATACAACAATGCATTTTTAAATTTCGTGATACTTTAAGTATTATGTTTACATGACACAAATAAATTTAAATTAATATAAAAAGGGAACCTTCATATGTATTAAAGTATATTACAAACTTGTATTAACATTAACAAATAGTAAAACTCATCATTCACATCTTTAATACGCAAATACATAAAATAATATAACAAATATCGAATTTTAGTATATATAAGAATTACACTTAAACTAGTCAGTATTGGATCATTAGTCTAACGACTGAAAATCATATAACTCATTTATCGCACCTATACATCATATACTTTAGAAAAAAATAAAAAAATTTATTGATATTTAGAACATGCTCGTGCTTTGCACGGGCTAAAGAGCTAGTTTCTATAGTAGTAGAATTTGAATTATGGAAGTATAGGCTATGTATCCAAATTCGAGACATGAATACATGTGTGCGCGCCTTTCTCGTATGATACTATATATGTCATGTCATTGTGATTAGCACTTTCAAAAAGATGTCGACTTAATATGAAGTGTATTTTATAATTTGTACATGATAAGTGCATATTTTTACATTATTGAATATCTATTTATTGCTTGTGTGCATCTATACTATTATTATATTAATACCGAAAGATTAAAAGTTTATAGATTTGGTTTTCGGTTTAGTTATCATAATTATTAAAATAAATAATAATATTATTATATTATAAAACAACTCAAAAAGCTAATTACTAATTTTAACGTATTTATATTCCAACAACTCAATTACCCATTTTCTCCAATGATATGGGCTAAAAGTAAGCCCTAAAGACACATTTAATGTGGCATTAATTAAACCTAGAATGGTCCAAACGTGGGGCCCACCAAATGGTCCCAAACCCTAATTATAATATTAATTTCGTAATTAATATTAGGGGTAATAAACAGCTCAGCCAATAAGAGTCAAACAAGGATACAACCCTTGCCTGACTTAGCCTCCAAGATACATATTCTAACATGGAAACTGATTCATACATGGAAGGAGACTAGAACCTTCTTCTAGTCGGTGACTTGCCCACCAAGTCACCAAACCCTACCGCGATTTTAGGGCTTCTCAGCCTATATAAAGGGTCTGACCCCTCATCCTAGAACTACGTTTTCTTGGCTTGATTCTCTAATACAGAGATACGTAGGCATTCTGTGAGGACCGTTTAGTCTCGAACGCAGAAGCAGCCATAAGAGCACGAAGCTCCCGAACCCTAGCCGTCATAATCATAACCTAGTTTTTATTCCACAACATTTGGCGCCGTCTGTGGGAAAAAGACATCAACCATGGTTCAAACACGAAGAACTGCACCAAGCACTACAGAGCCAGTCGCTACCGAGGCTCTACCTCTTAGCTCTGCTCCGCCCCTTACTGAACAAGTACCTCCGACATCCGGGACTATCATTCCGTATCAAGTTTCTCAACCCTTAGGGACGACTACCCATGTTGAGAGTACGCTACCTCCGATCGTCCACACAGTTCCAGGGACTAACCCCCTCCAGGTGGGGATTTCTTCCCTGATTGTAGACCCAAACAACCCTACATGAGGGGTTCAGATCCACACTACGGATCTCCCCATAAGCACCAATCCAATGTATGGGATGCCCAATTACGGAGCTGGACCGAGTGGTCATGCCCTGTATATTCGAGATCGAGATTATCGCGATTTTTCTGGTCCTTATTCAGATGAATCATCTTCTGGCGATGATTACGAGCGTGACGAAGCTCCAAGGAGGCGACGTGCAAGTAAAGAGCCTATGGGGAGAACTCGAACTATCCATGATGGACTCCCTTCAACAGCTGCTGAGAGGATTAAGGCTTATGAAGCCGAGATCTTAAAATTAAAAGAAGATATGGCCAGGGAGCAAGCCAGATCAAATCAAACTTTGCCACCTCCCACGTCAGGACCGATTCCCTTTATAGATTTGGAGAGGCCTCCAAGAAGGCAAAGAATGGCTACCGTCCCAACTGGAAGAACTACAAGGGTGGAAACCCCT
Organism: Kitagawia praeruptora; assembly: GCA_037693485.1. Taxonomy (NCBI): domain Eukaryota; kingdom Viridiplantae; phylum Streptophyta; class Magnoliopsida; order Apiales; family Apiaceae; genus Kitagawia; species Kitagawia praeruptora. The sequence goes on from CM075348.1 coordinate 64,145,301, forward strand.
AAGAGCAACCCTAAGGATCTGATGCCACTTGGGGATCCTGATGATCCCACGCCCCCATTCACTGAGGAGGTGATGAATGCCCACATATCAAGGAAGTTCAAGATGCCGACAATTAAGGCTTACGATGGAACGGGTGATCCCGCAAATCATGTTAGGACATTCTCGAACGCACTGTTACTACAGCCTACAAGTGACGCCTTGAAGTGTAGGGCGTTCCCTCAAACCCTGTCGGGCATGGCTCAAAGATGGTATAGCCGACTTCCTGCAAACTCAATTGGCTCCTTTAAGGAGTTAAGTGATGCTTTTGTTAGTCAATTTATCAGCGGGAGAGTTCATGAGAAAAGTTCTGCATCTCTCATGTATGTGGTACAAGGGAAGAATGAGAATCTGAGAGATTATCTTAAGAGGTTCACCAAGGAGACATTAAATATTACTGATTTAGAGAACAAGGTGGCCATGGTAGCCCTGGAGCACGGCACCATTGATCTTTACTTTAAAAGGTCATTGGCAAAGCACCCACCCGAGAATATGGCTGAGCTCCAACGAAGGGCTGATAAGTATATCAAGGCCGAAGACAGCACCATGAAGGATGTCGTGATAAACAATGGCAAGGGCAATAATGAAACAAAGAAGCGAAAGCAAGACCAAGAGTATGATGCTAGGGACAAATATCCCCGTACTGGAAAGGATTCTGAATCACCACCGAAGAAGAGTTTGGGACCAAGATTCAACGACTATGCAAGACTGAATGCTCCTAGGAGTCAGATCTTGTTAGATATTGAGAAAGACAAAGATTTTCGATGGCCGAAGCCACTTAGGGGTGATCCCGCAAAGAGAAACAAGGATCAGTACTGTAGATTCCACCGCGATGTGGGGCATGATACAGATGATTGCAAGCAACTCAAAGATGAGATCGAGTTCTTGATCCGTAGAGGGAAATTGAGCAACTTCACTAAGGGTGAAGATCGTGTTAATCAAATTAGAGATTATAACATAAGGGATGACGATCATGATCGTAACACACAGCCCCGAGGGCCAGTTATCAATATGATCTGGGGAGGCCCGACAGCGGCTTGTACAACTCGAAACTCTCGAAAGGCGTACGCCAGAGAAGTGATACACATCGTGGGAGAGGCCCCGAAGCGGGCTAGGACTGAAATCACACTTGGTTTTGATGATTCTGATCTTGAAGGGGTGAAGTTCCCCCATGACGACCCGTTGGTCATAACTCCTGTAATTGGAAACTCAGAAGTGAAGCGAGTCTTGATAGATAATGGAGCTTCCGTTGACGTTCTATTTCATGATGCATTTGTGAAGATGGGTTACAATGATTCTCAGTTGACCCCCAATAACATGCCTATATATGGATTTAATGGAGTAGGATCTAAAGTTGAAGGGACTATTCAATTGCCTATGACTATTGGACAGGAGCCCAAGAAGGCCACTCAGATGTTGAACTTCTTGGTAATCAAGGCGGTTTCAACGTATAACGCTATCCTCGGAAGGGCTGGACTTCATGCATTCAAGGCTGTTGCCTCAACTTATCATATGAAGATCAAGTTCCCAACCCGGAATGGTGTTGGAGAACATAAAGGCAATCAAAAAATGGCACGAAGCTGTTATGTAGCTGCATTAAGGCCTGACGGAGTCGGGGGGCAGGTCCTTTCGATTGAAGACATGGACATCCGCAGTGATAAAGAACACCAAGAAAGTCCAGAAGAGGACATCACACATAAGCCTCGAACAGCCATCAAGGCTAAGGCGTCAACTGACTTCGTGGTTGAATGTAACATTGGCAACCAAGAAGTCGGGGGGCAGGAGATAGTACCCCAAGAAGAAAGTGAACTTCAGAAGAAGAATGAGGAGACTAGAAGGAGTAGTAGGTGCTCTATTTTGATGGAGCATCAAAAACAAAATCAAGCCATGCAGGCCTAGTCTTGCAAAGTTGGACTTAGCTTCATATTTATCTAGTAGAAGTAGAAATAAGGTTCGATGAAACCATGCAGAGCATGTCGCTCTGAGTAGGACAATAGTACTCTACGTAAGGGTTGAACCCATTTATGTTATTAATGCAAGTTTGCTTTTCGTTCTATGATTCTATTTATGTACCAAGCACCTGATGTGTGTAAGTCAAAGATGACCAAGTACCGAAAATAAAAGAATATATGAATGGAAACAAACAAACGCATAAATAAAACTCTGAAGGGTCGAGAGTTAGGTTACAACACAACCAAATAAGTGTTTCAAGTCCTTGAAGGATCCGGGATAAAAGACATCTGGCAATCAAAGCCATGCAAGGCTGTGGAGGCTAAAGACTAGCCACTCTCAACACAACATTAATTAAGCCTCGATGGCCAACAAGGCTGTCTGCCTCCAATTGAGCTTGTCGTTTGAGTTTAAGGACTCGAACCTAGAGTTGTCAATCAAGTTGAGACCTAAGAAAGGTTATATGAGCATAAGAAAATAAGGTTGGAAACCTAGAATCAAGCTAAAGGGTTGAAAACCAACAAAGGCATACCAGGCCTAAAGTCAAGTGCTAAGGAGCAAGTGAACTACCTGAATGATCAACCGAGAAGGAAGACCTCCTCCATGAGAAACAAAGATGAGGTAAGAACTAAAGAACTTCATCACAAGGATGAGAGTCAAGGGTTGATGATAACCAACAACAATGAATGAACTCAAGGTTCAAGACCAAGCTCCGAGGAGGGCGTCAGCCGACCAAGACTGATTTTCAGTCCTACACGGACTGTTGACGTTGTTTGGGCCATATCTTTAGCTCCGGGTATCAGATTTGGACGATCTTACTGTCCACGCGAAGATCTCTGAGTTTTCTATAGTCTTGGAGACCCCGGCCGACCAGGTCTTGGCCGACCAGCTCCTTTTAAGGGGGTCCAGCCGACCAAGACTGATTTTCATTCCTACACGGACTGTTGACCATTGTTTGGGCCATATCTTGAGCTCCGGGTATCAGATTTGGACGATCTTACTGTCCACGCGAAGATCTCTGAGTTTTCTATAGTCTTGGAGACCCCGGCCGACCAGGTCCCGGCCGACCAGCTCCTTTTAAGGAGGTCCAGCCGACCAGCTCCTGAACCTGGATCCGACCGGTCTAGGTTCAGTACTTGGTCCTGGATCCCAACTTTTTCAGTGAACTTTGAATAGTTTTTAAACATAAATCTCGACTTTTTCAGCAAATCTCGGATTATTGCCAATGCTAAAGGGAGGCCAAGGTTAGCCATGAAGGCCAAGATTAGCCATTAAGGCCAAGGTTAGCCATGAAGTCACGAATGACCAAACTGACGACTCGTGATCAAGATCAAGATTCTTGATCCTTAGGATCACGGACAGTTTTAGATCCTAGATCCATGATAAAAGTTAAAGATCAAGGTCAAGTTTCTTGATCCTTAAGATAACAAAGTCACGAATGACCAAAATGGTGATTTGAGATCAAGATCAAGGTTCTAGATCCTTAGGACCACGGATGATTCTTGATCCTAGATCCATGCTCTCTTTTAAAATCACGAAGGGGTCTAGGTTCAGGTTTTTAAGGCCAGCTTCCGACTGACCAGCCCCGGAAGAGGGGTTTCAGCCGACCAGGTCCCGGAAGACCAGGTCCCGGCCGACCAGCCCATTTTAAGGAGGCTCAGCCGACCAGGTCCCGGAAGACCAGGTCCCGGCCGACCAGCCCATTTTAAGGAGGCTTAGCCGACCAGGTCCCGGAAGACCAGGTCCCGGCCGACCAGCCCATTTTAAGGAGGCTTAGCCGACCAGGTCCTGGAAGACCAGGTCCCGGCCGACCAGCCCAATCTAAGGAGGCTCAGCCGACCAGGTCCCGGAAGACCAGGTCCCGGCCGACCAAGTCATTTTAAAGGGGTTCAGCCGACCAACTTCTGAACCTGGATCCAGCCGGTCCAGGTTCAGTTCTTGGTCCTGGATCCCAACTTTTTCAGCAAATGATTTCGGACATGGTTCTCGACTTTTTCAGCAAATCTCGGATGATTATCAATGCTAAAGACAGGCCAAAGTTAGCCATAAAGTCACATACACCCAAACTAACGACTTGTGATCAAGATCAAGATTCTGGATCCTTAGGACCACGGATGGTTTTTGATCCTAGATCCACACTCTCTTTTAAAATCAAGAAGGAGTCTAAGTTCAGGTTTTTTAGGCCAACTACTGACTAGCTAGCCCTAGAAGAGGGATTTCAGCCGACCAGGTCCCGGAGGACCAGGTCCCAGCCGACCAGCTCCCCCGAAGGAGGACCAGCCGACCAGGTCCCGGCCAACCAGGTCCCAGCCGACCAGCTCCCCTGGAGGAGGGCCAGCCGACCAGGTCCCGGCCGACCAGGTCCCGGCCGACCAGGTCCCGGCCGACCAGGTCATTTTCAGGGGGTCCAGCCGACCAGCTTCTGGACCTGGATCCAGCCGGTCCAGGTTCAGTTCTTGGTCCTGGATCCCAACTTTTTCGGTGAACTTTGAATAGTTTTCAAACCTAAATCTTGACTTTTTCAGCGAATCTCGGATAATTGTTAATGATGAAAAGAGGTCGAGATTAGCACAGATTAGTGCCGATTTAGCACAGATTAGTGCCGATTAAGCACAGATTAGTGCCGATTAAGCACAGATTAGTGCTGATTAAGCACATATTAGCACCAATTAGTGCTGTTAGTGCCGTTTTGTGCCGTCTAACATCGTTTAACATTGTTTAAACGTTGTTTGGGGCTAATTAGCATTGTGTAGTGCCGTTTAACACTGATTAGTGTCGTTCAACATCGTCGTAAATGCGTCGGTCGCTCCACGCTTTACATCAAGATGATACTGTTGAAAATGCTCGAGAGTAATAAACCCTGACCCGAGTCTCGAATAAGGTCGTTATAACTTCAAGGAAAACCTGATCAGTTTTCCTAGAAGTTGGGGGGCAAATGATATGGGCTAAAAGTAAGCCCTAAAGACACATTTAATATGGCATTAATTAAACCTAGAATGGTCCAAACGTGGGGCCCACCAAATGGGCCCAAACCCTAATTATAATATTAATTTCGTAATTAATATTAGGGGTAATAAACAGCTCAGCCAATAAGAGTCAAACAAGGATACAACCCTTGCCTGACTTAGCCTCCAAGATACATATTCTAACATGGAAACTGATTCATACATGGAAGGAGACTAGAACCTTCTTCTAGTCGGTGACTTGCCCACCAAGTCACCAAACCCTACCGCGATTTTAGGGCTTCTCAGCCTATATAAAGGGTCTGACCCCTCATCCTAGAACTACGTTTTCTTGGCTTGATTCTCTAATACAGAGATACGTAGGCATTCTGTGAGGACCGTTTAGTCTCGAACGCAGAAGCAGCCATAAGAGCACGAAGCTCCCGAACCCTAGCCGTCATAATCATAACCTAGTTTTTATTCCACAACATCCAAAGATTTCACTTCTAACTAAAACACGTTACCGTTTAATTTAAAATTAATATTACAATAATTAATATATACCCAAAATATCACACCATATCTTTTCGTCATTATTCTATTTTTCTAATTAAAATACTTTACCTTCTAATTTAAAACTAATCTTGTAATCATTAATATACACCCAAAAATATCACAGCATGTATTCAAATCATTACTTTTAGACTTTTAGTAATAACTAAAAATCGTTATATCTAATAATAAGATATATTATATGATTAAATTACCTTACTAAAAATTCAAGGTTCGAACCCGTCAACAATATTTTTAATTTAGAATTTTACAATACAAATTTTAAAACCTGCACATCATTATTTAAATTTATAAATAATTAAAATTAAAAAATTATTGAAAATAATGATTTTATAAAAACACAATTGTAATGTTAAATAAAATATATAACATATCAATAGAAACTCGTGCTTCGCACGGGTTATAAGCTAGTATATATATTATAATAAACGAAAAGGGGTATAATTTGTAGTTTGGTTAACCCCTTATTTTTTGTTATCTCTCATTCACAACCATTAGATCTTCAACTCAAATAGATCATGACCGTTAGATACAATAATACAAAAAGTTGTTATATACCGAGGTTTAAGGTTCGATTCCTACCAACAGCTTATTAATTTATATTTAATAGTAAAAAATATTTTATACAAAAATGTAAGGTTCGAATTCTTCCAATAACATGTTAAAATTAATATTTTTAATATTATATTATACTATAAACAAATTAGAATTCCAATGGGGGAGAAAACCCTAATTTATATCAATTGACTTTATGCAATCAATTCTTGAAGGTTTAATCTGGGCAATTGACTCCAAGCTTTAACGTACAGGTACGTACTTAACCCTGAATCTATCAAACTTCATCTTAATAGTTCTTGTTTTGTGCTCGTTTTTACTTGGTATTGTGCTTCATAGTTCTTGATAGTTCTTGATATTGTGCTGTTAAGTTTCTTGATTTACTACGTGTTAATTGTGCTTCGTTTTTGTTACCCTAGTGGATTTTGATGTTATATACAGCAAGCTGATTGCTTATCTTGTACTAGTTTTACTATATTTAGCTTACCATTATATGATTGAATCACTTGATGTATCATATGCATATATATGTGTTTGCTATGTATAAGTATACTCTCAGGTATCTTGGTTGATGATATGGAAAGGCAAAGATTTAAAGCTATCTATCTGTTCAGCTCGCCAGAACCAAAGCAGCAAGCTGATTTGAACTTGACAGAACCAAAACAGCAAGCTGACAGCACAGAATGGAGAATATACAAACAGCAAGCTATCTGGTGCTATAACAGAGTCAGTCCAGCAAGCCATTTCACACTGACAGACTCAAACAGCAGATTTTCACAACTGGCAGACTCAAACAGCAAGCCATTCGAAACTGCCAGAATTCTTGAAGATAAAGATCAAGACAAATTCTCATGGATTTATTTCAGGGAATATATTGTAAGGAATCTTTATTATATAATACGTATACAATATATTCTAGAGCTCAAATCTTTTTAAATATCTTTCTTTAAAAACAAATCATTCAACTTATAGGAGTTTCCTTATTTAAAAGATTTTCTTTCTTCAAAATCTCCTATACACGTTTTCTATCTATACAAACAGAAGGGTTATGTTTTCTACGATTTATCTCTTCCAAACCTTCTGTCAAAACGGTCACAAGAACGTTGTAAAATCTCTCTAACCAATTGAACGTTAGAAATTGATTTCTAAACGTTTGAAATTGATTGATTGATTTTAGAACGTTGGTTGTGAATCTTTATAAGGTTGCTCTTGTGCTTAATTCGTTTTTAATCATTCAGAGAAGCACACAAAGAATACACAACTCAGTTTTGCATTGCTATATCCTTTCGATTCTCTCGAGCTCTTAATATATCATATACGTGCTATATCTTAGAGAGTTCATTAGGTTGAGTTGTATTGATTCAAACATTGTATTGTTCAATTTGTATTGAATAGTTGTTGTACAAGTTTGGCTTACAGGTTTGGGTGGGTTGAACTAGACTAGAGAAGGATACTTTGGAAGTATTGCTTAGAGAGTTGGTTCCGCACAGCAAACAGCAAGATATTTGTCAGCAGGATTGGTAAGGTTGAGTTGCTGGGCATATTGGCTAAGGAACAAGGGTTTGGTGAACGTTGCTAGAGAAGTATACTTGGGAAGTATAGCTTAGAGAGCAGGTTCAGAAACAGGTGTTCAGCAAGCCATTTGTCAGCAGCTGGGATTAAGGGAGATATATTATTGTATCTTGTAATTGGTTTATTTCGTTGATCAATAATATATTCTCTTACCGGGTTGGTAAGGGACCAGGACGTAGACCATAGGGGTTAGGGGTCGAACCTGGCTAAAAGTCTCTGTGTTATTTATTTTCTGTTCTTTATTTTCTGCTTACTGTTTGCATTCAGCTTACCATTTGTCTCTGCATAAAACGAAATCAGTAAGCTGTTTCTGGTAATTTTTAAAATCGGTTTTAGTTATATATAGTTAGCCATTTACACCTATTCAACCCCCTTCTAGGGTGCATTTTCATTTGGTATCAGAGCTTTGGTGTACTAACATTTCTGTAACAGGAAAGTACAGATCCTATGGCACCCGCTTATGTAGAAGGAGATTATTTAGAGATGCCACCACTTCTCAATGGGATTGAAAATTATGATGCTTGGAAACAGAGAATGAAGGTGCTTCTCAACAGAGATGATGCAATTGAATGGAGAGTCGTTAAAAAGGGTCCATTCAATTTTCTTGACAAAGACGGCAAGCCAAAAGACATTGACGATTTCTCAGAATCAGAATTGATAAAATCAGGCTATAATGGAAGAGCAAAGTATACATTAATATGTGGTCTTTCAGAGTCAGATTATGACATGGTCTCCTCATGTAGCACTACAAAAGACATATGGGATACCTTAAAAATGCATTATAAAGCTACAACAACAAAACAGCGTGCTGATTTGAAAGATAAAAGGAAGTCAAAGGCACAATTGACTTCGAATGATGAAAAAGCTATTTCTAGTGAAGTCCCAAGTGAAGAGATAATAAACTCTGCATTTGTTGGCATTGATGATATAGGAAACACGAAAGAAGTTCTTGAAAATAGTGATGTGTCTGATTCAGAATCAGATTCTAGTGAGGTAAACTCTTTTCACTCCTGGAAATCTTCTGAAAATATTATTATGGAATCACTAACAATGCAGGAACAAAATAGTGTTACAATTGAAGAACACATGGCACTAAAGGCTGAAATCAGCAAGCTGACTGATAAAAATGCCTATTTATCCAAGATGGTAAAAGATCTATTGCCAAAAATGGAAGAATGGGATTCAACTTCATTCAGTAAAGCTACAGAGATCAAGGAACTAAATACTAAGAACAGACATTTAGAGGCTAATGTCAAGTTACTTGAAAAGAGAAACAAGACCTTGACTGAAGAAATCAAAGAGCTAAGGTCTGATGTCAAAACTAAAGCTAAAGCATTGGAATCATACAAAATGAAGGAATCTAGTCAAGCCGAATCCTCAAAAACTGCTGAAAAGAGAGTCCAGCAAGCTGAACTCATCAAACAGCAAGCTGAAGTGATCACCCTCCTAGAAACAGAAGTTAAAGATCTCAAGAAGGGCATGGAAACTTTTGTTCAAGGTGAAGACACTTTAAAAACAATGATGAAGAAGGCAAATGTACCTTTGATCAGAGAAGGTGTTGGTCTAAACTTCAACAAGAAAGATAATGTGCTCAAATATGATGGAAGGAATGGCATTCCCTACAATTATGCTATGCCTTGGAAGACATGCAACAAATGTGGTGGAAAAGGTCATCTGGAAAAGAATTGTGTGGTTCAAGTATATCATAAGAAGAAAACAGCTTACCAGAATGAACCAGACAGGAGACAAACAGCATACCAGAATGCAAATAGCAGAAGACAAACAGCTTACCAGAATGGATCAGTCAGACAACAGTCAGCATACCAGAAAGCAAATGACAGAAGACAAACAGCTTACCATTATCAGTCTGGCAGAACACAAATGACTACAAATCAAGCACCAAAAGTGATACAACAGTGGATCAAGAAATCTGATCTACATGTTCTTTATGTCCTATCAACAAACCATGGTGGATCCAATAAGATTTGGGTACTCAAGTAGTAAGTATGTTATTTGTCCTCGTACATTTCTTTGAATTTGATTATATTTTTTTTGTGGTACTAACGAGATTCCTCTAGTACATAGATGGGACAAAATATATGTATATATTTTGTATTATGCAGGAAATAAGAAAGAAGAATACTATTATGATCAGTTGGAATGTATATTGTATAATCAGCAAGCTATTTTCCAGTCCAGAAGAACAATTGCTATCTATGAATATTCTGGAAATGTGTTTTCAGCATGCTGGTTTGATTTATTCAACTTTATAATTATAACTAGCCTCGTGCTTGTTAAATGCTTTACCACATGTTTTATTCTTATATGCTTATCTTCTTGACCCTTTTCTGATGATGTCATAGGGGGAGAAGAACATGAATACATGAGGATATAATGTTATATGTTGGATTTATCAACTAATGTTTCATGCAGGGATGAGTCGTATTTATATCTTATTGCATATGATGAATTATGCTAACCTGATTATATGATGAGATATTATGTTAATCAGGGGGAGCATTGTTTTAGGGGGAGCAACATAGTCTCTCCGATGTATTCAAGTATGTCATCATCAAAAAGGGGGAGAATGTTACCGTGATGTTTTGATGATGAATACAAAGGTTGTATCTTAATACTTCATGTTTATCTATCTAATCTTGTTTTGCAGGAAGTATTGATCAATGATTAAGGGGGAGCTTTTAGCTCAATCACATATTGGTATATAATCATCAAAAAGGGGGAGATTGTTACCCTAGTGGATTTTGATGTTATATACAGCAAGCTGATTGCTTATCTTGTACTAGTTTTACTATATTTAGCTTACCATTATATGATTGAATCACTTGATGTATCATATGCATATATATGTGTTTGCTATGTATAAGTATACTCTCAGGTATCTTGGTTGATGATATGGAAAGGCAAAGATTTAAAGCTATCTATCTGTTCAGCTCGCCAGAACCAAAGCAGCAAGCTGATTTGAACTTGACAGAACCAAAACAGCAAGCTGACAGCACAGAATGGAGAATATACAAACAGCAAGCTATCTGGTGCTATAACAGAGTCAGTCCAGCAAGCCATTTCACACTGACAGACTCAAACAGCAGATTTTCACAACTGGCAGACTCAAACAGCAAGCCATTCGAAACTGCCAGAATTCTTGAAGATAAAGATCAAGACAAATTCTCATGGATTTATTTCAGGGAATATATTGTAAGGAATCTTTATTATATAATACGTATACAATATATTCTAGAGCTCAAATCTTTTTAAATATCTTTCTTTAAAAACAAATCATTCAACTTATAGGAGTTTCCTTATTTAAAAGATTTTCTTTCTTCAAAATCTCCTATACACGTTTTCTATCTATACAAACAGAAGGGTTATGTTTTCTACGATTTATCTCTTCCAAACCTTCTGTCAAAACGGTCACAAGAACGTTGCAAAATCTCTCTAACCAATTGAACGTTAGAAATTGATTTCTAAACGTTTGAAATTGATTGATTGATTTTAGAACGTTGGTTGTGAATCTTTATAAGGTTGCTCTTGTGCTTAATTCGTTTTTAATCATTCAGAGAAGCACACAAAGAATACACAACTCAGTTTTGCATTGCTATATCCTTTCGATTCTCTCGAGCTCTTAATATATCATATACGTGCTATATCTTAGAGAGTTCATTAGGTTGAGTTGTATTGATTCAAACATTGTATTGTTCAATTTGTATTGAATAGTTGCTGTACAAGTTTGGCTTACAGGTTTGGGTGGGTTGAACTAGACTAGAGAAGGATACTTTGGAAGTATTGCTTAGAGAGTTGGTTCAGCACAGCAAACAGCAAGCTATTTGTCAGCAGGATTGGTAAGGTTGAGTTGCTGGGCATATTGGCTAAGGAACAAGGGTTTGGTGAACGTTGCTAGAGAAGTATACTTGGGAAGTATAGCTTAGAGAGCAGGTTCAGAAACAGGTGTTCAGCAAGCCATTTGTCAGCAGCTGGGATTAAGGGAGATATATTATTGTATCTTGTAATTGGTTTATTTCGTTGATCAATAATATATTCTCTTACCGGGTTGGTAAGGGACCAGGACGTAGACCATAGGGGTTAGGGGTCGAACCTGGCTAAAAGTCTCTGTGTTATTTATTTTCTGTTCTTTATTTTCTGCTTACTGTTTGCATTCAGCTTACCATTTGTCTCTGCATAAAACGAAATCAGTAAGCTGTTTCTGGTAATTTTTAAAATCGGTTTTAGTTATATATAGTTAGCCATTTACACCTATTCAACCCCCTTCTAGGGTGCATTTTCAGTTTTTACTACATATTATTGTACTTCTTGTGCTCATTTTTTATTGTACATTTATTTTTTGTATATGAATGAACTGAAGCTTTAACGTACAGGTACGTACTTAACCCTGAATCTATCAAACTTCATCTTAATAGTTCTTGTTTTGTGCTCGTTTTTACTTGGTATTGTGCTTCATAGTTCTTGATAGTTCTTGATATTGTGTTGTTAAGTTTCTTGATTTACTACGTGTTAATTGTGCTTCGTTTTTACTACATATTATTGTACTTCTTGTGCTCATTTTTTATTGTACATTTATTTTTTGTATATGAATGAACTGAAGTTCGTACGTTTGCTTTTTATCAGTATGTCTACTTTCGTCACCGTTTACCTTCACCATCATGGTGACTTGATAGCTCCACCTAAAAGTAAATATGTTGGGGGAAAAGTTGATGTCATACATAATGTTGATACCGATATCTTTTCTTTCCGTGATTTAGAAGAATTTACTAAGAAATACTCTTATAATCCTGGTTCACTTGTTTATTTTAAAACTGATAGGAAAAGTTTTAAGGATGGTCTTAGTCTACTATATGATGATGACACTATGAGGCAAATGGTAGAATTACACACACCATATGGTAAAATCTCATTATTTGTAGACCATTTTGAGCTTGATAATCTGATGGACATGCCTACAACTCCTACATAATTTAATAAGGAAACTGAGGGTAGTATAGGGAAGGAAAATAAGTCAAGTGATGATGATAGTGACCCTGAATATGAGGAAACTGGGAGTGAAACTGATAGTGATAGTGGAAGTTTATATGGTGATAGTGATGAAGAACATTAAACCATGAAGATTAATAAGAGAAATTTTAAGAAGGCCTTGAATAATCTGGTTGAACTTCCAGTAATCAATAGCGATGAATCTGATTTTAATTCAGATGTGCTTAGGTCTGATGAATCTAGCAGTAAGGATGAAAACTTCAGGATTGGCTATGTTGGCCCTCCTAATCCAAAGATAAGAAAAAAAAAGACCTAAAACTAACCATGATGTGACTGAAGAGGAGTTTGAGTGGAAAGTTGGCATGAAATTTGTTAACCTGCAAGAGTTTAGGAATAAGGTTAGGCAGTATGGGCTGACACACAGAAGAGGTATTCAATTTGTAACAAAAGACAAGCTTAGTTGTCAAGTATGTTGTGAGGTTGAGTGTCCTTTCTATATATGGTGTAGTAAGAATAAAAATTCTGAAAATTGCACCATAAAAACTCTGAATCCTTTGCACCTCTGTACTAAACCTTATAGTAACAAATTAGCTTTTGTTAAGAAACTGTGTGAGATATATGGGGACATAGTGCGGAAGAATCCACAATGAAGGATAAAAGAGATGGTTGAAATAATAAAAGGAGTTAGAAATAAATGTTCCAAGGATAAAAATTCTCAGAGTGAGGAAGCTAGCACATGAGGGACTTCATGATGCTTTAAAGGAGCTAATCAAGACTAAGAGACTTTGGCCATGAATTATTACAGATTAATCCTTAGAATACAGTGAAGATCTCAACTACCAGGCTGAATGAAACAGATGCACCTAAGTTTAAGCGAATATATGTATGTTATTATGCACTGAAAGCATGCTGGAAAATAGGATGCATACCAGTGATAGGTTTAGATGGGTGCTTTCTGAAAACAGTATGTGGAGGGCAACTACTATCAGCTATCTGCAGGGATGGGAACAATCAAATGTTCCCAATTACTTATGCCATTTTTTAGAGTGAAAACACTAAAAGCTGGAATTGGTTTGCAAAACTGTTGAAAAATGACCTTGAGCTTGGGAATGGATTTGGATTCACAATCATCAATGACCAGCAAAAGGGCTTGGAAAATGCCATTAAGTTGCTACTGCCTAGAGTGGAACATAGGTTTTGTGCTCGACATCTTTACAGTAATTTCAGAAAGAGGTAACTATTTATTTTACTATTTTACTTAGCACATGATTTGACATTTTGAATTACTAATGAGATATGTATGCTTGTTCAGGCATAGTATTGATCTACTGAATAAACTTTTTTGGACTGCGGCAACTGCAACACACACTTTATCACATGGAAAGGCAATGAGGGCTATTCAAAGACTTTCAAAATCAGCACATGAACTTCTAAGCAAACTGGACCCTAAAGTTTGGACCAAGGCTTATTTCATTTCACATTGTCAAGCAGATAATGTAGATAATAACATGAGTGAATGCTTTAATGCATGGATAATAAATGAAAGGTAACTTACAATAACTTAAGCATATGACTGTTTCCTCTCCATTTGAAAGTATGTGCACCATATGATAATCTTTTTTTGTTTTACAGGCATCAGCCAGTTCTTACAATGGTACAAGAATTACACTTCAAGTTAATGACAAGACTGAGGGTGAAGAGGGATGAAATAAGAAACTCAGATGTGCAAGTCTGTCCTATTATAAAAAGAAAATTGGATAGGCTTGTAACTGAGTCAAGAGGTTGAACATCGGCATGGGATGGAAAGAAGAAATACCAAGTGAAACAAGGCACCAGATCAGTAACTGTGGATTTGGACTCAAAATCATATGACTGCAGGGTATATGACCTCATAGGTATACCTTGTGCACATGTTATTGGTAGTATACATGATCGAAGACATAATCCTATTGATTATTACAAGAGGGAAAACAATGTTGCTAGTTACAACTACTCAATACAAGCCATGAAGGGGGAAGAGTATTGGACAATGCAGTCAACAGAGGAGCTTCTTCCACCAGATATTCCTAAGAAACTCAGGGGAAGGCCTAAAAAATGAAGAGAAAAGAAGCATGGGAAGGTGGTTCAAGAAGCCAAGCAAGTCAAAATGTAGGGGAACGCAGAGGTTTACTAACAAGAGGGTGATGCCAAAAAGGGAGTGAAGGCCATAGGAAGAATAAATGCCCCACAAAAACACAATCACTAGTTAGGGATGAGGAAACTGATTTAAATTTTGATGAACCTGTAATGGAACTACCTCTTAGGGATGAAGCTGTGAGGGAGGAAGCTGTAAGGGAGGAGGCTGTGAGGGAGGAACTTGTGAGGGAGGAGGCTGTGAGGGCATCATCTACAAGTTCAGTTGTCAAAAAGGTAAAGATGGTACTTGGTCAGAATTAAGAAACTCAAAAGAAGAAGAGACCAAAAGAACTGAGGAAGCAGAAGTTGCAATTTAACAGACCTAGGACTGTAGAGGAAGCAACTGAGAAACATATTGACAAGTTGGCATTTGTGGTGCCAAAAATGAAACTTCCTTTGGTTCCTGACAGTTGTGAGGATGGTAAAGACCATTGCTTGAGAGGTACTCAGTCTAGAAATCTTGAGGATGCTGTTAGAGGGGCTCTAGGTTATGTGCTGTTTTTGAACCTTAACCTCCTCATACTCCATTCATGCCAGGTGGATCTACACCTTCTAAAGCTATTGCTCTCACCACATCTGAAGCACCAAAAATCTCTTCTCCAACATCCAGGTCTTCTACAACAACAAGAAAGAGTTCGAGAATATTTTTAAAAGGGAAGATGAAGTTCTCTAACAGTGAAGACACTGCAATCAATCTTGGGGATGATTAGCTTGTATTTGACTCTAGTTTATGTTTATGTTTCTATCTACGTTCTCCCTTTTGTAACTTTTATACCTATTTGCTTTTGCTGTTAGAAGCTTTTGCCAAGTGCAATAACTTTTGTTTTGTTATGCTATTACTGGTTGTTGAACCTTAAATTCTCAGTTGTGGACCGTGTTATTTATTATGTAATGGATCTTTTCATCTTAAAAATTGCTCATATTTGTTGTCTAAATAGATTTTTTTATTCATGATTTATTACTTTCAACAACCATAAACCATACATTCATTAACTTCTATTCAAACCTACCACTACAACAGCTTCACCTACATTTACTCCATACATTCACTTCACTTCTTCTTACAGAAAAGCAAAGCCAACAACAGGAAAATAACCAACATGCAAATCTTCAATTTTCTTTCGAGCATCTTCATTTCACCTTCCATGACCACAGTTTGGTCATATATATTTTGGTTTTCAACTTTAAAAGCTCTCTGTTCTTCTATCGTTTTCTCAAGATCTTCTTCAGTAAGTCTCATCTTCTCCTCCAAAAAAATCCTTCCGTGATTTAAATCCGTAATCACAGTTCTTGCTCTTCTAGTAAAGTCTGCATCATACCATTTGAAAAAATCACAACCACCAACAGTTTATAAATTAAATTTTTAGTTCATAATTTCATCTTCTTGGAGTTCTTAAAAATTGAAAATAAAATAAATAACATATTACCTTACGTTTAGAACATGTATACAAATGCCTCCCAAGATTGTTGAGAGACCAAGAAGTATAAATTCGAACTTTTATGCCATAAGGACAATATTTGTGCTCCCAATTTTTCATGGAATCAAGAGAAGAACTACCACTGCTTTTGGCCATGAGGCTTTCGAAGTTCGCCATGTTCACATGCTACGGCTGCAAGCAATTGAACATAAATTAAGGATTTTCTCATATTGGGGAAATCATACAATAGAACCCTAATATATATAGATTGTGTAAGCATTCATGTCCATATATAGTCGTTGCATACCAGAGTTTGTCCACGTAATATAAAAACAACCATTATAATACACGTAATTGGGCCACATCAACTTTTCTGTCTGGTCAATTGGTCAACTCTAACACGGCGTGTCATTATCGTTCACTAGAGTGGTACAATTGATATCCCGATAACTAGAGTGAAGATTTTGATACATGGCCTTCACTTCTGTGACTACTTCGATATTTAACCTAAATGTAAAAATACCAAAATTTTGAATATCTTGATAATTTACACAAATAAAATTTTTGTACACGAGTAGAATACCGGATAAAATGTTGGCACGAATCAAATACTAACTCGATATAAAATTATCTCAATTTTCCAATATCGATGAAGAAACAATCAAATTTTTAATGAAATTAAAATAATAATGATTATAATCAAATAATTACACGATATCAACGGGAACTGATACTGAGCCACCAATTAGCATATTGGGCACTTTAAAGATGGAAACACATCAAAATGGAATAAAATATCCACAATCTTACCAATAAAATATTTAAATAATAATAATAATTCCTGAAAAATATGGGTTGTTAAAATATTTAAACGAGAATACCCTTTCCCGAATTTCTTTTATACTCTTTCCCATTTCTTGTTCTGAAGCCGAAAGCGGCGGAGAAAATGCCCATCCCTAATCTGAGGTCAAAGTGTCATGATGATCATTTCTTATTTTTAAAAATGCTTTATAGCCTCTATTGTCTTCGAATCAATGATTGTAGTGGTCATCCAAGCATAGTTTGATATTATGAACACTTATATTACTATTCATGCGATATACGTACGGTAAACATATATAATATTAGCGTATTATTGGATAGTTCTATTATTATATTGGTTTCCTTGTTATGATAGTTTCCTTTATTATTGTTTGATGTTGACTATATAATTAAGCCCCTCTTTTATTGTAATTAAGAACAAATTTCATTATAATGAAATCTTACTTTTCTCTCTTCTCCCCGTACTTTATCATGATATCTAGAGCTAGGTTGATTCGTTTCGTGATAGGTTGATGTAGAGTTGAACGTGATGTCTTCCGCATGTTGGATTAAAACATGTGCTTCGATTATGTTTTCTTCTCGTTTTATTTTTCAAATCGGTTGTTTTTTTTCTTGGATGATATTGATCTAGGTTTCTAATCGTGTTTTTCTCCCGAATCAGTTAATACGAGTTTTCTGGTTGTTTTGATTATGGATTAAGCCACCGGTTCGATTATTTTTCCTCTCCTTCGTCTTTTTCTTCCTATTGGTTGGATTTTTCTTTGGTAATAGTTGATTTTGGTTGGATTTTTTTGCCTGCTGGTTTCGTTTTGTTTTGGTTGGGACTCACACACACTCTTTATTTCTCTCTCTTTCAGGGTTGTCTCCAGCAATTTGGAGGCCCTAGCATTTTTAAATTTGGAGGCCCAAATTTTTTTTAAACAATATATCTGAAAATTACAAATTGTATAAATCAATTTACATTTGAAATTGAAATAATTTAATAATCCAAATTTTGGTTTTTTGTATATTTGAAGCTAAGAGTTTATTATCGTTCTCACTTTTTAAATGCGCAAAATTTCTAATTAAATCACTATAATTTAGTTTAGTTCATATCATCTTCTCACTATAATTTAATTTCTATTTGGGCTTTGAATTTCTGAAGGTTATAATGAAAAAATTTCTAATAGTGCTTCCTTAAGTATTTAATTATTTTTGAACGATCCGACCGTACGGATGTGAATATTATGTCAAAATATTATTGTAGAATATTTTTAATGCAAATTTAAGTTGTAAAGTTTTGGTTTTATAATGATATTATTTTCTTATATAATACTAACGGTAGAGATTAATCGATTATTTCTTAAAAAAATAATAATTTATCCAAATAAATTTACATACTTAATTATTTTTACTAGATATTTATTTCCGTACGGTTGAATTTTTAATTAAGTATCAAATATTGAAATCTAAAGGCGAAATAATAGATAAGTTTTTTATAGTGATATTTAGATTTTTTCCTTTTTATTTTTAACAAAAATTGTTTTTAACAATTATATACTCCTATGTATTATGTGTATATATAATGACTAAAAAATGAGGCCCCTAAAAAGTTTGTGGCCCTAGGCAAGAGTACAGTTGTACTGCCCCTAGAGTCGTCTCTGCTCTCTTTGATGGTATTGGCTTGGCTCATTGGTATAATTATTTTTTTCCTTTCTCTTCCGTTGCCCTTCTTCTTTTTGTGTTTAATGATGGGAGTAGCCCTAGGCACATTTGTATACCTTCTTTCTAAAAAAAATAGAATCGTCCACTTCAATCAACAGAATCACATGCTTCATCCAAATTCTTCATTATGATCATCTTCTCAATCTTGGTCCTCATCTCCGTCTTCGATATTGATGTCACCATCATTGTTTTTTTTTGCCATGATTTTCTTTAGAATCCAGCTTTTGTCGTTATTGGTATGAGACAATCTCTTCCACACATCCACCAATCCTTCATCATCGTCGTTGTGCTTTCGCCTTATCGTCATCTTCGTTTTGATTAGTTTTCTTTCTTTCATACCCAAGAACTTTCGCATATTTTTTCCTCCACGATCTCTCATAGGTTATAATTTCTCAGTTGTAATTTGGATATAGATTTGGATTCGATTGGTTTTGGATTGATAAGATTTGGATGAAGTTTGTTGGTTAGATTTGGATACGATTTTGATTCGATTCTTATTTTAGGTTAGATTTGGATACGGTTTGGATTCAATTCTTATTTTAGGTTAGATTTGGATTTTGAATTGGTTTGGCTTGGTGATAAGTGGATTCTATATCCACTATTTACCTTCCATTTGGACTTTAATCGTTTGCAAGTTCTCAAGTTTCGTGTTAGTTTGATGTGTTTTCATCTAATTTGTGTAGGTTGCATAGTCGGGCGGCATTGGTGGTGTTGGTGAAGTATTGGTGGTATTCTGTGAGCTAAATGTAGAAATTACAGGAAGTCAAGGGCAAGAGAACTCGGGAATTTGAGCTCAATGCGCATACATCACTGTTTTGGCCATAACTGGAGTTCCAGACATCGGAATTGGGCGTTTCAAAAGCCCACGCGAAGAGGAGAGAAAGGTCTACAAATCTGGGCAGGGGGCACCAGGTGCTCTTGCGCGGAACCAGGCGCAACAGCGCTGGGACCAGGCGCAATAGCGCTGGGAACAAGTGCTATAGCGCTGTGGAGAGCAAATTCCAGGAGCTAGGAAGCGCAGCTGCGCTTGAGCAAGAGCAACAGCGCTTGAGAGAGCAAATTTCCAGGGAGCAAGGGGCGCTGCAGCGCTCCATTCAGGCGCTGTAGCGCTCGTGTGGGTCGTCTTGGCAGAATTTTATTTCCTTAAACCGGGTCGAATTGTTTTGGGCCTATTTTATTAGGGCATCTTTATATGTATTATCTTAGACCTAAAAACATATCATCATCATCATCATTAGAGAGTTTTTCTTATCATCTATCAATATTATTTTCTTAGAACAATTTTCAAGAGGAGTTCTCCAAGCTAGTGACAAGCAAGGAGGCTTAATCTTTGGATCGTTTGTACTCTTTCTCATTATAGGGGATTTATTTCTAAACCTTATTTCTCTTTTCTTTTATTATTATTTGTTTTTTTTGAATTATGTTATCAATTGAACCCATGATGGCGATGAGGTCGATTATGGGCTAAATCGTTATAATGGGGTTTTAATGGATTTTTCTATGGATTCTAGTAATTGAGTGTTATTTATGCCTTGGTGTGTGATTGATTGTATTGATTGCCTAGTATGTTTATGCTTATTCGTTATAGGTGAGTCGCGAACACCTGTAATTGTTAGTTTAATCCTAGTGAATGCGAAAGTGGATCTAGGGTTTAGAACAATTCATGCTAGCATAGGTTTTTGCATGTGAAGAACATGTATTAATTTGTGGTGTAATTCTAACCGTCTTGCACTGACTATGTGGTTTTATGGATGCTTGATTTTAAACCGATGTGTGTTCAATTGCTATAGACATATAGGAACTACACATATTTGGTGACTACTTGACTTCTATCAATTGTGGATGATCAGTAGGATGGTATATGTACAACGAAAGTTGGTGTGTATCAGTTTAGTGCATCTAATCAGTAATCAACTCTGTCACATGCTAGGCTAAAGGGCATAAGATTCTAGGTGAAGTGGTTAATGAAATTGAAATCCCATGTTTGTTTATTATAAATTCATAGTTAAGTTATTTTCTCGTAATTTCTATAGTTGGCAATTAATCATTAGTTAATCAAAACCAAAATTGTGATTGTCTTAGCAGTGAGTGTAAATCATAAGCTGGTGCATAAGTGAACATAACGAACAATTTGAGTCTCTGTGGGAACGAATCCTATTTACCGTATATTACTTGTTGACCACGTTCTCTTGCGTGAATAAGTGCGAACAAGTTTTTGGCGCCGCTGCCGGGGACTCGGTTCATTGTTTGTTTAGTTTATGATCTTGTCATCAATTTGGATTAAATTCACTGACTCGGACGTTTTTCTCATTCATTTACTTTTGGGTTTCTCAGGTACTATCTTGAGCGTGTATGCTTACTCGATCTCAAGCTCGTAAAGAAATTCTGGAAGAAGAGAAGCACGAAGAGGAATTAGTGGAAGAAAGTGAAGAAGAGTTGGTAGTTACCAGAGAAATGGCAGCTAACAAGGCGCTGAAGGAATACTCTCAGCCCAAGATTGATGATATTCAGTCGAGTATTGTGCGGCCGGCTATTGCTGCAAATAATTTTGAGATCAAGCCGGCCACGATCCAAATGGTCCAGAACTCAGTCCAGTTTGGGGGTTCACCTGTTGAGGATCCCAACATGCATATCAGGGATTTCATTGAGATCTGTGACACCTTCAAAACCAATGGAGTTTCTGAAGACACTGTCAAGCTAAGGTTGTTTCCATTCTCTTTGAGAGACAAAGCAAAAAGCTGGTTGCATTTACTTCCAGCAGGTTCCATCAATACATGGGAAGATCTGGCACAAAAATTCTTGACTAAATTTTTTCCTATGGCAAAGACTGCTGCCATGAGGAATGCTCTTACACAATTTAGTCAGCATTCTGGTGAATCACTGTGTGAAGCTTGGGAAAGGTACAAGGAAATGCTGCGGAAATGTCCTCATCATGGGATGCCAAATTGGATGGTCATCAATAGCTTCTACAATGGGTTAAGTCATTCTCGAGCAATGCTTGATGCAGCATCTGGAGGAGTTTTGTGGGCCAAAAGCTATGAAGAGGCCTATGACTTGATTGAAATAATGGCTACAAACGAGTATCAGAATTCGACACAGCGTATTCCACAAGGTAAGGTTGCAGGTGTACTTGAAATGGATGCCACAACAGCTATAGCAGCTCAGCTACAGGCTCTAACCATGAAAGTGGACTCATTGGCTAAGGTGGGGGTTCATCAAGTCGCCATGGTTTGTGAATTGTGTGCGGGGGCTCATGACACTAATCAACGTGCAATTTCTAGTGAGTCGGCACATTTTGTCAGCAATTATCAGAGGCCTTCACAACCTGCTCCTAACACATATCATCCCAACAATAGGAATCATCCTAATTTCAGTTGGAGCAACAATCAGAATACCATGCAACAACCATCTCAAGGCCAGCAGTATGGTTCGAGGCAGTTCAACAATTCGGGTTATCAACAACCCTATGCTCAAAGGCCACCATACAATCCACCGGGATTTCATCAACAACAATCAGGAAGTCATGTGCAATCGAATGAAAAGTCAGAAATGGAAGAATTGCGAATGATGTGCATGAGTCAAGCAGTATCTCTGAAAACTCTTGAAAATCAAATTGGCCAACTGGCCAATGCTCTTTTGAACAGACCTCAAGGGCAATTACCTAGTGACACGGAAGCAAATCCGGGTAAAAAGGAGGTCAAGGAACAGATTCATGCTGTTACGTTGCGTTCTGGAAAGGTTACAGACGATCTGGGGGTCAAAAAGCAGCTTAACGAAGAACTTGAAAATGTTGTGAACAGTGATTTGGGTGCGGGCGCGCCTGAGGGGTCTATCCGGTCTTCAAATTCTGCTCTTCCGGTCATTCAGAAGGCATCAGGTGAGGAAGAAAAGGAGAAGTCAGCTGGGAAAACAAGTTCAGAAATTACGGAAGCTAGCAAAGAAGTTTATCCACCTCCGCCATTCCCTAAAAGGCTTCAGAAACAGAAGTTTGATAAGCAATTTGCAAAGTTCTTGGAAGTGTTCAAAAAGTTGCACATAAATCTACCATTTGCTGAAGCACTTGAACAAATGCCAAGTTATGCCAAGTTCATGAAGGGCATACTTTCGAGGAAATTGAAACTCGAGGATTTAGAGATCGTCGCTTTGACGGAGGAGTGTAGTGCTGTCTTGCAACAAAAGTTGCCACCTAAGCTGAAGGATCCGGGGAGTTTCACCATACCTTGCACTATTGGCAAACAACTTTTCAGCAAGTGCTTATGTGATTTGGGAGCTAGCATTAATCTGATGCCGATGTCTGTTTTTAAGCAACTTGGGTTACCTGATCCGAAACCTGTTAATATGACCTTGCAGTTGGCAGATAGGTCGATCACATATCCTAGGGGTATAGTGGAGGATGTATTGGTGAAGGTGGATAAGCTGATTTTTCCGGTTGATTTTGTTATACTGGACTTTGAGGAGGATAAGAGGATTCCTATCATCTTGGGAAGGCCATTTCTAGCTACGGGCCGAACTCTGATCGATGTGCAAAAAGGAGAGCTTACCATGAGAGTGCATGATCAGAAAGTCACTTTCAATGTGTTCAAGGCGACAAAATATCCGTCAGATTCAGAGGAGTGTTTCAAAGTGGACGTTGTTGATAAGAATGTGAAGAAGGAGATTGAGCAGCTAAAAAAATCAGATCCAGTGGAAAAAGCTTCAAGTGGGATTTCTGGCATTGAGAACAAAGGAAGAAAGGGGCTATTTCAGTTGTTGGATGCAACTCCATGGGAAAGAAGAGTTGACATTCTACATAAGTCTCGTGGGCTAGCTGATTCTAATAATTTTCAGGTGCTTCGTAAGTTGTCAAGTGAGGAAGTTTTTGCACTCGGGCTCAAGCCATTACCACCCGAGGAGGGTGACTATGCCGACGACTAGGGGAGTATCTCTTGTACCCTTTTATTTTACCTTCAATGAGGACATTGAAGTTTTTAAGTTTGGGGGTGATTTTAGGGTATCAAGAGTCATTGCATTGCATATAGTTGCATATTCATGCATATTCATGTTAGTATTTGTGCATTTAGCTTTGCCATGCCATTTAGATTGAATTTAGGATGCCATGTCATATAGCTTTAATTAGGATTGTAATATTATGTTGTTCATGCATTTCATAAGATTCCACTTGAGTGTCTGTTTTTGGCTCGATAGGTCGACGTTAATTTGAGTGTGATGACAATGAATAGAGGGTTGATTTAAGTACTTATGAAATTGACTTGCATGTGTCGGGAACACAATCTTTTCACGGTCTCACTGTTTGCTTTTGAGCTAGATTGAGTCATACCTTGTTTGGCTGTTGAGAATTAATCACTTATTTATATCTAGAATTTTCGTTATTCCCTTGATGGCGTAGGAGCACTTAAGTATAAGTTTGGGGGAAAACAGGGATTTCATGCTAAGTGTCGTAGTGTAATAATGGCTAGGCGTCAAATGGCTAGTAGCCGGCTCATATTTGATATGAGTAGTCTAGGGGGGTGAGACAGTGCACCCATGTGAAAAAAAAAAGCAAGAAAAAGAGTCAAAGAAAAAAAATAGAAAAAAAAAGAAAAAAAGAAAAAAAAAGAAAAGAGTTGTGAGATTAAAAAAATGAGGAATTGTGAGAGTGTGTGTATGCTAATTGGCTAGGGTGAGCTCTTTAGTACTCGAGCAATTAAGTTCTAGGGGATTTTATGCCTAGTGACCTAAGACTTTTCCGGTCTGGGATCCACTAACCTAACGCTCGTTACATGGGTGCTATTGTATAAGCCTTTAGGGGTCTCACCCATTGCACGGTCAATAAGCATGTATATATGATGTTTTGTGTCGTCTTGTATAGTAAAGCATGAATCCTTGTCTACCTTAAATGATGATGGCGGTGTCTTTGAGTCATGGAGTGTCTAAAGTCTATTCTGTTTATAAACATGTGATTGTTTTGGCGAAGGATGAGTTATGCCTTTTATCTAGTTTCGAAAGTATATCCAGTGAGAAATGCACACACCACGTTTCCGAGCATGTATTGTTAGTATACGGGGCCTTAGTCGAGCTCTGTTTGGAGTTGTTGCATTCTTTGAGGCGTTTGCTTGTTGAGTTGGTTTCGGTAACTTTTGTGGGATCATTGCATTAGGACATCGCATTATCATGACATTTAGTTATTAGTTTCATTCATTCATCATTTTAGGTTGAGTTTGCATTGCTTGAGGACAAGCAACGGTTTAAGTTTGGGGGTTTGATAAGTGGATTCTATATCCACTATTTACCTTCCGTTTGGACTTTAATCGTTTGCAAGTTCTCAAGTTTCGTGTTAGTTTGATGTGTTTTCATCTAATTTGTGTAGGTTGCATAGTCGGGCGGCATTGGTGGTGTTGGTGAAGTATTGGTGGTATTCTGTGAGCTAAATGTAGAAATTACAGGAAGTCAAGGGCAAGAGAACTCGGGAATTTGAGCTCAATGCGCATACATCACTGTTTTGGCCATAACTGGAGTTCCAGACATCGGAATTGGGCGTTTCAAAAGCCCACGCGAAGAGGAGAGAAAGGTCTACAAAGCTGGGCAGGGGGCACCAGGCGCTCTTGCGCGGAACCAGGCGCAACAGCGCTGGGACCAGGCGCAATAGCGCTGGGAACAAGTGCTATAGCGCTGTGGAGAGCAAATTCCAGGAGCTAGGAAGCGCAGCTGCGCTTGAGCAAGAGCAACAGCGCTTGAGAGAGCAAATTTCCAGGGAGCAAGGGGCGCTGCAGCGCTCCATTCAGGCGCTGTAGCGCTCGTGTGGGTCGTCTTGGCATAATTTTATTTCCTTAAACCGGGTCGAATTGTTTTGGGCCTATTTTATTAGGGCATCTTTATATATATTATCTTAGACCTAAAAACATATCATCATCATCATCATTAGAGAGTTTTTCTTATCATCTATCAATATTATTTTCTTAGAACAATTTTAAAGAGGAGTTCTCCAAGCTAGTGACAAGCAAGAAGGCTTAATCTTTGGATCGTTTGTACTCTTTCTCATTATAGGGGATTTATTTCTAAACCTTATTTATCTTTTCTTTTATTATTATTTGTTTTTTTTGAATTATGTTATCAATTGAACCCATGATGGCGATGAGGTCGATTATGGGCTAAATCGTTATCATGGGGTTTTAATGGATTTTTCTATGGATTCTAGTAATTGAGTGTTATTTATGCCTTGGTGTGTGATTGATTGTATTGATTGCCTAGTATGTTTATGCTTATTCGTTATAGGTGAGTCGCGAACACCTGTAATTGTTAGTTTAATCCTAGTGAATGCGAAAGTGGATCTAGGGTTTAGAACAATTCATGCTAGCATAGGTTTTTGCATGTGAAGAACATGTATTAATTTGTGGTGTAATTCTAACCGTCTTGCACTGACTATGTGGTTTTATGGATGCTTGATTTTAAACCGATGTGTGTTCAATTGCTATAGACATATAGGAACTACACATATTTGGTGACTACTTGACTTCTATCAATTGTGGATGATCAGTAGGATGGTATATGTACAACGAAAGTTGGTGTGTATCAGTTTAGTGCATCTAATCAGTAATCAACTCTGTCACATGCTAGGCTAAAGGGCATAAGATTCTAGGTGAAGTGGTTAATGAAATTGAAATCCCATGTTTGTTTATTATAAATTCATAGTTAAGTTATTTTCTCGTAATTTCTATAGTTGGCAATTAATCATTAGTTAATCAAAACCAAAATTGTGATTGTCTTAGTAGTGAGTGTAAATCATAAGCTGGTGCATAAGTGAACATAACGAACAATTTGAGTCTCTGTGGGAACGAATCCTATTTACCGTATATTACTTGTTGACCACGTTCTCTTGCGTGAATAAGTGCGAACACTTGGTTATTGGGTTTGATTTTAGATTTTAATACAATTTATGGATTTGGATTCAATTTTGGTTTTGGTATTGATGACATGGATGGTTCTTCTCTTGCTGATTGGATTTCTTGTTAACTCTCGTTTTGGTTCAAATACGCTTGGATTTCACAATTTTGGTTGATTCGTAAACGACATGTATGGTTCGAATACAATTTGTCTTTGGATTCTTGTTGATTGTTAATCTGTTCGCTTTGATTTTGGATTGGATACAATTGGATTGCAGTTTTTGTTTTTTTTACTCTTGGATGACACAGATACTACTTTTCTCTTGTTGTACGCTTGTGCGCAGCTCTCGATTCGTTTAAAAGTGCTGAACTCGTTTGGTTTCATGATATCGTTTCTTGGATTCGTTTGGATGCTCTTGTTTTCTGATTGTAGCTTTGGATTCGTTTGGATGTTTTTGTTTTCAGTGGTGTGTTTTTGGATATGTTTGGATACGTGACTCTGTTTTTTGTTTAGCAAACTCTCGATTCTACATCGTGAGTTTGAGGGGGGGTCTTAATATATATAATATTAGCGTATTATTAGATAGTTCTATTTTTATGTTGGTTTCATGTTTCCTTTATTATTGTTTGATGTTGGCTATATAAGCCCCTCTTCTATTGTATTGTAATTAAGAACAAGTTTCATTATAATAACATCTTACTTTTCTCTTTTTCCCCACACTTTATCACGTACATCTTTGTTGCTTAACACATTTCACTGCTTAGGGGAAAAACTAATAAATGCAAAACATTCGACAAAACTATTATCGTTTATTTGTAGATGCTATTTTTGTATTTTAGAGTTTGGTTTGGTTAAATAGGTTTGAGAAGACGGAGGCAAAAGTTCAGTGACGTACCTATATGTGTCCTGCAACATGTTCTGCATATAAAATATAACAAAATATATTTTATGCATTTTGCAATATTATATATGTCAAGATATATATTAAGATAATGTTGCAGAATATATATGTATTCAATTATTAATTCATATAATATATTTTGTAATATTTTATATACAGAACATGTTGCATAACATATAGGTATCCAATAGTACTCCACATATTTTGCAATATTCATATGCTAGGACATGTTGCAGGACATATATGTATTCAATTAGTACTCCATATAATACATGTTGTAATATTTTATAGAGCTGCCAAAAAATCCATTGAACTTTTCTCGATTTTGTAAAATAATCATTATGATATTTTTGTCACCATTTTAACCATCTACCTTTCTAAAATTATGCAAAAAATACATTACTGCACGGTTGGCAGACGTTGCAAACTAAACATGGTTACTATCCTAATCATGTGTCCATGTGGCACAATGAATAATGTCTTTCTTTTAATTTGTCAAAATAATGAGATTAATGTTAAAATAACTATTAATTCAATATTTTTTTAAAATCTTTAAAATTTCAATTTGGATTTTGAATTCAATTTGTATTTTGAAAAATTCTTTAAAATTTGAGGGTATTTAATATTGATTTCAAAAAGTTTTTTGAAATCTGGGGGTTAGATTTAAAAAGTCCATCAAAAATATTTTGGTATTCAATTTAAATGTTACAAAATACAATAAAATTTGATGCAATACAACAATTCAATGATATTTTGTATTTGATAAAATTGTTGATTTTGATTTATTTGTTAGTGTATATTTATCATTGAAATATGGCTAAATTCATGTGATTTCATAGGAATTGTTGGAAACTCCGTTAAGAACAACAGGATTCTAGGATATTTTGGAATATTTTTTATCAACTCTGCTAAAACCATGTAGGATTAAAATCAATAACAATAATTTAAAATTTTATAGATTTTTATTAATCCATTCAAATCTAAATTGAATCCACCCCTTAGTGTTTAATATAGACTAGGTAACAAAGCCGCGCTATGCGCGACACGAAAATAATTTTAAAAATCGTATACATAACATTATTATTTGTTAAATTTATTGTTTGAAAGTTGATAGGATAAATAAAAATTATGTAAAATATAATTAAATTTGAATGTTTAAAATTAAAGAGAAAAGAATTTGGTGAAAAAAAACGTGTTTCGGTTAAACTCTTTAATAATAATAATAACAATTTTGAATATATTGACGATACCTATTTTGTCGCATAAAAAATACTTTTGAAATTCAATATTTACAGACTTTTGCAAATTTTGACATTGAATAAGTAAAAATAATATTTAAGAATCTTTTCTATTGTCGATGACATTATGAAAGATGTGATTGTTTAAATTGTTAGTAATTTGATTGTATGAACAAAAGAAGTATAATGTAAATGTGATGAGAGGTGTGATTGACTTAACTTGTCGATATATTTGGTTTTATGACGAAAAAAATTAGAATTCAAATGCATATTGTGAATCATGCTTCATATTTTTTGGAGTGATCCGACACCCGTATATCTACATTTAATTAATTTTTTTGAGCATTTTATAAGAACTTTTTTATTTGTAATATTAAAATTAAATTCATGAATACACATTCAAAGTGATATTCACATATTCTAATACTCTTTTATTAAATTTTATAATAAATATGTACACATAATTGTTTTTAAAGCCGATGCCCATTTTATAACACTCTTATTCAATGCTTGTTTAAAATAGCAAAAATCAACATTTTAAAGACCTCTTGCTTTTTTCCATACCATACTAAAATGTGAACATAATTCCTATGATAAAAACTTGTAAATATTAATATAACTAATTAATGTTCTTAAACCCCGTCTCCCATCTCATAACATACATACATGATTAATTGATTAGTAATAGTATAAGAATGTGTTTAGTTAGAATATTAATTTTTCCTACACAAAATAATCAAACAACGAATGAATAATATTTTTATTGATTTAATCGACAAAAAAATGGTCGACTTGATTCAATTTAATCAAGTTGGTCACATCCCGTGTGTAATTTGTTCATGTATAAAAATAAATTCTACGATATTACTTTTATTTAAATTGTGGATGTTAATCGAAAAATATTTATACTTATGTATCTTATCATGATTCTCACAATCATTGATTACGGATTTATCGAAAAGTTAAAATCGTCTATTAATTTTTGTCAAAAAATTTACAATGATTTTGAATAAGGATTAGAAATGATACGATAAAAATAATTTTATTTATTGTTTTACCTTAAAATAATGGTATTTTTATATAAGTAATTAATATTTTATAATGAAATGATAATAATAATAATATTCTAATAAATTTGTTAAAATTTTATATTAAATATGAAATAAAGTTTATTTATATATATTTAATAGGTATAATTAATGATTAATTAAATACAAAAAAATTGTTTTAATAAAAAAATAAAAAATGTGAGAATTCAAGAAAAGCATTTTAAAATTTCCGAGTGCAACCTCTCTGGTCTCCTGCTATCAATAATATAAAAATTTATATACAGAATATTAGTTTGTCTTTGTACGAATATAATGAAACCTAGATGCTAGATTTTTCCAAATTTGTTTAGAAATTTTTATCAAATTGTTGTATGCCATATATTTAATTGGTAATTTTTATTATAAAATATGAAATTTTACGTGTAAATTTCTCAAGTAAACCTCGTATTTGGAGAATTTTTTGGATAGCTAGTAATACTCCAATTAATGTAATAAAAAATTTGAAGACAAAATTATGTCTTGTATAATTGTTTTGTTAACACTTATTTAAGGATTACAAAATTATAAAAAATCTTAATGTGTTATTATAAATACCCAACATCCATTTTACTAATTTTAATTATGTGTACTTCATTTCTTAAGTTAAATTTTTCTTAAACTTTTTTAACCAAACAACGTTAAATAGCTGATCTTTGGTAAAATAACAACATTTTATCATCTATGATCGAATATTGATATGGAATACTTTAATCAAAATGAAAAAATTAAATAAAAATATTTTCATCATTTAATGTATTAATCATTTCATTGCTTGTTTTAAATTTTAAACATAAAAACAAATGCAAATATGCAGTATTTAAAGTGAATGAGGAAAAAGAATAAAGGAAGTCCGATATGCTCTAGGAAACATCAGGCGAGGCTTGTTTCTTGAACAGATACAGAATAAAAAAAGGAACGAAAAAGAATGTTGATGTAAAGATTATTTGTGCGCCTCATTTCTTGGAATTGACACACAATCAATTAGTAAAATTAGCTGGAAGGATTTATAGTGCGAAGTAAATTTGCAAAATTTACTTTTTTATATATATTTATGAAAAAAGCCCCAAGTTAATTGTAATACTTCGAGTGAAAGTTAGGAAATCTCCTACATTAGCAAATATTTATTAAATTATTGAAATTTTTTATATTTATTATTTAAAAAAATTGATGAAATTAGAAGATAATTCTAATTTGTTTTATAATTTTCAATATAAAAAGGGAAGTTGTAATTGTTAAGACTAAAAGTTTGAAAATTTTAAATGAAATTATAATTTAATTTTAGCATAATTTTGATCTTGAAAAAGGAAGTTGTAATTTTTAATACTACAAATTCAAAAATATTAAAGATTCGATAAATATTAAGAAAATAATAATTTGAACAAAAAAATGGAAATTGTAATTGTTAACACTAAAAATTCGATTATAAAAAAAGAAAAGTTGTATTTATTAACATTAAAAACATAAAAATGAAATTAACACTAAAAATTCTAACATAAAGAGGGAAGTTGTGTTTCACAAAAAATTCGAACATAAAAAGGGAAGTTATATTTATTAACACTAAAAATTCAAAAAATATAAAGGAAACAACAATTTTTAATATTAAAAATTGCAATAAATACAAAAATTGAAAATATAGCTCGTAGACGATGATTGATGATTATTTTCTATACTCAATATTAGTTTCCCTTCCCTAAGAATTAAAACTTGTAATAGGATATTTGAATTTTTATATTCCTAAAGAGGAGCAATACAAAATAAATAAATATAATTCATACGAATTTAGACTGCAATCTCTACAACTTTAAAAAAAAACTGCAATCTCTACATCCGAATATCTTTATTTATATGAAAAGAAAAATATAAAACATAAATATATTATGTGTTAATAAAAGTTGAACTTTTCTTTGATGAAGATAACACATAAATCCAAAATTTGGATTTCAATTTTCTTTGATGAAGATACGATATATATTTTTTAGAAACAAAGAAATCATATTAAAATGGATTTCAATTATCGAAGAAAAACAAAATAAAATGGTCTTGAAAACTAAAAAATGGACACAAAGCAGAGAGCGCCTATTGCCAACTGAACTAAAGTTTACTGAACTAAAGTTTTAGGCGGCACTTTTCTCGGACATACCTGCATTAGAAGGCGCACAAGATAGCTAGAAGATCACATGGGCCGCCACCTCAACGCTCAAATCCTCTTCTATTAATATATGTATAGATAGATATTTTAGTTTAAAAAATTTAAAAACAATATTGAATTAATGGTTATTTTAGCATTAACCAGTGTATAATAGTTATTTTGACAAATTAATAAGAAGTCATTATTCATGTGCTACGTCATGACATGCGGGCTTCCAATCAGGTGACATATGACAAAAAAACTACTCCCTCCGTCCCAAAATACATGTTCCTTTTCTAAAATAAATTTGTCCCAAATTACATGTCCCTTTTCTCTTTTCAATGCAAATTTAAGTGTAGTTTTACAAAACTATCCCTACATTTATTGTACCAAAATTTTGACTTTTTTAAACTTAACTCTATTCTCATTTACCAATGTATTAAATAGGGGTATTAGTTGGAAAATTTTATTCAACTAACTTTATCTTAATATGTGTGCTTTTTAGAAAAGGGACATGTAAATTGGGACGGATGGAGTATAATCTTTATTATGTAAAATTGAGAAAAATTCAATGAATTTTTTTAAAGATCGCTATATTTGCAGAACACATAGGTCTACAGTCTACACTAGTACGCCATATAAATGTACTTCACAGAATTGAACTCATTGTCCCTAAATCACGTAGAGTTTTTAAAAACCGAGTTATAATAAAATATGACAAAAGGGACTTTCGTGGACCCTGAGAAGTTGGTAAGATTAATATTTTTTGTTAGCTGGGATGTGAGCTGGGAACTTGTAACAGCAAGATTGTGCACCTTAACCGAGACTTGCTTTCACGGCAACCTGGAGATCGTTTGAAGTTTGAACTACATTTCTACACAGGTTTACGTTTGAAGTTTGAACTACATTTCTACACAGGTTTACTGACAATGGTAGATAATAACTCGCACGGGTTGTTAAGCTAGTTTATTAATTAAAGACGGAGCAGAGCCAATGGAAAAACTCCATCCTTATCGCACTTCAAAAGCTGATAGTTGTTAATCGTTTGTAGGATTCACATATCAACTACTGTACTAATTTGTCGGAATAAACAGGCTGCAACAAAGGCTATATGTTTGCATAGTGCCATAGTTTGCCTTAAAAATATTAAAAACGAAATGGTTATTGGAACAGAGAAACTTTGTGAGTTAACTACACATTGGATGATTAAAGATATACTACTCAACTGCAAGTCCACAGGAGTCTGTCCTATCAGCTTCCTTGTCTGGAATTTCCCTTGAATTCCTCCTCAGAGCCATGGCAATCTCCAATTCTCCAGTCTCCACAGTGTCTGAGCTATCCAGACCAAGATCCTTCTGGAAATGGACATTAGGAGTCACCTGAAAATGATTGCAAAAGTATTTACGTGATCAGTTTTAAAATATTTATATGACATCTATTTTTAGTGACATGAACCCAACTCCAAAGGTAATTGTAT
This sequence comes from Kitagawia praeruptora, assembly GCA_037693485.1. Taxonomy (NCBI): domain Eukaryota; kingdom Viridiplantae; phylum Streptophyta; class Magnoliopsida; order Apiales; family Apiaceae; genus Kitagawia; species Kitagawia praeruptora. Next base: position 64,178,744 of record CM075348.1, read on the forward strand.
TATGCAAATTTGGCAGCCCTTTTATTCCAACTACTTGAATGAAAATGACCTATTTCATGTTGGTACAAAGTAAGCTATGTATACAAAGTGTTTGTATAGAATGGAGAGAAGAAATTGATTCTCTGAACTACTTGCTTTATTCATACTGAAAGATTACATTATAAAGAGAAAAACAATACAAAGATAAGGAAATGATTCCTATAACATAGGAACAAACAAAACAGACTCGACAATATCAATTTTATTCTGATAATGTCCTACATTATCTCCAACAAACTACTAGAGACTTTGTAGACCATCAACTACTTACCAAACAAACTGCAATCATATTGAATAAGGCCATATTGACAAGATCAGATTCACACCCCAACATACTCCCCCTTAATCTGAGCTTGTCATGATGCATTTCTTAACTCCAAGTAAACTTCGCATAGCTTCAAACTTAACAGTAGTAAGTGCCTTAGTGAGAGAATCTGCACGCTGCTCTTCAGTACTTACATGTTCCACCACTATCTCTTCATTTGCCACACACTCGCGTATAAAGTGATACCGAATGTCTATGTGTTTGCTTCTACCGTGGAAGACAGGATTTTTTGCCAAGTCTATGGCAGACTTATTATCAATAAATAAAGTAACTGGACCAACATCATAATCAGTGATTTGAGACAACAATTTCCTCAACCAAATTGCTTGACAAGCTGCTGCAGTAGCTGCCATGAATTCAGCTTCGCAGGATGATAGTGCAACACACTTTTGCTTCTGTGAAGACCATGTAATCAGGCTCTTGTTGAGGTAGAAAACCATGCCCCCCGTACTTTTCCTATCCTCCACATTACCAGCCAAGTCACTATCCGAGTAACCAATCAGCACTTCATTGTCATTGTCCTGCGTATAAATCAAACCAAAATCAATCGTTCCACTTATGTAACGCAGTATGCGTTTTGCTGCAGCTAGATGAAGCTGAGTTGGTCTCTCCATAAATCTGCTCACGATGCCCACAGAATAAGCTATGTCCGGCCTGGTATGGACGAGATACCGTAGTCCACCAATTATACTCTTAAACTCTGTAGAATTAACTTCAGTTCCCCCTCCATCTTTATGGATTACTTCCTTAGGATGCATTGGAACTTTGATTGAATTGCAGTGTAACATACCAGCCTTATTCAGAATTTTCTTTGCATATCCGGACTGTTTTAGCTGAATATATCCATTGCCCTGTACAACCTCAATACCAAGGTAGTAAGTCAATTTACCCAGATCACTCATATCAAACTTGCTTGCCATTTTTTGCTTAAATTCTGTTATAGCTGCTGCATTTGCTCCAGTTACAAGGAGGTCATCAACGTAGACACCAATAATCAGTACTCCCCTCTCCATTTTCTTTGTATAAACTGCTTGCTCATAAGCGCACCTGGCAAAGCCTAACTCCTCTAGACACTTGCTCAATTTAGAATACCAGGCTCTTGGTGCTTGGCGTAAACCATATAACACCTTGACAAGCCTGTAGACAAGATGCTCCTTTCCTTGTTTAACAAAACCTTCAGGCTGTTTTACGTAAACTTCCTCCTTAATTTCTCCATTCAAGAAGGCTGTCTTGACGTCAAGATGGTGCACCTCCCAGTTTTCTTTTGCAGCAACAGCTAGTAGCAATCGTATTGTTTCAATTCGTGTGACTGGTGCGAACACTTCATCAAAATCTATGCCTTGCTTCTGGACATACCCCTTTGCTACAATTCTCGCCTTGTGCTTGACAATGCTTCCATCTGCATCACGTTTGATTTTGAAAATCCATTTTAGCTCAATGGCCTTGCGACCTCGAGGCAACTCTGTTAACTTCCAAGTACCATTCTTTTCAACAGCTTCCATTTCGATTTTCATAGCTTTCTTCCACTCTTCCCCTCTAGCTGCTTGAGCATAGTTAACTGGTTCGTCCAACCCCATTAAATACAATTCTTCCATATCCAACTCAATTGGTTCTGTCACATTGTAAATATCACTCAATGGTCTATATTTTCGAGGCTCATCAGATCCTGAACTCGAGTCAGACCTAACAGACATGCTTGAATCTGGCGTGCTTTCAACTGTATCTTCTCTGTCAGATAATGAACTGGACCTGTCCGGGCTCTGTATAGAACTACCAGCAGTATTACTTTGATTGTTGCTCGACATTACTGGACTTGTCATAGCACTGTCTTCACTAGTCTGACCATTTGTTTCAGTAGTCTTGAACGAACTGGTATTCACAGTAAATGAACTCAAACCTGTTGTTGCTTCCTCATTCTCCTCATTCCAATTCCAAGCTTTATCTTCTTCAAATACAATATAACGACTGACACATATGGTTTTTGTTTCAGGATCATATAATCTGAATGCTTTTGTACCTGCTTCCTTTCCAAGATAGACAACAGTTTTACTTCTATTGTCCAACTTCTTTAAATTTGCATTTGGCACCTTCATATGTGCTATACATCCAAAAACTCTAAGATGATCTACGTGAGGTTTTTCTTCAGACCAAGCTTCATAAGGCGTAATTCCAGTCACTGCACGAGTAGGTAGTCTGTTAAGTAGATATGTAGCATGACGAACAGCCTCACCCCAGAACCAATTTGGCATGTTCATTTCTTTCAACAGACTTCGTGACATTTCAATCAATGTTCTATTTCGTCTTTCAACCACGCCGTTCTGTTGTGGCGAATAGGGAGCAGAAAAATGTCTAACAATTCCAGCTTCATTATAATATTTAGCAAACTCTTTCGAAGTAAATTCTCCCCCATTATCCGTCCTGAAAGTCCCAATTTTCTTCCCTGGGCTGTTTTCAACTAAAGCACGAAATGTCTTAAAAGCAACAAATGCTTCACTTTTGTTTTTCAATAGATATGTCCACATTACACGGCTATAATCGTCAATCAAGACAAAAATATACTTGTTACCTCCAGGAGTGCACGGTGTGATGGGTCCACATAAGTCCCCGTGGACTAGTTCCAGTACCCTTTTAGCAGTGAACGTCGATTGTTGTGGGAACGCCTTTCTAGTCTGCTTTGACATTAGGCATCCCGTACACACTTCACTCGGTTGATCAATCTTGGGCATCCCACGCACCATGTTTGTTGTAGACAGGAGTTTCAAGGCTTTAAAGTTGACATGGCCTAGTCGAGAGTGCCACAATCAATTTTCATTGTCGCACCTTGCCATCAAACAGTTTGACTCTCCACTGTAAATAATGATCTTGTACAGGCGATTTGGAGAATGCTTAACTTTCATTAGCAGTTTGCCTTTCCTCTCATGAACCCAAAGATTTTCACCTTTAAGTACAATATTGTATCCAGCCTCTGAAAGTTGTCCAAGGCTAATAATGTTACTTCGAAGAGAAGGGATATAATATACCTCATTTAGGACTCTGGTTTCTCCGTTTTTGCACTTCAAAATTATTGATCCTTTGCCCTTTATTTGAACCATCGAACCATCACCAAATTTGACTTGACCTGTCACATTTGTGTCAAGTTTTTCGAATTTTGAGGCTTGGCCAGTCATGTGGTTGCTGGCACCATTGTCCAAATACCACAAGTTTGACTCCATCTCCTTCACATCTGATTTCTGATTCAGTTTTGGTGTGATCTGTTCCTCGTTAATTAACAGTGTCCCCTTTTCTCCTTTTGTACTTTCAATCATCAATAATGCAGGCTCATCATCACTTATTTGCACCATATTGGCCTCTTCCTTATTATCTTTGTCACGCCTCGGTTTCTTACAGTCAGCTTGATAATGGCCATAAGCATTGCAGTTGAAACAACGTGCTCTGCTCCTGTCACCTCGACCACCTCGACCACCTCGATTGTATTCCCTGCCTCTGTTTCTTTGTGATCCCTCTGTACCTCCTTTGTTTGATCGCTTCATCCATTCTTCCCTTGTAAGCATTAGTTTGCTTTCATCTTCCCTTTCTTGTTCGATCCATTGCTCCTTTGTAAGTAATAACTTCACTCCCTCAGTTTCAGTATGCCCCTTAGTTCTTTCTTCGTGAGCCTTCAACGAACCCACGGTTTCTTCTATTGTCATTTTCTTAAGGTCACCAAACTGCTCGATAGTGGATGCGATTTGCACGAATTTGGAAGGGACTGCACGTAGTATTTTTTTCACCACATAGCTCTCTGCTAGGTTCTCTCCTAGTGCACGTATATTGGTGACTAAACCATTCAATTTCATGGTAAAATCATCCACTATATCCGTGTCCTTCATCACCAGGGACGCAAACTCCGCCTTAAGGGTCTGCACCTTAGCCTCCCTTGATCGTTCAGCCCCTTGGCACAAAATCTTAATTGTATCCCATGCCTCCTTTGCCGTCTCCTTGTCTGCGAGAGAGAGGAGCACTTCCTCTGAGATGCCCTGATATATCGCTGCCAGAGCCATCTTATCCACTTTCTCATCGACTACCGATGTCTTTGGATCCTTCGGTGACACTGCTTCTCAAACACCATGGGCTTGCATATACACCTTCATTTTCATTGCCCATGCTGTATAGTTTGCCCTTGTCAACATGGGATAGTTCAGATTCATCGTTCCATCTTTCTTGCCTGTCTCCATCATAAGCGCCCTGGGCATATACTTGGGCATAAACCTTGCTCTGATACCAGATTGTTGGTACAAAGTAAGCTATGTATACAAAGTGTTTGTATAGAATGGAGAGAAGAAATTGATTCTCTGAACTACTTGATTTATTCATACTGAAAGATTACATTATAAAGAGAAAAACAATACAAAGATAAGGAAATGATTCCTATAACATAGGAACAAACAAAACAGACTCGACAATATCAATTTTATTCTGATAATGTCCTACATTATCTCCAACAAACTACTAGAGACTTTGTAGACCATCAACTACTTACCAAACAAACTGCAATCATATTGAATAAGGCCATATTGACAAGATCAGATTCACACCCCAACATTTCATTACAACACAAAGTATGAAGAAGCGTTGAAAGTGACATTCATTATATATAAGGGTACAGGGTTTCTCTGAATTTGAATGTTTTAACGTAGTAGGTTTTCATACCGAGGCTCAGTCCCCCTTTCTGTTTTGAGACTAGGATCTCATACTTGTATTGTATGAGGGTAACACTTTTTGTATTATACAATTACTTTTTACTGCTATTGCAGTCCCCCATTGAAGGCATTTTTCGGGATTGAATTTTGCTGGGGGGTAATTGTTGATTTTTCATCATGTTGCCTAAATCGACTCGTGAGATGTCAGGGTAGTGATTAGATTGTGATTTAATCACCTGATAGTGACTGGGGATAGTGATTCCCGAGGGAACGCCATGTGGGCGTGTTGAACCTTGTCGTGAGTGTAGACAAGATGGAAGCCATACCGGGCTGTGATGATCTTTCCAAAGGGGAGATGGAGAGTGTGCTGTGTGCGCACCAAGTCCCGGGCAAGTGTGAATTGCCGGACGGGAACAGGAAGTCGTGCCAGTGGGCGCGCATGAGTCGATGAGCCAGACGGGTTCAAGAGTCGATGTACCAGGCGGGCAAAGTTTTAAAGCAAGCGGGCTGATGACGAGTTTAAGATTAAGGGGGAGAATGTTGGTATTAATCTTAACTCGGTAATTAGTCTCTTTACTTACGTCAAGGAAATCATTACTTGATTTGGTCGATTAGTTGTTAGAGTGATTTTAGGAGCATGGGAAAATAAAGATAGCAGTGGAGTTTATTTAGGAAGGTGAGTGATTTGTTTTTCCTTGTTTTTAGCCACTCAGTATGGACGGGGTTTTCTTTTAAATAGCATCTTGTACTTTATTATTTTGTGTATCAAGAAGTAATAATACAATGTAGTCCTTACAGTACTCTTTCTTGTACATATTAGCTAATTTTCTTTTCTCAGTTTTTATATACATATATATATATATATATACAGGTAATTGGGATTATATAGTGTGTGTGTGTGTGTTTATATCGTTTGTTGAGTACTACACTTGGTATCAAAGCCTTACACTTGGTATCAGAGCCTTAGACTCTTGAGGCCTCGAAAAAATAAAAAATTCCGTATTTTTATTCTCAGTCCCTTTGTTGATGATGAAGCCAATTGAGTAGAGGGTAAAGGGGATTGTGGCGAATGCAGTAGAGATTGAAAGGGAGTTTGTATGTAATGCGCACAAGATGTTTGATGAAATTGCCCTAAGGAAAAATAGCAATCTACTGTTTGCAGCTGAGTTTTCGAGTGGTTTGTTGATGTGGGGTTGTGCCAAAATAGAAGAATTGTTGTTGTATTGTGAAATTCTGTGAGCTTCGTGATAGTATATATGGTTTTATGCACAAGATGTGTTTGATAAAAGGCCTAACTTTGACAACAAGTGGCTTGAAGGTTGCTATCGCGGCCTGAAAGTTGTTGTCACGTGGAAGGTTGTTTGCATATCGATGTGTATAGGATTAATAGGAAAGTTTGGATGTCATCTCGAAAGCAGAGCATTTGATGGTTATGTTGTAGGTGTGTTGTTATTGTGTCAATGGAGGCAGGTAATTTCATGGACCTATTAGGAGAATTGAGGTCTAAATGGGCTCTGCAGAAGCTTGATGGGGTGAGTTTTATCAGAGTTTGTAAGAGCTTGAAAGTGCAGATGTGTAGAGAATTGTTATATCAAATGTAATGCCGAAAGTCGAGGATGTAGAATTGTTTGACATGAACTATGTTGAGTTCATATGTCAAGATATGGAGGGATTCGAGATGCGATCTCTTGGTGTCCATTGACGATCTTATCGAGAATCATCTTACTACTGAGCCATCTTTTGAGTACATCCAGAGCTGTGATATTGTTGCATTTAATAAGTTTTAATCTTTGAAATGTGCAATTTTGTTGAACGGTGGGCTTTCACAAACTGAGATTAGACAATTTTGACTTTGTTCGACATCATTATTTGCAGTTTGAAATTTGTGAATATGGAAAACAGAGTTGATGATCAGAGTCATGAGAGGTTTTTGAAGGTTAATAGAAGTAATTGGAAATGTGGTCGCTGTATGGACTATGGACTATTAGTTTTTCTCAGGAGACATGGGTTGCTGTATTCTCTATTTAGCATGGAGCCGCCCAAAGAATGTTCTTGTCTCGACAAGGTGGCTTCGAATGGTAAATTAGTTTTGGGTTTATGGTTGGTTTTCTGCTGGGAATGGACTGTGACGATGGTAGTGATGAAAGCAGTGATGATAGTGAAGAGATGAATGGGGATGTACGTGAAAGGTAAAGGGCAAAGGGGTGGCAAGGCTTCTGGTAGAGGTCGTGGTATCTTGTAGAGGTCGTGGTAAGAGTAGTGGAAAAGGTCGACCTTCTGCAGAGAAGAGCGGCGAGCTGTTGTTCTGTGGTGCGACTAATTGGGACCTCATAGGGAGAAAGAAAGGCCCCAATGATACTAATTTGGTCTCTCCTACTCATCTTCGCCCTCTTGTGGGTGTCGATATTCGATTCAACTTGGTCATGGAGATACAATTCAGCGTGATAGGCCTACTGTTGTGTCGGGATTGTCAACGTATAAAATTGTTACAGCAGGAAGTGGGAGGAGCCATACAGTAGTAGTAATTGATGAAAGAACCTCTCTGGCATTTGATTGGAATTAAACATGATCAACTTGGTTCAGGGTCAGTAAAAAAAAAGCTTGAATTATCTCCAGTTCGGTGTCAAGTATCTGATGTAAAGGTTGCTACTTGTGGGGGTGAATTTACTGTTTGGTTAACTTCTGTGCAAGGCGCTTCGATACAAACTGCTGGTCTTCCACAGTACGGTCAACTTGGACATGGAACTGATAGTGAGTACAATACTAAAGATAGTTCAGTCAGACTTGCTTATGAAGCTCAACCTCGCCCAAAGGCATTGGATTTACTTTCTCAGGAGACCATAGTTAAAGTTGCTTTTGGAACAAACCATACAGTTGCAGTAGATTCAAATGGTTATGTTTATACGTGGGGTTATGGAGGTTATGGGAGGCTTGGTCATAGGGAGCAGAAGGATGAGCGATCTCCTCGGCGTGTTGACGTTTTCACTAGGCATAATGTTTTACCTCCTAATGCTGTGGTGTCAGTTGGTTCTGTTAACTCTGCTTGTACTGCTGCTGGAGGCCAGCTATTCATGTGCGGAAAATTGAAGAACAATGGCGATGACTGGATGTATCCGAAACTTTTTATGGATTTGAGCGGCTGGAACATACGTTGCATGGATTCATGTAGCATGCACCATTTTGTTGGTGTTAATAGCTCGTGCATTAGTTGGGGCGTTGCTCAGTCTGGTGAGCTTGCATATGGACCTCTTGGACTGAAGTCTTCTGCAATGGCCAAAAGGGTAGAAAGCCTAGAGGGCATGCATGTGATGAGTGTTGTTTGTGGATGTGCACACTTGTGGATATAAACACTCCTTGGTGGTGGTTGATAGGACAGAAGTTGGTGAAAGACTTGATCAGCTGGATGTCTATGATGGCAAAGTTGCAGGTGAAGGAAGTGAAATACCTGAAAATAATTCTAATGTTACTGCCAATAAGAATAGTAAAAAGAGTGGTGCTAAAACACCCGAGAAGTCGAATAAAAGGAAGTCAAAAGATTCATCTGAATCGGAACATGAGAACGAGGGTTGTCAAGAAAGCAAAGAGTGTATGTGCAAGTTCTGGTTACTATATATAGACGTCGAAAGCAACATCGGTGTTGACTGTTGAGTGCAAATGAAAGCAATATCGATGTTGACTGCTGTGTACACACGTCTGGACCCTTGTCTGAGTGCAGGCAGGATGAAGTTTGCAAAGTCACAGGTTCACGGGGACGAGTTTCCATTGAAGGCATTTTTCGGGATTGAATTTTGCTGGGGGGTAATTGTTGATTTTTCATCATGTTGCCTAAATCGACTCGTGAGATGTCAGGGTAGTGATTAGATTGTGATTTAATCACCTGATAGTGACTGGGGATAGTGATTCCCGAGGGAACGCCATGTGGGCGTGTTGAACCTTGTCGTGAGTGTAGACAAGATGGAAGCCATACCGGGCTGTGATGATCTTTCCAAAGGGGAGATGGAGAGTGTGCTGTGTGCGCACCAAGTCCCGGGCAAGTGTGAATTGCCGGACGGGAACAGGAAGTCGTGCCAGTGGGCGCGCATGAGTCGATGAGCCAGACGGGTTCAAGAGTCGATGTACCAGGCGGGCAAAGTTTTAAAGCAAGCGGGCTGATGACGAGTTTAAGATTAAGGGGGAGAATGTTGGTATTAATCTTAACTCGGTAATTAGTCTCTTTACTTACGTCAAGGAAATCATTACTTGATTTGGTCGATTAGTTGTTAGAGTGATTTTAGGAGCATGGGAAAATAAAGATAGCAGTGGAGTTTATTTAGGAAGGTGAGTGATTTGTTTTTCCTTGTTTTTAGCCACTCAGTATGGACGGGGTTTTCTTTTAAATAGCATCTTGTACTTTATTATTTTGTGTATCAAGAAGTAATAATACAATGTAGTCCTTACAGTACTCTTTCTTGTACATATTAGCTAATTTTCTTTTCTCAGTTTTTATATACATATATATATATATACAGGTAATTGGGATTATATAGTGTGTGTGTGTGTGTGTTTATATCGTTTGTTGAGTACTACACTTGGTATCAAAGCCTTACAAAATCACCATACTGGAGAGGGATGAGGAGCGCTAAAACCATAAACCAATCTGGGCGGGCTGAGGGTTTGCAGCAAATAGGAAGAACATGGTTAAAAGTTGATTTAAAAGGTCAGCAAGAGGCAAAAAGTAGTCAGGAAGAAGATAAGAGGGCCTTGGCCCTTTGAGACTACAATTCTGAGTTCAGGTGAGTTGGTGCCTTTAGATGAGTGTTAATTTCATGACCGCAGGTGGCGTGTGTTAGGAGTAACTACTCGTAAACAATCTCTTAGTATAGTGCACAATTCCTCACTATTCACAAGCACAAGTTCACGTTCTGAATACATACAACATTCAAATAAAGCAATCAATTTATTCCACTCCAGCTTAAAATTACATGTATCACATGTGATACAGAGCCGTTTAAATTAATTAACGGCCAAGTACAAGCTCTGCACTTTTCTTCAGTAGAGAATATATGGAAAAAAAAATCACAAAAACATTCAGAAATGTCCCCCGAAGACCCCAAAATATTGAAAGATATGGGATCACGTTTGCTAAAACAATTCTTTGTCTCAATCAGTGGGTGTACTATATTTGCTCCCAAACATGCCATGTATACAGCACCATCAATTCAGAAGGAGATTTTAGATATCATTGCAACTAAAATTCGAAGTAAAATTCGGCAAGAAATTGGAGATGCCAAGTTTTGTATCCTAGTTGATGAGTCACTTGATGTATCTCATAAGGAGCAAATGACAATTATTCTCAGATTTGTAGATAAAGAAGGATATGTTCGAGAAAGGTAGTTCGAAATTGTTAGTGTTAAAGGCACTACATCTACTAATCTCAAGGAACATATATGTCTTGTGCTTTCTACAAACAAACTCCAAGTGCAAAATATTCGTGGTCAAGGGTACGAAGAAGCTAGCGTGGTCACTTTCATGGATTAAAGACATTATTCCTTCAAGACAATCCTTATGCATATTACGTTCACTGCTTTGCTCATCGATTACAATTAGCTTTAAATACATGTGCTAGAGATGTTCCTGATATGCAATTATTTTTTCAAATGCTAAGCTCTATAGTTACTTTTTTCGGATCTTCATCGAAGCGCACTAATATGTTAAAAGATATTCAAGAAGCAGAACTTGCCGAAAGTTAGCAGGTGGGGATCTTGAAACTGGAAAAGGTCTGAATCAGATTCGTAGTTTAAAAAGAGCAGGTATGACTCGATGGGGTTCTCACTTTGCTTCGATTAATAACTTGATTCATATGTTTAAAGAAGTTACGCAGCTTCTTCAAGGTATGATGACTGATAAAGAACTCGCTGGAAGTATAAGAGGTGATGCAAAAGGTTTCCTTAAGGCATTGAGGGCATTTGATTTTGTTTTTTGTTTATTGCTCACTAACAAAGTTATGGGAATAACTGATTTACTTTCTCAAGCCTTGCAAAGGCAACACAAGACATTGTTAATGCTATGAATTAATTTAGTTTCAAGTATAAAAACACTTCTTCAGGCACTACGAGATGATGATTGGACTAATTTTTTTTAAAGTGTCCAGCAATTTGGTGAAGAACATGGTCTTGAAATGACTAATGATGATGATGTTAATTCAATGGGCACTGGCAGTGGCTGTTAGCAACATAATGTTGCTACAAATGAACATCATTATCATTTTGTCATTTTTAATGTGATTATTGATGTTCAAATGATGGAGCTAAATGCAAGTTCACGGAGCAAACTATGGAACTTCTTGTTTTAAGTTCTGCATTGGATCCTAAACATCATTTTAGGAAGTTTGACATAGACATGATTTGCAAACTTGCGAAAAAGTTCTATCTTGGAGATTTTGAGGCATCAGAGGTAAGAGCTTTAAGGTTACAATTAGAGCATTATAAATGTCAAGTAGTTTCTAGTAAAGATTTTCAGGATTTGTCATCTCTTGCACAAGTATGTAGACGGTTAGTTGAAACAGACTTAGCGAAGCTTTTCCCCTTGGTTGATATGTTGATTCGTTTAGTCTTGACACTTCCCGTTGCCACTGCAACAACTGAGCGTGCTTTTTCAGCTATGAAAATCATAAAAACTAGATTGAGAAACAAGATGGAAGACGGATATCTTTCTGCATGATGCTTCACATTGAAAATGAATACGTGGATGGTATTGATTCAGAAGTGATTGATCATTTTGAGTCAATCGAAGATCGTAAATTTAAATAAAGAATCGCTGGGTAAGTTTTTTTGGCAAGATCCGCCACTGAAGTGCCACCAAACAGAGAGGACATGTGGGATGAGTGTCAGAGTATATAACTGGTGAAGGCACTACTTAGTCATGGACTCATGATGATGTAAATAAGACCTTTCTTTTATTTTTGCTGATTGTGATACACACTTCAGCCACAAAAAATGATTTCCCACTATCATGTGAATGTGAATTGTGCCTATGGCTCGTTAGTCCACAATCAACTGGTCTTACAATTGGTCATTAACTAATTTAGCAAATTTCATGTAAATGTCTTCACCATTTGAACTACATCAATCACGGCCTAAAATATTTTGTTGTACTAGTAGTAGCACACAACTCGAACGTCAACCATCGGCTTTGAAGTGATGTTACTGTAATTAATGATTTGTTCTTCTCTTAACGTTTAATTTTTTCACTTTATTAAGCACAGATATCTACCGTCAAGCATTGTTATTGATTTATTGTCATGCATATATACGAACCTTAACCTGGACAAAATATAGACTGCCAAAACCGATCAGCCTGAGCCCTGAAGACACTTTCCTGACTCGATCTTTCTTTCATTTGACTTTTCATCTTCCAGTACTTGAATGTAGCAGGGCAGGTACCTGAAACAGCTAGGGCATCATAGTACAAGCACTCCATGCCTAAGGAGATATTGATCTATTCATACATTTTTCTGCTTGTTCTACTGATATCGAAGTATTGAGTATCTTTGTGGTCAACTCACTTCCCAATGAAGTCCAAAAATGTAGTATTCATCACCTTTTTCTAGACCCAATAGGTTGACTGGTTGAAATGCCCAATCAGATGAGATGGTTATCAAAGATACCAACAACATCATTGTTGAACGACTATGCACCATATTAGACGATTTTGCATCTATTTTTGAGCTGCTAAACGAACAAAAGGTATCTAGCTAGACGCAAGTGGTATAGTAAAACCTATCTGGACTGATCTGAAACCACAAACAAAATCAACATTTCTACTTATTTCAACTACCAACTACCAACTAGCTGTAAGCCTGGAACAAGCACGCAGCAAGACAAACTACATGAGTTCTAGTTTGCCATGAAAAAAATACAACGGAAGGGTTCATGGAAAGGAGAAACTTTGAGAATTTAACTAGAAATTAGAAGATTAAAGATAAAGATATACTCAATTGCATGTCCACTAGCGTCTATCTTATCAGCTCCCTTGTCTCCAAAAATGTTAAAACCCTTTGATTTCAGTAAAATTGACTGCAAAAGTTACAAATGTTGAGATTTCCCTGACATGATACTCCCCAACAAAGAGACTCATCACTTAAAATCTATAAACAATATAATTAAGACTTTCTGGAAACTTAATCCAAACTCTAGTACTTTGAAAGAGGAGTGATTTTTAATTAATTTTCTGACTTCCACTTATACTAGAGACCTAAACATGCCATGATCTCCGATGGTAGGAAGGGGAAAGCAACGGGAGAATTCACAAATATGAATAAAAATTTAAAACTCAATGACTGACAAGAGCAAATGAAAACAATCCTAATCAGATTTCAAAAGCTGCATTGTTAATCAATTCATATCAACTACCAATTAGCTGGAACAAACACACAGGAAGACAAAGTTTGTGTGTGAATAGTGCCACAACAACAAAATAGTCATTAGATTTTTAAAGATTTACTCAATTTCAAGTCCAAAAAAGTCAATCTTATCAGCTTCATTGTCTGGGACCTCCAGCTTGAATTTCTCCTCCAGAGTCCTAACAATCTCCATGCTCCAGTGTCTAAGCTATCCAAAACAAATACCTTCTGAGAACGGACTTCAAGTTTGACCTGCATATGTTTGCACAAGGATCTTTGAGCTAAACAGTTAAAAAAAATTGATGACATTTATTTTAACTAAAATTTGAACACAGCACCAGAGATAATATAATGCAAATTTATATATATTTCAGCTACTTAAATTAAGTGATCAATTCCACTACAGAACTAACATAGATACACTTAAAGTGGCAGATACATTACAGTAGCTCACGGGGTCTCTCTGAATTTTATAAGTTCTAGAGTAGTAGGAATTTTATGCCAAAGCTCAATCGTCAATCCCCCTCTCCCCCACGCCTGTTTTAAACTTTTAATTTATAAAAGAGTTCAATTTACACCAACACAACATAACGATGCCAAATCTTTACGATCTACCAACTGAGCAAAAAAATTATACCTACTTGCTCCAAGACAGTTTCTGCAACATAACTTGCATACAATCGACTAATACATCACTTCATAATCTGTAAACAATCACTGCAGCAAGTTGTATATTTTCAACTGCATTACATTTTCTTGACCCTTGGCACTACAATTTAACGTAATTTACAATTCTATTCAAAGATTGCAATTTTATCTTCTTGAAACTTGGCACAACAATTCAACAAGATTACGATATAACTTACAAGAATGCATTTTTATTTCAGGTTATCACTATATTCAAAGTAATCACAGAGAAATACTACCACCACGAGTCCAAATCTTTACGATCTACCAACTGATCAAAAAAATAGGACCGACTGCCTTGAAGAATGCAATCAGTGTCATCTTGAAGAATGCAAATAAGCTCAACAATGCGAAATATGTCAAAATTCTATTGGATTGTTCTTCTGTGGTAGAAATATTGGAAGGGAAAATTTGTCCAAACTCCGATGACATGATGGATGCAATGTGTCGAATTGGCCGATATGTGAAACACTTCGATGAGTACATGGCTGATCATTTGTACCGGGAGCTTAACATGGATTGTGATTACCTCGCGAGATGTGGTTACAAGAGTACGGTGGTTACAAAGCAAGAATTCGATGTTATGAACAAGAATCTGCCAAGGTTCAGGCATTGCGTGGATCTCAACAAACTGCCACTTGTGCCAAAGCCGTCACCAGGTTGGTTCTGCTCACATGTACTCACCAGGTTGGTTCTGCTCACATGTACATGTGAGCAGAACCAACCTGGTGACGGCTTTGGCACAAGTGGCAGTTTGTTGAGATCCACGCAATGCCTGAACCTTGGCAGATTCTTGTTCATAACATCGAATTCTTGCTTTGTAACCACCGTACTCTTGTAACCACATCTCGCGAGGTAATCACAATCCATGTTAAGCTCCCGGTACAAATGATCAGCCATGTACTCATCGAAGTGTTTCACATATCGGCCAATTCGACACATTGCATCCATCATGTCATCGGAGTTTGGACAAATTTTCCCTTCCAATATTTCTACCACAGAAGAACAATCCAATAGAATTTTGACATATTTCGCATTGTTGAGCTTATTTGCATTCTTCAAGATGACACTGATTGCATTCTTCAAGGCAGTGGTCATGGAAAACAGCTCAGCTCGAATGACACACTCCCTATGACTGATATTTTTGAAGTTTCCATTAGCTTTGCCTTCCTTGTAGAGTATCGGGAAGCCCTTGGAATCGGATACAACATATCCGAATCCGAAAACACCTCTATGCTTTGGATCAACAGAAGCATCAGATCGAACTGAATAGGATGAGGTATCCACCCGGTGGAGGCTGCTTAGTCGGACAAAAGGAATTGTATCTTGAACTTTCGGAATGGTATCATCAACTTTAAGGCTTGACTCATACATGAGATACAAAAGATCAGCAACATCCCTAAGAGTGCACCTCAAATACAAAGCCATATATGATTTTTTGGTGATGGCTCTGGGATCCTTGGACGGGTTGTTTAATTTCAACAATTGAAGTTGGTAAGACTTGGAAGATGAAATTTATCGAAACACATTTGGGCATCTTTCCAATTACTCGGAACTCCGAACTTGCTCGCGTGACGTAATTGTTTTGTATAAGTCTCAACAACTGCAACAAAAAACAAAAAAGAATCAATAAATAAATTAATTCCTAAAACAATCTTAACAAATAACAAGATTACCACTTTGATACTCTCTGCTTTATGGCTCTAAAAGAACACATAATCCTGATCAGGTTATAACAAACTGGAAACAATATATAAATTCATATGACAATGCTGGTAGAACCAAAACATATGAAAATTAAAGAGTCGAAAGAATATATCAGGAAGTCTTAGAAACAAAAGACCGTGATAAATGATATTAATGATGCCCATCAGCCCATCTAGTCACCAAATTTATATATATTAGTGAACCAAAACATAAACTCTCTCGATGTTGAAAAATTGCAGAGGTTAATGAGGCAGTAGAACGAATGGGGGACAAGAGAGCACATGAAGATGAAGGAAGAATTAAAATAATAAAAAATAAAGAATTTATAATCTCTAATTTCAACACTTATTACATAATCATTTTGCATCAATGCTGAAAAAGAAAGTAACGGCTAAAGATAGATTATCTCAGAGGCTTTTGAACACACATGTTAGGGACTCTACAACTAAACAGCTTACACTGGGAGAGGATGCAAAATACAGAGAAGCCTTTCCGAATCAATGGTAAAAATAAGGCACTTCTGTCGACTTGAAGCTTTCTATTTTTGTAGATTTTAAATATCGGGAAGCAGTGTGTGTAAGCTTAATTACAGTTTTTACTCATTAGACATCTGTATAGGGGATATTTTAAAAGTTTGCCAAAGAGAGTAGTATATCAGTAAATAACACAGATTTGAAGTTGCATTGGAACCATGATGTGACTTTGTAATGGTGTACACAGAATAATCTTTATTTCCATGTACCACTACTTGTTACCAAAAAAATAAGCACTACTCTTAGTCTCTTACAATCATCCTTATTTTTGTTTATTCACTTGCTAAACTTAAGGTAACATTTTTTTTTTTGGAAAGAAAAGGTAAAATATAGTATTAGACCCTTTTGACATGGAGACGATCCACTAAACATTGGCACATAATTTATGGATTAAGGTCCAACCTTATTTCGACATTTCGTGCCTTAATTCTGGACCATTTGGGACAACAGCTCAAAAGATAAAAAAGCAGCACCAAACAAGATACATTTTGACAAAAACATGTTGTAATGTCACCAATCTTTTACCACTAATTAAACTGTGTTCTTCGAAAAAGGAGTAATTTCAAGAACATTCCAACATAATATTCCGAGAAACATTATGAACAAGAAAGATAAAGTGTAGAGTAATTTACCATCTTTAATTTCGGGAATTGCGAGAAATTGTTCCTTCGAAAGAGGACGAAGGATAGAGGGGTTGGAGGGGACTTTGGAGGATGCTGCTGAGTAGAATCTACGTCCAATAACTTGCTTCAACAACAAAGACATTATAAAGTTTGGATGGATATATGCTGAGAGGCAGGGCTCTAAAATTGAAAAGAGAAATGGGTCAATTAGGGCTCTAAAATTGAAAAGAGAAATGGGTCAATTATCAGATTGAAGAGAAACGTTGGAAGGGGGCTACGAGAGAATCTCCAAGGCCCCTATTTTCATCCCCAAAAATATACTCCCTCCGGCCCTTTTGATTCTTAACACTTTCTATTTTGGGATGTCCCAATAGATTGTTAACATTTCCTAAAATAGTAAGTTTTAACACTATTACACCCACTACTTCACTTATTTTAACAATACTTTACACTATTACATCCACTACTTAACTTATTTTAACTATAAAATTACTATTACACCCACTACTTCATTTATTTTAACAATATTACACCCACTATCTTGGTTTCCGTGCAAAAAGCAAACGTTAACATCCCATTGGGACGGAGGGAGTAATAAAATAATAATTACTTAAAATAATATGTTTTTTTGCATTGGCTATATTCATTGTCTATAATTAAAAAAATAATATTTAATCAATATTTTAGGTAATATAGAGAAGAGGTGAGAGTATTGGTATAGATATATACTCCCTTCGTCCCAATTTATCTGTCTTGTTTGACTTTTTACGGTCAAATTGATCAAATTTTGACTAAAATTTTGATATAATATATGATAAAAAACAATTAAAAATTATATCATTAAAAAATAAATGTAATCTATTTTAATATATGAATTTTTTAGTTTATAAAAATAATGAAAGAATCATTTTTAATTCACGGTCAAAGTTGGGTCAATTTGATCAAAAAAAGTCAAACAAGAAAAATAAATTGGGACGAAGGGAAAGAGTATTATAGTACTCCCTCCGTCTCATATTAAGTTGCTCATTTCATATGTTGGGACTGTTCATAACATGAGACAAATTACTAATTTACGCATAATCTATAAGACCAAATATAGTCATGAGTGATATTGTTGGATTCGTATTTATGAGTACTTTAATATAGTGAAGTTTTTATATTTAATACTAATATGAAATTAAATATATTAATGATAAAAAATGTTCGTTGGCAAACGTGTCCAACTCAAATGGGAAACTTATTTAGAGACGGAGGGAGTATTAAAGAAAGAATGATGATATATCATTTTAGGGGTTAAATTTTCTCTTCATTAAATATAGGATTTGATTTTCTATCCCCTAAAATTTATAGGGTATATCAAATCCTGTTGGTGCATCATTTTTAAGGTCGAATGACTGAATCCTTAAATTTTGTGCACCTAAAACAAATATAGGTAAGGATTCTTTGGGTTGGAGTTGCTCTAAAGGGCTCTAAAATTGAAAAATTGTAAAGTGGGGTTTGGGTAATTAATAATATTATTAACGATACAAACATAAAAATGAAAAAACTATAACTAATATAAAGGAATTATAATATTCATTTTTACAAAAACATATAAAATAATATAAACACATTCAGGTATATATATTAAATTAAATTTTACATATTATATAAACAATAATCAAGATAATGATATGTAAATAAAATTAGGGAAATTCTCAATGGTGCCCTTCTGTTATTGACTTTTCCAAATGGTGCCATTTCGTGTTTTTGACTTACGAGTGGTACTCTTGTATTTTTGACTTTTCCATGAAATACCACTATATCAACCAAAATATTAGTATCTGAAATTCTCAATGGCACCCTTGTCAGTTGAATAATGAAGGGTACCAACGGGAAAAGGGTACCATTGGCAAAAGCCAAAAGTACAAAGGTACCATTGAGAATTTCCCATAAAATTAACTACAATGATATGCCAATATATCATATATCATAAATATATATATGTAATCTTAAATATATATGGCTCCCGGTCACCTGCAAACGTTTGCCAAATTAGTGTTTGGCAATATACGGTTTTATAACCGTTGGATTGTTCTCCCGGTCACCTGCAAACGTTTGCCAAATTAGTGTTTGGCAACATACGGTTTTATAACCGTTGGATCAACAATCCAACGGTTCTGATTTAAAAAAAAAATTGTATCGTACCGCAGAAATTTTCTACGGTACGACGATAGTACCGCAGAAAGTTTCTACCGTACGGGTAAATTATGAAAATGCCCCGTATATTCACATCAAAAACTACTGTACACACGTACCCACTTCGATGGTTTTTGAACTAAACCAAAGAAAAAAGAAAAAGAAATAAATAAATAAAAGCACTAAAGTCTCGTACACACTACTATAATACCAAGGGTCCTGTTAACAACAGCCCTTAGTGCTATGTTTAAGGATTAATTTTTGCCATGTGGTAAATTTTTATTGGATGATTTATGTGAATGCATGGGAGCACATACTTTTTTGCAAGTGGGGCACAACCTTGAGCCAATTAAAAACTACCACATAACACCTTAACCATAGCCCTAAGGACTGTGGTTAACATTTTCCTAATACCAAAATGCCTCCTGTTTCAGATAAAAAATCTATTGTACACACTACTATTTAACACTACTATTTAAAAATATTTTAAATGATATTAAAAAGTATTTTAAATGATCGAAAGGAATTAAAAAAAGAAAGAAAGAAAAATTAAAATAAATATTACATGCTTTATTAAAAATTGGAAGTGGAGCAGCCCAGTTCGATGGTTTTCAAAATGCAACAGTATGAAAAGAGGAAGAAAAAAAAAATGGCTGGTACCGCATAAACTAGTTTATGCGGTACGAGAAGGAGAGACATTTTGGTAATTTGCCCGTACTACAGAAAATTTATGCGGTATGGTACGAATTTTTTTTAAATCAGGACCGTTGAATAATTGATCCAACGGTTATAAAACCGTATGTTGCCAAACAGTACTTTGGCAACCGTTTGCAGTAGACCGCGCCCCAATATATATATAGAATTTGATGTTTCAGGGTGATTTCAGGTCAGGATGGTCCTAATTAAATGTGAGCAAAATTTACGCATAGGTTCCTTTCGTTCAAAGATCCCTAATTTTTGAATCACCCTTGTATAGTTTTGTAGGATATATAGCGTATATGTAGGCCACCTGAAACTCATGACCGGTCCTAAGATGATCCTGAATATAAGTGAGTAAGACTTGTGCTAACGAACTCCAATTTTAGAATCTCCTGTATATAATTTTTTAAGACGCAATGTATATGTAGAGTCACACTCTAGGGAGACCCAAGTTAGATAGAGTACATGTGGAGACCCATCATCTGACCATTAAATCAACCAACGGCTGTGATTAAAACAATAAAAAACAAAAAGAAATTAAAAAACGGAAAAAAAGGATAAAACGGTTACAACTAACACGCACATCTCAGCTCAATACTCTCTGGAAATACACACACGATACATACAAGCTCAGCTCGTACGTCGTCGCAAACGGAGAATACAGCTTCAAATCGTGATTTCATCTTCAAATCTAATCATCTAGGTAATGATTCTGTAATTTTTTTAGAGTTTTATTCATAATCTAACTAGCATTTTGTTAATTTCTAAGCTCGAAAATGAAGTTTGGGAGAAGAATAGGTAATTTTTTTATCTAATTCAAACTTTGATTCTATACTAGAACTCGAAATTA
The DNA here is from genome assembly GCA_037693485.1 of Kitagawia praeruptora. Taxonomy (NCBI): domain Eukaryota; kingdom Viridiplantae; phylum Streptophyta; class Magnoliopsida; order Apiales; family Apiaceae; genus Kitagawia; species Kitagawia praeruptora. The sequence goes on from CM075348.1 coordinate 64,199,444, forward strand.
GTAGGTAATTGGTAGTTATATGATTCTACAGTAGAATACAATCAGATCTGATATGTTTTTTGTGTTTTGTGTAATTTGATTCTGTTATAGAATCATGGTTATTTTGATATTCTTTGGCTTCATTTTGTTTTTTGTATTTTGATTCTAGTATAGAATCATATTTGTATTATTAGCTATTTTTGCTTTAAAAAATGTATATGCATGCTTAATTAAATCCCATTCTACAGTGATTCTATAGTGATTGTTAATGTCAGTCACTTTTTGTTGATTATAACATTGATTAGGTAATATAATCCGAGTTTACACTTATTTTCATGTGTTATTACATCTGTTGTACATGTGTTATTTTCACTTTTTAATTTAGGGTTTTGAATTGTAATTTTCAGGTTAATCTGCATCAGATATACAGATACAAATGTTTCCGAGAAGAATAGGTATTATTAGCTGTTTTTGTTTTAAAAAATGTATATGCATGCTTAAATAGATCTGGTTTTATAGTGATTCTATAGTTATTTGTTGATGTCAATCAGTCTTTGTTGATTATAACATTGATTCGGTAATATAATGCGAGTTTACAGTTATTTTCATATTTATCTACATCTGTTGTAATGTTTTCGTTCTGTAATAGAACCATTTGTGTGCATAAATCAAAATTTGTGTTATAATATTGTGGTTCTGTAATAGAACCAGTTTTGTGTATAGATTGTAAGGAATAAATTATGTTTCTGTAATAGTTCCAAAATTTCTGTTGTATTTGTGGTTCTCTAATAGAACCAGTTGTTTAATCACAACAGAATGATTCTATAGTAGAATTCGAAATTAATAAGTAATTGGTAATAATTTGTGTATTTTGATTCTACTATAGAATCTTATTTATGTTGATATTCTTTGGTTTCATTTTTGTTTTGTGTGAATTTCTGATTCTACTATAGAAGGTTATTGGTTATTTGTCTACTTGTAGTTTTTGATTCTACCGTACAACACATGTTTGTATTTGTAACTGTATAAAGCTTGTATAGTAGAATCGCATGAATATCAGGCTTTCAATCTCATGTATGTGTTGTGCCTAGATTTTGATTCTACTATTGAAGCATATTTATGTGTTTCTGATTTTTTGATTGTACTATAGAAGCTTTATCTATTTAAAGTCATTTTTTCTTGCTTAAGTTTTGATTCTGTAGTAGAATCAAAACAACAATGTACTCTAACTGTACAGAACACCAATGTACTATTAGATAGTACTATTACAGAACAACAATGTACTCTAACTGTAATGGAACCAAACTTTACTAGGTTTGTCTCTTCATGTGCTTCTAAAAATTAGGGTAGTGTACTTGTCGTTCGGTAATGGTGTTTGCTGTTGAAAGTTAGACTACATTGCTAATAATTAGGTATTATAATTTTGTTTTACAATTAAACTTCTAACACAGAACCAAATTTTAGTAGATTTGACTGATTAAGATTGTTTTATAGCTTCATGTATATTTGGTGGTATGAAAGTTGGTTCTACAGTAGAACAACAATTTGTAGATTTCAATGTTCGTGTACATTTGTATGTTCTGGTCTGATGTTCCAATCCGATCTGTATGGTCCGATCTATATGTTCTGATATGATGTGTTATAATGTGGTTGCATAGTAGAACCGAGAAATTAATGTATACATGTATTTAGAATATATGCTTCCATTTGATTCTACTGTCGAAACATATATATTTATAGTTGTCAATAAAATTTGTTAGGTTCACGTTCTAGCAACCGCTTGCGGGGCAAATTTATATTCAAAGCAAGGGGTTCAAAGTCAATAATGACCATTCCTGTTGATAAACAAGAATTAAGCACGCTTAATTTGGATGAAGAATTAAGCACACTTAATTTCGAAGAATACAAAAGGTAATAAAACTATAAAATCATTCTTTTTTATGTCTGTGTAACTGTTTTATATCTTATCATGTTCATCTCATATGTCTTTTTTATACCTAATTTGTTCATCTCATCATGTTTATGTAGACTCTTATGGGAAAAAATACCGAGTGAAAAAAAATTAGGATGCATGTACTTTGACCCATTATGGTTTGCTAAGTATGAAAAAAAGAAGGGTTCAGGTAGCAGAGAGAAAGCAATGAAGTTGAAATCTGTTGGAAATATTTTCCAAAGCAGATATATCTTTATTCCAATTTGTGAAGCGTAAGTATTAGTTAAATTTTGGCATGTTATTCGTAGCATTCAGAGTCTTGATTAGTTCTAACAAAAATTATTGTTGTTTAATAATAGAAACCACTGGAATTTACTTGTTATCTGTAATATCGGTGAGAAAATGGGTTCTGAACTAAGGAGTCCTTGTATGCTTCTGTTGGACTCACTACATGGAATAGGACCAAATAAAAAGGAGCCCTTGCTAAGACAGTAAGTATGGAATACTAGGAATTATTTAATGTACTCTGTTAGCTATAATTTTAGATGTTAACTAATAAATTTTATTTGTTCAGGTTCGTTTTTGATTTATTCAAAAATGTAAAGAAGGAAGAATCTGATGAAATTCTTGGTATCCCTCTCTTCATACCAAAAATTCCTCAACAAAAAGATGGTACCAAGTGTGGATACTATGTCCTGTATTATTTGTATAAATTCCTGTTAGAGTGTCCTGCTCATTTCAACATAGCTGAACATTACCCAGGATTTGTAAGTTGATTACATTATTTTCTTTTTCATTTTAGAACTTAATATTTGTTTGTTTTCTAATAAACTACACTCTTAACAGATGAACGAGGACTGGTTTGATGACGCTGAACTCAAGTCATTCTATGAAGGAATGTTTTTAGAACAAGAATCAATTCTGGTGGATGAAAGAAAAGCAACATATATGGATTTGAAGTCCAATGATGGGAGTTTGGAAGACTCTGTGATTTTAGTTGACAGACAAGTTGAAAAGAAGAAACATAGGAGATTCAAAATTAGATTCAGACCCAAGGACAAAGGTGTGGAAGAATATATTTTCTATTAAAATGACGTTTTCATGTTCCCATTTTATATGTAATATATTCTCTGTTGTTGTGATGGATGTGCAGATAGAAATTTGGAAGAAGAGTTCATTGATATTCCTGATTCATTAAGCTCACAGAAACAAAACAAAGTGGACAATCCTATACTACAGAACGAGGACAAAGACTTGGAAAAAGAAGATGAAAAAGGTATCACATATTTATCTTTATTGATCATCATTAGAAGCAACTGACAAAGGTTAAATGAAGTCCTTGATGGTGAATTTTTAACTTTAGTACACCATAATGTAACTGTATACTAAAAAATCTCAATTTTTCTAGATGGAGCAGGTGGAATTGACAAAGATTACAAAGCCAAGAATGACTTAATCCAAAGCCCAGCAGCTACTAAACCGGATCTAGCAAGTGATGCTCTTCGTGCATTGGTTTTATACACACCAGAGAGCTCACAAGAAAAACAAGACTCACAAGTCTTGCCAACACCTACATGTAAGGATTCATTTTGAATGGCAGTTTGTTTATTGTTATTTCAGTTGAATTTTTCTACATTATTGTGTATCACATGATTTATTTTGTTAATAGGTGAAGAAGATATTAATCCAGTTTCTGTTGAGAGTACTAGAATAAAATTTGGAACATCTGGAAGTGTAAGGAAATCGCCAAGGCTAATGGCTGTGCGCGAAGAAAATGAAGAAGTTTTTGATTGTGATGAATCAAAGTTGGGTGAAGAACAGAGGAAATCACCGAGGCTAATGAGAATGCCCGAAGAACAAGAAGAAGCCATTAGGGTTGAAGAACCAGAAATATTCGAAGATGAAGAAAGAGTTGAAGAACAAGAAAGTGATGATGAAACTGAATTGGAACAAAGTCCTCCTGAAAAACGGCCAAGGAAAGTGAGGGCAACAAAGACTCCAAGAATAAATAAAAGAAAAGGTTCAGTGGATAATCAGTTCGATGACCCTGAGGTAATTGGAGTTTCTGATTTTCACGCTAAAGCTGATGACCCTGAGGTAATTGCTAAGGCTATTTTCCCTTTGTGACGTAATATGTTAACTTTCATAATTGGTACCTATTTCATAATATGTTACCTTTGTGAAAAATACAGATCGTTGAAATTTCTAAAGTGAAGAAGAAAAGGAGAAAACAAGACCAGGTATTAAAACTATGAAGTAATTATGATTACATATTTTTATGCTTATGGTTCTGCAGTAGAATCCAAAAAAAACTTGGATCTATAGTAGAATAAAGTATAACTGATATACAATGACATTTTTTTCACATCATTAATCAGGGTAAACCAACTCCAGCAGCAAAAAAGAAAGGAAAATCGTCTACTATCATTAATGATAATGATGATAGCGATTTTGAAAGAGGGACAGCCTTGCCGAAAAAAAGAAAAGCTAGAGTCCAGGTATTTAAGATAGCTCATACATGCATTTCCATTGATGTCAGAAAAAATGCAAACTAATAATTGTTTTTTCCCCCTTTTTCTTTCTATCAGGGAAGTAAGAAAAAAGTCAAGAAGGCAAAAAAAGATGTGGTAAATGCAAGCAATTCTGAGGACCCAAAGAAAGTTAATTTGAGAGCTTACCCATCTACATTCACAGCCGTGGTTGAAGGGATGTCCGCTGCTCAAAAAGAATGGGTTAAAGAAGCAGGATTCGGTCACTTGTTGTCTTTCTCAATGGAGGGCAAATCATTCCCGCAGTTTCTGGCAGTGAACTGTTTATGGTGGTATGACCATAATATGGGATATTTGGCTTTACATACTGGCCGTAGATTGAAAGTCAAAGAAGAAGACGTGGTTGACGTCCTAGGTCTTCCAAGAGGACCACTTGAGGTTTCTTTCGAAGGTGAGAACGAAAGGATGAGAGAATGGAAAAAGCAGTTTGAGGGGAAGTCAGCAAGTAGGATTACCGAGAAGGACGTCCGTCAGAAAATTGAAGCATCGATTGTGGCGGACGACAACTTCAAGCAAAACTTCATGGTGCTTATGACAAACCTGTTCATTAAATCAAACAAAACATCCTTTGTGTGCCCAAAAGTTTTGAAGTTCCGCGGCAATTACGACGATGCGAAGAACTATAACTGGTGCAAACCAGTTATAGAAAATTTGAAATCAAGTCATGAGAGTTGGTGGGAAAATCCAGTTACTCAGTTCTACACCGGTTCCATAGTATTCCTACTGGTGAGTAAAAATCATTTTGGTGTATGATTTATTAGTTTAAAGCACTTTTTAATTTGTAATGTGAGCTAATGCATTAGTGTCATGTATGTACTTTGTAGTATTTCTACCTTACACGGACAGAGAATCGTCTAGTAACCGTAGAAAAGACATATCCAGCTTTCCTTGGATGGCTTAACTCAAGGGTAAGGGATAGAAACAGAGCTGAAATGCTTGACCATACTTTTGGCAAAGGAGAAATCGTAAGTCTAATTTTCTGGTTCAAAAGATTATTTACTTAGAATAATTCTGATATCTGCATGTTAATCATTTTGAAAAACACAATAATGCAGATTGAGATCGAGAAGCCAAGATATGTTGAGCAGGATGATGAAGAACTTGTTAATCAGAAGGATAATGAAGAACCTGTTGAGAATGTATAATTTAATTATAGTTGTAGCAGGCTGTAGTTCATGATGTAGTATATTTTTTGTTAGTTTTGGTTCCATTATATTACAGAACCAAAAATTACCTGTGTCATTTTCGATTAAAGAGGTTTAACTACAATATAAATTGCTTCTACCATAGAATCGAAGGTTTTAGTTTATTTATAGGATAATTCTAGTTAGTTTTGATTGCATTGTAGAATCAGAAATTTCGGTTAACTTCTATTAAGCGGAATAAGTAAAACATAAAGTTGGTTCTACGTAAATGAATGATTAGAGAATTAAGGTATTGGTGTGTAGAATAAAATTACAATACAACTTGCTGACAAATTTCATGCAAAATTTGAAAAAGGAACTTGGAGATACTCACGTTGATGGTGATTTTGCTGAAGAGGAAGAGGGACGTGATGAAGGACCAGTTAAGAACATTGATGAAGGAACATTTAACAAGGTAAATTTAATTATGTTCCTTTTCAAATTACTATTATTGTTTAATATGTTTTATTTGTGGTTTAAATTACTATTATTATTGTTTAATCTGTTTTATTTTTAATAGAATCAGTTTTTAATGGTTATAACATTGATTCGGTAGTAGAATGCAAGTTTATAATTTCTTTAATTTGGTTACATTATAGAGTCGAGGGAATATTTATTTCGTTCTATTATGTTAGGAATTTGGAGGCAATGACAATTTCAACACCCCGGAAGAGACAATTAAAGGAGTACCCTGCAGTCCAGTGGTCTCTCTAGACAACTCAATCAATGATTCTATATTGTCCATTGCTAGAGATGTTCAAAATAAACACAGTACAAGTGATACGATTACAGAAAAGGTAAAATTCAGTTTATAAATATTGACTGAAACTTATCACATTGTCATATCATTGTGCACTAATTCAAATATTTGTGTGACACTAGGATATCATGTCAAAACTGGAGAATGAATTTGTTGAACTGGAAAGGATGAAGAAAGCATTTGGTGACAGTTTGGAAATGGCAGAAAAATTTTTCCCAAACAATGAAAAGGTGAAAGAATATAAAGAAAGGTTGGGAGCCAGCACCGAGCAAGGGTATAAAAATTTAATCAAATTGATTTAGTTACATAATATGTTACAAAGTTGTACTTGCAACAAATGTAGATATAACTTATTAGCAACCAATTTTTTTGTTCAAAACAGTATTGAAAAGGAATGGCCTTATTTCACAACCAGTGATTGGAAAACATTTGACATATTAATGCTTCCAGAACATGACAGGGCTTATAATAAGTTGATTGATATAGATGATTTCTTAGGTGAATTAAAAATAGGTGGTGAAATTGTTGATGGTGATATTTTTAGCAAAATAATTCATAGGAAATCCGGAGTGGAAAAAGAGTTTGGTTATAACAAAATAAGAAGGGTGCAGAAGGTGGGGGAATTACATAAATCACCATTCAGAAGTAGAACAATTGATTTGAACAAGCCAAAACTTACAAAAGAGGAAGATGAAGTTTGGAAATGGATTTCTACAGATCGACCAGGAGGAGGAATGTAAGTCGCCGTCTTTCTATTCTTTTATGGCAGTGGTATTTATGAATTTAGTTATTGTCGAATTCTGACTTCAGTGGTGTCCTGTTTTAATAATGCTAAGTTTCATTGTGATGTTTAGTTGTTGGTTCTGTTCATTTTGTTTTTGTGCTAGAACCAAAATTTATGTTGTACATGTGGTTCTATAATAGAACCAGTTGTTTAATCACAACAAAATGATGCTATACTATAATTCGAAATTTATAGGTAATTGCTAATAATTTGATTCTACAGTAGACTAGAACCAGATATGATGTATTTTTTTTGTTTTGCATATTTTCATTCTACCATACAAGCATGTTTGTATTTTTAGCTGTATGTAACTTGTATAGTAGAATCGCATGAATATCAGGCTTTTAATCACGTGTATGTGTTGTGCCTAGATTTTGATTCTACTATTGAAGCATATTTATGTGTGGGTGGTTTTTTGATTGTACTGTAGAAGCTTTCTCTACTTATACTAAACTGCACTGTCCTTATCTACTTGTACAACTATGTAGGGATGAAATTTTTCGCTGGAAGAATACCGTTTGCTATAGGCACCACATTCAAAGTTTAAGGCTTGGAAATGAAATACTTTTCAATGTCGTGGATGCCTATACAAGTATTCTGAATGAGGATGAAAAATACAAATCAGCTGAGTCTCCTTTAAGATTCTTTTGCAACACATTGGTAACGGTAAATTCAATAAAAATCCCTGATTTAATCGTAGAAATTACAATTTATGAACTGCTGAGTTTTTCTCTTTATGTGTAGTTGGGAAACGTAGTCAAATCAAATCAAGTTGGGGACGAGAGTAAAGACAGCAACGTGGTATTTATGAAGTTTCGTGATCAATTGGATTTGATACTTTTCAAACATAAAGTTGAAATCAAAAATGTTGATCTGGTAAGTTCTTAGTTCACTGAGTTGCTGTGTGAGTTCTTAGTTAAATTGTTGTTGAGTTGATGTTGAGTCTATTTTTTTGATAATGCGAGTAGCTATCTGTCTGTTCTTTTATGGCAGTGGTATTTATAAATTTAGTTGTTGTCGAACTCTGAGTTCAGTGGTGTCAAAATATTTATGTGTTTGTACTTTGTAGTTTTTTTTATTGTAATTAGCTGTCAAAATATTGTTTTCTGATTGTTGTTGAGTCTACTGGATTTTCATAGACAAAACTGGTTCTTATGAGTCGCTGTCTGTCTGTTCTTTTAGTCGAGAGTAAATTCACTGAGTCACTCGTTAACAATTATGTGTTATGCGTAGATTTTCTTCCCCATCTACAATGCAAACCATCACTACGTTATATGCTGCAATTTGAAGAAATTTGCAATTGAGATTATTGACAACAGAGTTGGGCAAGATATGTTTTTATTATATGATACAATCCCCGAGACTTTGGTAATTTTCTGGCCTTAAAAACTACCTTAAAATTAAATTGTTTCATCCTGTTAACTAATGCTAATACTACAAAATTTCAGCGTGAAAATCTTTCCAAGTATTTTGAAGATCACAGCCTATGGAAGACACAGCAAATAAGGAATGCTCCAATAACACTCTTAGAAATGAAATGGCAAACCAAAAACAAGAACAGCGAGTCTGGAGTGTTTGCAATGAATCACATGGAGACTTACATGGGAAATGGAGTAAGAAAATGGGAATGCAAATTTGCACCTGAAACTGTAAGTAATTATTATTATGAAACTCTATGTAATTGTTATAAAACTTGGTACACATATTGTGTACATATTGTGTTCAACTAGTTAGCTAGATTTAGTAGTACATATTGTGTTGGAGGTGCAACTTTTATGATTACCTCCAGATCCAAGCTGTGAATGTGTGTGCTTAACTGTAGAATATACTACATACATGCAACTAATTATTTAAATAAACACTGCTTTGATTCTACTACAGAATCGAAACATCTACTTAGGTACACTGTTTACATATGAGTAATGCAGGAATATGTTGTGTTTGCATCTTTTATCAAATTGTCAGATGTTTTATCTCAAACTTAAGTCAAATCCTAGATTTACTAATCCTAAATCTACCCTTGATTTACCTATCATTTATTAGTTATGAATTTTTGAACTAATTTTTAATATTGGTGCAGGAATATATGCAAAAAAAGCAGCTCCAAAGAGCACGCCAGATATACGCAGCAAAGATTATATACTCCCCCATCAATTATATCAAGGACAAGATGTTTGATGAGATCAAGGCGATGAATTAACTATGATAGTTCAATGAAATGACAGAGAATTATGAATGCAATTTTTGTTTCTCTCTTCAGAATTATCTTAGATACTTTGATTACATATTCTACATGCTTTTAACAGTAAATGTGAAGTTAACTTTTGTCTGTTGAGATTGAATTTTGATATTAGTTGTACTGTTTTTCGCATTTTAAATTTAAAGAAATCTGGATTGGTTTTATTCATGTAGTATTGTAATATGATGTTGGTGACTACTTTCTATTGGTTTCTATTGGAATCATTAACACTTGATTGTGCATTCCATTGTAAAACCAAAAGATATGTTGCAAAACAATCTACCTATTTCTACAATAGATTCAAAAGTAAAATTCGACACTCAAGCTTCAGTTTAGCAAGTTTCTATTTGTCAAGATATCTCAGTCACATTTGCCAAAACAAAATTCATAAACAGTCCATTATCTAATGTGGTTCTATTTTAGAACCAATATTTAAAAAATAATCCCATGTTACTTGTACAAGGCCTTTCAAGAGTAGGATTCATTACATTTTAAAGTACTAATATTAGATTCTAAAAAATAAAATAAAATATCATATTAAAAAATATATTTAATCTAATTAATTATATGTTTCAAAGTCATACTATAGAATCAAAAATTTATATAATAACTTTGTTAATTGCGTTTGTTTACTAAATTCAGTATACGATTTATTCGTCATTCTGAATGTTTCTAAAACCCAAATGCAAATGTTGAACCCCAAAAGTTAACATTTAAAGCCATAAGGGAACACAGATAAAAATTTAAAAATTGAGTTTGCTTAATAAGTCCGGCGGCCTGGTTTTTAAAAAATCGGGGACCAGCCCCGATTTTTTAAAAACCAGGAAAAGTTAGGGTTTAAAGTCTAGAGTTTAGGGTTGTAAACAACCCTAAACTCTAAACCTTAAACCCTAATTCAGAGTATACGATTTATTCGTCATTCTGAATGTTTCTAAAACCCAAAATGCAAATGTTGAACCCCAAAAGTTAACATTTAAAGCCATAAGGGAACACAGATAAAAATTTAAAAATTGAGTTTGCTTAATAAGTCCGGCGGCCTGGTTTTTAAAAAATCGGGGACCAGCCCCGATTTTTTAAAAACCAGGAAAAGTTAGGGTTTAAAGTCTAGAGTTTAGGGTTGTAAACAACCCTAAACTCTAAACCTTAAACCCTAATTCAGATTATACGATTTATTCGTCATTCTGAATGTTTCTAAAACCCAAAATGCAAATGTTGAACCCCAAAAGTTAACATTTAAAGCCATAAGGGAACACAGATAAAAATTTAAAAATTGAGTTTGCTTAATAAGTCCGGCGGCCTGGTTTTTAAAAAATCGGGGACCAGCCCCGATTTTTTAATAGTTCTAAAACGCAAATTAAACTCGTTCAACCAAAAATTTTTTTAACCCCATATAAAATATAAATAAAAATTTAATAATAATTCAATAAAATACTTGAGTTTTTGATATTTGGTTATTTTATTCTACATTGGAATAAAAAATACTTGAGTATTGATTCCATTGTAGAACCAAGGATTAGGATGGGAAAAGATTAAGAAAAATGCCAGCAAATTTTGAAACTGGTTCTACAATAGAATCATTAAATTCAATGTAAATCAAGTATAAAAACTGTACGAATGAGTCACGACTCATGTTTTGAATTGAACAGCTATATAAGTAAAGTTTCATTTCAGTTACAAATACAAACCGCCACATCATTTCTTTCTCATAAAAAAACAACAAAAGAAACTACCCCTAATTTATACCCTGTACAATATGGCTTCATCATCCAAAGCTTTGGAAAGATATGGCAGTTCATCATCAACAAGTAAGGAAATATGGTTTCTTGAGGGTCGTAGGATTGAGGCCCACCCTGTGGCTGATTTTGGAGTCCAAAATCCCATTCAACCAGTCCCGATTGAACAACTTCAATCATGGATAACACCAACATCTGCCGAAAGGGTTATGCATGCAAAATCTCGTTATTCTGCAAGGGATAAATTTTTTTCTGATTTGGAATCAAAAGGTATAACTCCATTAGACTACTATAAATGTTCGCTTTTTGATGCTATTTCGAATGAATCAGGCAATGATATTCACAACACTTATCACTGCTCTTCCTATAATTGTTCCACAATCGTCCATCCTCCATTACAATTCTTTGTAAATGCTGAAAAGGCCTGGAAACTTAGTTGCTTAGGCTATTTTGTTGATCATGCTTTAAATAAGAAGTCTAACCTTCAAATGGTACAACAGTTCATGTCATCAAGGTTTGAATCTTGGGGTTTTAATTTTATAAATTTTGATGAATCGGGCTTCTTTTATTTTAAATTTGACAATGAAGAAATAAGGGACAAGGTCATCTCTCTAGGGCCTGTAAATGTAGAAGGGAAGATTTTTGTTTTTGGTCCTATAATTCACAAATATCCTTCCATCAAATACACCCTTGATACTTGTACCCAGTGGGTGAACATTAAAAATATTCCAAGGCCATATTGGTCCGTGGAAGGGCTTACATATATTGCTGAGGCATTAGGTACAGTCATCCGCAATGATGGGCTTAGTACCTGGACTACCGCTGCCAGAAATGAGACAGGATATTCTGCCAAGATATGTCTCGAAATGAGTCATATGCACTCTAGGCCAAAACACATTCTTGTTGTAGTTCCTGGTATTGATGAAACCTTCACGCATGCAAGAATTACCATAGAATACATGCAAAATGGTGGATCATGTTCACTATGTTGCAGCCCTGATCACAAACTTGAAAATAAATGTCCTCATAAACCAGGATTTGAGAGAGATTATAATATTTTGGAGTGCTCTGCTGATCCTCTTGTTAATCTTTCTGAGGAAAGCTCTAGTACTGCCGCTAGCCATGCAGGTGATCCTAATTATGCAGGTGTGCCTCGTCGAGCCATTAGATCAGTTCGTTCACCAGATAGGGCAAATGATATAGATGAAGGGCATGACAGCAACATGGACGTCGACTAGTGATCCTGAACATTGGATTGCTTATTATGTTTTATAATCTAGACTTGTTGGTTAAAATCCAACTTTTATTTTGTGATTGCTTGTAAATAACTTTGTTGTAAATTATGGTACTTGTTTGTAAATAACTTTAATTCCTGTACAAATTATTATTGTATATAAGTGGTTTGCATATGTGTATTATTTTCATGATGAATATCCACATGATTCTGCAACAGAACCAAAAGTATTTCTCTTTTGGTTCTACTATAGAGTCAACAGAAAGGGAAAAACTACAAATCGAAATATTTGATTATCAATTACTGGCAGATTAAGTAATTTCATAGAGAACTAGAATGAAAAGAATATATACAAAACAAAGAACATCAAGTAATAAGGATGCTTAAAACCGTTCAAGCAAAACGGTGTCTTTTTACAATGTAAGAACCAAAAAGCTCATACAAAACAAATAAAATTGGCATGATTCAGATATTCAATTAGCCAATGAAACTCTAATACAGAGAATTAGTCACAAATGAACATTTTCAATCTTTTATCAACGTTTCAACAGAACATAGTTTCAATGTTTATCTCCATGAGCTCCCTCAATGCAAGTGTTTGATTCAGATCCCATCTTTTTCTGCACACACTGCAGGAAAACAATGCAAACTTTAATTTTTTCTTTCAACTGAAATTAAAAGCTCTATGCACAAACAACTACATAATTAACTTAAAAATTCATTTTGATCCAGGTAGTATGGAAATAAAACAATGAGCAAGACTTACCTGTTTGTTGTACTTCACTAGTGGAATTGGGGATTCCATTTGTATGAACGTTCTGACTGTTGGAAGGTTGAGGTTGCATGCACTGATTTAATGTACTCTGAACGCTCTGAGAGGGAGGATTTTGTTGAAGCTGTTGCCCCTTCTTCGGACATTTACGTGAATCATGATAACCTAATGTCTTACAAGATTTGCACGTTTTTAATTTCCTCTTTTTACCATCACAACTTAACTCTGCAGGACCAGGAATCCTTTTTCGGCTTCCTTTGTTATTACTTGGCAGTGGCGGACGAACACTAGTTGAACCTGAAGGCCTAACACCAAATATTTCTTGAAGCATGTCATCCTTTGTTACTGGACACTTCTCATATTTTTCTTCAATTCTAGTCCTCAAACACTTCATTTCATCCAACAAATAACGTAAACCATTTACATTACTGGAAACATTATCAAAGGAAGCTTGGTATTCCCTCCATATTTTATTGGATGTATCTCTAATTATCTGCCCATCACTACTAATTTCAGTTTCAGAAGAAAACTTCAATTTGCAAAATCTATCTGCATTTCTCATCCAGCGCTTTAATAAGAACTGATGTGGAATTTCATCCACCCCCCAAAGACCTAAACAGTAAAAACAATGTCGACAGAGATAACCCACTCTAGTAAAAAGCTTACAAGAACAGCTTACATCATTTGTCGACAGAGAAAAGACAACCTCAAAAAACTTCCCATTCAAACTTTTATCACGAACTATGTGCTTATTCACACCATCGACAACCGTTGGTTGGCCTGCCAGACTGATATGATAACAACTCGCCTTTATTTGTTTTTGAACCTTGTAGAACATAGAACGAGTGTAAAGCCGAGCTGCATGCTTTTCAATGTCCTTCTCAGTTATAGGTTGTGGAATACAATTCAAGTCAGTATTATTCAGTTTCTTTTGATCATGAAACTGTTTGTCAATGGCACTCTCATAACACAAGTAGAACTCTGAAAGTGTGTCACCTTTTTGGACAAAATGGTTAAAGAAGAAGTTGCTGCTTTCTGACCTTGAAGTTGTTCTCAGTAATGCTCCCAGTGGCTTGTCCCTAAAGAAGGCAGGAATCCATGAGGCTCTAATAGAATAGATTTCTTTCAACCAAACATGTTCAGTCAATCCAAATTCCTTAAGCACTGCATCCCAACCTTCTTCAAATTCAGCAACCGTCAAGTGTGACGACCAAACAAACTTATTAAGCGCTTCCATGAAACCAGACTCCGCACAAAAAACAGGACCAATCTACAATTTTTTTTTCCAAAAAAAAAGCATAAACTCATAAGAAAAACGCAAAATATGAAAACCAAAACTAATTTTGTTCTACTACATGTGTTGTATTTGTGGTTCTTTAATAGAACCAATTTTGTGTACAAATCGTAAGGTATAAACTATGATTCTGTAATAGAACCAGTTTTGTGTATAAATGGAAAGGTATAAATTGTGCTTATGTAATATAACCAAAATTTGGCAAAATTTGCTTATGCAATAGAACAACTATTTAAATCAAGCTTATTAAGTGCTTTCATCAAACCAGACTCCGTACAAAAAACAGGACCAATCTACAATTTTTTTTTTTTTTTTTTAAAAAAGAAGCATAAACTCATAAGAAAAACGCCAAAATATGAAAATCAATACTAATTTTGTTTTAAAATTCAAACTTTTAAGAATTCATGTACCTTGGCTGGAAACTTTTGCATGATATGCCACATACAATATCGATGCATAACACGGGGAAATGTTGTATCAATCGCTACTTTCATCCCAAGACACTGATCCGTTATTATACATTTTGGAGGGCGTGTAAAAGCCTTTAGAAAAGCCTCACATGCCCATGTAAAATTTGGTGCAGTCTCTTGGTTAAGCAAAGCGGATGCAAATGTGACACTCTTCCAATGATTATCGACCCCAATGAATGGAACAAAAACCATACTATACCTGTAATGCAAATAAATAAATAACATAGTCAGTGATATATGTGAATGACTGAACGATGATTGAATGAAAAGGAAATATAAAAACTTACTTATTTGTACGATATGTTGCATCGAAAGACACAACATCTCCAAAAACATCATAATTCCTGCGACCTCGAACATCACACCAGAATAAGCGAGTTAGGTGGCCATTTGAATCTGTCTGATATTCATAAAAGAAGCCTCCATCTGATGTGTCACGTTTATTTTCGAATTTTTGAAGCAACATGTCAGCATCATGCTGACCAATGTAAAGCTTAATATCCCTCATCCAATTTTGGAAATCCACGGCAGTTGCACCAACAGAAGAGTAAGAACCAGAAATGGACTTGAACAGGTTGTGAGCTCTATACGGGCCTAAGTTTGATTTTGCAGAATCTAAAACAAATCTACGCTCAAAAGAAGTCATGGATCGATTGGACCGAAGAAATTCTTTGTCAGATTCAGATGATAACGGGTGGTTATGACCCTCAATAAAAGAGGAAACTGCATAGCAATTCAAGCCCCTGTACTTCAGAATTATCTTTGCATTGCATTCACATTTCTTAGTGACAGTCCTCCTACATTTTACATCAATAGTACTGGACGAATGAGACGAATCTGATTTAGCAGCCAGATTTTTTGACATAGAAGTTTCGTGGTGCCCTGCTTTTGAACAAACTATATACTTCGTAACAATAATGCCTTGTCTGACTTTTTGTGTTGACTTCCGAACCTCAAATCCACCCTGCCTTCCATACTCAGTGTAGAACTGAAAACAAGATTCAATATCGGTAAATTGAAGGCCAGGGTATGGTCTAACTTTGTCATCAAGGACTTTGGGAATCCATAACTTGCTGCTTTTACTAAAAGAATCGTCAAAGCCTTCTAACAAATCTTCGACAATATCATTACAAATGGAATCAGGTGCAAGTTCAACAGCATAACTATTTTCAGTATACGGAACATTGACTGAATAAAAGACAAAAATAAACCATTAAAAAATGTTAGTCAGGATCAGGAACATATGTTTCAAAACCTTGAATTCAATATTATGATAATGTAAAAAAACCAAGTAAAAGACTGAGTAACAAATGGCAGAGATGCAATTAGTGTACATCAGGTTTGAACTTGCTTAAAATAGAGTTGTTTATATTTGCCTACACAGCCCGTACAAATGATTACAAAAACTAGACATTGCGACGCTAAAATAATACACATGAAAATGTAGCCCTAACAAAAAAATTGGATGCTAATTACTTGAGATGCCTTTAGGTTCAATATTTGATCAACTACATATAATTAAAACTATATAGTTTGAAATCACAAAAACTGACTTCTTGTACAACATCCTAAACTGTGAAATCCAAAACAGTCCTAAAACAAACAAAATTAAATAAGTTCAAATTTGATTCTATAGTATAGAATAGAATCATTTTTTATTAAATAAAAACTACAGCACATACATATTTCGATTGTATTACAGAACCAACAAAAACTATCTACCATATGTTCTAGATGTCTTATACACAGCTACGGCCGACTAAATATAACTAGCTCAACTGTTTTGATTCTATTACAGAACCAAATAACATACATAATTTAAAGATTACATACACTACACTCAATATTTACTTGATTAAGAACACACATGTTTCGATTGTATTATAGAACCAACAAGTATACATACAAATCAACAGGAAAAATCTACAATAAATCATACTACACAGAACAAAAAATCACAATTTGGAAAAAACGAATTGTACCTGATGTGGACACAGCTTCAATATAATCAGAAATTTGAGCTTGATTCGAAACACAAACAACTTGATTTGAAGAAGAATCCATCTCAAATTGACACATCTGAGAGAGAAAAAGATACGAGAAAGATATACGGGAGAGAAATATACGACAGAGAGAGACGAGAGAGAGAGAGATTCAGTGAGAGAGAGGTACGACAGAGAGAGACGAGAGAGAGATTCAGTGAGAGAGAGGTTAGAGAGAGAGTGTAGTTAGAGAGAGAGTATAACAGTATTACCGGTACTTTTTTAATATTTTTTCTTTTTTTTTAGTGGAATATTATCAACCATCAGATGTGTTTTAGATCTAATGGTCCAAAATGGGTCTTCATGGACTCCACATAAAATGGGTCTCCATGGAATAATGGCCTGTATATGTATGTTAGGAACCAATAACTGATTTTGCCTAATACCCCCTGAAATTTAGGAACGGCCTAAGGTAAGGTTAAAATTTTTTCGGACACAAGTATAACTGTATAAGGTGTTCATATAAATTAAGATGGGAGACATTAATATTTACATAAATACCATCCAAAATTTGTACTATAAACTGATATAACCTCCTGACGATTCATATATAAATATATATATATATATATCTATATATACATATATATTATACATTAAATTTCGTGTCGTGTTTATTGTAATTTCATTGTTACAAAATTGTAATTCAAGAATTTACAGACTCATATAAATATTACATGTAAATTACATATTTATTTAGAGATTTTTTAGGAAAAATATTACCCAATCAAAATTGGTAATTTTTAACATTAGCCGAGGCAAGATTCAAAATTTTTATCATTTTAGAAAGATTTGTAATTTTTCAAATGTAATTTATGAATTTTCAATTATATGTAAAACATTTGCTTAACAAGAGGGATTAACTTACAAGGACTTTATTACTTGTGGAGCTGGAGGACCTAACCAGTACTGTTACACGTAAAATTTATGAGACAAATAAATAAAGTTACACGTATCTAAACGTAAATATTGTTACTACGCAATTTACTTGATGAAATTTATTACTACGCAAAAAATAAATATTTTGCTATTTTTTATACAACATCACAAATTAAAATAGTTAATCGGTCGAAGACGGACTTTTATCTATGCAGTGGATGTTTCAATCAAATCAACTACTCCATCAAAAAGGAATTTAATTTTATTGATGGACCAATAAAGAGCTGTTGCATTACTAAATTTCGTCAATCCGTTGTTTCAATCCGTTGATCCCTCAAACGAATCAACTATTTTTTTGGATTAATGCATATGCTCTAAAGAGCTGCTTCATTATTAACCTCCATCAATTGATCCGTCTAGCGAATTAACTTTTTTTCCATTGATGCATATGCTCTCAGTTAGGCCATCGCGATTTTTATGTCTCAGATGATTAATATTTTTATATTTATTGTTTATTACCGTACAAATTATATTTATATTCATTCTCATGAGTAGTCTATTTTAGGTTTGTCAATGAAGTGGATTCAGATGGGATCGGCCTGAATATATATATCTGAATCCATTTAATTTTATCTGATCGAATTACACGTCGGATATTTTAGAGGTTGATCCATATACAATCCATTTATTTTAATGGATAAATGGATCTGATTTTCGAATATCAATTACTCCATTCATATTTAAATTAATGAAAAAATTAAATTATGTATATATTATTTAACATCTTAAAAAATTAGTAACACTCGAGAAGTTACAATCTAGTATTACAATGTGTAATATTTAAGTATCAATCCAAAATCTAAACTACTTCAATAATTCCATTATTCAAACACAATGCTAAATAAACACTTAAACTACAATTTTAAATCGAACAAAATAATATATTAAGTCCATTACTTCATATTATCCAAATACTACGTATATTTTTTCCCGAATTTAGAGTTCAATCCACATTTTAATGCTGCATGCATCTATCTCATACATGGGTTGATGAACAGGACGGGAACTTCCTGATTCCAGATTGTGACACGATCCCCGATTTTTAAAAAGAAAAATGAAATTCGTTATCCATTTCAACTTCGAAAAATTCACCAAATCTTCGATACATGCAGAACAACAATCAAATAAGGTTGGTATTGGCATTGTACGTATAAACACAAATATGTTAGTACTGGCATTGAACATTGCTTTTATGTTTCATGTTCTTTTTGTTGGGAAAATATGGTAATAATTTGGATTTTTCTAAAGTCGTGTTAACATTTTCAGATTAAAATTATTTGTTGTTCACCCAAATAAATCAATCTGATAAAGTTAGAAATTCTGCAAGAAGAAAGAATGTGTTATTGTTGTGAATTTCAAAATGAACCAATATGAAAATGATCAATGCAATACCTATATACAGATGTCAACAAATATGTCTTTTGCCAACAGACATATCTTATCCCAACAGGTGTGTATGATGCCAATGGACATGTCTCATAAGCAATAATTCCGAAATCATAATAAACTCGAACAAAGCGTGCACCAACTTGTTCGATGTAGTAATATTATGATTACATTGATCAACTAGTTCATCCAATTACACTAAAATATCCAACACTTTTTTTATTTTAATTTTATATTGTATCATTTTTTTTATTACTTTTTATGTATATTTTACATATTATTAGTGTATGTAATGTTTCTTCAATTTCAATTTTTTTTGTGTTTTTTAATGTTTTGTGAGTTTCATGTGTGTTCTATAGATTTCGTTCTTTGGTTATTATTATATTACAATTTTTATTATTTTATATGTATTTTGTCATGTATTTTTTCTGTTCTTTATTTCATAATTGTGTTTAAGATTTTCCTGCATTCTATAATTTTTTGTGTCCTTTTAATCTTTTATTGCATGTTTTTAAATTTTTACACGTTCTTTTATCTATTGTATCATCGACTTATTTCTCTAATGTATACTTATTTTTGTGTGTTCTTAAATTTTGATGAGTGTTCTATTAAACGAGCTCCTTCTGTCCCACTGGGTTCTTTACATTTGGAATTGAGAATTTGACACGTATTTTAAGACTCATGTAAAGTAACATTTCATAAATTAGTTTAATTTTTTTTAAAATGCATGTCAATTAGTAAAAATATGTTATTGTAGTGTTACCACCTTTTACAACGTGTTTATATTGTATGTTAAAGTTTTTAACGTTCTATCATTATTTCTTGTGTCATGTATACTAAATTTTATGTTATGTAAATTTTATTGTATATTCTATAAAAAAAATGTTATTGTAGTTTTATAACCTATTACAACGTGTTTCTTGATTTCCTTATATGTTGTGTAAATTTCGTTGTGTGTTATCTAATTGTTTAGTTTTTTAACAATTTTTATTTTTCATTATTTATTTGTTTGATTTTTTTTATGTTTTGTAATATAGATATTGTATTTGTAAAATTAACATTTTTTAAATAACGGAAACGATTACAACAAAAAGAATGAAATAAAATGAACGTGATTATTTTGATAGTTAATTTAAACAGATCAATCATTTAAAGAATGGGAGATGATATTTTCAGAGCAATTTTTTTTTTTTGCTTCCAGAGTAAATTACTCTAAAAATATCATTACCATAAGGCTTTTGTTATTCTCGGAGCAAATTTTTGGATTCAGAACATTTACTTGCATGCTGGGGGAAATTATTGCTCTGAAAGTTAAATTTCTGCTTTGAAAATATCATTTTTCTTAACGAATTGACTATCCTATGTCAGAATGGCACGTATTAAAGATGTATTTACTGATCCTAGTTTTGTGTTTTCATGTTAATATTTAATTTGGTCATTGCACTTTCATATTTACCAACTATTTTTTCTGTAACATTCTTAGTTGCTTTTTTGCTAATGATTTTTTTATATTTTTTTGTTATATTTGCATGTATAAAAAAATTGAGAATAAGATGATCGTAATAGTAAATTTTATTTTTTTATTTTTTACAAAATATGATTTATTTGAACAAGATAAGGATGATTTTGAAATGAAACGAGTGTAATAGCTGACTGAAACATGGTCACTGTGTAATATTTATTTTATTATTTAGTTACAAATATTCTATATCAAATGTTAAGTAGTATCTTAAAACAATATATTAAATTTAATATTCTAAAAGAAAATATTTGTAAAATATGCATTCTAAAATTTTCATTATTGAGTATTTTAAGATTAATCATTTCAAATATATATATATATATATATGTCATTGCTCCATACAGAACACTCTTATATAACAAACAACAAAGAACACCTTAGATCTATTAGATCCTTTAGCCCCGCCAGGGGCATCCAATAAAAAAAGTTGTTATTTTTTATCCTCTATCAAGCCAGCAAAAAAAAAAATTTATTGTTCATGATGACGTCATCGTCATGAACAGTAATTTTTAATTTTTTTTTTTTTTTTGAGATGATGGATGGATAGAGGGTAAAAAAATAAGAATTTTTTGTATTGGGTGGCCCCGCCAGGGGCATTGGATCTATTAGATATAAGGTGTTCTTTATTGTTTGTTATATAAGGTGTTTGCTATGGAGTCCAACCCTATATATATATAGGCTTTTGCACAAATACAAACCAATCCTTAAATACAAACTACAAACTAACACTAAATTAATTATATTTCATTTATTCTAAGGTTCCCGCCAAGGGTACCTTCACAAAAAATGCTTAAAATAATTGGCTCTATCCACACAAAAAAAAAAAAAAAAAACTTGCCGTGGAAATGCGAAGCATTTAAGACAGTAAACGAATGAGTTAGGTAGTCATGAGGGCCACAGGCCCTCGACACACCCGTCAATCGTCTATTGCCTTTACCATTGATTGACATTCCTTACAACTTTAGAATGATAAAGGCGCGAAGCGCCGTACAAGAAGGTGCGAAGCACCGTTAACCAGTGAAATCCACTGTCACGTCATCACGTAAACAGTGAATTTTTTTTTTTTTTTGGAGCCAATTATTTTAAACACTTTTTGTATTGGGTACCCCTAGTTTGATCATTAGATTAGCATGAAATATTGAATTAGTGTTTAGTTTGTAGTTTGTAGTTAATTTAGTTTGTAGTAGAGTAAGACCCTATATATATATATATATATATATATATATATAAACAATAACGTAAGATTTCTCTTTAAACTTATATGGGCTGATAACGTGAGTTTAGTAAGGGCCTAGTGGCCTTATCTATTTTGGGCCATAGTAAGTGGGTGTTTAGGAATCACTGAAATAAACATATATGGATAGAAAGTTAATTTGGGCTTAATGGGGCGTGTTTGGACAAAAAGTAGATTGGACTTATTTAGCACATTTCTTTGGATAAGTAGTTGTCTACCTACTTTTTTCTCCCCGTTTCACTTACTCTCCTTTTATTAATTGTATATTGGTCCCATTTGGCAAATCTTATTTTCAAAAATAAATTACTTATTCTGGAAAAAAAAGTATGTAGATATGTACTTTTTTCTGAAATATTAAACTCCCCATACAAACTCGTGTTAAGATTTAGCAAAGGGGACCATTATATTTGTTGTCAATTTATTTTTATTCAAGAAGAGGATGGAATAGTGGGCTACTGCGTTCATGCATTGCAATTTGAAAATAATCAATTATTAATGTTAATTGAAAACATTCATTTTATGACAATAATTTTCATATTTTAATTAATAATTAAAAATGTATTACACATAAATTTCTAAGAAAAAGTTTACAAATATCAAACAAAATTCAAATTATATCATATATAACAAACGTAAAAGAAATATAAAAATTTATTATCAAAAATAAAGGATTCGATTCTTATCAATAATATGTTAAAAATTAATATTTATAAATTTAAATATATTGGATCAATTATTTAAATCTCATCAACAACTTAAAAAATAATATTTTGAGTATCGGCTTTCAACATGTAATGTTTATTCGCTTAGCAAAAAAAAACATGTAGTGTTTATTCAAAATGCGAAATCTTGTATTTAAAAACTTCTTTTTAAAAAAAATATCTTATAACTTATAAGCTAAAATTTACCAAATACTTGATTGGCTTTTAATTGGCTTTTATGTAAAATTATCCAAACACCTAACTAACATATAAATAATAATATACAATAGACCCTAAATATTACTCCCTCCGTCAATCTCATTTCTTTACAATTACTATTTTGTGATGTCCCTCTCATTTTTTTACGTTACCATAAATAGTAAGTTTTCACCACTATTACACCCACTACTTTCCTCCACTATCTCATATTTAATAATAAAAAATACTATTACACCCACTACTTTCCTTCACTATCTCAAATTTATTATTAAATATTGATAGGTCCCACCACTTTACCCACTTTTCATCTAACTTCACTCATTTTTTATACCTTTTCTTGGTCTTCGTGCCCGTGCCCATTTCCAACGTAAACTATCTAGAGGGACAGAGGGAGTACGACTTTATAGCAAGAACCTTGTAAAAAATCATTAAAATATGAGTTGATGGGAAATAAAAATCATATAAATCTATACTATCTATACTATTATATAATAACCGAAATATTAAAATTTTGGTACTTATTTTTGGTACTTGTTTTTTTGGTACTTCATCAATTTATTTATTTATCCTTCATTATAAAGAAAAATACACACCTAAAATAAAAAATAAAATAATATAATTAATGGTAATCAATCGATTGCCTTTTTCACATTTACTTTTAATTGAAGATATTACTTTTTATAAACACCTAAAAGCAAGCGTATCCTTTCGAATTTAAAAACACGTTACCTTTTTATTTAAAATTAATCTTACAATCATTAATATATACCCAAAAATAACATCATATTTTTTCAGTTATTAATAAAATATATTAAAAATTCTATATTATTATATAATAACCGAAACATTAGAAGTTTTGGTATTTTTTGGTACTTCGGAAATTTACTTATTTACGCTTCATTATAAAAAAAATACACACCTAAAATAAATAATAACATAGTATAATTAAGAGTATTTACCAAAAATACTAGGTTTAAAGTTTCTATTTGCAAAAATACTATCTCCTTTAATTAATTACAATTTTACTAAACTAAGTTAAAAATTGAAAAAAAATTTAACCCTCCCCCCTCCCCCCTTGTAGCCCAACCGACTTCAACACTTTTTTTTGTAAGGTGGGGTGCTATTTTGGTGGATTTGGGTTGCAACTGAATGCAACCACATTCAACTGAATGCAATCACATGCAATTTTTTTTTAAGGTGGGATGATTTTGGTGGATTTGGGTTGTAAGGCCCCGCTAGGAGCCATATTCAAATGAATACAACCACATGCAACTTTTTTATGATGGATGATTTTGGTGGATTTGGGTTGCAAGGCCCCGCCAGGGGCCATATTCAACTGAATGCAACTGAAAAACGAAAGTTTCATTCATTTGCATGTGGTTGCAGTCAGAAATTTAGTTGCATGTGGTTGCATTCAGTTGCATAATAAAGTTCCATTTTTCAGTTGTCATTTTCGACCTCTTTTTTGAATATTGCCACTGCGGGACCTTGCAACCCAAATCCACCAAAATCACCCCACCTTCATAAATAAATAAAAAAGTTGCATGTGGTTGCATTCGGTTGAATGTGGGTGCATTCAGTTGAATATGTCCCTACGGGGCCTTACAACCCAAATCCACCAAAATATCACCCCACCTTAAAAATAAAAAAAATAATAAAAATAAAAAGTAGAATCTGGGCAGGCCGGGCAGGTTGGGCAGGGGGAAGGGGTGCCCTAATTTCTAATTCTTTGCAATTTTGAAACTTAGTTTAGTAAAATTGCAAATAGCTTTTCTTAACAAAAGTAAAATTGTAAAAATTTACTTTTGACAATAAAAACCAAACCAAACCAAACAAAACATACCCAGTATATCCCGCACAGAGCAGGGTCTGGGGAGGGTAAGATGTACGCAGACCATGCCCCTACTTCTTACGGTAGGGAGGCTGTTTCCGTGAAGACCCCCAGCTTAGTGCACAACAGAAAAATAGTGTGTGATATTTACAAAGGCTTCGTAAATTTCCGTAAAGATCGCATTCATACCTGAGCCCATGGCTTTGGTCTCATGGGACTTACCTACATGGGAGTTGTCCACTCCGATCTCGAAACACTCTGATCTAGGATGACTCCTCGCACTGATCCCTGCGCCCATGGCTTTGGACACACTAAAATGACACCTGGCCAAGCTTCCTGCAACTGCATATCCAGAAAACAAAAGACAACAAAAAAAATAAAAATAAAAATAACTTCTAAGATAAAGCTAACCGAGATAACCCAACTCTGAGGCTCTCAACAACAGAACCGCTCCCTAAAAGAGAATCCACCACTCTGATCTTGCGTCTCCAAGCGCACCTATTAGCGGTCATGGTCTCATTAAAGTTTAGGGCCTTCAAATCCAACCTAAGCTGCTCTTCCCATGACCTCCTCGGTCTGCCTCTCCTCCTCACCCCATCAACCGAAAGACTCTCGACCCTCCTCACCGGGGCTTCAGCCCGCCTCCTACGGACGTGGCCGAACCATCTCAACCTCCCTTCCCTAACTTTTTCAGAAAAAGGCGCTACCTCAAGCTCCCTCCTAAAAACCACATTCGGGATTCTCTCTAACATCGTGTGACCAGAAGACCACCGCAACATCCTCATTTCCGCCGCTTCCAACTTGCTCTCGAGGACTTTCTTCGTCGCCCAACACTCAGAACCATATAACATCGCCGGACGGATTGCCGCTCTATAGAATTTTCCTTTCAGCTTTAACGGGACTTTCTTGTCGCACAACACTCCTGACGCTGCCCTCCACCTTAGCCATCCAGCCTTGATACGATGCGTAACATCGGCTTCAATCTCACCTTCCTTCTGGATGATCGAACCCAAATACTTGAACTTATCCGTACGAGGGACGATCTGATCTTCAATCCTAACCTCCACCCCTTCCTCGTTGTCCTCACCACTGAAGTTACACCAGAGATACTCGGTATTAGACCGGCTCACACGCAGGCCTTGGGGCTCCAAAGTCGATCTCCATAACTCCAACCTCTCGTTCACCTCCCCCCTCGACTCCGCCACTAACACGATATCATCAGCGAAAAGCATGCACCAAGGGACGACATCTTGAATCCCTCGCGACATGACATCAAGGATAAGAGCGAAAAGAAGAGGACTGAGGGCCGACCCCTGGTGTAACCCAATCTCAACGGGGAAAAAACAGGAGTCACCAACTGGAGTCCGGACAGAGGAACTAGCTTGGGAGTACATGTCTTGAATCGCCCTAACGTACGGCGACGACACTCTCCTCTCCTCAAGGCTCTTCCATATAGCTTCACGCGGGATGCTATCATAAGCCTTCTCAAGATCAATGAACACCATATGAAGGTCTTTGCGACGTTCCCTGAACTTCTCCATAAGGCGTCTGACGAGATGAATGGCCTCGGTAGTCGATCTCCCAGGCATAAACCCAAATTGATTCTCTGAGATTTCAACTCCTCTTCTAATCCGACCTTCAACCACTCTCTCCCAAAGTTTCATAGTATGACTGAGTAATTTAATACCCCGATAGTTATTACAACTCTGAGCATCGCCTTTGTTCTTGAAAAAAGGGACCACAATACTACGCCTCCATTCATCTGGCATCTTATCACCGAGGAGGAGAACATTGAACAGATCTGCTAGCCATTCTATGCCAACCTCACCAAGACAAAGCCACACCTCGATTGGGATCTGATCCGGACCAACTGCTTTCCCTCTAGCCATCTTTTGAAGGGCACCCTTGATTTCCTCCTTCCTGAAATGCTCGCAGGGGCCGAAGGAATGCCCAGACGAAAGAGAGACCTCTTGATCCACACCGGCACCACTCCTCCTAGCCTCATTGAAAAGATTATGAAAATACGAACTCCACCTCTCTTTAATAGCATCTTCATTCACTAACACTTGCCCTGAATCATCCTTAACAAACTTAACAGAACCCAGGTCGCGTCGCCCTCTCTCCCTAGCTTTAGCTAATTTAAAAATAGCGTTCGCTCCTTCCTTGGTGTCTAGGCTCTTGTACAACCCCACATAGGCTTCACTTTTGGCTTTAGCCACAGCCTTTTTTGCCTCTCGACGCGCTACCTTGTACGCTTCCATCTTCAGAATCCTCTCCGCCCCTGCACAACTCGACAAAAGCTCTTTAAAGAGCGCAAGTTTTGCCTTTACTTTCTTTTGAACCTCCTCGTTCCACCACCACGACTCCTTAAGGCCACTGAACTTACCTGAGGAAACCCCCACCACCTTCTCGCCTACACACCGAATAGCCTTCGCCATGCTGGTCCACCTAAAGTTAGCATCTCCACCACGAGCAAAACAGCCTTCATTGAGCAGAGACTCCCTGAATTCGGCCGCCTTCTCGCCCTTCAGATTTTTCCACAGTATTCTTGGTCTAGACTCTCTCGTCCTGCGAACAGCTCGACCCCCCATGGATAGATCCATGGCCAACAGACGGTGCTGGGAAGCACAAGCCTCACTCCGGAACACCTTGCAATCCACGCATGCCCTAACATCACACCTGCGCATAAGTAGGTAATCGATTTGTGTGTTGTGCCCCCCACTACTAAAGGTGATGAGGTGCTCAGCCCTCTTCTGAAAAACAGAATTCACAATTACCAACTCCCGGGCAGAAGCAAACTCCAACAACGCGGACCCGCCGACATTCCTGACCCCAAAGCCGAAACCCCCATGAGCGCTGGGATAACCATCTGCCCTCTCACCAATGTGACCATTAAAATCGCCACCCAACACTAAAAGTTGGTCGTCAGGAATACTTCCAACCAACTCATCTAAACAAACCCAGAAAGCCTCCTTCTCCAAGTCGCCCAAACCAGCTTGGGGAGCATACGCACACACCACGTTCACCACCTTCTCCCCAACCACAACTCTGACAGCCATGATCCTGTCGTTACATCTCTTCACTTCCACGATGTTGTCCTTTAGATCCTTCGCCAAAAGGATACCCACTCCGTTCCTCGAGTTGACAAGACCTGAGTACCACAATTTATACCCGTTCGCTTCTCTTGACTGCGCCCCCTTCCACCTAGTCTCTTGGATACAAGCCACATCCACTCTTCGCTTCTTCAGCACGTCTACTAACTCTAAAAATTTTCCCGTCAAGGTACCTAAATTCAAACTGCCAACACGCAAAATACGCGACATCGTCAGAACAACGAGCAAAAACACACCCAATACCCACCAAACAGAATAATAAATTAAAATTAAAATAAATTAAAATAAATAAATAAATAAAATAAAAAGTAAATAAATAATAATAATAATAATAATACTAATAATAATAATAATAATAATAATACTAATAATAATAAAATAGAATAGAATACAATAAATAAATAGAGAGCACAGTAGATAAAAACTAAACAGGGGGGCTGATGGTGATTGGGGCAGGGGAGAAAGTTGGAGGCGAATGTTGATGGTGAAGGTTGAAGAAGGAATACGGAGAGGGGAGGGGAGAAATGAGGGAGAGGAGAGAAGAGATTTTGAGTGTTGGTGGTGCGTTAGGAAAAAAGGGGGAAGAGAAAGAAGAGGCTTGGATTGTGTTTAAGTTGTATTTGTATTTTAATCGGGGACGAAGGATAGGAGAGAAACAAGAGACAAAGAAAGCAGGTGATTATTGTGTGTGCAAGCTGTTAAGGAAATTAGAAGGATGAAGGGATGTTTGAGTATTATTATTCCGGCGATCCGCCGGTCACTATTTGCAGGCAGACAGTAAAGATTAAGACCGTTAGAGAGAGAGCGTTTTTGAGAGAGCGTTTTTTTTTATATATATTTATTAAAAAAACCTCTATAATTAATGGTAATTAGTCGATTGTCTTTTTCACATTTACTTTTAGTTGAAGATTTTAGCTTTTATAAACACCTAAAAACATCAAGCATGTCATATCTTCCAATCATTAATATTTTCTTTCGAATTAAAAAAACACGTTACCTTTTTATTTAAAATTAATCTTATATCATTAATATATATGAAAAAATATCACACCATATTTTTTCAAATATTAATAAAATATATTAAAAATTCATACACGTTTATAATAAGGAAACATTATTATATTTTTTATTGTGTGTTTAATATTAAATGTTCTTATCATGTATTTAATATATGTAATTACTCATTTAAAATAAAAATTATTAATAACATGATATATATAATTTGAATTTTAAAATATAAAAGTTTGTTTTTAGAATATTAAAATAAGTACTACATCTTATAATGAGTCATAATTGTAATAATCTATTTAAAAATAAAATTTATTAATAACATGATATATATAATTTAAATTTTAAAATATAAATTTTTATTTTTAAAATGTTAAATATTGTATTATTTTTTTATGTGTTACACCGTTACACACATGAAATCAATAACACATTTATTAGGATTAAGGATTTACCCGGTGTGAGATATCACATTGTTCAAGGAACCTTAGCTAGATGCTGTCATAGTAAAGGATCGTCGACAAAGGCGTTCTAGCGTGTTGTAGATTCTTATCTAAGACTTGTATCATTTGATGATACCATGTGAATCGCGAGAAACATGTGAAGTGCATGACTAACCCAATAACGAAAGTTTCGTAAGAGGACTGGTGCACGCTATCATGAGACAAAAGATCCTCTTTCTAGAGAGCCAGGAGGTGGACTCTACAGCCCTAATCTCGAAGAAGTTAAAAATAATTCGTGCTTGGGATGGGCTATAAGCTAATATACTACTATAATTCACATAAGAAGGGTAGTTTGGGAGAATTGTGATTTGTGAATTCAGGTTCCTTTTTATTCCATAATTCGGAAGGAAATCCACTGAAGTCATAATTAAGATTTGACTTTTATTAAACCGAAAAAGTTTAACCCAATAACGATCGACTGAGGCAGTGAGCTGCGCATCGAGGTATGCGCATTTTTGAAAGCAGTTGCACTCGTGTTAAACTGAGACGCCTGTCTAGAGTCTAGTAGTGCCTCGAACACCTGGTGTGATTTGACAAATTTTTCTTCCGACAAAAGAAAAAAAGAGACATACTTCAAATTGACTTCTGACCGTAATTGATTGGTTCATTCTACCTTGTACAAAAATTAAATACAAAATTATTTTTACTTAATTAGTATTAATTTCGTTCTTGCAATATACTTAAATTAAATTATGAGATGAGCTACGTAAGTACACAAAATATACATACTGAAATATTACGAAGTTATTTTTACCATGTAAAAACAGTGTTGCAGATTTCAGAAATCGGAACTATTCGGTTGAGGTATCGATTTACAAATTATCGGGTAATTCGATTGAAAAATCGGCGATTTATCAGCAATTTTTGCAAAATCGGCCGAATCGATTCTAAAATTTTGACCGATTTTTGGTCGATTTATCGACGATTTTTCAAAAATTGGTCAATTTCTATAACAATGTGTAAAAATATTAGAAAGTTAATTAACTAAAGAATTACTACTTCACATTTTTGTACTGGATATCTCTTGTTGAACGTCCAACATTTGCGTTGCTTTTCCCGATCTACCCACATTTATGTTCGAATTCCCAAAACTACCCAATTTTCCCTGCCTCACTCCCACATCTGACATCACCTAGCTTTCTTACTCCTCCTTTTTCTTTATTCCACCTAGCCAACAACTGTAATTAATTTTGTACAAAAATTGTGCTTGAAATCTAAATTGAAACTAGAGATGCACAAAAAGCCTATCGGGCCGGGCTTTAAAAAGCCCGGGCTTTTTGGTCAAAGCCCGGCCCGGGTTTTGACTTTGACCGGGCCGGGCCGGGCTTCTGTGAAAAATGTGAGCCCGTTTAGGCCCTCGAAGCGGGTCGCGATGGGTTTTTTTCCGGGCCTGAAA
Source organism: Kitagawia praeruptora (assembly GCA_037693485.1). Lineage (NCBI taxonomy): Eukaryota > Viridiplantae > Streptophyta > Magnoliopsida > Apiales > Apiaceae > Kitagawia > Kitagawia praeruptora. The sequence continues at coordinate 64,230,269 of CM075348.1, forward strand.
CGGGCCGGGCCGGATCGGACTTTTTTCGGGATCAAATGGGATCGAGATTTTATGTTATATAAGATTGTTTTTTATGTAATAATGGCAGTCATGTGTTAAACAATCTAAATTGCCGATACAAATATTACATTTATCGATTTACTTTTTGATTTGATGATATATTAATTGATTACACGTGTACTTAACTTGTTTTCGTTCATGTATAGTAATATATGCATATAAATAATCTTATTATTAATAATGAATATGTAAATATATATGTACTTAAATTATTTTTATATTTGTAGGAAGTGTAAATACATAAATATTTATGTAAGTATACTAGAATAATCGAATTTTACCCGGGTTTTTTCAGGCCGAATCGGGCTTTTAATCGGGCCGGGCCGAAGATCGGGCTTTTTAAAAGACCGGGCTAAGACCGGGCTTTTGCCGGGCCGGGCCGGGCTTTGGCCAAAAATATAGGGACCATTCAAGGCCCTCGGGCCGGGCTTGACCGGGCCGGGCTTTGACCGGGCCAGGCTTTACCGGATCGGGCCAGGCCAGATTTTCGGGCTCGGGCTTTTTGTGCATCTCTAATTGAAACATTAAAAACTTCATTAAATATCATTAGTTTTTAGATCTAAATTATTCCCCCGTCCCTAATTAGTTGTTCAGTTTGACTTTTAAGTAGTCAAATTGACCAATTTTTGATCAAAGATTAAAAGCTATCGTTCTATTATTTTAAAATTGGAAAAGTACATATTAAAATAGATTAGATATACTTTACAATGATATAACTTTTTTTATTTTTTTAAATATACAATATATGTAAATTTCAGTCAAAATTTGATCAATTTGACCACTGAAAAGTCAAACTAATTAGGGACGAAGGAGTAATTAACTAACTACTTCTAAATAAAGGAAGGAAAAGTGTCCAACAACCGACAAAAGTGTGAAATGAAGTGAATCCCAGGGAAACAACAGTATGTCCCGTCAAGGTAACTTATACAGGTTGGATTCCATAAAGAACACTTTAAATAAAGAACAACAAAAAACACCTCATATCTAATAGATCCATTGCCTCTGGCGGGGCCACCCAATACAAAAAGTTCTTATCTTTTTAGGCTCTATCCATCCAGCAAAAAAAAAAAAAAGTTGAAAATTTTACTGTTCATCGATGACGTCATCAGTGACGTCATCATGAACAGTAAATTTTTCAAAATTTTTTTTTTTTTTTTTGCTGGATAGATAGAGCCTAAAAAAATAAGAACTTTTTGTATTGGGTGCCCCTGGCGGGGCCAATGAATCTATTGGAATAAATGATTTTATAGTGTTCTTTATTGTTCTTTATATAAGAGTGTTCTTTATTGTTCTTTATATAAGAGTGTTCTTTATGGAGCAAAGGCCAACTTATACAATCGTAAGATACATCCGATATATGCTGAGTATTGAGAATATGTATTATACAGTTGTACGTTCAAGAGAGCTCTGTATATACACATATATTGGGAATATGTACAATATTTGTTTTATTATATCAAGTTATCAATAAGTCAAAATAATAACAGAAAGGAATATTGAAAAAGGGGATGCAATCATAAGAGACTTAAATATTTGTTTTAAAATAAATATCTTCGATTTCGTATTAGTATTAAATATAAAAACTTCATTGTATTAAAGTACTCATAAATACGAATCCAACAAGATCACTCATGAGTCATGACTATGACTATATTTTATCTTATAAATTATGCGTAATTTAGTAGTCAACCGCTTATAATAAATAGTGTAAAAAGTCAAAATAGGTAACACAATTTGAGACTGAGGGAGTATTTAAACATACATACCTTTCATGATTTGGTTTCATGGGATACACAAAAATCATGTTTGCAGTTCTTACGGAATTTTTATAAATGGAAGCCGCTGTCCACAATAAAAATAAGTATTTCTTGGTTTTCATATCGTCCTGTACACCTGAGCCAAAAGAAAAAAAAGGTGGTGGAAGAGAGTCATAACTAAAGTAGACTTTGAAACTCACATATATTCCTTAGGTACTAAAATCTATCCTAGTGGTTATATATATAACAAATGCCAGACCATCATAGATATCTTGAGGAGTGAAGACTACAACAACTTACAACAGGATTGAAACCGACCCACATGTCTTCGAGCCTGATCCCAGTTGAGTAGCATTTGTAGTAATCAATTGTTATATAGCACGATGGTCGTATTGATCTCATCCATACTTTCTGAAGAAACAAAAAAGTAGAGATAGGTTTTATTTAGGGGTTTTTTATAGACAAAATCTCTGTTAATTTTATACTACATTCGTTGTTTTCCGCTTTGAAACATCAAGGAACCAGAATAACATAAACACGCGCGCCTTATATATAAAATTCTAAGCAAAATTAACGAAAGAAACAACAACTTACATATACAAGACTGAGTTGTTGAAAAACCTTATGAATCATGGACTGATAAAAGGCCTAGTTTGACTAGTGAGGAATCTCAACATCTCTCTCTCTCTCTTCTCTCTCTGTATATCCCCCCCTCCTCTCCCTCTCTATCCCCCATATCTCCCTCTCTCCCTCCCTCTCTCTCTCTCTCTCTCTCTCTCTCACACCCTCTCTCTCTATCCCGCCCTCTCTATCTACATCCATCTCTCCATCTCTCCTTTCCATCTCTTCATCTTTCTCTTCATCTCTCTCTATATCACTATCTCTCCTCTCCATCTCTTCATCTCTCTCTCACTTCTCTATCACTATCTCTCCTCTCCATCTCTCTCTCTCTCTCTCCCTATACATATATATCCCTATGTAATCTGCCTCATTTGTTCACAGTTCACACTAAAATTTGAGCCAAAGGAAAAGTTGTAAGTAAATCTCTATATATAGAATGAATGATGTTGATGTGATCACATGGTATTGGTATTCACTGAAATCTAGAGAGACCAGAAAAATTTTCAGATGAGAGGCGGCCGAGGAAGTAGAATGAAATAAAATGCTGTACTTGTCTATACTATATGAGGATAGGTTTTTTTCGCATTTCTAATCCAACGGGCCACGTGTTATCTCACTAAATTCATCGGAGGGTAGATGTGCACTCCACTTTTATTACATTTTTTTTTTGTCAAATCCACTTTTATTACTTTAATGTCAAAAACCAAGTTTGCCTCGTTACATGTAGGGATGGGAACGGGTCGGGTTCGGCTCGGGTTTTGCAAAATTCAAATCCAAATCCAAATATTTTCGGGTTTCGGGTTTCGGATCGTATCGGGTTTCGGATCCAAAACTCAATATCCAATTCCAAATCCGTCGGGTTTCGGATCGGATCGGGTTTTTTTCGGGTATTCAAAATTAAAAATAGTGTAAATAAGTTGCTTAACAAAAAAATAAAAAAATTGTGTAAGTAAGTTAAAATATACCGCTACATCCATGACAATTTATTTTCTCGATCTTTCCATATCTTATGTCTGAAAGATATGTGTATGTATAATATGTATTTATAATATACATTTATATAATATATATATATATATATATATATATATAATATTGTATGTATAATATGTATTTATAATATACATTTATATATAATATATAATATATAAAATATAATAAATAAAAGTCGGGTATTTTTCGGGTTTCGGGTTCGGCTCGGGTTTTGATCGGGTTTCGGATCGGGTTTCGGATCGGGTTTCATGAAATCCATATCCATATCCAAAATCTTTCGGGTTTAAAATTTAAATCCATATCCATATCCAAATCCAAAATATCGGGTTTGGATAGGATAAAAAATCGGATTTCGAATCGGATATCCGTCGGATCGGATTTTTTTCCCATCCCTAGTTACATGCTCACGTTAATTTAGGGCTAATCATTTGTGCCTTTTAATGTAACTTTTTATAATTACGGTTGACCACTGATTATTGTTTTTTCTAAATAATTGAAATCCATCATCCCTATATAGAGTGTACAAAGACCAGCACAAGCAACTACAGTAAAACCTTTATAAATTAATACTCGATAAATTAATAATCTCGATAAAATTAATAATTTGTCCAGTCCCAACTTGGGACCAGTACAAAATGGGACCCTAATCGATAAAATAATAAGATAATAACTTTTTTGAAATCCTAGTGTATAAATATTGGTCCAAACGAAACTATAAATTAATAATTACTAAAAGATTCCAAATTCTATGATTGTCTAGTAAAAAATGAATCTGTTGTCACTTATTTTTTGTTGAACTTCAAATCTATATTGAGTTCATCTTTAAATTTTCTCATTGCACTGAAGAGTTGGGGCATTGTCTTCTCATATTTCAACAAAAAGTTGTGAAGAGTTGTTTCCGCTTGTGTTGTTGGAGGAATTTCGTAACAACACGAAATCGGAGGTTTGCTGGAATAGTAGATTGAAATTATGAGTATGTGACTGTTTTTAGGGATTAGGGTTTATGAAAAAATAGAGGGGCTGGACTTGGCAGGTGTCTCGATTTGTCTCGTGTATCGGATCTCATATCGTACCAAGATGCCTGCGTATCTATATGTTTATATAGGATCAAGCCCCACGCAGTTCTGTGAATTAATTGGGCTTATCCCGAGAGACTTAAGGGATAAGTTACGTTAATCTGGGTGATTACTGATTTTATCTGATTTAATCTTATCGTTGTGATATCTTCCTGATTTGAAGAATATCGTTTGGAGATATTTTCCGTAATTGATTGATTGAGATTGATTCTTTCCTCATTTCAGAGAGAGGATAAAACTTAGCGGTTAAGCAATAATTATTAATCTGAATTAATAATTAATAATTATTAGAAATTTGGGAGATTATTAGACATGCCAAAATTATGGCATAACAACTAGCCCCCAGTTCTTCAGTGTAGCTTGCTGCAGTGGAGAACTAAGAATTCTTCAAGCTTCCAAATTTCTTGAGTCACTGAAAAAACTGAAAATAGATTATTAGAAAAACACTTAGAGCACCACTGTGCTCGTTAGGCGTATGCGGATGGAAATGTGAAAGCATGCGATGTCCACTATAAGATATATTTTTTGCCAAGGTTTTCAAATGTGCGAGCATAAATCATATTTTTTTGAAATCCTTTGCGATCCTTGTTGTCTAGTTAGGACCTTGGCGCTTGTATATATCCCGAACTGGCATACACGCTTTTCAAGTGTCTGACGCAACCACATAAGGATGTGTCTGGCGAGGTCTTCAGTAGGAGATGTAGATGTAATTCTGGAGAACTTTCTGGTGAACTTTGCACGCGCGCTGGCTGTGCATGTCTTAAAGATATTGTAGATAGTGTGCATAGGGATGCCTCCACCCATTCGATATAGCGATATCTCATGGGCCTTCAATAATCCAGAGGGTGCTGCACTTTACTAAGCATGTAGCATTGCGAAATTTATAACTTGTCCAGGCTACCCTACTTGGCAACTTAGTTCACAAGTTTGTAAATATTTTTGACATATATGTACTATGGCGACGATATATGAAAAATCTTTTACAAATCCAAACGCAATAATAAATATGCTCTTTTAAGAATGTCGCGATATTTATTTTCTTCGAAAATAATGCTCCTTTTTGTAAAAATTCTTTTACAAACTAATGCGTCTCGCATATGTAATTGTTTTTTTCTTGAAGCGTGCAGCTCGTACGGGATTGTAAAAAATCCGCAATCAATCCATCGAAAGAAATATCCATAATTCATCGACATAAAATCGGCAAGTCATCAACATAAATATCTCGTACGATATTTTCTAAATCGCAATAATTTTACAAGCATAAAAATATATAGCTCGCACGAATTTTTTGAATAATAAATATTTTTCTTGAAAAATATTTAAAAACATGATAATTATGCATGCATGGCATAATAATTAATTTGCAGAAAAATAAATTAAGAAGATAGAAAACTTATCTTTATTAGGAGCATTTGCCTATTTTTCGTCCAGCCACGTGCGTGTATTGACTGTGCTTCACTTTTTTTTTTTTTCACCACGATCCCACGAACAGTTGCCCTGGTTCCTGTTGGTTCTGCGAGCTCTGTCTTGTTTCTGCCCATTTTTTTCCTTTTTTTACTATGCTGCTGACTCATGGATGGTTTTTTTTTCTTTTGGCGATTACGGGTGTTGCTTCTAAGCTATTCACCTCATCTTTCTATTTGTTTAATCCAAGTCTTGTTTAAACCACTTGGAGGTCCCATCTTTTATGTGCTGATTACTACTTTTCTAATTTTCTTCCTGGTGCTAACATGGTCATGGCCCCGGTAATTTTTTTTTCTTCTGTGGCCGTTTTTTTTTTCTTCAGGCGGCTCCAATATATTTTTCTCGTCTGGCTTCCCTTTTTTTGTCGTCTGCCTTGTTTTTTTAACAAATGAAGCCCCCGATTATAATAAAACTCAAAAATCTCCTTGAAAGTGATATTCGTTTGTCCTCCACAAACGAAAATTTGCCCTCCTTCTAGCGCCAAATGTTGTTGGAGGAATTTCGTAACAACACGAAATCGGAGGTTTGCTGGAATAGTAGATTGAAATTATGAGTATGTGACTGTTTTTAGGGATTAGGGTTTATGAAAAAATAGAGGGGCTGGACTTGGCAGGTGTCTCGATTTGTCTCGTGTATCGGATCTCATATCGTACCAAGATGCCTGCGTATCTATATGTTTATATAGGATCAAGCCCCACGCAGTTCTGTGAATTAATTGGGCTTATCCCGAGAGACTTAAGGGATAAGTTACGTTAATCTGGGTGATTACTGATTTTATCTGATTTAATCTTATCGTTGTGATATCTTCCTGATTTGAAGAATATCGTTTGGAGATATTTTCCGTAATTGATTGATTGAGATTGATTCTTTCCTCATTTCAGAGAGAGGATAAAACTTAGCGGTTAAACAATAATTATTAATCTGAATTAATAATTAATAATTATTAGAAATTTGGGAGATTATTAGACATGCCAAAATTATGGCATAACAGCTTGCAATGCTTCTTTCCGAGTGACCGGTTCCAAGCTAGTGAATCATCCTTAAATTCAATTAATTTGTGAATATACATTAATAGAATGTGGCTTGGAACTTGTTTTTTTAATTTATTTTTCATTTCTAACTAATATACATTGTAAATAGTACATTGGACTTGAAAATTTAAAGATCATACGTAAAACCTCTTTAAATTAATAAATTATTAATTTATCGATATAATAATATCTCGCTAAATTAATAAAATTTCCCGATCCCAACATTATTAATTTATAGAGGTTTTACTGTATTGGTACAATCTCTAGTACATACATATTTTTTGTTATTTCTTTTAACAATAATTATTAGATTTTGTAATTATTACATTTATGATATACATATATAATAATAATTTTATTTTTTTAAATATATTTTGGTTAATTCGGGTTTTTCGGTTAATTCGGTAAAAAACCCAAAAAACCGAAAAATCGAAATACACAAAAAGCTATAACCGAATTATTTCAGTTTAGTTAACCAAACCAAATTATTTCGGTTATTTCGGTTCGTTATTCGATTAATAGATCCGAATGCTCAACCCTAATCCCTACCTAGTCTACTAGAGCGCACAAGCAACTATTGGTACAATCTCTAGTACATACATGTTTTTGGTTATTTCTTTTAACAATAATTATTAGATTTTTTAATTGAATTAATGAGAATTTTAGATATAGTATTAAATGTATATACAAAATTATACTCCCTCTGTCTCATCCATTTCTTTACAAATTCCTTTTTGGGACGTCCCACCAATTCTTTACAAAACCAAAAATAGTAACTTTTAACAATAAAATACATTACTACATCCACTACTTCACTTCACTTTTTCAACATTTTACACTATTACACCCACTACTTCACTAATTTTAACAATAAAATCACTATTACACCACTACTTCATTTATTTTAACAATATTACACCCACTATCCTTGGTCTCCGTGCCCAGCCCCCATGTAAAGAATTGGCCGGAACGGAGGGAGTAATAAAATATTTAAAATACTAATACGTTTTCTTCAAGTTAGTAAATAAAATTATATAATCAAAAGTATTTCTGCGTGTTTGTGTTTGGTCAAAGTCAAACATGCGATATTTGCATCGTACTCACTACTTTGGCCATTAAAAAGATTAAACTAGTCTAGTAGTACTAGTATATATACCGTGGTAAAAAAAACAAAAGAAAGTATACTCCTACTAGGCTACTTACATCATCTGCACTCATTTTTATGCGACGTGACTGCTTTAACTTTTAGCTTTGTCTTTTTCCGACTTTTCGTAATGGAGTACGTCCATATCCGACTCCATAGACTGCCTTGGCTAACTCAAAGAGTAAGGCAAAATTTATCCAAAAAAAATAACTAAATGCTCACTGTAGCAAGGTAATGCGATTATAAGAAAAGTACGATTTCAAAACATTTCTTTTCCCTAGTAAAAATTGGTACTCTCTTCGTCTCATAATAAGTTTTTCGTTTCATATGTCGGGATTGTTCATAACAAAAAATAAATTATTATTTTACATCTAATTTATAAAACCAAATATAATGAGTGATCTTGATAAATTCATATTTATGAGTATTTTAATACAGTGAATCATTTATATTTAATACTAATACAAAATTAAAAATATTAACAATTAAAAGTGTACGTTAACAAACGTGTTCAATCAAAATGAAAAGAATTGTTTGGGAGAGGAGTACAAATTTCAGTGAATGATCGTGACAACAAAATGTTGTGCTAGTTACCGTTTACAATTATCAAGTTGTCGTGTAAATTAGTACAAACAATCAATTTTAATTCGATTGTATAGGGTTGATTCAACAAATATTATTCAAATGAAAATACTTAAAATCTCAATAGAGAATTTAATTATGAATTTTTACATTCGGTTTAGTACGCCCCGCCAAAACGGCTCCGAAACAAACAAATTGAAATGATTGAAGTTTTTCTATTTTATTTGGAATCGTGTTAGGTCTAATTCCTATTCTTTTTTTAATTATTTGTAATTGCATATTTACAATACAGACGCGGCGATCAGTTGGACCTTTGATTAATTAACATCTCTTTTTTTTTTTTATTGACTTTCTCCTTTCTTGAACCCGAAGGAGGTAAAATGAAGGTTGCTGTTCAAGTTAGTGAAGTTCTTTCATTGTAATTAGACCTAACAAGAACGGAATCACGCTCTGTAGGATTTGAACCTACGACATCAGGTTTTGGAGACCCACGCTATACCGAACTAAACTAATCACATTGATAATTTTATTCAATAAAGAAACCCAAATTATATATGATTTAAATAATTGATATTCACTTTTTCGTCTTTCAGTCTAAATACACTTTTTAGTTACATGTTAAAAGGTAAAATATTTTTTTTGCTGGATCCAACTTTTTTCATTTATTTATTTTATGATCTCATGGTTCTTATTTATTTTGTCGTACTGAATACCAGAATACATACTACCAAAATTTGGAACAAAATCACTTTTACACTTATTATTAAATCTGAATTTTGTTGTTAGTATAACAATTTTCAAATAATAAAAGGGTAATTTGATAATCAAAACTATATATAAGTAGATTTTATAAATTGAATAAAATTTTCAACGTACAAATCTTGAATTTCTTCTCTTTTTCTGTGTAGCATTAATTGGAAAGTAATTTTTAAACCATCACATCTAAATTAAAGATTATTTTGTTAATTTCATGTAGGTTGTAAAATCGTAAAAATCAAATTTTAAAAATTCAAGATGTAACACAAATATAAATTGAACGTGTAAAATTATATACATATCAATTTTTTTTAAAAAATTTGATTTGTAAATTAATAATATAAATATATAAAAAAATTAATATAGTATAAATACATTAAAAAATTAATATAATTATAGATATTAAAAAAAGGAACCGTGCATTGCATGGGTTATAAGCTAGTACATCATAATGTATTTATAGGGAAGATAAAATTGGGCTAAACCCTAAATCGAATTGGGCTTCTCCAAACCCATTCTGATTTGGTTTTATTATTAAATTCGAATTCTCTTTAATAATTAATTAAGACCAGCTCAATTAATTAATAACCAATTTCGAATTTAATGATTTAATTTAAATTCATAGTTTAAATTAAAACTCCTTTTAAATGTCTTATTGTGTAATCCTTTAGGTTATTATTATGTTGTCACTTTCTCACACGTTTTTAAAGGTGAATTTTAAGGATAGTTTCATAACTTATTTTTTTAATTTTTTTAATTTTTTTTGTATAAAAATAGGATTGTTCTATTTTTATATAAAAAAAAAAAATTTCAAAAATAAATTATGCAACTAACCTAAAAATTTACCTTAAAATACGTGCCAAATATCCTATTTTCAAATGTTAACAAATGCACCCTCACATACACAATTCCACCTAATTCCCTTTGTTTTTAATTTGATTTTTCCCGTCAATCGGTGAGGTTTTTTTGAAATCCGACTTTTCTGTATTTTTCTCTATCTCCCAACGATTATTTTGCATACCATGCGTGCCATATTCCGACGCGATTTAGAATTTTTTTATATAGTTTCTAGTATAAGAGTGGTTTCTATTAGAGTAAGACTATATATATATATATATATATATATATATATAAAATATACATACTAGCATTCTACCCGTGCTACGTACCAAACGGTAAAATTTATTAATTACTTAATATAAATATATTATTTTAATCATGATTTACAAATAAGGATAATTTAATTAGAATGTAATTAATTTAAGTAAAAAATTACCTATTCGTCAATTTATACCAATTGCATTAATATTAATATTATCAAACAATTATCATAACATTCACATTCCCCATTGAAACGTTCTAAGCCCCTCTTTATTTCTTTTTCTTAATTTTATTTTTCATTTGATTTTTCTCATTTTTGAGAATTTTTCTACGAAATTCATAAGTTTTTTTACCCGTATTTTAAGTTTTATTATTTTGTAAATTCAGTATATTTAAGTGTGCAGTATTGTGGGTTTTCATAATTTTTATTATATTAATTCATTCAAAAAAAGTATAGGAGTCGCGATCAATTTTTCGAATACATATTAAAAATTCATGAACATTAATTTTTCATGACCGTTATAAATCATTAGATTATCTCTCAAAAAAAAGATTGCATATTTATTTTCTCACAAAAGTTTCATCGATATGAGAAAAGATCTTTACTATGCAAGATCCATTAAATGAACGTTGATATGATAAAGAAAATTTTCATCTAATCTAGTTTCCTATGTGTTCGTTCAATATCATTTTTACAAATTGTATGTTCTTTATTTTATTATTGAATTGATTTACTACAGAAAAATAAACATTATTCCCTCCGTCCCACAATACAAGTCTGTTTTGAAAAAATTATGCATTTTAAGAAAATATTAATTAGATGATACATTTCCTCTTATGCCCATTATAAATTGTTAGGTCGAATACACAATATATAATCAAGTACTGTATGAGTAAATAACAAGAACACACGTTTTAACACTTAAAACTTTTTGGAATTAATAATTCCTCTCTCAGTGATGTAAAATATCACAGAGACCTGCTTAGGTTACAATCGATGAAATTCTCAATATTCGATACCCTTCTAGGGTTAACCTAACTGTATTTATATGATATACAGCTTCGTACAATCAGTAATTGATTCTCCTATAATTAAGCTATACAATTGATATCAATTACGATTGCTACACGTCTCCTAAGTCAACTCAATCTCTTTGACAGCTATCCAATCTTCAAAGATATTGCTTCCATGTTTATCTTAAATTAATATTCAATCTCTGTTAACTTGTAGACGCTTCCAGTAAACAGTCTTTAGCAAACTCTATTTCACTCTCAGCCAGCAGTGTTTGCGCTTCCTTCTGTCAGCGTTTGCGCTTTCCTTCCATCAGTGTTTACTCAAACTCTGCTGCGACTGCTTTCATTTACAGGTTAAACTCTTTTTCCCTGTAACACTTAAACACTGACATTAAATCACATCAATTATATCTAACAATCTCCCCCAACTTGTTCATTAGTAAAAATGTACAAGTTCACAGTAATTGATGATGTCAAAACAAATAAAATCACAATGTTTAACATTTAATCAGAGTTTAATCTTGACTTACCAAAAATCTACAGAAAATTCAAATTACTTACAAATTCTGTCTACCTAGCTTCCTCAAGATCTGGTGTTGTTCTGAGATAATCTATCAACAATCTTCTCTCTGCACCTTCAAGTTCTCTTTGCATGACTTCCTTGATCTCTCTTAACTCTGGATCACTTTCATCAGTCTGATAGATAGCAGCTCTTAGATCATAGATTTTATTTCTCCTCATTTCATTTCCCAGTCGTAAGAATTTTACTTCCTCTGATTGAGAATTAAAATCAAGAACTGTAACACCCAGATCAGTCTTTAGCTTCGCAGTTCCCTTCTTCATTTCAATAAGATTTCCATTCCAATCTCTGTATTTAGGCACATATTCTTAAGTAGTCTTCGATCCAGTAAAAGCTTTGGCTCTCTGCATATGTCCTCTTATTGAATTAGCAATGCATGCTGTTCGATGATTTCTGACCCTGAATATATGTAGAACATACTGAAGTTCTTCAAACAACTTAAGCTTGATAGCTTCTTCATTCACTCTATACACTGTTCCATCTGCCATGAAGTACAACAGGAAATGAACATCTAAACTCTTCTGTCGAACTAGTTGAACTGACTCCAACTTATCCAGATTTTCTTGAATCATACCAGATACAGGAGAGATAAGTGTTGAGGGATCTCTTGGACTGTTACTGACTCTCAAATCTCTTTTCGAACCCAAGCCAGAAGTATTCCTGCTTGGAGGCTTTCCTGAACAAGCAATGTTATGTTGATAACCACCAATCCCTTCAGTTTATGCTTGATCTGGAATCTTTGGTCTAGAAAATCCAGGTAAAGGTTTGCTTTGAGTCTGTAGAGAAACACTTACAACTTGTGTAGCAACAGAGGTTGTAACTACCTTTTCACTCTTGCTTTCTTCACCCATCACCCCTTTCAATTTTAACCTTGCATCAATAGAAGATTTTCTTACCAACTTCCCTTCTTCTTCTTCTTCCTCTTCTTGAATACCAGATAAATTTTCTTTAATTACAATTCCTTTACTTGCAGGCCTTGAAACTTTGACAGTCTTCTTCCCCTTTTTAGACTTCAATGCCTTCAAGTGCTCTTCTTGCAACAGCTTTTCTTCAGCATGTATATCTTCAAGTGTAGCCTCAGCATGTTCCTCACGAAAAATCTGTGCAGCTATCTCTTCATCTGTTTGTGGATTGTCAGAAAATGACAAATCCTTTTGCCTTGAAGTAGAAGTACTCTGAAGATTTGTATTTGCTATTGAACTTGAATTTGCTCTTGTAGACCTTCCATGTCCACGTCTTGGATTTGCACTTCTTAACCCTTTATCAGAATTTGCACCTTCTTCATCCAGATGATCCTTCTTTGACAGAGTTTGAGTTTGCTTGCACGTAGTTCTAGCAATTCTCTCCCCCCTTTTGACATCATCACCATCTGGAATCAGAATAGAGGTGATTAACTCAAGAGAGTTTGCAATAGAAGTAATCTGTTCAGTCAGCAAAAGCTGATTCTTTTCAACTTTACTCAATCATTCAGTAAGTGTCTCCTGTGCCTTGGAGAATTGTTGAAATAGCTTGGAATTTGCTGTCTGTGATTTCTCTGTATGAGTTGCAACCTCTGTTCGAAGATCAATAAGTGATTTCTGACTGTCATCAAACCTGGAATTTAAAGTCTTAATTTGAATCACTGTTCCTTGTAGACAATTCAGAATATCAGGATTTGAAATCTTCTTAGAATTATCCTTGAGAAAAGTAGCAGCTCTGCCAGGAGGAAAGATACAGTCTGCTTTGTACCAATCTGCAGTTTGCGTGGCCAGTTATGCATCTTCAATTTCTCTTCTAGATGGTCCAGCAAAGTCTGGTTTCTCCCCTGTTTTCTGTCCATCAGTTTGAATTTTATCAGTATCAGCTTCTACACTCATTTATTCAGAAGAATCACTGGCTGACTCATCAGTATTTGCAACTGAGGCAATGTCTTCATTTAAGGCAGCAACTGTGTCTTGAGCAACTTGTTTTCCTTTATCACCTTCTGCATGCTCTGAAGAAACAACCTTTGCTGGTTGATCAATCTCCTCACCATGATCAGAAACATGATGTGCATCAGAGAATAACTCTGTATGGGATGCAACCTCTGTGTCTTCTAGTACAACAGTAGGCTCATCTGCAACACCAGTATCAACCGAGTGTGTAGCATCCATGGATTTTGGAATAGATTCTTCAACTTCAAAAGCAAATGGAATGAAAGTTTCATCAAACTTTTCTTCCATTGCAGATAACTCAGCTCTGTCATCTTTATCAGTCCGAACCTCAACAGGTACTGGTTCATCAAATCTGAGATCTGGTTCTGCTACAACAGGTTCTGTAACAACCTCTGTCTCAACAGCAGGAATCTCGTGAGAGATATCCTCTGTAGCTTCAACAATGTGCTCTTCATCAGAGTCTGTAAGAATCAACCTCCTCCTTTTTGCTTGAGGCACTTCAATCACCTCTTCTTCTTCACTAGAGCTATCCTCAACTACTGGTGAGGAAGGCCTATTTGCTCTTTGAATCTTTCTTCTTGTGTAAACAGCTCTAGTTGATGTCTGTTTCGCCTTTGAATGCTTGGTATTCTGTGCAGTATGTATTTGCCTTTTTGATCTAGATGTTGGTGGAAGTTGAGTCGTAGTGACTGGCTCAGAATTTATTCGTTCAGAGTTTATAGGTTCAGAGTTTATAGGTTCATTGATTTGTGCAGGTTGTGGTTGCTGTGATGATGATGGTTTAGGTTTAGAGTGAATGGTTTCAGTATGGTCAGTGTCTAAAGGTTCAGGCATTTGTTGTGTTTCTGGTTGTTGTGGTTGTGGTGATGATTGTAGATCTTGGGGTTGGTTTAGAGAATTCTTCAGAGCAAGAGGCAAAACAAAAGCAGGTAGATTTTCTTTAGCAGCATCCTTATTAGTCATATCAGAGAATATCCTCTTATTGACTCTAAAGGTTGAATCACATCTGCTGCATCAATAACTAACCCAGATACACAAGCATTGAATAATAGTTGACAAAATCTAGCAAAGTATACTGTAGTAGACTCTGACAATTTATCACCTAAATTCATTAGCACATATCGACCAAAATCAAAATTACTGCCATAGAGTAGAGAATACCCAATTTGCAGACTATCCATTGGAATGGCATCCCAGTTGGTGACCTTCTTCTAGAAAGTTCTTGTGATGCAGTCAAAGAAAAAATTCCATTCCTTCCTGAGATTTGGCCTCTTTACACTGCCAAGCTTAGCAAGAGATTCCATGTACCCAATCTCTGTCAGCATTTCTCGTAGATTCTGTTCAAAAACAGCAGCGTATGAGGTGTGAGTATCAAAACCCATCGTCTCTCTGATAGTTTGTGGAGTAATCACAAACTCTTGTTCATTATACGTGAAAACAATTGTTGGAGTCCCATTCTCTCCTCCATCAATATATACTGAGTTTTGCCAGAAAGTTGCAATTTGAGAAGCCGAGAGAGTAGCGGGTTCAACCAAGGCTGTCCCAAGCTCTGAGTCGCGTAAGAAGTTTTGCATAAGATGAAACGCTTCTGGAACACGTTCAGTATTGAGTGGGGCTGCAAAATTATTAGGAACAAAACGGAGACCAAGAGTTGTAAAAGGTTTAGTCGCCATTAGTTCAATAAAAGAGCAAGAAATGACAGTAAAAGTGATATGTAGTAAAGGTGTTTGTGAAAATGTCGAAGTGAAAAACACAAAAGAGCTCTGTGTTTGGGTAAAGTGAATATGAGTGAATGTGAAGTGAGAGTAACAAAAAGTGATTAGAGTAGTAATTAAAAATTAAAACTCAATCGTTTGTGCATTGAAAACACTCAACTGTTTCTTGAGTAATGTGTAAGTGAGACACAATAATGGGTGAGTGGGGCACGTGTCAATCATCCAGCGGATCACTTAATGACACTCCAATGAAATACCAATTATTACCGCTGTCTTTCCTATAACCAAGACACTTTAACACATTTACACTAATTAACAGTTGTCAAACACTCCATTTACCCCAAAATTTTCAAATTATCTCAATGAAACTTTACCTTAGAGTACTGAACACAATTCAACAGCGTTTGTCAATTTTCCAACTTTATCACCGAAACCCTTTCAAAAATTGTACAGTTGTGAATATAATTGTGTGTGAAGCAGAGTTTACCAAATCAATTTTTAGAGCATCTAATATTTCATAAAATCCATTATATAAATCAATAAACACTGGATGTACAAACTCTAATAGTAAACACTGATTGTGTGATGAATACTAAACTCTATAGTTACTGTAATACAGAAACCTGAATACTTCTATTCCCTTTGATGTCCATGATTATCCAAGTAAGCACACAGTCTTTGGAGACAAAAAGATCAAGAGATAGAAATCAAAGCATCATTCAGTGAGTAACATGCCAGGGATTCGATAGACTCACAAACTCTCAAAGCACACAAGTGTTTAGGTGAAGTGTTTACACTCAAATTCAATCAGTAAAAGCAGATGCTACCATATTCTTGATTTTCCACCAAATCTACACTACTTTGAGTACATATATGCACAAATCAAAAGGACTTTATTCAAGGGTGTATTTTGTTTAAAGTCAAACATGTGAGAAGAAAGAAAAATAATAGAATGAATTGCTAACTGAACAATTTAATTGAGCAAGATGTTCAGTTGCACTTATAGTACATAATTGTACAATATGATCAGCATATATACATTTCCCCCCCTTTTTTATGTATATATATATCAACTAGGAAAACTTTCCTTTATAGAGAAATTCCCACCTGCTTGCTCTTGAATTTCCAAAAGAATATAATTGCTCTGTATACATCAGAGTTTAAAAGGAGCAGTTAAAGAGGCTCAAAGGGGTTTACTAAGGGTAGAGTTTATGATCAGTATTTGGAGAAATGTTGTAAATCCTAGTGCCTTTATCATTTTCATGCACACACATATCATGCAGTTCCAAAATGGTTTAAAACAAGTTCTAGAGCAACATACTCACTGATGAACATCACACAACAATAAAATCTGATTGATATAAAATGTATCAATCACTTACTTGGCTCAAATTCTCACAGGGTGCAGACATGAATTTGAACTCACCAAACTAAACAATGACACATCTCAAGTTTTATAATTTTTACAAGTACAACAAACAAGGAATCATCAAGAACCATGAATTACTTTGGGAACAGAATGTCACTTATCAGAGTTTAGAGTTCATCAATATCAAAAATTATTTATGAGAGGCAATGCACACAATATTCATAGACTCAGAGTTTAGGACTGAATAAACTAAGAGATGCTATAAATATGAAACAGTATCATGCTGTGTAGATTTACTGCACAAGATCTGATTAGATCACAGTGACTCAGAAAGAATCATGATTTAATTACTGAGAATCATGCTTCATACATATTTCTTCATTGGTGTTTTCATTCAGACAATAATCAATCTTGAATTCACAGAGTTTATTCAACACGATAACAGTGTATGACAGACAGACATGCTGACAGAGTTTAACAATGTTTAAACATAAACATGCATAACAGAGTTTATCACTAAGGTTCACATAGCACTCAACAATTCACAGAAACATGAGCAATACATTACATAAGTAAAATTCTGAGTCTAACCAACATCTCTAGTCAAAACTAGAGACCATTCCTAGTTCATTGACCAGTCTTGTAAATGTAGCTTCACTCAATGGCTTGGTGAAGACATCTGCAAGTTGTTGTTCTGTAGACATAAAGTGTAGCTCAATGTTGCCTTCTTCAACATGTTCTTTGATAAAGTGATACCTTATGTTGATGTGCTTGGTCATTGAGTGTTGTACTGGATTACCTGTCATTGCAATAACACTTTGATTATCACAGAAAATAGGTATTTTACTATACCTCAATCCATAATGCAGCAATTGATTCTTCATCCATAGAATCTGTGCACAGCAGCTACCAGCAGCAATATACTCTGCTTCAGCTGTAGATATAGATATTGATTTCTGTTTCTTGCTGTACCAGGAAACAAGTCTATCACCAAGAAATTGACAACTTCCACTGGTGCTTTTTCTGTCAATCTTACAGCCTGCAAAGTCTGCATCAGAGTAGCCAAGTAGTTTGAAATCTGATTCTCTTGGATACCATAGCCCTAAAGTTATAGTGCCCTTGAGATACTTAAAAATCCTCTTTACAGCTGTTAAATGTGGTTCTTTTGGATCTGCCTGAAACCTTGCACACATACATGTTGCATACATGATATCAGGTCTACTTGCTGTTAGATAGAGAAGAGAGCCAATCATTCCTCTGTAGCTTGTCATATCTACTGATGACCCTGTATCTTTGTCCAATTTAGTTGCAGTTGCCATGGGAGTTGTTGCAGATGAACAGTCAAGCATGCCAAATTTCTTGAGAAGATTTCTGGTATATTTTGCTTGATTGATAAAGATACCATCATCTGTTTGTTTAACCTGTAGGCCTAGAAAATAACTAAGCTCTCCCATCATGCTCATTTGATACCTGGACTGCATGAGCTTGGCAAACTTCTTACAGAGTTTATCATTAGTAGATCCAAAAATAATGTCATCAACATATATCTGAACTAAAAGCAAGTCACCACCATATTGAAAGTAAAATAGAGTTTTGTCAATAGTACCTCTGTGAAACCCACTTTCTAGTAGAAATTTGGCAAGAGTTTCATACCATGCTCTTGGTGCCTGCTTAAGTCCATAGAGTGCCTTGTCTAACCTGTAGACATGGTCTGGATATTTTGGATCTACAAAACCCGGTGGTTGTTCAACAAACACTTCTTCTTCAAGTTTCCCATTCAAAAATGCACTTTTCACATCCATCTGAAACACTTTGAATTTCTAATGAGAGGCATATGCTAGAAAAATCCTGATTGCCTCCAATCTTGCAACTGGAGCAAATGTTTCATCATAGTCTATTCCTTCCTGCTGTGAATAGCCTTTTGCTACCAGTCTAGCTTTGTTCCTTGTGATAACACCCTCACTATCAGTTTTAATTCTGAAAACCCATTTAGTACCAACAATGGATCTGTTCTTGGGTCTTGGTACAAGGGTCCACACTTCATTTCTTTCAAATTCATTTAGCTGTTCTTGCATTGCTGTTATCCAGTCAGCATCTTTAAGAGCTTCTTCAACCTTCTTTGACTCAGTTTGTGACAAGAATGCATGAAACAGACATTCATTTGTTGTTGCACTTCTTGTCCTTACTCTTGCATCTGGATCACCAATAATCAGATCAGGTGTGTGTGACTTAGTCCATTTTCTTGCAGAAGGCAAATTGCTTCTGTCATCATGTGATCCTCCCCCTTGATCCATGCTCTCCTAATTTTCTTGGTGTCTTTCTTCATTCTCTGAGGCTCCCCATGAACTTGACTTCCCAGAGTCAGAATTTGAATTTTCAGAGTTTGAATCATCAGAGTTTGATCCAGATCTTTCAGTTGACTCACTATCAGTGTTTGAGTCTTCATTTTGATGTGATTCTTCATGCTCCCCCTCAATGGGTTCTTCCCTTATTTCTGACTAGAAAGTCTCTTCAGTATTTACCAGTAGAGGTTCAGAGTTTAGCTCAACAGAGTTTGTCAGATCAGTCTCATCAGAGTTTACTTTATCAGAGAATAAATCTTCATTTTCAAAGTGCAGTTTATCATGTTCATTAACATCTTCAAGTCCAGTTATTTTCTTGTCATCAAATGACACATGAATTGATTCCATGATCACTTTGGTTCTCAGATTATAAACTCTGAATGCCTTAGTTGACAGTGGATAGCCAACGAAAATTCCTTCATCTGCCTTTAACTCAAACTTTGTCAACTGTTCAGGATGAGTCTTCAGCACAAAGCACTTGCATCCAAAAATATGAAAATATTTTAGATTTGGCTTCTTTTCCCTTACCATTTCATATGGTGTTTTTCCATGCTTGTTGATTAGTGTGGCATTTTGAGTAAAACAGGAAGTTTGAACTACTTCTGCCCAGAAATATGTTGGCAACTTTGCTTCATCTAGCATGGTTCTGGCAGCTTCTAGCAAGGTTCTGTTCTTCCTTTCAACTATACCATTCTGTTGTGGAGTGCCAGGTGCAGAAAACTCTTGTTTTATTCCTTTATTCTTGCAAAATTCTTCCATTGTTGAATTCCTGAATTCAGTTCCATTGTCACTTCTGATAATCTTCACTTGATTCTTTGACCCTTTGTCCAGCTGCATTATATGTTCTGTCAGAGTTAATGCAGTTTCATCCTTCTTTGCAAGAAAATACACCCATGTGTATCTGGTATATTCATCAACAATGACTAGAGCATATTTCTTCTTTCCAAGAGACATAACATTCACTGGTCCAAAAAGATCAACATGTAGAAGATGATAAGGATCAACAATTGAAGATTCAGACTTGCTTTTGAAAGAAGCCTTTCTCTGTTTGGCCTTTTGACATGAATCACACAGACCATCTGCTTTTAACAAGGACTTTGGAAGTCCTCTCACAAGATCATTCTTTATCAGCTCATTGATGTTGTTCAGATTTAAATGAGAGAGTTTCTTATGCCACTTCCAACTCTCTTCACTGGACATTCTTGTTGACAGACACACTGCTTTGCCATCAGAGTTTGTTGACAATTTTATTTCATAGATGTTATTGTGTCTGTTTCCAACTAGAGAAACTTTCCCTGTAGATTTACTGATCACTTGACAGTATTCAGGCTAAAAATCTACATGATATCATCTGTCACAGATTTGACTCACAGATAGCAGATCATGCTTGAGTCCTGGAACCAGAGCTACATTTGTGATGATGACTCTTCCAAGATTAATATTGCCATATCCCAGAGTATGTCCTACGTTGCCATCTCCATAGGAAACTTTTGGGCCAGCCTTCTCCACATACTCTGATAGCAGGGCTTTATTTCCAGTCATGTGTCCTGAACATCCACTGTCCACGACTAGGGTACTTTCCCTGGTGCCCTGCAATCACAAACAATCACTGATTGTTAGTTTTAAGGATCCAGACTTGCTTGGATCCTTTGGCTTTCTTAACTCTGTTAGCTTTTGCAGCGGAATTCACATTATCAGAGTTTAAGCTAACTTTTTCAGAGTTTACATATGCAGAGTTTACTTTAACCCATTTCAAATTTGGCTTGGGTTCATAGTAATTATAATAAATAGCATGATAGTCTCTGCAAGTATAAATAGAATGCCAAGTACTTCCACAGTGTTTGCATAAAGTCTGTGGTCTAGCTCTAACATTAACTTTCTTTACTTCAGACTTTGAAGGTAAAGAATTAACATTTTTATTTTTCCTGCAAAAACTAGCAAGATGGTTAGTGCTACCACAGTTATGACATGTCTTTCTTGGAGCTAAAGTAGCAAGCATTGGATAATTACCTTGAGTGATGCCTACTTTTCCATTTCTGTTCTTTCTAGACACTTTCTGTTTCTTAACAGACTTTAACTCCTTAAGCTTATGCTTGAGTTGTTTATCTGTCATCGAACCAAATATTAACTTGTTTTACACTAGCTTGTATTGATTCTTTCTTAACAGCTTCTTTTCCATGTTCAAACCTAGGTTCATTTACTCCATTAACAAAGATTCCAAATTTCTTAGAAGAAAGTGGTGGTCTTATCTTAACTGTATTCTGAAACCTAAGTACATCATCCTCAGAATAACCTAGACCTACTGTGTCTGATTGAAAAACCTCTTGTGTGTCTTTTCCAGAGTGTGTCCAAGTTTTAATAATGTTCTTTGCATTCTCCAATTCAGATTCTAGTTGCTTATACTTACCTAGCAACTCCTGTTCTATAAAAACAACATTATCTCTTTCTTTCTGAATATTTTGCATGTTTTCAAGTTTTTCTTCAACAAGTTTGTTTCTCTCTTTAAGTTGAGAGCACTCATTCTTGATTCTCTCATTCTCTAAAGTCTGATCCCTATAACTGATGTGTAATGCCTTAAGATAAATTCTCAATTCAGTTATATTATCAGTATTATAAGCATAGGTAGTTGGAGGTACCTTAAGTTCAGAGTCTTCATTCTGAGTAGAGGCCATGAGTGCATAGTTCACCTCCTCATCTGAATCTGAGGTGTCTGCCCAGTCTCTGCCTTTGGTGTAGAGTGCCTTTTCAGTTTTACCCTTCTTGCACTCAGGAGCATAGTGACCCATCTCCTTACACTTGTAGCATTGAATCTCAGATTTATCTTTCTTTCCAGATTTGGAGTCCTTTCCCTCAGATTTGCTGAAATTCTTCCTGTCAGACTTTGAGTAATTCTTGGAGAATCTCTTTCCCTTCTTGAAGTTTTTGAATCCCATCTTCTTGAAGGTCTTTACCATCAATGCAGCCATTTGCATCATTTCTTCATCATCTTCAGAATCAGATGATTCATCTGTGTTTGAGTCAACATCAGTGTTTGATGACTCACTTTCTGAATGAATGACCAAGGCTTTTCCTCTTGCCTTCTTCCTTGATGCTTCTTTCTTTGAAGGTTTTTCTTCAACTTTCAGAGCAACAGACTTCAACTTCTTGCCTGATCTCCTATTTCTTTGCTCCATTTCTAATTCATGAGTCTTGAGCAGTCCATAGATTTCATCAATCTCTGTATCAGCAAGATCATAGTTATCTCTTATAGTGGTTGTTTTCACATCCCACTTTTCAGGTAGAGAGAGAAGAAACTTGAGATTTGAGTCTTCTAAATCATACTCTTTGTTAACCAATGACAAATCATTGAGCAGTTTACAGAATCTGTCAAATGTTTCTGTCATGATTTCTTCAGACTTTGCCTCAAAATGCTCATACTCCTGAGTGAGTATGTTCCTTTTATTTTTCTTGATTGCAGCAGTTCCTTGACACCTAACCTCAAGTGCATCCCATATTTCCTTTGTATTTGTGCAGTTAATCACCTTATTAGACATAACATTGTCTAAAGCACTGTGAAGTAAATGCCGTACTTTTGCATCCTTTGCAATAGATGAAAGATCCTCAGTAGTTAGATCTTTCTTTTCCTTTGGAATCACCTTTGATTCCTCACCAGCAACAGCAGCAGATAACTTTGTAGGTTTGTGAGGACCTTCATAAATTCTATCAAGATATTCTGGATCTGTAGCCTCCAGAAACATGGTCATCTTCACCTTCCAGATTGCATACTCTGATGGCTTAAGTATAGGAACCCTAATCGTCTCATACCTACTAACAGTAGTAGGAGCTTTCTTAGAACTTGATGGGGGAGGAATCTCTGCCATTGATTACTATTGTGTTTGGATCTTAAACTGTAATAAAGTAACATATTGGCTCTGATACCACTTGTTAGGTCGAATACACAATATATAATCAAGTACTGTATGAGTAAATAACAAGAACACACGTTTTAGCACTTAAAACTGTTTGGAATTAATAATTCCTCTCTCAATGATGTAAAATATCACAGAGAGCTGCTTAGGTTACAATCGATGAAATTCTCAATATTCGATACCCTTCTAGGGTTAACCTAACTGTATTTATATGATATACAGCTTCGTACAATCAGTAATTGATTCTCCTATAATTAAGCTATACAATTGATATCAATTACGATTGCTACACATCTCCTAAGTCAACTCAATCTCTTTGACAGCTATCCAATCTTCAAAGATATTGCTTCCATGTTTATCTTAAATTAATATTCAATCTTTGTTAACTTGTAGACGCTTCCAGTAAACAGTCTTTAGCAAACTCTGTTTCACTCTCAGCCAGCAGTGTTTGCGCTTCCTTCTGTCAGCGTTTGCGCTTTCCTTCCATCAGCGTTTACTCAAACTCTGCTGCGACTGCTTTCATTTATAGGTTAAACTCTTTTTCCCTGTAACACTTAAACACTGACATTAAATCACATCAATTATATCTAACATAAATGCATTGACTTTTAAGAATATGAGCTATTTTATACTCTTTGTCATTCCTCGTTAATTGTTATACAATTTTCAAAAAGGGTAATTTAGGAAAAATGATCACAAATTTACATTGAAAATTGAAAATGAACATGTATTATGGGGAAAAAAATTCTCTCAAAAGAGACTACTATTGTGGGATGGGGGAGTATTAGTCAACCAAACATATTATATATCTTATTCTTAGAGTAAGATATGATTGTTAGAGCTTAGAGTAAGATATGATTGTTAGAGCTTATGGTGATTGCCCTCAGCCTATGTTTAATGACAACTTAAAATATGTATATTCATTTTGGGAATTTGTATGTTAAATTTTTTTATTTTTTCTATTAGAATATGATATATTAAATATTAATTTTATTTTACACATAAATAGGAATGACAAATTAATACGATCTAAATATTAATAAATATAAAAATATCTTTCAACATATTACAAGTAGAATTGGTGTTCGAATTTATACAGAATAAGAGTTCAAATTTATACAGAAAACATAAAATTAGAAATTTTATTGGAAGTAGAATAGGTATCTATAAAAACTATAAATCCTATCATACACTTGCAGTACGTTGATAGGGTTTCTTGGTTTTTTATTTTCACAATCTCCATAGATAGATACAATTATATTTTTGCTTACAATCTTTTTGGTGTTGATTATGCATATAATAATTTAGTTATTTATTACACGTTTTTTGATGATCGTGTACTTGAATTGGTTTGCTGGAAGATGAACAAATATTTGGTATGGTAAAGGATGCTCAACATGCTTGGTAGTTAGAAAATATTTTTTACATGATCACATAATAAAACAAGTCACCCGTCTTTGTAAGTTTTCTCTTTTTGTTGTGATTATATATGAAAGTATAAATTTAATTCTAAACAATCTCACAATCTTGTGTTCATTAAATCTTGCAATTTTTCATCGTTGTGAAGTAAAGTCGATGAACAAATATTACAAATTATGTCTACAATCGCTTTTTTTTTTGCAGCTATTCACGTTGCGCTGTTCAGGTGAGTATAGATTTTAATGATTCTATTAATAGATTGTGTATGAATTATTAGTGATTTTTAATTTTTCTTGCTGGTGCTTCTCATGTCTGTTATTTATTTTAGATTTTGTGACAATGTTAACAACACAAATTGTGTTGAGATTGATTTTCAATTTAAAGTTTTTCCAACAAGTGTTTTTTAGAATTTTTATAATAATGTTAGCCATAGAGACTAAAGCTACCAATTCTATGTTAATGTGATGTTTGAGGAACTTTTTTCTAGAATAAGTCAACTTATTTTAAGACAAAGTTAGAGATTCCTAACTTTTTTCTGAAAGAAGTTAATTTTTTTTGCGACTTACAGAATCTCAAACATACATTAAATACTTGTATAAAAAAATTATCAAAATATGAAATTTTTACCTGAAAATAAGTTCATGAGGACTTAAAAAAACTAACCAAATAGGCTAAATATCTTTTAGTAGTATAAAGAGTGCAAATCTCCATAGCAAGAGTAATTCAAAATGCTCTCTTTACTTTTCAACCCGCCTAGCCTTTTAAACACTTAAACAGTTTTCCGGCCATCCTTCATCTCCTTCGTTCTCACCCCTCTTGCACCCCACTCTCTTCACGCCCTGTACTTTCTTAACCACCTTCTCACCCTCTCTCAGATCCCCTAGGTTTTAACCTCGATATGTTCTATTTTTCTCGGTTTCTGGCCACCTGTTTTCCGATGGGTTCTCGTAATTCTGAACATTCTGGTTTGTTGAGTATTGAACACAAAGAAAGAATACAGAGGGGGGGTGAATGGATTCTTGAACTTTTCGTGCCTTGAGTCTGTGTAGCAAACAAGTATTGTGTGTGCAAAGATGTAGATGCGGATAAAGAACAACACACAACACAATATCACTTTAATCTAATGTATTATTAGATAAAGGTTGCTACAATATGTGAATACAAATGATAGTATTCTCAGCTTCGTTTTTCTCAGAGAGATATAGCTTACAGTGTATGAAAAACTCGACTCACACGAAAGTTACTAAGTTATGAAGTGAGGCTGTGTCCTTATAGAACATGGATACAGCCTACTTACTGCAAATAAGGTAGCTAAACAAATTACTTTCTAGTCTGTCTATCCTTTTTGAGTAAGTGTCCAAACGGTTACAGATTTGACTTTGCAAAGCCTGTTTAGATCCACTTCTTTAGCTCCTTGTCTCTTCTATATCTCTCCAAGCTTCCTTGTAGGCTTTCCAGAGCACGTTACAAATTGTGGTCCATAAAGTGCATTGGCTTGTTGCAGGTTTCTGACTTGTACAATTTCTTCAGTATTTTGTCTCCAAGAATGTATTCGAGAAGTGACTAAGTAAGTGATTCGAGAACTAAAATTGACTTGATCGATAACTCTGAGTTCTCGAACACTGTTATATTGACATATCGAACCACTTCTCGAATAGCTCTTTTCATCAGGATTCCTTGAGTTGTCGAATAGAACATTTGACTTATCGAATCCTCGAGATGTCGAATAGCTTTCTGAGTCCTTGAGATATCGAATGGAACTTTGACTTGTTGACTCTTTGAGAACTCGAATACCATCTTGACTTGTTGACTTCTTGAGTTCTCGAATAGAGTAGTAGACATATCGAATCTCTGAGATATCGAACAGTGTATTCAGAGATATCGAATAGTGTCTTGAGATATCGAATCCCTGACTTCTCGAATGCTGGACTTCTCGAATAGACAAATATACTTCTCGAATTGGTACTTAGGCAAATTCTTCATTTCTTCAAATCCCAACCGTGACTATTTGACAGTCTTTAACTCCTTGCTTGAGGCACGAACCTTGGAACTTCTTTCAAGCATTATTCTAGAATCTATTTGTACAATTACACAACTAGGATTTGATGCCTACTACAAGTACAATACAAACAGAAACTCTACAACTAGAGGTTCCCTCAGTTAAGAGGTCATGTAAGTAATGCAAAGCATTACAAATAATTAGGCTTGTTATTAGATGTGTACAGGCATGCCTCTGTAACTAACAATCTCCCCCAAATTGTGAGTGAGACCCTTAGTCACAATTTCATGTCTGATAACAAGCCTAACATACATAAGGATAAGACTTTAAGAGTACAGGTATGAATATTGATTGAACACATAAATGGAATTACAAGATAAATACTCTTATAGTATGATGAGGTACTAACCATTTTCATTTGATTGCATCTCCATTGCTTTGGCTTGTAGATCATCATATGCTTTCTGTTTCCTTTCTTTCTCCTTTCTTGCATTCTCATCTATTGCTCTTATGATTTCTGCCATAGCATCCAATTCTTCAATCATGATAGAGTTTTTGAAATCTTCAAGCACTGGCTTCAGAATGTTGGCAGGATAGTGACTGAGTAGGTTCATTCTTATATTGACATTGTCTCCATTTCTTCTCCTATACTTCACCACATAGGGATCAAACTGAACTCTACACAATCCCTTTGCCCTTAGCTTTTCTGCTTCAATCTCCAGTCTGTCAATTTCTTTCTCCCTTTCTAACCACTTCTCATAGCAGCCCTTTCTCATCTTTTCAGCATAATCTCTCTTCATTTTCACAAAGTCAATCAATTCCAGCTTCCATACTTTCTCCACCTTGTCTTTAGAGTCCAGCAATGCAATGATTCTTTCTATCTCATGCAATTTACCCCAATTTTGACAACCCCCTTGTTTGAATTTCATTTCTCTCCCATCAGTGTACTTGATCTCAAGGTGGTCATCCACAATTGCAGCATAGCATATCTTTTGAGCTCTTAGAAATTGCAGTTGCTCTTCATCAAAGTCTTCATCAAGTGGCTGGAGTTTCAATCCTGGAATGATTGTTAGGGCTCTTGACCTGGATAGCTTTACTATCCTAGCAGCATGCTTGAGTTTAAACTTTTTCACTAGATTGTTTGGCAGAAGCTTCTGACCTTCGTTGGCTGACCATAGTAGTGTTCCATTAGCAGTTTGCTTTTTGAAACACACATATGGTTTCTTAACTTGAATCTCCTTCTCTTCTTGAGGTAGTAAAACATTTGCAGAGGCCAGAGATGTAGATTTTGATGAATCATTACTAGTGACATCCACCCTAGACATTGAGCCTTGTGTTGTGGTAGGAGTGTCATTAGTAATGTTCATGGCTTGCTGTTTTCAAATCTTCCTCTCATAGATTTTGCCTTGGTCATCATCATTCTTCTTATCCTTGTCACCCTTCTTCTTCTTCTTGTCTTCATCACCCTTATCTCTCCTGTGATGTCTTCTCCTCCCATCACTTTTGTCTTCAGAATCATCATCCTTATTTCTCCTAGGTTGAGCATTCTTTGGAGGTTCACCAGTTGCTATAAAAGATCTGAGAATGTGCAGAGCTTCAATTTCTTCAGCATTTCTGGCTCCAACCTTCTTCTGTAGTTGATCAATGATAGCAATGATCAGTCTGTGATTTCGAGAAGTGAGATCATGGGGAATGACCAATTGCTTGATGTCCTCAATTCTGGTGCCAGACTGATAGATGATTGTCCATGGCTTCTTGATCACTTCTGGTAGCCTTGAAGGTTGGCCATTCCTCAAATCATCAAACAGACTTTTATTGTTCTCATTCTTCTTCTCAATAAGCTCAAGTATGGCATCTATCTCTGAGTGTTTTAGATCTTGTAGAGTCTTGTATGTTAGATGCCATATCTTTAATTTGGATATCATCACTATCTCCTTGATCCATAGGTTATTGACTTTCTTGGGGATGACAGTGATGTAATCAATCTGCTTCTTCAACTCCCTCAGATAGAACTGAGTGTCACCAACCTGTTCCCTTGTGGCTTTCAGAAACTCCAAGAAGGCTTTATCATGATAAACATTTGAGTTAGCAACTTCTTGTAGCTTGGCCTCAGTAACAACCTTAACTTCTACAAGCTTGGCACTCTCAGATATGGAGGATGGAAGTTTGTCAGAAGGCATACTCCCTGCAACCACTGTGGTAGTTATGGATTGCTTTTGACCACCAGGAGTAGTAATGTGCACAGTTGGTAGAGTAACAACTGGCAGTAGGGTAGGAGGCTCATCAACTTTGGACTTGCCTTTGCCTGGCACATTGGTTGTAGATTGAGCTCTGTGATGACCACCCTCATTTATCTGTATGCCCTTCTCCTTAGGTTTCTCCCCCT
Organism: Kitagawia praeruptora; assembly: GCA_037693485.1. Classification (NCBI taxonomy): domain Eukaryota; kingdom Viridiplantae; phylum Streptophyta; class Magnoliopsida; order Apiales; family Apiaceae; genus Kitagawia; species Kitagawia praeruptora. The sequence goes on from CM075348.1 coordinate 64,259,499, forward strand.
TTGGATTTGAGTTCCTGGACCTTTTCTCCCCCTTAGGCTTGTTGTCAGGCACAGAGGCTGTAGAAATCACCTGTGGGTTGAAAGATTCTTCAGGTAGAGAGAGACCCATGTGATTCATCATTGCAGCCAACATGGATTGTTGATGCAAAAGGACATTAGCTGTGGTGGTTGCTTGAGTGTCCAACTGATCATGGAGAAGGGCAACCTTGTCTGTAAGGTGAGCATTTGACTTAGTGAGAGTAGCCACCTCCTTTTCAAGAGTGTCCACCTTAGTGAATAGCTCATTTGCCTTGAAACCAGACAAAGATTGATCCTGCAGCCTCTTCACTTCATACTTAGACAGCTCATGCACAGGGACTTCAGTCACTAGCCTATCTCCATAAAGATTCTTGAACATTGTCCTCAGCATGGCATTGGCCTCTGTAGTCTGGTCAGATAGATTTTGAAATCTGCTTCCTAGGCCTGTGACTGTATCTTTGAGGAGGGCTAGGCCATTGTCCATCTTTATGCAGGTGGTGTTGCAGTGTTTGAGATCTTTGACCACACTGTCTAGTTGAGGAAATTTAGCATCAAAGGCCCTCTTGACTTCTGTTACTGAAGTGGCTGTCTTGTCACACACCCTGTTGACTTTAGTTTTGACTCCCTTGCCAAGATAGTGTGTAGCCTTGAGGAAACCCTTGTAGGAATCATTGACAGCTTCATACACTTCACCAGGAGACAGGGATTTTGCATTGGAGCCCAGTGAAGTGATGTATTCCTCTCTAAGATATTGAAGTGCTTCACTGAGAGTTATATCATTCTTTCCTTGCAGCCAGGCATCTACATTGCCATCTATCTCAGCATCATCAATAATCTTGGCCTTCTGCATCTCCACATCATCCCTATGGAATAGTAGAATGGCCTCATAGTCTGGATTAGGGATATTGGAGGTGACAAGGTTCTGAGCTATCTTTACAAACTCAGGAATCTGATCCACAATTAAGCTTTGAAGTGCTTCAACCGTCAATGTTTGTGGAACAGACCCTGATCCTGAAGCACTGTCATGTTGCACAGGCTTCAGCCATTGTGACATAAAGTCAGAGCTAGAGCTAGGCAAGCTAGACTCCTCAGTTACAGATGCAACTTCTGTAACCGGATGGATTGACTCTACTACTGGTGTCTCCACAGGAGTGGGATGAGTTACACCAGTAGTTGACACAGGCACAGAGTCTCTAGTAAAAACTAGTGGAACCTCTGTGTTTGTGATGGTGTCATTAGGATATGCCCCAGCATGCATTCCCTCACCATCTAAATGTGGGTCCTGGGTGGTGAGCAAAGTGTCATGCACTAAGTCACTTGAAATTATTTGCTCATCAAGAGAAAAGAATTCTTGATGATCAATGCCTTGCATCTCAGTTGCCTGAGTTGCAGGTTCCAAAGAAATTTCAGTGTTAGATTCTGGAAGAGAAGTGTGTTGTAGAGTAGATTTTGGCAATTCCCCCTGAGAGATAGAGGGAGTTTCAAGTGTGATGTGCTCTCCACTCAGTGTAGTGCCAGCCTTATCACTCCCATGTGCTGACTCTGTACAAGAAGGTGCATTGGAAAGGATGCTTGATTCTATAGGTGCACCCTGTTGAGAGGATACACCTAGTGAGCTGTGTGCCCCTGATTTTACAACTTCAGCCATTTGTGTGACTGAAGAGGTGGTTTTAGTTTTCTTCCTCTGTGGTCTCTGTAAGGGTGACTCAGGTTCCTCACTTTCTAGACCTAATTCAACAGCTAATGCTGCTTCAGATAATATATTTAGTGGTGCAGACATTACTTCCTTTCTCTTCTTTTTACTAACATCACCCTTTTGAGAGGATGATGCAGTTGGCTCAGTATTTGGTAGAGTATTTGGTTGAGAGGATTGGTTAGCAGGCCCTGGGTTAGCATTTTGTTCTACTTGCTTGGGCTGTGCTAACTTAGATTTTGCATCAAATGTTGGCATGTTGTGGGGATAAGTTCTAAACAAACTCTCCATATGGGGAGTTATGTTTAGTCTTACATCCACATCATTCCTAGTCTCCAAATTACCAAAAATGAGTTTGGTCATGGACTTAGGATATCCTATTCTATTTTTATCAATCCCAGGCAATTCAATCAATGAAGCATTCTTAAAATTAAGTACAGATTGAATAAAGCAAGGGAAGAAAATATCAGTACCTCTCTTGGTTGTGTTCTTACCAAGTCTTCCATATAGTTCTTGGAGGATGATTTGGCCAACATCTATCTTCTTTCCATAGGCCAATGCATAGCCAATTTGTTGCACAGGTGCACTGATTTGATCAAAGCTTGATTTCCTGGCAGTGAAGACTTGAAGAAGAGTTGCAAACATATAGCTCCACTCTTTTCTCAGATTCTTTCTGTTTAGCTTTCCAAGATTGATCCCATCTGAGTAGTTGATGAACTCAAAGAATTCCTCTAACTCTGCATTAGTGGCCAGTCTGTCAAATGACTCTTGTTGTAGGCCTAGTGCTTGATTCATGTCTACAGTAGTGATAGTGATTTCCTGATCTTGAATCTTGCAGTAGATGATATATGAAGTGATTGCGTTTTCCAGGGCTACAACCTCCACAATAGCAGTACCCCAAAACTGTTCCAGGATATCTAGATACAGAGTTGGGTTGGCAGAGAGTGCATCCTTGATGTATGACTCAGCCATCCATTTCACAAAGCACTTGAAATTGGCATTGGGTGCTTCAACATCACTAGTGAGAGCGATGAAGTTGGTGTTGAACTTTACTGTTGCCATGTGTGTATAAGAGAGGAAAGAAATTGAAGGTTGAAGAAGAAATTTGGCTTTTCGTAGGTAGGGTTTCAGGGGTTTTGGGAGTTTAGGTGCTTGAGAAATCGAATGAAATGAAATGAATAGATGTGGAATTGTATAAGTATGAAGTACTTGAATTGTCGATTAGATGAAAGTTTTGTATCGACAAGTCAGGCATTCGAGAAGTAGAAAACAACTATTCGAGAAGTCAAGAAAGGCTTAATGGATAACTCAAGCAGATAGAAACTCACAGCTGGCAGTTATCTAACTTAGAAATAATTCTAAATTAAATAAAATGTGTTTTTATGAGTGAATTAAACTTTTAGACAAGAGTCCAAAATCGGTTAAAATCAGCGAGAATTTAGCCTTTTCAAATGATTCGAGAACTCAAATATAGTGTTCGAGAACTCAATCATTCGAGAACTCAGTTACTATATTCGAGAAGTCAAGAATACCTCTATTCGATATCTCAGAAAGACTCTATTCGAGAACTCAAGAGTACTCTAATGAGACTTGTTAGAGATGTCGAATAGTGAATCATTCGAGAAGTCTGACTTATCGACCTATACCCATCACTCATAAAAATTTGATTTTCACTATCTTTTAAAATTTACCAGACATATTCATTGAAGAATATCCTAGCAAATTAAATAGTGATTTTCTCAAAATTTCATAGAAATTTTAAGTTAATAGAAATATGATTTTCAACATATGCAACAGATTTGAAATATTTATAAATCATATTTCAGCCAACACTTACTCCAAAAATATTGAGAATTTAGATAAAGTAAGTGTTTACTGCTGCAACAATCTAGATGCTGTATTCACTTAGCCAGAATCTGAAGAATTCAGCATTCCAATCTCACTTACCAACCTTGTGAAGGTGGCTTCATCTAATGGTTTAGTGAATATATCAGCTAGTTGTTTATCTGTAGAGACATAATGCAACTCAATGGTTCCATTAGTTGCATGTTCTCTAATGAAATGATATCTGATGTCAATGTGCTTTGTTCTAGAATGATTGACAGGATTGGAAACTATTGAGATTGCACTTGTGTTGTCACACATGATTGGAATTCTTTCCAACACAAGTCCATAATCTCTAAGTTGATTTCTAATCCAAAGCACTTGAGCACAGCAACTTCCAGCAGCTATGTATTCAGCCTCAGCTGTAGAAGTTGACACAGATTGTTGCTTCTTGCTATACCAAGAAACTAACCTTTGTCCAAGAAACTGGCAGCTTCCTGAGGTGCTTTTCCTATCCACTCTGCATCCAGCATAATCAACATCAGAATAACCCACCAGATTGAACCCTGTGTCCTTAGGATACCATAAGCCCAAGTTAGGAGTGCCCTTCAGATATCTAAAGATCCTTTTTATTGCAATCAAATGTGATTCCTTTGGATTTGATTGAAATCTAGCACATAGACATGTAGCAAACATGATGTCTGACCTACTTGCAGTGAGGTAGAGTAGAGAACCAACCATGCCTCTGTAGACAGAGATATCTACTTTCTTGCCTTTAGCATCTTCATCCAACTTAGTTGCAGTGGCCATGAATGTCTTTGCAGGTGAGCAGTCTTCCAAGTCAAACTTCTTCAGTAGATCCTTGATGTATTTGGTCTGACTGATAAAGATACCATCCTTCCTTTGACTGACTTGCAACCCAAGAAAGAATGTCAACTCTCCCATCATACTCATCTCATATCTGCTCTGCATGAGTTTGGAAAATTTCTCACATAGCTTCTCATTTGTAGACCCAAAAATGATATCATCCACATAAATTTGGACTAGGATAATATCATCACTGTTGTGGAATAAAAACTAGGTTTAAATTATTGCGGCTAGGGTTTGTGTATTTAAGGCTAGGGTTCGTGAGCTTCGTCCTTTTATGGCTGCTTCTGCGTTCGAGACTAACGGTCCTCACAGAATGCCTACGTATCTCTGTATTAGAGAATCAAGCCAAGAAAAACGTAGTTCTAGGTTGAAGGGTCTGACCCTTTATATAGGCTGAGAAGCCTCAGAATTAGGGTAGGGTTAGGAGACTTGGTGGGCAAGTCATCCTTGAGGAAGGTTCTAGACTCCTTCCTTGTAGGAGTCAGTTTCCTTGTATGATTGTGTGGCTTGGAGGCTACTTTTCGTAGGGATAACGTCCTTATCTGACTTGTATCTCCCAGCTGTTAATTACCCCTAAATATTAATTACGAAATTAATATTATAATTGGAGTTTGGGCCCACCTGGTGGGCCCCACGTTTGGACCATTCTAGGTCTAATTAATGCCACATTAAATGTGTCCTTAGGGCTTACTTTTAGCCCATATCATTTGCCCCCCAACTTCTAGGAAAACTGATCAGGTTTTCCTTTGAAGTTATAACGGTCTTTTCTGAGACTTGGGTCAGGGTTTATTGCTCGTACGCGAGTATTTTCAACAATATCATCTTAACGCAAAGCGTGGAGCGACCGACGCATTTACGACGATGTTAAACGGCACTAGACAGCGCTAATCAGCCTTAAACAATGTTTAAATAATGTTAAACAATGTTTAACTGGCATAAAACGACACTAAACGGTGTTTAATGGCACTAAACGGTGCTTAAATGTAAAATTTTTCCGAGTTTCTGGAATTTTTAAGCTTTTCTCTCTCTTTTTTTTTTCAGCTCATTTTCGAGCTCAAAGTGTCCCAGGTCGTGGGCTTCGAGCTCGTTTTGCAGTTGATTTTCGACCAGGAGTCTGCGACCTCAACTCAATGTAATTTCGACCTCGAATAAGTCCAGGTCGAAAGGATTTCCTATGTTTCTCAGTTCAATTTCGACCTCGAATTAACGATCTCAAATGAAGAAAAAACGACCTTAAAAAGGGTCCTAGGTCGTGTGGTTTTTCTTGAATTCCTAGTACAAATTCGACCTCGAACTTACGATTTCAAACCCTGTTATAACGACCTCATATTTACGAGCTCGAATAATGTTTTAAACGATCTCAAACTTAATCCTAGGTCGTTAGGAATTTCCAAATTTTCAAGTTCATTTTCGAGCTCAGAATTTCGATCTCAATTTCAGAGAATATCGACCTCAAAATGGGTTTCAAGTCGTATAGATTTTTGGTGACTTTCTGTTCTTTTTCGACCTCAAACTTACGAGCTAGCCCCAGCATATTTTCGACCCCAAAGTGGGTTTTTACTTGACTTTCCAGGTCGTTTGATCGAGCTCGAAATTGTATTGTCAAATGAGGTCGTTGGTCACGACCTCAGACAACTTTTGCTTAGGACGCTTGTTTTGCTTTTGGGCCTTAATTCTGGGCCTCTCCTCGTGGGCTCTTAATTGACTTTGACTTGGGCTTCAACTTTTGATCAATATGACCTTAGATTAAAACCTTAATTATGTTCATCAATATGGGTTGGGCCATGACAGGCCTTTAATTGTTTTAACTAAACTTGGACCTTAACAAGCCTAGTGTTGTTGGGCCTTTTTAAAGTCGACTTTGTGTTGACAGCCCATAAGAGTTTTGAACAGGCTACAACCGGTTGATATTCATTTTAACCGGTTGAAATCCCCTAACTTTTTGCTTATATAAAGGCCAAAGTTTTCACTTTCACTTCATCACAAAAGTTTCTAAAAAAACTCTCTCAAAAGTTCCTAATTTCCTTAAGAAATTTTCTCTGAGTTTGATCCTCTTTCTTTGAAGATTCAAAGGCATCCTCCAAGTTTTCTGGCGATTTTCCTTCCAATCTTTGAAGATTTGAAGATTGCTCAAGGATTTCTGGGAATTTTTCCAGAAATTTTCCAGTTGTTGTTGAAGATTTGAAGAACACTCAAGGTACTTTCCAGAATTTCTAGTTTTTTAGTTTGAAGATTGCCTTTTTTCTGGGTTTTTCCTTCAATTCCTTTGAAGATTTGAAGATTGTTCTAAAAACTTCTTTGTTCTTTGCAGATTTTCTTTGATCATCATAATTTTTCTTTGAAGATTTGAAGAAATGGCTGAAGATCGTGCTACTCAACGTTTCCAGAAACTGCAAGTGGCCTCAAAAAGAGGTATCACCATTCGTTCTTCCTTCATGAGTTTACAGGATATGATTTTAAATCGTAAAGAAGATTTTCCATCCCTGTCACACCTTGATTCCTATAATCATAGCAACATTTTCCATGACATAGAAAAAATCACTGACTATAATAGGATGTATAAAATAGAATATCCCTATAGGCTTATCCCAGCTGAACCTGGGGATCGATCTTGCCATTGGCGCCCCAATGCACTTTGTATTTACAGGGGTGCCATTGTTGCAGGGGTTCGATTCCCTTTTCATGAGTTTATCCCTAGGCTTTTAGCAGATGTAGGAGTTAACCCTTGTCAACTTCCTCCCAATTCTTGGAGGGTGATCAACTGTTTTCTGGTCCTTTGCCTTAAAAACAAATTCCCTCCTTCTGTAGCTCTTTTTAGGAAAATATTTCAATTTAAAAATTCTGCTGAATCTACCCCGGGTTGGGTTTACATTAGTCACCGTTCTTCTACTCCTCCAATCTTTCACCCCCAATCTATTCCTGACTCCAACCCAAAGTGGAAGAAGGAGTTCATGTACCTGATATGGGAAGGTGGAGATTGGGGCAATGTTTTTCGTAGTACCTTTGGTAAGGTAGTAGATGGAAGTGCCAATGACATTGAGCTGAATGAGGAAGAGACCCTTGCCTACCAGGAGCTCATCAAAGATAATTATTCTACTATGGCTTGGGATCTCCTGAATGAGTTCCAACTTAAGACTTTGGGACTTTCCCGAGTGGGCAATAAGGGTAATTTCCTTTCTTTTTGCATTCCTTTATTTGAATATGATTATCTCATACCTATTATTTGTTTTTTGTTTTGTAATTGCAGCTGCAGCTTTTATCAACAAGACCAATGAGCCAGAAGATGGGGACACTGCTAGGCTGAAAAGGGCTCGTTCAGGGAAAGATCCTCGAGCCCCAACAGCCTCGGATGCCTACTTGAGGCCCCATGTGGCTGATGTTGAGGAGGTAGATGGCTCCTCCAAGAGTGCTTGGCGCCCCAACTGGGGTATTAGGAAGAAAGACTCCATTGTTGGAGACTGCAGGCACGCTATGGATTGGTCCTATCACTCCATCACCCCTGGTGACTTCAAGGACTATGTATCTGGCTCCACTCTTGAAGGAGCTGAGAGTGCTGGAGCTCAGGCCTTCGCAGCTGTAAGTTCCTTTCTATCCACTCTTTTATGTACTTGTTTTGTCACCTGAACCGTGGTTTTAACTTTGTCTTTTGCAGGCTAATGCCAACTTCCAGGGAGTCGTATTCCAAGCTAAGACTTGGCGTTCCAACTACGAGACTTACAAGGCCAAGTTTGATGACTCCCAGGATGAACTGGGCTCTGTCAAGGCCACTTTAGCGAGGAGGGAGAAAGAGCTTTTAGAGTCTCAGGCTGAAAATGTCTCTCTCAGGAAGGACAAGGACGACCTGATTGACGAATACCTTGCCTCCCAGGAGTATATGGGCTTCATGGAGAAGCATGACGACTCTCTATTCCCTTATCAGTTTACTCAGGGATGGGATGGAGCTCTTGCTGAGGTTACTAGGAGATTTCCTGGCACCCTTAGTGTTTCAGACTTCCCTAGCCCTCATGCTCCTATGGCCTTGGCAGTGCAGGACACACGGGAGGAGGACCCAGAGGATGATGAGAGGATCCTAGAGCCAGATTCCTCTGCTCACCCTGGTGCAGCCGGAGAGGATGAGCATACTGGAGATGCTTAGTAGCTGACATCTTTATCTTTCTATTTATGCACTCTGCCTTCGGGCATGACTTTGTATTTTCGTTAACTTATTTTGAACTAGTTGGTTATGTATTCTGCCTTCGGGCATAACTTTTAAATTCGTAATCCATTGTCCTTAATGCTTCTCAACTTATTTATACTCGCATGTGTAGTCTAGCATTTTGTGCATAAATATCAATGAGTAGGGTTCATATCTTATGCGAAAATGTAGGATAGTCTTATTAATATGAGGAAACGGGCACAGCCCTTACATAGATACTCTACTTCCAATATCTCAAGTTTTTTAAAAACTTGGAATGGTTTCATCAACCTTATTTCTACTTCTATTACATAGGCAAAAAGCTAGGTCCTTTTCAGGAGAGCTTAAACATAGTAAACCTTGAGGTTCAATGCATGCCAAGTCCGGGGCACCTCAACCCCGTCCAAGGTTTCCAGTTTGTAAGATCCTCGTCCTAGTGTCTTCTTGACTCGATACGGCCCTTCCCAGTTTGGGGCTAACTTTCCTTTCTGACCAACTCCAGAAGCCTCGATCTTCCTAAGAACCAAGTCACCTTGTTGAAAGAACCTCTCCTTAACCCTGTGGTTGTAGTAGAAAGATGCTTTCTTTTGATGCTCCGCATTTCTGGCATTTGCTTCGTCCCTGACTTCATCAATCAAATCTAAGGCGAGCCTCATGCCTTCTTCATTAGTCTCTGGCTCGAATGCTTCAATTCTAGGTGATGCATGCATGACTTCTAGTGGTACGACTGCCTCAGCTCCATAAGCCAGTAGGAAAGGGGTTTCCCCAGTTGTTACTTTGCAAGTAGTACGATATGCCCAAAGTATAGGCAGTAATTCATCCACCCAAGTATTTCTCGATCGTTCGACCCTCTTCTTAAGTCCATCAAGAATAATCCGATTGGCTACCTCAGCCTGTCCATTAGCTTGCGGGTGAGCTACCGAAGTAAAACGAAGCTCGATAGCATTTTCCTCACAGTACTTTCTGAACTCTTCATTGTTGAATTGTGTCCCATTATCTGTCACAAGGATTCGGGGAATTCCATACCTGCAGATTATGTTCTCCCAAAAGAACTGGGAAACTTGCTTGGTGGTTATCTTGGCTAAAGGCTTAGCCTCAATCCACTTAGTGAAGTAATCAATGGCGACAATCAGAAACTTCCTTTGTGCTGAAGCCATGGGGAAAGGACCAAGAATGTCCATTCCCCACATAGCAAACGGAATGGGAGAGCTGATTGAGGTTAACCTTTCAGGCGGCTGCCTTACAACAGGGGCATGTTTCTGACATCTATCACACTTCTTGACATAATCCTGGGCATCTGCTAACATCTCCGGCCAATAGAATCCCAGGCGGGTAATCTTGTGAGCTAAGGCTCTGCCCCCCAAGTGCTGCCCACAGATCCCTTCATGAACTTCTTCCAATGCTTCTCTTGCCTCTTGGGGCCTTAGGCACTTCAAATACGGGATGACAAACGATCTCTTGTATAAGATGCCTTCAATCAAGGCATATCTCAATGCTCTCACTGACAATTTTCGTGCCTCCAAGGCATCATTAGGGAGCCATCCGGTTTCTAGGTGAGCTTTAATAGGATCTATCCAACAGCCTCCAACATCGATAGGTGCTACCAACTTAGAATTGATGGTCGGGGCCTTCAAGACCTGGAAGTAAACACTACCTGCATAATTCTCTATTTCAGAAGAAGCGAACTTAGAGAGGGCATCGGCCTTAACGTTCTCTTCCCTAGGAATGTGCTCCAGGTAGCACTCCTCAAACTGAGTCATAACAGCTTTCACGACTCTGAGGTATTTTGCCATAGTTTCATCCTTGGCCTCAAACTCACCATTCACTTGCGAGACTACCAGTCTTGAATCTCCACACACCTTGAGGTTCTTGACCCTCATGACTCTGGCCAATCCCAATCCAGCTATTAATGCTTCATATTCAGCTTCATTGTTGGTTGTAGGAAAGTCCAACTTCAAAGCGTATTCAACCGTGAACCCATTGATAAGTGGATTTATATCCACTTGGAACATTCTAATTCGGCTTAAATTGATTGCCTTGTTCTCAAGTTTGTTGTATTTTTGATGTGTTTGTAGTGAATTTGTGCAGGAATAAGAGTCGGATGTGGGATGATGTTTTCCATGTTTAATTGGTGGGTTTTGAGCTTAAAGAATGATAGTACATCAATTTGTGAGAGTGCCGGAAGAAACGGAATGAAAATCGGAGTTAAAACGAAGAAAATAGAGCAAAATCAGCAAATGAACAGTAACCTTGGCGCGGCGGCGCCGTTTTTGTACTATCAGCCGGCGCTGCGGCGCCGGTATTTCGGGAAAAAAAAGCTGATTTTTGTTTTGGCCATAACTTTTGATCCAGGAGTCCGTTTTCGACGTTCTTACAGTCCACGCGAAGCTAACGAAATTTCCTATCTTTTTAAAGTGGTTTCAAGGGCAACATTCCAGATTATTTTTGATTAAGTTTTGGAGAAGCATTCCTGTTGTGTTTCTGATTGGGTTTTGGCTAATTTCTGAGGCCCAGTCCACCGGAGGCTTATATATACTTCTAATAGACATAACAACAATTAGAGACATCAGAGATATTGGATAAAAGACCTAACCACTTGTGGAGAGCAACGAGACGGCTACGAAGAAGACCTAGTTTCATCTTATCTATGTGTTCTTTTTTTTAGGCGATACTTTGGATGCTCGTTTTGGGCTTTGTTTCTAAACCTTATTACTCTATTATCGTTATTAGTATTCTAGAACTTATTACTATCATGTTTACAGTGGAACCCATGGTGACGATTAGTTTGATTATGAACTAATTCGTTGTCATGGGGTTTTAGCGGATTTATTCATGAAGTTTATTTGTTGAATTTTCTCGATGCCTATAGTGTGATTGATGTGATATCCTATCATGGTTGTTTAAATTCGTTATAGGAGAGTAGCTAACTCCTGTAATTGTGGGTTAATTCTTGTTGAAGCGAAAGTGAATATAAGAGTTTAGAACTTGCCATGCTAGCATAGGTTTATGCGTGATAATATCATTCGTAATTAGTGTCATAACTCTAACCGTTTTATGACGACTATGTGATCAATTGAATGCTTGTACTTCAACCATTATGTTTTCAATCTTTATAGACATATAGGGACTAAGCATAATTGGGAGACTAAGTGATTTCTATCTTGATTGTGGATATGACTTAGGATGGTATTTGCGCAACGAAAGTTGGTTTATATCAGTTTTGTGTGTTCAATCAGGTATTAATAAATCACATGAAAAGGCTAGAGAATTGGAGACTATAGATGGATTGTTTAATGAAGTTAAAATCCCATGTTTTATTTGCATAAGTAATTCGATATAATTCTTAGTTCAAGTAGTTGATAATTGGCTTTAAATCTTAGAATAATTTTAGTGATAAACCAAATCCAATTTGTTATTTGTCTTAGCATCGAATAATAATCATACAACGGTGAGTGAATTAGCTAAACAATACAACGAGTCCCTGTAGGAACGAACCTTATTTGCTATCTGTATTACTTGAGATCACGTGCACTTGCGTGTTGAGTTTGGTCGTAACAAGTTTTTGGCGCCGCTGCCGGGGACGCGGTTTTATTTGTTTAGTTTCAGTATTTGCCATCAGTGGTCATTAAAGTTCGGTGACTAGGACGTTTCTCACCAATTTTCTTGTTGGTGAATTTCAGGTACTTTTTGAGAGTGTATGCGTACACGAGCTCGAGCACGTAGAGAAGAACTAACAAGGAGAAAACTTGACTTTGAGAACATCGGTTTAGAAGACGATCTTGAATCAAAAGAAGTTATGGCAGATCAAGCACAACCAGCGAAGGCTTTGAGTGAATTCTCTCAGCCAAAAGTGGAGGACATTCATACCAGTATTGTTCGTCCAGCTATTGGGGCTAACAATTTCGAGCTTAAGCCAAACATCATTCAGATGATTCAGAATACAGTGCAGTTTGGGGGTAGTCCTGCTGAAGATCCTAATGCTCATATTAGGGACTTCCTTGAGATATGTGATACTTTCAAATTCAACGGAGTTACAGACGATGCTATCAGATTGAGGCTATTTCCCTTTTCTCTTAGGGACAAAGCCAAGAGTTGGTTACATTCTATGCCATCAGGCTCTATCAAAACTTGGGCAGACTGTGCTCAAAAGTTTTTGACGAAGTATTTTTCCATGGCAAAGACAGCAGCTTATAGGAATGCTATTTCTCAGTTTGCTCAGCAATCGCAGGAATCTTTGGGGGAAGCTTGGGAAAGGTACAAGGAGATATTGGCACGTTGTCCTCATCATGGGATGCCGGATTGGATGATAATCAGCAATTTCTATAACGGGTTGGGAGCTCAGTCCAGGCCTATGTTAGATGCAGCTTCTGGAGGTGCTCTATGGGCAAAAAGCTATGAAGATGCCTACAATCTTATTGAGATGATGGCGGCCAATGAGTTTCAGAATCCTACTCAGCGCTTGCCACCTGCAAAAGTGGCTGGAGTTCTTGATTTGGATGCAGCAACTGCTATTGCTGCTCAACTCAAAGCGTTGACGATGAAGGTAGATTCCCTGTCTAATCTTGGGACTAACCAGGTTGCTATGGTGTGTGAATTGTGTGCAGGGGCTCATAACACGAATCTGTGTGCTATCTCAGCTGAATCTGCACAGTTTGTTAGTAATTTTCAAAGAGCTCAGCAGCCAGTACCCCATGTTTATCATCCCAACAATCGGAATCATCCTAACTTCAGTTGGAGCAACAATCAGGGTGGTGTTCAACCACAAAATCAGCAGTTCAATGCAAGGCCGTATAATCAGAACTTTCAACAACCTCCTTATGCTCCAAGGCAACCATTCAATCCACCAGGATTTCAGCCACCTCAAGGGAATTCATTAAATCAGTCTGAGAAGTCTGAGTTGGAAGAGCTTCGAATGATGTACAAGAGTCAGGCGGTGTCGTTAAAAACGTTGGAGAATCAAATTGGCCAACTAGCCAATGCATTATTGAACCGTCAACCAGGAACGCTTCCGAGTGACACAGAAATGAATCCAGGCAAGAAAGAACACAAGGAACAAGTCCAAGCAGTAACCTTACGATCAGGAAAGATTCTACAAGGCCAGAACGAAGAAAAAACAGATGAGGAAAAAAATGAATTTTCTGGGCAGTTAGCACGGCGCGGCAGCGCCGCTCCGCAGTACAAAATCGGCGCGGCAGCGCCGGACCCTCTGGAAGAAAATTTTGATTTTGAAGCTGGGGTCGATTCTGGTCCTGATTTGATACCTAATGCTACTCCCTCGACTCCTATCACTGGTAAGAATGATAAATCTCAGAAAGAAGTAGAAGATAAGGTGTTTCCACCTCCTCCATTCCCAAAAAGACTTCAAAAGCAAAATTCTGCTGAAAACTCTCCGAAGCAGAAGTGGGTGAATCAGATCTATCCTCCGAATCCATATTTTCAACGCTTGCAAAAACAAGATCATGGGAAACAATTTCAGAAATTTTTGGACGTCTTCAAGAAGTTGCAGATTAACATACCATTTGCTGAAGCACTTGAACAAATGCCAAGTTATGCCAGGTTCATGAAGGGCATACTTTCGAGGAAATTGAAACTCGAGGAGTTAGAGACCGTTGCTTTAACGGAGGAGTGTAGTGCAGTTCTGCAGCAGAAGTTGCCTCCTAAACTTAAAGATCCAGGGAGTTTCACAATTCCGTGCACCATTGGCAACTTATCTTTCAGCAAGTGCTTGTGTGACTTGGGGGCTAGCATAAATCTCATGCCTTTGTCAGTTTATATGCAACTTGGTCTACCGGAGCCAAAGCCAACTAACATCTCTTTGCAGTTGGCTGATCGTTCTATCACATATCCTAGAGGCATAGTGGAGGATGTTTTGGTGAAAGTTGATAAGCTCATCTTCCCTGCTGATTTTGTTATCTTGGACTTTGAGGAGGATAAGAAGATTCCCATAATCTTGGGGAGACCGTTCTTGGCTACGGGTAGAACCTTGATCGATGTGCAAAAAGGAGAGCTCACAATGAGAGTGCAAGATCAGACTGTTTCTTTTAATGTGTTCAAAGAAATGAAGCTCCCATTGGATGAAGAGTGTTTTAGGGTGGAATTGGTTGATAAAGGACGAAGTAAGGAGTTTGATCAGCTGTTGAAGAAAGACTCTTTAGAAGATGTTTTGCTGATGGATCTTGAGGATAATGAAATTGATTCTTTTCTTGAGGAAGATGTTTTGTTAGAATATGGGAGCAATAAAGAACTTCGTATTCTTGAGGATAATGAAATTGATTCTTTTCTCGAGGAAGATGTTTTGTTAGAGTGTGAGATGTTAAATGAGTTGAACGCTATTTGTTCGAAGTCCATTGTTCATACTTCTGTTGACTTTGATAGTCCTATTCTTACGAGAGTGGAGGAATGGCCCGGCGGCGTTTCTCATCACAGAAATTTGGGTTATATAAGTGAGATTGCAGAGGGTGATAGTTCGCATGAGTCGCTTGGTTTGGTCGATCTTTGGGATTCTCGGGTGCGGCTTAAATCTTCTTTTGAAGAAGCTCCTTCTTTTGAGCTTAACCCCTTGATGTATCGCTGGAGGTGGGATTATGACGAGCGGATTCGGCCACCTAATGTAGATTTTGTTAAAGCTACTTTTGAGAGATTGGAGGAATGGTCAGGCGGCGTTCCTCATTATAAAGGTTTGATTGATTGGCCAGTGTTTGGATCTCATTATTTACCACCCGAGGAAGGTGATCTTGCCGTTAACTAGGTATGTTCTCTATACTATTCTTTACCTTCAATGGGGGCATTGAAGATTCTAAGTTTGGGGGTGGTTGAGTATTAGTAGTGTTTGTTGTACCAATTGTTCATGTAGGAATTATATATTATATATTGCATGTGTTAGTTTAGTTGCGTTCATAATATTGTTGCATAATTGTATGCCATATAGGACATTCTGTTTATTGTGATATTTATGTTCATATAGTGGCATTTGCATTGCATAGCATGCATTTTTCATAATCCCTTAGAACGAGCTAATTCTGATTGGTAGATAGATGTCTAATTGGGTGTGGTAATGATGAATAGAGGGTTGATTTATAGTTTCCATGGAATTGACTTGCATGTTACGGAAACAGAATCTTTTCACTAGTCTCATTAGGTGCTTTTGGGCTAGGTTAGGGTCATGCCTGTTTGGATGTTTGAGACTTAATCACTTGTTTATAATTAGAATTTTCGTTATTCCCTTGATGGTGTAGGAGCAATAAAGTCTAAGTTTGGGGGACACCAAGGATTTCATGCTAGTGTTAATTTTGGTCAATAATGGCTAGGCGTCAAACGGCTAGTAGCCGGCTCATTTTTATATGAGTAGTCTAGGGTTGGAATTGAGAATTCTCGTTCCAGATTGCATACATTAAAAAAAAAATGAAAAAAAAAAAGAAAAAAAAAGTGAAAAAAAAAATGAAAGAAAAAGAAAAAAAAAGAGTCATGTAAATAAGTTAAATGCAAAATTAACCAGAGTGAGCTCTTTAATACTCGAGTTATTAAGTCTGAGGGGACTTAGTCCTAGTGACCTAAGGCTTTTATAGTCTGGGATCCTGCTGACCTAACACTCGCTACATGGGTATTATTGTATAAGCCTTTTGGGGTCTCACTCATTGCACGGTTAAATAAGCATGCGTAGTATTTATAGTATTTAGTGTCGTAGTAATAAAGCATGAATTCTTGGTTAACTTGAATAAGGATGGTGGTGTTCCTAGATTATGAAGTGTCTACAGTCTATTCTGTTTATAAACCTGTGATTGTCTTGGCGAAGGATAGGTATGATTTTTGACCTAGTGTTGGGAGCATTTCTGATGAGCATTGCACACACACACGTTTCTGTTCATGTATTGTTAGTATACGGGGGCTTAGTCGAGCTCTATTCGGATTTAGTTGCATTCTATGAGGCAGCTGGTTGCTAGTTGGTTTTGGTCAGTTTAAAGGGGATTGTTGCATTTTCATATAGTTGCATTCATGTAGTTAGTTGCATTGTTAGTTGCATTATTAGATGGATTTTGTGGGTACATTCACTATAGGCCCTCACGAGACCTTACTCGTCCACTAGGGCTGCCTAGGGGTTTAAAGGGCTTGTTGCATATGCCAAATGCAACCGTGATCACCTACGGAAGTGGTACTAGTTAGTTAGTTAGTTGTAAGTGTTTATGCTTGAGGACAAGCATCGGTTTAAGTTTGGGGGTGTGATAAGTGGATTTATATCCACTTGGAACATTCTAATTCGGCTTAAATTGATTGCCTTGTTCTCAAGTTTGTTGTATTTTTGATGTGTTTGTAGTGAATTTGTGCAGGAATAAGAGTCGGATGTGGGATGATGTTTTCCATGTTTAATTGGTGGGTTTTGAGCTTAAAGAATGATAGTACATCAATTTGTGAGAGTGCCGGAAGAAACGGAATGAAAATCGGAGTTAAAACGAAGAAAATAGAGCAAAATCAGCAAATGAACAGTAACCTTGGCGCGGCGGCGCCGTTTTTGTACTATCAGCCGGCGCTGCGGCGCCGGTATTTCGGGAAAAAAAAGCTGATTTTTGTTTTGGCCATAACTTTTGATCCAGGAGTCCGTTTTCGACGTTCTTACAGTCCACGCGAAGCTAACGAAATTTCCTATCTTTTTAAAGTGGTTTCAAGGGCAACATTCCAGATTATTTTTGATTAAGTTTTGGAGAAGCATTCCTGTTGTGTTTCTGATTGGGTTTTGGCTAATTTCTGAGGCCCAGTCCACCGGAGGCTTATATATACTTCTAATAGACATAACAACAATTAGAGACATCAGAGATATTGGAGAAAAGACCTAACCACTTGTGGAGAGCAACGAGACGGCTACGAAGAAGACCTAGTTTCATCTTATCTATGTGTTCTTTTTTTTAGGCGATACTTTGGATGCTCGTTTTGGGCTTTGTTTCTAAACCTTATTACTCTATTATCGTTATTAGTATTCTAGAACTTATTACTATCATGTTTACAGTGGAACCCATGGTGACGATTAGTTTGATTATGAACTAATTCGTTGTCATGGGGTTTTAGCGGATTTATTCATGAAGTTTATTTGTTGAATTTTCTCGATGCCTATAGTGTGATTGATGTGATATCCTATCATGGTTGTTTAAATTCGTTATAGGAGAGTAGCTAACTCCTGTAATTGTGGGTTAATTCTTGTTGAAGCGAAAGTGAATATAAGAGTTTAGAACTTGCCATGCTAGCATAGGTTTATGCGTGATAATATCATTCGTAATTAGTGTCATAACTCTAACCGTTTTATGACGACTATGTGATCAATTGAATGCTTGTACTTCAACCATTATGTTTTCAATCTTTATAGACATATAGGGACTAAGCATAATTGGGAGACTAAGTGATTTCTATCTTGATTGTGGATATGACTTAGGATGGTATTTGCGCAACGAAAGTTGGTTTATATCAGTTTTGTGTGTTCAATCAGGTATTAATAAATCACATGAAAAGGCTAGAGAATTGGAGACTATAGATGGATTGTTTAATGAAGTTAAAATCCCATGTTTTATTTGCATAAGTAATTCGATATAATTCTTAGTTCAAGTAGTTGATAATTGGCTTTAAATCTTAGAATAATTTTAGTGATAAACCAAATCCAATTTGTTATTTGTCTTAGCATCGAATAATAATCATACAACGGTGAGTGAATTAGCTAAACAATACAACGAGTCCCTGTAGGAACGAACCTTATTTGCTATCTGTATTACTTGAGATCACGTGCACTTGCGTGTTGAGTTTGGTCGTAACACCCATCGGGGCTTTGCAAAACCAAACCTGCACCACTAGATTTTGTTTTTGATGCTCCATCAAAATAGAGCACCCAATACTCTTTCTGATCAGGTACCAGTTCTTCATCTTTACTCTCAACTCCAGGGGTGGTTACTATCTCCTGCCCCCCGACTTCTTGGTTGCCAATGGTACATTCAACCACGAAGTCAGCTAATGCCTGAGCCTTGATGGCTGTCCGAGGCTTATATGCAATGTCAAATTCTCCGAGTTCGATTGCCCACTTAATTAGCCTTCCACTGACCTTCGGGCTATGCAGGATACTTCTCAATTGCTGGTCCGTCAGGACTTCAATCTTGTGTGACTGAAAATAAGGTCGCAGTTTCCTTGAAGCCGTTACCAATGCCAAAGCAAACTTCTCAATGGTAGAATAGTTCAACTCAGCTCCATGCAACACCTTACTCACGTAGTAGATAGGTTTCTGAACCTTGTTCTCTTCCCGTATGAGGACGGCACTCAATGCTTGCTCAGATACCGCCAGGTATAGGTAAAGGGTCTCTCCGATGCTAGGCTTGGCCAACAACGGGGCTTCAGCCATGTATTTCTTTAATTGTTCAAAGGCCTCTTGGCTTTCAGGTGTCCATTCAAAATTCTTTACCTTCTTTAATGTTTGAAAGAAAGGCAAACACTTATCACCAGACTTGGAGATGAACCTCCCTAAGGCTGCTATCCGGCCTGTCAACTTCTGCACATCTCTTATAGAACGTGGTGGCTCTATGTCTAAAATCGCCTTGATTTTGTCAGGATTGGCCTCAATGCCTCTCTTTGAAACCATCAGCCCTAAAAACTTTCCCGATCCAACACCAAAGGCACACTTAGCGGGATTCAACATCATCTTATGGTGCCTCAGCACTTCAAATGCCTCTTCGAGGTGCTTAATATGATCAGCCTTGAGTAGGCTCTTGACTAACATGTCATCAACATACACCTCCATGGTTTTTCCAATCAAATGAGCAAATATCTTGTTCACCAAGCGCTGGTAAGTAGCTCCTGCATTCTTTAGACCAAACGCCATAACAAGATAACAGAAGACACCAAAGTCAGTTATGAAAGATACCTTAGGGATGTCATCTTTGTGCATCTTGATCTGATTATAACCGCTGAATCCATCTATGAAGCTTAACATCTCATGTCCAGCTGTGGCATCTATTAACATGTCAATACTCGGAAGGGGGAAACAATCTTTTGGACATGCATCATTCAGGTCAGTGAAGTCTATACACATCCTCCACTTCCCATTCGCCTTTTTGACCATCACAGGGTTTGCTAACCATTCGGGAAACTGAATCTCTTCAATAAAACCAGCTTCCAAGAGCTTATCCACTTCTTGCTTAATGGCCTCTTGCCTCTCCGGAGCAAAGTTTCTCTTCTTCTGCTTTATTGTCTTCCTCTTGGGGTCAACATTCAACTTATGAGTTATAAGTTGGGGGTCAATCCCTGGCATATCAGCTGCTGTCCAAGCGAACACGTCGCTATTCTTTTGTAAGAATTCTATCAACTTGCCCTTCAAGGGTTCTTTCAGAGATGCTCCAACATAAGTAACTTTTTTAGGATCATTCGGCTCTAGGGGTATGGGAATCAAATCCTCTGCTGGCTTCCCTCTATGCTCTTCATCGTCACGGACATCCATGTCTTCAATTGGAAGGACCTGCCCCCCGACTCCATCGGCCCTCAAGGCGGCTACATAGCAACTTCTTGCCATCTTCTGATCACCCTTTTGTTCTCCGACACCATTCCGTGTCGGAAACTTAACCTTCATATGATAGGAAGAGGCCACAGCCTTAAACGCATGTAATCCAGTCCTTCCAAGGATTGCGTTGTATGTTGAAGCTGCCTTAATCACCAAGAAATTCAGCATCTGAGTCGCCTCCTTAGGCTCCTGCCCAATAGTCATGGGCAACTGAATAGTCCCTTCAACGTTGGACTCCACTCCATTAAATCCGTATATAGGCATGTTTGCAGGGGTCAACTGAGAGTCGTTGTATCCCATCTTCACAAACGCATCATGAAACAAAATATCCACCGAAGCTCCATTGTCTATCAAGACTCGTTTTACTTCTGAATTTCCAATCACAGGAGTTATGACCAGTGGGTCATCATGGGGGAACTTCACCCCTTCCAAGTCTGAATCATCGAAACCAATTACCATCTCAGTTTTGGCACGCTTCGGGGCTTCTCCCACAATGTGCATTACTTCTCTTGCGTATGCCTTTCGAGAGTTTCGAGTTGTACCGGCCGCTGTAGGACCTCCCCAGATCATGTTGATAACTGGCCCTCGGGGCTGCGTGCTACGGTCACGATCATTATCCTTTCTGTCATTGTTTCTCCTGTTGTAATCCACTCTTTGGGTTCCTTGATCTCCACCCTTTGTGAAATTGTTCAGCTTTCCTTTACGGATCAAGAATTCAATCTCGTCCTTCAACTGTCTGCAATCATCCGTGTCATGTCCTACATCTCGGTGGAACCTACAGTACTGATCCTTATTCCTCTTTGCGGGGTCTCCCCTGAGTGGCTTCGGCCATCGGAAGTCTTTATCCTTCTCAATTTCCAACAAGATTTGACTTCTAGGGGCATTCAACCTTGCATAGTCAGAGAACCTTGGTCCCAAGTTCTTTTTTGGTGGCGAATCAGAGTCTTTGCTAGTTCGGGGATACTTGTCCCTAGCATCGTACTCCTGCCCTTGCTTACGCTTTTTTGTATCATTGTTCCCCTGGCCATTGCCTAATGTGACTTCCTTCTTCGTGCTATCCTCGGCCTTGATGTATTTAGAAGCCCTTCGTTGGAGATCAGCCATATTCTCCGGGGGATGCTTTGCCAATGATCTCTTAAAGTACAGGTCGGTGGTACCATGCTCCAAGGCTACCATTGCAACTTTATTGTCCAGATCAGTGATGTTCAGAGTCTCCTTGGTGAACCTCTTAAGATAGTCTCTCAGACTTTCGTTCTTCCCTTGAACTATATACATAAGAGATGCAGAGCTTTTCTCATGCGTTCTTTCGCTGATAAACTGACTAATGAAGGCAGCACTCAATTCCTTAAAGGAGCCAATCGAGTTTGCAGGAAGCCGACTATACCATCTTTGAGCCATGCCTGACAAAGTTTGAGGGAAAGCCCTACACTTCAAAGCGTCGCTTGCAGGCTGCAACAGCAGTGCGTTTGAAAACGTTCTAACGTGGTTGGCAGGATCACCCATTCCATCATAGGCTTTGATTGTTGGCATCTTAAACTTCTTTGAGATACGAGCATTCATCACGTCCTCAGTAAACGGAGGTGTGGGATCATCAGGGTCCCCAAGCGGCATCAGATCCTTGGGGTTGCTTTTAGGGGTTTCCACCCTTGTAGTTCTTTCAGGTGGGATGGTAGTCCTTCTTTGCCTCCTTAGAGGCCTCTCCAGATCTATGAAGGGAATCGGTCCTGACGTGGGAGGTGGCAAAGTCTGTTTTGATCTGGCTTGCTCCCTGGCCATATCTTCCTTTAACTTTAAGATCTCGGCTTCATAAGCCTTAATCCTCTCAGCAGCTGTTGAAGGGAGTCCATCATGGATAGTTCGAGTTCTCCCCATAGGCTCTTTACTTGCACGTCACCTCCTCGGGGCTTCATCACGCTCGTAATCATCGCCAGAAGATGATTCATCCGTATAAGGACCAGAAAAATCGCGATAATCTCGATCTCGAATATACAGGGCATGCCCACTCGGTCCAGCTCCGTAATTGGTCATCCCATACATTGGATTGGTGCTTATGGGGAGATCCGTAGTGTGGATCTGAACCCCTCGTGTAAGGTTGTTGGAGTCTACCATCAGGGAAGAAATCCCCGGGTCAGTCCCTGGAATTGTGTGGACGATCGGAGGTAGCGTACTCTCAACATGGGTAGTCGTCCCTAGGGGTTGAGAAACTTGATATGGAACGATAGTCCCAGATGTTGGAGGTACTTGCTCAGATGTCGGTAGCACTTGTTCAGTACGGGGCGGAGCAGAGCTAAGAGGTAGAGCCTCGGTAGCGATTGGCTCTGTAGTGCTTGGTGGAGTTCTTCGTGTTTGAACCATGGTTGATGTCTTGTCCCCACAGACGGCGCCAAATGTTGTGGAATAAAAACTAGGTTTAAATTATTGCGGCTAGGGTTTGTGTATTTAAGGCTAGGGTTCGTGAGCTTCGTGCTTTTATGGCTGCTTCTGCGTTCGAGACTAACGGTCCTCACAGAATGCCTACGTATCTCTGTATTAGAGAATCAAGCCAAGAAAAACGTAGTTCTAGGTTGAAGGGTCTGACCCTTTATATAGGCTGAGAAGCCTCAGAATTAGGGTAGGGTTAGGAGACTTGGTGGGCAAGTCATCCTTGAGGAAGGTTCTAGACTCCTTCCTTGTAGGAGTCAGTTTCCTTGTATGATTGTGTGGCTTGGAGGCTACTTTTCGTAGGGATAACGTCCTTATCTGACTTGTATCTCCCAGCTGTTAATTACCCCTAAATATTAATTACGAAATTAATATTATAATTGGAGTTTGGGCCCACCTGGTGGGCCCCACGTTTGGACCATTCTAGGTCTAATTAATGCCACATTAAATGTGTCCTTAGGGCTTACTTTTAGCCCATATCAATCACCATGCTTCTTGTAAAACAGTGGCTTGTCCAATGTGCCTCTAGTGAATTGATTTTCAAGAAGAAATTGTGATAAAGTATCATACCATGCTCTTGGAGCTTGCTTAAGTCCATACAGTGCCTTAAGCAATCTGTAGACAAATTCTGGGAAATGTGGATCCTCAAAGCCAGGTGGTTGTTGCACATAAACCTCTTCTTCCAACTCTCCATTTAGAAATGCACTCTTGACATCCATTTGATAAACTTTAAAGTTTGAATGAGCAGCAAATGCCAAGAATATTCTGATGGCTTCCAATCTAGCAACAGGGGCAAATGTCTCATCATAATCAATGCCTTCCTGTTGAGAGTATCCTTTTGCAACAAGCCTTGCTTTGTTTCTTATTATTACACCATCTTCATCCATCTTATTCTTCAGAACCCATTTTGTTCCAACAATGGTTCTATTCTTTGGTGCAGGCACAAGTTCCCATACTTTGTTCCTTTCAAATTGATTCAACTCTTCTTGCATAACAATAATCCAATCTGGATCCAACAGTGCATCATCAAGTTTCTTAGGCTCAACTTGTGATAGAAAACATCCATAGAGGCACTCATTTTGAGTTGCTCTCCTAGTCCTTACTCCTGCATTAGGCTCTCCAATGATTTGTTCTGCAGTGTGTGATCTATCCCATTTCCTCGAGTGTTCAGCCTGACTTCTCATTCTTGATGTTGCTTCATCATCCACATCATGGTCATCCTCATTTCCTCAACCTGTGAAGTTGCCATTACTCACAGGTGTGTCTTGGATGCTTGTTTCTCCACTATCGATTGGCACAAATTCTTCTCTTGTATCATTATTCACTTGAGTTTGTTGAACTTGAGTTTCAACTCCAGTTTCAATCTCTTCATCAGAATCATCTAGATTATCAAACCTCAATGGATCTTTGTCTTCATCATTGGCTTCTTCTAGTCCAGGTAGTTTGCTGTCATCAAATGTTACATCTGTTCTTTCCATAACTTTCTTTTGACTGATGACATAAACCTTGTATGCAATTCTTTCCATAGAATAGCCAAGAAAAATTCCTTCAAATGCTTTTGCATCAAATTTTCCAACATATTCAGAGTTATCCTTTAGTACAAAGCATTTGCTTCCAAAAGTATGAACATACTTTAGAGTAGGCTTCTTTCCAGTCATCAAGTTGTAAGGTGTCTTTCCAGTGTTTTTGTTGATGAGGGTTCTGTTCTGAATGTAGCATGCAGTACTCACAGCCTCAGCCCAAAAACATGTAGGCATTTTTGCATCAAGTAACATTGTTCTAGCAGCCTCAATTAGAGTTCTATTCTTTCTCTCAACAACTCCATTTTGTTGTGGAGTCCTTGGAGCTGAGAATTGCTGAGAAATACCATTCTTTTTACAGAATGCTTCGAGTATGGCATTTCTAAACTCTGTTCCATTATCACTTCTCAGTGCAATCACACTTGCATTGTTTGCCTTTGCTTCCTTGTCAACTTTCTTTATATGCTCAATAATTACTTGTGGAGCCTCATCTTTTGATGCCAGAAATTCCACCCATGTATACCTTGAAAAATCATCAACCATTACCAGGGCATACTTCTTTCTTCCAAGTGACATAATGTTGACAGGCCCAAACAAATCCATATGAATAAGTTGTAATGGCTTGGTTATTGATGTCACTGTCTTTGACTTGTGGCTTGATCTTTTCATTTTTCCTTTTTGACAAGCCTCACACACTCCTTCTTGGCAGAATTCAAGTGTGGGCATGCCTCTCACTAACTCTCTTTTGACTAGAGAATTAATGGCCTTGAAGTTCAGGTGTGATAGTTTCTTGTGCCACAGCCAACAATCTTCATTTGATGCTTTTGAGTAAAAGCAACAAATTTTGTCCTTGTTTGCAGAGTCCATATTGGCTACAAACAGGCTTCCCTTCCTTACTCCAGATAGAGCAAAATCACCAGTCTTCTTGTGGGTGATCAAACATTCATCTTTGTCAAAATTCACTTTGAATCCTCTATCAGTAAATTGACCAACACTTAGCAGATTATGCTTGAGCCCCTTGACTAGTGCTACATCTTCAATGATGACATTACCAACTTTCAGCTTGCCATATCCCAATGTGTTACCCATGCTATCATCTCCAAAAGCAACCATTGGGCCAGCCTTTTCCTCATACCGTGATAGCAGGACCATATCACCAGTCATATGATTTGAGCATCCACTGTCCAAAATCCACATGACCTTCTTTTCACTTTCTTTGCCCTGCAACCACAAAGGTATTACTTTTCCTTTGGTACCCAAACAAGTTTGGGTCCATGTGACTTAGAGACAGTTTTATCATAAACAACATGCTTGTCAACTTTCTTAGTGTTAGTCTTCTTGTCACTGTTGGAAGTCTTAGAACCTGAAGTTTCAGACTTAGGTGACAGAGGTACCTTCCTAGCTTTAGGAGGACTTGAAGACTTTGACCTTGTGTAGTGTGTGTGAGAATTGTGACTGATACAACCATCAATGAATTGCCTTTTTAAATTAAAACAACTAGTCATAACATTCATATTGCATGGCATACAGTCAAATTTATCACAAAAAGGTGCATCTCTATGACTTAGAGACACAGAACAATCATAGAAAGGTTTAGACACAATACCAACAGGTTTCTTGCATGCATGAGTTAAATGATTGGTACTAAAACAGTTCTGACAAGTTTTCCTAGGGGCATTAGGCATATAAGCATAGTTGTTATCCTTGTTAATCCCTAACTTGCCATTTCTGTTCTGTTTCTTCTTAGTCACTTTCTTTTCTGATTCACTCTTCCCAGCTGAGACAAACTTAACAAACTTCTTAGGTCTTGGCCTATCAACTACTGGTTCCTTGGTCTTTGACTTGACACTCTCACTCTTAGAGGATGCTTGTTGTTCACTAGATTGTGCCTCATCCTCATCATTCAACATTTGTTTGATGAGTAAGGCATCCTCATCAATTTCAAATGTTGATTCCTTAAAAATTTGATTTTCAGTCTTTCTCAATATGTGAGGCACTTTCTCATGAACAGCTGTGTCCTCTTCAATGACAGCATAGCCTTTCCTCTGTTTGAGAGAGTCATAGTCAAGTCCAATTAGATGCTTTGGGTTTAGCTTCAATTTTCTCACAGTAGGATTGCACTAGACCAGATGATTTCTTGAAAGTTTTCAGTTTGAATTCATTTTCAGCTAATTTATCCCTAAGAGCCTTCTCTACTTGACTAGCACATAAAACCTTGTTCTGCAAATATTCAACTTCTTTCTTAAGGTTTTCTACTTGCATAGCAGTTAGCTCAAGTTCCTCATTCTTTTTGGTTAATATTTCATTTCTAGTAGACAGTTTAGCAATCTCCTCATTAGCAGCAGTCATACTAGTATGAATATTAAACATTTCAACAGATAGTTATTCGATCATGCATTTATACTCAGAAACAGACATGTCTATAGTAGTGAGAGATGGTACCTGAGAATCAGATGGAGATGAGTCATCCTTGGAGTTGGCCATCAAGGCATAATTGCAGAATTCTTGTTCCTCTCCATCACTCTCAGAATCATCCCAACACTTCCCTTCAGCTATGTAGGCCTTACCTTGTGTCTGCTTTTTCAGAAGGGCCTCATACTTAGCTTCGAGCTCAAGATAATCTCTATCCTTCTTTTTAGGCTTCTTGCATTCACTGGCAAAATGCCCTAGGTCATTGCATCTATAGCACCTTACAGATGACCTATCCACATAACTGGTTTTGAATTTATTTCTGTTTGGTTTCACAGGTGCCTTGTTCTTGTTGACTGAATGGTTTTGAGTTTTGGGTTTGAAGGGTTGATTTCTTTTAAATCTGATGTTTGGAAATTTTCTTGCCATGAAAGCATATGAAGTATTTTCCATCCCATCAAGTTCTTCCAGAGTGTAAAACTCTTCTTCTTCTTCCTCCTTTTCCTCAACAGGTTCACTCACCCCAGCTTCAGTTTCTTCATCATCTGCTACCTCCTCTATCCTTAGCTGGCTTGTAGATGCTTCTAGGTCCAGAATAGATTTGTTGACAATCAAGGCACATGATGTGTTTATCATTCTACCTTGGTTGGCTTGGATAGCCCTTTTCTGAAGCAACTCAAGTTCATGAGTCTTTAGGACTCCATAGAGAACATCATAGGTGACTTTGTTCAAATCTCTCTCCCTTAGAGAAATGACTCTTTGCTCTAGATGATTTGGTGAAGACAACAGAAATTTCATATTTAACTCCTTGGTGCTGTAAACCTTGCCATTCATCTGCAACTCAGTAACTAGCTTGTGAAACCTTTCAAACATTTCAGTGATGCTTTCCTTGGGCTGTACCATGAAAGCTTCATACTTTGTGACCAGTATCTGTTTCTTGTTTTCCTTAACCTCATCAGTCCCTTCACACAACACCTCAATGTGATCCCACATCTCTTTAGCACACGTACATGATGCAATGTTTGTAAACATTGACATGTCCATGGAATCAATGATAAGCAGCATGAGGTGGCTGTCAAGAGCAACCTTCTCCCTTTCTGATTCTGTCCATTTTGATGGATCCTTGGCCTCATAAGATCTTGGGTTAGTTGTGGTTCCAACAGTCTTTTTTGGTATCTCTTGTTGTGGAACAAAAGGACCATTCTTGAGAATCTCAGGATACAAGGGATGAGAGGCTTTAAT
Source organism: Kitagawia praeruptora (assembly GCA_037693485.1). NCBI lineage: Eukaryota > Viridiplantae > Streptophyta > Magnoliopsida > Apiales > Apiaceae > Kitagawia > Kitagawia praeruptora. The sequence goes on from CM075348.1 coordinate 64,287,191, forward strand.
GAACAACATCATCTTTATCTTCCAGAGGTTGAAGTTTTCTTTGTCAAACTTAGGGACCTTCACCGTTCCTGTAGTCTTTGGTGTATTCGAACTCATGATCGTTTTTATGTTTTTGAATAAACAGCCCGCTCTGATACCACTTGTTGAGTATTGAACACAAAGAAAGAATACAGAGGGGGGGTGAATGGATTCTTGAACTTTTCGTGCCTTGAGTCTGTGTAGCAAACAAGTATTGTGTGTGCAAAGATGTAGATGCGGATAAAGAACAACACACAACACAATATCACTTTAATCTAATGTATTATTAGATAAAGGTTGCTACAATCTGTGAAAATAAATGATAGTATTCTCAGCTTCGTTTTTCTCAGAGAGATATAGCTTACAGTGTATGCAAAACTCGACTCACACGAAAGTTACTAAGTTATGAAGTGAGGCTGTGTCCTTATAGAACATGGATACAGCCTACTTACTGCAAATAAGGTAGCTAAACAAATTACTTTCTAGTCTGTCTATCCTTTTTGAGTAAGTGTCCAAACGGTTACAGATTTGACTTTGCAAAGCCTGTTTAGATCCACTTCTTTAGCTCCTTGTCTCTTCTATATCTCTCCAAGCTTCCTTGTAGGCTTTCCAGAGCACGTTACAGATTGTGGTCCATAAAGTGCATTGGCTTGTTGCAGGTTTCTGACTTGTACAATTTCTTCAGTATTTTGTCTCCAAGAATGTATTCGAGAAGTGACTAAGTAAGTGATTCGAGAACTAGAATTGACTTGATCGATAACTCTGAGTTCTCGAACACTGTTATATTGACATATCGAACCACTTCTCGAATAGCTCTTTTCATCAGGATTCCTTGAGTTGTCGAATAGAACATTTGACTTATCGAATCCTCGAGATGTCGAATAGCTTTCTGAGTCCTTGAGATATCGAATGGAACTTTGACTTGTTGACTCTTTGAGAACTCGAATACCATCTTGACTTGTTGACTTCTTGAGTTCTCGAATAGAGTAGTAGACATATCGAATCTCTGAGATATCGAATGAGATATCGAACAGTGTATTCAGAGATATCGAATAGTGTCTTGAGATATCGAATCCCTGACTTCTCGAATGCTGGACTTCTCGAATAGACAAATATACTTCTCGAATTGGTACTTAGGCAAATTCTTCATTTCTTCAAATCCCAACTGTGATTATTTGACAGTCTTTAACTCCTTGCTTGAGGCTCGAACCTTGGAACTTCTTTCAAGCATTATTCTAGACTCTATTTGTACAATTACACAACTAGGATTTGATGCCTACTACAAGTACAATACAAACAGAAACTCTACAACTAGAGGTTCCCTCAGTTAAGAGGTCATGTAAGTAATGCAAAGCATTACAAACAATTAGGCTTGTTATTAGATGTGTACAGGCATGCCTCTGTAACTAACATGGTTCTATGGACAGTGATGAATTCTCCAACTTTATTGGGCATCACTATGCAGCTCCTGTCATGCCTCTCCAATTATTGCAACCTTAGCTTCATATTGAGGATGATTCTCTTAACACTGACCAAGTAATGGGCGAGCCGTTTCACCACGAACACAACAACAGATTAGAGAACAAGTTCAGTTGATTGTTAACGATGGTTCAATGCGTAATGCTAGTGGTCCAACGGTTGCTATCTCTTCTAGAGCAAGTCATGAGCATGTCACTGTTAACTCACCAGAGGAGGTGAACTCCGTTCCTTCTGTGCAAGCTAAGTCACCAATTAAACACACCACTTCTCTTACTAGCCTAGAGAATTTACAAGATAATTTTCAAGTTGAGAATGGGGTTCTTAAGCTAACTAATTTGGAGCAAGGAGACACTAGCAATGCTAAGAAAAATGTTACATGGAGTGCGGTTGTTAATAAGAATATCCCAAATGCAGAAATTAGCATGGATGCGAACATGGATTCGAATGAGATGATTTCTTATAACGCGGATGGCTCGGTCAATATCAAACATCATGAATTTCATATTGTTGCTCATAAGCAATGGGATTCTAGCCTCATTGGCCATTTTATTGGAGGTAGTTTTGCCTTCAAATTTGTTAAGGAACAGGCGTTCAAATTATGGAAACATAAGGGCCTGTCCAGAGTTTATTACAGCTCGAAGGGGTACTTCACTTTCAGATTTAATAATGTTCAGGAAAAGGATGTTGTTCTCGGTTTGAACACAGTTTCTATTGGGGGAAAAAACAATGTATTTACAACCATGGATGGAAGGTTCGAAGTTCAAGAAAAATGTTATTACTAAAGTCCCATGTTGGATAAAGCTAGTTGATGTTCCTCACTCTTATTGGAGTCGAGAGGGTCTTACCTCTATAGCAAAAGGTGTGGGCAAACCGTTGAAGTTTTGATGAAGCTACAACTTGGTTTGAGCCACTCAAGTATGCACAAGTGGAACTTGAATATGGAGGCCCAAGACCGGATTTCGCCTGGGTAAATGTTGTTTATAATGGGATGGACGAACGAGAAAAGGTGGAAATCCTGTACCCACAACTGCCCTATTCGTGTAGTTTGTGTAAGGCTTTTGGCCACTCTCTGGCTAGGTGCTTAGACAACCCGGAGGCTATCAAGCCAACTCGAAATGTAAGGAATACGCAGAAGCGAACTAACAAGGATAATGAAAATGTTGAAAATCATGAGAGTATTTCGAAGCAAACATGGGAGAGCTCTGTTCCATATGAAAGTCTGTATGACACACATGGTATGGTTCCATATGTTATAAACAAATTCGCTGGGTATGATGTGGTAATGGATGAGGATCAGATTCTAAATGAAGAGCAAAGTAATAATGATGCTAGAGATATGGGTGTTCTGGGTGATGTGTTGCGGAGGAGGAAGATAAAATGGATGATTATGTTCAAAACGTAAATGTGGCCTCTATTTCTCCGGAAATATGTATTGCCTTATGATAAGTGGATTTTATATCCACTTGGAGCGTTCCATTTCGGCTTAAATTGATGTCTTGGTCTCAAGTATGTTGTGTTTTTGATGTGTTTTAGTGAGTTTGTGTAGGGTTATTATCTTGAGGTTGGATGATTTAAATTGCATATTTCATGGTGGAATTGAGTTCTAGAAGTGAAAAATGACAATTTGCAAAAGAAACGAAGGAAAAAGGAGTTAAAACGAAGAAAATCAGCCAAAATCAGCTCTCGGCAGCCAAGAGAGCGCAGCCAGCGCATAAAAGGGCGCAGCCAGCGCACAAAAGGGTGCAGCCAGCGCTATGAACAGTAAAATCAGCGCAGCCAGCGCTCTACCAGCGCAGCCAGCGCGCGTACGAAGCAGCCAGATTTTTGGATTTTTGTTTTGGCAATATCTTGAGTTCTACAACTCCGTTTTGGGCGATCTTACAGTCCACGCGAAGCTAACAAGATTCTATATCATTCTAAAGTGGTCCAGATGTCAAATTACAACTGGAACGGCCCAAAAATATTGAAGAAAAGTCAGCTACGAATTTTCCTTAAAAACAGAATCAGTTTAGGAAACGTATTTTGCAGAAATTCTATTTTAACTCTATTTTGGGGAATTTCTTGCTGGGCAAGACTTTTAGAGCCTATATAAACACATCCTACCATTGTAATTTAGAACACCATTACATATCAATTACTTAGGTTTATTTGTATTTTTTCATAATTTGTTTTTATCATGGTTTCACTTGATCTCATGATGACGAGAGGTTCGATTATGAACTAATCGTTGTCATGGGATTCTAACGGATTTATTTATGGAGTTTAGTATCTTGATGCTTTAAAGATCTGTGTGTGATGTATATCTGGTATCCTCGTATGGTTGTGATTCATGTGTTTAGATGCGTCATGAACATTTAATTTGTTAATCTCTTGCGAAACGAGAGTGGATCTTGAGATTTAGAACTTGCCATACTTGTTCTTCAACCGTTATGTTTTCAAATCTTATAGAGATATAGGGTCTAAGCATAATTGGTGTCTATTCATCTTCTATCTCTTTTGTGGATGTATATTTAATTTGATATACGTATACTGAGAGGTAGCGTGTACTTTTTTCGTGTTGTCTGATCAGATATCATAACCATTGCATATAGTGATTAAAGACGTCAGATCTAAGCGAAGTATTTAATGAAGTTAGGATTCCATGTTTTCTCTTGCAGAATACTCCGATTTAAATTCTCATTAGTTAATTAGTTAATTAGTTAATTAATTCTTAGTTTGTTAGTTTGCTTCTTAGTTAATTTAGTTTATTAAAACCCAAATTTGTTAATTGTCTTAGCAGTGAATAATAATCATACATTGTTGCATAGGTACTAAATTGAATTAAAAACCAGATCTCTGTGGGAACGAACTTGACTTATATCTGTATTACTTGTGACCACGTACGCTTGCGTGATTTAGTGCAAACACCTTACCAATTGTTACCCTGCCTTCTATTGAGGACAATAATCCTTTTGACTTGCTTAACTCTTTAGAATCTGGTGAAATTCCATATGTGCCTGAAAAGTCCCCTAGCAAGCGTAAGAGAATACATAGTAAATCCCCACAGAAATCTTCAACACATGTGGTTGTTTTTTGCCCTGGGCTTCCCACCATTGTTGAGACAGATTAATTTCACCACATGGGGTAGCAGGAAAACTAGCTAAACCCCCTTGTCAATGAATTTTGCCATTTGTAACGTGAGGGGCCTAAATAAAAGTCCCCACCAAAATGAGGTGATTAATTTCATTTCCCAAAATCAAGTGTCTTTTATGAGTTTGGTAGAAACTAAAGTTCGTATTGATAATTTTGCTACAATTTCTAAACGAATTAACAAGAATTGGAGGTGGTTGCATAATTACGATGAGCATGATTATGGCCGTATTTGGATTGGCTGGGATCCCACTACCTGGTCTTTACTTTTGCACTCTAAATCTTCTCAACATATTACTTGCTTTGCCACTTTCATGGAGAAGCAGATAACTTTTTGTGTTACCTTTATCTATGCTTTGAACAAAGATCATCAGAGAGAGCCTTTGTGGAATGACATTGAAAACCTTAGCCACATTATAAGTGTTCCGTGGTGTGTTACTGGGCATTTCAATTGCATGATGTCTTTAAATGAAGTTAAAGGAGGTCGTGAGCACTGGACTCCTGGGATGCAATCCTTTCATGATTGTATTTCTAACTCGTCTTTGGGCCACATCAAAACAGTTGGACCTTTGTTCACTTGGACAAACAAAAGAGATTTGTCTCTAATTCAGAAGCGCCTTGATATAATGTTGGTTAATAAATATTGGTTTAACATCTTTAGTGAAGGATATGTTCTTGTCAAAAACAAAGGTTTAATGGACCATTTCCCTCTTCTCTGCACTGTTCCTATGCACCTGGAAAGGGTTTATAAAGCTTTCCAGTTTTACAATTTCATGATAGATATTGATGATTTTATGCCCACTGTTTCTAGAGTTTGGGCTAATCAGTGGTTTGGGGATCCTATGGCTATCCTTATGCGTAAACTCAAAGATGTTAGGAAAGAGTTGATTGCTCTAAATAAAGTTCATGGAAACGTTCATAACAATGTCTCAAATGCTCGAACTTTGCTGCAAGAAGTTCAGGACAACCTTAATGGCGACAATGATAATACGGAGCTCTTACAGAAAGAAAGAGAGGCCACAAAAAAATTGGAAATTGTTGTTCTAGAGGAGGAAGCCTTTCTTTTGCAAAAGTCCTGTGTCAAATGGCTAAATGGTGGAGATGAAAACTCGGGCTTCTTTTTAAATCAAATTAGGGCGAATTGGAATAAAAATAAGCTTTTGGCTATTAAGAACTCTAATGGTGAGCTTGTCATGGGGCATAAGCAGGTCTCTCAAGTAGCTGTGAATTTTTTTCTCTTGGACACTTGGGACTTCTCATCCTCACACTCCCTTTGATTTTGATAGCATCTCATGTGCCTCCGTTTCTCTATCCCAGACATTATTGTTAAAGGCTCCTATCATAAATGAGCTCATATTTGCTACTTTGAAAGGCATGAAGAAGAATAAAGCCCCAGGTCCAGATGGGTTTACGGTCGAATTTTTCCTATCTACGTGGGAGGTTGTTGGTGACATTTTTTGTCAAGCTGTTCAACACTTCTTTGCCACATCCAACCTGCACAGGTCTGTAAATGCAAGTGTATTACAAGTGTATTACAAAGATTTTTGGCTACTCATCTTAAAGCTGTGATGCCAAGTCTTATTGATATCTCACAATCAGCCTTCATTCCAGGCCGTATATTTCCGACAATATTCTCATGGCCCAAGAACTGTTCAGAGGTTATAATCGTGACACTGGGTCCCCTAAATGTGGATTGAAACTTGATCTTCATAAGGCCTTTGATTCTATTGATTGGAATTTTGTTATGGGCGCCCTTAGCAAGCTTCAATTCCCTCGCACCTTTATGAACTGGATCTATGCTTGTATCTCTACTCCTACTTTTTCTGTCAAAGTCAATGGAGCATTATGTGGGTTTTTTGAAGGAAAAAAAGGACTTCGACATGGTGACCCTATCTCACCGTATCTTTTCTCTATTGCTATGAATGTTTTATCTTGTACGCTTGCTGTGACCCCTTCAGGATTTAAATATCATTGGAAATGTAAGGACTTAAAATTAACTTATCTTTTCTATGTCGATGAAGTCCTTTTATTTTCTATTGGAGATGAGAACTCGGTGTCCCATCTCATGGATTGTGTCTCGAGTTTGCTGATTCCAGTGGTTTACATCCTAGTTTTGCAAATAGCACGTTGTTTTTTTGGTAATTTTGAGCATGACTTCATAAACTAGTTTATTCAGACTTTTGGCATTGCCCGTGGAGTGTTACCAGTCAAATTTCTAGGGGTTCCGTTGATATCTTCAAAGCTGAGTCACAATGATTGCATCCCTCTTTTGGACAGGGTTTCAGCTCATATCTCTTGTTGGACATCCTTCTTGTTATCATTTGTTGGTAGGGTTCAATTAATTCGCTCCGTTTTATCTGCTATACAAGCTTTTTGCACTAAGCACTTCTTACTTCCTGAGTCAGTGCATAGGAGACTACAAACTTTATTTACTAGATTTTTATAGAAGGGTGATGCTAACACAAAAGGGGGGGGCAAATGTTAGTTGGGTCAGAGTTTGTTCTCCTTATGAGGAGGGTGGTCTTGGCATAAAAATCTTAGGGATTGGAATCAAGCTCAACTCCTTTTTCACCTCTGTAGTATCGTAAGAAAAAGCAAGGCCTTATGGTCTTCTTGGGTTAGCACTACTTTGCTAAAGCGCCATCACTTTTGGACCATGTAAATGCTAATGGATTGCTCTTGGATTGTTCGAAATGTTCTCAAGCTGCGTCCTTTGGCCCGCCAATTGTTCATGTGTGTTTTTATGAAGTTCGTTCACAGGGAAGGACTGATATCAATACCAATTTCAAATCTTTTATCTCTTACAATCTAGAAGTATTGTGAAATATTATTTATATCACCAATTTATTTCTTTTAAAATTGGGAATGGCCAGGAGACCTTGCTATGGTTTGACCCTTGGTGGAATTCGAGATGTCTTGCTAACACCCGGTTTGACGGTATTATTGCTCAGTCTGGCTTGCCTCCTAACTCTATGGTTCACTCATTGATCTCTACAGGAGAATGGGCGATGCCTCGTCCATGTAACATACTCCATTATCTGGATCCTGGTCTCATTGCTTAGCTTCACCAGTTTGATTTCCCAGTATTTAATCTTCTCGCCTCTGATGAGATCTTATGGAATGGAATCAAGCTTCGGAAACTCAAGACTTGGGATATTTGGAACTCCATTCGCAGCTCTGCTCCTATAGTATGGTACGATTTTGTTTGGCACAAGCTAAAGATACTTAGATATGCTCACAATGAGTGGCTCCTCTGCCATAGTCGTCTTCCCATTCTGCACAGGCTTATAACTTTTGGTCTTGATATCTCCCCATTTCGTTACCTTTGTGTAGGCGGTATTGAGACGGATTCACACCTTTTTGTCTCTTGTCCTTACAATAGCTTTGTTCAATCTAAGTTAACATGTCTCCTGGGAATTGACTGTAACGGTCCCAAAATCCGGGGTACAGATCTGGGGCCACTAACCACAACAATATAATACAACCCTGGATATGAACATCATATAAACTGATAAAACATTAAAACCCCTTAACCAAGATCGCATACAGGTTATGGTATGAAACAAACTATCGAATTACATTATTACAACTCAATCCCAGAATATTAACATATTATACATTTCTGTGAATAAATGAAATCACTATCTAACTCTATTTCCAACCTCGGCCATTCTCAATCCACTATCTGGCGTGATCCATAACTCGACTGTCTCTTCTCGCTGCCCGGAAATCAATACTCACGGTCCACTACTAGGTCTACTACGCTTCACTATTAACTTGAGAAAAACAAGCAAAAGCAAGAGTGAGCCAACAATGCTCAGCAAGTGTAAATAGTGATGATAATTTCAATAACAACGATCATTTTAATAAGCAAAAGAATTTCATCTCATTTTATGAAGAAATCAGTTGTATCAACTTTTAGATTGCCCCGAGGGCCAACAATTCACCATTCACAAGGTGCATCAAAACTAGAACTGGGAAGAATTCTGATATCAAAGTATTATTCAAACAGACTTTCAAGAAGTCAAGAACTGAACGTCTCAATCTCAGAGTATAGATTAGAATTGGAATTTTTTTATTTATTTAAAAAAAACATCAAGGTTAGGCTGCTGATTAGTCACGCACTAACCCCGGACAAACGCACACAGCAATGCCCTTAATTGGATCCATGGCACACATTGGCCTTAATATCTGACCATTAAACTGGTCTCCCCGAAGGGACATCCGTTGACCATAATATGGTCTCCCCGAAGGGACATCCGTTTTAAAAACATTTCCAATTCCATATCAACTGCACTAGGTGTCGGAACAATCGACAACCCTTGTCAACCAACCACCTGGAAAACTCACTTTCCAGAATAACTCATAATTCGAGAGTTAAAGAAGAATTCACAAGCAACAGGTGTCGATGAATTCAACATGATAAAAAATAATAATAAGTAGTAGCGACAAGTTCGATACACTAAAGAGTAATAACTGACTAATCAAGATCATCAATAGGTATCGACAAGTTCGATACAATAAGTGGGGTGTAAACGAATAGACAATAAGAATAAAAGATATCAACAAGATAGATATGAGTATTTGGATCATAACGTCATTAACTTGTCTAAAGAGAGATTCGAATTTGTGCAACAATAAAAGATATAAAGTACAACAAGATTATCAACAACTAAAATTCTAAGTTGGAGCAGGGGGATAATCAAGCTCAGCACGTTTAATAAAATTTTACGACACGTTGAATGATTTGAGTCAACATAAGTGAATAAGGCGGTTTAAAAACAATTATTTATAAAATAATCTCGGGAAAATTTATCGCCAATCAGTTTGAAGAAAACATCCCCTAAAGAGGGTTCATCGGGTAAAATATGTTAAAACTCAGAAATTTGACTAAAAGACTTTTATAAGAATTTAAAATCTTGGATTTCCTCTGTTTAGGAAGTTTCTTAAATACTTTCGAAGAAGATAAAAGAAATGCCAGTCTACTGAGGAATTCATTAACATACCACAATTTGAAATATCTTTTGGGGAAAAAGGATATTTGTAAAATCATCTGAAAATTTGCGCTTGCACTATAGGTGGAAATATAAACATGGGCAAGTCATTTGGAGAAGGACGTCAATTTGTACACATAGTTTGACCAACACATTTGATAAATAAATAAATAAACAGAATTGCATCACTTGAACAATAAGTGATGAGTAATAACACTTGCCTCGATTCACGGAGTTCTCGATCTCACATCGATCCATGACTCAGTTTCCCAACCTTCACTTGCTATCCTTTTACTTGGCCTTACTTCCATTTTCTACTTCGTAACTCATTTACTTTCATGTCAATTTACCCGTCGGCTTTCATACTTGCCTTTCTTTTCGTCTTTCCATCTACCCGCGCAATGATCTTGACCAGGTCTCCTATTCGCACCTTTACAAGGTCAAATGCTATTTCAGTTTTAACTTAAGCAAAACCTTATTGTTTGCTCTAACCTACCCATGCGCGTCCTATAACACTTATACATGTATCATATATAACATATACAACTATATTCACAAAATAGCTTTAGTATAGCCACCCAAGTCAAATAAACACTTAACACCAATAGCCACTTATTACTTAAATACTTTCTAAGCAACCACTTCACAATAAATTCATAATATACTTTCACATCATCAAGTCAAGTAGATTAAATAGATTTAAAATAGATTTGCAGGGGATTTTTAGAAAATTTCGGCATGAAGTATTCGTTTATCGGACTATGGGCACAGCCCCTCAATATCAATCAACAACAATTCAACCCTGTTTTTACAAAAAAATAAAGCTGCCTCAACTTGCAGCAACATAAAAGTAAACAAATAAGAAAAGTACCCGCCCAGACATGCGGCACCTAGCACATAATAATTTACATTACACTACTACTTACGCTACACCAATGATCGTATTTCTCACGCATTTCAATGATACACGTGACAATCAATCATTGATGTTCGTAAGCCCTAGGGAACAACCCCTAGCACTAACTATTACTTATGCTATATCAATGATCACATCACTTAAGTATATTAATTATACTCGTGATAGTTAATCATGGAAATTCGTAAGCCCTAGGGATTAGTTGAAAAGAATTACACAAGTCCTTTAAATATTGACATTTAAAAACTTGTGATCTTCTCATAACCCCTAGCACAATTCTAATTATAATATACAATTACCAAATATTTCTCACTTATAACATATAACATTCATAATTAGTAAAGCCATCAATTACTACGACTCGCTTTATACCATTTAGCACATAAGCATTTCCGACACCAAATGCAACTAGCAACTCATATAACCTCCACAAACTATACGACAATTGATAATTACCCACTAATGACCACAACTAATACCATATTCAATCGAAATCATGATAATACCAATTACTATTTACTACTAAACGACAACCAAATAATCACTTATAATCCACCAAGTAGTTGACAATTATGACCTCTACCTAATACTATTACTCGTTTATACATTTAGCACCTAGACCTTACCGGAACCAATTTCAAAAGTAAACCACATAACTCCACATAATTTCACATATTATCCGACGATTAATAATTACACACTAACTTGACAAATATGAAATCCAACAAGTACTTCGACTCGACTTATAATATTTAGCATGTAGCAATTATAACTTAGCAAACTCAAATAATTTCAATATTATACCACAAATAATAATTAACAACTAATAATCATAGTACTCCCGACTGAACCAACATTAAATTATCGGGAGCTTCGATATTCACAAATTTAATACTTCAAACTAATACGTTAAAACTAATTACCAAAACCAACCACATAAATTACCCTCTAATATAGGCAACTAAAATAAACTATCCAACTCAACATATATCCAAAATCCCCAAATTCCACTTCCGAAGGTATTATCCAATAATAACAATTAGCAATTAATAATCACCAAAACATATACTCAATCCCACAATAAATCTCACAATTAACCAATAATTATAAACTTTCTGAATTAAACTACGAAAATTAAATCATCGCATCGCATTTATTTCTAATTTAATTACAACAATATTATCACAATTTAATCTAAAATGGAATTTAAATAATTGCGTCGACAACATAAATTAAATAAATAAAATAAACAAAATAAATTTTATACCTTCCGATGAAAATTTCTCCCAATTTCTTCCTCCATCTCTCTCTCTCTCTCTCTCTCTCTCCCTCTCTCTCTCTCTCTCCCAGCAGTCTCTCCTCTCTCTCTCTGTGCTGCGCCCAGACTCCACCTGACAGAGCTTCGTCGGCCGCCAGTACCTCCACTTCCGCTAGCCACCGCACCACGTGCGGTGGTCCCCCCCTCTGTTGCCCGTCGCGAGTTCCCCTGTACGTTCTCCATCTTCCTCTCCCCACCTAGCTCATACGACACCCTCTTGATTGTATGTATATATGCATATACGTATATACTCAATTGAATCCCCACCCCCAATTTCTCTCTTCCTCCTTTCTTTTCTTTTTCCCCCATTCTATTTTCTTCTGTTCTTTTTCTTTCTCTCCCGACTTCCCGAGAGTTCTAGCTGCTGGACTCTTTCTCTACATATTGGGCTTGGTCCAATAACAATTAACATTTACTACACCTCATATTTGATTTTAAAACTAATAAATATATCTCACAAATAGGAATTAAATAGAAAATTGTGAAAATTAAATTTTCACTTTAAAAATTAAAGAATATAAAATTATGAGCACCCACATATTTTTAAAATATTTTTTGGATCAAAAATGAATTAAATATGAATTTTCAAAGTTTTGATCCTTTAAATACAATAAAATCCTTAAAATCATTTTAAAATACCACATCATCCAAATTAATCCACCCAACAATTTTAAAAACTCAATAAATACATAAAGTAAGTATTTCAAAAGATTTCAAGATTTCTAAATGCCTCCGATAATTTTATAAAATTTACAGAGGATCAAAAATACATGATTTAAATATTCTAAATCCTCAAAAATACAAATAAAAATACATCGACCTTCATAACTCACACAAATCATCATATAAACACAACTTCACATACTTTTCACCTTTACAACAATATTCACATAATATAACTCATAAATTATAATAAATAAATAATTCTAAATTCGAAATTTTCTAGGTCCTTATATCCTTCCCCCCTTAATAGGATTCTGTCCTCAGAATCACTCCTAAGGACATAAGTGACAGTTCTTTTCAATCATTTTGCTTCCACTTTCCAGGTCATATCCTTCAACTCTAGGATTTCTTCCATACCAACTCAATCATTACCAAGCTCATTCTGCGAGCCCTTGAATTTCGAAATAACCTTAAACTTTGGTTTCCGAGTCTTATTAACTCCAAACGTTTATCATGCGTGAACGAATATCTTATTGTCAAAATCAACATGACCTTTTGGTATAACGAACTATACTCTGCGTCAACACTATATTACCACGCTAATCCTTCGCCATAATGCAATCGCGCAATTTGCCTTGATTCACAACAATCTACACTTGGCACCATTCTCTAGCTCTTACCCATAATCAAACGGTTTCAGATAGAACTACAAAAGAAATCTCAAGAAATCCTTCAATCGTTTCTACTCCATTTTCACGGACTATGTCGATCGAGAATAGAATAATTAAGAAATTTCTATCTGACTTTAGTCCCATTATTCTACCGAGTACCTAACCTTGAAACTTAACATCATACCGTCCATTCTCAGTCGCATCCTTGCAATCAGATACTTTAACCAAACACATACGTCCTTAGATGCACATCAAGCATAATGCTAATAACAACTCAATTCTCACTCTTTTAAAATATTCTGATTCGCTAAGTCTTTTGAAGTATAGCCTTGATTATTTGCAGCTCTTGAAAGCCAAAATACCTGTCACCTTGACAGTGACTCCACTCAATACAAGAACAAAATTAAAATATTTCAATCTGTAACATCAATTCTCCCGAGGTCACAACTTCACTCGATACCAATCATGAAACAATTCTTTAATAATTCCCAACAAGCTCCAGCTTTTATCGACACACATATCCAACTTAATACGCATTATCGCTTATTGATATATCCTAAAATGAAATCTTCCTCAGATAAATTTTGAGAAAAAGAATATCAAGAAATCCTCAATCATTCTTACTCCTCTTTCACGTGCAATGTTACTTGAGAAGGGAATAATTGGAAACTTCTATCCATCCTTCATCTCATTATTTTACCGAGTACCTGATCTAAGAACTTAACTTAATACCATCTATTCCCAGTTGTATCTTTGATACCGAACACGATCAATTTTCACAGCATGGCATGCGTGTCAACCACAATTCGGTTTACAACTCATTTTCTACCTTCTTACAACATCAGCTTGTTAAAACATTTGAAAGAAAACCTTGAATATTTAAAACAAATCAAAAATCATTTTCGTCCACTGAAAATCCTTTTTGAAAACAAAAATTTTTGAAAATCATTTCAAAAACATTTAAAGTAATGAAGTTTTAAATAAAAAGCTTTCGAAACAAAACATCTTTGAAAACATTTTATCCTTGACATTTACAGATTTTAAAACTAGTAACTCCATAACCTTAGCTTCGACGTAACTTCCTCCAATAGCAAAACTTGTTTTGTGACTTCACTGTCCCGTATCCTCAAGTTTATAGCAAAACTTGTTTTGTTTCGGATCACAATTTTATATATACTTGGCGAGTCCTCAAGTTTGACTCTACATCTTACGACTTCAACATTTGACACCACTCTCTTTAACTACAAAATCATGACATTCTAAACCCACACTAAAACCCTTTTGCCAAATTTTCTTCCTTCTTTTCCTTGTAACTCTTAAAATCACTCTTGATTGATTTGTATACGCTTCCTGAATCTTCGATCATCTTGTTATGTGATCTACGATCATATTAAATTCTTCGTCCGAATGTCGTTTGGAAATCTTATTCATTGGAATATGCTTTGACTTAATCATCTCCCTTCTGCTACCTTCTTGTTATACAAAATGACTTCATTCCTTTGATATAACAATTTCTTGATCTGCTTGGTTGCTAAGACTTCTATATATGCTTTCGACTTCAGAACATCATTTTCACATTTCTTAAGATCAAAATCTCCCCTTCATTGATAGGAAATAAATCCAATCCTGAATCATATTTAACTCTTTTTATAGTCATCACAATCCACTTCCTGCTAACTTCCTTTATAATCGTATTGAATTTCTCGATTCTTAATAATTATAACAGTAGTCTTATTACTCTCTTCATAATTCCACTAAAATTGATATGATACTATTTTTGGCAAAAATTCCCATCTTTCCAAGCTCATAACACATAGCTTTAACTTCTGACGCTGCTACTTGTCACCACACTGCCTTTCTGGTTACAGCTATAACTTCCCACATTTATCTTGATAAAATCTCTAGGGATTCTACTCCCGAAATCTTATTTTCTGATCATGGAATCTCGTTAATCTCTGCCAATTCTCTTTCTATAGGTAGCTACGGTGCCCTTCCATAGGTGTCCCAAAACAATCTCTTTTCGGCATTGAACATCTTATACTCATATCTCCGTTACTATTATCTTTTCGCCCTTAACAATATCTGCAATCATGCATTCTTATTTACTGTCCTTTCCGTATTCAATTCTTATTAGCCTCAGACCTTGTCCATGCTTTATCGGTTCAGTAATTATACCAATTTGACATGACATACCTGTCTCAATCACCAAATTTTTTAAACTTGCATAACCACTTCTTCGTCCATGTAGTTGTAGTTTTAATCATTTAAAATGTCGTCACGTCTATCTTTGCGTCTCGTCATCACTAGGAATCTTGAAATCATCTAATCTCCGACAACGGAGGTTAACAAAATGAATGGAGCATCAATATGAATACATACTGATTTTGTTTGACAAAACTTTTAGAAAGGAATTCAACCGAGAGATCAATATGATCTTTGAACTATTTTCAGGTTGCGTTCGTCACTTGGTTAACCACCATAGTACAGAAGAATGGCCAGTCCTTAGTACTTTGTGACAAACACAATCAGTGGCGTCCCACTGGACTTCTATCACAAAGATAAAATGTCCCTGAATCCCCTATCTGTATAGGTTGTTCATCTCAGCTGGAATAGAGAAAAATTAAGTATTCATGAAAATGGAAGGGATTCAAGAGTTTCAAAAATTTTCAAGTAAAGTCGGATCAATTATCCTTTGAAAGATATAGATATTTCTAGCAGAATGGAATTGAATTCGAATAAATCTGACATACCAAACTCATCATCGTTTGATGTATAAAAGACTTTTCAATAGATACTTCAAGGTTTGATCAAGCAAACATTCAAGAAATTCTTAATTATTCGTAATCTCACTCTTGTCGACTAAGCAGTAATATACTTAGCTGCCAAACCGGCCTGACCATAATGAGTTGAATAAATAAGAAGATCTCAATTCATTCTCGATTTTTGAACCGTCACTGTGCAACGAATGCCTCAGCAACGATACCAACCGGGAATTAACTTAGGACGATAATTCAAAGAAGGAACAGGAAATTTCTTCAGGTAATAACTTTGAATGAATCAATAATTAGGGGTGCACAACTACGCTTAGCCTTCAATCCTGGCTAGTACTCGCTGCTCACTTCACATTCTTAACCTTCTCGTACCATTTCCAAAACGTTCACATCGAAACTAATCTCGTAGGATGTCCTAAATTCTACGCGAAAATCTCGAGATAACATCCCCCGGACTGATAGCTCCAGCTGCTCACTTAGCTTATGCTGCTTCGGGTTGCCATCTTGATAAAAGCTCAATCCTTAAATGATTAGAACTTCTACTCGCGCGATATGCCGAAGGGCCGATTAACGTCGCGACGCTTGCCGAAGTATCCTAACGCGATCCTTACCCTAAACCGTTCTACCCAACTCCTATCTTATACTCGTACCCTAACCCTCCTTATCTGTTTCAGTGACCATAACCTATAGCTCTGATACCAACTTGTAACGGTCCCAAAATCCGGGGTACAGATTTGGGGCCACTAACCACAACAATATAATACAACCCTGGATATGAACATCATATAAACTGAAAAAACATTAAATACACTTAACCAAGATCCCATACAGGTTATGGTATGAAACAAACTATCGAATTACATTATTACAACTTAATCCCAGAATAATAACATATTATACATTTCTGTGAATAAATGAAATCACTATCTAACTCTATTTCCAACCTCGGCCATTCTCAATCCACTATCTGGCGTGATCCATAACTCGACTGTCTCTTCTCGCTGCCCGGAAATCAATACTCACGGTCCACTACTAGGTCTACTATGCTTCACTATTAACTGGAGAAAAACAAGCAAAAGCAAGAGTGAGCCAACAATGCTCAGCAAGTGTAAATAGTGATGATAATTTCAATAACAACGATCATTTTAATAAGCAAAAGAATTTCATCTCATTTTATGAAGAAATCAGTTGTATCAACTTTTAGATTGCCCGGAGGGCCAACAATTCACCATTCACAAGGTGCATCAAAACTAGAACTGGGAAGAATTCTGATATCAAAGTATTATTCAAACAGACTTTCAAGAAGTCAAGAGCTGAACGTCTCAATCTCAGAGTATAGATTAGAATTGGATTTTTTTTTATTTATTTAAAAAAAACATCAAGGTTAGGCTGCTGATTAGTCACGCACTAACCCCAGACAAACGCACACAGCAATGTCCTTAATTGGATCCATGGCACACATTGGCCTTAATATCTGACCATTAAACTTGTCTCCCCGAAGGGACATCCGTGTACCATAAAATGGTCTCCCCGAAGGGACATCCGTTTTAAAAACATTTCTAATTCCATATCAACTGCACTAGGTGTCGGAACAATCGACAACCCTTGTCAACCAACCAACTGGAAAACTCACGTTCCAGAATAACTCATAATTCGAGAGTTAAAGAAGAATTCACAAGCAACAGGTGTCGATGAATTCAACATGATAAAAAAAAAAAAAGTAGTATCGACAAGTTCGATACACTAAAGGGTAATAACTGACTAATCAAGATCATCAATAGGCATCGACAAGTTCGATACAATAAGTGGGGGTGTAAACGAATAGACAATAAGAATAAAAGATATCAACAAGATAGATATGAGTATTTGGATCATAACGTCATTAACTTTTCTAAAGAGAGATTCGAATTTGTGTAACAATAAAAGATATAAAGTACAACAAGATTATCAACAACTAAAATTCTAAGTTGGAGCAGGGGATAATCAAGCTCAGCACGTTTAATAAAATTTTACGACACGTTGAATGATTTGAGTCAACATAAGTGAATAAGGCGGTTTAAAAACAATTATTTATAAAATAATCTCAGGAAAATTTATTGCCAATCAGTTTGAAGAAAACATCCCCTAAAGAGGGTTCATCGGGTAAAATATGTTAAAACTCAGAAATTTGACTAAAAGACTTTTATAAGAATTTAAAATCTTGGATTTCCTCTGTTTAGGAAGTTTCTTAAATACTTTCGAAGAAGATAAAAGAAATGCCACTCTACTGAGGAATTCATTAACATACCACAATTTGAAATATCTTTTGAGGAAAAAGGATATTTGTAAAATCATCTGAAAATTTGCGCTTGCACTATAGGTGGAAATATAAACATGGGCACGTCATTTGGAGAAGGACGTCAATTTGTACACATAGTTTGACCGACACATTTGATAAATAAATAAATAAACAGAATTGCATCACTTGAACAATAAGTGATGAGTAATAACACTTGCCTCGATTCACGGAGTTCTCGATCTCACATCGATCCATGACTCAGTTTCCCAACCTTCACTTGCTATCCTTTTACTTGGCCTTACTTCCATTTTCTACTTCGTAACTCATTTACTTTCATGTCAATTTACCCGTCGGCTTTCATACTTGCCTTTCTTTTCGTCTTTCCATCTACCCGCGCAATGATCTTGACCAGGTCTCCTATTCGCACCTTTACAAGGTCAAATGCTATTTCAGTTTTAACTTAAGCAAAACCTTATTGTTTGCTCTAACCTACCCATGCGCGTCCTATAACACTTATACATGTATCATATATAACATATACAACTATATTCACAAAATAGCTTTAGTATAGCCACCCAAGTCAAATAAACACTTAACACCAATAGCCACTTATTACTTAAATACTTTCTAAGCAACCACTTCACAATAAATTCATAATATACTTTCACATCATCAAGTCAAGTAGATTAAATAGATTTAAAATAGATTTGCAGGGGATTTTTAGAAAATTTCGGCATGAAGTATTCGTTTATCGGACTATGGGCACAGCCCCTCAATATCAATCAACAACAATTCAACCCTGTTTTTACAAAAAAATAAAGCTGCCTCAACTTGCAGCAACATAAAAGTAAACAAATAAGAAAAGTACCCGCCCAGACATGCGGCACCTAGCACATAATAATTTACATTACATTACTACTTACGCTACACCAATGATCGTATTTCTCACGCATTTCAGTGATACACGTGACAATCAATCATTGATGTTCGTAAGCCCTAGGGAACAACCCCTAGCACTAACTATTACTTATGCTATATCAATGATCACATCACTTAAGTATATTAATTATACTCGTGATAGTTAATCATGGAAATTCGTAAGCCCTAGGGATTAGTTGAAAAGAATTACACAAGTCCTTTAAATATTGACATTTAAAAACTTGTGATCTTCTCATAACCCCTAGCACAATTCTAATTATAATATACAATTACCAAATATTACTCACTTATAACATATAACATTCATAATTAGTAAAGCCATCAATTACTACGACTCGCTTTATACCATTTAGCACATAAGCATTTCCGACACCAAATGCAACTAGCAACTCATATAACCTCCACAAACTATACGACAATTGATAATTACCCACTAATGACCACAACTAATACCATATTCAATCGAAATCATGATAATACCAATTACTATTTACTACTAAACGACAACCAAATAATCACTTATAATCCACCAAGTAGTTGACAATTATGACCTCTACCAAATACTATTACTCGTTTATACATTTAGCACCTAGACCTTACCGGAACCAATTTCAAAAGTAAACCACATAACTCCACATAATTTCACATATTATCCGACGATTAATAATTACACACTAACTTGACAAATATGAAATCCAACAAGTACTTCGACTCGACTTATAATATTTAGCATGTAGCAATTATAACTTAGCAAACTCAAATAATTTCAATATTATACCACAAATAATAATTAACAACTAATAATCATAGTACTCCCGACTGAACCAAAATTACTGGGAGCTTCAATATTCACAAATTTAATACTTCAAACTAATACGTTTAAACTAATTACAAAAACCAACCACATAAATTACCCTCTAATATAGGCAACTAAAATAAACTATCCAACTCAACATATATCCAAAATCCCCAAATTCCACTTCCGAAGGTATTATCCAATAATAACAATTAGCAATTAATAATCACCAAAACATATACTCAATCCCACAATAAATCTCACAATTAACCAATAATTATAAACTATCCGAATTAAACTACGAAAATTAAATCATCGCATCGCATTTATTTCTAATTTAATTACAACAATATTATCACAATTTAATCTAAAATGGAATTTAAATGATTGCGTCGACAACATAAATTAAATAAATAAAATAAACAAAATAAAATTTTATACCTTCGGATGAATATTTCTCCCAATTTCTTCCTCCATCTCTCTCTCTCTCTCTCTCTCTCTCCCAGCAGTCTCTCCTCTCTCTCTGTGCTGCGCCCAGACTCCACCTGACAGAGCTTCGTCGACCGCCAGTACCTGCACTGCCGCTAGCCACCGCAGCGCGCGCGGTGGTCCCCCCCTCTGTTGCCCGTCGCGAGTTCCCCTGTACATTCTGCATATTCCTCTCCCCACCTAGCTCACACGACACCCTCTTGATTGTATCTATATATGCATATACGTATATACTCAATTGAATCCCCACCCCCAATTTCTCTCTTCCTCCTTTCTTTTCTTTTTCCCCCATTCTATTTTCTTCTGTTCTTTTTCTTTCTCTCCCGACTTCCCGAGAGTTCTAGCTGCTGGACTCTTTCTCTACATATTGGGCTTGGTCCAATAACAATAAACATTTACTACACCTCATATTTGATTTTAAAACTAATAAATATATCTCACAAATAGGAATTAAATAGAAAATTGTGAAAATTAAATTTTCACTTTTAAAATCAAAGAATATAAAATTATGAGCACCCACATATTTTTAAAATATTTTTCGGATAAAAAATGAATTAAATATGAATTTTCAAAGTTTTGATCATTTAAATACAATAAAATCCTTAAAATCATTTTAAAATACCACAACATCCAAATTGATCCACCCAACAATTTTAAAAACTCAATAAATACATAAAGTAAATATTTCAAAAGATTTCAAGATTTTTTAATCCTTCCGATAATTTTATAAAATTTACAGAGGATCAAAAATACATGATTTAAATATTCTAAATCCTCAAAAATACAAATAAAAATACACCGACCTTCATAACTCACACAAATCATCATATAAACACATAAACACAACTTCACATACTTTTCACCTTTACAACAATATTCACATAATATAACTCATAAATTATAATAAATAAATAATTCTAAATTCGAAATTTTCTAGGTCGTTATATTGACTGTATTGGTTTCTCTTGGGTGGAGTTGTTATCAATTTGGAGTTTAATCTCCACCTGCTCTCTTAGACAGATTGCATTCCTAACTGCTCAGATTTTTTCTTACCATCTGTGGAGGGAGCGTAATGCTCGGCTTCATAACAAAGGTTGCTGCGGGCCTACAAGCTGCTTCATGGGATTGTGCCTACCCTCAAGGCTAAACTTCAGAATTCTAGCTGGTTTCAACAGTACATTCAATTAGATATATATAGATGGATTTCTTTTTGATGGTTCTGTTGTGGGGTTATTCTGCCCTCTTTTTGTTCTTTTTATTTCTAATCTATCCTTTTCCTTAGGTTAGATTGGTAGTAGATAGCTCTCTCTTTGCCTTGGCTTAGAGCAAGGGTCAACCCCTATATATTCTTTTTTTTCTTTTCTATATAATACGCAGCTTAGCAAAAAAGAAAAAGAAAAGAGTACAAATCTCCTAATAACGAAATCATGGTGAGAGAGGTGCTTCAGCGGGACCGAGTAGTGGATGATAGAGATGTGTTGGACGTTTGAATTCATAACCTTTTGTCGAACAAAAGATCCCGGGGAATTTTACCTTCGACTCGGTGTCAATAATGAAAATCTATACTATTTTTATATTATATTTTTATCTTTATCTTTATTCTATTTATCTATTTTTCTAAAATTTCTCTATTTTAAATTACTAAAATCAAAACTTCCTTATTTAGGTACTATTTTTTAGAAAAAAATTAAGACTTTCTTTTTAACTTTAACATTAACATCTTCGGAATAGAAAAAAATTTCGAATTTATAAAGAAGAAGAAGTCAAATTTATATATTCGAAATAATATTTTTTTAATATTTCGTAATTTCGTTTTTTAACATTAACATTTTCATAATAGAATTATTATTACTATGATTCTTTCTCCCTAGGTATACAAATTCCCCTTCATAACAAACGTGGAAACATATATATATTGATTTATAATTAATGCTATTATATGATCAATTTTTGAGCATAATATCTTTGTTATCCAAACATATTAGACAATATTTAAACATATATTATATATATTATAGATATCTGTTGATGAGTGGATTTCGTAACAACTTTTGAGAGGTTTATGGTGAGTTGTAAAGGCTAACGATCAACTAATCTATGGAGAATGGAAGTTTTTTGTGGGGGTTGAACTGAGCTCGAGAGCGTTTACAAGAATCTCGCGAGTTCCCAAGGTGCCTACGTGTGACGCCCCCAAATCCGAGGTCAGAGATTCAGGTCGTCACATCACCATCCAGCCATATCATACCTATATTAGCTTTACAACTCAACAATACATCCATCCAGACCTCAATCTTACGCACATACAAGTTAGAGCCTCAGAAACGATAATCAAAAGTAACACTAAATATTACAATTCATCTGTACAATCCGGAATCTTACGCACTTCCACTTATACAACTACACTTGAAGACAAGTCTTACTATTACAGTTGAAAACCTATCAGACTTACTCTGTAGTATTTTTCAGGAACTAAATCATCTCCGGGGTAAATCTCCTACTCCTCTTCTGCTGGTGCGGAGTTAACCGACCAAATTCTTCTCTTTCTGAAAAGTTTTTATAAAGCAAGAATGAGCTACATAATGCTCAGCAAGTTCACCATTTTGAAAAATAATAAAGTGGTTTATTTTGAAAATGTTCCCAACTGTATGGGTATATATCTCAGATTACAAAACATAACTCGACAATATATATGTCTGAGTTTGAATAAAACATTTATACTCACTAAGGAGCTTTAAGAATAACATATGAATCCTTTATAAGGTTCTCATTTCAATATATCTCAAGTTTGAAAATATACACGTATGAGTATATCAGTTTCGGCAAAACACTCTACGGTTAACATAATGTACAGGGAATGCATTGATGCAAAACCTCTTTCCTTCCATTAGCTTAGAAGGTTTCTCATTCAAAAACATTTCATTCTTTGAAATAATTGCAAGAGTGCACTAACACGTGCCAATCTCTATAGAAAATCTTGCAGTTCTAGATACTGCACGATGTCAATATTTTTCTTATAAAAAACCACACTATCGGCAACTTGGCACTTATGCCCAAGAAGCAGTGTTTGAGTATTTTTCCAAAGTGGAGGATGGGACTGGAAGAAAACATAAAACCTGACAGGGATTGACGATGATCAGTCGTCACATCCAAGTCCAATAATCTGCGGGTCTTCTCTACTAGTAGAAGGATAGAAACTACATCCGTAACTACCCTTGGGTGAAAACTACATCCGTAATCACCCTCGATGAAAACTACATCCGTAATCATCCTTCGGCAACACCTGGGCCGGAATAATAATTGATGGACCGCCTGGCTCACGGCCGCTTACACATCCCGGGAATCGTTCGTCAACGATTCCCACACCTGCCAGAGTCCCCTTTTTCTTTTCTTTTCAAAAATCATATTGATAGAAAATTCGAGTAGTTGAAGTTCGACCTCAGTCGACCGATAATTCTTGAAAAACGTACAAGAAGCAAAACCTGACCGGGGGTTTTCGAAAATGTTTTGGGTGGGAAAGAGTTTGAGTTTGAAAACGCTAAAGGTATCTTGGATTAGTTTTGTCTTTAAAATAATGAACGATAATTAATAAATAATATTTTGAGATTTAATATAAACAATTAATAAAATAATTATTTAATTAAAATAAGCTTTTAATCCAAGATAGATATTTTTGAGTATTTTTAACAACGTAAAATAATAAATACTTAAGTATACGATACTTCCCGATTGACTCTTCGGGATTTCGTAATTTAATCACGACACAATAATATACCGCTCCCCGGTCAATAGTATATTTGGACCGCTACGACCTCTATTGCTAGAGTCGTTGTCCGAAGAAAATATTTTCATTCTAAGTTCAAGGGTGTACAAAAACATATGCATATATCTCAAACTTCAACATAATCTCGTAAAGCATAAGCATATAATACGTTTGGAAGCTATAAACACAATAGTGAAAATCCTTATACATAAGTTTTGAGAAGTAAACTTGCATAGGTAAAATCAAGAATATAATCTTTTGAAATTAAATACTTAGAGTTGGAAAACTTGCCTTGGTGAGGTTGGGGTGGTCGGGCTTGCGGAGTGGAATGGAAATCTATACATAATCAATATTCGCACGTTAGTGCCTTAACAACGCTACTTAATCATAAGGTTTTAAAAAATTGTAAAACCAACTTAACGACTCCACTTGTGACCACTAACCCTCTCATATGACCATGTCGTCACATTATCACTTCCGTTACCCATTCGACTCAAATCTATTCCTCAAACTCGAAACTCAAGTAAATATTCTTAAAACTACTTTAAACAAATCCCCTAAGTGGTTTTTCACTTGCGCACACCTCGCTCTAACATTTTTATAAAATTGAAAAATACATATTTTAATCCAATTCTTTTTGTACAGCCTTTCCACTTGTTTAATCTGTATATCCTCAAATTTCCATAACATTTTCATAATTTTAAGGGGTCCTAACTCAGTTCACAAGTGGACAACACAGTGCAGTCCGAATTCCAGAACCACACTGCACTAATCCAGCCATAACTCAAAATCTACACATCTCCTGGGTGTGAGCCTTATATTTCTAGAAACTACATTCAAATACCTTTCTAACCATATGTATTGAGTCTTAAGGAGACAAGTTTAAGGGGTTCAAAACCCTCCTACAAGACAGTACATGCTCCCAGAATTTACAACAAGCATCTTATCAACTTCAACACTTGACAATAACACAATACTCTCTTTACAACCATTAACTCCACCAAGATTCATCTCTATAACATACATGAGACTACATACTCTAATCACATGCCTTATTATTACAACAACAAGCATAAAACTTCAAGATTTCATCATCTAAAGCTCAAACCATCAAGATTCACTCCAATACTTATAGATCTAACAATATAAACTATAAACTTGTCATGGCTAAGGGTTGAGAGATATTTATACCTTCCTTGAGTCTCTAGTGACCTTGTATGAGCTTTTTAACCCTTGGAGAAGCTTGATCTATCCTTAATAACCTTAAACTAACAAGAACATCAAGAACAAAACTTAGAAATTTTCGGAGTCAATATACCCCAGCTGAAAGAACTGGAAAAACGAGGTCCTTACCTTACTTTTCTGGACGAGGCACCTAAATAATAGTTGTAGATCATCTCAATACCTTTCCAAAAAGCTATAGAACGCAATATTTGGATGAGAAATGAAGGCGCTATGGCTGTTTGAATCTCCCCTCTCTGTCCTGGCCGAAAATGAAGAAAAGGGAGAGAGAAATGTTTTGTTTTGTTTGGTTTGAATGATGTGAGATGTATTATTGATATGTGTTGTTATATGTGTATAAGTCACATGTTGCAAGTCTAGTGATAGCCTACTAGGTTAGACCATACTTCCATGTCTCCTAAAGCATGGTGCATAACTTTATGCTTTTTGCTTTTTACATTACTAGTTTGCTTTTCTAACTAGCTACTTGCTTGATAATTGCATGTAATATCTCCCTTATTTTATTTCTCCACCAATGTTTGTCACTTAATCCTTAATCCATAACGTATCTTAAATAAACTCCTCGTAATAACATTTTGTCGCGTAGAGATTTCCTTCGTAATTCCTTAAGTACTTAATTGTGTAATTCCCTTAAATATCCGTAACTCCTTGTCTTAGGCTTTTAAAATCTTTTGATACTCTAATAATCTTCAAAGTCCCAAGCTTTTATGTAATTTAATAGAAGTGGATTTCTTGCTTTCAATAACCTTCCTTTTTGCTCACACATCTTATGCCACGAAATTTAATACTCGGAAAATTAAAATCCACTATATGTCATTGGTGGCTCCAAAGTGTCCATCATCCATAATATCATACTTCATTAAATTTTAAAATATTACCAAAAATTAGGATTCTTACAGCCTCCCCTCCTTAAAAGGATTCCGTCCCGGAATCAGGTTGAATACAGTTGGGGGTACTTTTCACGCATTGCGCTTTCTAGCTCCCAGGTTGATTCCTCGGCATTCTGGTTCCTCCACAAAACTCTTACTAGTTTGACAACCTTATTCCTCAGCACCTGCTCCTTCCTATCCATGATCTCCACGGGTTGTTCCACATAGGTCAAGTCTAGTTGCAGGTTTACCTGGTCATACTCTATGTCGAAAGTCGGTATGATAAGGTCGTAGCATAGACACGTGAAACACATAATGAACTTGCTACAAGCTTGGGGGCAAGGCTAGCTCGTAGGTCCACTTCCCGATATACGCCTCAAAATCTCAAAAGGTCCAATAAACCTCGGACTTAGCTTCCCTTTCTTACCAAACCGCATCAATCCTTTTTAGGGGGATACCTTTAGCATCACGAAGTTTCCCACCTCATACTCCTTTGATATCTCATAAAATTTGACCATTCGAAATAATGGGTTTCGTAAAAACTAATGACTTTTACATACACTCGTCTGCACCGTAAAGGCGTAATATCAATTCGAAATCTTCCTTTAATAATTCGTACATATCGTGATTGCAAAAATTTCTCATCCACCCATAAAATTAATTTTCATCCAGGTTCGAATATTCATGAAAATTAGGGCTATTGCAGTCTCACCAACGCTTTAATGTTGCTTCTCAACGCATGCTCTCCTCGACCTGTATTCCTTATCGGTTGTTCTATGAATGAAAATTTCTATCCCACTACTTATACGTTACTCTTCTACCTTGTTCATAGTATTCGTGTTGAGTCTTTGTATCGCTGGCCCGTGAATACTTTGTGGTCGTGTTTTATAATCTGAGACAACGTCAATACGCACGGTATTCCTCATATTCCTTGGCTTGATTAGCACGCATGTGTTGCCTCCCGTCAGCCGTTACCACTTGCTATGGATATTGTATAGTCTTCGGTATACGTCGAACCAGTTCAGCTACTATATCCCTCGTTCATTGACTTCTTCATAATGCAAGAAAAGCGAAACTTCTTCTTTCGCAGTATGATTTACAAGAGACGGGCTTGCGTTCGCATGGTGACGATCGTGATAACAACGTTCATTTCATGGACAAGTTTTTATTCTCGACTGCCCCGTGAAATCTAAGGCACGACACTAAATATAAATTCGATCGTCTGGATAATTCTTCGTCCCTGTCCATCAACCACAGGTCAAATTAGTACATACGCTCAATCTTCTTTGTTAAATATGCTTGAAAGCACATTCAATATTCGAAGTTTAACCTTAAGTCTTTATCTAGCGTAATCGCTGCAGAAGTTTTATATTGCACCACCCTCTCTTCCGTATCTAAATCGATAATCTTCTAAATGGAAAGTCCCTCGTAGGTAAATCACTTGGTTCAACAATTATAAATCAACTAGGGCCATCTCTTGGCTCGGTCTTCGGCGACCTACTCATGAAATTCATTATAATTCTGTCCACGTTCAAGATTTTCTACAGGCGGAATTAATCCACTAGATCTCTATCATTCTGCTTTCGACATGTCGCGTTTGTACTTAATAGTTTGCCAATGCCATTCTTCATACATGTCTGCCAAACATTCTCTTAATTCTCTATACATCTTTGTCCTTCCCCATAATTTAGTCATTTTCCTCTAACATTATTCTTTATTGTATATACTCTATTTTCTTGGTCAATACTGACTGAATTCCAATTTCGAATAATCCCTTCTATAAGTATCGGCCACCACACTGGCCTTTCTTGGGTCATAACAAATTTCTCCATTATACTCCCTGCTCCCTTTCATCACCTTCTCTTTCTTATGTTTAGTTCTAATATGAAGATATACTTAAGGCACTTGTGGAAAAAAAAAATTTCACACTTTTCTTATAAGATTAACGTCTCTGTTTTATGCGTGAATGCTATCATGACTAATCCCCGACTCACGGTTAGTATATCACATCCCGTAACCTTTATGTTGTTTAGAAGTATAGGCTATCATCCCCTTTCTACTGCATCAGCACACCTCTTAAACTCTTGAAAGATGCATCATCGTGACTCTCAAAGTCATCCTTTTTATCATCAAGTATAGCTAACAACGAGGTTGTTGCTAATATCTCATTTCATTCCAAAACTTTGTTCATTAATCAATAAAGGCTTCTGACTCATTAATCCACTCAAACGATACTACCATAATTTTATAACATTTATATTATTGTGAAATGCCAATTTTGGCATAGTACAGAGGTCGATCTTGAGTTGGTGAAACCTTCTCTTCTTATCTTTGAAAAATAACTACACATTTTAACTAGTCAACAATTCCTCCATTTCCGATAAGGGTATCAGTTCTCGATGGTATATGTAAGATGTCATACGCTCGTCCTCTTTCACAACTGGTGCCAATCAGCCTGAGGCCTGCATGCTGCTGCGATTCCTAATAAACTTGATTAGGTGGTAATCTCGAAGGATCATTGGGATATATCCATGCATCCATTTGCTATTAGGGGCCTTTTAAACTTTATGTCTCGCTATGTGCATCAATCCCTTTTAGCTAAGTAAAGCTTCACATTCTTGCCACGATATTTCTTCCTTTCTTGTCCATCTCACTTCCATGTTAGTTTCCTCTAAGGATATGTCTTACATCGCAATCGATTTGCATTTCTTGGATCAGGAAAAGGCTTGGTAACTCCAGAATTCATTAATATAACATCCTGACGATGGTTGGTAGGGGCGTGCTCCCAACCACCTCATCATTTCTTATAACCTTCCTCACACTAATATTAAAGGTCCTTGTGGTATGCCCCGACATGTTATTCCTACTTTAAATAATCACTCGGCATAATGCTCTGGCTGCACAATTACAAAATTTGGTTTTTGCTCTCATATTGGTGCAACGGTTCACAATTGTACCTCCCGTTCACCTTAGAGTAATCACTTTTGAAAGGAATGGTTTCAAAATAGCAAGGTCCAATAGATAATTTCAATAAGAATTCCACATTGGATGTTCCAAGAATGTTGATGGTTCCAAATACTAGGAGTCTCGATTTTCGGAGATGTAAGGATGGACAAAAAGAGTACAACAAGGTTTATTCCTTCATGTCCTGATAATTTTGTAATGTGATGTCATAGAGAATGTTGCACGAGGGCAATGATTGTTGGATACAAAAGTCATAAAGACGGTCTTTATACAATTCTTACATCTGGTGAATACTTTTCCTCTTGAAAAGAAAAAAAAATAAAAAATAGAGGATCTAAAAAGTCCCATTGATAAAGGTCAACCGATCGAAAGAAATTCTACTCTATGACAATAAAAATGGAGCAGTTTATCATTCAAGTAATCTATGGTTTCAAATGTATCTTCATATATGAATGAAAGAACAGAATATTCAAGTGACATAAAGTCTGATACGAAGATGGGTAGAATTCAAGTTGAGTGGGCGACCTCACTAGGTCTTAATCAAGTTATTCGTCAAAA
The DNA here is from genome assembly GCA_037693485.1 of Kitagawia praeruptora. Taxonomy (NCBI): domain Eukaryota; kingdom Viridiplantae; phylum Streptophyta; class Magnoliopsida; order Apiales; family Apiaceae; genus Kitagawia; species Kitagawia praeruptora. The sequence goes on from CM075348.1 coordinate 64,317,045, forward strand.
CTTTCATTATCATACTTTACCACATGCAAAATGCCATGAAGAATTGCTGAATGAATTAAATTGGGAGTTGGACCAGTGAAACAATAACTAGTCCTTTTCAAGAAACACTAGCAACTAGCTAGACAAAATTTGCTAGTTCGCCTGTTTGAGACATCACCACTAGCTAGGACAATTAGCTAGGTGTTCTTCACAACATTACAATTTTGACTAGTTAGAACAATCAACTAGTCATTCATATTGACATATCGACTAGCCAGTTTCAATTGGCTAGAACGGAATTTCAACATCGTAGCCACTGAAGAAACTTTAGGCTACTCGGACAACGAATGGAAATAAGAAGTTATTAAGTTTGAAAAAAAAAAGAAAACTATAAAACATGAAGAGAATGTTCTAGGTATCGGAACAATCGATAACCTCTCATCAAATATTACTTATGAGTGAAACGGTCCACCCAAGGGTGCCTCCGTACACATGCTTTATCAGATCTTACAGCAGAATGAAATTCCGAATACTAGTATCAAAATGATATCCTTACTATGATTTCAATGTACGACGCACAATCTCATTTTGAATAGAAGAAAGGATTCATGAGGAATATCTGGATGTTAGATCATCCATGTTCTCAACAAGTTGATAAATATTTATGGGCTCGACTGAAGAGTGCAAGTATGAAAGAAGTAGTCAAAATATCAATATTTGTTTAGGAATATTCATTGATTAATTAAGGAAACAATTGTTGAACATTCCTTGGATAATTGAAAGGAAGTGTAAATAGTCCTGAGCAGAACGAAATAATTACAAACTTCAAATAGAATACTCGGGGATCAAATAAGATACTTTGGATGAGTCCCAGTTTAGAGAAAGTACATCACTGGTGGTTATTCCACAAGTTTGAAGTAGAAAGCTAGAAGGATTATCTGATATAAACTAATCGAGGTAACATGGTTAATGAAAGGTTTAAAATGAAGTAGTGCACCAGCCGGTAGTTACCAAAATAAGTTAATAATCATTCGTGCATCTCATTATCACCACTATGAGGGTAACTCCATCTCTTCATCTTCGTAATACAAGACACCAACTAGTGCGTCTCTCAATCTTCATCTTAGAGTCAATTATCGAGTTAGGGTTTCACAAATATATCTATCATCTTCGTGCTTTATCTTGAAGACCAAGCTTCACATCATTCCGGGGACACCTGCTAAGTCCATAGGGTCCTACTTCATGCCTTCCGACAAGAATCACGAGTGGCCAGTTCCCCCTGGGAACAGATCAAAGAGATCTCTCAGGGATCTCAGTGCAGTCCATAGGTTCAGTGGCGGGTGTGTGCATGTGAACATATACAAAAAATATTGAGGTCTACAATACATATATACGTAGTCCCTGATAAAATCTTTATCAAAGGATCCCACTCTAGACCCATTGGTCTTTTCTTTTGGTAGACTCTGAGATCACTGTATCGCTCGATGCAACCATATTCAACTTCACTTGAGTCCCTTTGTTAATTCTACTTGTTCGTTCTCTAAGTTGAACTACCATGCTCTAGCGCCCGAACCATGCGCGGAATCATCTAGCACGCTCGTCTTATGATAACATTCTCGTATAACACATGTAAAATTTGCCATCAAGGGTAATGAAATCCACAACGGCATAGTAACCACCTTTCAGGTAAACCCGTTACTTATCAAAAATCGGATCTTATAGCCAAAGTAAAAGGCTGTCATCATTCCAAGTACTAAGTACCCTTAATTATGTAGGGAAGTCTAAACTTCTTGATTCTTAAAATGCTGCCTCCTAAATTGTGGAGGAATATGGGCCACAAAATTTATGCCAGCCTAGTCATCAGATCATATTGGCAATATCGCCTCTATCTCAGCTGCTCTTGAGATTTTGCTATGCTTCCTATATCATTACATATGATAGGTCATGTACGACTCTCAAACCTCTATTCATCATTCTGAAGGTCTCTAAGGATTCTATCGACCCTAGTATAATACCTCCAGTAAACACTCCAGTCCATTCTACTCACCGGTACCTCTTCCGGTAGTCCAATGATAAGTTTACTACGATCTCTTATGTCATTCTCCGACTTAGACTTAACTCTCAGCACTCTCGTTTCCGAGTACTGTAACTTATCGCTCTGATACCATTTCTGTGACGCCCCCAAATCCGAGGTCAGAGATTCAGGTCGTCACATCACCATCCAGCCATATCATACCTATATTAGCTTTACAACTCAACAATACATCCATCCAGACCTCAATCTTACGCACATACAAGTTAGAGCCTCAGAAACGATAATCAAAAGTAACACTAAATATTACAATTCATCTGTACAATCCGGAATCTTACGCACTTCCACTTATACAACTACACTTGAAGACAAGTCTTACTATTACAGTTGAAAACCTATCAGACTTACTCTGTAGTATTTTTCAGGAACTAAATCATCTCCGGGGTAAATCTCCTACTCCTCTTCTGCTGGTGCCGAGTTAACCGACCAAATTCTTCTCTTTCTGAAAAGTTTTTATAAAGCAAGAATGAGCTACATAATGCTCAGCAAGTTCACCATTTTGAAAAATAATAAAGTGGTTTATTTTGAAAATGTTCCCAACTGTATGGGTATATATCTCAGATTACAAAACATAACTCGACAATATATATGTCTGAGTTTGAATAAAACATTTATACTCACTAAGGAGCTTTAAGAATAACATATGAATCCTTTATAAGGTTCTCATTTCAATATATCTCAAGTTTGAAAATATACACGTATGAGTATATCAGTTTCGGCAAAACACTCTACGGTTAACATAATGTACAGGGAATGCATTGATGCAAAACCTCTTTCCTTCCATTAGCTTAGAAGGTTTCTCATTCAAAAACATTTCATTCTTTGAAATAATTGCAAGAGTGCACTAACACGTGCCAATCTCTATAGAAAATCTTGCAGTTCTAGATACTGCACGATGTCAATATTTTTCTTATCAAAAACCACACTATCGGCAACTTGGCACTTATGCCCAAGAAGCAGTGTTTGAGTATTTTTCCAAAGTGGAGGATGGGACTGGAAGAAAACATAAAACCTGACAGGGATTGACGATGATCAGTCGTCACATCCAAGTCCAATAATCCGCGGGTCTTCTCTACTAGTAGAAGGATAGAAACTACATCCGTAACTACCCTTGGGTGAAAACTACATCCGTAATCACCCTCGATGAAAACTACATCCGTAATCATCCTTCGGCAACACCTGGGCCGGAATAATAATTGATGGACCGCCTGGCTCACGGCCGCTTACACATCCCGGGAATCGTTCGTCAACGATTCCCACACCTGCCAGAGTCCCCTTTTTCTTTTCTTTTCAAAAATCATATTGATAGAAAATTCGAGTAGTTGAAGTTCGACCTCAGTCGACCGATAATTCTTGAAAAACGTACAAGAAGCAAAACCTGACCGGGGGTTTTCGAAAATGTTTTGGGTGGGAAAGAGTTTGAGTTTGAAAACGCTAAAGGTATCTTGGATTAGTTTTGTCTTTAAAATAATGAACGATAATTAATAAATAATATTTTGAGATTTAATATAAACAATTAATAAAATAATTATTTAATTAAAATAAGCTTTTAATCCAAGATAGATATTTTTGAGTATTTTTAACAACGTAAAATAATAAATACTTAAGTATACGATACTTCCCGATTGACTCTTCGGGATTTCGTAATTTAATCACGACACAATAATATACCGCTCCCCGGTCAATAGTATATTTGGACCGCTACGACCTCTATTGCTAGAGTCGTTGTCCGAAGAAAATATTTTCATTCTAAGTTCAAGGGTGTACAAAAACATATGCATATATCTCAAACTTCAACATAATCTCGTAAAGCATAAGCATATAATACGTTTGGAAGCTATAAACACAATAGTGAAAATCCTTATACATAAGTTTTGAGAAGTAAACTTGCATAGGTAAAATCAAGAATATAATCTTTTGAAATTAAATACTTAGAGTTGGAAAACTTGCCTTGGTGAGGTTGGGGTGGTCGGGCTTGCGGAGTGGAATGGAAATCTATACATAATCAATATTCGCACGTTAGTGCCTTAACAACGCTACTTAATCATAAGGTTTTAAAAAATTGTAAAACCAACTTAACGACTCCACTTGTGACCACTAACCCTCTCATATGACCATGTCGTCACATTATCACTTCCGTTACCCATTCGACTCAAATCTATTCCTCAAACTCGAAACTCAAGTAAATATTCTTAAAACTACTTTAAACAAATCCCCTAAGTGGTTTTTCACTTGCGCACACCTCGCTCTAACATTTTTATAAAATTGAAAAATACATATTTTAATCCAATTCTTTTTGTACAGCCTTTCCACTTGTTTAATCTGTATATCCTCAAATTTCCATAACATTTTCATAATTTTAAGGGGTCCTAACTCAGTTCACAAGTGGACAACACAGTGCAGTCCGAATTCCAGAACCACACTGCACTAATCCAGCCATAACTCAAAATCTACACATCTCCTGGGTGTGAGCCTTATATTTCTAGAAACTACATTCAAATACCTTTCTAACCATATGTATTGAGTCTTAAGGAGACAAGTTTAAGGGGTTCAAAACCCTCCTACAAGACAGTACATGCTCCCAGAATTTACAACAAGCATCTTATCAACTTCAACACTTGACAATAACACAATACTCGCTTTACAACCATTAACTCCACCAAGATTCATCTCTATAACATACATGAGACTACATACTCTAATCACATGCCTTATTATTACAACAACAAGCATAAAACTTCAAGATTTCATCATCTAAAGCTCAAACCATCAAGATTCACTCCAATACTTATAGATCTAACAATATAAACTATAAACTTGTCATGGCTAAGGGTTGAGAGATATTTATACCTTCCTTGAGTCTCTAGTGACCTTGTATGAGCTTTTTAACCCTTGGAGAAGCTTGATCTATCCTTAATAACCTTAAACTAACAAGAACATCAAGAACAAAACTTAGAAATTTTCGGAGTCAATATACCCCAGCTGAAAGAACTGGAAAAACGAGGTCCTTACCTTACTTTTCTGGACGAGGCACCTAAATAATAGTTGTAGATCATCTCAATACCTTTCCAAAAAGCTATAGAACGCAATATTTGGATGAGAAATGAAGGCGCTATGGCTGTTTGAATCTCCCCTCTCTGTCCTGGCCGAAAATGAAGAAAAGGGAGAGAGAAATGTTTTGTTTTGTTTGGTTTGAATGATGTGAGATGTATTATTGATATGTGTTGTTATATGTGTATAAGTCACATGTTGCAAGTCTAATGATAGCCTACTAGGTTAGACCATACTTCCATGTCTCCTAAAGCATGGTGCATAACTTTATGTTTTTTGCTTTTTACATTACTAGTTTGCTTTTCTAACTAGCTACTTGCTTGATAATTGCATGTAATATCTCCCTTATTTTATTTCTCCACCAATGTTTGTCACTTAATCCTTAATCCATAACGTATCTTAAATAAACTCCTCGTAATAACATTTTGTCGCGTAGAGATTTCCTTCGTAATTCCTTAAGTACTTAATTGTGTAATTCCCTTAAATATCCGTAACTCCTTGTCTTAGGCTTTTAAAATCTTTTGATACTCTAATAATCTTCAAAGTCCCAAGCTTTTATGTAATTTAATAGAAGTGGATTTCTTGCTTTCAATAACCTTCCTTTTTGCTCACACATCTTATGCCACGAAATTTAATACTCGGAAAATTAAAATCCACTATATGTCATTGGTGGCTCCAAAGTGTCCATCATCCATAATATCATACTTCATTAAATTTTAAAATATTACCAAAAATTAGGATTCTTACACTACGTACCCTTGTATATATAGGGATCAAGTTCACGTAGTTCTTTTTAGACTAGAAGTCTGGTTAGGCAGCAATATTCTAGGTTCCTAATTCGTGGGGAACTCCTTTTCTCCAGTTTCAGCCACGAATAGGCGACCTAAGTCGAATAGAACTTGAGTCCTAGTCCGACTATGAGTGTATTTACTAGTTCTCGTCCTATTAGATGTATTCAAGGATCATCTGCGCCCAAGGAATACAATCCAATAAGGAGTTGATGTTCATGACTTGCTCCTAAAGAATAGGAGGATTTATCGTACTATAAATCTGCTGGAATAAATCTGTTCTCGTACAGGAAGCTGTCTCTCAGGAACCTGTCGGCAGGAACCTGTCTCTCGGGAAGCTGTCTACAGGAAGCTGTCTCTCGGGAACCTGAACCTGTCCAGATCCATTTCACGTGCTATTTAGCCCTATTTAACTTAAGGGACCTCAATCATAACCCATATTAATCATACGGATTGGATCCTTAAGCCCAATGGGCCTAAATCTAGCCCATGAAGATTTTGGTCACAACAACTACCCCTCGGTTCCTCGAAGTCATAGTATGCGAGAGGAACCTAAGTAGACTGATACTTTAAGGTCCAATCCCTTCAGTGCTCCCATGTTTCTTCTGAGTGAACCATGCATGTCTTTATCTTCTTCTCGAATCATGACAAGGGCACAAAGTGAATCCAATTAGGCGCTGAGTGAATCCTTTGATAAAGGCACAAAGCGAATCTAATTGGGCACTGAGTGAACCTTAAGAATGTCAAAGGAACCATGTGAGTCCATATAAGGGCATAAAGTGAACCTAATTGGGCGTTATGTGAACCTATGCTGAGGGCACAAAACGAATCCAACAGGGCACTAGATGAATCCTTAGAAGGGCACGAGGTTAACCTTGAAAATCATAATTTGATCGCTCGAGACGTTGCTTCATCTTCTAAGCTGCTTTTTGCTTGACTATCTACTGTCTGTCTATTCGAGGTACTCTAGGATCAACTGTGTCCAAGGAGTACTTTCCAATAATGAGTCTGCTTCTCTCTAGCTGGCTTCTTGAACTCTCTGTTGTCTATGCTCAGGAACCTGGTGCTCAGGAACCTATGTCTCGGAACTTGGTTCTCAGGAACCTCTCTACAAAAAACTGTACCTGCACAAATAACAAATTTGTTAGTCTGGGGAGTCTTTCTGTGGTTCCCATGTACTTCTTACTGTCCTCATTTCTGCTGCTAGGCTGACTCGGGCTCTTCTGCAGGGAGGAAACTGGTTCATTCGTAATCTGCTCAACTACTGGTTCATCAAGAACGTCTTGATACTCATAATCTCTTGACTGTCTTCTCAGCTAGTGCTCATTTCTCCGCGTTTTGTCTTCATATCTGATACTAGAGACAATTTGTCTCCTGGCTCTTACAATACTTGTTGATTGGAACCTATGACTTAATAGGTCTAAATCTAGCCCGTGGTAATTTTAGGTATAACACTAAGAAAACTGGAAAAAACAGATTAGTAATACAAGCTGAAAAGCTCACATATAAGTGATGCATGTATGAATGATTATCTACGTTATATATGTTGCTACCTTCTCATGTGGCATATCAATTATCTAATAGGTTGTTTCAACTAACATGTTCGAGATCATAAACTAATCATATATGTTGCGTAAGCTGTAAACCTATAGGATATGATGACATTCTAAGTACAAGTTCACATAAATCTCATTTCTAAGGATCATGCAATATGCACACTAAAAGCTATATGTATCTAAGCATGACAGAATGTAAGCTCTCATTGACAGAAAATGTACATGATAGTTAAGGATATAGGCATGAAAGTAGAACTTATCTGTGTTTCATTGTGCCGGTTTGGATTGAGGTTCCGTTACTGAACCTGGAAGGTGGAAGCTCTTCTCTGTGCAAGCTTACATTGGGGAAGTGAGCTACCCCCCGAGTCATCATGACGCGTGAATCTCCTATAGCTTGTTGAAGTGGTTGACTGAAAACTGCCTATTTCGGCTGAGTATCACTGATCCTGGAAGCTGTAAGCTATAAACTGTGGGTTGGAAACAGGAAGCTGGAAGCTTCTGATGATCATCAAGGATCCTGCAAGCTGCTTTATCAAGAACCTGTTAGTAGTACAGTATTTGTTTCGATCATATACAAGCTTTAGAAGTGGGCGTCTTCATCTATGTATCGCTTTGATGAGGGCACAAAGCGAATCCAATTGAGCTCTAGGTGAATCCTGAAAAGGGCACTTAGAGAATTCAATTGGGCACTAAGTGAATCCTTAGTAGGGCATAAGACGAATCCAGTTGAGCTTTAAGTGAATCCTGAGAAGGGCACTTAAAGAATTCGACTGGGCGTCAAATGAATCCTTTTGGCTTTAGGGAGCACAAAGTGAATCCATCCGGGCTCTACGTGAATCATGGCAAGAGCACGAAGAGAATCCGGTTGGGCACTAATTGAATTCCTTTGTGGCACCAAGTGAATCCTTATAGGCTCTAAGTGAATCCTGCAGAGGGCACAAAGAGAATCTATAGGGCACATGATGAATCATTTCAAATTCTAGGGGCACCAAGTGAATCCGTAAGGGCACAAGATGAATCCCTTCAAAGGCTTTTCAAATACAAGCGAACTCTAGGTTAGGTTACCCATGCTTAGGTTCCCAAAACCTTTAACTAGGTGCCCACATGCTTATGGGACTTTTGAATGTGTGCCTATGATTCATAGGGCTTTTCGATGTGAATCTTTCATGCTTGCAAGTCTTTTCTGGCTATCGAGTGCATGTAGCTGATAGGGCTTTCAAAGTGAATCTTTCTGGGCTCTATGCAAATCCTTATAAGGGCATAAGGTGAATCCAACTGGTTGTTTATATGACCCTCTGCTTAGGACAAAAACCGTAACCAACTGCTAACTTCGACTTCTTCTTCTTCTTCTTCTTCTTCTTCTTATGTGTTGTCTGTTCAAGGGTTGTGATCCTCTCTTCAATCGACTTGAGATGCTCTAGGACGTCAGCAGGAGTAATCTTCTTTGCTTTCGGTATTTGATCTTTCTCTACAGATTGTGTTGCTTCGCTATCAGAACTGCCTACCATCTTTCCACTCTTAAGATGATAACTCTCCCCTCCTTCTAGCGCCAATGTTGATGAGTGGATTTCGTAACAACTTTTGAGAGGTTTATGGTGAGTTGTAAAGGCTAACGATCAACTAATCTATGGAGAATGGAAGTTTTTTGTGGGGGTTGAACTGAGCTCGAGAGCGTTTACAAGAATCTCGCGAGTTCCCTTGAGGCTTGTGTCGTGTGTTCTCAAGAATCTCGTAGGTGTATTGCGAGGCTTATAACCGTGTTCCCAAGGTGCCTACGTACCCTTGTATATATAGGGATCAAGTTCACGTAGTTCTTTTTAGACTAGAAGTCTGGTTAGGCAGCAATATTCTAGGTTCCTAATTCGTGGGGAACTCCTTTTCTCCAGATTCAGCCACGAATAGGCGACCTAAGTCGAATAGAACTTGAGTACTAGTCCGACTATGAGTGTATTTACTAGTTCTCGTCCTATTAGATGTATTCAAGGATCATTTGCGCCGAAGGAATACAATCCAATAAGGAGTTGATGTTCATGACTTGCTCCTAAAGAATAGGAGGCTTTATCGTACTATAAATCTGCTGGAATAAATCTGTTCTCGTACAGGAAGCTGTCTCTCAGGAACCCGTTGACAGGAACCTGTCTCTCGGGAAGCTGTCTAGAGGAAGCTGTCTCTCGGGAACCTGAACCTGTCCAGATCCATTTCACGTGTTATTTAGCCCCATTTAACTTAAGGGACCTCAATCATAACCCATATTAATCATACGGATTGGATCCTTAAGCCCAATGGGCCTAAATCTAGCCCATGGAGATTTTGGTCACAACAATATCTATAATTTATAATCTATAATATTATAGTATGGTAACACTGGGATTTATACGTACAAAATCCCCAATAGTTCTACGATCGCTCGAATCCTTTTGTATCTTTTCTAGAGCTCTTTTATTTTAAATAAATAAAAACAAACTTATTTCTTTAGATCCTATTTTTTATTAGAAAAGAAATCTCCTTTTTTAACATTAACACTAACATCTTCCAAATAGAAAAGGGTTTCGAATTTGTAGGCAAGAATAAGTCAAATTTATAAATTTGAAATCGAAAAGATTTTTTATATTTCAAAGCTTTCTTTTTTAACATTAAAATCTTCGAAATAGTTAAGGTTTTTGAATTTGTATGAAAGAATTATTCAAATTTACATATTCGAAATAGAAGAAATTTTACATTCTTATATATATATACAATTATTACTTTTAACGATCAAATTTTATCAACATGCTTGTAATCCTTTTTCTTGCTTCTATTTGATTTGTTCATTCTTATTTTGTTTCATGGCTTTGTGTGTGCTCCACTGATTTTTTGCGATTTTCAGGTTGTTTTTTTGTTGGTATTAAGGTTTGAATTTACTTATTTGATATTTATTTTCTTCGTTTTATTTTTAAATTTATGATTTGTTATGATTTTAGCTATCATTATGGATATTAGTAACCATTTGTTGTTCTTTGCTTTAGATTTTGTATTGTTTTGTTGGTAATCTCGATACGAAAAAACCTGATCGTGTGAACAAGAATTTTTAGGCACAAAAGGTTTGAACTTTTATCATTTCCTCTTTATTTATTTATTGTTAATTATTAATTTGTCGTTATTATCTTCTCAGTGTTCTTTATCATAATATTATAACATGTTTTTTTAATTATTTCAGTGAGATCAATTATATATATATATATATATATATATATATATATATATATGTATGTATTTATTACAACGGGTGTCGGCCTAAGAAAACGTGACACAATATCGACGTAAAAATTAAGTATATGGTTTATTTTGTTGTATATATATATATATATTGTTCTGCCCAAAATCTCCATGGGCTAGATTTAGGCCCATTAAGTTATAGGGTTCGATCCATACAAGCCAAAAGATAATCCCTTACGAGTTATGAAGGTCAGATAGAAGAAATGACTAAGGAAGTACGAGTATCAGGAGGTTCCCAATGGTCAGGAAGTTGAGCTGAACATTAGAAGACCAGGTTCCTCCCAGCAGAAGAGTTGGAGTTAGCATAGCAACAGCCATAGAGATGATAAAAGCATGTGAAGAGTTATCCAGTCTAACCAGTTTGTTATTTGTGCAGGTACTGACACCCAAAGGGAGGTCCCTAAGCGATATGTCCCGAAATAAGGAGGTTCCTGAGAAACAGGCTCCTGAGATGTAGGTTCCTGAGCACCAGGTTCCTACGAGTTGCCAACAGAAGGTTCTAGAAGCCATCTAGAACAGATAAACGAATTGGTATCTGAGTATAATTCTAGGGCGCAGATGATCCTAGAATAACTCTAACCAATGAGAGAATCATAGTGGGGTACGAACTCGAGTTCTACTTTACTTAGCCAAACTAGTTCGTGAAAGGCTCTAAAGGAACCTGAGTCCAACACGAACTAGATGACCGAATACAGCTATTCCAGTAAGAGACAGAATCATATTAGAACTACGTGAGCTTGATCCCTATATATACAAGGGTACGTAGGCACCTCAGGGTAAGACGCATTAAGTTCTCTAATTCTCTCTAAAGGCACCTGAGATTATTGGAGATACCCTCGAGCACAGCTCAACCCCCACAAACACAACCCAAACCTTTTCACAGAACAGTTGATTGCTAGCCTATACAACTACCTGTAGACCTCTCATAAGTTGATTACGAAATCCACTCATCAACATTGGCGCTAGAAGGAGGGGATAGTTAATATCTTAAGAGTGGAAAAGATGTCAGGCAACTCTGATAGCGAAGCAACCCGTTCTGAGCGACAGATTCATGAGGGGAACACATCTCCTCCCAGAGCACCGAAGGTTACTAAAGCAGCTATGATGGAAATCTTAAAGACCGTGGGAGAACGTTTGTCGACTTTGGAGCAGGCTTCAAGCAAAAAGAAGAAAAAGAAGGCAAAGAAAGGCAAGAAGTCGAAGGTTACTCCGAAACAGTTGAACTTTGAGGAAGAAGAATCTGAGAATGGAGAGGAGGTTCCAAAAGATGGTGGAGAACCGAAGCAAAATAATGGTGATGAAGAGATAGAGAATCCTGAGAAGAGTAAAACTATTAGCAAGGGCCGTACAGGGTCCAAGGGAAAGAAGAAAACCAAGACTGGAGGTTCCTCACAGAAAAAGAAGAAAGATAAAGACCCATCTATTGAGATAATTGAAGAAGAAAGCACGGATTCAGATGAGGATACTGAAGAATCAAGCACTGCAGAGTCGCAAGAGGAAGAAGGAACGAGTAAGAAGACAAAGGCGGAAGCTACTGGGGAGGTGACAGCAGAAGATGTCAAGAAAATTTTAGCTCAACTCAAGGACGAAAAGAATCTTGCTGTGAATCCTATAACAGCTTCTCCTTTCACCAAGAAGGTTCGAAAGTCGGCTCTGCCTAGGTCTTATAGGCCTTCGAATGAGTTAAAATTCGATGGGACTACTGACCCCATTGAATACCTTAGTCATTTTGACACAGAGATGGATGTCTATCAAGTGAAGGAAGCCACCAGATGCAGGTTACTGGCTGCAACTCTACAGGGTGGAGCCCATCAATGGTTCAAAAGGTTACGTGCTGATTCGATTGGTTCTTGGGCAAGTATGGGGAAGCTCTTCGTCACTCAATTTAGAGCATCTGTTGCATTCGCACCACCAACCAATACCTTAGCCAATATCAAGCAAAGACCTAGTGAGACGTTGACAGAATATTTCAAGAGGTTTAATGCGGAGGTTCCTAAAGTTAGGAAAGCATCTGAGGAAACCATAAAGAATTTCTTAATTGCTGGAGTCAAAGGAGGCTCGGACTTTTGGAAAGCACTTCAAGGAAAAGAACCAGAGACGTTGGCAGATTTTTACGCCCAGGCAGAACCCTTTCGTCTGGTGGAGGAATCTCTAGCCGAATTAATGAAGGATCCAGATTTCGTAAGGCAAAGTGGAAGCAAGAGGTCGAGACAAAGAAGCCCCAATGGTCGTGACAATAAAAAGGTGGTTAGTCGCACATCCCAGGTGAAGCCTGAAGCTGTGAATCCTACTAAACCTATCATGAGTCAGGTACCGCCACCAGCTTCCTATAACAACAATAAACATGAGAGACCTGTCTATGAAACTTTCACCCCTTTGGTAGCCCCGATCGATCATATTTACGCAGTGAATGAAAAGTCCTCATGGTTTAAGAAGCCTTTCAGAACTGGTCCCCCAGGGAATAAGAATGAGCGCCCATACTGTGACTTTCATGATAACAATGGGCATAATACTGCAGATTGTCGTCACCTCAGAGACCTAATTGAAACTCTAATCAGACAAGGGCAGTTGAGTGAATGGGTGGCTCAGGAAGGAAAAAAGTATAGAGATGAGAAGACTCAGAAGACACAGACACAGGAACCTGTCGTGATGGAAGGACCACCTAAGGCTGGGTGCATACGAAAAATTATAGGAGGTCCCCACATTGGAGGAAGCAGTAGGAATGCCATGGAGAGGTATACCCGTGAGGCTAAAGAACGTCCTTTGACCAGTATTTACAATCTGTCACAGAGGTCCCCAAGGCTGTTTGAAGGAGAGGATGCAAATATCACTTTCACTGAAGAAGATGCTTCCTGGGTGCACCATCCCCATACCGATGCTTTGGTGGTTGAGGCAGGAATCGGGTCTTATGAGGTTCATCGAGTGCTAGTTGATAATGGAAGCTCTGTAAACTTACTATCTTACTCAGCTTTCAAGAAGATGCATTTTCTGGATAAAGATTTAACTCCAACAAACGATACCTTATACGGATTCACTAATAATCAGGTTCCTATCAAAGGTAAGATCGTTTGCCCGTAACTTTAGGTGATAAACCATGTTGCATTACACAGCTGGCAGAATTCATTGTTATAGAAGAGAATATGAATTACAATGCTATTCTGGGAAGACCCATTTTGAAGGAGATGAGGGTAGTAACCTCCATTTACCACCTAACTATGAAGTTCCCAACACCAAATGGAATTGGTGTAGTTCGAGGATGTCAGTATGAGTCTAGAGAGTGTTACACCAAAGCTTTGCAACATGCTGCTAAGGCTGCTAAATTGCCTGAACCTATGGACGAGGTTCCTGATGATTTTCCAGGAAAGAACCCAGACAAAATAACGCTCGACCTGCGTAGTCCGCCCTTGGAAGGTTTTGTGTCAGCATCCTGTAGAGCTATAAGAATTGAAGAGATCATAGAAGAGGAACCTCATGTTGAGATTCCAGTTTTTCGGGGACCAGATACCCCTTACTTACTGATAGAAAGTGCACCCCCTACGGACAAGGATGGTGACGTGTGTATGGTAGAAGGATTGGATGAAGAAAAATCCCGAAAACTGAAACATAATGGAAGCAATGAAGACAGTCAGCCAACATCAAAGAGAAGGAATGTCATGCACGAAGTTCAGGAACCGTCTACAGTCCAGGAACCTCAAGAGGACTCAACCACAGAGATGGAGGTAGACTTAGACCCTCGAATGCCAGAAACCATGGTCAAGGCTGGACCAGCTGGTGAAACTTTGGATGTGAAGATCAATGACAAAGATGGTACAAAAGTGTTGAAGATTGGAGCTCAACTCGACCCAGCCTTAAAGGAATCTCTCATTACCTTTTTGGGCAAGAACCTGGATGTGTTTGCATGGTGTCATGCAGATATGGAAGGGATAGACCCAAGGGTCATGTGTCATAAGTTGAATATTGATCCAGAAAATAAAGGAGTGAGACAGAAGCGAAGACCAGTTAGTGGAGAAAGAGCTCAGGCATTGAAAGAAGAGGTCGACAGGTTATTGGATGCAGGATTGGTTAAAGAATCTTTTTACCCAGTATGGTTGGCAAACCCTGTTTTGGTAAAGAAACCTAATGGGAAATGGAGAACCTGTGTGGACTTCACAGATCTCCACAAAGCATGCCCGAAGGATAGTTTCCCACTGCCACGGATTGATCAGTTAGTGGATGCAACAGCTGGACATGCCCTCCTCAGCTTCATGGATGCATAATCAGGTTACAATCAAATCCCTATGTATGAACCTGACCAAGAGCATACTTCTTTTATTACGGATAGAGGTCTTTATTGCTATGTATGCATGCAATTTGGATTGATTAATGCTGGAGCGACATACCAACGGTTAGTGAATATGATGTTTAAAGACCAAATTGGCCATACTATGGAAGTATATGTGGATGATATGCTAGTTAAGTCTAAGGAAGCTGTTGACCATGTAAAGCACTTAGAAGAAATGTTTGGAATCTTGCGAAAGTACAGAATGAAGCTGAACCCTCAAAAATGTGTGTTCGGGGTAGAATCAGGAAAGTTTCTGGGTTTCATGGTAAACCACAGAGGTATCGAAGCCAACTCAGCCAAGATTAAAGCATTGATTGATAAGAGGTCACCGAGAACTGTGAGAGAGGTTCAGTCGCTTACAGGAAGAGTTGCAGCCTTGAATAGATTCATTTCGAAGTCCACTAATAAGTGCCAGGAGTTCTTTAAAGCTATAAAGAAAGGAAGTAAATTCGAGTGGACCGCAGAATGTGAGATAGCGTTCGGAAAGTTAAAGGAGCATTTGGGGAGCCCCCCACTGTTAGCCAAACTTGTGGATGGAGAAACATTGATACTTTATTTGGCTGTATCAGAGTATTCCATTAGTGAAGTTCTGGTTCGAGAAGAGAATGGACAGCAGAGCCCAGTCTACTATGTCAGTAAAAGGTTACTTGATGCAGAAACGAGGTACACAGGAATGGAGAAGCTGGTTTTCGCATTGATTCTGGCTTCCAGGAAGCTGCGACCTTATTTCCAAGCTCACAAGATTGAGGTAAGAACCTCATATCCACTTAAGCAAGTGATGCATAGGCCAGAAACTTCTGGAAGAATGTTAAAGTGGGCTGTGGAGCTAGGACAGTTCGACATAGAATATAAGCCAAAGACAGCAATCAAAGCTCAAGCTCTAGCAGATTTCTTAATCGAGTTTCCACCTCATGTAGAGGTTACCGGCCAGGAGAGGCCAAAAGAGGTGGTAGAAAAACAGGCAGACAATGACAACTGTGCACCTTGTTGGACACTGTATGTAGATGGAGCTGCTAACAGTAGTGGAGCAGGTGCAGGCATAGAGCTAGTTAGTCCGGATGGACACCAACTCTATAGCTCAATTCATTTTGCTTTTAGAGCCACGAACAATGATGCAGAATATGAGGCATTGATTGCAGGCCTCAAGTTAGCTTTGGAGATGAAAGTGGAGAATATCAGAGTGTTTAGTGATTCGATGTTAGTAGTTTGGCAGATTCGTGGTGGTTTTCAGGCGAGAGGGCCAAGAACAGACTTATATTTGAGGTACTCCCAGGAGTTGATCGCAAGGTTCAAAGAGGTGAAGCTAGATCAAATACCTCGAGGAAAGAATACCAAGGCAGATGCATTGGCCAAGCTAGGATCTCAGAGAGAATCCACGTTATTGGGGGTAATTCCACTTCAGATTCAGGAGCAACCTAGTGTTTTCAAGGAAGAGGTAATGGACATCGAGTTCCCAGTTGAAGATTCCTGGATGACCCCAATACATCGTTACCTGGACAAAGGGGAGCTACCTCCCAGTCAAAATGATACCAGGAAGCTGAGGTATCATGTAGCCAGGTATGTAATCTATGATGGAGTTCTGTATAGACGGGGATTCAATCAGCCTTTGCTCAATTGTGTAGCTGGAGAACAATGCAAGTATATCCTCGAGGAGATTCATGAAGGAGTATGTGGAAATCACTCGGGGGGTAATTCTTTAGCCATGAAAGTCCTTCGACAAGGATATTATTGGCCAACCATCAAAGCAGATGCTACAAAGTTTGTGCAGGCATGCAGTAATTGTCAGAGGTTTGCAAATTTTGATAGTCGTCCTGTAGCACCTATCAAACCGATTGTTAGCCCTTGGCCATTCGCTGTTTGGGGAATAGACCTCATTGGAGAACTCCCAAAAGGAAAAGGAGGAGTGAAATATGCAGTGGTTGCAGTTGATTACTTTACAAAGTGGGCAGAAGCAGAACCACTTGCTAAGATTACAGCGTCAAAACTGACTGAATTTGTGTTTGGAGCCATTGTATGCAGGTTTGGCATTCCGCAGAAACTAATTTCTGACAACGGGAAGCAGTTTGATAGTAGAGAGCTTAGAGGGTTATGTGAGCAGTTTGGAATCCAAAAAGCATTTTCAGTAGTGTATTATCCGCAGAGTAATGGACAGACTGAAGCAGTGAATAAGATTATCAAGCACACTTTGAAGACGAGGCTTGAAGATAAGAAAGGAAGCTGGCCAGAGGAGCTTCCTGGAGTCTTGTGGTCGTATAACACCACGCCTAGAACTACAACTGGTGAGTCTCCTTTTACCCTCGCTTATGGTTGTGAAGCTATGGTACCTGTGGAAGTTGGAACAGGTTCCTTGAGAAGAAAGTATTTTGACCCCGAGAGCAATGAGGTCAATCATAGACTGTATTTGGACATGGTCGAAGAGTTGAGAGCAGATTCGCAAGTGAAGTTAGCAGCATATCAACAGAGAGTTCGAAGGTATTACAACAAAAAGGTGAAGGCAAGACCTTTTAAAGTTGGAGACCTAGTTCTGAGGAAAGTCATGCCAAATACCAGGGTTCTGGCACATGGAGCCTTTGGAGCGAATTGGGAGGGACCTTACCAGATAAAGTCAACAATTTGGGAAGGAACCTACCACTTGATGGATATGGATGGGAACCTCATTCCGAGAGCTTGGAATGCAGAACATCTCAAGAAGTATTATCAGTAATTCTTTTATGAGTTTTTTCTTAGGAAAAGTAAGGCTCTTTCAGCCCACGAATAAAGGCAGCTTATTAGTTATAGCTGACCAGTATTTTGATTTCAGTATTTAATTATGCATGTACTCGGGGGGTACTTGATGTGAACCTCCCTACTTGCAAGACGATTTTTTTTAAGTATTGAGCGATAGATAGCTCTACGTTAAATATTTTGAGTGCATTCTTTGCAGCTATAGCTCCTTAATAGTTCTTTTACGTAACAATAATTACCCAAAAGAACTGGGGGGTAGTATTCCTACTTAGACAGTATTGTGCATGCTATGATTTGATATTTCATATGCCAATTTGAAAATTTTGAAACAGGTTACCTAGACTAACAGGTTCCTGTAGCATTGTGTTGTATTTTGCAGGTTACCTGAGCTGACAGGTTCCTGTAGCATTGACAGTATGTGCGAAGTATGAATACGATTTGACAGAATATGTGGACTACGAATGATTGAAATGAAAAGTCCCAGGTAGCTTCCTGGGCATTGAGAAAAGTCCCAGGTAGCTTCCTGGGCATCGAGAAAAAGTCCCAGGTAGCTTCCTGGGCATTGAGAAAAGTCCCAGGTAGCTTCCTGGGCATCGAGAAAAAGTCCCAGGTAGCTTCCTGGGCATCGAGAGAAGTCCCAGGTAGCTTCCTGGGCATTGAGAAAAGTCCCAGGTAGCTTCCTGGGCATCGAGAAAAGTCCCAGGTAGCTTCCTGGGCATTGAGAAAAGTCCCAGGTAGCTTCCTGGGCATCGAGAAAAGTCTCAGGTAGCTTCCTGGGCATTGGAAAAAGTCCCAGGTAGCTTCCTGGGCATTGAGAAAAGTCCCAGGTAGCTTCCTGGGCATCGAGAAAAAGTCCCAGGTAGCTTCCTGGGCATCGAGAAAAGTCCCAGGTAGCTTCCTGGGCATCGAGAAAAGTCCCAGGTAGCTTCCTGGGCATCGAGAAAAAGTCCCAGGTAGCTTCCCGGGCATTGAGAAAAGTCCCAGGTAGCTTCCTGGGCATCAAGAAAAAGTCCCAGGTAGCTTCCTGGGCACGAGAAAAGCCTCAGGTAGCTTCCTGAGCAAATGTGATTGAAAAGCCTCAGTTGACTGAGCACGACATTGTTGCCAAAAGCCTCAAGTTCCTTGAGCACGAGAATTAAAGTCCTGACAAAAGGCATCTAAAGTCCTGACAAAAGGCACCTTAAAGAGAAGCCTAATAAGCTCTCCCTCATGTGGAACCGCCTTTGGCACATGGGAAGAAGGGATAAAATCCTTAGCATTTACCTTCATAAGATGTCTAGCCTGACACATGAAGAAGAGGAATCTGTGTGGACTCCTAGAACGGCGCACAGGTTCCTAGAATCGCCTCGAGGCACAAAAAGGAACCAACATGTCTCGAGGCATGTTGGGACCTAGAGAATAGGACTGGGAACCAAGCAGGTTACCTTTCCAACAGAAAAAGGAACCAACATGCCTCGAGGCATGTTGGGACCTAGAGATTAGGATTGGGAGCCAAGCAGGCAACCTTTCCAAGAGATGACCCGAATTAAACAAGAGAAAGATTTTACTAACGTTAACTGTTTTTTGTTTTATGTTTATTTTGCAGGATTAATACTCGAGGAACCTGGTCTTGATGAAGAAGAAGTTATTAAAGAAGGCTACGGTTTAGATTATCGATACAAGGTATAAACACAGAGGTTCCAGGTTTTACAACTCAGCTGTAGTTTGTTGCATTTATTTTGAGAATAAACAAGTGGAAATATGCGTGTGTTCTATTTCTTACAATGGGTTAGCTCACGTAAGCTTGAACATATGAGTAAGGAAGCTGAATTATTCTCTAGTGCATAACAGTGAAGTATTTCATGAGGTTTTGAAGAAAAGTATGTAGTAAGTTAAGATTCGAACAAAGAAATATGTATGAGCTTACCCTGGACAAGAGATATGTAGCAAAAGCAAATATCATAAACCATGAAGAGAGTTATGGGTACAGAGACCCAGAAAACCAAATTAAAAGTTATTGGCACGAAGGCCATGGAAACCAAATTTAAAATTACATTTTGCGAGGCGTTACGAGGAGCCCGCGACCTCATCAAAAGTTATCAAAAGTTTTTAAAAAGGATCTTGTTGAAATTACGAAGGAGGAACTTCATCGGAACCCTTGGTGGCAACAGGAGGAGTTGGAAGGATAGGCTGAACAACTTCGGGAGCAGGAACCTCTACAGTCTCAAGGTTGGCACCTGGAGACCTCTCAACCGTTTTCACGGGAGGAACAGAGGTTGCAGCAGCAGCTTCATTTTCAAAATCTTTGATCATCCCCACTACGTCCTCGCCTAGGAGAGACCAGTTTAGCTCGGGCATTTTCTCCCACATGGACCTCATGTAGTCACGAACACCTTCGTCATAACCTTCATCATACCTAACTTTTTCCTGGATGAGCATGGATGATTTGGCAATAGCAGCCTCAGCATTTAAGGCATCAACCTAAGCTTTTAGCCCATTGATTTTTTCCAGCATGGGCAATTTCTCATCCTGCAAACTCTTCACCTGTCCCTGAAGCTCATCCCTGCTATTCTTTAGTGAAGTTTCAACGGTTTTTGCTTTTCGAACAGCCGCAGTGGCTATGTTCACCTTACCTTCCATAGCAATCAACTCTTCCTTCAACCTTGAAACTTCCCCTTGTAATCGAAGATCATATTGAGTTTTCTCGGCAATATCATCGCAAAAGCGGAGAGTAAAGAAAGCATTCTGGGCAGCCGAGAACCTCATAGCATGCATAGCTTCGATAGTATCCATTTTAGCCCAGCTGGCAACTATTTCTGGAAGCACGTGCGTGTCAATCAAGTCTTTGAACTGATTCTGTGCCACAGGTGATTCAATCTTCACAGCTTTACCCTTTTTCAAAGACCTGGTTTGGGAGCTTCCAGAGAGGTCAAGAGTAGATTGAGCTAGCTTACGCTTAGAGGAACCAGACGGCTGGACTGAGGCTGGAGTGGGAACTTGGTTGATAGGAGTTGCAGCAAGCGAAACCTCCTTATCTTCAACCTTGAAGATCTCGTCAACATTCTTGGATCTTCTTATGAAAGAAGGAACTTTGGGAGCCATACCTGTGAATACAAAATCAGAAAGTAAATCAGGATAAACAAAGAGCATGAGGAAGGCGAACATAGTTGCAGGAATACAGTAAGGGAAAAATAAAATAAAGTATTACCAGAGGAAGCAGGGAGAAAACCTAGGGTGACGAGATTCTCAGGTGTTAATAGAATCATACAATCCCTAAGGGATGAAGAATGTTTCAAAGCCTCTTCAGCTCTTTGAAGACAGACTCCAGAAATACATGTTTGTTTGGGAACATGAGGACGACGGTTGAATTGGAAACGGATAGGGGGACAGTCATAACAATAAAGAAATTGCTCCTGCCATTGATCAAAATTTTGTTTAATGCCTTTTATACACTGACCTTGATGACAGGGCCAGGCAGTTAGATAAAAACAACCGGAACCTTTTCCAGTATCCTTTAATCTGAAGAAATAACCTAACTCGGGTGCAGATAAAGGAGTAGTGAACAGACTGGAATACAGAATATATGTGCTCATGGCTAGCCTATAGGAATTGGGAGTCAGTTGGAGAGGGGCTAAGCCATAAAAGTCGAGAACTTCTTGAAGAAAAGGATGGAGGGGGAAATAAACACTCACTTTAAAAAAAGCGGCAGAGGTCACTGCATTAGGAATACCACGTTCAGGGACTTTAGTGTCGAACCTGTGAGCCCTCTCACCAGGTTCTGGGACAATAATTGGACAGGTTGGACGAACACACTCTTCCCACAACTTCTCTAACCTAGCTGAAGTCATGGACGAATCAACTTTCTCACAGAAAGGCACAATCTCTTGTTTATATGACTCTCTCTCGACTGTTATCTCATTGTCAAAATTGGGTTCAGGGAGTACTTTCTGATCAGGCTTTGACACTTCTTCCTCGTCAGAGGGCCAATCGTCTCCTAAGTCAATGAAATCCGGGGAGTTTAGAGTTCTATTTTGTTTAGTTGGAAGTCTAATAAGGATGTTTTGAGGCTCACCTAAATCTGGGATAGAGATTTTAGACCTGGTCCTATTGTTGACTGACTTGGTAAAAGCAAGGTTTATCAAAGAATGGTGGTCTGAATGTGTTGAATCAGAAGACATCTGCAAAGACAGACGAAGAAGGGTCAGGAACCTAAGAGAGATACTAAGGTTTTGAGATGCTCAAACAGTTATACATTAATAAGCATGAAACTTTATAGGAGATCTCAATGGGAGTTACGCAAGTAAAAGAAAAAACACACATGAATGCAGAAGATGAATCGACGGTTAAAGTAATGATAAGCCAAAGATTGTGAACGTTCTTGTGTGTCAAATATGGAGTGAGATGAACAGATGCAGACATATGTATATACTATCAGATAAAAGACAACATGCAAGACATGGATGCATAGATAGTATGAAACGAAATTGAGAATACGCAAGGACAGAAAGAAATGAATCGAAATCATACCTTGAATCGAAGCAAACGGCGAAGAACAAGTTGAATTGAGCGAAGGATCGTCGGTTTTCTTCTTCTCTCTCCAAGGGTTTTTGCAAGAATTTGGTAAAGGTAAAAATGGACCTGAGGGGGTGAGATGGCGATTAAATAGTCAAGGTAAATGAAGCAGCTCCGTACACGTGGCAGAGCATTACTGGAGCGGTAAAATGAAGAGGTACACGCGTAAGAGGCGTGTGAACCTCGGGAACTCACGCATTAACTACAGCTTTGGTAAGTGATAAGTTTAATTCAAATTTTGAATTATCTCCTGCAACCAACCATTATCCCCTCTTAAATTATTAAATTTAAAGAGGCGTGAAGTTGAGTGACAAGTTAGATTCCCTGAGAAGATGAATGCAAACATAAAGTAGATTTCGAGAGCTGGAGCAAGAAGAAGAAAATAGCGAGGTAACAGGTTCCTTATTACAAAGGAAGCTTACTCAAGATTATATCAAGCTGAAAATATTTTATGTCCTGTTTCCTATACCGAGTTAGCTCATGTAGGCTTGGATATACAATGCTGAAGCGAGATATAGTTACCAGGATGGTGTAACATTAAACCTTTGATCGTAGAATTAGAATAGGTTCCTTTCACATTACATGATTTCAAGGAACCGGGGGGTACTTGTTGTGCCCAAAATCTCCATGGGCTAGATTTAGGCCCATTAAGTTATAGGGTTCGATCCATACAAGCCAAAAGATAGATCCCTTACGAGTTATGAAGGTCAGATAGAAGAAATGACTAAGGAAGTACGAGTATCAGGAGGTTCCCAATGGTCAGGAAGTTGAGCTGAACATTAGAAGACCAGGTTCCTCCCAGTAGAAGAGTTCGAGTTAGCATAGCAACAGCCATAGAGATGATAAAAGCATGTGAAGAGTTATCCAGTCTAACCAGTTTGTTATTTGTGCAGGTACTGACACCCAAAGGGAGGTCCCTAAGCGATATGTCCCGAAATAAGGAGGTTCCTGAGAAACAGGCTCCTGAGATGTAGGTTCCTGAGCACCAGGTTCCTACGAGTTGCCAACAGAAGGTTCTAGAAGCCATCTAGAACAGATAAACGAATTGGTATCTGAGTATAATTCTAGGGCGCAGATGATCCTAGAATAACTCTAACCAATGAGAGAATCATAGTGGGGTACGAACTCGAGTTCTACTCTACTTAGCCAAACTAGTTCGTGAAAGGCTCTAAAGGAACCTGAGTCCAACACGAACTAGATGACCGAATACAGCTATTCCAGTAAGAGACAGAATCATATTAGAACTACGTGAGCTTGATCCCTATATATACAAGGGTACGTAGGCACCTCAGGGTAAGACGCATTAAGTTCTCTAATTCTCTCTAAAGGCACCTGAGATTATTGGAGATACCCTCGAGCACAGCTCAACCCCCACAAACACAACCCAAACCTTTTCACAGAACAGTTGATTGCTAGCCTATACAACTACCTGTAGACCTCTCATAAGTTGATTACGAAATCCACTCATCAACATTGGCGCTAGAAGGAGGGGATAGTTAATATCTTAAGAGTGGAAAAGATGTCAGGCAACTCTGATAGCGAAGCAACCCGTTCTGAGCGACAGATTCATGAGGGGAACACATCTCCTCCCAGAGCACCGAAGGTTACTAAAGCAGCTATGATGGAAATCTTAAAGACTGTGGGAGAACGTTTGTCGACTTTGGAGCAGGCTTCAAGCAAAAAGAAGAAAAGGAAGGCAAAGAAAGGCAAGAAGTCGAAGGTTACTCCGAAACAGTTGAACTTTGAGGAAGAAGAATCTGAGAATGGAGAGGAGGTTCCAAAAGATGGTGGAGAACCGAAGCAAAATAATGGTGATGAAGAGCTAGAGAATCCTGAGAAGAGTAAAACTGTTAGCAAGGGCCGTACAGGGTCCAAGGGAAAGAAGAAAACCAAGACTGGAGGTTCCTCACAGAAAAAGAAGAAAGATAAAGACCCATCTATTGAGATAATTGAAGAAGAAAGCACGGATTCAGATGAGGATACTGAAGAATCAAGCACTGCAGAGTCGCAAGAGGAAGAAGGAACGAGTAAGAAGACAAAGGCGGAAGCTACTGGGGAGGTGACAGCAGAAGATGTCAAGAAAATTTTAGCTCAACTCAAGGACGAAAAGAATCTTGCTGTGAATCCTATAACAGCTTCTCCTTTCACCAAGAAGGTTCGAAAGTCGGCTCTGCCTAGGTCTTATAGGCCTTCGAATGAGTTGAAATTCGATGGGACTACTGACCCCATTGAATACCTTAGTCATTTTGACACAGAGATGGATGTCTATCAAGTGAAGGAAGCCACCAGATGCAGGTTACTGGCTGCAACTCTACAGGGTGGAGCCCATCAATGGTTCAAAAGGTTACCTGCTGATTCGATTGGTTCTTGGGCAAGTATGGGGAAGCTCTTCGTCACTCAATTTAGAGCATCTGTTGCATTCACACCACCAACCAATACCTTAGCCAATATCAAGCAAAGACCTAGTGAGACGTTGACAGAATATTTCAAGAGGTTTAATGCGGAGGTTCCTAAAGTTAGGAAAGCATCTGAGGAAACCATAAAGAATTTCTTAATTGCTGGAGTCAAAGGAGGCTTGGACTTTTGGAAAGCACTTCAAGGAAAAGAACCAGAGACGTTGGCAGATTTTTACGCCCAGGCAGAACCCTTTCGTCTGGTGGAGGAATCTCTAGCCGAATTAAGGAAGGATCCAGATTTCGTAAGGCAAAGTGGGAGCAAGAGGTCGAGACAAAGAAGCCCCAATGGTCGTGACAATAAAAAGGTGGTTAGTCGCACATCCCAGGTGAAGCCTGAAGCTGTGAATCCTACTAAACCTATCATGAGTCAGGTACCGCCACCAGCTTCCTATAACAACAATAAACATGAGAGACCTGTCTATGAAACTTTCACCCCTTTGGTAGCCCCGATCGATCATATTTACGCAGTGAATGAAAAGTCCTCATGGTTTAAGAAGCCTTTCAGAACTAGTCCCCCAGGGAATAAGAATGAGCGCCCATACTGTGACTTTCATGATAACAATGGGCATAATACTGCAGATTGTTGTCACCTCAGAGACCTAATTGAAACTCTAATCAGACAAGGGCAGTTGAGTGAATGGGTGGCTCAGGAAGGAAAAAAGTATAGAGATGAGAAGACTCAGAAGACACAGACACAGGAACCTGTCGTGATGGAAGGACCACCTAAGGCTGGGTGCATACGAAAAATTATAGGAGGTCCCCACATTGGAGGAAGCAGCATGAATGCCATGGAGAGGTATACCCGTGAGGCTAAAGAACGTCCTTTGACCAGTATTTACAATCTGTCATAGAGGTCCCCAAGGCTGTTTGAAGGAGAGGATGCAGATATCACTTTCACTGAAGAAGATGCTTCATGGGTGCACCATCCCCATACCGATGCTTTGGTGGTTGAGGCAGGAATCGGGTCTTACGAGGTTCATCGAGTGCTAGTTGATAATGGAAGCTCTGTAAACTTGCTATCTTACTCAGCTTTCAAGAAGATGCATTTTCTGGATAAAGATTTAACTCCAACAAACGATACCTTATACGGATTAACTAATAATCAGGTTCCTATCAAAGGTAAGATTCGTTTGCCAATAACTTTAGGTGATAAACCATGTTGCATTACACAGCTGGCAGAATTCATTGTTATAGAAGAGAATATGAATTACAATGCTATTCTGGGAAGACCCATTTTGAAGGAGATGAGGGTAGTAACCTCCATTTACCACCTAACTATGAAGTTCCCAACACCAAATGGAATTGGTGTAGTTCGAGGATGTCAGTATGAGTCTAGAGAGTGTTACACCAAAGCTTTGCAACATGCTGCTAAGGCTGCTAAATTGCCTGAACCTATGGACGAGGTTCCTGATGATTTTCCAGGAAAGAACCCAGACAAAATAACGCTCGACCTGCGTAGTCCGCCCTTGGAAGGTTTTGTGTCAGCATCCTGTAGAGCTATAAGAATTGAAGAGATCATAGAAGAGGAACCTCATGTTGAGATTCCAGTTTTTCGGGGACCAGATACCCCTTACTTACTGATAGAAAGTGCACCCCCTACGGACAAGGATGGTGACGTGTGTATGGTAGAAGGATTGGATGAAGAAAAATCCCGAAAACTGAAACATAATGGAAGCAATGAAGACAGTCAGCCAACATCAAAGAGAAGGAATGTCATGCACGAAGTTCAGGAACCGTCTACAGTCCAGGAACCTCAAGAGGACTCAACCACAGAGATGGAGGTAGACTTAGACCCTTCAATGCCAGAAACCATGGTCAAGGCTGGACCAGCTGGTGAAACTTTGGATGTGAAGATCAATGACAAAGATGGTACAAAAGTGTTGAAGATTGGAGCTCAACTCGACCCAGCCTTAAAGGAATCTCTCATTACCTTTTTGGGTAAGAACCTGGATGTGTTTGCATGGTGTCATGCAGATATGGAAGGGATAGACCCAAGGGTCATGTGTCATAAGTTGAATATTGATCCAGAAAATAAAGGAGTGAGACAGAAGCGAAGACCAGTTAGTGGAGAAAGAGCTCAGGCATTGAAAGAAGAGGTCGACAGGTTATTGGATGCAGGATTGGTTAAAGAATCTTTTTACCCAGTATGGTTGGCAAACCCTGTTTTGGTAAAGAAACCTAATGGGAAATGGAGAACCTGTGTGGACTTCACAGATCTCCACAAAGCATGCCCGAAGGATAGTTTCCCACTGCCACGGATTGATCAGTTAGTGGATGCAACAGCTGGACATGCCCTCCTCAGCTTCATGGATGCATATCCAGGTTACAATCAAATCCCTATGTATGAAACTGACCAAGAGCATACTTCTTTTATTACGGATAGAGGTCTTTATTGCTATGTATGCATGCAATTTGGATTGATTAATGCTGGAGCCACATACCAACGGTTAGTGAATATGATGTTTAAAGACCAAATTGGCCATACTATGGAAGTATATGTGGATGGTATGCTAGTTAAGTCTAAGGAAGCTGTTGACCATGTAAAGCACTTAGAAGAAATGTTTGGAATCTTGCGAAAGTACAGAATGAAGCTGAACCCTCAAAAATGTGTGTTCGGGGTAGAATCAGGAAAGTTTCTGGGTTTCATGGTAAACCACAGAGGTATCGAAGCCAACCCAGCCAAGATTAAAGCATTGATTGATAAGAGGTCACCGAGAACTGTGAGAGAGGTTCAGTCTCTTACAGGAAGAGTTGCAGCCTTGAATAGATTCATTTCGAAGTCCACTGATAAGTGTCAGGAGTTCTTTAAAGCTATAAAGAAAGGAAGTAAATTCGAGTGGACCGCAGAATGTGAGATAGCGTTCGGAAAGTTAAAGGAGCATTTGGGGAGCCCCCCACTGTTAGCCAAACCTGTGGATGGAGAAACATTGATACTTTATTTGGCTGTATCAGAGTATTCCATTAGTGCAGTTCTGGTTCGAGAAGAGAATGGACAGCAGAGCCCAGTCTACTATGTCAGTAAAAGGTTACTTGATGCAGAAACGAGGTACACAGGAATGGAGAAGCTGGTTTTCGCATTGATTCTGGCTTCCAGGAAGCTGCGACCTTATTTCCAAGCTCACAAGATTGAGGTAAGAACCTCATATCCACTTAAGCAAGTGATGCATAGGCCAGAAACTTCTGGAAGAATGTTAAAGTGGGCTGTGGAGCTAGGACAGTTCGACATAGAATATAAGCCAAAGACAGCAATCAAAGCTCAAGCTCTAGCAGATTTCTTAATCGAGTTTCCACCTCATGTAGAGGTTACCGGCCAGGAGAGGCCAAAAGAGGTGGTAGAAAAACAGGCAGACAATGACAACTGTGCACCTTGGTGGACACTGTATGTAGATGGAGCTGCTAACAGTAGTGGAGCAGGTGCAGGCATAGAGCTAGTTAGTCCGGATGGACACCAACTCTATAGCTCAATTCATTTTGCTTTTAGAGCCACGAACAATGATGCAGAATATGAGGCATTGATTGCAGGCCTCAAGTTAGCTTTGGAGATGAAAGTGGAGAATATCAGAGTGTTTAGTGATTCGATGTTAGTAGTTTGGCAGATTCGTGGTGGTTTTCAGGCGAGAGGGCCAAGAACAGACTTATATTTGAGGTACTCCCAGGAGTTGATCGCAAGGTTCAAAGAGGTGAAGCTAGATCAAATACCTCGAGGAAAGAATACCAAGGCAGATGCATTGGCCAAGCTAGGATCTCAGAGAGAATCCACGTTATTGGGGGTAATTCCACTTCAGATTCAGGAGCAACCTAGTGTTTTCAAGGAAGAGGTAATGGAGATCGAGTTCCCAGTTGAAGATTCCTGGATGACCCCAATACATCGTTACCTGGACAAAGGGGAGCTACCTCCCAGTCAAAATGATACCAGGAAGCTGAGGTATCATGCAGCCAGGTATGTAATCTATGATGGAGTTCTGTATAGACGGGGATTCAATCAGCCTTTGCTCAATTGTGTAGCTGGAGAATAATGCAAGTATATCCTCGAGGAGATTCATGAAGGAGTATGTGGAAATCACTCGGGGGGTAATTCTTTAGCCATGAAAGTCCTTCGACAAGGATATTATTGGCCAACCATCAAAGCAGATGCTACAAAGTTTGTGCAGGCATGCAGTAATTGTTAGAGGTTTGCAAATTTTGATAGTCGTCCTGTAGCACCTATCAAACCGATTGTTAGCCCTTGGCCATTCGCTGTTTGGGGAATAGACCTTATTGGAGAACTCCCGAAAGGAAAAGGAGGAGTGAAATATGCAGTGGTTGCAGTTGATTACTTTACAAAGTGGGCAGAAGCAGAACCACTTGCTAAGATTACAGCGTCAAAACTGACTGAATTTGTGTTTCGAGCCATTGTATGCAGGTTTGGCATTCCGCAGAAACTAATTTCTGACAACGGGAAGCAGTTTGATAGTAGAGATCTTAGAGGGTTATGTGAGCAGTTTGGAATCCAAAAAGCATTTTCAGTAGTGTATTATCCGCAGAGTAATGGACAGACTGAAGCAGTGAATAAGATTATCAAGCACACTTTGAAGACGAGGCTTGAAGATAAGAAAGGAAGCTGGCCAGAGGAGCTTCCTGGAGTCTTGTGGTCGTATAACACCACGCCTAGAACTACAACTGGTGAGTCTCCTTTTACCCTCGCTTATGGTTGTGAAGCTATGGTACCTGTGGAAGTTGGAACAGGTTCCTTGAGAAGAAAGTATTTTGACCCCGAGAGCAATGAGGTCAATCATAGACTGTATTTGGACATGGTCGAAGAGTTGAGAGCAGATTCGCAAGTGAAGTTAGCAGCATATCAACAGAGAGTTCGAAGGTATTACAACAAAAAGGTGAAGGCAAGACCTTTTAAAGTTGGAGACCTAGTTCTGAGGAAAGTCATGCCAAATACCAGGGTTCTGGCACATGGAGCCTTTGGAGCGAATTGGGAGGGACCTTACCAGATAAAGTCAACAATTTGGGAAGGAACCTACCACTTGATGGATATGGATGGGAACCTCATTCCGAGAGCTTGGAATGCAGAACATCTCAAGAAGTATTATCAGTAATTCTTTTATGAGTTTTTTCTTAGGAAAAGTAAGGCTCTTTCAGCCCACGAATAAAGGCAGCTTATTAGTTATAGCTGACCAGTATTTTGATTTCAGTATTTAATTATGCATGTACTCGGGGGGTACTTGATGTGAACCTCCCTACTTGCAAGACGATTTTTTTTAAGTATTGAGCGATAGATTGCTCTACGTTGAATATTTTGAGTGCATTCTTTGCAGCTATAGCTCCTTAATAGTTCTTTTACGTAACAATAATTACCCAAAAGAACTGGGGGGTAGTATTCCTACTTAGACAGTATTGTGCATGCTATGATTTGATATTTCATATGCCAATTTGAAAATTTTGAAACAGGTTACCTAGACTAACAGGTTCCTGTAGCATTGTGTTGTATTTTGCAGGTTACCTGAGCTGACAGGTTCCTGTAGCATTGACAGTATGTGCGAAGTATGAATACGATTTGACAGAATATGTGGACTACGAATGATTGAAATGAAAAGTCCCAGGTAGCTTCCTGGGCATTGAGAAAAGTCCCAGGTAGCTTCCTGGGCATCGAGAAAAAGTCCCAGGTAGCTTCCTGGGCATTGAGAAAAGTCCCAGGTAGCTTCCTGGGCATCGAGAAAAAGTCCCAGGTAGCTTCCTGGGCATCGAGAGAAGTCCCAGGTAGCTTCCTGGGCATTGAGAAAAGTCCCAGGTAGCTTCCTGGGCATCGAGAAAAGTCCCAGGTAGCTTCCTGGGCATTGAGAAAAGTCCCAGGTAGCTTCCTGGGCATCGAGAAAAGTCTCAGGTAGCTTCCTGGGCATTGGAAAAAGTCCCAGGTAGCTTCCTGGGCATTGAGAAAAGTCCAAGGTAGCTTCCTGGGCATCGAGAAAAAGTCCCAGGTAGCTTCCTGGGCATCGAGAAAAGTCCCAGGTAGCTTCCTGGGCATCGAGAAAAGTCCCAGGTAGCTTCCTGGGCATCGAGAAAAAGTCCCAGGTAGCTTCCCGGGCATTGAGAAAAGTCCCAGGTAGCTTCCTGGGCATCAAGAAAAAGTCCCAGGTAGCTTCCTGGGCACGAGAAAAGCCTCAGGTAGCTTCCTGAGCAAATGTGATTGAAAAGCCTCAGTTGACTGAGCACGACATTGTTGCCAAAAGCCTCAAGTTCCTTGAGCACGAGAATTAAAGTCCTGACAAAAGGCATCTAAAGTCCTGACAAAAGGCATCTAAAGTCCTGACAAAAGGCACCTTAAAGAGAAGCCTAATAAGCTCTCCCTCATGTGGAACCGCCTTTGGCACATGGGAAGAAGGGATAAAATCCTTAGCATTTACCTTCATAAGATGTCTAGCCTGACACATGAAGAAGAGGAATCTGTGTGGACTCCTAGAACGGCGCACAGGTTCCTAGAATCGCCTCGAGGCACAAAAAGGAACCAACATGTCTCGAGGCATGTTGGGACGTAGAGATTAGGATTGGGAGCCAAGCAGGCAACCTTTCCAAGAGATGACCCGAATTAAACAAGAGAAAGATTTTACTAACGTTAACTGTTTTTTGTTTTATGTTTATTTTGCAGGATTAATACTCGAGGAACCTGGTCTTGATGAAGAAGAAGTTATTAAAGAAGGCTACTGTTTAGATTATCGATACAAGGTATAAACACAGAGGTTCCAGGTTTTACAACTCAGCTGTAGTTTGTTGCATTTATTTTGAGAATAAACAAGTGGAAATATGCGTGTGTTCTGTTTCTTACAATGGGTTAGCCCACGTAAGCTTGTACATATGAGTAAGGAAGCTGAATTATTCTCTAGTGCATAACAGTGAAGTATTTCATGAGGTTTTGAAGAAAAGTATGTAGTAAGTTAAGATTCGAACAAAGAAATATGTATGAGCTTACCCTGGACAAGAGATATGTAGCAAAAGCAAATATCATAAACCATGAAGAGAGTTATGGGTACAGAGACCCAGAAAACCAAATTAAAAGTTATTGGCACGAAGGCCATGGAAACCAAATTTAAAATTACATTTTGCGAGGCGTTACGAGGAGCCCGCGACCTCATCAAAAGTTATCAAAAGTTTTTAAAAAGGATCTTGTTGAAATTACGAAGGAGGAACTTCATCGGAACCCTTGGTGGCAACAGGAGGAGTTGGAAGGATAGGCTGAACAACTTCGGGAGCAGGAACCTCTACAGTCTCAAGGTTGGCACCTGGAGACCTCTCAACCGTTTTCACGGGAGGAACAGAGGTTGCAGCAGCAGCTTCATTTTCAAAATCTTTGATCATCCCCACTACGTCCTCGCCTAGGAGAGACCAGTTTAGCTCGGGCATTTTCTCCCACATGGACCTCATGTAGTCACGAACACCTTCGTCATAACCTTCATCATACCTAACTTTTTCCTGGATGAGCATGGATGATTTGGCAATAGCAGCCTCAGCATTTAAGGCATCAACCTAAGCTTTTAGCCCATTGATTTTTTCCAGCATGGGCAATTTCTCATCCTGCAAACTCTTCACCTGTCCCTGAAGCTCATCCCTGCTATTCTTTAGTGAAGTTTCAACGGTTTTTGCTTTTCGAACAGCCGCAGTGGCTATGTTCACCTTACCTTCCATAGCAATCAACTCTTCCTTCAACCTTGAAACTTCCCCTTGTAATCGAAGATCATATTGAGTTTTCTCGGCAATATCATCGCAAAAGCGGAGAGTAAAGAAAGCATTCTGGGCAGCCGAGAACCTCATAGCATGCATAGCTTCGATAGTATCTGTTGATGAGTGGATTTCGTAATCAACTTATATGAGGTTTACCAGTAGTTGTATAGGCTAGCGATCAACTGTTCTACGAAAAGGTTTGGGTTGTGTTTGTGGGGGTTGAGCTGAGCTCGAGGGTATCTCCAATAATCTCAGATGCCTTTTGAGAAAATTAGAGAACTTAATGCGTCGTACCCTGAGGTGCCTACGTACCCTTGTATTTATAGGGATCAAGCTCACGTAGTTCTAATATGATTCTGTCTCTTACTGGAATAGCTGTATTCGGTCACCTAGTTCGTGTTGGACTCAGGTTCCTTTAGAGCCTTTCACGAACTAGTTTGGCTAAGTGGAGTAGAACTCGAGTTTGTACTCCACTTATGATTCTCTCATTGGTTAGAGTTATTCTAGGATCATCTGCGCCCTAGAATTATACTCAGATACCAATTTGTTTATCTGTTCTAGATGACTCCTAGAACTTTCTGTTGGCAACTCGTAGGAACCTGGTGCTCAGGAACCTACATTTCAGGAGCCTGTTTCTCAGGGACCTCCTTATTTCGGGACATATCACTTAGGGACCTCCCTTTTGGTGTTAGTACCTGCACAAATAACAAACTAGTTAGATTGGATAACTCTTTATATGCTTTTATCACCTCTATGGCTGTTGCTATGCTAACTCGAACTCTTCTGCTGGGAGGAACCTGGTCTTCGAGTGCTCAACTCAGCTTCCTGACCATTGGGAACCTCCTAATACTCATACTTCCTTATTCATTTCTTCTATTTGATCTTCATAACTCGTACTCGATCATTCCTCTAGCTTGTATGGATCGGACCCTATCGATTAATGGGCCTAAATCTAGCCCATGGAGATTTTGGGCACAACAAGTACCCCCCGGTTCCTTGAAATCATGTAAATGTGAAAGGAACCTATTCTAATTCTACGATCAAAAGTTCAATGCTAAACCATTCTAGTAACAATACTTCGCTTCAACATTTTATATCCAAGCCTACATGAGTTAACTCGGCGTAGGAAACAGGACATAAAATATTTTCAGCTTAATATAATCTTGAGTAAGCTTCCTTTGTATGAAGGAACCTGTTATCTTGCTATTTTCTTCTTCAGATAGCTGCTCTCGAAGTCAACTCGATGCTTGCATTTAGCTCCTCTGGAAATCTAATTCGTCACTCAACTCCACGTCTCTTTAAATTTAATAATTTAAGAATCGATAGGAAGAGATAATGGTTGGCAGCTGGAGATAACTCAAAGTTCGAGTTAAACTTATCACTTACCAAAGCCGCAGTTAATGTATGAGTTCCCAAGGTTCACACGCCTCTAATGCGTGTATCTCTTTAATTACTGCCCAATAGATTGCTGCCACGTGTTCACTGCTGCCTCCTATTCACCTCGATTATATAAACACATGAATGGCTTCATCTTCATTTTTACCTTTACTAAATATTATTATTTTTTTAAAAACCCTTGGAGAGAAAAAGAGAAGAAGTCCGACGGTCATCTGCTTAATCCAAACCCTCTGTCGCCGTTTTCTTCAATCCAAGGTATGATTCTGAATCCTTTCTTTCTGTTTTCTCATAATCTCGATTGCATTTTTAACTATCTGATTACTTCGATCTTGCATGCTGTCTTTTATCTGACAAATGTTTGTATATGGTTTTCATCTCTCACACACATAACCATCCATAATACCTTCTCTACTGGTAGTTCCATCACCGATTTGTGGTTTCATCACTATGATTTTACTGAAAACTTTTGACTGTCTGTTTGTCTTCTCAATTTGTTTCGTATTCATATCATATTTTATACTTATCTCTGTGAATGTACAACCTCCATATAACTCTTAAAAAGAAACTTACTTGACATAATCAAAGTAGTTCAATCGTCTCTAGACCACAGGTCTCCCTTTAAGAATTCCAAAGTCTGACCTTTCTTCGTCTGTTTCTTGCAGATGTCTTCTGATTCAACACATTCTGACCACCTCTCTTCCGTAAAACCTGTTTTTGTCGCATCTGTAGGTAATAGAACTAGGTCTAGGGTCTTGATTCCCGACACTAGTGATCCTCAAGATATTCTGATGAAGCCTCCAAATGCTATCGATCCCTCAAGGCCTTTAAGCTTAATTGATTTAGGAGATGACTGGTCTGATAATGAAGAGGTATCAAAACCTGAATTTGAACCTGAGTCCTTCCTAGAACCCGACTTTCAAAGTGAGATATCTGTAGAAAGAGAACCATTCAAACAAGAGATTGTCCCTTTTTGTGAAAAATCTGATTCCATCATGACCTTAGTTAAACTGGAAAGACTATTCGAGGAATGTCACCGCCCTGTCTGTAAGATAACAGTCCCAGAACCTGGTGAGAGAGCTCACAGGTTTGATTTGAAAATCCCAAAACAAGGTATCCCCCATGCTGTCATATCTGCCGCTTTCCTGAGGGTAGGTGTTTCCATACCTCTTCATCCTTTCTTACGAGAGGTTCTTGACTTTTACCAATTAGCACCAATGCAACTCACCCCTAATTCTTATCGGTTAGCCATCAGCACTTTTATACTATATTCCAGCAAGTTTACAGTTCCTTTGACAGCCCCTGAATTGGGCTATTTCTTCAGACTGAAAGACACTGGAAGAAATTCTGGTTGCTTTTACCTTTCAGCCTGGCCTTGTCACCAGGGTCAGTGCATAAAAAATGTTAAGCAAAACTTTGAACAATGGTCGGAACAGTTTCTTTACTGCTATGACTGCCCCTACATTAGATATGAGTTTAATCGTCGTCCCAATATCCCTAAGCAAACCGTTCTTACGGGAGTCTGCTTGGAAAGAGCAACTGTGATTTTGAAACTATCAGCCTCCACTAGAGATTGTCTGGTCTTAATGACCCCTGATAACCTGATGACTTTAGGCTTTATTCCTTCAACTTCTGGTAGGAGTTTTTTATAGTGATGCCTTTCTTTATATTTGTGCAATTTCATTTGCTCACTTCATATATATACCTCTAACCTTAATCTTCTGACTTATGCAGACATGGCTCCAAAAGTTCCTTCATTTGTGAAAAGATCTAAAAATGTGGAAGAAATTTTCAAGGTTGAAGACAATGTAAAGAAAGTTCCGCTTGATGCAACTCCAATTAACCAAGTTCCAACCCCTGTATCTGTCCAGACTCAACCATCGGGTTCCTCAAAACGTAAATTGGCTCAGACCACACTTGACTTATCAGGGAGCTCTCAAACCAGATCCATGAGGAAAAACAAAGCTGTGAAGACTGACAATTTTTGGGGATTTTTGGGGATTTTACAATTTTTAATTTTTGGTATAAACCCTAATTTTTAGGGGGGTTTTTAGTCCCTAATTTGATTTAGTGGACGAGGATGCGAGTAAGCAAGATGTTTATTCTGCTCATCGTCGTAGTTCCAAGGGAAAAGGTATAACCGATATCTCATTATGTGGATTTAGAATTTGTTATTTATATATCTTATTTTTAATTTATCAGGTGATTACTGTTTTGTGGTTGTTAATCCCAAAGACAATGATGCTGATTCCAAGTCGATGCTTCAGGTTAAGTTGTCATCTGTTCTGTGTATATTTATAATATTTGTTATGGAATGTAGCTTAAATATTTGGCTACCAATTGTAGTTTAAAGAGTTTGTTCTTGATTTCAATTAATACTTGTTTCAATGAGTCCATTTTTGGTGTTTTGACGCTCAACTCGGTGGTGACTCGTTACTAAATCGGTAAGTCTGAGTGACTCGGTGCTATTCTTCAATTAGTAACTCTTTCTCCAGCTTTTTTTTTTGCTTTATTGTATGGTTTGGAATAATTACTGCCATATGTATTACCACCATAGCCAGGTTTCTCTCACAACTGTTGTATATACACTGTTCGATTGCATTCTATTATGGAGATGATTGAATTTGAGTAATATGTGATGAATGGTGGTTTTGAGATAACTTGTTTGACATCTTTGATACTATGTTTGGACTGCTCTTGAGATCCTTGTCTTACTGTCAATACTTAGCTTGACTAATTCTTGTAAGTGTGAGTTATTATAACTCAGTTGCTGTCATCAAACATTGTTGCTTTAATTGTCTCTTTGCCTTGGATTAATGCTTTAAATGATATTGTCTTGGATATTTAGTTTTGGCTCTGCCTTGCTTCAAATTAATATGGTATCATGTTTATTATTGGTTGATTGCTCCCTTGAGTTTCTGTCTCATGTTTACTATGCAAGCATTCTTCCAATTATATTTAAAAATTAACCAATCAGTATAACTTGAGGTTGGAAAGTTACTCAGGTTGAGGTTGTGAAAAGTGAAAAGTGGGCATCTCCAAAACTTATCACACCAGTATAAGCATTGGTTCTGAAAATGACAAGTACTTGTACAGTACTAACAATTATGTGGGGCGTCAGATATGGGAGTTCGATTCAGATTATGGAAGCGCGGAAGAGAAAGCTGAGGTTGAACATGCTCGTAATCACTTCTGGGAAAACCGTTACAAGGTTAAGCCTAGTGGCGATGTTCTTTGGTAAATGCACGTAATTTGTTCATTTCTCATAGATTAATTTCTTCGAAAAAGTTGTTTTTAACTCTAAATTCTTATTTTGCTTTCGAGTTTTGACAAAAAAGACCACTGATCGATCAAATGAACTTTTGTGCAGTTTTTAAGAGAGAAAGGATTTAAGCAAACAGTACCCCAAGTGAAGATAGCCGATGGAAAAGAAATTAGCTACGAAAAAACTACATCAACAGTTAAAAGAGCAGCCCATTACTTTGCAGCTTTGCAGGCCTCAGACGGCCACTAGCCGGCTGAAAATGCTGGCCCTTTATTCTTCCTTCCACCCTTGGTAAACCTTTCTCATCCTTTCAATTCTTCAAGTACTTGATATTATTACTACGTACATATGATATACTCCGTGACTGACAAAGTATATGCACATATAAACAATGAACTCAAGCATCTCAGGTTATGTGCTTGTACATCACGGGCACATGTTTATGCTTATACTGTCATCAGGTAGGTATATAATCATTTATGCTTTCAAGGGCAAATGTTTTTTTACATAGTAATTTAAGAAGTACAGATAACTCCCCTCTTTCTAGTAGTATAAGTAAAGATTGAGCTCTACAGCTAGCTAAGCAGACATATATCTTAGAAATGGATGTGTGTAATTCGGATCAGATAGATGGGCTAAAGCCAACATCTTAAGGGTGGCCTGATTACCATGCCCTCATCATACATAAATTCTTGCTCTTTACATTGTGGAACATGTTTACATAGATAGGTGCATGTCCGTTTACATACGAAGTACATAGATAGGGTGGCCTGATTCATTACTGTGATGATGATCAGTAGTTCTGTAACAATGATCAGTACATCTAACTATGTTGTAACTGGTTTGTATACACTTTGTATCCATTTACAGTTTTACATTGGTTTGTATACTAATTCATAGCTGAACATGATCATATACACTTTGTATCCAGTTACAGTTACAGGTGGGGATGTCTTTCCGTGTATCTGGTCGTAGAGAGATTTCTTTTTCATGTCTGCTAGGCATATAATTATTATCTATATATTTTTCTGTCCTGTTGAAAAACTGAATTGTGGCTAACTGGCTGAAGAATTGTTAGAAACAGCAAACGAGGCGTTTGAGAAACTTGCAAGCTTCGGGCTTTCACCAAACATGATACAGTATCTGATTCAAGATTACCATATGAGTTTAACAAAAGGTCAGAACATATTATTTTAATGGAATGCAGCTACTAATTTCTTGCCACTTATTAGCATTTGTTGTTGATTCTTACCTGGGTCGATTCCTCGCCATAGTCTTCGGTTCTGTCTTCGGTCTCCTAGTAAATTTAAATGAAAATTCTGGATTCCCTCCAAAAAGATTCCCCTTGCAGTTCCCAGTTTTTATTTTCTTTTTGGCTTGTGTTTAGGTTTATATTCTTAAAATGAAAATGAAAATCCTTCTTAATTCCTTGCCTTGTGGTGTTCCACTTAATTAAGATGATATGTAAGAATTTGACATTCAATGTTTTATCATCAGAATTTGGATAGACGTCGGTAAATTACTATGTCATCAGGTAGGTATTTAATTCATTAAATGGTTTCTAGATATTCGATGTGTATGAGTGGGTTGGATGCAATCCCAATGCCACCACAGTTTTGGATTCTTACTTCTATCCTTCCCATGCATCCAGGTAGAACAATGGTTCTGCACTGTTTCTTGCAAAGAGCGTGATCAATATTATAATCATGTATGTGTAGGTTCTATGTATGCTTGCCTGCTGGGTTGAGGATCCAGATGGTGACTACTACAAGAAACACCTAGCTAGGATCCCCGATTATCTGTGGGTTGCTGGAGATGGAATGAAAATGCAGGTTAGAATGATTTCTTGTTAAATTCGAGAAATACATCCTTTTCACTATGTCAATTACTGATTCATTTATATTTAACAATCTATGTTGAATTGGGTTAATTAGGAACTTTTGTCTGCACCACATAGTTAACATTTTATGATGACATATATGTTGCATCTACTACTTAATTTTAATTATAGTTGCGAGAGATTAATTTTTATTTCCTTGTTAACTTGCAGAGTTTTGGTAGTCAACTATGCAAGCATTCAACTCAAGTTATACGAAAAGACAGGATAAAGGCTGAAAGTAGAAAGGCACTCTACAGTTGAAATGGAGTGTAGATTTAATTGTATAATGAAATGACTTGTGTAATTAGTAATTTTTTGTAACGGAATTAGTGATATATTTTAGTTTTATAAAAGTTGATAAATGTGATTTATTCCAATTATATTTTAGTTTACCTTTACTTGAGTTAATTTTTTTATTGTATTTTTGAAAATTTTAAGAATTTCACAAATAAAACAAAATCCAAAAAATAATTAAAATATAAATTTTCAAAAAATTTATATCAACTGGTGTTGCTATAGAGGGATAAAGATGTTGGAGTAGACTATATGGCAACATCGCAAGGGTGTTGGTGTTGAATAGACAGTGTTGCCATAGACTTTATGCCAACACCGGAAATAGTGTTGCCATTTTGCACGAAATGTTGGCATAAGTGCCTAAGGCAACATCGTGTTGATGTTGCCATAGTTTTGACAAAATGTGTTGGCTTAACCTCTAAGCCCACATGCAAATTCCCAACACCTTCAAAATTGACAAAAGTGTTGCCTTAAATCCTATGGTAACATTTTTCAGCACTTTTAACACTTATTTTGGGTGTTGCCATAGACCATTTGTGGTGTAGTGAGAATATATTTTTACATTTTGTCTGGCTGTAATAAAATTTTTAAGCACTTGAGGGGCTTCCGTCAAAACGCTAGTAACGTCGTCTAAACGTGACTTTTCAGCACGTTTTGTTCTTGAGCATTCTTGAAGATCAAACAGCCTTTTGAAGGTGATTCTGAAATTCAAATCCTTCATATGAGTAATCAAATCGAATCTCATGATATGTACTACATGTTTATGTGTATGTATATATTCAAATATGCTTTGTTCGTGATTTCATAATTTTCGGATATTAATTCGAATTTCTTGAATTTGGTGTTGCTTTTATGATGATTTGTTGTTTATGTGGTTAATGTCAATGGATTGTTTATGATCTCAGGAATTTTATGATCATTTTTAATTGATTTTTCACGTCCTAAATATGAAAATCGAGTTTTATGGGGTGAACTTTAATTTCGAATTTCTGGGAATATTGGTTGATTGTTTGCTGTTATTGATATCATGTATAGATTGTTGAACTCATAAGCTTTGATTTGATATATAGAACTAGTGATTTGGTGTACGAATTCGTGTTTGTCGGAAAAATTTAAAGCTCGCCGGAGAGGTTCAGTTTTTCGCCGGAATTGGCTACACGGCGTCACTAGCGTTTTGACGGAAGCCCCTCAAGTGCTTAAAAATTTTATTATAGCCAGACAAAATGTCAAAACATATTCGCAGCCATCCAAGTGCCAAAAACAAAAAAGATAGCCAGCAAAATTGCCTTTTTCTCAAAAAATATTTCCGATTAAATATTTCGGGAAAAAATATTTCCGAATCAATATTTCGAATCAAATATTTCCGAATAAATATTTCTGAAAACCATTTGAACCAACTGAAAATCCTTTTGAAAGATATTTTAGAAAATCATTTTAAGCTAAAATATTTAAAATAATAAGGTTTTAATCGAAAAGCCTTTTGAACCAAAATATTTTTGAAAATTTTAGAAAAATCAACTAGCAAACCATGACCTTGGCTTCGACCTAATTCCTTATGGTACAACATATATAAAACTTGCTTACGACTTCACTGCCTTGCATCCTCAGAGTTCCTTCCAAATCATGCATACTTGGCGAGTCCTCGGATTTGACTCTTCCCATTACAACTCCAACATTTAACTTCACTATCATTAACCACAGAAACATAACATTCGAAATTCACACTAGAACTCTTATGCAAAATTTTCTTCCTTTTCTTGTAAACTCTTAAAATCACTCTCGATTGATTTGCATATTGTTGTGGCCAAAATCTCCATGGGCTAGATTTAGGCCCATTAAGCTATAGGGTTCGGTCCATACGAGCTAGAGGATAGATCCAGTACGAATCATGAAGATCAGATAGAAGAAATAAACTAAGGAAGTGCGAGTATCAGGAGGTTCCCAATGGTCAGGAAGCTGAGCTGAACATTAGAAGACCAGGTTCCTCCCAGCAGAAGAGTTCGAGTTAGCAAAGCAACAGCCATAAAGAAGACAAGAGCATGTGAAGAGTTATCCAGTCTAACCAGTTTGTTATTTGTGCAGGTACTGATGCCTAAAGGGAGGTCCCTAAGTGATATATCCCGAAATAAAGGAGGTTCCTGAGAAACAGGCTCCTGAGATATAGGTTCCTGAGTACCAGGTTCCTACGAGTTGCCAACAAAAGATTCTAGAAGCCATCTAGAATAGATAAACGAATTGGTATCTGAGTATAATTCTAGGGCGCAGATGATCCTAGAATATCTCTGACCAATGAAAGAATTATAGTAGGGTACGAACTCGAGTTCTACTCTACTTAGCCAACTAGTTCGTGGAAGGCTCTAAAGGAACCTGAGTCCTACATGAACTAGGTAATCGGATACAGCTATTCCAGCAAGAGATAGAATCATATTAGAACTACGTGAGCTTGATCCCTATATATACAAGGGTACGTAGGCACCTCAAGGGTAAGACGCATTCAGCTCTTTATTTCTCTCTAAAGGCACTTGAGATTATTGAAGACACCCTCGAGCACAGCTCAACCCCCACAAATACGACCCAAACCTTCCACAGAACAGTTGATCGCTAGCCTATACAACTACTCGTAAACCTCTCAAAAGTTGTTACAAAATCCACTCATCAACATTGGCGCTAGAAGGAGGGGATAGTTAACATCTTAAGGGTGGAAAAGATGTCGGGCAACTCTGATAGCGAAGCAACCTGTTCTGAGCAACCGATTCACGATGGGAACAAATCTCCTCATAAAACACAGAAGGTTACCAAAGCAGCTATGATGGAAATCTTAAAGACTGTGGGAGAACGATTGTCGACTTTGGAGCAGGCTTCAAACAAAAAGAAGAAAAAGAAGGCAAGAAGTCGAAGGTTACTCCGAAACAGCTGAACTTTGAGGAAGAAGAATCTGAGGATGTTGAGGAGGTTCCAAAAGATGATGAAGAACCGAAGCAGGATAATGGTGATGAAGAACCAAAGAATCCTGAGAAGAGTAAAACTCCTAGCAAGGGCCGTACAGGGTCCAAGGGAAAGAAGAAGACCACGACTGGAGGTTCCTCACAGAAAAAGAAGAAAGATA
Organism: Kitagawia praeruptora; assembly: GCA_037693485.1. NCBI lineage: Eukaryota > Viridiplantae > Streptophyta > Magnoliopsida > Apiales > Apiaceae > Kitagawia > Kitagawia praeruptora. Next base: position 64,359,461 of record CM075348.1, read on the forward strand.
AAGACCCATCTGTTGAGATAATTGAAGAAGAGGAAACAGATAAGGGTGGAAAAGATGTCGGGCAACTCTGATAGCGAAGCAACCTGTTCTGAGCAACCGATTCACGATGGGAACAAATCTCCTCATAAAACACAGAAGGTTACCAAAGCAGCTATGATGGAAATCTTAAAGACTGTGGGAGAACGATTGTCGACTTTGGAGCAGGCTTCAAACAAAAAGAAGAAAAAGAAGGCAAGAAGTCGAAGGTTACTCCGAAACAGCTGAACTTTGAGGAAGAAGAATCTGAGGATGTTGAGGAGGTTCCAAAAGATGATGAAGAACCGAAGCAGGATAATGGTGATGAAGAACCAAAGAATCCTGAGAAGAGTAAAACTCCTAGCAAGGGCCGTACAGGGTCCAAGGGAAAGAAGAAGACCACGACTGGAGGTTCCTCACAGAAAAAGAAGAAAGATAAAGACCCATCTGTTGAGATAATTGAAGAAGAGGAAACAGATTCAGACGAGGTTACTGAAGAGTCAAGCACTGCAGAGTCGAAAGAGGAGGAAGGAACGAGCAAAAAGTCAAAGGCGGAAGCTACTGGGGAGGTGATAGCTGAAGATATCAAGAAAATTTTGGCTCAACTCAAGGACGAAAAGAATCTTGCTATGAATCCTATAACTGCTTCTCCTTTCACCAAAAGGGTTCGAAAGTCGGCTCTGCCTAGGTCTTACAGGCCTTCGAATGATTTGAAATTCGATGGAACTACTGATCCCATTGAATACCTAAGCCGTTTCGACACAGAGATGGATGTCTATCAAGTGAAGGAAGCCACCAGATGTAGGTTACTGGATGCAACTCTACAGGGTGGAGCCCATCAATGGTTCAAGAGGTTACTTGCCGATTCGATTGGTTCCTGGGAGAGTATGGGGAAGCTCTTCGTCACTCAATTCAGAGCATCCGTTGCATTCGCACCACCTACCAATACCCTAGCCAACATCAAGCAAAGACCTAGTGAGACATTGACGGAATACTTCAAGAGGTTCAATGGAGAGGTTCCGAAGGTTAGGAAAGCATCTGAGGAAACCATAAAGAATTTCTTAATTGCTGGAGTCAAAGGAGGCTCAGACTTTTGGAAAGCACTTCAAGGAAAAGAACCAGAAATGTTGGCAGATTTTTATGCCCAGGCAGAACCTTTTCGTCTTGTGGAGGAATCTCTGGCCGATTTAAAGAAGGATCCCGATTTTGTAAGGCAAAGTGGATGGTCGGGAAGCAAGAGGTCGAGACCAAGAAGCCCCAATGGTCGTGATAGTAAGAAGGTGGTTAGTCGTACATCCCAGGTAAAGCCTGAAGCTGAAGCTACGAATCCTACTAGACCTGTCATGAGTCAGGTCCCGCCACCAGCTTCCTATAACAACAACAAACGTGAGAGACCTGTCTATGAAACTTTCACCCATTTGGTAGCTCCAATCGATCACATTTACGCGGTGAATGAGAAGTCCTCGTGGTTTAAGAAGCCTTTCAGAACTGGTCCTCCAGGGAATAAGAATGAGCGTCCATACTGTGACTTCCATGATAACAATGGGCATAATACTGCAGACTGCCGTCACCTCAGGGACCTAATTGAAACTCTAATCAGACAAGGGCAGTTAAGTGAATGGGTGGCTCAAGAAGGCAAAAAGTACAGAGATGAGAAGACTCAGAAGGCACAGACACAAGAACCTGTTGTGATGGAAGGACCGCCTAAGGCTGGATGCATACGCACAATTATAGGAGGTCCCCACATTGGAGGAAGTAGCAGGAGCGCCATGGAGAGATACACCCGTGAAGCTAAAGAACATCCTTTGACCAGTATTTATAATCTGTCACAGAGGTCTCCAAAGCTGTTTGAAGGAGAGGATGCAGATATTACCTTCACTGAAGAAGATGCTTCTTGGGTACACCATCCCCACACTGATGCATTAGTGGTCGAGGCAGGAATCAGGTCTTATGAGGTTCATCGAGTGTTAGTGGATAATGGAAGCTCTGTAAACCTGTTATCTTACTCAGCCTTCAAGAAGATGCATTTTCTGGATAAAGACTTAACTCCAACAAAGGATACCTTGTATGGATTCACTAACAATCAGGTCCCTATCAAAGGTAAGATTCGTTTACCAGTAACTCTAGGTGACAAGCCATGTTGCATTACACAACTGGCAGAATTCATCGTTATAGAGGAGAATATGAACTACAATGCTATTCTGGGAAGACCCGTTTTGAAAGAGATGAGGGTGGTAACCTCCATTTACCAACTAACTATGAAGTTCCCAACACCAAATGGAATTGGTGTAGTTCGAGGATGTCAGTACGAGTCTAGAGAGTGCTACGCCAAAGCTTTGCAACATTGTTAGGTCCAATAAGATTGTAGAAGGGGGGGTTGAATACAATCTATATCATTTTCTCCAAATTTGTCTTATGAATAAAATTTAATTTAAACAAATTTGTGAGGAATTTAATAACACAAATTTTCAAGTTGAATATAACAATATATTAACTTGATGGGTGTTACAAAATCAATACAAATGATTATCAAGTAATTAATAACTAATTAGAAAATTCGACATGAACTTTTCTAATTTAGTTAATAAAAATCAAGATATCAAGTCAAGAACTAGGAAACTTAATTCGCTAGTAGTACACAAGTCACAAATAATTAAGTTCTAATGGATACAATTTTTGATACAAAGAACTCAAGAATTTATGGCAATTTAATTGCTTGAAAGATGAAAGAGATGAAATGTTTTTAGCTCTTCTTTTTCTTCTGTGTTGTTTGCGTGTGTCTGTATGTGTGTTTTTTTAAGTCCAGCCGCCTTCCCTTGTTTATATATTAAATGAACAAACAAGCTACTGACTCTTTTTAATCAACTTGGTCACTTGACTTATCATGACTAGTTAGTCATGATAATGTAATCAGTAATGCTATCATGACTTAGCTTCTTCTGTCATGACTAAGGATACACTGTCATGACTAGCGTGTATACTAACATGACTAGCCTGTCATGACTTAACAATTTAAACTATCATGACTTAGCAGTTTGAACTGTCATGACTTAACAGTTTGAACTACCATGACTTAACAGTTTGAACTGTCATGACTTAACAGTTTGAACTGTCATGACTTAACTGTTTGAACTATCATGACTTAACAGTTTGAACTGTCATGACTTAACAGTTTGAACTGTCATGACTTAACAGTTTGAACTATCATGACTTAGCTGTTTACATAATGATTAATACATTAATTCTAATTTAATTCATATGCTAATTAATTTAATAAATAAATTAATTCTAATAGAATTAATTTATTAATTAAATAAATTAACTGATATTATAAATTAAAGAAGATTTAATATAAAAACATTTGACACGTAAACTCATCTCTAAAAACCACTATAATTAATAAAGAACTTCCACTGACTTTTTGTTGATGCTCGATGTACTGTCTGGTTCATGAGCAACTAACACCAGTCTCTGTTCTTCATTTTGACTTTAAGCTGTGATCTTTTTCTTCTCTCAACTTTCTTCAATCATTCTGTACTGATATTGTTTCTTGTCACTTGTAGCAATCTCTGTCCTCTAAAATAAATCCTTTGCTTTGAGTACTACACTGAGGCTTGATCAGCAAGCTGAACTTCTTCCAGTGTAAAATATCAAAACTATAGATTGACTTGTTAAATTTTCTTCTGACAAATTGCATCTTCTGAGATTCCTGTGACAGCTAATATTATTTACTTATTACAATCTAGTTTAATTGGATTAGGATCCTCTAACTACAAATAGACTGAGTCATATGCCTTTCAATCTCCCCCTATTTGTTTGTTAGACAATAACAAGCAAATACCTAGAGGATTCTTCAACTAATCCCAATTAAACTAGTAAAGAATAAAACTTTAAATGCTAAGTAAATAATGGAAAAGTTCTGGTTCATATATAACATTATCCAGATTCAAACAGAAAAGATAAATACAAGATAGATAATCCTCTAGACTGATCATATTTTACATCAACCTATCTTGTTCTATCTAGCTCTAAGAATATAACATGTAGAGCTGTTCTTCATTTATCACTTTCTTTCCCCCTGATTTCTCCTTCTTCAGGTTCATCCAAGTCTGGAAGCATCTTGTGTAATTCAGCATCTACAACTAATTCTCTTCTGGATGATGACACAGGATGAACTAGTGGTGCTCCAACTAATGATGTTCCAAGTGGTATTCTCAGTTTCTTTCTCAATTCACCTTGGAAAATCTTGTACTTCTTCATGTTATCTTGAGCATAAGATTGAAGATGATCTGCAGCTTCAATTTTCTTCCGAGATGAAAACCCATGATTTCGAAGAGCATGTTCAACATACACCAAGTGTCTGACATGATGTGCACGTAACTCACTTGTCTTAAGATTAATAGTGTGAATGATTTCTCCTATAAGAACTTTAACTTGAGGAGGGTCATCTATTATTTCAGGACCAGCTCTTTCAGCGAAATCTAGAAATTTTTCATGAAGAAGTATGCCAAGCTCATAAGATGTTTTAACTTTTGGTCTCAGCACCCAAAGCTCTGAGAGTGATCTATCATAGAAGAACTGAAGAGATACCTTTTGAGTTCCAAGAATATGACAGTGAATAAAGATTAGTAACTCTTCCTTCTGATCACTTGCACAAGTTATGCTTAGGATTTCTGACTTTAAAGCTCTTAGATAATCATCATGTAAGGGATTCTTTTCTTTAAACCTTTCAAACATATCACCCAGCCGACGATCATCACAGTCAGAAGTTTGTGGTGAATCTATGATTCTTTGAGCACGATCCCACTTATCACCACTCTTGTACCTGATGTACATCCTCCTTGCTTCAAGCTTTTGAGCATGTTGCTTTTGTAGAGCTTCCTTTTCAGCCTTTTGAAGCTTTTCATTATGAGCTATCTGTTCCAGTGTCCTCTTGAGTCTTTCTTCTCTCATTTCCAGATTAGCTTCATTCTGTTCAAGTTCTTTATTAGCTTCAAAATTTATCCTTTGTACTTCAGTAGGATCAGGAACTACAGTCTCTTCATCATCCCAAAAACTGAGATCGGGTTCACCAAACTCTACACCATCATCAGAAAACTGCAAGTCAGCAAGAATATCAAAGTTATCAGGTTCACCTATGTAGTAATAACCTTCTGCAGTGTCGTCCTCCTGTGCTGCTTGAGCTTTCTTTCCTTTGCCTTCAACTTCTTTATCAGATTTTTCTTTACTTGCACTTGCTCCCCCTCTAGATTTCTCCCCCTTAGTTGAGGAATCCTCTACAGTTTTATGACTTGGGTCATCTTCACCATCACCTTCAAAGAATTTTACCTCTTCTGCTGTAGTGGAGAGAGTTCTGCTAATGATGTTATACAAATGTCTTAACCCCTTAGCTTGATGAGCAGTTTGCTTTTCAATCTGATTTAGTCGATGACCAGTGGATAAATGATTCTCATTCACTTCGTTCTGCAGATCTTCCATTTGATTTGATATAGAAGTGATAATAAGATCTTGAGCCACTGTAACATCTCCAGAGTCTACAACTGCCTTATGTTGAGAGTGTTGAAGTGAATTGAGCTTGTTGTTGAAGATAGTATGCATATTATCCATGTTGTGCCTTAGATCTTTGTTCTCAGCTTCGGACTTAGCAAGCCTTTGCTTCATTTCATTCAGTTCTGCCATGAGTGAAAGAGTGTTTGTGTCATTGTGTGCGCTCACCTCACTAGCTCTCTGAGTATCACTAATCTCACGTGCATGTGTTTCACTCAGTTTAGAGGTGATCCTCACATCACTCCTCTCATGATCCAAAGCTGCTTCCATTGTACCTGCAGGTAAAATCACCCTAGCCTCCTCTTGGAAGGTCAGTGGTGGTGCAATGGGAGTTCGCAAATCCCTATCCACAGTCATTTCTGTCATGTCAGTTTGAATTGATGTCTGAATTGCTTCAGAGACAGAAAGACTGAGTTGCCTTCCACTTTCTCCAGTTGAAACTGCGAGTGGAAAATCCCTTGAGGGAGCCAGGAATGTTCCTCCTGGGAGGGGAGATGATGACTCTATTATTGGTGGCAAAGAATCAAGATTTCCCTCTGAAACCTGTGAAGGCTCTTCTACCGTGACAATGGTAGGCACTGTTTCAGTTCCTAAGTGCTCTCTTCTCGAGGTGTCCCTAGCTTCAACCAATTCTACATGTTCTCCCATTGTTAATAATAACAATGGGGTTGTGCTTGACACATTACAGGATGCCATGGCAGACTGGCGAATTTCAATAGAATCATCCTGTTGAGAGAATGGTTCCAGTAACTGTTCATTTGCCATATCAAAGTCCATATCCTGTTGGGAGAATATGGATGAGCTTACAGTTGCCTCAGGTTCATTTCTACTCTTCTTTAGTATAGGCAGAGCTGTGGGTTCACTCACTTCATCACTACTTCTTTCAGATCTTTTAACAAGTAGTTTCTTTCTGGAAAAGAATTTGTTGAATCTAGACTTTTTGTTTGGCTCTCTGACCTGGGTTAGAGATTGTGGTGCTACAATCCCTTGGTCAGCCCTAACAACCACTTGGGTTCCAGAAAAAGATTGAGAAACAGAAGTAGTTTGAGAGTCAAGAGGCAATACCTGTTCAGCAGTAGTGGTTTGAGCCACTTGAAGTTGATGTTCAGGAGCAGGTTCGGCTGCTTGTTCTAGTTGCTCAGGAAGAGGCGCAGGTTGCTCAAGAACTAGTGGTTCAGGAACTGGTTCAGGTTGCTCTGGATGTTGTTCTGGTATGACTGGCAAGTCGATGAAGTTAGACATGTACTGTGTAATAAACACTGGTACATTTGGAAACTTGCCTTTATTATTTAATCCAACAAACAGTCTAGATGTTGTTGAACCAGACACCTCAGAACGACTATTAAGAAAAGGACCATGTAGTGCAACAGGAACAAGATGATTAAAAATTAGAGTCATAAAACGAGGATAATAGCATACAACCTTTTTACCCTTAACATGATCATCTTTAGCTGACACTATTCGTTTCATCATGGTATCCCAAAGTAACTTACCAATATTGATCCTTCGATTGTAAGCCACTGCAAAACCAATATTCTGTACTATAGAAGTAAGAAGACTGAAATTGCTTTTTGTAGAGTTAGCAAATACCTTTGAAACTGTTTCGAAGAAGTAATCCCATTCTTGAACCAAGTTCTTTTTGTTCAATAAGTCTAGTTGTCCTTGGTAATTGATGCTGGTGAAAAAATTTGTTAATTCAAGAGCAGTGGGTAGATCGACCAAATCTTCAGTTGGAAAATTTAGAACCTCATTTAGTACAGATTCATCCACAGTATACCGATTTTCACCAATAGCAAATGTGAAAGATGATAAATCATCAGATATGATAGCAGTGGAACACATCAAACGCAGTGGATCAATTTTCAAGGCAGCATTGGCAGTGATAGCAGTACTAATCATTGAATGGTCATTCAAAAACCTAATCCACGGCCTAAACCGTTCAACTGAACATTCTTCGGGATTAAAATACCCAATTAAATTATGCTTAGCGAGCTCAAAATTACCAGCCATTAATTATCAAATTATTTTTTCTCACAAAACACAATCAGTTGACAATAATTAATAAAATTCGAATTTTCAGTTTAAAAATTAATTAAAAATTAATTTAAAAATCCGAAAAATCCAAATTTTCACCAAAAATTCTCAGATTTTGCAGAAGATTGTTCCTCAATCACACGAATACACTGGTAATTATAGTTTTCACTGAATCACAATCAAACTCTCGATTTTTTTTTTATTTTTTTAAAAAAATATGAATCGTTTTTCTTGAAAAATCGATTTTCAAAATCTTCACCAAACGATTTCAAAACACAGTCAGATGTAGTCCTAAACACCACGAAGACAACAGTATTTTTGGTTTAGAAAGAATCGAAGCCAAACGCAAGATATAGTCGAGGATTCGAATGGTTTCTTGAAATCAGACCCGTCAAATACAGAACCAAAATTCGATTTTAATGGTTCAATAGAGAGATAATCACACAACCTGCACTGGGTTGTTCTCAGATTTTGATTCGGTGAAGAAACGAAGGTGAAATCGACGGGAAAAATTTGAGCAGCGTTTCCCCTCTTTTGTGTGTATTGTATGTATCGAAATAGAGAACTCTGAGACTTAACTCGAGAGAGTATGTGTGTGTTATGACTTAGAATTCACAATAAAACTGATTAAGTACTAACTAGTCATGACAAGTATTAATACTATCATGACTTAGTTTTACATTATCATGACTAACGAGTCATGATAGTGTTAAACTTAAGTCATGATAGTGTTAATATTAATTATGACTAAAAATACTTATATGACTAACACGCAATATGACCAACTAGTCATGATAATACAAATAAAATTATGACTTAATATACACTATGACTTACAAGTCATGACAGTACACTTATGAATATGACTAACTAGTCATGATAATATAAACCGATTATGATTAACAGACTGGTACAAACGAAATAAAATTTATGTACACACGCATTTTTTTTTTTTTTTTTTTTATCAAAACATCAATAACCTGAATAACATTTACTACTAATACAAACATAGGTAGTCCTTTAAACGGAAACAAAATAATAATACTAAAAGGACAAACACTACAAATCAATAAAATAAAATATAAAATAAAATAAAATATAACATATTTACATAAATATTTGTAGTAAATTAATAAATCTATATATTTTCTTAATAAAGTAACTTTCTGATAGAAAATCATTTAAAGAGAAAATATGACTTATTAAATCAATCACAAATATTCAAAAGTAATTTTCAACAAAAATAGATTTCTCAAAAATTTCAACTTGTAAAATTTGAGAAAAATATTTTTAGAGAAAATTAAAATATTCTAAAATTAAAAGAAGTAAGTAGAAATATATTAAGAAGATAATGACAGTGATTTAAGAATTAACAAGCAAGAAGATAAGTTGATAAAATAATTATACAAGTGATTTTAATAACAAATATTAACAAAGTAATCACTTATAAATTATTAAAGAGCAAACCTCAGATATTAACTAGTTTAATTACTAGGACTATTTAACATACCCAATTCACCAACAATTCTGGTGAATGTGGATTCGTCAAGAGACTTAGTAAAAATATCTGCTGTTTGTTCTTCCGTGGGTACAAAATGTAACTCCACGGTACCATTCATGACATGCTCTCGAATAAAATGATACCTGATATCAATGTGCTTTGTCCTCGTATGCTGCACAGGATTGTTGGAGATTGCTATGGCACTTGTATTGTCACACAAGATAGGAATTTTGTCAAGTACAAAGCCATAGTCCCTTAGCTGATTCCTAATCCACAAAATCTGTGCACAACAGCTTCCAGCAGCTATGTATTCAGCTTCAGCTGTTGAGTTGGAAACTGTTTGTTGTTTCTTGCTGTACCAGGAAACCAACCTGCCACCTAGGAATTGACAACTCCCAGAGGTGCTTTTCCTATCTACAACACTTCCTGCATAATCTGAATCTGTATATCCAACAAGATTAAAACCAGAATCTTTAGGGTACCAGATGCCTAAGTTAGGCGTACCCTTAAGATATCTCAAGATTCGTTTAACAGCAATGAGATGAACATCTCTAGGATCCGATTGGAACCTTGCACACAAACATGTAGCATGCATAATATCAGGTCTACTTGCAGTGAGGTAAAGTAATGAGCCTATCATACCTCTGTAGCTTGTGATATCTACCTTGGCAGAATTTTCACATGCTCCAAATTTAACAGCAGTAGATGATGGTGTTCTTGCTGAAGATGAGTCCTCCATTTGATACTTCTTGAGAAGCTCTTTGACATATTTGGATTGACAGATAAATATTCCATCTGTCCTTTGACTGATTTGCAATCCAAGAAAGAACTTCAGCTCACCCATTAAGCTCATTTCAAATTTACCCTGCATTAACTTAGCAAATTTCTTGCACAAAAGATCATTAGTAGACCCAAATATTATATCGTCCACATAGACTTGGACTAGAATAGTATCATTCTTATGTTTCTTTGTAAAGAGAGTTTTGTCTATGACACCTCTAACAAAACTATTTTCAAGTAAAAATTCAGAGAGAGTGTCATACCATTTCCTTGGTGCTTGCTTAAGACCATAGACAGCCTTGAAAAGGAAGTAGACATAGTCAATTAGATCTGGATCTTCAAAGCCAGGGGGCTGTTCTACATAAACCTCTTCATCTAGCTTGCCATTCAAGAAAGCACTCTTGACATCCATTTGATAAACTTTAAAATTTGAGAAAGCTGCGAATGCCAAGAATATTCTAATGGCCTCAAGTCTAGCCACTGGAGCATAGGTCTCATCATAATCAATGCCTTCAGATTGTGAGTAACCCTTTGCTACCAGTCTTGCTTTATTTCTCGTCACTGTGCCATCTTCATCAAGTTTGTTTCTGAATACCCACCTAGTGCCAACCACTGGTCTGTCTGTAGGTCTGGGTACCAGCTTCCATACTTCTTGTTGTTTGAATTGATTGAGTTCATCTTGCATAGCAATTACCCAATCAGGATCAGAAAGAGCTTCTTCAGTTTTCTTAGGTTCCATTTCAGACAGGAACCCTGAATAATTACATTGGTTTTGAAAAGCTCTTCTAGTCTTCACACCAACAACTGGATCACCAATGATTAGCTCAAAAGGATGAGCTCTATTCCAAACAGTCTGTCTGGGAAGATTAGATCTTGATGATTCGCCTTGTTCTTCATTGTGATGTTGTGTATGACCAGTTGATCCTTCATTGTCTCCCCCTGAGTTGTTGCCAGGTTGACTAGATGATTGTTCAGAAGTTTCATGAGTATCTTGATTACTATCATTGTTTTCATCACTATTACCCTGATCATCATCATTGTCATTAGCATCAGCAAAAATCTCAGGTGCATTGTCATCATCTGAATCTGTATCTGTCATGTCATCGAAAGATAGTTTTTCAGATGGATCCTCAGTTTGGATACTAGGGAGTTTAGTGTCATCAAATGTTACATTGACACTTTCCATCATCTTCTGTTCATCAATCACATACACCCTGTATGCCCTCATTGAATAACCAATAAAAATTGCTTCAAATGCTTTGGTATCGAATTTACCACCTTGATCATCACCTTCTTTAAGCACAAAGCATTTTGCCCCAAATACATGAAAGTATTTGAGTGATGGTTTCTTATCAGCCATAATTTCATAGGGTGTCTTCATATGGTCTTTATTGATTAGAGTTCGATTCTGGGTATAGCACGCAGTGTTGACAGCTTCAGCCCAAAAGTACAATGGAAGCCTTGATTCACTTAACATAGTACGTGCAGCTTCAATCAAGGTTCTATTCTTTCTTTCCACTACTCCATTTTGTTGAGGAGTTCTTGGAGCTGAATATTGTCTGGTTATACCCTTCTCAGTGCAGAAGTCATTTAGAACTGCATTCTTGAATTCAGTTCCATTGTCTGATCTTATAGCTCTCACTGGATATGTAGAATCTCGCTCAATTAATTTGATGTGATCAATCACCAGTTGTGGAGTCTCATCTTTAGAATTCAAAAACAGGACCCATGTGTATTTCGAAAAATCATCAACAATCACTAGAGCATATCTCTTCCTTGACATAGACATCACATTAACTGGACCAAACAAATCCATATGAAGTAATTGTAATGGTTCAGTTATTGAAGATGTGTCAGTGCTCCTGTGACTTGCTCTTTTCAGCTTGCCTTTTTGACATGCATCACAAAGTCCTTCTTGAGTGAATTCCATTGAAGGCAAACCTCTCACCAATTCTCTTTTAACTAGAGAATTCATTGTTTTGAAATTGAGATGAGAAAGTTTCTTGTGCCATAGCCAACTCTCGTCATTAGATGCTTTAGTGTAGAAGCAAGTAATTTCTTCAGTGCTTCCTGAGTTCATATTGGCTACGTACAGATTGCCTTTTCTAACTCCTGTCAGTTGTGACTTTTCATTTCTCTTGTGTGAAATTAAACAATTCTTCTTGTTGAAATAAACTTCATATCCTTTGTCACAGAATTGACTGACACTGAGCAAATTGTGCTCAAGTCCTTTCACAAAAGAGACTTCATCAATGATAACATTTCCAGCTTCAAGTCTGCCATATCCATCAGTTCTACCTTTGCTGTTATCTCCAAAGGTAACTACTGGGCCGGCCTTCTCTACCACATTTGTCAGCAGGGTTCTGTCACCAGTCATATGCCTTGAACATCCACTATCCAAGATCCAGGTCACTCGTTCAACCTGTTCAACACCCTGCAATGACAAATGGATTAAACCTTCTTCAGAACCCAAATTTGATTGGGTCCAGAATACTTAAAGAATTGGCCTTTGTCAGGCAAAACAACATCTTTCACCTTAACACCAATTTTACCATTAGTCAATAAACATTTTACCCTATAAACAGATTTGACAATCTTTTGTTTTATTCTGGGTATCCACGTTTCTTTAGCAGCAATAACACTTGTTTCATTGACTGGACATTTGACCTTGTAAACATCCTTAGTAACACTTAGTTTAGGCTTAGGTACAAATGTCTCTCTCCTAACATGAGGAGGACTAGCAGTCATTGATCTGACATTTTTGTTTCTGTTCATATGTTGTCTAGGGGCAGTCTTATCAGCACATGCATGATTACCAGAAAAGTAAGCAGACATGATATTAAAAGCACAAGACATACAATTGATAACACCACATGTTTTATGAGAAGTATCAATAACAGGAATGGTATTCATGTTAGACATGTTATCATTCTGTTCCAATTTGTCATCACCTAACTCAATTTTAGATGAACTAGGAACAAACTTCATTGGTGTCATGGAAACAACCTTATTAGATTTAACATATTTGGTTGTAGGTGCCTTAACAGATTTTTCATTATCAATGACTATGTCATTAGCACTGTCCTCATTTCTCATTTCTTCTTGAATCACAATAGAATACATATTTGGTGGTTCAGCAACAGAGGTTTTAAACATAGGTTTTTCAACATTTTTGAGTACATATGGTATACCTCTTTCTTTAGCAGGAATGGGATTAGCAGAATGATTGCTCAAAGAACCAACAGCTTCTTTGTAACCAAAACCTATTCCTACTGTTCTTTCTACAGCTTGTTTGTTGAAGTGCTTTTTAGAAACTTTAACAGAATTATAACAAGCTCTAATCTGTGTTTCAAGTTCTCTAATCCTGGTTTCTTGTTCAGCAATCCTATCAACTTGTTTTACCATGTATTCTCCTAGCGACTTTTCTTTGTAGTTAAGTCGAGCTATTTCCTTTATATGCTTATCTTGATTAACATGCACCTTTTTTAATTCTAACACTTCATTTTCAAGTTTAGTGTTTAATAGAGTTATTCTTTCAATTTGTTTCTGTGCATTTCCCATGGAATTATATAAGCTATGAATCAACTCAGCGTCAGTAAGAATTACCGGTGTAGTATAACGAGTTGATGTTTCAACATCTGCCACCAGCGCAAAGTTTCCATATTCTTCGTCTTCGCTATCTGTATCATCCCAGCTTTTACCGGCAGCTACATAAGCTCTTCCAGTTTTCTTCTTTTCAGAAGCATAGTCCTTTTTCTGTGCTTGCTTGGGTTTCTGGCATTCAGTAGCAAAGTGTCCCAATTCATTACAATTAAAGCAACGAATCTTGCTTCTGTCAACTGTTCCAGTTTTGTATCCTCCCCTGTTACTAGAGGATGAAGAACCTCCTCTTTGGAATCTGCTATTAGCCTTAAACCTGAACTTTGGATTTCGTCTGAATCTGAAGTTACTGAATTGCCTCACCATCATTGCCATGGATTCATCTTCCAATTGATCTAGCTCTTCCAGTGAATAGAATTCTCCACCATCCTGAGTGGCTGGTGTCTGTCCATGTTCCACTTCAGTTTGTTCCTTGTTGAAGCTTTTAGGTTGAACAATTTTAGCTTCCACTTCCTTAGGAACCTCAACTACCAGAGCCGTAGAAGAACTTGCCACTCTCCCTTTGCCAGAGAACTCCTTCTGCTGTACTTGTTCTAATTCATACGTTTTCAGAACACCAAACAGCCTTTCAAGAGCGATCTTATTTAAATCTCTAGATTCTCTAATGGCAGTAATTCTATGCTCTAGATGAGTAGGCATAGTTAGTAAAAACTTCATGTTGATCTCTTTCTGTGTATACTGTTTGCCATGAACTTGCAAGTTGTTGATTATTTTGTTATACCTTTCGAACACTTCCTGAATGCCTTCATTAGGGCCAGCTCTAAAGTGTTCATATTCAGAGGTCAAAATTTGAAGTCTGTTTTCCCTGACTTCATCAGTTCCTTCATTAATAGTTTCAATAGTTTCCCAAATGTGCTTAGCAGTTTTACAATTCATCACATGACTATACATCACAGCATCCAGGGAATCTATTAAAATGAGTCTCAGATTTTTGTCCAATCCAGCATCCTCCTTTTCATCAGGAGTATAGTTCTTAGAGTCCTTTGGATAGGATTTAGCAGGTATTGTAACAACTCCATTTGTAACAGTTTCTTCTTCATGAGCCATAGGAATTATTGGTCCATTTTTCAAAACCCATAAATATTTTGGATTTGTAACATCAAGAAACAACTCCATTTTATTTTTCCACATATCATAATTATCCTTATTAAATATGGGAATCTTAACAATGGCTTTTGAAGACATGATGAATTTTTAAGAGAGTTAAAAATTCAAGATAAATTTTTGATTGAATAAAAATAGGATCTTGATTTGTGTATCAATTAATAGGCTCTGATGCCAATTGTTAGGTCCAATAAGATTGTAGAAGGGGGGGTTGAATACAATCTATATCATTTTCTCCAAATTTGTCTTATGAATAAAATTTAATTTAAACAAATTTGTGAGGAATTTAATAACACAAATTTTCAAGTTGAATATAACAATATATTAACTTGATGGGTGTTACAAAATCAATACAAATGATTATCAAGTAATTAATAACTAATTAGAAAATTCGACATGAACTTTTCTAATTTAGTTAATAAAAATCAAGATATCAAGTCAAGAACTAGGAAACTTAATTCGCTAGTAGTACACAAGTCACAAATAATTAAGTTCTAATGGATACAATTTTTGATACAAAGAACTCAAGAATTTATGGCAATTTAATTGCTTGAAAGATGAAAGAGATGAAATGTTTTTAGCTCTTCTTTTTCTTCTGTGTTGTTTGCGTGTGTCTGTATGTGTGTTTTTTTAAGTCCAGCCGCCTTCCCTTGTTTATATATTAAATGAACAAACAAGCTACTGACTCTTTTTAATCAACTTGGTCACTTGACTTATCATGACTAGTTAGTCATGATAATGTAATCAGTAATGCTATCATGACTTAGCTTCTTCTGTCATGACTAAGGATACACTGTCATGACTAGCGTGTATACTAACATGACTAGCCTGTCATGACTTAACAATTTAAACTATCATGACTTAGCAGTTTGAACTGTCATGACTTAACAGTTTGAACTACCATGACTTAACAGTTTGAACTGTCATGACTTAACAGTTTGAACTGTCATGACTTAACTGTTTGAACTATCATGACTTAACAGTTTGAACTGTCATGACTTAACAGTTTGAACTGTCATGACTTAACAGTTTGAACTATCATGACTTAGCTGTTTACATAATGATTAATACATTAATTCTAATTTAATTCATATGCTAATTAATTTAATAAATAAATTAATTCTAATAGAATTAATTTATTAATTAAATAAATTAACTGATATTATAAATTAAAGAAGATTTAATATAAAAACATTTGACACGTAAACTCATCTCTA
Organism: Kitagawia praeruptora; assembly: GCA_037693485.1. Classification (NCBI taxonomy): domain Eukaryota; kingdom Viridiplantae; phylum Streptophyta; class Magnoliopsida; order Apiales; family Apiaceae; genus Kitagawia; species Kitagawia praeruptora. The sequence goes on from CM075348.1 coordinate 64,375,319, forward strand.
AAAACCACTATAATTAATAAAGAACTTCCACTGACTTTTTGTTGATGCTCGATGTACTGTCTGGTTCATGAGCAACTAACACCAGTCTCTGTTCTTCATTTTGACTTTAAGCTGTGATCTTTTTCTTCTCTCAACTTTCTTCAATCATTCTGTACTGATATTGTTTCTTGTCACTTGTAGCAATCTCTGTCCTCTAAAATAAATCCTTTGCTTTGAGTACTACACTGAGGCTTGATCAGCAAGCTGAACTTCTTCCAGTGTAAAATATCAAAACTATAGATTGACTTGTTAAATTTTCTTCTGACAAATTGCATCTTCTGAGATTCCTGTGACAGATAATATTATTTACTTATTACAATCTAGTTTAATTGGATTAGGATCCTCTAACTACAAATAGACTGAGTCATATGCCTTTCAAACATGCTGCTAGAGCTGCTAAATTGCCTGAACCCATGGACGAGGTTCCTGATGATTTTCCAGGAAAGAACCCAGAAAAAATAATGCTCGACCTGCGTAGTCCGCCCTTGGAAGGTTTTGTGCCAGCATCCTGTAGAGCTATAAGAATTGAAGAGATCATAGAAGAGGATGGTGATGTGTGTATGACAGAAGGGTTGGATGAAAAGAAATCTAGAAAGCTGAAACATGACGAAAGTAGTGAAGACAGTCAGCCAGCATCAAAGAGAAGGAACGTCGGGCCCGAAGTTCAAGAACCGTCTACAGTCCATGAACCTCAAGGGGACTCAGCCACAGAGATGGAGGTAGACTTAGATCCTCGAATGCCAGAAACCGTGGTCAAGGCTGGACCAGCTGGTGAAACTTTAGATGTGAAGATAAGTGACAAAGATAGTACAAAGGTGTTAAAGATTGGAGCTCAACTCGACCCAGCCTTAAAGGAATCTCTCATTACCTTTTTGGGCAAGAACCTGGATGTGTTTGCATGGTGTCATGCAGATATGGAAGGAATAGATCCAAGGGTCATGTGTCATAAGTTGAATATTGATCCGGAAAAGAAAGGAGTGAGACAGAAGCGAAGACCAGTTAGTGGAGAGAGAGCTCAAGCATTGAAAGAAGAGGTCGACAGGTTATTGGATGCAGGATTGGTTAAAGAGTATTTCTACCCAGTATGGTTGTCAAAACCTGTTTTGGTAAAGAAACCTAATGGGAAGTGGAGAACCTGTGTGGACTTCACAGATCTCAACAAAGCATGCCCAAAAGACAGTTTCCCACTGCCACGGATTGATCAGCTAGTGCATGCAACAGCTAGACATGCCCTGCTCAGTTTCATGGATGCATATTCAGGTTACAATCAAATCCCTATGTATGAACCTGATCAAGAGCATACTTCTTTTATTACGGATAGAGGTCTTTATTGCTATGTATGCATGCCATTTGGATTGATTAATGCTGGAGCCACATACCAACGGTTAGTGAATATGATGTTTAAAGACCAAATTGGTCATACTATGGAAGTATATGTGGATGATATGCTAGTCAAATCCAAGGAAGCTGTTGACCATGTAAAGCATTTAGAAGAAATGTTTGGAATCTTGCGAAAGTACAGAATGAAGCTGAACCCTCAGAAATGTGTTCTCGGGGTAGAATCAGGAAAGTTTCTGGGTTTCATGGTGAATCACAGAGGTATCGAAGCCAACCCATCCAAGATTAATGCATTGATTGATATGAGGTCACCAAGGACTGTGAGAGAGGTTCAGTCCCTTACAGGGAGAGTTGCAGCCTTGAACAGATTCATCTCGAAGTCCACTGATAAGTGTCAGGAGTTCTTTAAAGCTATAAAGAAAGGAAGCAAGTTCGAGTGGACAGCAGAATGTGAGATAGCGTTTGGAAAGTTAAAGGAGCATTTGTTGAGCCCCCCACTGTTAGCCAAACCTGTGGATGGAGAAACATTGATACTTTACTTGGCCGTATCAGAGTATTCCATTAGTGCAGTTCTGGTGAGAGAAGAGAATGGGCAGCAGAGCCCAGTCTACTATGTTAGTAAAAGGTTACTTGATGCAGAAACGAGGTATACAGGAATGGAGAAGCTGGTTTACGCATTGATTCTAGCTTCCAGGAAGCTGCGACCTTACTTCCAAGCTCACAAGATTGAGGTAAGAACCTCATATCCACTTAGGCAAGTGATGCATAGGCCAGAAACTTCTGGGAGAATGTTAAAGTGGGCTGTGGAGTTAGGACAGTTCGACATAGAATACAAGCCAAAGACAGCAATTAAAGCTCAAGCTCTAGCAGATTTCTTAATCGAGTTTCCACCTCATGTGGAGGTTACCGGCCAGGAGGGACCAAAAGAGGTGGTGGAAGAACAGACAGAGAATGACAACTGTGCACCTTGGTGGACACTGTATGTAGATGGAGCTGCTAACAGTAGTGGAGCAGGTGCAGGCATAGAGCTAGTTAGTCCAGAAGGACACAAACTCCATAGCTCGATCCATTTTGCTTTTAGAGCTACAAACAATGATGCAGAGTATAAGGCGTTGATTGCAGGTCTCAAGCTAGCCTTAGAGATGAAAGTTGATAATATCAGAGTATTCAGTGATTCGATGTTAGTAGTTTGGCAGATTCGTGGTGGTTTTCAGGCGAGAGGTCCACGAACGGACTTGTATTTGAGGTACTCCCAGGAGTTGATCGCGAAGTTCAAAGAGGTGAAGCTAGATCAGATACCTCGAGGAAAAAATACCAATGCAGATGCATTATCCAAGCTAGGATCTCATAGAGAATCCACATTATTGGGAGTAATCCCACTCCAAATTCATGAGCAACCTAGCGTTTTCAAAGAAGAAGTGATGGACATCGAGTTTCCAGTTGAAGATTCCTGGATGACCCCAATATATCGTTACCTGAATAAAGGGGAGCTACCTCCCGGTCAAGATAATGCCAGGAAGCTGAGGTATCATGCAGCCAAGTATGTAATCTATGATGGAGTTCTGTATAGAAGAGGATTCAATCAACCTTTGCTCAAGTGTGTAGCTGGAGAGCAATGCAAGTACATCCTCGAGGAGATTCATGAAGGAGTATGTGGAAATCACTCGGGGGTAATTATTTAGCCATGAAGGTCCTTCGACAAGGATATTACTGGCCAACCATCAAAGCAGATGCTTCCAAGTTCGCACAGGCATGCAGTAATTGTCAGAGGTTTGCAAATTTTGATAGTCGTCCCGTAGCACCTATCAAACAGATTGTTAGTCCTTGGCCATTCGCCGTTTGGGGGATAGACCTCATTGAAGAGCTCCCGAAAGGAAAAGGAGGAGTAAAATATGCAGTGGTTGCAGTTGATTACTTCACAAAGTGGGCAGAAGCAGAACCACTTGCTAAGATTACAGCATTAAAATTGACTGAGTTCGTGTTTCGGGCCATTGTATGCAGGTTTGGCATTCCGCAGAAGCTGATTTCTGACAACGGGAAGCAGTTTGATAGTAGAGAGCTTAGAGGATTGTGTGAGCAGTTTGGAATTCAGAAGGCATTTTCAGCAGTGTACTATCCACAAAGTAATGGACAGACTGAAGCGGTGAACAAGATTATCAAGCATACTTTGAAGACAAGGCTTGAAGATAAGAAAGGAAGCTGGCCAGAGGAGCTTCCTGGAGTCTTGTGGTCGTATAACACCAAGCCTAGAACTACAACTGGTGAGTCTCCCTTCACTCTCGCTTATGGTTGTGAAGCTATGGTACCTGTGGAAGTTGGAACAGGTTCCCTGAGAAGAAAGCATTTTGACCCCGAGAACAATGAGGTCAATCATAGACTGTACTTGGACATGATCGAAGAATTGAGAGCAGATTCGCAAGTGAAGTTAGCAGCATATCAACAGAGAGTTCGAAGGTATTACAACAAAAAGGTGAAGGCAAGACCTTTTAAAGTTGGAGACCTAGTTCTGAGAAAAGTCATGCCAAACACCAAGGTTCTGGCACATGGAGCTTTTGGAGCAAATTGGGAGGGACCTTACCAGATAAAGTCAGCCATTTGGGAAGGAACCTACCACCTGATGGATATGGATGGGAACCTCATTCCGAGAGCTTGGAATGCAGAACATCTCAAGAAGTATTATCAACAACTCTTCTATATGTTTTTTTTAAGGAAAAGTAAGGCTCTTTCAGCCCAAGAATAAAGGCAGCTTATTAGTTATAGCTGACCAGCATTTTGATTTCAGTATTTGATTATGCATGTACTCGGGGGGTACTTGATGTGAACCTCCCTACTTGCAAGACAATTTCTTTTTTAGAAGTATTGAGCGATAGATAGCTCTACGTTGAATATTTTGAGTGCATTCTTTGCAGCTATAGCTCCTTAATAGTTCTTTTACGTAACAATAATTACCCAAAAGAACTGGGGGGTAGTATTCCTACTTAGACAGTATCGTGCATGATATGATTTGATATTTCATATGCCAATTTGAAACTTTTTAAGTGCTTGCTTTAGTACTTATATTGTATTTGCAGGTTACCTAGGCTAACAGGTTCCTGTAGCATTGTATTGTATTTGCAGGTTACCTTGACTTACAGGTTCCAGTAGCATTGAAAGTATGAGCAAAGTATGAATGTGATTCGACAAAGTATGCAAATTGAGAATGACTGACTTGAACCAAAGCCTCAGGTAGCTTCCTGAGCATGAATTAAGCCTTGGGTAGCTTCCCGAGCATGTATGGAATTAAGCCTTGGGTAGCTTCCCGAGCATGTATTGAATTAAGCCTTGGGTAGCTTCCCTTGCATGTATTGAGTTAAGCCTTGGGTAGCTTCCCGAGCATGTATTGAGAAAAGCCTCGGGTAGCTTCCTGAGCACATTTGATCGAAAAGCCTCAGCTGACTGAGCAATGTATTTTAGCCGAAAGCCTCAGGTAGCTTCCTGAGCATGAATTGAAAGTCTCAAGTTCCTTGAGCACGTGATCCTAAAGTCCTGACAAAAGGCACCTAAAGTCCTGACACAAGGCACCTAAAGGAACTTGTATGAAGCCGAGACTGGCATACAGGAACCTGAGACTGTTTAAACCCTCCGTGGAGCCGCCACTGGCACGAGAGGAAGTGAGAACCTGTGTGGAGCCTAGACCGGCACATTTGTTCTTAAAGAGAAGCCTAATAAGCTCTCCCTCATGTGGAACCGCCTTTGGCACATGGGAAGAAGTGATAAAATCCTTAGCATTTACCTTCATGAAATGTCTAGTTTGACACTTCGAGATAGGAAACTGTGTGGACTCCCAGAACGGCAAACAGGTTCCTAGAATCGCCTCGAGGCAAAGAAATAAAAGGAACCAACATACCTCGAGGTATGTGGGGACCTAGAGTTGAGGACTGGAACCCAAGCAGGGAACCTTTCCACAGTTGACCCGAATGGAACAAGAGAAATTTTACTAACCTTAACTAGTTTCTGTTTTATGTTTATTTTGCAGGATTAATACTCGAGGAACCTGGTTTTGATGTAGAAGAAGTTATTAAAGAAAGCTACAGTTTAGATTATCGACTCAAGGTGTAAACAAAGAGGTTCCAGGTTTACAAGTAAGCTGTATTTCGTTGCATTTATTTTGAGAATAAACAAGTGGAAATATGCGTGTGTTCTGTTTCTTACAATGGGTTAGCTCGCGTAAGCTTGAACATATGAGTAAGGAAGCTGAGTTATTCTCTAATGCATAACAGTAAAATATTTCATGAGGTTTTGAAGGAAAGTACGTAATAAGTGTAGATTCGAGCAAAGAAATATGTATGTGCTTACCCTGGACAAGAGATATATAGCAAAAGCAGATGGTTATCATTATCAAAAACACAAAAGTTATAGGGTACCCCGACCCTAAAAAAACTAATGTAAAGAGTTATTGGCACGAAGGCCATGGGAACCAAATTTAAACGTTTACAATATGCGAGGCGCTACGAGGGGCCCGCGACCTCATCAAAAGTTATCAAGAGTTCAATAAATCATAAAGCTTTAAGCAGTAGGAGTTTTGTCTGGATCTTCAACAGCTGGAGGAGTTGGAAGGACAGGTTGAGCATCTTCAGTAGCAGGAACCTCTGCAGTCTTAAGGACAGAGCCTAGAGACCTCTCAACCGTTTCCACGGGAGGTACAGAGTTCTGCTGAACCACAGCTTCTTTCTCAAACTCCTGGATCATGCTTACCACGTCGTCGCCCAGAATAGACCAGTTTAGCTCAGGCATTTTCTCCCACATGGACCTCATATAGTCTCGAATGCCCTCGTTATAACCTTCATCATACCTAACTTTCTCCTGGACGAGCATGGATGACTTAACAGTAGCAGCTGTAGTGTTTAAAGCATCAACTTGAGCTTCCAGCTCACTAATCCTCTCCAGCGTTGATAGTTTCTCATCACCCAGATTCTTGACTTGAGCTTGCAGCTTCTCCTTATCATTCTTTAGAGAGGTCTCAACAGCTTTGGCCCTCCTTAAAGCGGCAGTGGCAATGTTCGCGCTCTCCTCCCTAGCAGCCAGCTCCTCCTTTGTTGGGATTTATGGGTGATAGGTTAAACAACTTAACTAGTTTTATTGGTATACTTAGTTTTACTAAGTAGAACATACTGTCATTGCCTGAAATGTATTTCTGTAATCAAATAAGTACTGTCATGTAATATTTGTAATTCTTGAAAGAAGTTCAATAATGTTCAAGCCTCAAGAAATACAGAAGTTCGACAGCAGGAATAAAAGTTACTGTCAAGTATTGACAGTAAGATTACAAGGAAACAGCATGTTGCAAAGCTCGACAGCAAGTTTAATTGAGTCGATAGCAAGTTTAATTGAGTCGACAGCAAGGTTTAACTTGACAGCAACATTGGCGGAGATTCTGATGACAGTAACTTTGATATATAGTTTGCGACAGTAAGTTTGGAATTCTTGACAGTAATCTCTGCGGGAAATACATGTTGTCAATCAAAGCACAATTCTTGACAGCAATCTCTGCGGAAATTCATACTGTCAACCAAAGCACAATCCTTGACAGTAATCTCTGCGGGAAATTCATACTGTCAACCAAAGCATAATTCATTGACAGCAAACTTTGTGGCAAACATACTGTCATATAGAATCAGCTTGATTTAGGAATTTTCTAAGTCAAATTAAGCGACAGAGTACATGTTCAAAAGAAGCAGGCGTGTTGTAATATTCAACCTTTACAACAAGCTTGGAAAGTCTATAACTGAAGCTCGAGAGATCACATGGAACAACCTGTAAAGTCTAGAGCAGATAAAATTGAATACGGCTAGATCTGGGTGGCTCAAATGTGGAAAGTATCTTAAAGTTACTTTGTGATGATCACATGGGAATAAATCATGGAATGAGCTGCAAAAGGAATATAACAGCAACTCAACAACCCATGCTGATAGTGGTAGTACAGTAGACTATCACACTATAAATAGCGCACTCTATTTATACAACAAATATAACTCTACAACAGTAATCTCTTGAGTATTTGAAGCTTGAGAATTATTTTGTTCTCAAGGTTGTAGCAAAACTTTGCAAAATAAATAAAACAATTATTTTGTGAAACATCTTGTTAAATATTACTTGTGATTGCATTTCTTCTACTAGTAAATTACAAACTCTATTTAAGTTGTTGAAATAGTTTTTGAAATTTATTAGCATTGCATTCAACCCCCCTTCTGCAATACATTCCGGGACCAACAACTGGTATCATAGAAATCAGATTAATACACATATCTGAGATCCAAATGACAAGTATTCAAAGGTCAAGTAATATCAAGATTCCAGCTTTTGATAAAGAAAACTACAACATATGGAAAAAGAAGATTATGTTATTTATCAAAGCTCAGAATCCATTATTCCTAGGTATTCTGGAAAATGGCCCCTTCGTTCCTCAAAAGGAAATTCCATCTGCTACAGTTAATGATGTAGTAATCCCAGCTCATTGGGTTGCTAAGAAGCCTTCTGAGTATAATGACTCAGAAAAAAAAAGGTAGCACTGGATGATCATCTGCAACTCATTCTACTAGATGCACTTACCCTGGACAAAGCTATGAGTGGAAATATAATAGCATGCAACTCTGCCAGGGATATGTGGAAAAAGATAGAACTGTTATGTGAAGGAAGTAAAGAGGTCAGAGAGAATCAAAAACAAATACTGGTGTCACAATATGAAGCGTTTATGGGCAAGCATGGAGAAGAGTTAACTCACATGTTTGAAAGATTTAGCAAACTGATAGCTGAGCTCCAGATTCATGGAAAGTTTTATGAAAAGAAGGAAGTCAATATCAAGTTTCTGCTAACTCTTCCAGAACACCTTGAGCATAGAGTAACAGCCATAAGAGAAGGAAGAGATTTAAACTCTGTTTCTCTTGAAACATTGTATGGAGTTCTAAAATCTTATGAACTTGAATATTATCAAAAGAAAGCCATACAAAGTGGATCCAAAGGATTGATGGCAAACATGGCTGGTGCTCTAGTTGCTCAAGGACCATCATATTTTCAAGCAAGTGAGCAAATTCAAAATGATCAACAACCTCAATTTTCATCTGTGAAAATTGAAGAGGTGGTTGAAGATGAAGAAAAGGTTGTCCTTCAACTAGAAGATGTTGAAGATGAAGAATTCTTCACTCTAGAAGAAATGGAGAAAATGGATAATCCAACCATGGCTTTTATGGCAAGAAAATTAAAAAATATAAGGTTCAGGAGGAACAAGCCATATAAGCCTCAAGGTCAATTTCCAAAATATAACCAAGGAAGCTCATCAAAACCTGCTACTGGCACCAAGGGAGGATACAAAACAGGAATGGTAGATAGGTCAAAGTTTAGATGCTACATTTGCAATGAACTTGGTCACTTTGCTACTGAATGCAAAAGACCAAAACAAATACAAAGAATGGAGAGAGGAACTGGAAGTCAATTTAAGAAAGGACAAGGAAAAGCCTATGTGGCTGAAGGAAAATGCTGGGATGAATCTGATAATGAAGATGAAGAGGAATTTGTGAATCTAGCCTTGATGGCTAGAGAGGATGAAGAAGCATCAACCTCGACAAGTCAGGTACCATCTCTAGTATTACTAGATATGTCTTTAAATGACTATAAGCAAACCATTGAGGAAATGAGTACTGAAATGTTTAATATTCATGCTAGTTTATCTGTTGCAAATGAAGAAATTGCTAGATTAACTAAAGAAAATGAAGTACTCAGATCCAACAATGATGTGTTGTTGCTTAAGACCAGTTCTATTGATTCTTTAACTCAGGAAAACGAAAGATTAAAAAATGATTTAATCTGTGCTAAAGAGATAGAGGAATATCTAAGAAAAGAAATTTCTGAAAATGAATTTAAGCTAAAGGCATTTAGAAATTCCTCTAAAATAGTTCAAGAGTATCACGAGAAACATACTGAAAGTAAGAAGATAGGCATAGGCTATGATTATAGTAGGAGACCTGGTAAAGAGGCTGTTATACAGAACAATGATGATAACAATACTGTAAGACCTCACATCCTCAAAAATGTGAGTAATCCAATCTTCAAAAGTACAGAGTTTGAGGTTAATGAAAATTCCCTAATTATCAATCAAGAACTCTGTGATGAAGATGAGAGGGTTGACAGTGTATCTAAGAAAGAAAAAGATTCTATCAAAATGACTATGACAGAAACAGTATTAAACAGTCCAACCAAGTGTTCAAAAGATACTGTCAAGAAGTCAACCAAGACAGTAACTTTCAAACCTACTGTCAAGACAGCAAGTACAAAAGATGCTATCAAAAATAGCTCGACAGCATCTTCTGAACAGATTGTCAAGACAGTTGTCTCCAAGTCCAAAAACAGAAATGGGAAGCTAGGCATTGATAAAATGAATAATTATGTGTATGTTAAGCAGGCACCCAGGAAACTTTGCAATAATTGTGGATCCTCACATCATTTAACTCATGTTTGTAAGAAATCAACTAGTAGCATATCTAATGCAACAGAGTTGAAAGGGAACTTACACAGAACCCCAATTATGCAAAGAGAATTGGTAGTTTGTAATAACATTGACTGTATGCCATGCAAAATTACTGCCATGAGTACATGTTTTAATTTGCAAATTTCATCTAATGAATTATGTTCTTATATGCAAACTGCAAAGACTTCTGAATCTACTAAAGAAAGTGAGAAGTCTGCTCTCACTAAGAAAAAGTCTAAGTCAAAAACTAAGTGGGTAATAAAAGAAGTCAAGGAACCATCTTCTGATAATATTGTTTCAAATATTGATAAGGTTTCTGATGATACTGAGTATGCAGGACCCAACAAGACTTGGGTACCAAATGCAAATTAAACTCTTTCTGTCTTGCAGGGAAAGAAAGGTAAACAGGTCATGTGGATAATCGACAGTGGATGTTCCAAACACATGACTGGTGATATATCCCTGCTATCACAATATGTTGAGAAGGCTGGCCCAACAATAACCTTTGGAGACAACAGCAAAGGTTACACTGTGGGATATGGCTGTTTAAAAGCTGGAAATGTTGTCATTGAAGAAATCTCTCTTGTGGAAGGTTTGAAGCATAATCTGCTCAGTGTCAGTCAATTCACTGACAAAGGATTCAAAGTAAACTTTGGCATGATGGAATGCACAATACATCACAAGAAGGATAGAAGCCTATCTCTGAAAGGAGTAAGGAAAGGAAGCCTATTTGTTGCAGACTTAAACTCAACAAATGAGGAAAGATTATTTTGCTTCTACAGCAAAGCAAGTGTTGGAGATAGCATGCTTTGGCACAAGAAACTTTCCCATCTCAACTTCAAAACAATGAACATGCTAATGAAGAAGGAATTGGTGAGAGGACTACCTCAACAGGAATTCTGTCAAGAAGGACTGTGTGAAGATTGTCAAATGGGAAAACTGAGGAAAGCAATGCATAAATCAAAGCAAGTCAACACTAACACTAAAGCACTCAAGTTGATTCACATGGATCTTTTTGGACCAGTGAATGTTCAATCACTATCCAGAAAAAGATATGCATGGTCATGATAGATGACTATTCTAGGTACACTTGGGTGAAATTTTTAGAATCAAAAGATGAAGCTGCTCAAGAAATCATTGATCACATAAGGGTACTTGACAGGACCCCTGAAGCAAAAGTTCAATTTCTAAGAAGTGACAATGGAACTGAATTCAGAAATGCTACACTTGGAAACTTTTGTAAAGATCAAGGGATTGTTCAACAATTCTCTGCTGCAAGAACTCCACAGCAAAATGGAGTTGTAGAAAGGAAAAATAGGACACTTATTGAAGCTGCAAGGACTATGTTGAGCAATGCTAAATTACCAACATATTTCTGGGTAGAAGCCATCAACACTGCTTGTTACACACAGAACAGGACACTAATCAACAAGGCTCATGGCAATACTCCTTACTATCTTTTAACAGGAAAGAAACCTACTGTCAAGTACTTTCATATTTTTGGAAGCAAGTGCTTTTTGATGAAAGACAACCATGAAAGAAAAGGCAAGTTTGATACTAAAGCATATGAAGGCATTTTCATGGGATATGAGATAGAAAGGACTGCCTACAGAGTCTATATCATGGAGCACAAGACAATTGAAGAAAGTGTCAATGTCACGTTTGATGAAACCAAGTTTCCAGGGTTACATGAGGATGGTCAAATGCAACCCTTCAGATTTGAGAATCAAGGATACTTGGAAAAAGAAGAATATGTTGATGAAGAACCAAGTCTCACTCAATCAATGGGATATGAGAAAGAATCTGTCAATACTCATAATCTAAATCAAACCTCAGCCCAATCACAGACAATTTCAGGCATCAATCAACAAGACTGTGAGACTGGAGAATTTGAGCTAAATGAGCAAAACAATGAAAATGGTGGAGAATCAAATCCTCATACTGATGATAGACAATCTCATCAAACAAGTAGCTTGCCTCAATCAAGAAAGTGGAATAGAGATCATACCAGTAATCTAATTATTGGAGATCCCACTACTGGTGTAAGGACAAGGAGGAATATCTCTGCTGAAAGCTTGTTTTCATGTTTCTTATCTCAAATGGAACCAAAAATAGTTGAAGAAGCATTATTGGATTCTGATTGGGTGATGGCTATGCAGGAGGAGCTCAATCAATTTGAAAGAAACAATGTTTGGAAGCTGGTTCCAAGGCCAAGAGGAAAATCAGTCATTGAGACAAAATGGGTCTTCAGAAACAAGATAGATGAAAGTGGAAATGTCACAAGAAATAAAGCCAGGCTAGTGGCCAAAGGTTACTGTCAACAGGAAGGGATAGATTATGATGAAACATTTGCACCTGTTGCCAGACTTGAAGCCATAAGAATTTTCTTAGCCTTTGCTGCACACTGCAAATTCAAAGTATTTCAAATGGATGTCAAAAGTGCCTTTCTAAATGGAGAATTAGAAGAAGAAGTGTATGTTGAACAGCCTCCTGGATTTGAAAATGACAAACTGCATAATTTTGTCTACAAGCTGTTCAAGGCTCTATATGGCTTAAAGCAAGCACCAAGAGCCTGGTATGACACACTATCCACTTTTCTCCTGGAAAATCAATTTATAAGAGGTATGGTGGATAAAACTTTATTCTATAAATACCATGGCAAAGACATCATTCTTGTGTAGATATATGTTGATGACATAATCTTTGGCTCAACAAACGAAAAATTGTGTGAAAAGTTCTCATCTCTAATGAGAAACAAGTATGAAATGAGCATGATGAGAGAATTAGCATTCTTTCTTGGTCTTCAAATCTATCAGAAGAAGGAAGGAATCTTCATCTGTCAATCTAAGTATGTCAAAGAACTTCTCAAGAAGTTTAACTTAGAAGATTCATCACCTGCCAAGACACCTATCTCAACAGCCACCAAATTAGAGTTAGATCCTAAAGGCAAGAAAGTGGATTCTAGTACCTACAGAGGCATGGTTGGATCATTGCTTTACTTAACAGCAAGCAGGCCAGACATAATGTTTGCTACATATCTTGTGCAAGGTTTCAGGCTGATCCAAAAGAATCACACTTAGTTGCAATTAAAAGATTCTTTAGATATCTCAAAGGCACCCCAAATCTAGGTCTTTGGTACCCTAAGGAGACTGGATTTGATCTAATTGGATATTCTAATTCAGACTATGCTGGCTGCAAGATTGACAGAAAAAGTACTACAGGAAGCTGTCAATTTCTTGGGGGGAGATTGGTGTCATGGTTCAGTAAGAAGCAACACTCAGTTTCTACATCAACTGCAGAAGCTGAATATATTGCAGCTGGAAGTTGCTGTGCACAAATACTTTGGATGAAGAATCAATTAATGGATTATGGACTAGAGTTGTCAAATATTCCTATTTACTGTGACAACACTAGTGCCATAGCCATATCATACAATCCAGTTCAACACTCCAGAACAAAGCACATTGATATAAGGCATCATTTCATAAGGGAGCATGTTGAAAAGGGAGATGTAAAATTGGTTTATGTTCCAACAGATAAGCAACTTGCAGATATGTTCACCAAGCCACTGGATGAAGCAACATTTACCAGGTTGGTGAGTGAATTAGGAATGCTAAATCAGGTATGATAATCTAACTGGTTTATCAATTCTAAGAAATCGCAGCTCATGACAGAAACTTTCAAGGTACTATGTGCTACTTGTTCAAACAGCATGTTTGCTATGACTATGCTAAAAGGATTTTTAGATATCATGTTTGCTATGACTATGCTAAAAGAATTTTTAGATATCATGTTTGCTATGACTATGCTAAAAGGATTTTTAGATATCATGCTTGCTATGACTATGCTAAAATAGTTTTAAATGTCTGTCTTAATACGGTTTTAAGAAAACAAGTGTTCTTAACTTAAGTTATGTGTGAACAGTGACAGCATGATTTTACGCTTAGTTTACTGTCAGATAAACTTACTGTCACTCATTAAACTGATTGACAGAAATGTTGTTAGCGCACAGGTTACTGTCAATAAAAGTTGCTGTCACGAGAAATTGCTGTCAAAAATAGAAGAAAGAAAGAAAAGCGCACAGGTTACTGTCAATGAAAGTTGCTGTCACGAGAAGTTGCTGTCGAAGATAGTGGAAAGATATATATATACATTAATGTATATATATATATATATATATCTATTTTTAATCCACCAATCCACGATCTAATAGCAACTGCCACGTAATATAGCAAGTGAAGTTAATGGGTAAAATCATTATCACACGTTCAATTAAGACAGGTTAAATCGATTCATCTTATAAACTGAATCTACCGTTTAATCTACTATCACTTTCATTTGCAAAAACCTTTCAACCTTCTGCATCCAAAAACTGCATTTTCTCTCTCATTTTTCAAAGCATTCAACAATGGCACCTAAACAAAGTGTTGCTCAAACCAACTTTGCTGGTATCTACTCTCCTAGTGATGCTGGTGAAAACTTCAAAGGACTTATTTCCTTCTTAAATAAATCCTACCTAGGTCATGCAATAACCTCTTCCCCCAAAATTGATGTTGTAAGAATTGAAAAATTCTGGAAATCTGCAAGTGCTCAAGGAACTGGAGAGAATGAAACAATTAAGTTCAATATAGATGATGCAAATCATTCTCTTTCAGTAAAGAATATCAATGAGGCTTTGGGTATTGTGTTGGCCAGTGAAGAAAGCTTTAAGGAACTAGCAACAGATGATACTCTAAAGAAGTTCTTTCTGAAGATTGGATATTCAGGCTCTAAAATTGAAGAAACTTCTGATAAATGGTATCAAATGGGAGAAATGGACAGGAAATATCTGAGAAAAGAGTGGAGCATGATCTTTGATGTTATGGTGAAGGTGTTCTCTACCAAGTCTACAGGCTGGAATGGAATACCATCATACATCAAGAAACTCACTAATTCTGTAGTCCATGGATACAAGGTGAACGTTGGAAAGCTAATTATGGCACAGTTGAAAAGCGCCATAGGCAAAAAGGTATCAATATATCCTCGCTTTTTAACTATGTGTATTAATAATATTTGTGGAAATGTTATAGATACTTCTAATTTTGAAGAATGTCCTGTTTTAAAGAAAAACACACACACATCTCTTAACACACAAAATTTGAATGCACATATTCCACTATGTTTCACACAACACATGGTTAATCAAGTGCCCAACCTTGGTTTTCCATTTCCAACAGATTACACTGTTTTCACAATTGAGAATGAAGCTGAATTAGACCCAAATTCAGTTAACCCACATTCTACACCATACATTCCACCTAGGGACTCTAGACTACCAAAAGCCCTTAAAATTGCCAAACAGGAATCCAAGAAAAGATCCCTAGAGAGTGAAACTGGTGACAATGTGGTGAGTCAAGAGGGAGTTACTGCACCTAGTGCAGCAAATAAGGATGGTAGTGGAATAGAACCCACAGTAGCCCCTTCTGAGCCTAAGAAGAAGAAAGCTAGAAGGGCCAAGGTTACTGTCAGCCACTCTACAGTTTCCCAAAAGACTGTAGAGGATGATAGAGAAATAAACTCAACTCTAGGTGCTTCTTCTCAACAAGAGGCATCTATTGAAATTGGCCTGTCTCTCAAGGCACCTTGTAAAGAGTCTGCACAAACTCAAGAACTCACTCTTGAGGAACCTGTATTTGAAGATACACACATAGAGATAGAGCATAGTGAGGAATTCATTCATACTGTTGATGTTCCACAATCTTCTTCTGTGGAACAGCCAATTAATCAATCTGAAGTTCAATCTTCCTCTTTCATTACTACATCTGTTGTTTCTTCTAAACAACCTAGAGAGGGGGACAGTACCAACCCCTCAGGTTTTGATCATCCATCTCAAATCATGGATGAGCCCCCATCTAGTGGTCCACAAGAACCCATTTCTCAAAGTGAAATGGATACCACTCCATCAAACACTGGATTAGATCAAGATGCAAATTTGCCAGAAATTGAAACAGCCAGCATCTTGATCGATTCCCTCAAAGCATCTTACCCTAGGGAAGTTGCTGTCACAGCCAAAGATGCTGTCAATGACAAACCAGAAGGTGCTGTCAATCAATCAAGTGACAGTACCATTTTGACAAAAGATACTGTCAAAGGTCTTTCTAAAGATGCTGTCATCACTGTTCAACCACAACTACAAGAAGGATTAGTTGAAGATATCTCTGATGATGACTTGCCTCTTTCCAAGGCCTTCAAGGTAAAATCTACTCTTTTGCATGTTAGTACTACTCATACTAATGCATCTAGGATGAGTGAGGGAGTGAAAAATAAAAGAGAGATAAAAGAATAGAGAAGTGAGGATAAAAATGAGAGGCAGCCAAATGTGCTGGCAAAAGGAGAGGGACTTGAGCATGTCCAGAGTGATCTTGAAGGAGCCAGTAAACATAAGGCATTAGGCCTTGAGGGAATTTCTGTGAGAGATGATGAGATCATCTATAAAAACAATGAGAGTGTGAGAACCCCAACAACTTCCATGCCCCAGACTTATCCTCAACCTCCAAAGAGGCTTAGGTCTGGTGGTCCTTCTGCATCCACAAATGACAGACTCCAAGCTATTGAAGATAGATGTACTAAAATGGAGAGCAAGCTGGACACTCTGTCATCTTCTGTAAAGATTGGTTTTGCTGAAATTCAAGCTACCCTGCTGTCACTTTCTTCCTTCATTCAAGCTGCCAACTTAACTAAGGGGGAGAAAGTAATAGATCAGAAAAAGGATGAGCAACCAGAAAGGAAAATGGGGTTACAAGGGGAAGCTAAAAGTCAGGGGGAGCAAAGGAGTAAGGGGGAGCAAAAAGATACTGTCATAGCCTCTGGAACTGGAACTGGTGAACAACTATTTGAAACTGAAGTAGATGGGGAGAAAATGCTAGTATCTGAGGAAGTATTGAAAATGATACAAAGAAATAAAGCATCTTCCATCAAAATTAGTGAACCAGTTCCTGAAAAGAAAGAATCAACTTTGGAGAGGCTTTGGAGAGAAAAGGAGGAATCTAACAAGATGGGTAAAGGCAAGGGCAAGCTGCCTGAATATATCACTTCTTCAGAGTTGGTTACCTGGACTGATGGAAGCACATATTCTCAAGAAGAAGCTGATTCTATAACAGTAAGTCATATGGAGAGCACCTTGAACAATAAGGATGAGGAATTCAACAATCTGGTGAATGAAGCAATCACAAAATCTAAAGGAAAACCTGCTAAATTGGCAAAAGCTTTGAAAGAAAAGATTGTAAATCTTTCTGTGAAGATTAGCTCAGAGAAGAGATGGGCAGTTGAAGTGTACCTGAAGAATGGACATTCAATATTCATAACAACTCAACTGCCAGAAACTTTCTCTGCCAGAGTGCAATACATCCTTGGGATTCTTGTTAAGAAAAACTCTACCATCTTTGATGAAAGTCTCTATATGCAACTGAGTACAATGGTTAACAGCAAACTTCCAGAAGTATGTCTCCAACCATATGGTGTAAGCTTTAAACAAACAACAGCCAAAGGAACTAAAGGACTTGGGTTCTTAACTCTTGAAGGCAAAACATCTCTACAAAGCAAAGTCATCATGGATGTACTTAAGTTGTTGCTGAAAGCACCCATCACCAAGGAAAGGATTCAGGCAGTTAAAGATATCCACAAGATAATGGCAAAGAGAGATATGGAATACAGTGTCAAAATTAAGAAGCTCATTGCCAAAGCAAACGAAAGCAGAAATGCTCAAGGTGGAAAATGCTCCTTTGATGGCACCTTGGATAAAGATGGTGATGATAATGAAGATGGAGGTAAAGCTGGAGGAGCTAAAGAGTCAGAAAAGGGAAACTCTTCAAAAGAGCAATCCCAAGCTAAAGAAGCTGAGCCAAATGAAACTTCAGAATCTCCTGGAACAAGCAAGAAAAATGAAGAAAAGGGGAAAGAAGAGGAGATACTTGAAGCATCAGAAATTAATCAAGCAGAAATGGAAATTGACAGTATGTATTCTGAAAAAGATACTGTCAACAAAGATGCTGTCAAGGAAAATGAAGTTGCTGTCAAAGATGCTAACAGGGAAGATGAAGATACTGTCATGAAAGATGCTGTCAAAGAAGACACAATCAGAAGCCCTATCAAAGATGCTGTCAATGATTCTACTGTCAAAACATCCAAGACAGTAAGAATCAAAAGAAAAGCAAACAAGAAAATAAAGGGAAAGACTGTCTATTCTGGACAAAGAAAAGCTACAGGTCTAGGATTTAAGAAACCAATCATGAGCAGAAGGATGAACAGTCTTGAACAACTGCAAGAGAAAGCCAAAGAATCAATCACCTCTGTATCCATAGAGTTGGATGAGTCAAAAGAAAAAGTTGCAAGATACATTCTATGGGAAAACAAGGAAAGATTGATTATGGTAGAACCTGATTTCACTCAGATATCAAAATCAAAAGTAATATCCAAAAGTCTAGTTCAAACCCAAACACATGTAAGAAGAAGAATTGATTATTTCAATTTGGAAAGAATGGTTGAACTCTTGGAAAGCTATGGTGATATCTCTGAAAAGATCATGGATCCTGTTCGAAAGTACTTTGCAATCAGAAATGCTGAATTCACTGAAAAGCATGGTGACTGGACACTTCAAAATGATGAAGATGTTTTTGAAGCTCTAGGTCTGGAAAATGAAGAAGATAATCCTATCCCTGCATATAACTGGGCTGAAATGGAGAAACCTTATTCAAAGCAAGAAATGGATAGGTATGAGGTAGAGCAGAAATTCAGAGAAGAATTAGCCTCAAAACAAAAATCTCGTCAACAGATAGAAGATGAGATTGAAGCTCAAATAAAGGAAAGCTGCAGTAAACTCAATAAGATCAACAGTGAAGAATCCAACTATCAGCCATGTGTACTGGACAATCCTTTGAGAATCAAGTATGGCAAAGAAGAAATTTATGCAGATAGTTTCTCTAAGTTGAAGACCAGTGTGTTAAAAGAATTATACTGGCAAGTGGTTGGATCATCAAACAAACTTGAAACACTGTGTTCTTGGGAGCTAGACATGATTCTTGATCAAAGGAAAGGAGAAGATCCCAGCCTGGACAAACTGAGAAGGGAAACCTTAAATCAACTCCCTGGTAAAAGATTTAAGAAGGAGGGAGATGTGCTAAAGTTCAGATCAGTTGTCAAGCAAAATGTCTATTGGATGAAACTCGAAGATGTATCAAACACTTCTTCCTCAACGATCAGAAAATACATCTTAGAAAATGAAGATGATGCAGAGTCCCCTGAAGAAAAGGAGCTAATTGAGAAACTCAGAAAGGCTTTGCAAGAAAAAGAAAGAAAAGAATCCAGATGAAATTTCAAATCAAGATAAGTAAAACATTTTTTTTTCTCAGTCTAGAGGAGTACTTGATTTTTTTATTTATGAACTTTGATGGTCATTGTACTGAAAAAACAATCTGGATTAAATACATTTTTCAGAAATGAAGGGTTTATTCATTCTGATCTATGTTAGTTAAGTTGTCAGCATGTAATATTTGTGAATTTGTCCTTATTGTCCATAAAAACAAATTGGGGGAGATTGTTGGGATTTATGGGTGATAGGTTAAACAACTTAACTAGTTTTATTTGTATACTTAGTTTTACTAAGTAGAACATACTGTCATTGCCTGAAATGTATTTCTGTAATCAAATAAGTACTGTCATGTAATATTTGTAATTCTTGAAAGAAGTTCAATAATGTTCAAGCCTCAAGAAATACAGAAGTTCGACAGCAGGAATAAAAGTTACTGTCAAGTATTGACAGTAAGATTACAAGGAAACAGCATGTTGCAAAGCTCGACAGCAAGTTTAATTGAGTCGACAGCAAGTTTAATTGAGTCGACAGCAAGGTTTAACTTGACAGCAACATTGGCGGAGATTCTGATGACAGTAACTTTGATATATAGTTTGCGACAGTAAGTTTGGAATTCTTGACAGTAATCTCTGCGGGAAATACATGCTGTCAATCAAAGCACAATTCTTGACAGCAATCTCTGCGGAAATTCATACTGTCAACCAAAGCACAATCCTTGACAGTAATCTCTGCGGGAAATTCATACTGTCAACCAAAGCATAATTCATTGACAGCAAACTTTGTGGCAAACATACTGTCATATAGAATCAGCTTGATTTAGGAATTTTCTAAGTCAAATTAAGCGACAGAGTACATGTTCAAAAGAAGCAGGCGTGTTGTAATATTCAACCTTTACAGCAAGCTTGGAAAGTCTATAACTGAAGCTCGAGAGATCACATAGAACAACCTGTAAAGTCTAGAGCAGATAAAATTGAATACGGCTAGATCTGGGTGGCTCAAATGTGGAAAGTATCTTAAAGTTACTTTGTGATGATCACATGGGAATAAATCATGGAATGAGCTGCAAAAGGAATATAACAGCAACTCAACAACCCATGCTGATAGTGGTAGTATAGTAGACTATCACACTATAAATAGAGCACTCTATTTATACAACAAATATAACTCTACAACAGTAATCTCTTGAGTATTTGAAGCTTGAGAATTATTTTGTTCTCAAGGTTGTAGCAAAATTTTGCAAAATAAATAAAACAATTATTTTGTGAAACATCTTGTTAAATATTACTTGTGATTGCATTTCTTCTACTAGTAAATTACAAACTCTATTTAAGTTGTTGAAATAGTTTTTGAAATTTATTAGTATTGCATTCAACCCCCCTTCTGCAATACATTCCGGGACCAACATCCTTCAACTTTGAAACTTCTCCTTGCAATCGGAGGTCGTATTGTGTCTTTAAAGCAAAGTCATCACAATATCGGAGGGCAAAGAACGCATTTTAGGCAGCGGAGAACCTCATGGCATGCATAGCCTCAGTAGAATCCATCTTGGCCCAGCTGGCAACCGCTTCTGGAAGCACGTGTGTATCAGTCAATTCTTTAAATTGATTCTGTGCCACAGTTGATTCAACTTTCACAGCTTTGCCTTTTTTCATGGACCTGGTTTGTGAGCTTCCTGAGAGGTCAAGTGTAGTTTGGGCAAGCTTACGCTTAGAGGAACCAGACGGCTGGACTGAAGCTGGAGTGGGAACTTGGTTGATAGGAGTTGCAACAAGCGGAACCTCCTTATCTTCGGTCTTGAAGATCTCCTCTACGTTCTTGGATCGTTTCACAAAAGAAGGGACCTTGGGAGCCATACCTGTGAATACAAAAAAAGAGATAAGTCAGAACAGTTAAGATAAGCTGCACAAGTATAAATAAATGCAAATGAAGTGAAATTTTTACCAGGGGAAGCAGGGAGAAAACCTAGGGTGACGAGATTCTCAGGTGTTAATAGAATCATACAATCCCTAAGGGATGAAGAATGTTTCAAAGCCTCTTCAGCTCTTTGAAGGCAGACTCCAGAAAGAAATGTTTGTTTGGGAATATGAGGACGACGATTGAATTGGAAACGGACAGGGGGACAGTCATAGCAATAAAGAAATTGCTCCTTCCATTGGTCAAAGTTTTGTTTAATGCCTTTTACACACTGGCCTTGGTGACCAGGCCACGCAGTCAAATAAAAACAACCGGAACCCTTTCCAGTATCCTTCAATCTGAAGAAATAACCTAACTCAGGTGCAGATAAAGGAGTGGTGAACAGAATGGAGTACAAAATATATGTGCTCATGGCTAGCCTATAGGAATTGGGAGTCAGTTGGAGAGGGGCTAAACCATAAAAGTCGAGAACTTCTTGCAAAAAAGGATGGAGGGGGAAGTAGACACCCACTCTAAAAAAGGCGGCAGAGGTCACTGCATTAGGAATACCACGTTCAGGAACTTTAGTGTCGAACCTGTGAGCCCTCTCACCAGGTTCTGGAACAATGATTGGACAGGTTGGACGAACACATTCTTCCCACAACTTCTCTAACCTAGCTGAAGTCATGGACGAATCAACTTTCTCATAGAAAGGCACAATCTCCTGTTTATATGACTCTCTCTCGACAGTTATCACATTGTCAAAATCAGGTTCAGGGAGTACTTTTTGATCAGGCTTTGACACTTCTTCCTCGTCAGAAGGCCAATCGTCTCCTAAGTCAATGAAATTAGGGGAGTTTAGAGTTCTATTTTGTTTAGTCGGAAGTCTAATAAGGATGTTTTGAGGCTCACCTAAATCTGGGATAGAGATTTTAGACCTGGTCCTATTGCTGACTGATTTAGTAAAGGCAGGGTTTATCAAAGAATGGTGGTCTGAATGTGTTGAATCAGAAGACATCTGCAAAGACAGACGAAGAAAGGTCAGACTTTGGAATTCTTAAGGGGAAACCTGTGGTCTAGAGACGATTGAACTACTGTGACTATGTCAAATAAGTTCTTTAAAGAATTATATGGAGGTTGTACATTCACAGAGATAAGTATGAACTATGACATGCATACGAAACGAATTGAGATAGAAGACAAACAGACGGTCAAAAGTTCTCAGTAAAATCATAGTGATGAAACCACAAATCGATGATGGAACTACCAGTAGAGAAGGTATTATGAATGGTTGTGTGTGCGAAGCATAGAGAGTGAGGAATCAGTACATATGTAGACATATTCATACCATTGAGACAACATGCAAGAAAAGAACGTACAGATAGTATGAAATGGAGTCGAGAATACGGAAGAATAGACAGAAGTAAGTCGAAGTCATACCTTGATCGGAAGAAAGTGGTGGTCGAGAAGTTGAATTGAGAAAAGGGCCATCGGTTTTCTTCTTCTCTCTCCAAGGGTTCTTCACAGAGTTTTGGTAAAGGTAAAAAACTAAACCTGGAGATAGAAATATGTTTATAAAATCAAGGTAAACAGGGGACAGCCCCATACACGTGGCAACGGCTTATTGGAGCGGTAAGTGAAGAGATACACGCGTGAGAGGCGTGTGAACCTTGAGAACTCACGCATTAACTATAGCTTTGGTAAGTGATAAGAGCAATTCGAATTTTGAAATTATCTCTTGAGGATATTAACTGCCAACCATTATCCCTTCCCAAATTTTGAGAATTCGAAGAGACAAGAAATAAGTTAGATTCCCTGGGGAGCTAGATGCAAGCATCGAGTTGATTTCGAGAGCTGGAGCAAGAAGAAAAAATAATGGGATAACAGGTTCCTTAGTATAAAGGAAGCTTACTCAAGATTATATTAAGCTGAAAATATTTTATGTCCTGTTTCCTACGCCGAGTTAGCTCGTGTAGGCTTGGATATAAAATGTTAAGACGATGTATTGTTACTAGAATGGTTTAACATTGAACCTTTGATCGTAGAATTAGAATAGGTTCCTTTCACATTACATGATTTCAAGGAACCGGGGGGTACTTATTGTGCCCAAAATCTCCATGGGCTAGATTTAGGCCCATTAAGCTATAGGGTTCGGTCCATACGAGCTAGAGGATAGATCCAGTACGAATCATGAAGATCAGATAGAAGAAATAAACTAAGGAAGTGCGAGTATCAGGAGGTTCCCAATGGTCAGGAAGCGGAGCTGAACATTAGAAGACCAGGTTCCTCCCAGTAGAAGAGTTCGAGTTAGCATAGTGTTGCCCAGTAAATAACAATTGTAGAAGGGGGGTTGAATACAATTGTATAAGATTTTCGACTTAAACAAATAACACAAGTATGAATCAATAACAGCTTTATTAATTCTGATATAAAACTGTTACAAAACTCTCTTAAGAAATTCTTCTGAACTTAAGAGCTGCTAGGTTACAAGATAAATCGTGTAAGCGATTACAATAATGTAAAACCTAAACTGTGTTTATATAGAGTACACAGTTACACTATCAATTACAAGATATTCTAAATCAATTACATATATCTCTGAATGCATATCTTGTATGATAGCTGCATTCCTACAATCTAGGAACCGACATATCAATCTTCCTTGATCTCTGGTCTGATGAGAATCTTCATGAAATACTGACCAGCTTCTAATCTTGATGATAGTCCAATACTGACGTTGTATTACTGATGACGTTAGCATCAGTATCTGATCAGTAATGCCCAGATCCTGATCATCACTTGAATCAATATCTAACAATCTCCCCCAATTTGTTCTTTATAAAACAAAGTACAAATTCCTTGATTCAAAGATGTCAAAAACTCAAAACAAAATACTTTCTAAAAATCATCAGGAACAGTTTCAGAAATCCTTTGATAAAACAGATTCAACCTCAAGAATTCAGATAACAATTCTTCTTCCTTGCTTTTAAGAATTTGAATCAGTTTCTTCTTCAGATTTTTGAGTTCTTCATCTTCCTCATTAATCTGATAAATAGCTGCCCTGAGATTCTGAATTGAGCTTCTTGGAAGATCTAAGTCACCTAGCAACACATAAGCAATTTCCTTCCCATCTGGATTTAGAGACAGTTGTTCCATGCCTAGATACACTTCTCTAACAGCTGTACCCTTCTTCATTTCAACCTCTATGTCTCTTAAATTTAAGTACATGGGAATATAATTGCCATCATACCTCGTTCCTCCATCCATGAATCTCTGTCTAATTTTCCTGTAAATCATGACAAACCAATTGTAGTAAACTTCTCTTTCATTAACCTTGATTCTTTTACTTCTGAGAAGATACATAACATATTTCAGCTCTTTTGCAGATTTACACAACAATTCATGAATAGGAATCTTCTTCACACTTCCATCTTTCATGAAGTACAACATCTTTTCTATTTTCTTTGCATCAGCATGACAATCAGCAATGATAGCAACAGCTTCAAGTTTCCAGAGATGATCAACAGTTAACTCATCTCCAATCTTGTCAACTAGAGCATGTTGATCAGTTTGTGCAATGAAAATAATCTGTGCATGATTATACCCAATTCCTCCTCTTGTGCCAGGTTCCCATCCTTTCAAACCAGATTGCATACTTACCCATTTTGGTGGATTTTCAGCAATAAATGTAGTAGACTCTGATTTAACAATCAATAAAGATTCATTAATCAAAGAAGACTCTGTTATCAGTCCTGCTGATTTGAAAACAACCGGTTTCCTATAATCACACTTATTCTCCTCATTTTTCTTACTCTTCTTCTTCTCATCTGTAGGATAATTCTGCTGATGTTCAGGAACAGATTTATCTTTATCATACCATAACTTTCTGTTTGATCTATGAACATTTCTTAAGTAGTCTCTGGTTGTTATCCTTTCTGCTTCTCTGGCTTTAGCTCTGATTTCACTTTTTCTTTCAAATCTTCTGAAGTTTTTTTGTTCATACTCCAGTGTATCTTCAAAAACTTCCATATTGTGAAATTCAACCACAACCTTAAGAATCATAATCTTAAGTTCTTTTAAAATTTCAGCTTCTTCAGAATCAGAGACAACATCAGGAATTGAACCAAAGACTGACTTCTCATTAGATGCAGTAGATTGAACAGCTACCTTACTCTTTCTTTTTAAAGGCAATATCTCCCTTCAATTTCTTCAGGAGCATTGAATCTGTTGTCTGGAGTTAATGCAAGAGATAGTGGAGTTTTCTTCTTTTCATTTTCAAAAACATCTTTCAATTTGATTCCACTAGATCTTGTTTGCCTTGTACTTGTTTGAGCAGATAATCTTCCTCTACTTCTGTATCTTCCTCCTCTGCCTCTTCCTCTTCTTGCAGCAGGAGCTTCATTTTGTTTTGCAATCTCTTCAAAGATCCTGTTCTGTTCTTCTAAGAACTCATCAGTAGTCATGTTTGGATTTTCTCCAGTAGATAAGATAAGTGCTTTCTCAGCATGATACTGTTGAACTCTTTTGTCTTTATGAAATAGTTTAAGAACCCGACCATCCCCAGTGTCAAGTTCATGAACCAGATTAGCAGCATCTTCATCCTGTTCCACATACACATCATCCTCAGGAATGGTTGACAGTGTTTGACCAGGTGTCACAAACTGTTCTTCTTTTGGACTTTGAGATTGCATCATTGTTGTCACTGTCTTCTTACCAGATCTAGAAACATGAGTTGACTTCTTAGTTTGAGTATTAAATCTCTTTGTTACTAAAGCAGCATCAGAGGTTTCAACTTTATGATGTGACTTAGCACCACCATCATTTCCAGAATTATCATCATCCTTTTGTACAACTGGATTAGGTGAGCATTTTGTTTTGACTATCTTCTCCCCCTTTTTGATATCAGTCTCTTCCTCAATGAAGAAAGACAAAATAAACTTGAGGGTTTCATCAATAGTATCAACTTTTGATTTCAAGACAGTCATTCTGGAATCCATTTTCTTGTCAAGTGCTTTAATATCATCAGCAAGAAGACGTGCTTGAGAAGCAGTGGCAGATATAGAAACAGATGTTTGAATACCCGCTTGAAATTTATCAGTTACAGCCTTCATAGAGTCAATCTCACTCTTCAATCCCTTTGCTAGAAGAGCATTTGTCTTGAGAAGAGCCTTGAGTTCAGGAGTTGGAATCCTCGTGGCAATATGACCAGAATGAAAAAGAGCATTTTGAAAATTCATCTCAGCATTCGGTACATTCCATTCAGTATCCCATTCATATCCCCTTGCAGCTCGAGTATCAGGAGGAAGAATTGAACTGTACTCCCCTCTGAATTCTTCTTGAGTAATAGACTGCATGTATCTACTTGAAGACCCATAAGTAGATAGGAGACTTGCTTTTATAGCTACCTGCATTTGGATTGTTTCAGGATCAGCATGATCATCATCATCATCATCTGAGCCACCACCAGCCTCAGGAAGTTTATTATCAACATTATCATCAGGAAGCATAACACCTTTCATTTTCAACACACCAGTAGATACAGCTGGTGAATCCTGATGCCCTGCAGACAGATTAGTAACATTTCCTAAATCTCTCATTTCTTTTAAAGTGATCTCATCACTTCTCACAATGTTACCTAAGTTACTTTCAATAGCAACTTCTACCTCACTAGAAGTTAACAACTTCTCACTCTTTTCTACCTCTCCTTTTGCCAGTTCAGGAGACTGCCTCTCATCACTCTTCTTTTTCTCTAAATGTTCACTCTCAATCTCACAAGAAAGGTTCTGACTCATTAAATGTGAAGAAATAAGAGGTGGCTGAGAAGAGTGGTCTGAAGTCATACAAATAGAGGTATCCCTTTTATCAGGTCTATCTGTAATCATACTATCAGTAGTAAAGGAAGTAGAGATAGTGATGTTACCTGATGAAGTAGTTAAAGAATCCATTGGCCTTGCTGAAATTGGCTAAATAAGCAATGGAATAAGTGGATCAGTAGTACTTACATCAGGATCGACCACTGCAACTATAGCATGACTTGCATCAGTATTTGCTACTGATGGTTCTTGTGTAGTCTGAGGTTTTGAAGCTTCTTCAACACTTTGAGTCAAAGGTTCTTATGTGCTTCCCTCAAATGCAGTGTCAGCAATCACTTCATCACATTCAGCAATGTGCAAATCATGAGCAGCTTTATCTGCCAGACTTCTAGCGAGTTTAATTTCAATTTCAGAAGCCCCTTGAGCATTGTCAGGAAACTCCCCTGCTGATGTGATTTTGCCAGCATCTTCACTTTGAGAAAATGGTTCTTGTGGGGCAGGAATATTCTTGTCTTCACCTTCCCTTTGAGAAGATGGTTCTTGTGTGACTATTCCATCAGAAATGTCTGCACCTACACTTTGAGTAGGTGGTTCTTGTGTGACTGGATCTGCAATAGCTTCTGAACTACTTTGAAGTTCAGGTTCTTGTGGGCTAGATCCTCTCAGAGATGACATAGTAGTCCTCTGTTTCTTCTGTCTGTGAAAGACATTTGCTCCAGTAGTTTTCTCTTCAAGTGGTGAAGGTTTAACACCCAACTGAGCAGCAATAGCATTTACTTGATCGACAGACATCTCAATAATTCTTCTCTTTGGAGATGCAGATGCTGGAGAATCAGAGATCTCAACAGTCTTCATAGGTGAATTATCAGGAGTAGAGACGTCAGGATTAGCAGTAGCGTCAGGAACTGATGATCCATCCTGATTAACAACATCAGGATTGCCTTCCATAGCATCAGTAAGATTCAGAAATTCTAAGTGATCAACAAATTTGCCTTTGCTGATTAATCTTCTTCTTTTCTTCGGCATTTCAGAGACAGCTACTTCTCTAGTATCAACAACATCAATCTCCTTCTTCTTCATCAAGACTGATATAGGCATTGTGTCATCATCAGAATCAGAATCAGAAAAAGCTCTTTGATCAACTTTCCTCTTCACTCCCGTTTCTTTGTTTAGACCAGATGTTTCAAGAACCCTTTGTTCACCCCCTTGTGACTTCATTTGAGAGTGAGTTGGAGTGGAGAAATCCTTTGATCCTGATTGTCTCTTAGACACATCAGACCTAGCTAATTTCTTTGATTTTACAACTGATGCCTTTTGTGAGACACCAGAGGTGGTTGACTGTTTAGATAAGTGTTTAGGTTGTGTGCTTGTGTCAGGAATAGGATGTGTAAGGTCCTGTCCCATAGCACCAGTTGCTGAGCCATATTGAATAGGCATTCTCTCTCTTAAAAGAGACCATACTTCATCAGGAATGTATGGAGTTCCATCAAACTTATTTGCCTTATTAGAATTGATTAGACTCTTTATATTGTTTTCTGAGATTTTACATATAGGCAAAATTGTATCATTCTCAAAAACAGCATGAGGACATAAGTGAGAGAATATTAATTGGAAAAATCTAAGAAAGCAAACATAACCACATTTATCTGCTTTTCTTTCACTTAATGCCTTTAGTATAAAAGACCCATAATCAAATGAGAGATCATGAATTAGAGAATACCCAATTTTGGCTGAACCTGTGGGTAAGGCATCAAAGTTTGACACTTTATTCAAGAAACATCTGCTGATAGTGTCAAAGAAGAAATTCCATTCCTTCTTAAGCTTTGTCCTGTAGAGCTCTCCAAACTTCTTTGGCGTACCATTGTAACCCAAACTTACAACATACTCAAGAAGTTTTGAATCAGGAACTTTGAATACAGGCTTACCAATGATTGATGGTAAGTGTGGGGCTTCAATGACAATCTCAGGAGTCACATAGTATATAACATTATCATACTCAAAGCTCATCTGAGGCTTTTCTGATGGAAGTCCTTTCCCAAAAACACTTGTGTTCCAAACCTGCATAACAGACTTAAAAGATATTTTGGCAGGTTGGGTTAGAGCATAATTGATTGGGCTTGAGGCCAAAAAGTCCTGAATAATGTGGAAATCATTGGGCAAGTCCTGATGATCTAGAACTGCAGTGAAGTTATTTGTGTTAAAAGTAACTCCATTGATTACCACCTTGCTGTTCATGAAAGATGAATTCTCCATTGGAATTTCAAACACAAAAGTTGCGCTAATTTTGAAATTAGGGTTTGAGAGTGCAAAGACAGAGAGAGACGATGTTTTACTGATGGTTTGAGAATAATAAATCAATTAGAAAACTAAATTGATATTTGGACAATACTTATGATTTCTCAAAAACAGGTGTCAGTAAATCATTCGTTTATACTGGAGTAATGGAACAAATTACGTGAGAGAGTGGTGATGATTGCACGCGTCACGACTTACATCTGTAACTTTTTGTAATAATCAAGTGAAACACACACGCTCAAATTATTCGAAAAATAAGATTGTGATTAAAATTAAATCATGGTAATTTTGTTTTAAATAAAGAAATTTAAACATCACAATCGAATAATACCTGGTACTTACACCAGTAATATGAATCGTTTCATATTCTTGTGCCACCCTTCTCTATTTAATCTTGGAGACTTGTCCACTTACTTCCTAAACCCTTCATTCTCTCCTGAAAGAAAAGTAAGAAAAACCCTTCACAGCAAAATTTTTAAACAATGTCGAACCTTACAATCAAAGAGAAGAATCTCCATCTCATAGAGAAAAGAGACATATTTAGCTATACTCGTGAAGAGTTTGATGCTTTCGATTGGGAAAGACAACTTGAGACTCTCTGGTTGCAGATGGATGCAGGTCTCGAAGAAATCGAGAAGGAAAAACCTGCAAAAGTGATCGACATCGATGCTGCCCTCCAAGCAACATTAGCATGGCTTTCATCTAAGGCATCCTCATCCAACTCCATCAACCATTGTTAATGAATATGTCACCAAAAATAACCTTATCCCTGTCAACTTCCACCCAAACAAAGTGGCAAAGATGGGATCTGGGATGGCTACAAACAATGGAGTGGATTGGTCTTTTATTTCCTGTTGAATAGATTAGTAGATAGAGAACAAAAAAGATGTAATCTTTGAATGTAATCTCTTTTTATTATCAATGAAAAATCTAGTTTCTCTATTCTATTCAATGCTTTCCTGATTTATCATGTTATCTGTGAATAAATATGAGGACTAATTAAAGTGATCACATTATCAGGAATTCAATAACATTAATCATAACTTGAATCAGGAAATTGAGATAAAACGAAGACAGTTAGATTCTGAACAAAATACTGATGATCGAATTGCTGCATCAGGATTCGACGTTGACTACTGTCAGGATTGACTTTCCATCAGTATTTGCAAGTTGTCAGTATCTGATGACTTCTTTTTCTCAAGTACTTCCATAGTTTACCATTCCAAGTTCATTCACCAACTTTGTAAAAGTAGCCTCAGGTAGTGGCTTGGTAAATATATCAGCTAATTGTTGATCAGTAGGAACAAAATGAAGTTCAATTGTTCCTTCCAGTACTTGTTCTCTTATGAAGTGATACCTGATACTGATGTGCTTTGTAAGAGAATGTTGAACTGGATTTCCTGTTATAGCAATAGCACTTTGGTTATCACAATAAATAGGTATCTTTGAAAATGACAAACCATAGTCCATTAGCTGATTTCTCATCCACATGATTTGAGCACAACAGCTTCCAGCAGCAATGTACTCAGCTTCTGCAGTTGATGTGGAGATTTACTTTTGCTTTTTACTAAACCAAGAAACTAGTCTTCCTCCAAGAAACTGACAACTGCCTGAAGTACTTTTCCTGTCTATTTTGCATCCTGCAAAATCAGCATCTGAATAACCACATAAACTAAAGTCTGATTCTCTAGCATACCAAAGGCCAAGAGAAGAAGTGCCCTTTAGATATCTGAAAATCCTTTTCACTGCAATGAGATGTGGTTCCTTAGGATTTGCTTGAAATCTTGCACATAGACAGGTTGCATACATGATATCTGGTCTGCTAGCAGTTAGATATAAGAGTGAGCCAATCATTCCTCTGTAGTTGGTTACATCTACCTCAGTTCCTTGATCAGGATCAAGCTTTGTAGCTGTAGCTATAGGAGTTGAAGCTGTAGAGCTGTCTTGCATGTTAAACCTTTTTAGTAAATTCTTTGTGTACTTTGACTGATTGATAAAAATCCCATCATCAGTCTGTTTAACTTGCAACCCTAAGAAATAGCTCATTTCTCCCATCATGCTCATTTGATATCTAGACTGCATTAGCTTTGAAAACTTCTCACACAGCTTAGTGTTAGTTAACCCAAAAATGATATCATCAACATATATTTGAACTAATAGCAGATCCTTCATGATTCAAATAAAACAAGGTTTTATCAATTGTACCTCTATTGAATCCACTTTCCAGTAAGAATTGAGCTAGGGTTTCATACCAGGCTCTTGGAGCTTGCTTTAGTCCATAAAGTCCTTTATCCAGTCTATAGACATGATCTGGATGTTTGGGATCAATGAAGCCAGGAGGTTGCTCAACATATACCTCCTCTTCCAGTTCTCCATTGAGAAATGCACTTTTTACATCCATCTGGAATACTTTGAACTTCTTGTGGGCTGCATATGCCAGAAAAATTCTGATGGCCTCTAGTCTTGCAGCATGAGCAAAAGTCTCATCATAATCTATTCCTTCCTGTTGAGAATACCCCTTTGCTACTAGTCTTGCTTTATTTCTCACAATTGTGCCATCTGAATCAGTCTTGTTTCTGAATACCCACTTTGTACCCACAATAGACCTTCCCTTGGGCCTTGGTACAAGTTTCCAGACTTCATTTCTTTCAAACTCATTCAGTTCTTCTTGCATAGCTGTCACCCAATCAGCATCCTTAAGTGCATCTTCAACTTTCTTAGGTTCCTCCTTTGACAGAAAGTTATTATATAAGCATTCATTCTGAGTTTCACTTCTTGTCTTAACACCTGCTTCAGGATTCCCAATGATTAAATCAGGAGTATGACTTTTAGTCCATTTCCTTGCTGATGGTAAGTTATTTCTTGAACTGGATGCTCCCCCTGGATTGGTGTTTTCTTCAAAAGAACTAGAGTTGCTAGAAGCTCCCCCTGAGATAGTGCTATCTCCTTCTGATATACTGTCATGATTGTCACTTGAATCTGTTTCTGATGAATCTCTACTTGATGTTTGAGTTGTTTCATTACTTGTGATGTCTTGATCTTGCTCCCCCTCAACATTTGCATTATTTGAGTCATCATCAGTAACAGGTGTTCGATCAGGAATTCATTGATCATCAGGATCTGACAGAGTATCAATATCTGACATGACTTCATCAGAATTCTTGGTAGCTTCATTTGCAAAAATCAAACCATCATGAGAGTCTTCTTTTATGCCTGTTATCTTTCTATCATCAAAAGATACATTAATAGACTCCATGACTGTCTTTGTTCTTAGATTGTAGACTTTAAAGGCTCTTGTTGTTGGATAGCCAATAAAGATGGCCTCATCAGCTTTTGTCTCAAATTTTCCTAGCTGTTCTGGATGAGGTCTTAGAACAAAGCACTTGCACCCAAACACATGTAAATGCTTCAAACTTGGCTTCTCTTCCTTAATCATCTGATAAGGAGTTACACCATGTCTGTTGATTAGAGTGATGTTCTGAGTGTAACATGCTGTGTTGACTGCTTCTGCCCAGAAATATGTAGGTAGTTTAGCTTCCTCCAACATAGTTCTGCCAGCTTCAATAAGAGTCCTGTTCTTTCTTTCAACTACTCCATTTTGCTGAGGTGTGCCAGGAGCAGAGAATTGTTGAACTATTCCTTTGTATTTGCAGAACTCTTCCATTGCTGAATTCTTGAATTCAGTCCCATTATCACTTCTCAGAATCTTGACTTTGTATTCTGTGCCAGTTTCGATAAGTCTCACATGGTCCAGCAGTATTTCAGCAGTTTCATCTTTTCTGTGAAGAAAATAAACCCAGGTAAATCTAGTATATTCATCAACAATGACTAGAGTATACCTTTTCTTACTGATGGACATAATATTTACTGGTCCAAACAAGTCAAGGTGAAGCATGTGATATGGTTCATCAATTGAGGATTCAGATTTACTCTTGAATGATGTCCTTCTTTGTTTAGCCTTCTGACAAGCATCACGGAGTCCATCAGGAGTATATAGAGCCTTTGGTAATCCTCTTACCAAGTCTTTCTTAACCAACTCATTTATATTGTTGAAGTTGAGATGAGAAAGCTTCTTATGCCAATTCCAACTTTCATCTACAGAAGCTTTACTGATGAGGCATGTAGTTGGATTTTCAATATTAGTGTGAATGTTGGCTTCATAAATGTTACCATGTCTTTGACCTGTTAATGCAACCTTTCCTGAAGATTTGCTGATAACTTCAAAATGAGTATCATTGAAATTGACATGATAACCTCTGTCTGTGATTTGACTAACACTCAACAGATTGTGCTTGAGTCCTTTCACCAGAGCTACTTTTTCAATGATGACATTTCCAATTACAATACTGCCATATCCCAAAGTTTGTCCAATGTTGCCATCTCCATAAGACACAGTTGGGCCAGCCTTCTCCTCAAATTCTGATAGCAAGGTTTTGTCTCCAGTCATGTGCACAGAGCATCCACTATCCATGACCAACACATTTTTCTTTTTACCCTGCAATCAGAATCACAAAGAACTCAGTTAGAATTTTTAAGAACCCACACTTGTTGGGTTCTCTTTTCATGCAATTTAACATTTTTAGCATCAGAAGATTTTCTTGTAAAGACACCTTCATCAGGATTAACTCCATCAAAATTAATCTTTTTCTTAACAGATGTAAGAACCCGATTTTTGGGTAGAATTAAAACTTTTTATTATATAATGATGTGAGAATGAATAATGGTTACGACTACGATGTAACAGTTGTTCTTCCGAATGAATGGAATGGATTAAGATTCAAATGTTTATATGCCATGAGCCATGCACTTGGTTGATAACCTATATTAGAATAATCTATCTCCTAGGAAATAAGATATGGTATTCCAAAGAGGTAGTAGATATTCTGATGTTATCCAAATCGATATATGTTATTAGTCCAGAGGTTCCGTGAAAGAGTTAAGGAACGCTCGAAAGAGGACAAGGACATTTTATTAAATATAAGGAATAAAAGAGAATAAGCAGTGAATAGTGTTTTTGGTGGAAATGAGAATATGATTAAGACGACGCCATATAGAAGTATTCAGAACGGATTTCGGAGTTCATATTCATGATCCAGGGGCGTGATAAGTGTATGTAAATGATATCAGATTCAGAAAAATAGCACTTTTATTTTCTCCAAGATTTCCCTGGATACTAAATGATTTAAGGATTTAATAATGAGATTTAAGGAATTTAAATTCAAGGATTATTAAGAAATATTGAGAATGGTAGTAGAAATATTAAGGAGGTTTCCGGTAAAACCCTAAGTAGAAATCCTTGAGATATTCTTTCGAACGATCAATGAAAATGAGCAATAACCGGACAAAGAAACAAGCAGAGGACCAAGAGACAAGCATGTGCGAGTGGATAAGGTCAAGTAACTAAGTAGTTACAAAGGTAACTAGCATACTTAGAAACTAACCAAGCAACTAAGCTTACAACATACACCATTCCACAAAATCACAACACTTGGCATGGGTGATGCATGAGATGAGCAAAGCACTTTAATAAAGTGGCTTTAGGCTAGATATTATCCATACAACACAATAATGCAAGATAAGATCAAGCAAAGCAAGAAACCAATTCCTTTTCTCTCATTCTCTCAAACTGCCCAGCAAGAACACCTCAAAGAAGAAAATTCATATCTCCATTTCTATCCATGATCAAATCACCAAATTTTAACCATAACCTCTCCACTCCATGTGCAATATGCGCTCAAATTTTTATGGTATTCTAATGAGTGTAGCCTAGTAAAAACTCCTCCCCAAGAGAAGAAACCAAACTGTCCAGATTGTTTGACAGTTTCTGTGATGATTTTCAAACGGCCATATCTCCTTCATTACTCAGTGAAATTTTGTGTTCTTTAGCTTTTTGGAAAGCTGGTTAGATGCTCTACAACTCTCATTTAGAAGCCTCGTCCAGAAAACCTCGGTAAGACCTTTGTTTTTCATGATCGTTCAGCTGGGTTATAGAAACTCCGAAAATCTCTAAGTATATTCTTGATGTTTCTTGATAGTTTAAGCTTGGTTATGGAGTTATAAGGACTAAACAAGGTTTATCAAGCCTATTACACTCTCCAAAGAAGGTATAATTCTTAAGGACCCTAGATCTAGTTTTGAGATTTATGATGTTCTTGGTAATTTAGAGATTAGTATGATTATAATGTTATATTAAGCATGATTAGCTAGTGGTTTAAGTTGATCTAAGTATGATGATGATTATGATGTTAAAGTCAGTAGTTCTTGGTCTTGTAAGATGGATTATATGATTAATGGATGTATGGTATGCCCGGTTTGGCTTGGTTTTGATGTTACGAATTTTGGAATGTTCGATTTATAGCCGTCGTAATGCCGAAATTTCGTTAACCTTAAGAAATCGTGTTTAACAGTAGCCATAACTCACTGTCTAGCTTCGTGTTCTGCCATGATAAGTTAGATCATGTTATAAGCTTCGTTTTGATATAAAGATCAAGTGAAACAGACTTACGATTTAGGAGTTATGGTTAAATTCGTAAAAGTGGTTCGAAACCGTAAAAGCAAGTTCGTAACTGAAATTGAACCTTCGAAAAATGAGTTATGCAGTGACGAAGCATGGTAATTAAATACTAGAGGTAAAAAGGAAGGTGTGAGAGGAAACCTCATGTCAAATGGATCGTTTTCCGATTTTATAAAAATGTTCGAATCAAGGTTAATTACGAATGAACCACTTAGAAGATCACTTAAGTATAACTTTGGTTATAACTTAGAAAGCGGGCGATAAAACTCGAGGTATAATCTTGGCTCATAAACGACCGACCTTAGAACTTATACGGCTGAGTATATACCAAGTGTAAGTATAAGGACATGCCTTAATAGTGAACAAGTGTCTGGTTAAAACGGTATTAATAAGAGTTACACTTAGCTTCTTAAAAGCGTTAAGTGATTAACCTCGAATGTTTTGATTATGTATAGATCACCGGACCACCCCGAGTCATGCCACTAGCATAAGCTGGAGTACCAGGCAAGTCTTCAATCAATTTGAAGCTGTTGTTGTGACCATATGTATATATCTGTTGTTTTGTGATACATATGCCATAGCATGCATGCCTATCTTCGAGATATATATTGTGATACTTGTTCCTTGAATTATTGTTGGCTTTTGAGCTGGATTGAAAACGTATCGGTTATAAGCCGAATATTGCTAAGACCCTTAAGTGAAGGGCATCTGAATCTCATTCTTCGAGTATAGACCTGGAGTCGGTATTTCTTGATATATTGAGATTATTTTCAGAGGAAAATATTTTCCATTATTTATCTAAAGAATATTATTTGTATATTCCTTTGGGATTATTTATGAATGTTATTTTGAATATTCATTCGAACTTAAATTATTCAATAAATATTATTCAATTGAGCTTGCTTCAATCAATGAATATTATCTTCAATATCCGTTGAAAGTAGATTCATCAATGAATATTATTTCGAATATTCATTTGATAATTAATTCTTCGATAAAGTATTATTAAGTGAATATTCATTACTTATTCAATGAATATTGCCTCGAATATCCATTTGATAATTATTTCTTCAATAAATATTATTATTAAATTGAAGATTCACTATTTGTCCAGTGAATATGGTTTCAAATATTCATTTGGTAATTATTCCTTCAATCAGTATTATTAACTCGAATATTCATTATTTATTCAATGAATATTATTTCGAATATTCATTTGATAATTATTCCTTCAATAAGCATTACTAAGTGAATATTCATTACTGGTACAATGAATATCACCTCGAACAATCGTTTGATAATTACTTCTTTAATAAATATTATTACTAAATTAAAGATTCACTATTTGTTCAGTAAATATTGTTTCGAATATTCGTTCGAATCTTATTTATTTGATTTGATTATTCACTATTTGCTCAGTGAACATTATTTCGAATACTCATTCGAGTTATATTTAATTGTTAATTATTGTTAACTTGGATATTCACTATTTATTCAGTGAATATTATTTCGCATGTTCATTCGAGCTTTATCTATTTGATAAGTATTATCAAGTTAAAATTCATTAATTATTTAATGAATATTATTTGTGAATATTTATTCGAGGATTATTCCGAGTAATATTTTTATATTAAGATTATTCCTCCAATATTCTAAGTTGATAAATATTCCTTGGGATATTTAATGAAATGAATTCTTCTATCTCATTTCAGAGTGATTTACTTCGTTCGAATATCATCTTCGACCCTCGAATATTAAATAAATTATCTCTGAATCCTATTATTATATTATCTTATCAAGGAAGGTTCTCAGAAACTCTATTCTTCATTCAATTCTATCTCTCAGATTATAAGGGAACATTACTTGAGAAATGTTATTTATCTTGTTGACTTCCCGGTCATAGATTCTTTGAAACTATTCTTTTCAATTGCAACTTGGTTGCTATTATTCATGGAATCTTGTGTACCCACTCATTATTCGAGGGGTAAGAATGTTGGAACAAGTTGGTATCCATTAACAAGCAGCAGCTTGGGAAATATTGGTGAATTTTCCTTTCCAACTAGATACGACTACTTTGTGGAGTCTTATCAACAAGTATTATACTTGGGGAAAGGGGGACGAACTTTAAATTTCAAGGTTATGGATGTGAAATGAACTAGGAGACGCGTAAGTGGTCGAGTGGCGCCGACCCAGCAATAGCCCAACCGTTGGCTTAAGGAGTTCCAGAGGGCGGTAGACAAGTAAATCCGTCGGAGCTACCTTCTACATGTAGTAAACGACTGATGAGATGCATGACATACGACTGATCATCGTAAACGTTAGGGCATCTGGCGCGGCAATTCTCCCGTATTAGTTCACTATTCAAAGTGGGAAATCTTCTGCAACACTATCTGTGTTGGCAGAGTGGAAAAGTGTTTAAAACTGGAATTGCAATATTCTTCCTGCAAGTTCCTCTATTATGATGAATGATGCTATCTTGCTTATCTTTGACATAGCAGATATTTCCATAGATGATATAAATTGAGTTACCTTGTAACTTCATCCTTTACATTGTATTGGCATCATTTCCTTAAATGCATGGCATATGGTTTCAAAATATATCTTTGAACTGTCATATACATCACTGTCAGTTATATTATTTTTGGTGGGCTATTGCTCACCCTTGCATTATTATTATTATATCACAACAACAGATAGATCTGACGGTCAGCACAAGGAGTACTCGGTGTAAGCAGGGACAGCGGTTAGGGTTGCCTACTGATGACATGGACGACATTGCTGAGGTAGAAGCTACTAGTAGGCTAGACTGTCAGCTTTTGGTTTATCAGATGTATTTATGTAAATGGATGGCAAAGAGTATGTATTAGTAAATTGTAATTCTTTGGGTTGTGAGAACTCAAACTTGTGATTAATAATATTGATGGTTACTCTGATTTCATCTCTGGGACTATAACGGGTGTGTTTTATGTTGTGGTTTTGGGTCACAAGGTTGTAATTTAAATTATGTTGGTTTTGTGGATGGATATTGAGACCGTAACGACCAGATCCCTGACCCCGGATCTGGGATTCGATTCAACCGATTAATCCCCGATTCAACCGATTAATCCCCGATTAATCTTCTAGAAGGTAGCCAACCGATTCGATTTTTGAAATCCGATTAATCCTGCTAATTTATTTAAAATGATATGTTTAATTGTAAATTAGACTAATAAATTAAATATTATTATAATATCTGATTAATGCTCCGATTAATCCGTCCGATTAATCCCCGCCTACCCGATTAGGCGCTAGGCGGTACCCCAACCGCCCTGGACCGCCTAGCGATTTCTGGAACACTGACCCACGTACACACATAACTGTTCATTCATAATTAGTAAAGTCATCAAATACTACAACTCGATTTATACCATCTAACATATAAACATTTCCGACACCATAAACAACTAGCATTTAACAATTAACATTTACAATTTGAACTAACAACTAGCAATTTCTCCACTAAAACACTAACTTTATTCACTAAGATCGTTTAGCACATACACTAGCAATTTAAACTAATTAACTTACAACCAACAATTAGCAATATCCATACTTTACAACAATTAACACCAACTCGCAATTAATACTACAAATTACAATTAACAAACATATACTCTCCGAATAATCACGGACATTAAAACAATAACTCACAATTTAAAACTAATTAAAATTACAACAATTAAATAATTAATCTAATATGCAAACTAAACAATTTACAACTAACTAAATTTACAACTTACTAGAATTAC
Organism: Kitagawia praeruptora; assembly: GCA_037693485.1. Lineage (NCBI taxonomy): Eukaryota > Viridiplantae > Streptophyta > Magnoliopsida > Apiales > Apiaceae > Kitagawia > Kitagawia praeruptora. The sequence continues at coordinate 64,414,845 of CM075348.1, forward strand.
AACAATTAATCTATACATATAATTTACCACTAATTAAATACGAAAATTAAATCAATCGCATCGCAATTAAGTCTAATTTAATTACAACCATATTATTACGATTTAATCTAGAATGAAAATTAAATAATTACATCAAGGAATAAAATAAATAAATAAACAAGGAAAAAAAATATACCTCTTTGATTTCCAAATTTTCCCCAAAATTCCAAAATCAATCCTCTTTCTTTCTCTCTCCCTCTCTCTTTCTTTCTCTCTCACTCTCTCTCTCTCTCTCTCTCTCTCTCTCTCTCTCTCTACACGCTGCCTTGCCTCCTGCCACCAAGATTCGCGGTTGCGCCGCCCCTCCATCGGCCGGAACCACCGCGCCTCCGCTGTCTCTCTCCTTCCCCACCCCGCGCTGCTCCTCCTCTACTACACACATCAGCACACACACGAACGCATACATACACACACGCGAATATATATATATAGATATACACACACACACACACTCTCATCCTCTCCTCTTCTTCTTCAATTACAACCCCCCCCCCCATTCAATCTTTCTTCCCCCTTTTTCTTTCCTTCTCTCTTTTTCTTTCTTTCCCCGACTCTCTCGAAATTTCTCGACTGCTCTAGCTGCTGGGCTTTCTCTCTATCTTATTGGGCTTGGCCCAATAACAATATATCTCTACTACTGCATTTCGGTCCCATTTAATACTCTTAAACAACTCTAATAAATCGAAATCCAATAAATATTAAAAATTTAAACTTTTCATTTTTAAAATAAAGAATATAAAATTATGAGCACACACATATTTTCGAAACATTTTTTCGGATAAAAAATGAATTAAATACGAATTTTACAAATTTTGATCCTTTAAATACAATAAAACTCTTAAAATCATTTTAAAATACTCAGGCATCCAAATTAATCCACCCAACAATTTTAAAAACTCAATAAATATATAAAGATAATATCATAAAAGATTTCATGATTTTTAAGCCCTCCGATAATTTTATAAAATTTACAGAGGATAAAAAATGCATGATTTAAACATACTTAAATCCTCAAAAATACAAATAAAAATATACTGACCTTCACCACTTATCCAAATCATCATATAAGCACATAAGCAAAAATTTTCACATACATTTCACCTTTACAACAATACTCACATAATAAAATTCATAATTTATATAAAATAAATAATTCTAAATTCGAAAATTTCTAGGGCGTTATATCCTTCCCCCCTTAATAGGATTCTGTCCTCAGAATCAACGCTACTCAAGTATCCTACTTCCACTCCCGTGTTGTATCTTTCAACCTCTAGGATCCCATCATATTAACTCAAACTTTAATAAGCTCATTCTGCGAGCCCTCCAATTCCGAAATAACCTTAAACTTTGACTTCCAAGTCTCTTTAATTCTAGACGCTTAACTCACGGGAACAAATATCTTTCCCCGATAATTAATATATCTTTTTCGCATAATGAATTATACTTTGCGTTAAAACTATATCACCACGCCAATTCTTCGCAATAATGCAAACGCGTAATCTGCCTTGATTCACGACGACGTATACTTAGCACCATTTCCATGCTTTAATTATAACTACACGATTTTAATTAGAACTTCGAGAAAGAATCTCAAGAAATTCTCTGATCGCTTCCACTCCGCTTCCACAGACTATGTCGATCGAAAAGGAAATAATTAAGAAATTTCTATCTGACTTTAGTCCCATTATTCTACCGAGTACCTAACCTTGAGACTTAACATCATACCGTCCATTCTCAGTCGCATCTTTGCAATCAGATACTACAATCAACACATACGTCCTTAGATGCACATCAAGCATAATTTATTTAACAACTTGATTCTCACTCTTAGAAAATATTCTGGTTTGCTAAATCCTTTGAAATATAGCCTTGATTATTTGCTGCTCTTGAAAACCAATACACCCGTCACCTTGACTGTGACTTCACTCAATACAGGAACAAGATTGAAATATCCAATTTACTACTAATTCTCCCGAGGTTACAACTTCCCTCAATACTAATCATAAAACAATTCTTCAACAACTTCCAATAAGCTCCCGCTCTTATCAACATGACTCTTCAACTTAACATACATCACCACTCATTTACATCTCTTAAAACAGACATTACTCAACTAAAATTTTGAGAAAAAGAATATCAAGAAATCCTCAATCATTCTTACTCCTCTTTCACGTGCAATGTTACTTGAGAAGGGAATAATCGGAAACTTCTATCCATCCTTCATCTCATTGTTTTACTGAGTAACCGATTTAAAAATTTAACCTTATATCATCTATTCCCTATCGCATTTTGAACGCGAACAACACGATCAGCTCTTACAGCATGGCATTCACGCCAACCACTAGTCGATTTACCACTCAATTTCTACCTTCTTACAACATCGGTTTGCTAAAACATTTGAAAGAAAGCCGCAAATATTTTGTTGATTTAAAACAAATTAAAACCATTTTAACCAACTAAAAATTCTTTTGAAAGATATTTTAGAAAATCATTTTAAGAGAAAATATTTAAAATAATAAGGTTTTAATCGAAAAGCCTTTTGAACCAAAATATTTTTGAAAATTTTAGAAAAATCAACTAGCAAACCATGACATTGGCTTCGACCTAATTCCTTATGGTACAACATATTTAAAACTTGCTTACGACTTCACTGTCTTGCATCCTCAGAGTTCCTTCCAAATCATGCATACTTGGCGAGTCCTCGGATTTGACTCTTCCCATTACAACTCCAACATTTAACTTCACTATCAATAACCACAGAAACATAACATTCGAAATTCACACTAGAACTCTTATGTAAAATTTTCTTCCTTTTCTTGTAAACTCTTAAAATCACTCTCGATTGATTTGCATATGCTTCCTGAATCTTCGATCATTTTGTTTTGTGATCTACGATCATATCAAATTCTTCGTCCGAATGTCGTTTGAAATCTTATTCATTTGGAATATGCTCTGACTTAATCATCTCCTTTCTGCTACCTTCTTCTTATACAAAATGACTCCATTCGTTTGATATAACAATTTCTTGATCTGCTTGGTTGCTAAGAATTCTATATCTGCTTTCGACTTCAGAACATCATTTTCTCATTTCTTAAGATCAAAATCTCCCCTTCATTGATAGGAAATAAATCCAATCCTGAATCATATTTAACTCTTTTATAGTCATCACAATCCGCTTCCTGCTAACTTCCTTTATAATCGTATTGAATTTCTCGATTCTTGATAATTATAACAGTAGTCTTATTACTCTCTTCATAATTCCACTAAGATTGATATGATACTATTTTTGGCAAAAATTCCCATCTTTCCAAGCTCATAACACATAGCTTTAACTTCTGACGCTGCTACTTGTCACCATACTACCTTTTTGGTTACAGCTACAACTTCCCACATTTATCTTGATAAAATCTCTAGGGATTCTACTCCCAAAATCTTATTTTCTGATCATGGAATCTCGTTAATCTCTGCTAATTCTCTTTCTATAGGCAGCTACGGTGCCCTTCAGTAGGTGTCCAAAACAATCTCTCTTCGGCATTGAATATCTTATACTCATATCTCCGTTACTATTCTCTTTTCGCCCTTAACAATATCTGCAATCATGCATTCTTATCTACTGTCCTTCCTGTATTCAATTCTTATTAGCCTTAGACTTTGTCCATGCTTTATCGGTTCAGTAATTATTCCAATTTGACACGACATATCTGTCTTAATCACCAAAATCTTATACTTACATAACCACTTCTTCGTCTATGCAGTTGTAGTTCCATTATTTAAGACGTCATCACGCCCATCTTCGCATTTCTTCATCATTAAGAATTTTTGAAAACATAGAATTTCTGACAAATGAAGTCAATAAAAATGAATGAGCGTCAATATGAGTATAGACTGAGTTTGTTTGATAAAACTTTTATAAATGAATTTAACCGAGAGATCAATATGATCTTTTGAACAATTATCAGGTTGCATTTGTCACTTGGTTAACCACCATAGTACATAAGAATGGCCAGTCCTTAGTACTTTCGTGACAAACACAATCAGTGGCGTCCTACTGGACTTCTATCACAAAGATAAGATGTCCCTGAATCCCCTATCTGCATAGGTTGTTCATCTCAGCTGGAATTGAGAACATCAAGTATTCATGAAAATGGATGGGATTCAAGAGTTTCAAAAGTTTCCTTTTAAAGTTAGAATAAGTGTCTTCTGGAAGTATAGATATTTCCAAAAGAATGGGATTAAATTTGAATTAATCTGATATAGAAGACTCATCATCAATGGATATATAGAAGACTTTTCAATAGATGCTTCATTGATTAATCAAGAAAACATTCAAGAAATTCCTAATTATTCATAATCTCACTCTTGTCGACTAAGCACTAATATATTTAGCTGCCAAAACCGGTCTGACAATAATGAGTTGAATAATTAAGAAGATCTCAATTCATTCTCGATTTTGGACCGTCACTGCGCAACGAATGCCTCAACCACGATATCAACCGAGAATTAGATTACAATAATTTAAAAGGAGAATAAAATTTCTTTAAGCAATGAATTTGAACGAATCAATAATTAGGGGTGCACGATTACGCTTAACCTTCAATCCTTGCTAATACTCGCTTCTCACTTCGCATTCCTAACCTTCTCGTACTATCTCTGAAACGTTCACATCGAAACTAATCTCGTAGGATGTCCTAGATTCTACGCGAAAATCTCGAGATAACGTCTCCCGAACTGATAACTCCAGCTGCCCACTTAGCTTAGGCCGCTTCAGGTTCACTGTTTTACTAATAGCTCGATCCTTACACGATTCGAACTTCTACTCGCGCGATATGCCGAAAGACCGATTAACGTCGCAACGCTTGCCGAAGTATCCTAACACGATCCGTATCCTAAACCGTTCTACCCGACATCTATCCTATACACGTACACCTAACCCTCCTAATTTGTTTCAGTGACCATAACATGTAGCTCTGATACCAACTTATAGCATCGCAAAATCCGGGGTACAGATATGGGACCACTAACCAATAAACAATATTATACATCTCTGAAAACAAACAACATTAATAATAAAAACCCCTTAAACCAAGATCTCTTACAGGTTATGGTATGAAACAAGCTATCGAATTACATTACTACAACTCAATCTCAGAATAATAAAAATATACATTTGGTGAATATACAAACCACTGACTAACTATACCTCCAACCTTGACAATTCTCAACCCACTATCTGGCGAAGTCCATAACTCGACTGTCTTTTCTCGCTGCCCGGAGATCAATACTCACTGTCCTCTACTAGGTCTACTAAGCTTCACTATTAACTGGAGAAAACAAACAAGAGCAAGAGTGAGCCAACAATGCTCAGCAAGTGCAACAATGATACAATTCCAATAATGATAACAAATCTGATAAACAAGGGGGTTCCGTTTCATTCTATGAAGGAAACAATTATAACAACTTTTAGACTGCCACGAGGGCCAACAATTCACCATTCATAAGGTGCATCAGAAACTAGAATTGAAAAGAATTTCGATATCAAAAATTTTATTCAAACAGACTTTCAAGAAGTCAAGAACTGAACATCTCAACTCAAAGTATAGATTAGCATTGGAATTTTTATTTATTTAATAAAAATCATTAAGGCTAGGCTGCTGATCAGTCAGCACTAACCCCGGACAAACGCACACAGCAATGTCCTTAATTGGATCCATGGCACACATTGGCCTTAACTATTTCTGACCTTCACGGTCCGACCTTCACGGTCCACATTTTTAAAAACATTTCCAATTCTAAATCGTCCACACTAGGTGTCGGAACAATCGACAACCTTAATTCGCCAAACACCCTGGAAACTCACGTTCCAGGTTAACAACTCAAAATTTAGGAGTTAATGAGAAACGACATCATTGTCTAGTATCGATAAGTTCGATACAATTCAGGGGATAACCAGATAATCAAGATCTTAAGTAAATACCGACAAGTTCGGTACTAAATGGGGTGGAGAAGATAAAGAACAACATTTAAATGATTATTGACAAGATATATCTAAATAAATGGGAACGTAACGTCATTAAATTGATTGAAGGGATAATCGACTAGAGCAAGAATAGAAGATGTAAATCGCGCCAAGATTATCACCAATTGAAATTCTAAGTCAGAACAAAGACATAATTGAGCACTACAAATTTATAAAATTCTTCAACGCACAATAAGGTTTGATTTCACATAAGCGAGTAAAACAGCTTAAACGGTTATTTGTGAAAAGATAGTTTTTAGGACAATCTATTTTAAATCATTTTGAAGAAAACATTTTAAGAAGAAAGGGGTTCTTTGGTGAAATTATGATAAAACCAGAAATTTTAGTAACAGGTATTTGTAAGGGTTCAAAACATGGATTCTCCCTATTTAGGGAGCCCCTTAACATTTTCAAGCAAATAAAGAAAAATCTTCCACTAAGAGAGCTTTAACATCCCTTGGATGAAATGATTTGCGGAAAAGGTTATTGGTAAGGTTCTTTAAAACTATTTTGATGTTTGGACTATGAGTAAAGAAAACAATTTAGTTCACGCTAAATGAAGAAGCACATCACTTTCTAATATACTTGACCAATTCCTCGTATAAGACAAAAATATTGAATTGCATCACTTGAACAAATAAGTGATAAGCAAAACACTTGCCTCGATTCACGGAGTTCTCGATCTCACATCGATCCATGACTCAGTTTCCCAACCTTCACTTGCTATCCTTTTATTTGGCCTTACTTCCCTTTACTACTTCGTAACTCATCCACTTTCATGTCAATTACCCGTCGGCTTTCATACTTGCCTTTCTGTTTGTTAGATATAATTGATGTGATTTAATGTCAGTGTTTAAGTGTTACAGGTAAAGAGAGTTTAACTTGTTATTGAAAGCAGTTGGAACAGAGTTTGAGTATACGCTGATTGCTGGAAGCGCAAACGCTGACAGAGGAAAGCGTAAACACTGCTAGTTGAATACATGGAAGCACAAACACTGTTAGCTTCGAGAGCAACAGAGTTTGTTAAAGTCTGTCTACAGGAAGCGTCTGCAAGTCAACAGAGTTTGAAGATTAATTTAATATTAATATGGAAGCGATATCTTTGAAGATTGGATAGCTGTCAAAGAGATTGAGTTGACTTAGAAGACGTGTAGCAATCGTAATTGATATCAATTGTATAGCTTAATTTTAGGAGAATCAATTAACGATTGTACGTAGCTGTATATCTTATAAATACAGTTAGGTTAACCCTAGAAGGGTATCCATCGTGAACGAATATCATTCTTGTAACCTAAGCAGCTCTCTGTGATATTTTACATCACTGAGAGAGGAATTATTAATTCCAAATAGTTTTAAGAGTTAAAACATGTGTTCTTGTTATTTACTCATACGGTACTTGATTATATATATTGTGTATTCGACTTAACAAGTGGTATCAGAGCCAAATCTGTTACTTTATTACAGAAAAAGATCCAAACACAATAGTAATCAATGGCAGAGATACCTCCACCATCTGAGAAAGTCCCTACTACTGTTAGTAGGTATGAAACAATTAGGGTTCCTATACTTAGGCCATTAGAGTATGCAATTTGGAAGGTGAAGATGACCATGTTTTTGGAGGCTACAGATCCAGAATATCTGGATAGAATTTATGAAGGTCCTCACAAACCTACAAAGTTATCTGCTGCTGCTGCTGGTGAGGAATCAAAGGTCATTCCAAAAGAGAAGAAAGATCTAACTGCTGAGGATCTTTCATCTATTGCAAAGGATGCGAAGGTAAGGCATTTACTTCACTGTGCTTTAGACAATGTTATGTCTAATAAAGTGATAAATTGCACTACTGCAAAGGAAATATGGGATGCACTTGAGGTCAGGTGTCAAGGAACTCCTGCAATCAAGAAAAACAGAAGAAACATACTCACTCAGGAGTATGAGCACTTTGAAGCAAAGTCTGAAGAAACCATGACAGAAACATTTGACAGATTCTGTAAACTGCTCAATGATTTGTCATTGGTTAACAAAGAGTATGATCTAGAAGACTCAAATCTCAAGTTTCTTCTTTCTCTACCTGAAAAATGGGATGTGAAAACAACCACCATAAGAGATAACTATGAACTTGGTGAAACAGAGATTGATGAAATTTATGGACTGCTCAAAACCCATGAATTGGAATTGGAGCAGAGAAACAAAAGATCAAGTAGAAAGTCAAAGTCTGTTGCTCTTAAGGTTGAGGAGAAACCATCAAAGAAGGAAGCATCAAGGAGAAAGGCAAAAGGAAAAGCTTTAGTCATACACTCAGAAAGTGAGTCATCAAACACTGATGTTGACTCAAACACAGATGAAACATCTGATTCTGAAGATGATGAGGAGATGATGCAAATGGCTGCATTGATGGTAAAGACCTTCAAGAAGATGGGATTCAAGAACTTCAAGAAGGGAAAGAGATTCTCCAAGGACTACTCAAAGTTTGACAAGAAGAATTTCAAGAAATCTGAGGGAAAGGACTTCAAATCTGGTAAGAAAGATAAGTCTGAGATTCAATGCTACAAGTGTAAGGAGATGGGTCACTATGCTCCTGAGTGCAAGAAGGGTAAAACTGAAAAGGCACTCTACACCAAAGGCAGAGATTGGGCAGACACTTCAGATTCAGATGAGGAAGTCAACTATGCACTCATGGCTACTACTCAAAATGAAGATGATGATCTCAAGGTACCTCCAACTACCTATGCTTATAATACTGATAATATAACTGAATTGAGAATTTATCTTAAAGCATTGCATATCAGTTATAGGGATCAGACTTTAGAAAATGAGAGGATAAAGAATGAGTGCTCCCAACTCAAAGATAGAAATAAACTTGTTGAGGAACAGCTAGAAAACATGAATAAAATTCAGAAAGAAAGAGATGATGCAGTGTTTATTGAACAGGAGTTGCTAGGTAAATATAAGCAACTAGAATCTGAATTGGAGGATACTAAACACATCATTAAAACTTGGACACACTCTGGTAAAGACACTCAAGAAGTGTTTCAGTCAGATATAGTAGGTCTAGGTTACTCTGAAGGAGATGAACTTAGATTTGAAAATTTGGTAAAAGTTAGACCACATCGTTCATCTGAAGGTAATGTTATGGGAACAGGTGGACCTAAGACTGAAGCTCAGAAAAAGGCTGTTAAAGAATCATATGCTAAGACTTTTGTTAAAGAGGTTAACATTGGTTCAATGACAGATAAACAACTCAAGCATAAGCTTAAAGAGATAAAATCTGTCAACAAGCAGAGAATGCCTAAGAAAAACAGAAATGGAAAGATAGGCATAACATCAGGAATTAAGCCAATGCTTGCTTCATTAGCTCCTAGAAAGACATGCTTTAATTGTGGTAGCACTAATCATCTTGCTAGTTTCTGCAGTAAGAATAAGAACATTAATTCTTTGCCCTCTAAAACTGCAGTTAAAAATGATTATGTGAGAACTAGACCACAGACTTTATGTAAACACTGTGGAAGTACATGGCATTCTATTTACACTTGCAGAGATTATCATGCTATTTACTATAATTACTATGAACCCAAGCTAAATTTGAAATGGGTTAAAGTAAACTCTGCAAATGTAAACTCTGAAAAAGTTAGCTTAAACTCTGTTAATATGAATTCCGCTGCAAAAGCTAACAGAATTAAGAAAGCCAAAGGATCCAAGCAAGTCTGGATCCTTAAAACTAATAATTAGTGATTGTTTGTGATTGCAGGGCACCAGGGTCAGTACCCTAGTCGTGGACAGTGGATGTTCAGGACACATGACTGGAAATAAAGCCCTGCTATCAGAGTATGAGGAGAAGGCTGGCCCAAAAGTTTCCTATGGAGATGACAACATAGGACATACTCTGGGATATGGCAATATTAATCTTGGGAGTGTCATCATCACAAATGTAGCTCTAGTTTCAGGACTCAAGCATGATCTGCTATCTGTGAGTCAAATCTGTGACAGAGGATATCATGTAGATTTTCAGCCTGAATATTGTCAAGTCATCAGTAAATCTACAGGGAAAGTTGCTCTAGTTGGAAACAGACACAATAACATTTATGAAATAAAATTGTCAACAAACTCGGATGGCAAAGCAGTGTGTCTGTCAACAAGAATGTCCAGTGAAGAGAGTTGGAAGTGGCACAAGAAACTCTCTCATTTGAATCTGAACAACATCAATGAGCTCATAAAGAATGATCTTGCAAGAGGACTACCAAAGTCATTGTTGAATGTAGAAGGCCTGTGTGATTCTTGTTAAAAGGCCAAACAGAGAAAAGCCTCTTTCAAGAGCAAATCTGAGTCTTCAATTGTTGATCCTTATCATCTTCTACATGTTGATCTTTTTGGACCAGTAAATGTCATGTCACTTGGAAAGAAGAAATATGCTCTAGTCATTGTTGATGAATACACCAGATACACATGGGTGTATTTTCTAGCAAAGAAGGATGAAACTGCATTAACACTGACAGAACATATAATACAACTGGACAAAGGGTCAGAGAATCAAGTGAAGATAATCAGAAGTGACAATGGAACTGAATTCAGGAATTCATCAATGGAAGAATTTTGCAAGAGTAAAGGAATCAAACAAGAGTTTTCTGCACCTGGTACTCCACAACAAAATGGTGTAGTGGAGAGGAAGAACAGAACCTTGATAGAAGCTGTCAGAACCATGCTAGATGAAGCAAAATTGCCAACATATTTCTGGGCAGAAGCAGTTCAAACTGCTTGTTTTACTCAAAATGCAACACTGATCAACAAGCATGGTAAAACACCATATGAAATGGTGAAAAAGAAAAAGCCAAATCTAAAATATTTTCATATTTTTGGATGCAAGTGCTTTGTGTTGAAGACTCATCCTGAACAGTTGACCAAATTTGACCTAAAGGCAGATGAAGGAATTTTTGTTGGCTATCCACTGTCAACTAAAGCATTCAGAGTTTATAATCTGAGAACTAGAGTGATCATGGAGTCTATTCATGTGTCATTTGATGACAAGAAAATAACTGGACTTGAAGATGTTAGTGAACATGATCAACTGTACTTTGAAAATGAAGATTTATTAAACTCGGATGAGACAGATCTGACAAACACTGTTGAGGTCAATTCTGAACCTCTACTGGTAAACACTGAAGAGACTTTTCTATCAGAAATAAGGGAAGAACCAGTTGAGGGGGAGCATGAAGAATCACATCAAAGTGATAATTCAAACACTGATAGTGACTCAATTGATAACTCTGAATCAAACACTGTTGATTCAAACTCTGATCATTCAAATTCTGAGCAGTCACATTCAGGGGGAGCATCAGAAAATGAAGAAAGGCATCAAGAAAATCAGGAGAGCATGGATCAAGGGGGAGGATCACATGATGACAGAAGCAATCTGACTTCTGCAAGAAAATGGACTAAGTCACATACACCTGATTTGATTATTGGTGATCCAGATGCAAGAGTAAGGACAAGAAGGGCAACAACAAATGAATGTCTGTTTCATGCATTCTTGTCACAAACTGAGCCAAAGAAAGTAGAAGAAGCTCTTAAAGATGCTGACTGGATAACAGCAATGCAAGAAGAGCTAAATGAATTTCAGAGAAATGAAGTGTGGACCCTTGTACCAAGGCCAAAGAACAGATCCATTGTTGGTACTAAATGGGTTTTCAGAAATAAAACTGACAGTGATGGTGTGATCACAAGGAACAAAGCAAGACTGGTAGCTAAAGGCTATTCACAGCAGGAAGGAATAGATTATGATGAGACTTTTGCACCAGTTGCCAGATTGGAGGCAATAAGGATGTTTCTTGCCTATGCTTCTCACAAGAAATTCAAGGTTTTTCAAATGGATGTGAAAAGTGCTTTTCTGAATGGAAAACTTGAAGAAGAAGTATTTGTTGAACAACCACCAGGTTTTGTAGATCCAAAATATCCAGATCATGTCTACAGGTTAGACAAGGCACTCTATGGACTTAAACAGGCACCAAGGGCATGGTATGAAACACTTGCTAAATTTCTACTAGAAAGTGGGTTTCACAGAGGTACTATTGACAAAACTCTGTTTTACTTTCAATCTGGTAATGACCTGCTCTTAGTACAGATATATGTAGATGATATCATTTTTGGATCTACTAATGATAAACTCTGTAAGAAGTTTGCCAAGCTCATGCAGTCTAGATATCAAATGAGTATGATGGGAGAGCTAAGCTATTTTCTAGGCTTACAAGTGAAGCAAACAGATGATGGAATTTTCATTAATCAAGCAAAATATACCAGAAATCTTCTCAAGAAATTTGGCATGCTTGACTGTTCATCTGCAACAACTCCCATGGCAACTGCAACAAAACTGGACAAAGATACAGGGTCATCAGTGGATATGACAAGTTACAGAGGGATGACTGGTTCTCTACTCTATTTAACTGCTAGTAGACCTGATATCATGTATGCCACCTGTCTGTGTGCAAGGTTTCAGGCAGATCCAAGGGAACCACATTTAACAGCTGTGAAGAGGATTTTCAAATATCTCAAGGGCACTGTAACCTTAGGGATGTGGTACCCAAGAGAATCAGATTTTAAGCTACTTGGTTACTCTGATGCAGATTTTGCTGGCTGTAAGATTGACAGAAAAAGCACAAGTGGAAGTTGTCAATTTCTTGGTGACAGACTTGTGTCTTGGTACAGCAAGAAACAAAAATCAATATCAACATCTACAGCTGAAGCAGAGTATATTGCTGCTGGTAGTTGCTGTGCACAGATTCTGTGGATGAAGAATCAATTGCTGGATTATGGGTTAAGGTATAGTAAGATACCTATTTTTTGTGATAATCAAAGTGCTATTGCAATGACAGGTAATCCAGTACAACACTCAATGACCAAGCACATCAGCATAAGGTATCACTTTATCATAGAGCATGTAGAGGAAGGCAATATTGAGCTTCACTTTGTGCCTACAGATCAACAACTTGCAGATGTCTTCACAAAGCCTCTAAGTGAAGCAGCATTTACAAAACTGGTCAATGAACTAGGGATGGTATCTGGTTTTGACTAAACATGTTGGTTAGACTCAAACTTTTCTAATAAAATGTGTTGCTCATATTTCTTTAAACTGCTAAAGTGCTATGTGAACCTTGTTAATTAAACTCTGTCAGCATGATTGTTGGTCATACACTGTTAATAGGTTTGTTAAACTCTGTGAATTCTGAGTTGATTTTTGTCTGAATGAAAATACCAATGAAGAAAAATGTATGGAGCATGATTCTCAGTGAAAAATCAAGATTCTTTCTGAGTCACTGTGATCTAATCAGAAATTGTGCAGTAAATTAACACAGCATGATACTGTTTCATATTTAGAGCATCTCTTAGTTTATTTGATCCTAAACTCTGAATCTATGAATACTGTATGCATTGCCTCTCATGAATAACTCTGATATTGATGAACTCTAAACTCTGATTAGTAACACTCTGTTTCCAAGCCATACTTGATTCTTGATGATTCTTTGTTTGCACTTGTGAAAATTTTAAAACTTGAGATGTGTCATTGTTTAGTTTGGTGAGAAACAGTTCATGTCTGCACCCTGTGAGATTTTGAGCCGAATAAGTGATTGATACATTTTATATCAATCAGATTTTATTGCTGTGTGATGTTCATCAGTAAGTATGTTGCTCTAGAACTTGCATTAAACCATTTCGAGACTACATGATATATGTGTGCATGAAAATGATAAAGGCACTAGGATTAACCATCTTTCTTCAAACACTGTTCAAAACATCTTTGAACACTGATCATAAACACTGTTCATAAACACGACCCTTAGTAAACCCCTTTGAGCCTAATTAACTGCTCATTTTTCTTGAATACTGAAGTATTAAGAGCAGTTATATTCTTTTGATAAATCAAATTCAAGCAGGTGAGAATTTCTCAAGAAAAGAAATCTTACTCAGTATATATATGTAAATAAATAAAAAAAATAAAAATAAAAAATAATAAAAAAAATAAAAAAAAGGTATATATACTGATCATCTTGTACAAATATGTACTAACCGTTTGACTGAACATTTTGATCTGATAAATTGTTCAGTTAGGAATTCTAATTCGAAAAATATCTTTTCTCATCTGTTTGATTTTACTCAATTACAACCCTGAACAAAGTTCTTTTGATTTGTGCATATATGTAATCGAAGTGGTGTAGATTTGGTGGAAATTCAAGCTTATGGTAGTATCTGCTTTTACTGATTGAATTTGAGCGAAAACACTTCACCTAAACACTTGTGTGATGTGAGAGTTTGTGAGAAAATCCTTGACATGTAACTCACTGAATGATGCTTTGATGTTTATCTCTTGATCTTTTTGTCTATAATGACTGTGTGCTTACTTGGATAATCATGAACATAAACTGGAACAGGGATATTCAGATTTCTGTAATTAAGGAACTACAGAGTTTAGCATTCATCATATACTCTGTGTTTAATATGAGAGTTTGTGCATTCAGTGTTTATTGTTTTGATTTATGGATTTTATGAAATATTAGATGCTATAAAAATTGATTTGGTAAACTCTGCTACTCACACACAAAAATCACGACTGTGCATTTTTGAAAGGGTTTTTGTGACAAAGTTTGAAAATTTGACAAACACTGATTGATTGTGTTACGTACTATAAGGTAAATTTTCATTAAGATAATTTGAAAATTTTGGAGTAAATGGAGTAGTTGACAACTGTTAATTAGTGTATTTAGTGGTAAAGTGTCTTGATAAACGGAAAGACAGCAGTAATAATGGCTTTTACTGCGCGTGTATTAAGTGAATCGTTGCATGTTTGACACGTGTCCCACTTTCACCCACTCACTCATCATTATCTACCACTTTCGCATTTCTCGAGGGAACAGTTGTGTGTTTTCAAGATAAAACGTTTGAGTTTAATTTTTAATTACAACTCAAATTACTTTTTGTCACAATCACTTTCACCCACTCGTATTCACTTTACCAAAATAGAGAACTTCTTTGTTTTTCACTTTGGCATTTTCACAAACACCTTTCTTGCATATCATTTTCACAGTTGCTTTTTGCTTATTTCTTGATTCAATGGCAACAAAACCTTTCACTTCGTTTGGTCTACGGTTTGTGCCTAACAATTATGCAGCTTTACTTGAGAACGACCGGGCTCCAGAGGCGTTTCATCTAATGCAAAATTTTCTTCGCGATTCTGAGATTGGGCAAGCGCTGGTTGAACCGGCTACTCTATCTGCTTCTCAGGTTGTTAACTTCTGGCAAAAATCAAGATATATAGAAGGAGGAGAGAATGGAACTCCGTCTATCATCTTCTCTCATGAAGAACAAGAGTTTGTGATTACTCCACAAACTGTTCGTGATGCCATGGATTTTGACACACATACTTCGTATGTTGTTGTCTCTGAGCAAAATCTGAGAGAGATGCTAACAGAGATTGGGTATATGGAATCTCTTGCCAAGCTGGGCAGTGTGAGGCGGCCAAATTTGCGAAAAGAGTGGAATTTTTTCTTTGATTGTATCACCAGGACATTCCAGAAGAAGGTCACCAACTGGGATGCTATTCCAATGGACAGTCTGCAAATTGGGTATTCTCTACTCTATGGCAGTAATTTTGATTTTGGTAGATATGTTTTAATGAATTTGGGTGATAAGTTGTCAGAGTCTACTACAGTTTACTTTGCTAGATTTTGTCAACTTTTGTTCAATGCATGTGTACCTGGGTTAACAGTTGATGAAGCTGATGAGATTCAACCCTTTCGAGTCACTAAGAGAATATTCTCTGATATGACTAACAAAGATGTTGGTAAAGACATACCTCCTTTCGTATTGCCACTTGCCTTACAGAATTTTGTCAATCAGCCACAAGATTCTCCATCACCAAACCATGAACCACATGAAACACAACAACCAGAACCACAACCTATGCCTGAACCTTTAGCCACTGATCGTACAGAAAACATACCATCTCAACCTACTCAATCACCTGAGCCAACACCAACAACCACTGTTCAACCCATATCACCTCAAACACAAACTGAACCAATTCATCCTACACCAACTCAAACACAACCTGACCAAGTGAATACTGAACCAACAAACCCTGTCACTACTACTCACCCACAACCTCCATCTAAGTTCAAAAGGAAGAAGCATGCTGCACTTAATACAAAACATTCTAAGGCTAAACAGACATCTCCAAAGGCTGTTTATTCTAGAAGATTCAAAGAAAGAGCAAATAGACCTTCTACACCACCAGCTGAGGACAGTTCTAGTGAGGATGAAGAACTGATTGCAGTGCCTCAAGCTAAGAGGAGAAGGCTCATTCTATCTGATTCTGATGATGAGCATGTTGAGGAGGCTCAAGAGAAAATCTCTATTGATATTCCTACTGGTGAGACAAAGGTTATCATAGAATCTATTTTACCAGAATCAGAAGTCAAGATTGCTGAACCAGAATCTGTTAAGGTTCAAGAAAATGAAGATGTTAGAGATGCTTTGTCTCCAATGGAAGAGTTTGATGAAACTCCAATTTCTTTTAATCATGAAGCATCTACTCCACCACTCATGGAGGTTACACATTCTATTGATACTGGTGTTGCTGATGGGCCTACTGTTGTTCTTAAAGACACTGTGGTTGCATCACACACTGAGTTAAATTCTGATGCCCATCATGTTTC
The DNA here is from genome assembly GCA_037693485.1 of Kitagawia praeruptora. NCBI lineage: Eukaryota > Viridiplantae > Streptophyta > Magnoliopsida > Apiales > Apiaceae > Kitagawia > Kitagawia praeruptora. Next base: position 64,431,597 of record CM075348.1, read on the forward strand.
TGATCATGGTGAGGAGGTTAATAAACCAGAGAAGGTTTTTTCTTCAGAACAGATTCAAGTTGCTAAAGGAAAACAGGTTGCTCAAGAACCTGTTGCTGCTTAAAATGAAGACATTGCTTCTGTTGCCTCTATTAGTGAGTCAATAAGTGATTCAATTGAAGCCAAGAGTACAGGAGTTGAACAACCACAAACTCAAGCTGATGGTCAGAAAACAGGAGAAAAACCAGATTTTGCTGGGCCTTCTGTCAATGAAATTGATGATGATTATTTGGCCAAACAAACTGTTGATTGGTACAAGTCAGAGTGTATTTTTCCTCCTGGAAGGGCAGCTATGTTTCTCCATGCAAATTCTTCGAAGATTACAAATCCAGAAATTTTTACTTGTCTGCAAGGCACAGTGATTCAAATCAAGACCTTGAATCATAGATTTGATGATACTCAGAAATCTATTGTTGATCTTCGAACAGAGGTTGCTACTCATGAGGAGAAAGCTCAACTAACTAATGCTAAACTTTTTCAACAATTCTCCAAAGCTCAAGCAAATCTTAATGACAGACTGAGCACAGTTGAAAAGAATCAGATTTTACTGACTGAGAAGGTTGATTCCATTGCAAATTCTCTTGAGTTAATCACCTCAATTCTGATTCAAGATGGTGATGATGATGTCAAAAAGGGGGAGAGAATTGCTAAAACCAAGTGTAAGCAAACTCAAACTCTGTCAAAGAAAGATCATCTTGATGATGAAGGTACCAATGCTGATAAGGGCTTAAGAAATGCAAATTCTAGACAAGGACATGGGAGGTCTACAAGGTCAAAGCCGAATTTGGTGATAGATACAAATACTCAGAGTACTTCTGGTTCAAAGCCAAAGGATTTGTCATTCTCTGACAATCCACAAACAGATGAAGAATTGGCTGCAAAACTCTTTCGTGAAGAGAATGCTGAAGCTACACTTGAGGATATTCAAGCTGAAGAAAAGTTGTTGCAGAAAGAGCATTTAAAAGCTCAAAAGTCCAAGAAAGTGAAGAAAGTTATTAAAGCTTCAAAGTCTTCAAGGCCTGCAATGAAAGGAATTGAGATCAAAGAAAAATTATCTGGTATTCAAGAAGAAGAAGAAGAAGAAGAAGATAAAGGAAAGCTGATTAGAAAGTCTTCTCTTGATGCCAAGCTGAAGTTAAAAGGAGTGATGGGTGAGAGAGCAAGAATAAGATGATAATTACAACCTCTGTTGATACACATGTTGTACAGAAGAAAGAAGACACAACCTCTGTTGCTGCACAAGTTGTGACTACACCAATACTGTCTTCTCAGTTGAAATCAAAATTTGGAAAAGGTGTTCTTCATGATTCAAGTCTAGCAGCTACAGCTCCAGCTACAGCTCCAATGGATTTTACTGATGGTAGAGCTTTATCTTGTAAAATCGCATATAACAAAGGAGGCATAGGCTCACATAGAGATAAAAGACAGAATGTTGCTCCCAGAGATCCTTCTTCATTGTCTGTTCCAGGTCGTGGTGTCACTCAAGAGAGTTTAGACAGACTGGAGTCAGTACAGCTTGTTCATCAGAAGAGTTTAGGAAAGGATTTCTTGTTATACTTCATGGCTGATGGAACGGTGTTCAAGATTGCTGAGAATGATATTGATTTGAAATTCTGGGAAGAACTAGAGTATGTTCTGTATATTTTCAGAGTAAGAAATCAAAGAGCTCAATCAGTTGCAAATGTGCTCAGACAAAAGATGATACAGAATCTTGCAAATAGACATATGAAATACAGCAAGTATGTTCCAAAGTACAGAGACTGGAATGGGAATCTGATTGAAATGCAGAAGGGAACTACAAAGCTGAAGACTGATCTTGGGATTACTGTTCTGGATTTTAATGTAAAGTCTGAAGAAGTGAAGTTTATCAGGTTGGGAAATGAAATGAGAAGAAACAAGATCTATGATCTCAGAGCTGCTATTTTTCAAACTGATGAGAATGATCCAGATTTAAGAGAGATCAAGGTAGCTATGGAGATTGAACTTGAAAATGCTGAGAGGAGGTTGTTGATTGATTATCTCATAACAACTCCAGATCTTGAGGAGGTTAGGTAGACAGAATTTGTAAGTAATTCGAATTTTCTGTAAATTTTGCTAAGTCAAGTTTAAACTCTGATTATATGTTAAACACTGTGTTTTTGTTTGTTAGTTTTGACATCATCAATTACTGTGAACTTGTACATTTTTCTAATGAACAAGTTGGGGGAGATTGTTAGATATAATTGATGTGATTTAATGTCAGTGTTTAAGTGTTACAGGTAAAGAGAGTTTAACTTGTTATTGAAAGCAGTTGGAACAGAGTTTGAGTATACGCTGATTGCTGGAAGCGCAAACGCTGACAGAGGAAAGCGTAAACACTGCTAGTTGAATACATGGAAGCGCAAACACTGTTAGCTTCGAGAGCAACAGAGTTTGTTAAAGTCTGTCTACAGGAAGCGTTTGCAAGTCAACAGAGTTTGAAGATTAATTTAATATTAATATGGAAGCGATATCTTTGAAGATTGGATAGCTGTCAAAGAGATTGAGTTGACTTAGAAGACGTGTAGCAATCGTAATTGATATCAATTGTATAGCTTAATTTTAGGAGAATCAATTAACGATTGTACGTAGCTGTATATCTTATAAATACAGTTAGGTTAACCCTAGAAAGGTATCCATCGTGAACGAATATCATTCTTGTAACCTAAGCAGCTCTCTGTGATATTTTACATCACTGAGAGAGGAATTATTAATTCCAAACAGTTTTAAGAGTTAAAACGTGTGTTCTTGTTATTTACTCATACGGTACTTGATTATATATATTGTGTATTCGACTTAACACTGTTCGTCTTTCCCATCTACCCGCGCAATGATCTTGACCAGGTCTCCTATTCGTACCTTACAAGGTCAAATGCTATTTCAGTATTAACTTAAGCAAAACCTTATTGTTTGCCCTAACCTACCCATGCGCGTCCTATAACACTTATACATGTATCCTATATAAACATATATAATTATAATCACAAAATAGCTTTAGTATAGCCGCCCAAGTCAAATAAGCACTCAACACAAATAGCTACTTATTACTTAAATACTTTCTAGGCAACCACTTCACAACAAATTCATAACATACTTTCACATCATCAAATCAAGTAGATTAATAGATTTAAAATAGATTTGCAAGGTGATTTTTAGAAAATTTCGGCATGAAGTATTCGTTTATCGGACTATGGGCACAGCCCCTCAATATCAATCAACAACAATTCAACCCTGTTTTTATAAATAAAAAAAAAACTGCCTCAACTTGCAGCAACATAAAAGTAAACAAATAAGAAAAGTACCCGCCCAGACATGCGGCACCTAGCACATAATGATTTACATTAACACTACTACTTACGCTACACCAATGATCGTATTTCCCGCGCATTTAAATGATACACGTGACAACCAATCATTGATATTCGTAAGTCCTAGGGAACAACCCCTAGCACTAACTATTACTTATGCTATATCAATGATCGCATCACTCAAGTATATTAATTATACTCGTGATAGCTAATCATGGATATTCGTAAGCCCTAGGGATTAGTCAAAAAGAATTACACAAGTCCTTTAAATATTGACATTTAAAAACTTATGATCTTCTCATAACCCCTAGCACAATTCTAATTATTATAGAATTCTAACATTTAACATGTATTACGTATTCCCATACTTACCATTGACCCACGTACACACATAACTGTTCATTCATAATTAGTAAAGTCATCAAATACTACAACTCGATTTATACCATCTAACATGTAAACATTTCCGACACCATAAACAACTAGCATTTAACAATTAACATTTATAATTTGAATGGGGGTAGGGTAATTTAATAATTAATATTAGTGATTTTGGGGGGTGTATTTTACTGATTTCCGGTGGGGTAGGGTAGGGTGGGGTGGGGTGGGGTGGTGGGGGCGGGGGGTGTTTGTATTTTAATGATTTCGGGGGGTGTATTTACTGATTTCAGGTGGGGTGGGGTGGTGGTGAGAGGGGTGGTTAGGTGCGGTGGGGTGTGGTGGGGTGGTGGTTTTGGAGGGGGTGGGGTGGGGGTGGTGGTGGTGGTGGTAGTGGGGGGTTGGGGTGGGGGTGTATTTTACTGATTTCAGGTGGGGTGAGTGGGGTGGTGGTGAGGAGGGTGGTTGGGTGGGGTGGGGGTGGTGGTTGTGTGGTGGGGTGGGGGTGTTTGTATTTTAGTGATTTTGGGGTGTGTATTTTATTGATTTCAGGTGGGGTGGGATGGGGTGGGGTGGTGGTGGTGGGGGTGGGGGGTGGTGGTGGTGGGGGTGTTTATTTTTTAATGATTTTGGGTTGTGTATTATACTGATTTCAGGCGGGGTGGGGTGGTGGTTGGGTGGGGTGGGGTGGGGTAGGGTGGATATTTTTAATATTTTTTATCAAAAATAAAATTAATGATTTCGGTGGTGTGGTGGGGTGGGGGGTGGTGGTGGTGGGGGGTGTTTGTATTTTAATGATTTGGGGGGGTGTATTTTACTGATTTCAAGTGGGGTGGGGTGGGGTGGTGGGGTGGGGGTGGTGGTGAGGGGGGTGGTTGGGTGAGGGTGGTGGTGGTGTGGTAGGGTGGGGGTGTTTGTATTTTAGTGATTTTGGGGTGTGTATTTTATTAATTTCAGGTGGTGGGGGTTGGGGTAGTCGTGGTAGGGGGAGTTTGTATTTTAGTGATTTTGGGGGTGTATTTTACTGATTTTAGGTGAGCTAGGGTGGGGTGGGGTGGGTGGTGGTGGTGGTGAGGGGGTGGTGGTGGGGGGTGGGGTGGTGGTGGGGGGTGTTTTTATTTTAATGATTTTGGGGTGTGTATTATACTGATTTCAGGTGGGGTGGGGTGGTGGTTGGGTTGGGTGGGGTGGGGTGGGGTGGGGTGGGGTAGGGTGGGTATTTTTAATATTTTTTATCAAAAATAAAATTAATGATTTCGGTGGTGTAATTTAATAATTAATATTAGTGATTTTGGGGGGTGTATTTTACTGATTTCAGGTGGGGTGGGGTGGGGGTGGTGATGGTGTGGTGGGGTGGGGGTGTTTGTATTTTAGTGATTTTGGGGTGTGTATTTTATTGATTTCAGGTGGGGTGGGATGGGGTGGGGTGAGATTGGGTGGTGGTGGTGGTGGTGGTGCGGGGTGGGGTGGGGTGGTGGTGGTGGGGGTGGGGGTGGGGGTGGTGGTGGTGGTGGGGGTGTTTGTATTTTAATGATTTTTGGGTGTGTATTATACTGATTTCAGGTGGGGTGGGGTAGGGTGGGGTCGTGGTTGGGTGGGGTGGTGTGGTGTGGGGTAAGGTGGGTATTTTTAATATTTTTTATCAAAAATAAAATTAATGATTTCGGTGGTGTAATTTAATAATTAATATTAGTGATTTTGGGGTTGTATTTTACTGATTTCCGGTGGGGTAGGGTGGGGTGGTGGGGTGGTGGTGGTGGTGGGGTGGGGTGGGTGGTGGTGGTGGGGGCGGGGGTGGTGGTGGTGGGGGGTGTTTGTATTTTAGTGATTTTGGGGGGGTGTATTTTACTGATTTCAAGTGGGGTGGGGTGGGGTGGGGTGGGGTGGGGTGGTGGTGAGGGGGTGGTTGGGTGGGGGTGGTGGTGGTGTGGTAGGGTGGGGGTGTTTGTATTTTAGTGATTTTGGGGTGTGTATTTTATTGATTTCAGGTGGGGTGGGATGGGGTGGGGTGGTGGTGGTGTGGGTTGGGGTGGTCGTGGTAGGGGGAGTTTGTATTTTAGTGATTTTGGGGTGTATTTTACTGATTTCAGGTGGGGTGGGGTGGGTGGGTGGTGGTGGTTGATGAGTCTCTTAAAAGAACAAGGTCTGGGAGTGTTTACATGACCACGGTGGTTGATCTTGTGCCATCGTATGAGCCTGTGGAGATCATGAGTGATGCTTTAGGATTTGAAGTTGATTCTGGTGGGAAGGCATATTCTATTTCTTGTGTCGTGTGGGACGATACAGAATAGAATTGTTATTTATTATATAATTATATATTTGGCTTGCAAGTTTTTACCTTTCACTTGAAAGGGTTTTTCTTGCTTTAAGCACTTAGGATTTTATTTTTCAAGTTGGATCAGGTTTTGATGGGTTTCCTAGTTGGGTTCAGGTATTAGCTAAATTCCTAGCTGATTTTGAATTTATTTTAGATTCCTATCTGAATAAGGGTTGAATATGGTTATTTATGTAGCCTATAAATACTCTTGTCTTGTAATATTTTGGGAGACGATTTTGATAATAAGATTTTGGCTATTCGATAGCTTTGAGAATCGAATTCAGGAGTGAATTCAGAGTTTGAGTTTTGTTTCTCCATTCGGAGATTCAGAGTTAGAGTTTTGTTTCTCCATCTTTGGAGATTCAGAGTTTACTGTTCACGGTACTGTTCACCGGTACTGTTCACGAGAAAGTAATCCTTTAGAGTCAAAAGAGTTGCAAAGACAAGTTCAGGAGTTGATCGATAAGGGTTATGTACGAGAAAGTAAAAGTCCTTGTGTTGTACCCGCGTTACTAGTTCCGAAAAAAGATGGTACTTGGAGGATGTGTATCGATAGTAGGGCAATCAACAATATCACCATTAAATATCGCTTTCCTATGCCTCGCTTGGGTGACATGCTTGATGAACTACATGGGTCAACTATTTTCTCCAAGATTGACCTAAGGAGTGGATATCACCAAATGAGAATTCGAGATGGGGATGAATGGAAAACTGCTTTCAAGACCAAACAAGGACTTTACGAGTGGATGGTTTTACCATTTGGCCTCTGCAATGCACCTAGTTCCTTTATGAGATTGATGAATGAGGTATTACGACCTTTTCTAAATTCTTTTGTCGTTGTCTACTTGGATGATATACTTGTGTATAGTGTTAATAGAGGACAACATTGAGAACACTTGCGAAAAGTTTTTATGGTTCTTCGAGAAGAAAAATTGTTTGGGAAGATGGAGAAATGTACGTTTCTAGTACCTAGTCTTACTTTTCTTGGTTATATTGTGGCTGGGGATGGCGTGAGAGTGGATCCATCTAAGGTAGATGCTATTTCTACTTGGCCTACGCCTAAAAATGCTCATGATGTTCGAAGTTTTCACGGCTTGGCCTCATTTTATAGAAGGTTCATTCGAAATTTCAGCACTGTGACCGCACCACTTACTGAGCTGATGAAGAAAAAAGAATTTGAGTGGAATTCTAGTGCAAATAATGCATTTAAGGAAATTAAGAATTTTCTTTGCAAGACACCTGTACTTGCTTTACCAGACTTTAACAAAGAATTTGAAGTAGAGACTGATGCTAGTGGACTTGGTATAGGTTCTGTTCTTTTGCAAGAAAGAAGGCCTATTGCATTCTTTAATGAGAAGTTAAATGGTGCTAAACTTAATTACTCGACATATGATAAGGAGTTTTACGCGATTGTACGTGTTGTGGTTCATTTGTCACATTATTTGCGTCCTTCACCATTTGTTTTACATTCCGATCATGAGAGTTTGAAGCACATTCATGGACAACAGAAGTTAAGTGTAAGACATGCAAAATGGGTTGAATTTCTGCAATCCTTTACATTTTCTTCCAAGTATATGGATGGGAAAAGTAATGTTGTTGCAGATGCCTTATCTCGGAGACATTATATGCTTACAATTTTGGATGCAAGAATTTTGGGATTTGAACATTTGAAGGAGTTGTATGTGACTGACCCTGGTTTCTCTTCTATTTTTGAGTCGCCGACTGATTCGTATGTGCTACAAGATGGTTTTCTTTTTAGAGGAAACAAACTGTGTGTACCGAAGTGTGGAGTTAGAGAATTATTAATTCGAGAAGTACATGGTGGTGGTATTGCTGGTCATTTTGGAATACACAAAACATGCGACTTACTTTCTGAGCACTTCTATTGGCCTAAGATGTTAAGAGATTTTCAAGATGTTTTGGAGAGATGTGGCACATGCCAAAAGGCAAAAAGTCACTTTCATAAGGGTTTGTACACTCCCCTCCCCGTTCCTATTGCACCATGGGATAGTGTGAGTATGGATTTCATTGTTGGATTACCCCGTACTGCTAGGGGTAAGGATTCTATTATGGTTGTAGTGGATAGATTTTCAAAAATGGCTCACTTTGTTTCTTGCCATAAAACGGATGATGATAGTCGTATTGCAGATTTGTACTTCAAGGAGATTGTGAGATTGCATGGAATTCCTAAAAGTATAGTGTCGGATTGGGATACTAAATTTTTGAGCTATTTTTGGAAGACCCTATGGAAATTTGTAGGAACGAAGTTACTATTTAGTACTTCACATCATCCACAGACAGATGGTCAAACCGAGGTTACTAATAGAACTTTGGGAACATTGTTGAGAAGGCTGGTGAGTAAAACTACAAAGGACTGGGACATCAAATTGGCACATGCTGAATTCGCATATAACAGGACATCCTCATCTACAACAGGATTGTCACCATTTGAGGTAATATATGGCATAAATCCATACGTTCCTGTTGATTTAATTCCTATTGCAAAAAAAGATATCCTGAATTTTGATGCTGAGAAACGTCAAGAAGCCTTCTTTAGAACTTGTGATCAAGTTAAAATGCAAATTGAAAAGATGAACACTAGATACAAGGAACGTGCCAATAAAAAGAGACAACAAGTTGTGTTTAATCCTGGCGATTTGGTTTGGCTTAATCTAAGAAAGGAGAGGTTTCCTGACATGAGGAAAAATAAGTTAATGCCTAGAGCTGATGGACCTTTCAAGGTATTAGAGAGATACGGAGATAGTGCCTACAAAATTGAGCTCCCTGATTCGTATGGAGGAGTAAGTTCTACATTCAATGTTGGTGATTTAGCTCCGTACATCGATGATGCGAATTTGAGGACAAATTCTTTTCAAGAAGGGGAGAATGATGAGTCTATTAAAAGAACAAGGTCTGGGAGTGTTTACGTGACCACGGTGGTTGATCTTGTGCCATCGTATTAGCCTGTGGAGATCATGATTGATGCTTTAGGATTTGAAGTTGATTCTGGTGGGAAGGCATATTCTATTTCTTGTGTCGTGTGGGACGATACAGAATAGAATTGTTATTGATTATATAATTATATATTTGGCTGGCAAGTTTTTACCTTTCACTTGAAAGGGTTTTTCTTGCTTTAAGCACTTAGGATTTTATTTTTCAAGTTGGATCAGGTTTTGATGGGTTTCTTAGTTGGGTTCAGGTATTAGCTAAATTCCTAGCTGATATTGAATTTATTTTAGATTCCTATCTGAATAAGGGTTGAATAAGGTTATTTATGTAGCCTATAAATACTCTTGTCTTGTAATATTTTGGGAGACGATTTTGATAATAAGATTTTGGCTATTCGATAGCTTTGAGAATCGAATTCAGGAGTGAATTCAGAGTTTGAGTTTTGTTTCTCCATTCGGAGATTCAGAGTTAGAGTTTTGTTTCTCCATCTTTGGAGATTCAAAGTTTACTTTATATCTATCATTATTACTTATTATCATAAACACTTCACGTTCCGTATCAGTGGTGGTGGTGGGGGGTGGGGTGGTGGTGGTGGGGGGGGGTGTTTGTATTTTAATGATTTTGGGGTGTGTATTATACTGATTTCAGGTGGGGTGGGGTGGTGGTTGGGTGCGGTGGGGTAGGGTGGGTATTTTTAATATTTTTTATCAAAAATAAAATTAATGATTTCGGTGGTGTAATTTAATAATTAATATTAGTGGTTTTGGGGGGTGTATTTTACTGATTTCCGGTAGGGTGGGGTGGTGGTGCTGTGGTGGGGTGGGGTGGTGGTAGTGGGGGTGTATTTACTGATTTCAGGTGGGATAAGGTAGGGTAGGGCAGTGTGGGTGGTGATGGTGGTGGTGGTGGTGGTGGTGGTGGTGGTGGTGAGGGGGGTTGGGGTGGTAGTGGGGTGGGGGGGTGTTTGTATTTTAGTGATTTTAGGGGGTGTATTTTACTTATTTCAGGTGGGGTGGGGTGGGGTAGGGTGGTGGGGGTGGTGGTTGGGTGGGGTGGGTTGGGGTGGGGTAGGGTGGATATTTTTAATATTTTTTATCAAAAATAAAATTAATTATTTCGGTGGTGTAATTTAATAATTAATATTGGTGATTTTTTTATTCAAAAAAAATATTAAAAATTAATATTAAAAATCATTAATCTATACGATCTATACTATATTATAATAAGCAAAAGGGGGTATAATTTGTAGTTGGTTACCCCTTTTTTGGTTATCCCCATTTTTGGTTATCCCCCATTTATAACCGTTAGATCAACAACTCAAATAGATCATGACCGCTAGATATAACAATACTAAAAGTTGTTATATGCAGAGGTTCAAGGTTCGATTCCCGCCAATAACATATTAATTGATATTTAATATTAAAAATTATAATATATATTAATTAATACTTATAATATTATATTATATTATAAATATTATACTATATTATAATAAGCAAAAAGGGGTATAATTTGTCTATACTATATTATAATAAGCAAAAGGGGGTATAATTTGTAGTTGGTTACCCCTTTTTTGGTTATCCCCATTTTTGGTTATCCCTCATTTATAACCGTTAGATCAACAACTCAAATAGATCATGACCGTTAGATATAACAATACTAAAAGTTGTTATATGCAGAGGTTCAAGGTTCGATTCCCGCCAATAACATATTAATTTATATTTAATATTAAATTTATAAAATATCTAAATTAATATTTATAATATTATATTATATTATAAATATTATACTATATTATAATAAGTAAAAGGGGGTATAATTTATAGTGGGTTACCCCTTTTTTGGTTATCCCCATTTTTGGTTATCCCTCATTTATAACCGTTAGATCAACAACTCAAATAGATCATGACCGTTAGATATAACAATACTAAAAGTTGTTATATGTAGAGGTTCAAGGTTCGATTCCCGCCAATAACATATTAATTTATATTTAATATTAAAAATTATAAAATATTTAAATTAATATTTATAATATTATATTATATTATAAATAAATTATAAAAAATTAAAAGTAACCCGTGCTTTGCAGGGGCTATAAGCTAGTATTATTAAATTGGATTTAGTTTGTAGTTTGTAGTTAATTTTGGTTTGTAGTTGAGTAATACTATATATATATATATATATATATATATATATGGGGTCTTATTCTAATAGAAACCTTTTTAAACTAGAAACTAGAAACCAGTGGCAATTTTGTAATTACATAACATTTTTAGGCTAAATATACAAGCGATGCCGCGCGTACACCCCATTTCAGTTTCACATTTCCCGATTATTCAATTCACACAAGTATATCTCTACACATCTAGCTTTTCAATTATTGCCAAGCTCCTTCCTCTCTTCTAAACTCGGACCTCCATTAATATCCTTGAAGTCATATTCAAACTAATCAGATCTGAATTTAAGCATATTATGAACATAAATTACCAGATATACGTGAAATCATTAATTTGTATTGCAGAAATCACTAACTATTATGGTAGAAATCACTAATTTATACATCTAAAATCAATGATATATACCTACCCCCGCCCCACCCCCCAGCCCCACCTTCACTTGCCATCACCACCACCACTTATCATCGCTGCAACCGACACCACACCACTGCTCAATACCACCATCACCTGCCATTGCTACCATCGATCACCACCACTATGATTGTTTAGATACATACACATATACATCATTACATACACACAAATACACAAAATCAGATCTGGAAGTCATCACCGGAATGTTCTGAATCAGTAGATGAAGATAGGATTACGATATGAAGTTAGAAATCACTAAATTATACTTGTAGTAGCACAATTAATGATCGGGAGGAAGCAGATCTGGAATCGCGGAATATGAAATTGGTGGTGCAATCGGAGCCCCTGCGGGGCCTGTGGCCAGAAAAGAAGATGGTGGTGGTGGTGCGTCGGTGGAGGTGGTGGTGCATTGGTGGGGTGGGGTGGGGTGGCAGGTGGGGGTAGGGGTGGGGGTGGAGGGTGACATGATGATGTCATATTGGGATGGTGTGGAGATAGTACGTAAGTGGATAGTAAAATATGGTGTGGAAATAGTAAAGTAGGGAGTGCAGATAATGGTTTCTAGTTTCTATTTTAAAAGTGGTTTCTATTTGATCACTAGCATATATATATATATATATATATATATATATATATATATATATATATATATATATAATTTGTACAATATTGTGTTCATTAATTTATTGAGCTATCTACCAAAAAACCCATTGAACTTTTCCAAAATTTGCAGTTTAACCATTAAAGTTTTTTTGTTGCTAATTTAACCAACCACCTTTCCAAAATTATGCAAAATTTAATCATGATTAACAAAAAATTGACGTGGCAACAAGATGTCACCTAATTGCAATGCTTATGTGTTTCGATTAGGGCTTTTTCTGAGTTTGCAATGCTTATATGTTTCGATTAGGGTTTTTCAGAGTTTGAACTGCTTATATGTTTCGATTTTGGGGGTTTTGTGTTTGCAATGTATTGTTTCGATTTGGGGGTTTCAAATTATGTTGTTAATAAGTCTTTATTCACATATTGTTGTATTGTTTCGATTTTGTATTTCCATAATTTTGGAAAGGTGGTTGGTTAAATTAGCAACAAAAAAACTTTAATTGTTAAACTGCAAAATTTAGAAAAGTTCAATGGGTTTTTTGGCAGATAGCTCTTAATTTATTTATAGAAATTTTCTTTTCGATTTCTTTCTTAAATTTAAATTTTGAATTTTTTCTAAAAATATTACTAAGACCACCACGAATCACGACTTAGTCGACTAGTTTTCATATTAAGTAATTATTAAAGCCGTTAACGACTTGACTTAACGTTCGGTCCAGCCTTCCAGGTGAACTCTAAGTCTCTAACCACCAACCAAAGCCGAAGCTTAGGTTCAATTTTTATTCTGTGCAACTTTTTACAATTTCAATTTTTGGTTGAATTTTTGCTCTATACTAGGCAAGGCATTTTCATAATTGAGACTTTTAGAGAAGATGGATACATTATAATTTAAAGAGAACAATAAATCCACAAACACAATTCTAGAATTTCACCTAATTATGCATCTCCAACAAAAACTTAAACCAGTATAACATATTACATACTCTCTCATACAACAAAGGTTAAGTTTGATATGAAAATCAAGAGTAACAAAAACACTAAAGTGTCCCAGCATCACACAACTGGAGACACATCTTATGGACGTTGTTACTGCATACCTATATGGTTCACTTGATAGTGAAATTTTTATGAAAATCCCAGAAGGGTTGAAAATGGATGAGTTTAAGAAACCTCGTCATATATATTCCATTAAACTTCAACGATCATTGTATGGGCTGAAACAATCTGGTCGTATGTGGTATAAACTTCAACGATCATTGTATGGGCTGAAACAATCTGGTCGTATGTGGTATTACAGACTTAGTCGTTATTTACAAAAGAATGGGTATATTAATAATCCGATTTGTACATGTGTTTTTATCAAGAAATCGCAATCTGGTTTTGTGATCATTGCTGTATATGTGGATGATTTAAATCTTGTAGGAACAACTACAGAGGTTAATGATGTTGTCATATATCTAAAGACAGAATTCGAGATGAAAGATCTTGGAAAGACAAAATATTGTCTTGGTATACAAGTCGAGCATTTGTCATCGGGAATTTTCCTCCACCAATCCACGTATACAGAAAAAGTTTTGAGCAGATTTTACATGGATAAATCTCATCCTTTGACCACTCCAATGGTGGTTAGATCTTTAGAACCTGATAGAGATCCATTTCGACCAAGAGAAGATGATGAGGATGTTCTTGGTCCTGAAGTTCCATATCTTTGTGCAATTGGTGCACTAATGTATCTTGCGAATAGTACAAGGCCGGATATTGCGTTTGCTGTGAATTTATTGGCCAGGTTTAGCTCTGCTCCTATGGACAGACATTGGAATGGGATCAAACATATATTCTGTTATCTTCGTGGAACAGTTGATTTTGGGTTATTCTTCCCGAAAAACTCGACACCTCAGTTGATTGGACATGCAGACGCTGGATATTTATCAGATCCTCATTTTGGCAAATCACAAACTGGATATGTATTTACATATTGTGGTACAGCCATTTCCTGAAAATCCACAAAGCAAACCACAATGGCAACCTCATCAAATCACTCAGAACTAATTGCAATTCATGAAGCCAGTAGAGAATGTGTTTGGTTGCGACCTATCATCAAGAATATTCAAGAATCATGTGGATTACCAGACATCACGAGAAAGTCCACTTTTATGTTTGAAGATAATACTGCATGTATTGATCAACTCAAGGAAGGATATATCAAAGGAGACAGAACGAAGCACATTTCACCAAAATTCTTCTACACTCATGAACTTCAAAAGAATGGTGAAATTGATATTCAACAAATTCGGTCATGTGACAATCATGCAGACTTATTCACAAAATCATTACCTAATTCAACATTCAAGAAACTACAACATAATATTGGAATGCATCGTCTCAAGGATCTGTTGCAACAAAATTTCAATGAATAAATTGGTTTTCTTCCAAGGGGAGACTGTACTCTTTTTCCTTCGTCAAAGTTTTTATCCCACTGGGTTTTTCTTTGAAAAGATTTTATTGAGGCAGTCTATGATCCGTACTAAATGACAATCAAAGGGGAGTGTTGTAAAACGTGATTCATGATTATCTTTTTAGTCAAATATGGCTAGCACTTAGTTTCCTATAAATACCTTACATTTGTAAGTGAAATTTTTGTACCAAGCAGCCATAAATTCTATATTGCTTCTCTTATCTCTCTACTCTTTTTCTCTAGCAGTTACTGTTATTATAGCTAGTATATTATAACAATATATATATATATAATTTGTACAGTATTGTGTTCATTAATTTATTGAGCTATCTACCAAAAAACCCATTGAACTTTTCCAAAATTTGCAGTTTAACCATTAAAGTTTTTTTGTTGCTAATTTAACCAACCACCTTTCCAAAATTATGCAAAATTTAATCATGATTAACAAAAAAATTGACGTGGCAACAAGATGTCACCTGATTGCAATGCTTATGTGTTTCGATTAGGGCTTTTTCTGAGTTTGCAATGCTTATATGTTTCGATTAGGGTTTTTCTGAGTTTAAAATGCTTATATGTTTCGATTTGGGGGGTTTTGTGTTTGCAATGTATTGTTTCGATTTAGGGGTTTCAAATTATGTTGTTAATAAGTCTTTATTCACATATTGTTGTATTGTTTCGATTTTGTATTTCCATAATTTTGGAAAGGTGGTTGTTTAAATTAGCAACAAAAAAACTTTAATGGTTAAACTGCAAAATTTAGAAAAGTTCAATGGGTTTTTTGGTAAATAGCTCTTAATTTATTTATAGAAATTTTCTTTTCGATTTCTTTCATAAATTTAAATTTTGATTTTTTTCTAAAAATATTACTAAAACCACCACGAATCACGACTTAGTCGACTAGTTTTCATATTAAGTAATTATTAACGAATCACGACTTAGTCGACTAGTTTTCATTATTAAAGCAGTTAACGACTTGACTTAACGTTCGGTCCAGCCTTCCAGGTGAACTCTAAGTCTCTAACCACCAACCAAAGCCGAAGCTTAGGTTCAATTTTTATTCTGTGCAACTTTTTACAATTTCAATTTTTGGTTGAATTTTTGCTCTATACTAGGCAAGGCATTTTCATAATTGAGACTTTTAGAGAAGATGGATACATCTATCTATCTATATAAAAGAAAAACTCGGGAGGATGACGTGGCAGCCTCCACCTTCCTCCAAATCAATTTCTCTCGATTCAAAGGCTTCCACAATTTAGGGATTATAAAATTGAATCAAATCAAATTTAGTCTTTCAATCTCCCGGTTTCGATCAGTTTCGACCTTCCATCTACCATACCCAATCAAGCGTCAAGCTCAACCGACAGAGTTTTTTATAAAGGACCTTGCACCGTAACGATCAATACAAAGGCTAGCCTTCAGTGATTTTGACAGGTTTGTTTATGCTCACTTTCGATTTTTAAAAGCCAGTATGATACATATTATGTTGGAATTCTTGATATGTATTTGCTTTGGTTTTTGGCCCTCAAAATTATCCACTTAGTTCTCCCAATTTAGGTTCATGATGGAACAATCTGGAGATTACGATGGTTACAATATTGAGACATTCTTTGTTGTTTCTCACAATTTCTAATTCTTTTTGGTTTATGTATAGACTATGTCGGGACTGAATTTTTAAGGCTAAAAAAAGAAGGGATGCAGACTTGCACTTGCATTCTTACATTCTGAGGACCGTGTTGTTCCTTATTAGTAGATCAGAAGGTGTTTGTTCTTTCCCTGTTACATAATCATGTATCAAAACTACGTGTTTTTTCCCAGATTTGCTAACATCCATTTTTGCAGCGTAGACCATGATCCATTTAAAACACTAACAACAATCATCATCATCAACAGTTAATGTGGGGTTTTCATTAATTTGGCTTTGTCAATTCATTTGGATGCTTGACATTATTATGAGCGGGAGGGCAAAAGAATCCAAGGTATTGTGTGGAATTGATAGTTGTTTCTCTACTTTAGATTGTATATCTGGACATAATTAAGGTTATTCTCGATTTATGTTTTTTCTTAGTTCTTTCGGGATCACCGAACTAGCACATTGATATATGCATGTTCAACATGTAGCATCTCAGCACATGAAGTGGAGGTGCACAGGTACAAATTACCTGAAAAATTTACCGATTGGTACACATTCTTGCTAAAAATTGCATTCAAAACGCTCACTTGAACTAGGTGGTTATGAGTTTTGATGTATTGCTTTGGTTTTTGGCCCTTAAAATTATCATGTTAGGTCTCTCAATTCATATACATGATGTGATGCTGTAACAACCTGAAGATCAAGATTGTTACAGTATACATGGGCAATATAGGATTCCTCTGACCAACTCTTTTCAGCTAATGATACAGGCAAGTAATGGAGTTAAATTATACTTTATTTACCTTGTATCTTAGATCTGGAACCAAATTTGTGTTGTGATATGTCTTTATTTCAAGGTGGTTAGATGTAGTTTTACTTTATTTACCTTGTATCTTAGATCTGGCACCAAATTTGTGTTGTAATATGTATTCATTCTAAAGTGGTTAGATGCATAAGTATCAATGTCGTCGCATCTACATGCCAGGTTTAGTTTACTAAGTAAAGTTCAAATATTTATGATGGTCATTAAGCCAGGTAATTTGTGTTGTCCTTGCCTATGTGAAATACGTTGCACTTTTCTTTCTTTGAATTTCTAATCTGTCTGTCGTGGCGCTCCTACCTGTCCTCATCTAAATTTCCCCTTTTCCTAGAATGGACGGTGAATAAAATCCTTTTAATCTTATATTATACACTCTATGTATACATATATTACAGTTATGCCTTCTTGCCTCCCCTGTAGTCAATTTAGTAGCCTCCCCTGTACTTAATTTAGTATGGGAGTTCAAAGGGCAGTGACAAGTGAAATTGAGACGAGAGAGATTAAACAATCACTGTCTTCCTGTCTATTAGTGCCAGCTCTTGCCACAGGCAAATCAACAGAGAAATTGGTGACTTGCGATAGGAAGGTTGTTGATCCTACCAAGTGGAGAATTAGAAAAAATGTGGTAATGTAACCATCAAAAGCTGTTAGAAATGTTATCCTGCTAACATAGGGGTTAATTGGAATTTCAGAGGCAAAGTACTTTAATAACCACAGTAGGAAATATTTGTCCTTGCTCATAAGGATTCTCAACCTCCAAAGGATCTAGATTATGCAGAACATCTATATAGTTATGCTAGGTTTCTTGGCGGTTTTAGAGTAGATATCTATTATTTGCGATATATATAGCAAAACACCTAAAAAGCTTATGTTCTGCTAGGACATTAATGAATGAGGAGTGGCATACAATTTTTGCAACATCTTTGCTGGAATTTAAAACATCTAAAAAGCTTTACTATTACTAGACGTCTCTTTAATTATAGAAAAGGCATAAGATCTTTGATAATGAAATTATGAAATTTCAGGTTAATGCTTTATGATGCATTGCTTTCTGCTTTGTATATACTAAGTTTTGCGATATGAATTTATGTTATATCAAATTTCTATTCAATATGATCTATAGGATTCTATACAAGCCTACAAATATTATTATTAACTGGAATGACTAAAGCACTTGAGAATGCCAGGTAGGAGTTGCAGATTGTGATACTGTAGCTAAAAGGACAGTTGGGAGGTAAAAATTTGAATCAAAATGCTATTATATGGAAAAAGTCTCATTCTGCAGATGATCAATTCTCAGACCAAGCCACCAGCAATTTTGGACTTCAGAAAAAAGGTAATTTAGAGTCCACCTCCACAGATTATGAGTCAAGTAGAAGATGATGGAGCGAAAGTGGAATCTGAGTCCTTAATACAAAAAAACTGGCCGAAAATATGTTAGATTTTATAAAGATGCTCTGTATCAGGAATTGCAATTGCTTCTATGAATTTACCTAATACAAGTACCAAGTTCAAGACATTATGATAATGAATTGCAATGTCCATTTTATCAACACAATTGTCAAGTTATTATTATATCTTATTTACTTCTATTAGGTTATGAAGTTGCAGAATTAAATCTTACGGATTCCGGATTCAAGAACAAATAATAACATAATTTTACTATGTATCAGGAACCTTTATGGCATTAATTAAGTAACTTGAACACATCCTCACTTGGGATTATTTACAATTGTTGATATTACGATGTAACCTTAAAAGAGTTCATGAAATTGGTTCGAGGGGATATAACAAGTTGGGTTGAATGTGTCATTAGACAAGAAAATTTTCTTCTTTTTTTATTCGTGGCAATCTTACATAAGAAAATTTGAAGTAGTTAGAATTTAGTGTTTCGTGATTAAGTACATATTATATTTTTTAATAAATATAAAAGGATAATGGCATATTTTTTTAAAAATATGTAAGAAAGTAAGTACTTTTATAAGAAAAAGGGGTAATTCTAATCAAGAGAAGTTAAATAAAATATTACTATTTTAAATTTTTTAAATTTATTATTAACATAAACTTTGAACAACATAATAAAAAAGTTTTCGAAACCGCGCGAAGCGCGGTTGTACTACCTAGTTATAATTTAAAGAGAACATAAATCCACAAACACAATTCTAGAATTTCACCTAATTATGCATCTCCAACAAAAACTTAAACCAGTATAACATATTACATACTCTCTCATACAACAAAGTTTAAGTTTGATATGAAAATCAAGAGTAACAAAAACACTAAAGTGTCCCAGCATCACACAACTCATAGCCTTCTTCTTATAAGCGCCGACACAAGAATAGATCCTGACCTGACACCTCTTTTACTCATTTGAAGTTGAAACCAGTTGCCAGACTTAGGCTTCGAATTACTCCTCTTGTCGGAAGGTTCCTCTCTTCCTAATACTTCTGGTGAACGTGAAAGGAAACAAATATCTCTTCGAGGAATTGTCCACAAGGGTTGCTGA
Organism: Kitagawia praeruptora; assembly: GCA_037693485.1. Lineage (NCBI taxonomy): Eukaryota > Viridiplantae > Streptophyta > Magnoliopsida > Apiales > Apiaceae > Kitagawia > Kitagawia praeruptora. The sequence continues at coordinate 64,451,211 of CM075348.1, forward strand.
CTAGCTGGACCAGCACGAGATGAAAAGCCACGATGATGATTGACGAAGAAGCTTGTCCCAACAATCCTATGAAACAAATTGCTAGTGGTGCATGCCGGCTTTTACAACACAAACCAAAAAAGATTGTTCAAAGTCAAACAACAGATCTCGGTAGTACTGTAGTAAGATGGATAAAATATGTATTTTTCACATATCTTACAATTTTCATATCACAATGGCAGAGTTGTTCACGACATGGCTTAAACCAGATTCCTTCAGGATCATCTTCTTCTTCTTCTGAAATTTTTTTAAAAAAATTATTACTTTCTTCACAAATGAGAAAGTAGAATTTACATTTTGGCATAGCTTGATAAGTAAGAATATAACCATTTCCTTGTTGATTCACTGTAGCATTCAATGGCATGGGGTCAGGCTTGGGCGAACTGTCAAGTACAATCAGTGATAAGCGAACTGTCAAGTACAATCAGTGATAAGCAATAACATTATGTATAACAACAATCAAACAATCACCAGACTAACCTCGTTATATCACTCATATCAGTATCTTCGGTACTCAAGATCAACCGAGCTTCTCTAAGCAACTTTGCGACATGGTAGGAAACCTGTTCATTTGTCACCTGCAAATGCAAACCATTCTCTATATTTAGAATCAGCAATACATACTACAGAATCGTCAACTTCCATTGACTAATATTTTTAATTAGGCAAAGAAACCAAACTGATTGTCATGGTTCAGGAGGGAGGAAATTAGTACTTAATACAACTCACATCAGATGTCTGTGTTTTCAAATAAGATTCCAAAGCAGGTCCAGCCCTGCTAAAGATTTCAATCATTCGTAGAATACATATCATTAAATCCTTCTTCTCCCGACACAACTGCAGAATCCTCGTGTGCTCGTTTCTGCCCACTAAAGAAGACTCCTGATTAAGTAGCATGGCCAGCTCGTTCATGATGGATTCAGGAAACAGCAAGTTGCCACTAGAGACCTCATTACCAGGAAAGGAACAGCCCAGCATAACTCTGTCTCGAGCCACCAACAATAGAACAGCCACTGCAACAACTTGTCCCCTCTTAACAGCACTGAAGATTGTATGGGTCAAGGCGGCACTGCCAGCCAAGTCCCCAGCAAGTAAGTCGATAGTCTCGAGAGCCTCTTTCTGCAACAGGGGGATGTACGCATAAATATACAAGTCCAACGGAAAACCATACAAGATACTAAGAATGGGGGAAACAAACCATTTGCGGGAGGCACAGTGTGATGATTAATTTGAAAATTGATTTCTTCGAATTCCAGTGAATCAGATTTCTGTCGCAGCTACACAGGAAGGGCGGGATGTAAAACAAGAAAACTTCAATCGCAAGCACATCTATATTGTGTGACACAAAACAGAAGGTTGTGTACGCACCTCAAACTTTCAAGAGCATACTCCAGTGGAGTAATTCTGACCTGAATTAAGGACCCAAGATCATGTCTCGCTCCATGGTCAAGTAATAACTTAACCAAACAAGCAGACAAGGAAATGGCTGCATCTTGCATGGGGTAACTTCCGTAACAGTTTTGGATGTTGAGATTCATCAGTGAACCCACCTTGTGAGAAAGCAATACTTTTGCACATTTGGAGGCACGATGATTACATATCTTCCCAAGAATACCGTATGGGCACAACTCATGTCCAGCAAATTTCAACAGCACATCATCCTTCTCATCATATGTTATTTTTGATTTCTTTAGAAATGATTTAAATTCATCGCCTTTGTCATTCTCAATAAACGTCCGGATCGGAGATAACTCTTCTGATGTAAAAGAACTCCAATCCTTTCATTGGTTTTACAAACCAAAAGGCAAGGGTCAAATATATATTTTCATATTTAAAACAGATTATATATATATATAATCAGATGTATAAAATACATTTTCAGAATTGATAATTCACAACTTCCTCGCAACGTTCTAAATTCAGTAATCATGAAATTCAATCTACAAGGTAGAGGCTTTAGAAACCTAGCATCAAATTGTGAAATTATATCAATCTGGTATGGAAGGAAACAGTACATACTTGAGTAATTAAGAAAGAATGACAAAACTACCACAAAATTGGTAAGTTTGTACCAAAATAACCAATTTCGGATTGACCGGCCAAAAATACACACTCAGTTACGTATTTCAAACATGCTTAATATAAAAAAAATCCTATTACGCATTTCACATATGCTTAACATATATAAAATTTTTACCTATTATCCATTTGGAAAATGCGTAATAGCATTTACCCATTCTCCAAATGCGTAATAGGGGAGCCTATTACCGCTTTTTCAAATGCGTAACTAGTATAAAACCTATTACCCCTATCTTAAATGCGTAATAGATCGATATTTATGGCCACCATCGCCGTTTTGTGGTATTCTTGTAATGGAATGTTACTGTGTGTGGTATTATTGGCCATTACCCAGTAATTAATTAATCAAGTCTGAATTGTTCAATTGAGTAAAAGAACTGATACATCCATCCGAAAGAAAAGTATCATTAAAGAAGTTTAACTGCTATAGCCAGGCCCCTTTATGAATAATTCTTCCCCAAATGCCCGTTTAGTAATATAATCAACTAATATTTATTAGGTTTAGACAATGTTGAATACATAAATTTGAGAGTAAATTACAAAGAGGTGGCTAAAGTTTGCACTGATTTTCAAAATGTTGGCCACTATTTCAAATTCTCAAAAAAGTGGCCAACTTTACATGTCCGATTTTCAAAAGAGTGGCTGCCGTCAACTTCCGTTAAATTTTCACCGTTAACTAATATATTTAAACAGTAAATTACAGAATGGTGCCCATACTTTACAATGATTTTCAAAATAGTGGCCAAAATTTTATATTTTTAAAATGTAGAAGGAGACTGTAGTGGCCACTATTTTGAAAATCATTATAAAGTATGGCCACCATTCTGTAATTTACTCTTAAATATATTAGTTAACGGTGAAATTTTAACGGAAGTTGACGGCAGCCACTCTTTTGAAAATCGGACATGTAAAGTTGGCCACTTTTTTGAAAATTTAAAATAGTGACCAACATTTTGAAAATCGGTGCAAACTTTAGCCACCTCTTTGTACTTTACTCTAAATTTGAGTATAAATACTATTAGTGAGCTGAGGACTAAAGAAAGTAATATGACAAAGAAGGGTAAATTGAAAGCTAAAAGGAGAGGAGGGACTGCATTGCAACAAGCATACCTGGACACATGTTCTTGTCACGTTTTTCACAGCAGCGGGTCTTGCTAGAAGATTAGGAAAGGTGGGATTAATTAGCAAAAAAGCACAAATTTGAACATAAATATATACTAGTATAAGATAAGGCAAGGCAAATAAATAAACAATAAGGCTAGAATGAATTTACTTATCATGGTAGTCATAATCTTCGAGGGTAACAAACTTAACCATCCTTCAAACACCAAAATATTCAAAGCATCAGTTCTAATTTCAATCTAATTCAAGCATTAATTTACCTTCAAGGATAATCAATTGTACGTACCTGATATTATTAATTTCTTTGCTCTCTCCGTTTTGCTCAGCAGCTAGGGTTCTTCATTTCAAGGGAGATGCTTGTTTCTTATGGGTTTGGGCTGCTCCTAGATTCTTGGGCCTCGCCCTCGAGGCCTCCACTCTACTGAATTACTTCCTGCAGTATTTTCAAATTACTTATTTACTATCCTTTTATCCATTAATTGGATTTGATCATGTGCACAAGCACAATTACCAATTATATTTTTCATCAATCTCATGTGAATATTTGTTTTTTCCCATTAATTTCATGTTTATTGGAGTAATAATATATACTCCGTAGTATAAGTTCTGTTATTCAAATCGGTCCATTTCTGATATATCGGTCAAACTTTTGAAATTGATTCGGCCTATTTTGCAAAAATCGCAAATAAATTACCGATTTTTCAACCAAATTACCCGATAAATCGGTACCTCAACCGAATAGTTCCGATTTTCGAAATATGTAACACTTAGTACTCCCTCCGTCCCTTTTTAGTTGGCATATTTGCAAAAAAAAAAAATTGTCCCTAAATAGTTGTCATATTCCTTGTTCCAATACATATTTTAACCAATTTTTCCATATATACCCTTTTGTTTGTAATACCAAAGTTTGACTTTATATTTAATATACACACTCATAACTCATCATTTAATGTTAAGATTAAGGGCAAACATGGAAACAAATTAAATAATTAATTCTTTCTTAATATGTGTGTTTTTTGCAAATGTACCAACTAAAAAGGGACGGAGGGAGTATAAGTTAATAAATGATACTCCAATTTTTAGATAAAAACTATTTTATGTGTAGGTGTTATTTTTATCAAAATGAGTTGATTCTTTTCAAATTTTATATTATTAAAATTAATTATATTTCAAGTATTAAGTTTAAGGGGTTTTTCATAAATACCCAAGCTCATGGTTCTAAAAATCCCCGATTTAGCCGATTAATCCCCGATTAATCCTCTGTAAGGTAACCAACCGATTCGATTTTTGAAATCCGATTAATCCTGTGAATTTATTTAAAATAATATGTTTAATTGTAAATTAGACTAATATATTAAATATTATTATAATATCCGATTAGTACTCCGATTAATCCTTCCGATTAATCCCCGATTACCCGATTAATCTTAAATCGGTACCTCAACCGATTTATACCGATTACCGATTTTTACAACCATGCCAAGCTAATATTTTTTTCCCGTGAAATAACTATTTTTTTAAAAATATTTTAAGGGGTTTAAGGGGTTCTGTTTTGCAAAGAAAAATTTGTGGCTGACTTTTCTTCAGGCCGTTCTAGAATATAAGATATAATCTTGATAGTCTATTTTTTAAAATATTATATTCGACGGTTGAGATTAATTTGGTAGTACAGTCACCAAAATTATGGATAAAATCACTCTTATGCTTATTATATGTAAGGATATAATTAGGAGATATATGATGATATTTTTTATGTGTATTAATGATTGGAAGATAATAATTTAATTGAAACTTTTAAAAAAAGTTAATATACTTTAAACTAAAAAATAACGTATTTTAATAAAAAAAAAGTCATGTTAACTATTGAAAGATTACCATTGATATTTTTAGTAGGTGTATTTATAAAAGATTACCATCGGAAACACGCAGGCATAGTAGGTTAGAGCATCTCCAATGGTATTGGCTAAAATGATTGGCTAAATAATGATTATGTAAAATTTGTTGAATTGCTAAATAATGATTATGTAAAATTTGTTGAATCTGTAAGGTATTTTACTCCAATATAACGGGCTATCTTGATTGACTATAATTTAAAAATGGTATGTTTTCATTATTTCAAGTTGTTAAAAATAGAATATATTATTATAATATGGTAGTTGATGATGTGGAGTTTTACTACATGTCTATAGACAAATATAGACAATATAATGAGATTATCTAAAATTTTAACTAACAGTTATGTCCCGTTGGAGATTTTTATTATGGTATTTCCGATATAATTTTATTTAAGGGATATGTATGGTTGGAGATGCTTTTACTTGGACCTACTTAATCTATTATATATATAATACACCACACAAGATAAAATTGTGAGAATTTTTAATGCACTTGAAATGTCCAATTTACCCCTCATCTCTTGAAATTACTAATTTATCCATCTATTCTCAATTTTTTGAAAAAATTAAAATTGTGGTTAGTGGGAATTGATCTTGGGTCTCCAAGTTAATTCACAAATCTATCTACCACTACACCACTCAATCACATATGTTCAAAATCATAAACATTATAGATGGATGTGTTTGTTGTTTGAGTATCTCTTGAAATTACTAATTTATCCCTCTATTCTCAATTTTTTGAAAAAATTGTGGTTAGTGGGAATTGATCTTGGGTCTCCATGTTAATTCACAAATCTCTCTACCACTACACCACTCAATCACATATGTTTAAAATCATAAACATTATAGATGGATGTGTGTGTTGTTTGAGTGAAATAAATATCTACTTTTATTTTAATTATTGCGACACATTAACAATTTTTTGTCATGATTTTACTTTTACATTTATTGATTTGAACTATAATACATTATATCAAAATATCAATTATTGATACATAATATATGGTTTGGTTATATTATAAAATTGTAATAACAATAATAATCAACATAATAATAATAAAAAAATTACTATAAAACTATTATTCCCTTAAACAACCTAAGCACTCATCTATACGTGTTTTCAATAATACACATGATATCTTTGTGTGTACCGCTTAAGCGGGACAATATTTAACTTTATATAAAGAAAAAATATGAAATGCATAATGTATTTTTTATGAAAAATATATATTAAATATAAGATCAAGTCAATAATTAAAGTACTTTATTACTGATTTGAAAGCACCAATTTACCCCTAAGTTCTTATCTATATATAGAAAGTATTATTTTCAATGGTAATCGAACTTCGATCACCGAGTTAAATGGTGCATCTTCATATCATTAGACCACGCATTCACATGTATTTTAAATCATACACACAATATGTATGTGTGTGATATTGATGAAATACTATTAATTAAATATTACTGGATTTTAAATGAGCTATGGACTCTTTAATGGTTATCATTTATCAATTAAAGAATTACAAAAAATACACAATTGGGTTATAAAATGATATTATAATTAATATGATGGATATTATCTAACAATATATTGGAGTAAAAAAAATTGAGGTGTTAACGTAAAATGAAATTTGTATATTACTAAACAAGATGCATTAATTAGTAGTGAAACTATTCGGATCGTAAAAATATTTGGCTTTAAATATATGAATCCTACAAATAACACATTACCTTTTACATACAAATTAACCAATGTTCAATTTAAAATATGACATTTTCTAGAAAAAAAGGATCATATATTATATATTATTTATGGAGGTAACTCAATGAAAGTCAGACGGACACCGGAAGAGAGATAAAGGCAAAGAATGCTTAAAATGAAGAAATTAGAATAAAACATATAAAAGAGCTAGAAATGCAGTTTTAAGAAGAAAAAACGCAAGACCTGAGAAACATTTTAGAAGATTTACGAAGTTTTAGATTAGAATTAATACTGAAACCTACACTCTCAGAATACCATCTTGAAGAGTATTAAGTTTCTACCTTGGATACTATTGGAGATCTAGCTAAATGAATGCATCATTTTTGAAGAAAGTTTGGGATTGTATTTGTAGGTGCTCTGAAAAATTGTCTTAATTAGACAACACCCATAGAACACTCAAATTATAATCTACGAACCACAACAAAATTAAAAACTTACATGATTGCTATCAATACTACTCTTATTAGTTTCCAAAGTACAAACTTGAACATATTTAAGTAAGTATACAATAACCAACAAGAAAAACTCTATGAAAATCAATTACATATTTCAAACGATATTGATCATGAATAGTTTAATTAAAAAAATATAATTTAAGCTAGCGGCCCGTGCCTTGCACGGGTTTTAATGCTAGTTTTGTTAAAACTAGGGCCGGGAATCGGATAATTAGGATACGAATTCTACTGTATCCGGATCCGTATCCGGGAATTTAAAAGCATATCCGGATCCGTATCCGTATCCGGGAAATAGAGAAAGAAAATATCCGGATTCGGATCCGCCGGATAAATATCCGGATACGGATACTATCCGGATCCGTTTTCAAGCAGTCCAAAAAATAAGAAGACAAAATGAGAAAAAAAAAAATCAGACAGCAACCAACATTCGTTACATAAGTTTTGGCATTCAAGCCATTTTTTTAACAAAATAAATCATATCACAAGTCCTTAATTTGTCTGCAACAGTTTCATTTCATGAATTACAAAAAAAAAAAAAAATGCATTTCTTTAGCCCACAGGCTAGCAACTGGACAGCAACATTGTAGCACTAGCTTTAGTTTAGTCCTTCCCAGTTACCAAGAAAATGCAGAACCTGAGAAGCATACAATTGAAATGAGTAATTGTAGAAAAGCATACAATCGAAATGAGCATGTAAAGCAAAATAGATCAATGAATCAGACAGCAATTGGAGAAAATTGCACATACGCAGCAGCAGCAGACAATTTTGGAGTTGTAATGAAATATGAATATTTCAAGTGGCATTGCAAACCAATGATTTTTTCCTGATCTATCACAATAATGATTAAGTGAAACTTTTGCAATCGTATTGCGGTTTTTTGTTGCCATTAGTTATGTATTGATGTGTGTTAACTATGTGGTGCAGGGATGGCTACAATGATTTCAACACATTCTACATGCAAGTAAGAAATTCAAAATATATATCAATAGCAAACTTGGACATCTTGTGAATAAGCCTAGATTATTTGCATTCTGGAAATTCCATTGCTTGTGATTATATTGTCCCAGGGGTTAGGGAACCTACCATGCACAACAGGGTTTTTCTTGGACAAGCTCTTACTCGAGTTCTATATAGCTGGTCCGAGTTCTATTTTGGAGTTTTAATGCATCTTTTTTTTTTTGCTAAGCGTTTTAATGCATCTTATCAACAATGAAATACTCAAATGAATGCAACTCTACTAGCTAATGCAGGCTATTCATATCTTATTCTAATGAAGCAGGCAAGCAGCCAATGATACATATATTATAGTAGTTTAAGTGTTTAACTCTGCTGGATTAAGACTAGAACAAGACTTTACACATATGCATCTGGACATGGACTTGCTAACTTGCCAGCAATTATATTCACAACTGCAAAGCAGCCACAGAGTAAACTTAAAGAAAAGATTGACAAGCATTTATCAGATGCCTCACAAATTTCTACATTCCTGAACTACATCCAGAATGATGCAACTGGACAGGGACTTGCTAACTCAAACATATGCAGAGCAGAGGGTTAGAGGCTTGGGACAATGTCTGTCTTACAAACTCAAACATGCAGAACAATAAAAATACACACTGTTTGTTGCAGTGAACTAAAGGCGTACACGTTAATACATAATTTCAAACATAAATAGTATAAAATAACTATTATTTCTGGACTCTGGTAAACAATTTTGAAAATGAAATTGCTTCCTATTAGAGGAACAGGGCACAACTTCTCTAATAGTATGACATCACAGAGGATAACAACTTCAAGCTAGCAAAATATTTTGTGAACACAAGGGCATCTATTATGCCTAGAAACTGGCACTTGTATGCTACAAGCAAAAATGACACAGGATTTTGTCTATGGTTGAAGTAATGATAAAGACGGGTAAAGAAGTAATGGAATTGCAACTGCAAACAAACTTCCTATGTCACAGCCTCACATCTTCTGTGTTAAAAAATCACGATACGATTGGGTACTTACAGAAATCTACTTCCAACGTTGACATATCTAAACAAGTATCACCAACCACAAGTTAACACAGAAACTAACAGCCAGGTAACCTATATTCCAATAACTAATTGAACACTAACCAGTTGGGCATTAGCAATTTAGCATATTCCTAAAAGATAGTTGCATTAATTCAATCAGTGAACAACACGATTTTATGACATACTAAATTAGGAGAAGTTTAAATGACATAACTTAAATGAAGTGGTCGAAATTGGGAATAAGATTATTCAATTAGGGTTACGGATATCTGAGAGGCTGAGAGCCGATGGCGACACTGCGAGAGGCGGGACTGAAGTCTGAGGGGGCGGCGATTAGGTTTTGCTCGAATAAGGACTTGTGAGACTTTGAGAATTGAGAGACTGTTGAGACTTGAGACTTTAGGTCGACTTCTCAATCTTTCTTTTTTTGTACAAAATTAACATTTTTTAAATGTTAAAGTCTTCTTAACCTTAATTAGAATTAGTTAATGTAGTAAATGAAAATATATTATAAAATTTATATTAATAATATATTATAAAATTAAAAAAAATTATATATATATATATATATATAATATTATATATATATATATATTTTTCGGATTCAGATATTTTCGGATACGGATATGCCTATATCCATATTCGTATCCGTATTTGTCGGATGCAGATACGGATAATATCCGCTTTGTTACGGATACGGATAATATCCGCTTTTTCCCGGATACGAATGCAGATATTTCGAACGGATATCGGATTTTTCGAATTTTTTTCCCAGTCCTAGTTAAAACCATGACCCTCCGAGAAAATTGGTCATTAGTAAAAAATAAAACATACTGATATTAATGAAATACTTTATTTTTAGAAGGCCTACTGCGACTAGTCGGGGATCAACAAGAAGCCTTTTGACTACCAAGAAGCAGAGACATAAATTGATGCAGAGTCATAAATTTGATAGTTTTATACTCCTAATAAGAAGCAGAAAGGAGGTATTAACATGAACCGTAAATGGGAAAAATCCAAAAAACGTCTCATCATCTTACATGTTAAACAAATTCCTCCAACCCTGTCTTAGAACAACAGAAGCAATCTACAGCTTAGACATCTTCAGAATAGTATTGAATTTAACAAGTCTTCAACTCCTCAAATAAATTACGATGCTGTTTTAAAACACTAGTAGACTACAGCTTAGACATCTTCACAATAGTATTGGATTTATAAGTCTTACTCCACGACTTGATTAAAATACTTGGAATACATGTCAAATTCAGCAGAGGTTATACATGGCATCTATGCCCTTCCTTTCTTGATGGCAGAAAATACTGATGAGAGTTTTTTGATATCCATATGTTCAAATGCCTCGACTAGGGAACAAGGACCACCAGGTGTCAAAGCAGCAGTTGTACGCTTAGTCCCGCCACTACGAGGCAAACTCGATCTCGTTGTTGATCTCTTTTTCTCCTTGGCTTGTTTTTGAGCTCGCTTCTTTTCTAGAGCCTGGAAAAAGAAAGAAACCTTGCATATCAAACCAAGAGCTACAAATTGCAAAAAATTATTAAACCTAGCCAGCAATTACCGTCAATGTCTCGGCCTCTTTGAACTTATTTTTGAAACAAAAAGCCAACCTCCACCGTAATCCCTGAGTATCTTCTAAACTGAGTTCACTGACTTTCCTTCCATCAAGTACTCTGTGAACAATCATACATAAACACTACATTTACTTGCATCAATATACTTACACTATTGTCAAGAAAAGAGTTACCTGAAGATTGTTTCCACTAGAGCATTGCCATTTCTGATATCAAGGCCATCATATTTGTCAAGGCTGTCATAATATCCACTAGGCATCTGTTTCACAGTCACATATATTATTCTTTTGCTATGAATCTACACACAAACACAGGCATGCACTCACATCCGCAAGGGGCTGCACATACGTAACAAGCAAAACCAGATCCATACGGGTGCATTTTCGGGGCTGATTTATATTCAGACGTGCCTATTCTAATAATAACGAATTTCCAAAAGATGAGGATTCATATTGAAATAAGTAATTCAAATTTCTACATTTGAACTTCAAAAGAAAAGACAAACTAATCAAAGACAAGGACCGGTGCCGTTAAATGCCCAAGGTGGGCGGCCATGTACCCTGATCTTTTAGTTCCTTTTTTTCCTAGGGATAACAGCCTACTGTAGATTATATGCCGTTCTGAAGGGGATAAGATGAGAAGATACTTAAGATATGTAAGTACATTTTTGTTCCACTTTAAGTTTAAGATAATTATGATACATCTGCTTAAGCTTTATACTTGTACAAATTCAATTAACAGAATTTCGCTTATTCTTTTTGGAGTTAGACCGGAGTCCACAAGTGAGACAAAAAAATAGGAGAGCATCAGTGGTGCTTCAAAGACTGCAATTTAACAAACACATTGTGGATTGTTATTTGATGTATAACAAATTTACTTATCCAAGCATTGAATACTTCAGTTCAAGTAACATGCTAATGGCGGGGGATAAAATTGTGAAAATGTTATATTTAAGTTCAAATACCGTGTGTATTGTTTTGCCAGAAGGATTGAGTTTTTCTGGAGAGTGTTTGAAAAATGCTTGTATAGACTATATACCTAAAGTGCAATGACTGATGAATGTGCAATAATACGAGCCTCTTCCTACACATGATTAATATCATTGAAAAAAAACTAAATAGCGAAAAATTTGATTCATGGTATAGATAACTCAACATATAATTTTAGTATACAATGGCACAAACAGTCCATTCATTAGAAACCTAGTAATAAACAAATGTTGCCCAACAGCATATAGCACTACTAATGGGAAACCGCACAAACTTTGGAAATATAGACTCTATTTACATTGCAATTACATACAGCAAAATTTTATCAAATGATTTGAAAAGCATATTGGAAATTTCTGTTACCATTGAGTTTAAAATCCCATGTGGCTGATATATGGACGGCTCAACGTAGAACAAGCTGTTTTTCAGGTACAGAGGTGCTACTGTTTTAACCTTGGATGGATCTGCGGTTGAATTGTAGTTTGAAAATCATTAGGGCATATTCGATACAGGATAGGAAGATAAATGTTTGAGAACTAAAAAAAACAGAAAGTTTAAGGAAAAAAAAGTTGAGCAACTATAAACAAGGGGACCTTTTGAGCCTTCCGAACTGCCATCAGTAAGTTCAACGCTTAGCTTCTGTTTCTGCAAGGAAAATCCAAAGATGTGTCTAAATGATACAAAAAATAAGAATATGTAACATGACTGACAACAAAATAAAAGAACAAAGCTTCAACATAGATGAACAAGTTGGCACTATGCAACTAGAGAAATAACAAGGAAACTGCAAATTAAGTCAAAAAGGATTACGAGGGGCATGATATATGAAACATCGAGACTTCGAGAGGAAAATGAATCCTCGTACTAGACATTTATGATATGGCATATGGGTCTGGCTCAGACTATGTTGGGATTCTATATAAAACACCATGAAGTATGATCAGTCAATTAAAAGCTGTGCCTATTTATTATAGTTTCCTAATTTGAGATTACCTATTAGGTTTAAACTTTATTCAAGAATCAAGAGTGAGAGGTAATAATAATTTGTTTTTGTATCAGTACTTGACACTTCAATACAATCTGCAAAGAAAACTGCAGCACAAACACCATGTATTTCAAAAGAGTTACTTGGCCCTCTAAAATACAAATTTGTTCTTAACTGTAAAAGCAAGGTATCTAATTGCTAGGAAAAAAAATAACAAGAGCAGTCAAACGGCAACGAATAGAACAACATACCTCATCAAAGTCAAGAAGATCACCCCTCTCAGCCAACTCCAGTAAAATCCTGATAGAATCCATCTCCTTGATCCTCCTTCCCTGGTTGTCATCTTCCTCGGGATTCAAAGAAGCAGTTATCTGAATCCCCTCTTTGATGAGAGAGGCGGATTTACTTGCCAGAAGCAGGCGTAACGTCATCATCGGGACTCCAAAATGAATCTGGGGGGATAAGTTGGCAGTAGGTATATACATAGTAGAGAAGTTAGTGTCATAGAAAGAAGCAACCTTCATCAAAGCAGCGAACTCGACGACCTTGCCTTGAAGTGAATAATTAAAAATGAGATCACGAACATGTGGGGTCTCCCGTGCAAGTGCAGAAATGTTCCCCAGGAGTAACTTCTGCAGTGAACAAAATTGCAACAATTCAGTGTAGTCTACAAGGGTTTGAAAAAACTTAAAAAACATCAATTTAAGAAGAAAAAAAAGGGTACCGCTTTCTCGTTAGAAAACATGGAAAGCAACTCATGTATAGATAGTTGAGGAGTCCATTGAATAAGATATCTGCAAGATGTATACAAGTATAAATAAATAAATAAATAAATACATGAGAATGACAATGAAACAGTAGTCAGCTCCCTTAAACCTCATTAAATCGAGAGCCAATTCCAGTGGAGTGAGACCGTAGAAAGGCGAGTTGGGATCACCGCAACATTTGACATCACGCTTAGCTTCATATACATCAAGTAAATCACCAACTAGTATTTCCGACGATGTCATGACAGCAAGGTGTAGAGGAAACAATCCATCTACCACAGGAGAATTAATATCCACACGAGGAAAATCTTGAGATGATAATGTTTCAAAATCTGGTCTTCTGAAAATCAACATGGTTACTTTTGATAAGGACACAAACAAATCAACATCATCGTCGCCATTATATTTGACCAGCTCTAAGTGTTCATCGTAAACAGCACGGTCTTTCTTTTTCTTGCTAAACATCTTCTCAATTTTCTGCTCCAGATCGGAAAATATCTGCAGCGAAATATGTGACAGAATAAAATATCATAATTTGAATCCCCACACACACACATTTATATACATATACAAATTATAGTAGGGTTTAGCTAGGTACCTGCTCATCCATTGAATTCCTGCAATAATCGAAAACTTTGGCTGCCCTTTATCTGACCTAACCCGACCCGAATCCCCCAATCCCCATTCTTCTCGTCGTTTCTATTACACTACTGTAGTCTGTACTGCAATATTACTTTCTTTAACCGTGGACCGGTCCGGTCCAATAATTTTGTACATGGTCCAATATATCCCCTTCATAGAGGGTGTTTGGGGTTGCTTAAAATAAGTTATTTTTGACTTAATGGATGTATTTTTAACTTAAAGGAGAAAGTAAAGTTGTTTGCTTTAAGTTGAATGAATGTGTTTGGGTAATTTTACTTAAAGTTAAATGGGGATTTAATAATTTTGACTTAAAATAAAATTTTACTTAAAAAAATTTTAAATTCATAATATTTAAACTTTGCAAGAGTTTTGGAAGTTTTTTGAAAAAAAAAAAAAAAAAAACTCCATAAGTCAAAAGTACCTAAATGGAACTTATGGCTTAAAGCAGTTTTTTAACTTAAAGCGGGCTTAAAGCCCTTATTGCCAAACACTACATTTTCTACTTATTGCTTTTTTTAAGCAATAAGCAACTTGCCCAAACGGGCTCCTAGTCTGCTACTCCCTCGGTCTCTTTTTTCTTTGCTCATTTGCTGAATTTTACGGGTTTTAATATAGTGGGTAATGAATGTTATTTTTTTATAGAGTTGTGGGTATTGAATATTATTTTTAAGGAGTAGTGGGTATTAAATATTGTTTTTTTGGAGTAGTGGGTGGAGTAGTGGGTGGAGTAGTGGGTGTTTAATATTATTTTTAAGGAGTAGTGGGTAGAATAGTGAGTATTGAATATTGTTTTTTTTGAAGTAGTGGATGGAATTAGGGATGGCAAAAATACCCGATCCGATGGATACCCGACCCGATCCGATCCGTTTGGGTCTACCCAAACCCGATTTTTTGGATTTGGATTTGGATCTGGATCTTATTTTTGAACCCGAAAAAGTTTGGATCAGGATTTGGATATTAGGTATCCCGATCCGAGACCCGACCCGAAACCCGAAATTCGATCCAAACCCGAAACCCGATTAAAAATCCGATATATATATATATATATATATATATAATGAATTATTAAATATATTAATATCTTACTTAATTTTATAACCATGATACATAATTTACATACATTTCACTAATTATTGTATCATTTCCTTATTAATATTTACATGCACTTAATTTTAATTATTAATTATTATATCATTTTATTATTAATATTTACAATTAATAGTCAAATAATTAATTTTTCTTTTAATTATAATTTTATTAGTAATTCGGGTTCGGGTCTCGGATCTCGGGTAAAATCCAAACATTCGGGCTTCGGATAAAATCCAATCCGATCCGAAATCCGTTGGATCCAGGTATTAATTTTCGGGTATTTTTCGGGTCCGGGTCGGGTCCGGGTCCAATCAAAAAAATTGGGTCTGGATCTGGATATTGAAAAACCCGACCCGACCCGACCCGTTGCCATCCCTAGGTGGAATAGTGGGTGTTGAATATTATTTGTAATGATTAGTGGGTGGAGTAGTGGGTATTGAATATTAATTTTAAAGAGTAATGAGTGGAGTAGTGGGTATTGAATATTATTTTTTGTATTATTTTTTATGGAAAAAAATAGAAAGGAGAAAAGTATTTTGAATATCCTTAAAAGGAAAGTGGGAAAAGAAATATGAGACAGTGGGAGTACTATCCATTAGGGGTGAGAGCAAAAAAAACCGAAAAATCGAAACTGAACCGAAAAACCGAAAAACCAAACCGAAAAAAACCGAAACCGAAAAAACCCGTAACCGAACCGAACCGATGGAACGGTTTGGTAACGATTTCGGTTTTATCCCTATAACCGAACCGAAAAACCGAATTGTTCATATAAAATTAAATATATTTAAACTATTATCATATAACTAGCATTAAAACCCGTGCGAGGCACGGGCTGCTAGTTTAAATTGTATTTTTTAATTAAATTATTCATGATTAATATCGTTTAAAATATGTGATTGATTTTCATAGAGTTCTTCTTGTTACTGGCATATGTGGTTGTTGTATACTTACTTGAATATGTTAAAGTTTGTACTTTGAAAACTAAAACGAGTAGTATTGATAGCAACCATGTAAGTTTTAAATTTTGTTGTGGATCATAGAATATAATTTGAGTGTTCTATGGGTGTTGTCTAATTAAGACTATTTTTCAGAGCATCTACAATACTACACTTTCTTAAAAAATAATGCATCCATTTAGCTGGATCTCCAATAGTATTCAAGGTAGAAACTTAATAATCTTCAAGATGTTACATTCTGATCGTGTAGGTTTCAGTCCTGATTCTAATCAAGAACTTCGTAAATCTTCTAAAACGTTTCTCAGGTCTTGCGTTTTTACTTCTTAAAACTACATTTCTAACTCTTTTATTTGTTTTATTCTAATTTCTTCATTTTAAGCATTCTTTGCCTTTATCTCTCTTCCGGTCTCCGTCTGACTTTCATTGAGTTGCCTCCATAAATAATATATAATATATGATCCTTTTTTCTAGAAAATGTCGTATTTTAAATTGAACATTGGCTAATTTGTATGTAAAAGGTAATGTGTTATTTGTAGGATTCATCTTTTTAAAGCCAAATTTTTTTACGTTCCGAATTGTTTCACTACTAATTATTGTATCTTTTTTAGTAATATACAAATTTCATTTTACGTTAACACCTCAATATTTTTTACTCTAATATAGTATTAGATAATATCCCTTATATCAATTATAATATCACTTTATAACCCAATTGTGTATTTTACGTAATTCTTTAATTGATAAATGATAACCATTAAAGAGTCCATATCTCATTTAAAATTTAGTAATATTTCATCAATATCACACACATACATATCGTGTGTATGATTTAAAATACATGTGAATGTGTGGTTTAATGGTATGAAGATGCACCATTTAACTCGGTGATCGAAGTTCGATTACCTTTAAAAATAATGCTTCTATATATAAATAAGAACTTAGGGGTAAATTGGCGCTTCCAAATCAGTAATAAAGTACTTTAATTATTGACTTTATCTTATATTTAATTTTTTTCATAAAAAAATACATTATGCATTTCATATTTTTTCTTTATATAAAGCTAAATATTGCCCCGCTTAAGCGGTACACACAAAGATATCATGTGTATTATTGAAAACACGTATAGATGAGTGCTTAGGTGGTTTAAGGGAATAATAGTTATATAATAATTTATTATTATTGGTTTTGCTCAGGTGAGAACCCCCATTATTGTGAGCACTAAGATCTAATCTCAGCCCCACAATTTTTAACCACTTTAAATCACATCCGCCCACTAAACACACATCCATCCACTCACATAACATGACAACACGCACTGCACAAACACATTGATATACACACAAACACGTACATACTCCACCCACCGATTGAACGCCGCATTCATTTTCGTCTGCCATACACGCATTCATCTCCGACAATCAAAAGCTCTATGATTTATACACGCGACACACACACACACACACCACTGCACACCCCCCTCCCCCGCCTCTCACCCCCTGTCGCCCCTACCTTCCACCATTCCGCAATCGCCACCACCATTGATCACCACCGAAAAATACAAAATCACCATCAATTTCCATCTCCATCAAACTGTAATTATGAAATTAAAAGCAGATTCGAGTTGAATTTAATCAAATAAGTATCTGAGATTCGTGAATCTAGAGTAAATCGAACAGTAAATCTGATATAGGGAGATAGGAAGATAGAGAGAGGGGAAAGAGGAGATAGATTTATGAGGAGAGTGGGAGGGAGATTAGCAGGGGGGGTAATGGTCGAGTGGATATATAAAAAGCAAAGGTGTATATGTGTGTATGTATGGGTTTGAATAAGTTGAAACAGACTTGGGGAAAGTATACGATAATGATTGAGCACCTAACGGGGTGATTTTTCCGATTGGTGGTTCACCGGAGAAGATGAAGATAGTCGGCGGTGGTTGGTGAAAGAGATGATGCAGTGAATTTGTGGTGATTTTCGGGCTCCGTTGGTGATTTGTTGGTGGTGATCGGAAGTGGTGGTGGCAATGGGGTGGTTTGCGGTAGTTTTGGTCATGGTGATTTTTGTTTTCCGGTGGTGATTTTTTGGTGATAGTGGCGGTAGTGTGATGGTCGGAGGTGGTGGAGTGCGGTGATTTTTATTTACAGCCGGTGATTTTTGTTGGTGGTGGTGGCGGCGTGGTGGCCGGAGGTGGCGCAGTGCGGTGATTTTCTGTTTGTCGGTGGTGATTTTCTGGGTTGGCCGGAATTGATCGCCGGAAATGGTGACCGGAATAGGGAAGAAATGATTGTGTAATATGATGTTGAATTAAATAAATAATAAAAAAATAAAATTTAAATATGGGAAATTCTTAATGGTACCCTCTTAGAATTGACTTTTCTAAATGGTGTACAAAATAGTTTTGGCTTCCGAATGGTACCATTATACTATTATGTCATTTTCTGTAGTACCCCTACTGTTAACCTACGTTAATCAAACGTTATATTTTGGGTACCATTTGTAAAAGGCAATTTTAGGAGGGTACCATTGATAATTTCTCTTAAAAATATTATTCTGATTTTTTTTTATCCTATTATTCTAAAAATTGCCTCTTCGTATTTATATGATGATCGAAGATAAATAGAGTAATGAGAAGATTGAAGATAAATAGAATAATGAGAAGATGCAATCGGATTGAAACAAATGAGATTCTTCATTTTTTAGTTGGAGATGATACTTGATTTTTGAACCCTGATTATACTGAATTTGATTATCCCCAATTTCACTCAATCAAAATTCTCTTATTTTAATGTAACCCGGCTTTAAGAACTGATATTTAGTCTAGTACGTATATATGTCTAAATTTTTAGAATAAAAGGATAAAAAAAATCAGAATAATATTTTTAAGAGAAATTATCAATGGTACCCTCCTAGAATTGCCTTTTACAAATGGTACCCAAAATATAACGTTTGATTAACGGAGGTTAACGGTAGGGGTACTAAAGAGAATGACATAATAGTATAATGGTATCATTCGGAAGCCAAAACTATTTTGTGTACCATTTAGAAAAGCCAATTCTAGGAGGGTACCATTAAGAATTTCCCTTTAAATATTAATTGTGGGGTTAAGATTTAATTTAAATATAAAAAATGTGTGGATAGGATTAGATCTCATATCTCACCATATTGAGAGTTCTCATTTGAGTAAGACCCTTATTATTATTATTATTATTATTATTATTATTATTATTATTATTATTATTACAATTTTATAATATAATCACACCATATATTATGTATTAATAATTGATATTTTGATATAATATATTATAATTCAAATCAATAAATGTAAAAGTAAAATCGTGAAAAAAAATTCTTAATGGGTTGCAATAGTTAAAATAATAGATATTTATTTCACTCAAACAACACTCACATCCATCTATAATGTTTATGATTTAGAACATATGTGATTAAGTGGTGTAGTGGTTGAGAGGTTTGTGAATTAACATGGAGACCCAAGATCAATCCCCACCAACCACATTTTTTTTCAAAAAATTGAGAATAGAGGGATAAATTAGTAATTTCAAGAGATGAGGGGTAAATTGGACATTTCAAATGCATTAAAAAATCTCAGAATTTTATCTTGTGTTGGTGTATTATATATATAATAGATTATATATAATATATTATTTAATATATAAAATCTAGTATAATTAATTTAATTATAATAACCATAATAGAGTTTCAAAAAAAAAAGCATAACAAAAAGAATCTGTTGCTCCTTTTAATGTATGCAGAAGATGTTTGATTTACTGTCCAATATACAGAAATGGTTAGTACTACTATAAATCGAAGTTGTGTTAGCAGGAGTTGCTTTGTTCAGTCCACTATAAATCTATTTTAAGTCATGGTAACTCATCAATCTGGGCTAAGGTACTTTTCTGTTTAAAGTTGTTATAAGTTACTGCATATCACATGTATTTTCAAAGGTTTTGCCTACTTTTCTAATAAAAAATTTGGCCTTTCAAAATTTAAAATAAAATTGTGTCATTGTAAATTTTAAATTTAATTTCTTTTATGTTAGAGTATAAATTTGTATAAGACTTTTAAATTAGTTAAAAAACCGAAACCGATAAACGGTTAACCGAACCGAAAAAAACTGTTCCGGACGGTTCGGTTACGATTAGTAGGTAAAAACCGAACCGAACCGACATGCACGGTTTGGTAATGGTTTTCGGTAAAAACCGAGCCGAACCGACCCGTGCACACCCCTACTATCCATGTTAACATTTTTCGGCATTAATATTTAGTTATTTATAACCTACTTCATAAAATAAATTTTTTACTTACTCATACGAAGATTTTTTGACACGTCATAAATACATGATTTAGTTGCTACATATACCGTATTTGCCTTATAATAGTATAGTATAGATTTTGCTTATAATAGTATAGTATAGATTAATTGGAGTGTAAAATTAAAAGAGTTTGTTATCAAGTAAAATAAAATTTTGTATGCATTTTAATTGATTTTTTCATTTTTGGAAGATGTTAACAAACTTTTTTGGAAGGGGTTAACCAACCAACCAACCAACTAACTAATTATACCCTATTTCGCTTATAATAGTATAATATAGATATAATTTTTTCGAAGTTAAAGAATACTAGGTAACAAAGTCACACTACGCGCGACACAAAAATAATTATAAGAATCCTGTATTTAGTATCATTCTCAATCAAGACAAAAATAATTTTAAGAATCGTCTTTTTAGTATCATTCTCAATCAAGATTAAATTTTACTAAAAATTAAATATTTGGTAATTAATACGTTAATTTGAAAATCACCTGTTATGTATTATAAAAATTATAGGGAAATTCTCAATGGTACCCTTGTACTTTTGGCTTTTGCCAATGGTACCCTTTTCCCGTTGGTACCCTTCATTATTCAACTGGCAAGGGTACCATTGAGAATTTCAGATACTAACATTTTGGTTGATAGAGTGGTATTTCATGAAAAAGCCAAAAATATAAGGGTACCACTCGTAAGTCAAAAATACGAAATGGCACCACTTGAAAAAGTCAATAACAGAAGGGCACCATTGAGAATTTCCCAAAATTATAATATTGCTTTTTACGTTTTAATATATCCTAAAATTTAATATTTAAGAATGTTTTTTCATTATCTTTTTTTTTTGAAAAGTCATTCACTCATTGAAAATAAAGATACATAAACCCAATAGGAGACTGGGGACTTAGATTACTGCGATTAAACTAGAACTAGAACCAAACTAAAAAACTAGCCATCCCCAACCCTAAGGTACTAAATCAAGACTATCACTAAGAAATTGAACTACATGAATTTAAATAGCGAATCATTTTCCATAGATGCAAATCCTCCACAACTGCTTCATATGCATGAACCACGACTGGGCCTTCTTCATCATTCATGATTTCCACTGCATGGTGGTGGGGGTTGAGGTGCCCAAACCCTAGATCCAAACTGAGCAAGTCTTCAACAGCTCCTACTGGCCTTGTGAAGGTGAACAGATGATTACACTTGTCCCCTCCAAGCTTGGATAGGTAAATGGCCACTTGGTTGCGCACAAAAAAGATGTGAGCTATGGTACATAGCCAACGAGGATCATTGAGTCTGATGAAAATCTGCTGGGTAATGAAAGCCAACTCTTCAGGAACTCCATTGGGGAAGTTTTTGAGTGTCTCAAAAGCGTCCAGATTATCTATTTCTAGGATGACTTCTTTGAAGTTATCTTTAAAAACGGTAATGAGCCCATAGTGGATGTAGGGGTGATCATTCGGTCGGTTCGGTTAAAAACCGAACCGAATAACAAAAACCGAATAACCGAAATCCGATTTTTACCAAACCGAACCGAACCGATTTATCCGTAGAAACCGAACCGAAAAACCGAAAAACCGAACCGAAATATTTCGCCAAAACCGAACCAAACCGATTTAAAAAAAATTATATATAATATTATTTTTTTTAATTTTAAAATTAATTTTAATAGCAACTATATTAAAATATGTAACAATTAAAACAAAATAAAACACAAACTATCAATTTAAATTTTTAACCTTAATTTTGAATTAATTAAATCATGCATATATATAAAATATAAACATATACATATATAATATAAATAAAATATATATATAATTCGGTTATTTCGGTTTGAATCGAAGTTTTTTTAAAAAAACCGAACCGAACCGAAATAAATTTCGGTTTAAACCGAAAAACCGAAATTTTCAGAAAAATACAATCCAAACCGAACCGAAATTCAACATTTCGGTTCGGTTTTTCGGTTTCGGTTCGGTTTTGCTCAGCCCTAAGTGGATGGCATTGAGTTTGTTTTCAATTGGAGAGGTGGCAGGTAGTACCCCTGTAGAGAGCTTGATGAATTCTTTCTCTAAGTTTCGCATTACCATTCCTATCCCATTTCTGTTGATGTTTGAGAAGGGGATGAAGGGGGTGGCTCCATGCACATTAACTTTGATAGCTTATGGTTTAGGTATGGTCCAGTGGAATTCCATGTGGGAGAAGGGGGGAGGTGTTGGTAGTATTTTTGTGAAGTTCGTTCGCAGGGAAGGACTATTAATTTAAGTTCGAGTTTTAATTTCTTACAATCTAGAAATGTAGAAAAATAATTGGTGTGAATAAACTAATTATAAACAAGTAAGACTAAGATTTAATTGATGAGGAAAAGCAATCCGAGAAATAGGATTCTTCAATTGGTTCAATAATTTTATTGTAATGTGATATATATATTTCTCATATTTTGCTAAAAACAATTCTTCTAACCTTTATAATGTTCTCTCCCAAGATACAAAATAATGTCTACAACCATATTCCTAAAGTCACTCCCATGATCAATCGAAATATAATTTTAGATTATTAAGACCCAAGAATTATAAGTTTCATAGTCCTCTTATTAATCTCCCGATTCAATAATTGAACTACGTCTATCAAATCATGAACAAGAATTATGACTCATTTCCCAATTTGTGACACCCTCCCGACCAGGGCCCCAGAGCGGAGGGTCACTGACACACATCTAGATGCATACAACCTAATATAACAATATAAATATAACATGCTGACTGGCCCCTACAACTAACCAAGATCCATCACAGGTAATGGTATGAAACAAGCAAGCCATTATCTAACTAAGTTATACTTATTACAAACCTGAATTCAAAATATTATTATTACAACCCAAGTTCTCAAAGTACTACTGCCATCTCTCACAACTATCTAAGGATCTCCTCACTGAGTTGTTATTGTATCTACCTCGGAGCTATCTGAAACTGGAACACCACGGGGTTCCACACAATGCGCTTCCTCGCGGTATGTCTAACACGAGCCATAATATTCACGATACTGTCAAAAGGGTTAAACAAGAATAATAGTGAGCCAACGCTCAGCAAGTATCTAGGATCTCAACGAAACAACATGATATAATATTTCGAAAGGTGATAGTGGATAAGGAAATATAGCATGGTCACCTGATGGTGATAACAAAGGTCCTGGTACGGAGTTTGACATAAAAATTTACCGACAACAGGGTAGCAATATATAACCTCAAGATCATGTGAAATAGAATATTCTCAATAGTGAATAAATCTCATTTTTCTAATTAATTAAATAGTTCATAAATTTAAGAAAACTGATTGGAGTTTTTATTTCACCTTAACAGACAAAACGGGTGATCAGCCCATAAAGTCCCCATACCGGACACAAAGTCCCTCTGGACATCAATTCCTTTCATTAAGATAGCTTGGGTTCCTAAGAGGCAACACATTTGCCTATAAATGTGTCAAACTGGACAGACCAGAACTACACAAAGAATACACCTCAAAATTTGACGGTACCGGCATTACCCGTTGATCCGTCTCTCCAATCTTCAAGAATCCGCGGAAACCATTTAGACGGAGTTCCCATTATAATTTATAAAACCTTTCATTTTTAAAACCATTCCAATTTATAAAACATAATTTATCTTCATAAAACATTTCGATTTTTAACCTTTTCAAAAATCCTTACCTCGAAGTACTTTCGACTCTCTGATAACAGATCAGCCCAATCTAGGTAACTTCAAGGTAGTTTTAAGAAAAACAACTCATTTTGATTTGCAATGATGAAAGTCAAAGGGTTTGACTAGGTCTTCTAACATTAAAGGATCAAGGATACAAGTCTGGATCAAGAAGATATAGGCTCAAGGCATCAAGGCAATGATTAGGATTCAAATTTTAAGAATAAGATCAAAGGTAATTTAAGTTTCTGAATCAGCAGCTAGATCATAAGGAATTTTATAAATTTTAGGGTCAACATAGGTTTCAGCTGACAACAGACATAGGTTAACTAGAATAGCGGTTTATCCGTCAGCCAATTTAGTTTGACTCTAGAAAGCAGTATGGCATATATGATCAAGAAGCAATTAAAAAGAATCAAGCTACTTTAGAACTTTTTGGTTATAAAACAATTGATTTCAGTTTTCTGGTTATATGGATACAATGGCTAGGCAAGATTTATGAGCAACATGGTATAAGTTAGACATGCTTGAATCAACAGGGTATACCATATTATGAAAATAACTGCAAGTAAAGACAGAGTTACTTGCTTCCGGTAGAATGCAACAGCTCAGCTCAACCTACTTGTACTCAACCTTCACTTTCCCTTTATTGCTAGGGCCTACGTCCTTCGTATCTACATAAACCATAATCACTACTTTAGAATACTATACCACTTAATCGTCTCATCTTAATCTACCCAAACGATTCCTATATCGCATCGATACTTAACATGTAACATACGTACCTGATATTATTATTAACTTGACTTGTAATTCGCTAGTCTCTAATCACGTAACATAAAACATATAAGTCATGCAATTCACATAAATCACTTAGCAGATAAACATAGTTTATAAACATTCATGCTATTTAACATATACTTTATTACTCATAATTTTACGAAAATCGGACAGAGTTTCCTTTGTAATATAGACTATTCATCGGAAAAATATCCGGCTCCACTACACAATCAAGTACCTACGATGGATTTAAAATCCACCTACAAACCCAATGAATTTAAAATCATACTACGTACTACTCACATCATATTTCTGACAAAATCCGAAACTAGTAATTAAACATTCATATTTTTTTTTGAAAGTAAGTAATTAAGCATTCATATTTACTCAATCACCAAACTCATACAATTTATTTAAAGATCAATTTAACTTACATACATCCGAAATTTACACATACAACTCATTTTAATTCGATATTAACACATAAGGTTACCTAATAGGCATGAATCAAGAATTTCAAATCATTAAATTCGAATCTAATCATATAACAATCCGAAAAGTATACCTACAGTCATACTTGATCCGAGATTAATATCAAAGTTAAATATCAATCATAACTCACGAATCATCAATTCATAATTATTCGAATAAAACTAAATAATCGAATAAAATTTTTATTATTCGAAATTTTAACTTCATAAACGTGCATATAAAATTTAGAAAAACATCACATACAAACACTTATTGGATTTATAGCAATTTGTAGGCTCAGTACAAGCATCATAGCCCTCCCGCCGGCTCACCGGAGCTCACGGCCGGCGGTGGCAGTGTCCGGGGGTGCCCAGTCAACTGGGTTTCCTTCCCAAACTCCACCGAAAATGATGTTGAATATCCCACGAGACTTATACACACAAAACCAAGTCAAGTAATTCGGTAAACACAAGAAACTCGAAGTGGGTTTCTAAAAATTCATCATGAAATCGACATGCAAGACTGGTAATGGCTAAAGGACAGAAATCCGAGCAAGATTATGGGTTTTAATCTTCCAATCGGTACAAAACCGAAAGAATAATGAAGAAAGAAGGTACCGAAAGAGAGAGAGACTTGAGAGCTTCTGCAAGAAGAAGAAAATGGACAAGGATGATGAAATGGAGTGGGCAAGTGGCGGTGATGTTGTATAATACCCTAAGGGGTATTATCGACTTTTGCTAATTACTCTTTTACTTTGCTGAAAAATCCAACTTTAAATCCCTATAAATTCGAAATTAAATAAAGCAATGGGGAGAAATATTTTATAAAACTTTTATAATAAAGATCATGAATTTAGAAGCATCCCCCATATTTTTAAAATAATATTTGGATCAAAAATGAATTTTATATGAATTTTCGAAGTAAAGGCTCTTTAAAAGAAATAATGCTTTTTAAATCATTTTAAAATACCAAATCACACAATTAAATATCCACACTAATTTTCATAACTTAAAAATGTCACAAATAAGATAATTTAAAAGATTTCACGATTAAAATCAACTCCAATGATTTTATATGAATTTTAAAAGATTAAATATACACTTTAAAAATACTTTTAATGTTCCATAAATACAAATAAAATTCCACAAGCATATACGACACATACCAATCATTATATAATCACATAATCATGCTTTCACATATAACTTGACTTCACAAGAATGTACTCATCATATACTCCACATATTTTTACATTTAATAATTAAACAAGTATTTAAATATCGCGAAAAATTCTAAGTCGTTATAGCCTTCCCCCATTAAAAGGATTCTGTCCCCAGAATCTCATCTAACAGATGTGGACACTTGGCAAGCATTTTGCTTTCAAGTTCCCAAGTCGACTCTTCGACTCTAGGGTTCCTTCACAAAACCTTAATTAATTTAACGATCTTCTGCTTTCTATCACTTCTATCTTGAATCTCTACTGGCTACTCTTCATAAGACAAATCTGACTGAAACTCAATAGGCTCATACTCGAATATATGACTCGCATCGGGATTGTACTTCTTAAGAATAGATACGTGGAACACATTATGAATATGGTGCATGTGCGGTAGCAACGCCAATCCGTAAGTAACCTTTCCAACCTCCTTCAGAATCTTAAAAGATCCTACATATCTTGAACTCAACTTTCCTTTCTTACCAAATCTTGTAATTCCTTTCCATGGTGACACTTTTAACAATACTTGATCTCCTAACTCAAAACTCATATCCTTTCTTTTCAACTCCGCATATTTCCTCCGACGGTCCTGAGTAGTAACTAACCTTTTCGACCTTTCTTTTCGATTATAAACGATTGAATTGCCCATTACGATACATAAAAAATAATAGATTTGAAAGGACTGCAAGAAAAGAAATGTCAAAATATTCTTTTTATACATGCCGAAGTGGTGGAAAAGAAAGAATCTCTTTTACGTATCCGCCTAGCTTGTCAACTTTTGGAGAAATGATACAAAGAAGGATGTCCCTACCCACACTAGAAAAACTCTCTTCGGATGAACTGTACAATCATTGGGTTTATACTAACCAAAACAAAAATAACAACATAAACAACGAGTTTTTAAATAGAGAAATATGCCACTGACGTGAGTAAAGCCAAAGCAACAGTAGTATTTATATCATTCGTGGGTGCGGCTAACTCCCCATGAGGTAATTGTATGATTTTCCAAGGTAAAAGCGCTCCTGACCAATTAGAAACAAAAATAAATAGAAACATTGTTCCAATAAAAGGAACCCAGGGGCCATATTCTTCTCCAATTTGAGTTTTACTCACATCTCAAATGAATTCAAGTACATATTCGAAGAAATTCTGACCACCGGTCGGAATGGTTTGTCGGTTTCCGAATAACTTCAATCTTTTCTTTTGTTTGCTGTAGCAGCTCTGGTTCTAATATCTTTCTTTCACCAACCTCTTCCCAATATACAGGAGATCTACACTTCCTTCTATACAAAGCTTTATACGATAACATCCCAATACTTGCGTGGTAACTATTGTTATAAGAAAATTCAATCAACGGCAAATGTTCATCCCAACTTTCTTAAAAATCCAGTGCATAAGCTCTAAGCACATCTTCTATAGTCTGAATAGTTCTTTCACTTTGCCCGTCCGTTTGTAGATGGTAAGTTGTACTCGTATTCAACTAGTTCCTAGATATTTTGAAATTGTCGCCAAAATTCCGAGTTAAACCTTGGGTCTCGTTGCACTTTCAGGATGATAACCTATCGAGCAATCATAATCCTTAATTAATTCCAACCACCTTCTCTGTCTCATATTTAACTCCTTCTGGTAAAGATATACTTCAAACTCTTATGGTCAGTGAAAATTTCACACTTCTCTCCATATAAATAATGTCTCTAAATCTTTGATGCGAGTACTATCGCAGCCAATTCTAAATCGTGCGTCGGGTACTTTTACTCGTATAGCTTAAGTTGTCTCAAAGCATACACGATAACATTTCCGTGTTGCATCAAAACACAACCTAATCCTTTATGCGAGGTTTCACCATAGATAACAAAATTTCTCCTATCATTAGGCAGTATCAGCACTGGTGCGGTAACTAGCCTCTTCTTCAAGTCTTGAAAACTTCCTTCCCTTTTCTCACTCCAAATAAACTTTTCATTCCTTTTGGTCAACTTAGGTAATGGTGTAGCAATATTTGAAAAATTTTGAACAAATCTTCGATAATAACCAACCAATCCTAAGGAACTTCTCACTTCAGTAGAAGTCCTTGGTCTACTCCAATTTACAACGACTTCAATCTTAGCAGGGTCTACTCTAACCCCTTCCTTACTAATCACATGTCCTAGAAATTGCACTTCTCGTAACCAAAACTTACATTTGGAAAACTTCGCATACAATCTTTCCTTCCTTAAAGTCTCTAATGCTATTCTCAAATGCTCGGCATGCTCTTCAGGGTTTCTCGAGTATATCAGGATGTCATCAATAAATACAATACTGAATTTATCCAAATACCTCTTGAATCCCCTATTCATCAAATCCATAACACAGCTGGCGCATTCGTCAATTCGAAGGCCATCACTAAAAATTCATAATGTCCATACCGCGTGCGAAAAGCAGTCTTCAGAATATCTTCTGGCTTGATTTTTAACTGGTGATAACCTGACCTTAAATCGATCTTATAGAAATATGCAACATTCTTCAGCTGGTCGAACAAATCATCAATCCTTGGCAGTGGATACTTGTTCTTGATAATCATTTGTTAAGCTCTCGATAATCAATACAAAGTCTCATACTTCCATC
Organism: Kitagawia praeruptora; assembly: GCA_037693485.1. Classification (NCBI taxonomy): domain Eukaryota; kingdom Viridiplantae; phylum Streptophyta; class Magnoliopsida; order Apiales; family Apiaceae; genus Kitagawia; species Kitagawia praeruptora. Next base: position 64,480,689 of record CM075348.1, read on the forward strand.
CTTCTTCTTGACAAACAATACGGGTGCTCCCCACGGAGACACGCTCGGCCTTATAACTCTTTTATCCAATAGATCTTACAATTGAACAGCTAACTCCTTCATCTCTACTGGTGCCATTCGATAATGTGCTTTAGATACGGTTCCATTCTGGGTGCTAACTCAATCAGAAATTCAACTTTTCTATTTGGAGGTAATCCGGGCAATTCGTCGGGAAATACGTCAGGGAACTCATTCACTACTGGAATGCCTTTCATATTTGGGGCTTACTTCTCTGTATCAACTACATGCGCTAAATATGCTTCACATCCTTGCTTCAACAACTTCTTAGCTTGTGTTGATGAGTGGATTTCGTAACAACTTTTGAGAGGTTTATGGTGAGTTTTAAAGGCTAACGATCAACTAATCTATGGAGAATAGAGGTTTTTTGTGGGGGTTGAACTGAGCTCGAGAGCGTTTACAAGAATCTCGTGAGTTCCTTTGAGGCTTGTGTCATGTGTTCTCAAGAATCTCGTAGGTGTATTGCGAGGCTTGTCCAACATGTTCTCAAGGTCCCTACGTACCCTGGCTTATATAGGGATCAAGTTCACGTAGTTCTTTTTAGACTAGAAGTCTGGTTAGGCGGCAATAAACTAGGTTCCTAATTCGTGGGGAAATCCTTTTCTCCAGATTTCAGCCACGAATAGGCGACCTAAGTCGAATAGAACTCGAGTTCTAGTCCGACTAGGAGTATGTTTACAAGTACTCGTCCTATTAGATATATTCAAGGATCATCTGCGCCCAAGGAATACATTCCAATAAGGAGTTGATGTTCATGACTTGCTCCTAAAGAATAGGAGGCTTAATCATACTAGAATTCTGCTGGAATAAATCTGTTCTCGTACATGAAGCTGTCTCTCAGGAACCTGTCTGCAGGAACCTGTTTCTCGGGAAGCTGTCTGCAGGAAGCTGTCTTTCGGGAACCTGTCTCTTTGGGAACCTGAACCTGTCTAGATCCATTTCACATGCTATTTGGCCCCATTTATCTTAAGGGACCTCAATCATAACCCATATTACTCATATGGATTGGACCCTTAAGCCTAATGGGCCTAAATCTAGTCCATGGAGATTTTGGGCACAACAACTACCCCCCGGTTCCTCGAAGTCATAGGGTGCGAGAGGAACCTAAATAGCCTGATATTTTAAGGTCCAATCCTTTCAGTGCTCCCATGTTTCTTCTGAGTGAACCATGCGGGTCTTTATCTTTTTGCTTGAATCGTGACAAGGGCACAAAGTGAATCCAATTAGGCGCTGAGTGAATCCTTTGACAAGGGCACAAAGCGAATCTAATTGGGCACTGAGTGAACCTTAAGAATGTCAATGGAACCAAATGAATCCAAATAAGGGCATAAAGTGAAACTAATTGAGCGTTATGTGAACCTATGCTGAGGGCACAAAACGAATCCAAATAAGGCACTAGATGAATCCTTAAAAGGGATAAGGTGAATCTTAAGATTGTCAAGGGAACCATGTGAATCCAAATAAGGGCATCAAGTGAACCTAATTGGGCGTTATGTGAACCTATGCTGAGGGCACAAAACGAATCCAATAGGGCACTAAATGAATCCTTAAAAGGGCACGAGGTTAACCTTGAAAATCATAACTTAATTGCTCAAGAGGCTGCTTCATCTTCTAAGCTGCTGTTTGTTTGACTGTCTAGTGAGTACTGTATATTAGAGATACTCTAGGATCAGCTGCGTCCTAGGAGTACTCTCCAATAATGATTCTGCTTCTCTCTAGTTGGCTTCTTGATCTCTCTGTTATCTATGCTCAGGAACTTGGTGCTCAAGAACCCCTCTACAGGAATCTGTACCTGCACATATAACAAATGTGTTAGTCTAAGGAGTCTTTCTGTAGTTCCCATGTACTTCTTGTTGTCCTCATTGCTGCTGCTAGGCTGACTTGGGCTCTTCTCGGGGAGGAACATGGTCTTCTTATAATCTACTCAGCTTCTGGTTCTTTAGGAACCTCTTGATGCTTATCAACTCTTAATAATATCTTTGTCTAATGTTCATTTCTTCATGTCTGATCTTCATATTTAGTACTGGATACAATCTATCTCCTGGCTCATACAATACTTGTTGATTGGAACCTACTACTTGATATGTCTAAATCTAGCCCATGGTGATTTTTTGGGCATAATACTAAGAAAACTAGAGAAAATGGATTAGTAATACGAGCTAAAGAGCTCTCATTTAAGTGATGCATGTATGAATGTGTTAGATATAATTGATGTGATTTAATGTCAGTGTTTAAGTGTTACAGGTAAAGAGAGTTTAACTTGATATTGAAAGCAGTTGTAAAAGAGTTTGAGTATACGCTGATAGCTGGAAGCGCATACGCTGACAGAGGAAAGCGTAAACACTGTTAGCTGAACACATGGAAGCACAAACATTGTTAGCTTGGAGAGAACAGAGTTTGCTAAAGTCTGTCTACTGGGAGTGTCTACAAGTCAACAGAGTTTGAAGATTAATTTAATATTAATATGGAAGCGATATCTTTGAAGATTGGATAGCTGTCAAAGAGATTGAGTTGACTTAGAAGACGTGTAGCAATCGTAATTGATATCAATTGTATAGCTTAATTTTAGGAGAATCAATTAACGATTGTACGTAGCTGTATATCTTATAAATACAGTTAGGTTAACCCTAGAAGGGTATCCATCGTGAACGAATATCATTCTTGTAACCTAAGCAGCTCTCTGTGATATTTTACATCACCGAGAGAGGAATTATTAATTCCAAACAGTTTTAAGAGTTAAAACGTGTGTTCTTGTTATTTACTCATACGGTAATTGATTATATATTGTGTATTCGACCTAACAAGTGGTATCAGAGACAATCTGTTACTTTATTACAGTTAAAAGATCCAAACACAATAGTAATCAATGGCAGAGATACCTCCACCATCTGAGAAAGCCCCTACTACTGTTAGTAGGTATGAAACGATTAGGGTTCCTATACTTAGGCCATTAGAATATGCAATTTGGAAGGTGAAGATGACCATGTTTCTGGAGGCTACAGATCCAGAATATCTGGATAGAATTTATGAAGGTCCTCACAAACCTACAAAGTTATCTGCTGCTGCTGCTGGTGAAGAATCAAAGGTCATTCCAAAAGAAAAGAAAGATCTAACTGCTGAGGATCTTTCATCTATTGCAAAGGATGCAAAAGTAAGACACTTACTTCACAGTGCATTAGACAATGTTATGTCTAATAAAGTGATTAATTACACAACTGCAAAAAAGATATGGGATGCACTTGAGGTTAGGTGTCAAGGAACTCCTGCAATCAAGAAAAATAGAAGAAACATACTCACTCAGGAGTATGAGCACTTTGAGGCAAAGTCTGAAGAAACCATGACAGAAACATTTGACAGATTCTGTAAACTGCTCAATGATTTGTCATTGGTTAACAAAGAGTATGATTTAGAAGACTCAAATCTCAAGTTTCTTCTTTCTCTACCTGAAAAGTGGGATGTGAAAACAACCACCATAAGAGATAACTATGAACTTGGTGAAACGGAGATTGATGAAATCTATGGACTGCTCAAAACCCATGAATTGGAATTGGAGCAGAGAAACAAAAGATCAAGCAGAAAGTCAAAGTCTGTTGCTCTTAAGGTTGAGGAGAAACCATCAAAGAAGGAAGCATCAAGGAAAAAGGCAAAAGGAAAAGCTTTAGTCATACACTCAGAAAGTGAGTCATCAAACTCTGATGTTGACTCAAACACAGATGAAACATCTGATTCTGAAGATGATGAAGAGATGATGCAAATGGCTGCATTGATGGTAAAGACCTTCAAGAAGATGGGATTCAAGAACTTCAAGAGAGGAAAGAGATTCTCCAAGGACTACTCTAAGTCTGACAAGAAGAATTTCAAGAAAACTGAGGGAAATGACTTCAAATCTGGCAAGAAAGATAAGTCTGAGATTCAATGCTACAAGTGTAAGGAGATGGGTCACTATGCTCCTGAGTGCAAGAAGGGTAAAACTGAAAAGGCACTCTACACCAAAGGCAGAGATTGGGCAGACACTTCAGATTCAGATGAGGAAGTCAACTATGCACTCATGGCTACTACTCAACATGAAGATGATGATCTCAAGGTACCCCCAACTACCTATGCTTATAATACTGATAATATAACTGAATTAAGAATTTATCTTAAAGCATTGCATATCAGTTATAGGGATCAGACTTTAGAAAATGAGCGGATAAAAAATGAGTGCTCTCAACTCAAAGAAAGAAATAAACTTGTTGAGGAACAGCTAGAAAACATGAATAAAATTCAGAAAGAGAGAGATGATGCAGTGTTTATTGAACAGGAGTTGCTAGGTAAGTATAAGCAACTAGAATCTGAATTGGAGGATACTAAACACATTATTAAAACTTGGACACACTCTGGTAAAGATACTCAAGAAGTGTTTCAGTCAGATACAGTAGGTCTAGGTTACTCTGAAGGAGATGAACTTAGATTTGAAAATTTGGTAAAAGTTAGACCACATCGTCCATCTGAAGGAAATGTTATGGGAACAGGTGGACCTAAGACTGAAGCTGAGAAAAAGGCTGTTAAAGAATCATATGCTAAGACTTTTGTTAAAGAGGTTAACATTGGTTCAATGACAGATAAACAACTCAAGCATAAGCTTAAAGAGATAAAATCTGTCAACAAGCAGAGAATGCCTAAGAAAAACAGAAATGGAAAGGTAGGCATAACATCAGGAATTAAGCCAATGCTTGCTTCATTAGCTCCTAGAAAGACATGCTTTAATTGTGGTAGCACTAATCATCTTGCTAGTTTCTGCAGTAAGAATAAGAACATTAATTCTTTGCCCTCTAAAACTGCAGTTAAAAATGATTATGTGAGAACTAGACCACAGACTTTATGTAAACACTGTGGAAGTACATGGCATTCTATTTACACTTGCAGAGATTATCATGCTATTTACTATAATTACTATGAACCCAAGCCAAATTTGAAATGGGTTAAAGTAAAATCTGCAAATGTAAACTCTGAAAAAGTTAGCTTAAACTCTGATAATGTGAATTCCGCTGCAAAAGCTAACAGAATTAAGAAAGCCAAAGGATCCAAGCAAGTCTGGATCCTTAAAACTAATAATCAGTGATTGTTTGTGATTGCAGGGCAACAGGGTTAGTACCCTAGTCGTGGACAGTGGATGTTCAGGACACATGACTGGAAATAAAGCCCTGATATCAGAGTATGAGGAGAAGGCTGGCCCAAAAGTTTCCTATGGAGATGGCAACATAGGACATACTCTGGGATATGGAAATATTAATCTTGGAAGTGTCATCATCACAAATGTAGCTCTGGTTCCAGGACTCAAGCATGATCTGCTATCTGTGAGTCAAATCTGTGACAGAGGATATCATGTAGATTTTCAGCCTGAATATTGTCAAGTTATCAGTAAATCTACAGGGAAAGTTGCTTTAGTTGGAAACAGACACAATAACATCTATGAAATTAAATTGTCAACAAACACTGATGGCAAAGCAGTGTGTCTGTCAACAAGAATGTCCAGTGAAGAGAGTTGGAAGTGGCACAAGAAACTCTCTCATTTGAATCTGAACAACATCAATGAGCTCATAAAGAATGATCTTGCAAGAGGACTACCAAAGTCATTGTTGAATGTAGAAGGCCTGTGTGATTCTTGTCAAAAGGCCAAACAGAGAAAAGCCTCTTTCAAGAGCAAATCTGAGTCTTCAATTGTTGATCCTTATCATCTTCTACATGTTGATCTTTTTGGACCAGTGAATGTCATGTCACTTGGAAAGAAGAAATATGCTCTAGTCATTGTTGATGAATACACCAGATACACATGGGTGTATTTTCTAGCAAAGAAGGATGAAACTGCATTAACACTGACAGAACATATAATACAACTGGAAAAAGGGTCAGAGAATCAAATGAAGATAATCAGAAGTGACAATGGAACTGAATTCAGAAATTCATCAATGGAAGAGTTTTGCAAGAGTAAAGGAATCAAACAAGAGTTTTCTGCACCTGGTACTCCACAACAAAATGGTGTAGTGGAGAGGAAGAACAGAACTTTGATAGAAGCTGCCAGAACCATGCTAGATGAAGCAAAATTGCCAACATACTTCTGGGCAGAAGCAGTTCAAACTGCTTGTTTTACTCAGAATGCAACACTGATCAACAAGCATGGTAAAACACCATATGAAATGGTGAAAAAGAAAAAGCCAAATCTAAAATATTTTCATATTTTTGGATGCAAGTGCTTTGTGTTGAAGACTCATCCTGAACAGTTGACCAAATTTGATCTAAAGGCAGATGAAGGAATTTTTGTTGGCTATCCACTGTCAACTAAAGCATTCAGAGTTTATAATCTGAGAACTAGAGTGATCATGGAGTCTATTCACGTGTCATTTGATGACAAGAAAATTATTGGACTTGAAGATGTTAGTGAACATGATCAACTGTACTTTGAAAATGAAGATTTATTAAACTCGGATGAGACAGATCTGACAAACACTGTTGAGGTCAATTCTGAACCTCTACTGGTAAACACTGAAGAAAATTTTCAATCAGAAACAAGGGAAGAACCAGTTGAGGGGGAGCATGAAGAATCTCATCAAAGTGATAATTCAAACACTGATAGTGACTCAGTTGATAACTCTGAATCAAACACTGTTGATTCAAACTCTGATCGTTCAAATTCTGAGCAGTCACATTCAGGGGGAGCATCAGAAAATGATGAAAGGCACCAAGAAAATCAGGAGAGCATGGATCAAGGGGGAGGATCACATGATGACAGAAGCAATCTGCCTTCTGCAAGAAAATGGACTAAGTCACACACACCTGATTTGATTATTGGTGATCCAGATGCAAGAGTAAGGACAAGAAGTGCAACAACAAATGAATGTCTGTTTCATGCATTCTTGTCACAATCTGAGCCAAAGAAAGTGGAAGAAGCTCTTAAAGATGCTGACTGGATAACAGCAATGCAAGAAGAGCTAAATGAATTTGAGAGGAATGAAGTGTGGACCCTTGTACCAAGGCCAAAGAACAGATCCATTGTTGGTACTAAATGGGTTTTCAGAAATAAAACTGACAGTGATGGTGTGATCACAAGGAACAAAGCAAGACTGGTAGCTAAAGGCTATTCACAGCAGGAAGGAATAGATTATGATGAGACTTTTGCACCAGTTGCCAGATTGGAGGCAATAAGGATGTTTCTTGCCTATGCTTCTCACAAGAAATTCAAGGTTTTTCAAATGGATGTGAAAAGTGCTTTTCTGAATGGAAAACTTGAAGAAGAAGTATTTGTTGAACAACCACCAGGTTTTGTAGATCCAAAATATCCAGATCATGTCTACAGGTTAGACAAGGCACTCTATGGACTTAAACAGGCACCAAGGGCATGGTATGAAACACTTGCTAAATTTCTACTAGAAAGTGGGTTTCACAGAGGTACTATTGACAAAACTCTGTTTTACTTTCAATCTGGTAATGACCTGCTCTTAGTACAGATTGTTAGGTCCAAATGTGTTGTAGAGGGGGGGTGAATACAACTTTTCGATTTTGAGAAGCAATAAATACGATGCAATAAATGAACACACAGATTCAAGGAATATATTTCTTTATATATAACTTGAAAAGGTTGCTACAACATTCATTACAAAGTATAACAGAAGTTCAGAGAGAAGTGAATGATTCTAAGCTCTGTGAATATACTCTCTCTCTTTTTCTTGTGTTTTTCTCAATATTGCTCACTAACTAAAACATTACACAAGTGCTTCTATTTATACTACATGAAATCTATGTCCTGTAGTCTTCAAAGACTAAGATGTACGTGGCCCAATGATGTCCACATAAATCTTGCCTTATCTTGAAAGCTTGGAAATCTGCCAATCAGAAGATGCCATGTGTCATGTTGAAGCTGCACTCTAAGTAGAACTTCTACTTGAGAATTTCTACTTAGCCATCTCGAAATTTCTAAGTCGAACTTCTACTTAGAAATATTCTACTTGGCCATCCAGAACATTTAGTACTTAGAAAATATTCTGGTCTTCAACTTGAAACTTCAATGCACATCTTGAGCTTGTGATATCTTCATGTCTTCTTTATTCTTCAGCAAGCTCTTGAACATGGATCTTTATTACTGACATAAACTTGCTATCAATGTCCTGACACTTGATGCACTGGTCTGGTTCATAAGTGACTAGTCTTGATAGTGTTTCTGCTTCTTGAATAAATTACCATATTCACTTAGTAACTTGGCTTTCCAATATTCGCTTTCCTTCTTGTTCACTTGAAATCAATTGGTCTTGTTGATACTGATAGTTATGATCTTGATTCTCGATTTCTCAAATCACTGAGGCCTGAACAACTTTGACTTGAACTTCTCTCAACGATTTCTTCTTGGCTTGATCATAGTTAACATGTTCAATTGTATCAATTACCTTGTCTTCATATAGTGTTGATTTCTTGTGACTTCTTGTTCTTGATTGTCTTCTGGTTAAGTATCTTTTCTTTTAATTGAGTTACATTAGTTATAGTGTTACAAGTTTATACACTCTGCCTTTCAATCTCCCCCAATTTGATTGTCTAACAATGACATTCAAATTAATGAAGGATAACTCAACTAAACAAGAGACGAGAAAAGATAATTAACATTACAGTCTTGAAAAAATATACAATTGAAAAGTATTTGAAAACAATACAAAGAACTTAAACTAGAAACAGAATTCGAACCTCGAATTAAAGATCATTTGAATGATTCCTATCACCTGGATTATTTCATATCTTTTAGTCAAACTTATATCACCTTATTGGATTCACTCTAAGGTGAATTTTCCTCAAGTGAGTTAAAGCAACCGAAAGACATGAAGTTTTTCCAACTTCAAGTTCACACCACTCTGACCTTTAACCCTAATTCCGTTTCCTTTTCCTAGCTTCAGCAGCTTGGTCTTTTTCTTCTTTCTGCCTTCTGCGCTTCTCCTCCGGCTGCTTTTGTTTTTTATATACTGGATCATGAAGTTGCGTCCACCTAGCATTCAACAAACTTACTGCTTCCATTTCTAGAGGGTTCCTGGGTTCTGGGTAAGGATGTTTGAAAAGCCTTCTGAGTTTGTCCACCTCCTGAGTAGTCCTGATCTTTGGAATGTCCTCAAATATCTTCATTATAAGCCGAGGTTTCCTATGAGTTTTATCAGCTTTAAACTGACAATAGATCATTTTGGGATAGCCCTTGACACGGTTAGTATTGTGGACACTAGCCGCATCTTGCTCCAATCGCTTCTTTTCCACTACTACATCAGACAGGTAACTCACGAGTCTCTGCTTTTCTGTCACATACTTAACTTCCACATCTTCCCATTTGAACACATATAACACTTTCTCCAGAAATACAGCATCTTGAGTCTGCAGCAGCCATTGTCTACTCATATGCAAGAATGTTTGATTCTGGTCTGCATCTATGAATACTAAGGCATCAGCTGTATTATCAACAAAAGAGTGTATCCAGTATACACTGTCTCTTCCTGGAACACCAACTACCTCCCTTATCTCTCCTTGTTCCAGTTCTCCAGTAGGAAGATTCAGAGCTTCATCTACATTCTTCATAGCTTGAAGAATATTCCATTTCTTCTCTATTAGCTCTGGTTCAATCTTCACATTATCAAGAGGGTTTGGAGCAATGACATCACACTTCCACACCTCATTGCTCTTCTTGAATATGGCACTTTCAATGATCTTCACTGATTTATCTTTAAGCTCAGAAGCGAATCCCTTACCCATCATTTGTCTACAGACGGCCTTAAGAGATTCCACTGAAAGTTCCATTAAGTCCTTTTCCTCCAAGCTCACCCTCTTCAATTTACTTTCAACCACCATCCGGACAACATTTGGATATGCTGAGAATTCTGGACCCTTGTCCTCTGCTAGCTGCATTAACTGATCCCTATACAGAATGCTTAGATTCTCAGAATGAGAGTATTGAATTTTTGTTGCTAGCAAGAACAACTCTGATGCAGATCTTCTCGTCATGAATTGGTCATCCACATACATGAAAGACATTGGGACTCCTTCTGTCAAAGACAAGATAACCTGCCACTCCTTTTGCGTTGCATTGTATCCAACCCTGACTTTAGAAATTAATCTCTTTAAAGCACTCATGTAGTCAGCAGCCATTGGATTCTGCAAATTTAGGTTGTAGAACAGATCATCTGCCTCCTTGTTATGAGCTCCTTTCGTACATGGTCCCATCAATATCTTCCTTGCGTCATCCCACTTCTGCCCTAACCTTCTATTGTCCAGATCAATTTGAGGATCAGCTAGCCTTGCAAGCTCATAATCGTACTGCTTCCCTTGTAGCTCCGCTTTCTTTTCCTGAAACGCAGCACGATCTTGCATTGCCTTTATTTTAAAGAACTCAGCTTGTTCCAAGGCTAACCGTTGAGATTTAAGGGTTTCCTCATCAACAGTAATTTCTTCAGGCCTTCCGACAGACATCCCAGCACCTCCACCTTGATCTTTCAATGATCTCTTTATAGCATGTTTCAAAGGTGCGTCTTCCATATCGGAATCTGAGTCAAGTACCACCTGTACTTTTTCTTGATAACTCAGGTCAACGAATGGCTCATCTTGCTCAATCGCTATGGCCTTACCCTTTTTCCTTCTCAGAGCCTCTTCATCAATAGACGGCTCAATTTCTATTTCTTTTACAAGATCAGCTTGTTCTGGAATTTCTTCAATTTGAACTCCCTGCTGTCTCGTCTCCTTTATACTCTCCCCCTTAGGTGAGTTATCCTGAACTCCACCCTGGTCTCCAGATCCACCAGCTACGTAAGAATCTTCAAAACCAGAACCATAGGGTCCTGCTCCAATAGCACCACCTGTACCAGCATCGGGGGGAGGTTGTTGCGGCGCGAAACACTCTAGGGGCACAAAACTTCTGATTGCGAACATAACTCTACTGATCTCCACAGCCAGAGTATCCATTGTAAGCTCCATTGCTCCCATCCTGTCATTCAGAGTGTTTCCCAAGACACCAGCAGCATGGCCCAAGTCATTTACCTTGTTTGTCAAATCATTAAAAGCTGTAGCTTGACTTGCCATTCGTGCTGCGTAGTCGTCAAGAGCCCTTTGATTGTTTCCAACGTTCATCCCTAACTGCCCCATCGTCTGCCCAAACTGCTTCATTTGATTTTCCATAGAAGTCATACGAGTATCAAGATTTTCAATATTAAGGGACGGTGTTTGGTTTAGGTGACCTCGCTCTAATACTCGTTCTGTTAGTATTTGACGCTCGGTTTCGGGCCTTAAAAATGAAGGTCCCTCTCTCCCTAACCTCTCACACACACTCCCTGTCTCACGCTCGTGTATGTCTTCAATAAATGATCCAAAATATGAAGCAGTACCTGCAGAAACTGGATAAGCAATATAATTTGCAGTTATGGGATCAATTGCTGTTTGTTCCTGAGTTGGAATCTCAGGCTGAGAGGCTACAAAGTGTTCTTGTACAACATCAGAACCGATCCTCTTTGCAGCATCAGTACGTACCGGTGAAGGTACGGTGGAAGCTTTTAAAGCTTCATGTCCTTTTGAAGCAACAGTATCTTCAAGAGGTACATAATCATCATCAAAATCCCTATGTGCAGATTGTTCAAGGGGTGAACCACTCTCGTGAGGTGGAGTGGTTGCGTGTGACACGCTAGGGTTTGACTAAGGTTTAGAAGTAGCAGCATGAGAAATTTTGGCTTTCTTTCGAGTAAGAGGCTGCTCTTCGGGGTCACTCTCCTCATCATTTCCTACATCTATATGTGCTGGCTGTTTGGATTCCGGTGACATGGGTGACAAAGAATTAGAAATATAGCTCTCACCCTGGGATAGATCCTGCGGGCTAGCAGTCTCTTGGGTCTGGGAATCAGAAACATAGGAAGAGGAGTGAGTAGTATGCAGAGAGAGATTACCTGATTCATTACCTTGTTCGTCACCGCTTTGCTCATCAGGAATCTCTTCAAATGCCTCAGCATGAGCAGACCGATTCTGAGCATATGATGAAACTTGCGATGATTCCACCACGGTGGTAACTCCTGCATCATATATAAGCCACTGTTGAATGTTTTCAGGAATTGACATTGGTTTACCTTGATGTTTGTCCTGATTATCAATTGTTGAAAGTGACTTAGTGCCCATCCCTAGTGGTGCAGATGTTTGACTTCTGGCAAAACTCTGTCTAACTGCAAGAGCATCCTTCGGTATTAAATGATTAATCAGCATCTGTAAGAACCGAGGAAACCAGCAGACAACATCTGTTGTGTTGAGGTCTCTGCTTGCAGGAGATCCCATCACAGCCACTATCTCAGAGAGAACTATTCGTCCATAATTTATATTCAGCTCTCTTGCTAGGGCAATTCCAAGGTTTTGCATGGGAATGGAAATTTGATGGAAATCGCTTTCTCGTGCCCGAAAACATCTTGTGATGGCCTCGAAAAAGTAATTCCATTCCACATGAAAGAATTGTTTTTGGATGTTTCCAGTGATCCGGCCAGTCGGAGGATAACATCCTATTTCTTCAAAGAATCTGAGGCGTTCTGCAGCTGTAGGTTCTGGATCATAAGCATCTTTAATGGGGAATCCCAGAACCTTGTTGACAATTTGTTCAGTCACCTCATATTCCTGACCCGCTAAGGTAAACCTAAAACCAAAGGGGGTTGATTTGCTCCCAAAAGAAACCGCACTAGTCCATAATTGCTGTAAAGCATCATGTACTAGTGTAGGTTTAGCAGTAAAAGCATCGCTAGCTTTGGAATACAAATTGAGAAATCGTATCCAAGACTTAAAGCGCGGGAGTTGATCACCAATTTCCGTAGAAATATTATAAAAATTGTTTTTGGCAAGTGAAAATTGGTGAGCCATTTTAATTAAAAGTTTTTCTTTTAAAAGATGTGAATTTTAATATTAATTCTTTGAAAAACAATTAATTAAAGAATTAACCGTTATATCCCTTTTAATTTATCAAGAACAACAAAAGTCCCTTTTTGAAAAAATTAAACTACGGGATCCAATTAACAGTTAATGGAAGGCAAATTTCAAACCAATAACTAAATCTGCTTTAACAGTGAAGTGCGTGTGTGTGAAATCGTGTTTGTATAGATCTGTGAAATTGTGTGTGTATATACGTGTGTATATATCTCAAGAAAGATGGACCGTTACACAAACACACAAGAACAGAGATTAATGATAACACACAGATGATAGCAGTCTAAAATTGGGCATTAATTCGTTGTCCGTATGAGATTAGTCACAAAAATCACGAATCAGTGGTTGTAAGTATGAAATCGCCTGTATATATATGTGTGCGGCTGTAAAACTGAATTAGGTAAAAGTAAAAGAATAGATCGAGTTAGAGATGTATATATAGACATTAATGTGAAATGACTAAAGTGTCCCTGTTAAAAAATATGAAAACTCTAAGTACATACAGGGAGAACTCTATCTCGAAGTCTAAGTCGAAGTCTATCTCGAAGTCTATCTCGAAGTCTATCTCGAACATATTAAGTCGAACTTCGAGATGGATTTCGAGATAGCTGTTAACTCGAAAAACTTGAACCATTTATCTATTAAAGACCATGTAAACAGCACAAACCACCAACATTACTAGGGAAACCTATCTCGAAATTTAAGTAGAAATTCGAGATAGACTTCGAGTTAGGAGTTAACTCGAAAAATCCCCTTAACCAAACTGAGAGCTCTATCTCGAACATCAAGTCGAAATTCGAGTTGAGTTTCGAGATAGAGACTAACTCGAAGTTATTGTCAGTTCTCTTCAAAAATATCTCCAAAAATGGAACCTTATCTCAACCTTCGAGATAAAGTTCGAGATAGAACTTATCTCGAATATTTTGAAGAAGATAAATAGGCACTGGTAACTCAAATTCGATCTCTAAGTCGAATTTCGAGATGAATTTCGAGATAGAGGCTAACTCGAAATTCTTCCCAGACTTAGAATTTTCAAAACTTCACTCTGGAAGCTCAAATCGAAATTCAACTAGAATTTCAAGATGAGTTTCGAGATAGTGATTAACTCGAAATTTTGAAGATACTTAGAATAATTTGACAATTTTTCTTTGAAAAACTCAACAATTAATTTTGTCAAATTAATATAAATATCAATTCAAGGATTTTAATATATGACATAATTAAAACATTCCTTGATAATTCTAAGGCCTCTAATTACATGAAAAACACAGGTAAATTCATCTAAAAATCATGCAAAATTTAGAATATTATGAATTTAACTCCCCCTATGATCATGCAATCTAACAAGCATAAATTCAAAGATTTGTGCTATAAAAGACACTTAAAACACACTGAATTCATGCAAAATCACACTATATGCACCCTATAATAATCATTAATTAGGCATTTTAAAGTCTAAACACATAATGATTAAATAGCTTGCATATACAAACATAACCATGGATTTTACAGATAGAAGGCTTTACTAACTTGTGTTAAGCATTCCCAATTCACCAACCAACCTATTGAATGTTACTTCATCAAGAGGTTTGGTGAATATATCTGCAATTTGTTGCATTGTGGGCACAAAATGTAGCTCCACAGTTCCCTCCTCGACATGTTCTCTTATGAAGTGATACCTGATGTCGATGTGCTTGGTTCTTGAGTGATCTACAGGATTGTTGGTTATGGCAATGGCACATGTGTTGTCACACATAATTGGAATTTTCTTGTGCTCCATGCCATAATCCTTCAATTGGTTCCTCATCCACAGTATTTGAGCTACACAGCTTCCAGCAGCAATGTACTCAGCTTCAGCAGTAGAAGTAGATACTGTATGTTGCTTTTTACTTTGCCAGGACACCAATCTTCTGCCAAGAAATTGACAAGCACCAGATGTGCTTTTCCTATCAATCCTGCAACCTGCATAATCTGAATCCGTATAGCCAATTAGATTAAAACCTGTATCTCTTGGGTACCAAATTCCTAGATTTGGTGTGCCCTTGAGATACCTAAAAATTCTTTTGACGGCTATGAGATGTGATTCTCTAGGATCCGCTTGGAATCTTGCACATAAACAAGTCGCGAACATTATATCGGGTCTACTTGCAGTTAAATAGAGAAGTGAGCCAATCATACCTCGATAGCTTGTGATGTCAACTGATTTACCTGATTTGTCTTCATCAAGCTTCGTGGCTGTTGCCATGGGAGTCTTAGCTGCTGATGCATCTTCTAGATTATACTTCTTGAGTAAATCTCTGACGTACTTGGATTGACAGATAAAGATACCATCTTTTCTCTGACTGATCTGTAATCCAAGGAAGAAAGACAGCTCTCCCATCATGCTCATCTCGTATTTCTCTTGCATTAGCTTAGCAAATTTCTCGCACAAGCGCTCATTAGATGACCCGAAGATAATATCGTCCACATAGACTTGAACAAGTATTAAATCATTCTTCACATTCTTATAGAACAATGTTTTGTCAATTACTCCCCTAGTAAAACCACTTTCAATTAAGAATACGGATAGGGTTTCATACCAACATCTTGGGGATTGCCTGAGGCCATAGACAGATTTGAAGAGAAGATACACAAAATCTACAAGTTCTGGATCAATGAAGCCAGGCGGCTGTTCCAGATACACTTCTTCTTCTAACTCTCCGTTCAGGAAGGCACTTTTCACATCCATCTGGAAAACCTTGAAGTTCTTATGTGCTGCAAATGCCAAAAACATCCTGACTGCCTCAAGTCTTGCAACTGGTGCATAGGTCTCATCATAATCAATTCCTTCTCGCTGAGAATAACCTTTTGCAACCAAACGAGCCTTGTTTCGTGTTACAAGTCCGTTTTCATCCATTTTATTTCTGAATACCCACCTTGCTCCAATTACTGATTTGTTCTTTGGTCGGGGTACCAGCTTCCAAACTTTCTGCCTTTCAAACTGATTGAGTTCCTCTTGCATTGCAATCACCCAATCAGCATCACCAAGAGCTTCTTCTATTTCTTTAGGTTCAAGCTTGGATAAGAACCCAGAAAATAAGCAAATATTAGCCAGGTCAGCTCTTGCATTTCTTCTAGTAGACACACCAGCATCTGGATCACCAATAATTAATTCAAATGGATGGTCTCTATTCCATACCCGTTCTCTTGGAAATTGTCTTGATGATTCAGCATGGCTTTCTGAATTGTGGTGCTGACTACTTTGATTACTTTCACTAACTCCCCCTGAGTTAGTACCAGCTCCTACAGAACTAGAGTCAACTCGACTCGAGCCTTGAACAGTAGTCCTTGAGCTGCTATTTACTCCCCCTGAGTTGTTGCCGGTTCGTACTGAAGAAGTCTCTCCTGATCTTGTAGGATTAGCTTGTTCACTAGACTCAGGTTCTTCACGTACACTTGGAACATTTAATGGGACAACCAACTCAGGTTCATCTTCAAGTTCTTCTAAGTCCAGATTCTGAAATTTTAGGGACTCGGGTTCACTAGAATCTCTTGAAATTGATGAGAGTTTGGTATCGTCGAATCTGACGTTGTAGCTTTCAGTCACTTTTCGATCATTTACTAAGAACACCCTATAAGCTGCTACCACATCTGTGGAGTAACCAACAAAGATTCCTTCACGAGCTTTTGCTGCAAACTTGCCTAGATTTTCATCATCTATAAGTACATAGCATTTTGCTCCGAAGACATGAAAGTATTTGATTGTTGGTCTTCTTCCGTTCATTAGTTCACATGGTGTCTTTTCTTTATCTTTTATGATCAAGGATCGATTTTGAGTGTAACACACGGTACTCACTGCTTCTGCCCAGAAATACAGAGGAAGTTTCGAATCACACAACAAAGTTCTTGCTGCTTCAACCAAAGTTCTATTCTTCCTTTCAACTACTCCATTTTGTTGTGGAGTTCTCGGGGCTGAGTACTGACGACGTATTCCCTTAGATACACAGAAGTCATTTAGCACTGCATTTTTGAATTCAGTGCCATTGTCTGATCTAATCGTCTTCACAGTAAGTGTTGAAACATTCTCAATTTGAGTGATGTGATCAATGATTAGGAAAGGTACTTCGTCTTTCGTCATTGCGAACAATACCCATGTATACTTGGAGAAGTCATCCACGATTACCAATGCATATCTTTTCCTAGATAAAGATAGGACATTCACTGGGCCAAACAAATCCATATGAAGAAGTTGCAGAGGCTCAGTGATACTAGAAATTTCTTTGCTTTTATGCGATGCTCATTTCGACTTTCCCATTTCACAGGCTTCACAGAGTCCTTTCGGAGCGAACTCCATTTGAGGTAGATCTCTCACCAATTCTCGCCTCGCGAGAGCATTCATCGTTTTGAAGTTTAAGTGAGATAACTTTTTGTGCCATAACCAGCTTTCATCATCCGAAGCTTTGCTGTAGAAACAGGTGACTTCATTCTGATTTGCTGAATCCATGTCTGCAACAAAAAGATCTGCCTTTCGAACTCCTCTCAAAGCCAGTGAACCTTCCTTGATGTGAGTGATTGATACACCTTTCTTGTTGAAGACAATTTCGTAACCTTTGTCACAGAATTGACTGATACTCAACAAATTATGCTTTAATCCCTCAACATAGGAAATATCTTCAATGATGACATTGCCAGTTTTCAGTTTGCCATATCCCTTTGTCACACCTATGCTGTCATCTCCAAAGGTAACATAAGGGCCAGCTTTCATAACCAACTCTGTAAGCAGGGACTTGTTTCCAGTCATATGCCTCGATGCTCCACTGTCTAGTACCCATATAACTTTATTTCTCTTTTGCTTAATGCCCTGCAATGACAGATTGATTAGACTTTCTTCGGAACCCAACTTTGATTGGGCCCGGCTTTTCGATAAGATTTAGAATCAACAGATTTAACAACAGGAGATGCACTTTTCTTAACATTACTAGAGCTTTCGACTTCCTCCTTTCCTTTCTCAGACTTGACATGTTTGTCAGTCCTAGGAGAAGGTTTGTCACTCCTAACTTTAGGAGGACTGACAGTCTTGGCTCTCACATGCTTTTTCTTGATGTTTGAACTAGCAGCAGTATTTAAGCATGACTGGCTAGATGCATTCATTAAATTCACAAAAGTTTGCATGACATTAAAAGTGCATGGCATACAATTAGGTTGACCACACTGTGCATGATTCTGATGCAGATTATTCATTGTATGTGTGATAGGCATGGCATGTGTAGCAGTGCATGCATAAGAAAGATGTTCAGTAGATTTACAGTGATAACATGCTTTCTTTATTCGTTCAGCCTTAACCTCTTTTATGCCTTTCTTCCCTTGCTGTTTAACAGCCATAGCTCCTAATCCTGGTCTAGATTCATCTCCAGGAAAATTGATTTTAACTTGTTTTATAGGAGTTATAGGTTGTACTTCCTGTCGATCTTCTACCTCAATCTCATATCTAGCTATCAATTCAGTCTCTTTTTCTTCTATTCTAGGAACAAGATGTTTGTAGATAGGTTTGACGGCTGATTTAAGAATACTAGGTGTTTCCTTTTTAAGGTCACTGGAGCTAGGATCGATATGTCTCTTCCCTTCTTTCTTAGATAGGTCAGAATAGTCAAGTCCTATACCTACTCCAGTTATCTTCTTAAATACGTCATTATCTACATACACTTTACTAGCAGCTAGTTTGTAAGCTTCACATTTAGTTTCTAACTCAGCTAGTTTGTTCCTTAAACATGATTCTATTTCTGCCTTAAGGACGAGCTTGTGTTCCAAAGATTTAATAAAATCTCTTAGGGAAGTATCTACAGTGCAAGCAGCCTCTAACTCTTCCACTTTTGCCTCAAGCATTCTGCTTTTGGCGACAAGTGTTTTCTGTTCCTTTTGAGAAGTGTCTAGGCTTTTGCACAACATGTAGATCTCTTCGCTAAGAGCCCCGTTCTGTTCCTTATAATCATCAATAGACATTTCTACTTTAAGGGTTAGAACTGGTACCTCTGGTTCCTCTGATGTCTCAGCCATGAGCGCAAAGTTTGCTACATGAGTAACATCTTCCTCATCTGAATCATCCCAAGCTCTTCCTTCTGTTACTACTAAAGCTCTTTTACCATGTTTTTCTTTCACCAGCGATTCATACTTGCTTTTGAGGGCTTCAAATGTCTCTTTTGGATAAGTCTGTTTAGGCTTTTTGCAGTCCGAGGCAAAATGTCCAGGTTCACCACAATTATAGCAATTGAACTTCATTTTGAAATCCAACGGAGATTTGTAGCTGGTACTCTTGCCTTTGTTTTTGTAGCCTGATGAACTACCACCACCCTTAGCAGCCCGATAGTAAGATGAAGAATTTCTCTGTGGTCGGTTGCTCTTTCTGAATCTCATGTTGCTGAACTTCCTTGCCATGTATGCCACGACACTATCGTCCATGTTGTCCAGCTCTTCTTGGGTGAAGTAGTCATCATCACTGTTAGATGCGCACTCGTCATCATTATCAACTTGATGTGGTGCAAGTGATGATTTAGGCTTTGCTGCAACCATTGCCTTCTTAGACTCTTCCTCATCAGCAACTAATCCTGATGCAGTTTCTTTTCCTTTTGAATCATTGTCCCATGCTTGATCTTGAAGTGTTTCCAGCTCATAGGTCTTTAGAATTCCATAATATTCTTCCAGAGAAGTTGTATGCAAATCTCTGGTTTCTCTGATTGCGTAGACCCTATGTTCAATGCTCTTTGGCTGGTTCCTCAGATATCTCGTATTGGTCTCAACCATGGGGAGAGTAACACCTCTCAGATTCAAATCTAATACCAACTGACTGAATCGTAGATAGACGTCTGTTATGCTTTCTCCTTTTCTTATTCTGAAGGTGTCATACTCCATCTTGAGTATAAGTGTCTTGTTGCTTCTAACCTCTGCAGATCCTTCCATGACAACTTCTATCTTGTCCCAAATCTTCTTTGCTGTATTCAAACCTTTGACTATGTTGAACATTTCATGATCGAGAGATTCCATCAAGGTTTGTCTTACAGAAGTATCATAAGCTATTTGCTCCTTGTCAGCATCCGTAAAGTCCGCTGCCTTTTTAGGCTCAGACCGAGCAGGTATAACCTCCTCTCCTTCCGTACGCTCAGGAATAACTTTCATTGGAACGAATTTACCCTTTTCAAGGACTTCCAGATACTCAGGGTTAATTGTCTCTAAGTAGAGTCTCATTCTGAAAACCCATTCTTCATAGTGATCTCGGTTGAACATTGGGATCTTGAAAGAATTTTTAGGAGCCATTTCAAATCTTGTCACTAAAAAAATTCTAAGTACCCAAGACTAGGCTATGTAGAATATCTATGTAGAACTTTTGCCAAGTCGAAATTTCTCTAAGTCGAAATTTTGCTCAAGTCGAAATTCACCAAGTAGAAATTGTCCAAGTCGAAATTCTATGTAGAAAATCTCAAGTAGAAATTCTATGTAGAACTTTTTGTCCTTAGAATAAATTTTCTGCAGATTTCTTTAATATTGAATAAACAATATCACCTTTTAACACCTTTTTGACTTTTGATACTTTACACACCGAAAGCAACTAACCCACTTGCTAGGCACTGAGTATGTCTTGTTACACTTTCGGCCAAGGAATAATAATCAAATCAAAAGTACACAAACACCTTTTTGACTATCTTATTTGTTTGAAAAAGGAGATCAAAAAGTTGTTGGGTTATCTTCTTTGATAAGAACAGATGATGAACACTCAAGAACACCAAATATCAGTGAACCCAGATTAATTCACAAAAATTAATTAAAATACACCCAAGCCAAATAATCACACCTGGAGTATTTAAATAATTTTTCCCTGATGAGTTTTCACTGGAAACGAATTAAAGCACACTTTTCGAAAAAATGAAAAGTAGATCTAGAAAATGAAAACTCACGATTCTTCTACCAAACACAAGGATCTATGTTTTGTATGTTAAACATCCGCTCTGATACCAATTGTTAGGTCCAAATGTGTTGTAGAGGGGGGGTGAATACAACTTTTCGATTTTGAGAAGCAATAAATACGATGCAATAAATGAACACACAGATTCAAGGAATATATTTCTTTATATATAACTTGAAAAGGTTGCTACAACATTCATTACAAAGTATAACAGAAGTTCAGAGAGAAGTGAATGATTCTAAGCTCTGTGAATATACTCTCTCTCTTTTTCTTGTGTTTTTCTCAATATTGCTCACTAACTAAAACATTACACAAGTGCTTCTATTTATACTACATGAAATCTATGTCCTGTAGTCTTCAAAGACTAAGATGTACGTGGCCCAATGATGTCCACATAAATCTTGCCTTATCTTGAAAGCTTGGAAATCTGCCAATCAGAAGATGCCATGTGTCATGTTGAAGCTGCACTCTAAGTAGAACTTCTACTTGAGAATTTCTACTTAGCCATCTCGAAATTTCTAAGTCGAACTTCTACTTAGAAATATTCTACTTGGCCATCCAGAACATTTAGTACTTAGAAAATATTCTGGTCTTCAACTTGAAACTTCAATGCACATCTTGAGCTTGTGATATCTTCATGTCTTCTTTATTCTTCAGCAAGCTCTTGAACATGGATCTTTATTACTGACATAAACTTGCTATCAATGTCCTGACACTTGATGCACTGGTCTGGTTCATAAGTGACTAGTCTTGATAGTGTTTCTGCTTCTTGAATAAATTACCATATTCACTTAGTAACTTGGCTTTCCAATATTCGCTTTCCTTCTTGTTCACTTGAAATCAATTGGTCTTGTTGATACTGATAGTTATGATCTTGATTCTCGATTTCTAAAATCACTGAGGCCTGAACAACTTTGACTTGAACTTCTCTCAATGATTTCTTCTTGGCTTGATCATAGTTAACATGTTCAATTGTATCAATTACCTTGTCTTCATATAGTGTTGATTTCTTGTGACTTCTTGTTCTTGATTGTCTTCTGGTTAAGTATCTTTTCTTTTAATTGAGTTACATTAGTTATAGTGTTACAAGTTTATACACTCTGCCTTTCACAGATATATGTAGATGATATCATTTTTGGATCTACTAATGATAAACTCTGTAAGAAGTTTGCCAAGCTCATGCAGTCTAGATATCAAATGAGTATGATGGGAGAGCTAAGCTATTTTCTAGGCTTACAAGTGAAGCAAACAGATGATGGAATTTTCATTAATCAATCAAAATATACCAGAAATCTTCTCAAGAAATTTGGCATGCTTGACTGTTCATCTACAACAACTCCCATGGCAACTGCAACAAAACTGGACAAAGATACAGGGTCATCAGTGGATATGACAAGTTACAGAGGGATGATTGGTTCTCTACTCTATTTAACTGCTAGTAGACCTGATATCATGTATGCCACCTGTCTGTGTGCAAGGTTTCAGGCAGATCCAAGGGAACCACATTTAACAGCTGTGAAGAGGATTTTCAAGTATCTCAAGGGCACTGTAACTTTAGGGCTGTGGTACCCAAGAGAATCAGATTTTAAGCTACTTGGTTACTCAGATGCAGATTTTGCAGGCTGTAAGATTGACAGAAAAAGCACAAGTGGAAGTTGTCAATTTCTTGGTGACAGACTTGTGTCTTGGTACAGCAAGAAACAAAAATCAATATCAACATCTACAGCTGAAGCAGAGTATATTGCTGCTGGTAGTTGCTGTGCACAGATTCTATGGATGAAGAATCAATTGCTGGATTATGGATTGAGGTATAGTAAGATACCTATTTTCTGTGATAATCAAAGTGCTATTGCAATGACAGGTAATCCAGTACAACACTCAATGACCAAGCACATCAGCATAAGGTATCACTTTATCAGAGAGCATGTAGAGGAAGGCAATATTGAGCTTCACTTTGTGCCTACAGATCAACAACTTGCAGATGTTTTCACAAAGCCTCTAAGTGAAGCAACATTTACAAGACTGGTCAATGAACTAGGGATGGTATCTGGTTTTGACTAAACATGTTGGTTAGACTCAAACTTTTCTAATAAAATGTGTTGCTCATATTTCTGTAAATTGCTAAAGTGCTATGTGAACCTTATTAATTAAACTCTGTCAGCATGATTGTTGGTCATAAACTGTTAATATGTTTGTTAAACTCTGTGAATTCTGAGTTGATTTTTGTCTGAATGAAAATACCAATGAAGAAAAATGTATGGAGCATGATTCTCAGTGAAAAATCAAGATTCTTTCTGAGTCACTTTGATCTAATCAGAAATTGTGCAGTAAATTAACACAGCATGATACTGTTTCATATTTAGAGCATCTCTTAGTTTATTTGATCATAAACTCTGAATATATGAATACTGTATGCATTGCCTCTCATGAATAACTCTGATATTGATGAACTCTAAACTCTGATTAGTAACACTCTGTTTCCAAGCCATACTTGATTCTTGATGATTCCTTGTTTGCACTTGTGAAAATTTTAAAACTTGAGATGTGTCATTGTTTAGTTTGGTGAGAAACAGTTCATGTCTGCACCCTGTGAGATTTTGAGCCGAATAAGTGATTGATACATTTTATATCAATCAGATTTTATTGCTGTGTGATGTTCATCAGTAAGTATGTTGCTCTAGAACTTGCATTAAACCAATTTGAGACTACATGATATATGTGTGCATGAAAATGATAAAGGCACTAGGATTAACCATCTTTCTTCAAACACTGTTCAAAACATCTTTGAACACTGATCATAAACACTGTTCATAAACACGACCCTTAGTAAACCCCTTTGAGCCTAATTAACTCCTCATTTTTCTTGAATACTGAAGTATTAAGAGCAGTTATATTCTTTTGATAAATCAAATTCGAGCAGGTGAGTATTTCTCAAGAAAATAAATATTACTCAGTATATATATATGTAAATAAAAAAAAAAGAAAAAAAAAGGGAGGTATATATACTGATCATCTTGTACAAATATGTACTAACCGTTTGACTGAATATTTTGATCTGATAAATCGTTCAGTTAGGAATTCTCATTCGAAAAATATCTTTTCTCATCTGTTTGATTTTACTCAATTACAACCCTGAACAAAGTCCTTTTGATTTGTGCATATATGTAATCAAAGTGGTGTAGATTTGGTGGAAATTCAAGCTTATGGTAGTATCTGCTTCTACTGATTGAATTTGAGCGAAAACACTTCACCAAAACACTTGTGTGCTGTGAGAGTTTGTGAGGAAATCCTTGACATGTAACTCACTGAATGATGCTTTGATGTTTATCTCCTGATCTTTTTGTCTATAATGACTGTGTGCTTACTTGGATAATCATGAACATAAACTGGAACAGGGATATTCAGATTTCTGTAATTAAGGAACTACAGAGTTTAGCATTCATCATATACTCTGTGTTTAATATGAGAGTTTGTGCATTCAGTGTTTATTGTTTTGATTTATGGATTTTATGAAATATTAGATGCTATAAAAATTGATTTGGTAAACTCTGCTACTCACACACAAAAATCACGACTGTGCATTTTTGAAAGGGTTTTTGTGACAAAGTTTGAAAATTTGACAAACACTGATTGATTGTGTTACGTACTCTAAGGTAAATTTTCATTAAGATAATTTGAAAATTTTGGAGTAAATGGAGTGGTTGACAACTGTTAATTAGTGTATTTAGTGGTAAAGTGTCTTGATAAACGGAACGACAGCGGTAATAATGGCTTTTACTGCGCGTGTATTAAGTGAATCGTTGCATGTTTGACACGTGTCCCACTTTCACCCACTCACTCATCATTATCTACCACTTTCGCATTTCTCGAGGGAACAGTTGTGTGTTTTCAAGATAAAACGTTTGAGTTTAATTTTTAATTACAACTCAAATTACTTTTTGTCAAAATCATTTTCACCCACTCGTATTCACTTTACCAAAACAGAGAACTTCTTTGTTTTTCACTTTGGCATTTTCACAAACACCTTTCTTGCATATCATTTTCACAGTTGCTTTTTGTTTATTTCTTGATCTAATGGCAACAAAACCTTTTACTTTGTTTGGTCTACGTTTTGTACCTAACAATTATGCAGCTTTACTTGAGAACGACCGGGCTCCTGAGGCGTTTCACCTAATGCAAAACTTTCTTCGCGATTCTGAGATTGGACAAGCGTTGATTGAACCGGCTACCCTATCTGCTTCTCAAGTGGTCACCTTCTGGCAAAACTCGAGGTATATAGAAGGAGGAGAGAATGGAACTCCGTCTATCATCTTCTCTCATGAAGACCAAGAGTTTGTGATTACTCCACAAACTGTTCGTGATGCCATGGATTTCGACACACATACTTCGTATGCTGTTGTCTCTGAGCAAAATCTGAGAGAGATGCTAACAGAGATTGGGTATATGGACTCACTTGCAAAGCTGGGCAGTGTGAGGAGGCCGAATCTGAGAAAAGAGTGGAACTTTTTCTTTGATTGTATCACCAGGACATTCCAGAAGAAGGTAACCAACTGGGATGCTATTCCAATGGACAGTCTGCAAATTGGGTATTCTCTACTCTATGGCAGTAATTTTGATTTTGGTAGATATGTATTAATGAATATGGGTGATAAGTTGTCAGAGTCTACTACAGTTTACTTTGCTAGATTTTGTCAGCTTTTGTTCAATGCATGTGTACCTGGGTTAACTGTTGATGAAGCTGATGAGATTCAACCTTTTCGAGTCACTAAGAGAATATTCTCTGATATGACTAACAAAGATGTTGGTAAAGACATACCTCCTTTCGTATTGCCACTTGCCTTACAGAATTTTGTCAATCAGCCACAAGATTCTCCATCACCAAACCATGAACCACATGAAACACAACAACCAGAACCACAACCTATGCCTGAACCTTTAGCCACTGATCGTACAGAAAACATACCATCTCAACCTACTCAATCACCTGAGCCAACACCAACAACCACTGTTCAACCCATATCACCTCACCAAGTGAATACTGAACCAACAAACCCTGTTACTACTACTCACCCACAACCTCCATCTAAGTCCAAAAGGAAGAAGCATACTGCACTTAACACAAAACAAAGAGCAAATAGACCTTCACTACCACAAGCTGAGGACAGTTCTAGTGAAGATGATGAGCTGATTGCAGTATCTGAAGCTAAAAGGAGAAGGCTCATCCTTACTGATTCTGATGATGAGCATGTTGAGGAAGTTCAAGAGAAAATTTCTATTGATATTCCTACTGGTGAGACAGAGGTTATCATAGAACCTATTTTACCAGAATCAGAAGTTAAGATTGCTGAACCAGAATCTGCTAAGGTTCAAGAAAATGAAGATGTTAGAGATGTTTTGTTTCCAATGGAAGAGTTTGCTGAAACTCCAATTTCTTTTAATTATGAAGCATCTACTCCACCACTCATGGAGGTTACACATTCTATTGATACTGGTGTTGCTGATGGGCCTACTGTTGTTCTTGAAGACACTGTGGTTGCATCACACACTGAGTTAAACTCTGTTGCCCATCATGTTTCTGATCATGGTGAGGAGGTTGATAAACCAGAGAAGGTTCTTTCTTCAGAGCAAATTCAAGC
The DNA here is from genome assembly GCA_037693485.1 of Kitagawia praeruptora. Classification (NCBI taxonomy): domain Eukaryota; kingdom Viridiplantae; phylum Streptophyta; class Magnoliopsida; order Apiales; family Apiaceae; genus Kitagawia; species Kitagawia praeruptora. The sequence goes on from CM075348.1 coordinate 64,507,257, forward strand.
TGATAAAGGAAAACAGGTTGCTCAAGAACCTGTTGTTGCTCAAGGTGAAGATATTGCTTCTGTTGCTCCTACTAATGAATCTGTGAGTGATTCGATTGAAGACAACAGTACAGGAGTTGAAAAAGCACATACTCAAGCTGATGGTTAGAAAACAGGAGAAAAACCAGATTTTGCTGGGCCTTCTGTAAATGAAATTGATGATGATTATTTGGCCAAACAAACTGCTGATTGGTACAAGTCAAAGTGTATTTTTCCTCCTGGAAGGCCAGCTATGTTTCTCCAAGCAAATTCTTCGAAGATTAAAAATCCAGAAATATTCACTTGTTTGCAAGGCACAGTGATTCAAATCAAAACCTTGAATAATAGATTTGATGATACTCAGAAATCTATTGTTGATCTTCGAACAGAGGTTGCTACTCATGAGGAGAAAGCTCAACTAGCTAATGCTAAGCTTTTTCAACAATTCTCCAAAGCTCAAGCAAATCTTAATGACAGACTGAGCACAGTTGAAAAGAATCAGATTTTACTGACTGAGAAGGTTGATTCCATTGCAAACTCTCTTGAGTTAATCACCTCAATTCTGATTCAAGATGGTGATGATGTCAAAAAGGGGGAGAGAATTGCTAAAACCAAGTGCAAGCAAACTCAAACTCTGTCAAAGAAAGATCATCTTGATGATGAAGGTACTGCTGATAAGGGCTTAAGAAATGCAAATCCCAGACAAGGACATGAAAGGTCTTCAAGGTCAAAGCCGAATTTGGTGATAGATACAAATATTCAGAGTACTTCTGGTTCAAAGCCAAAGGATTTGTCATTCACTGACAATCCACAAACAGATGAAGAATTGGCTGCAAAACTTTTTCGTGAAGAGAATGCTGAAGCTACACTTGAGGACATACAAGTTGAAGAAAAGCTGTTGCAGAAAGAGCATTTAAAAGCTCAAAAGTCCAAGAAAGTGAAGAAAACTGTTAGAGCTTCAAAGTCTTCAAGGCCTGTAATGAAAGGAATTGAGATCAAAGAAAAACTATCTGGTATTCAAGAAGAAGAAGAAGAAGAAGATACTGGAAAGCTGGTTAGAAAGTCTTCTCTTGATGCTAAGTTGAAGTTAAAAGGGATAATTGGTGAAGAGAGCAAGGACAAAATGATAGTTACAACCTCTGTTGCTACACAAGTTGTACAGACTCAAAGTAAACTCTTACCTGGTTTTTCAAGGCCAAAGATTCCAGTGCAAGAAGAAGCAGGAGTGACTGGTGGATATCAACATAATGTTGCATGTTCAGGAAAGCCACCAGGCAGGAATACTTCTGGCTTAGGTTCAAGAAGAGATTTGAGGGTTAGTAACAGTCCAAGAGATCCCTCTGCACTTGTATCTCTTGGTTCTGGTATTACTCAAGAAAATCTAGACAAGTTGGAGTCAGTTCAGCTAGTTCGTCAAAGGAGCTTAGACATTCACTTTCTACTATACTTTATGACAGATGGGTCAGTGTATAGAGTGAATGAGGAAGCAATCAAGCTGAAATTATTTGAGGAACTTCAATATGTCTTGCATATCTTCAGAGTTAGAAATCATCGAACACAGCTTATTGCTAATTCTATAAGGGAGTATATGCAGAAAGCTAAAGTTGTTACAGGATCAAAGTCTGCTGAAAGATATGTTCCGAAGTACAGAGACTGGAATGGGAATCTGATAGAAATGCAGAAGGGAACTACAAAGCTAAAGACTGATCTTGGGATTACTGTTCTGGATTTTAATGTAAAGTCTGAAGAAGTGAAGTTTATCAGGTTGGGAAATGAAATGAGAAGAAACAAGATCTATGATCTCAGAGCTGCTATTTTTCAAACTGATGAGAATGATCCAGATTTAAGAGAGATCAAGGAAGCTATGGAGATTGAACTTGAAAATGCTGAGAGGAGATTGTTGATTGATTATCTCAGAACAACTCCAGATCTTGAGGAGGTTAGGTAGACAGAATTTGTAAGTAATTCGAATTTTCTGTAAATTTTGCTAAGTCAAGTTTAAACTCTGATTATATGTTAAACACTGTGTTTTTATTTGTTAGTTTTGACATCATCAATTACTGTGAACTTGTACATTTTTCTAATGAACAAGTTGGGGGAGATTGTTAGATATAATTGATGTGATTTAATGTCAGTGTTTAAGTGTTACAGGTAAAGAGAGTTTAACTTGATATTGAAAGCAGTTGTAACAGAGTTTGAGTATACGCTGATAGCTGGAAGCGCATACGCTGACAGAGGAAAGCGTAAACACTGTTAGCTGAACACATGGAAGCGCAAACACTGTTAGCTTGGAGAGAACAGAGTTTGCTAAAGTCTGTCTACTGGGAGCGTCTACAAGTCAACAGAGTTTGAAGATTAATTTAATATTAATATGGAAGCGATATCTTTGAAGATTGGATAGCTGTCAAAGAGATTGAGTTGACTTAGAAGACGTGTAGCAATCGTAATTGATATCAATTGTATAGCTTAATTTTAGGAGAATCATTTAACGATTGTACGTAGCTGTATATCTTATAAATACAGTTAGGTTAACCCTAGAAGGGTATCCATCGTGAACGAATATCATTCTTGTAACCTAAGCAGCTCTCTGTGATATTTTACATCACCGAGAGAGGAATTATTAATTCCAAACAGTTTTAAGAGTTAAAACGTGTGTTCTTGTTATTTACTCATACGGTAATTGATTATATATTGTGTATTCGACCTAAAAAAATGATTATCTACATTATATATGTTGCTACCTTCTCAAGTGGCATATCAATTATCTACTTGACTGATTCAACTAACACGTTCGAGATCATAAACTAAGCATATATGTTACGTAAACTGTAAACCTATAGGGCATGACAACATCTTAAGTACAAGTTCACATAAATTTCATTTCTAAAAATCATGGAATATGCGCATTTAGAAGCAATATGTATCTAAGCATGACAGAATATAAGCTCTAATTGACAGGAAATGCTGCATGATAGTTAAGGATATAAAGACATGAAAGTAGACTTATCTGTGCTTCCTTGTGCCGGTTTGTATTGAGGTTACGTTACTAAACCTGGAATGGAAGCTCTTCTTTGTACATGCTCACAATAATAAGATATAGGGGAATTGAGCTACCCCCCGAGCCGTCATGACGCGTGAACCTCCTATAGCTTGTTGAAGCGATTGACTGAAAACTGCTTGTTTCGGCTAAATATCACTGAATCTGGAAGCTGTAGCTATAAACTGTGGGTTGGAAACCGGAAGCTGGAAGCTACTAACTAGAAGCTTCTGATGATCATCAAGGATGCTGCAAGCTACTTTATCAAAAACCTGTTAGTAGTACGGTACTTGTTTCGATCATATACAAGCTTTATAAAATGAGAGTATTCATTTTTGTATCGCTTTGATGAGGGCACAAGGCGAATCCAATTGAGCTCTAGGTGAATCCTGGGAAGGGCACTTAGAGAATTCAATTGGGCGCTAAGTGAATCCTTGACAGGGCATAAGACGAATCCAGTTGAGCTTTAAGTGAATCCTGAGAAGGGCACTTAAAGAATTCGACTGGGCGTCAAATGAATCCTTTTGGCTTTAGGGAGCACAAAGTGAATCCATCCGGGCTCTAGGTGAATCATGGCAAGAGCACGAAGAGAATCCGGTTGGGCACCAAGTGAATTCCTTTGTGGCATCAAGTGAATCCTTATAGGCTCTAAGTGAATCCTGAAGAGGGCACAAAGAGAATCTATAGGGCACATGATGAATTATTTCAAACTCTAGGGGCACCAAGTGAATCTGTAAGGGCACAAGGTGAATCCCTTCAAATGCTAGGGGCACCAAGTGAATCCGTATGGGCATAAGGTGAATCCCTTTAAAGGCTTTTCAGGTACAATAAAACTCTAGGTTAGGTTACCCATGATTAGGTTCCCAAAACCTTTAACTAGGTGCCCACATGCTTATGGGACTTTTGAATTATGCCTACGATTCATAGGGCTTTTCGATGTGAATCTTTCGTGCTTGCAAGTCTTTTCTAGCTATCGAGTGCCTGTAGCTGACAGGGCTTTCAAAGTGAATCTTTCTGGGCTCTATGCAAATCCTTGTAAGGGCATAAGGTGAATCCAACTGGTTGTTTATGTGAACCTCTTCTTAGGACAAAAATCGTAACCAATCGGGCACCAAATGAATCCCTAAAAGGGTACAAAGAGAATCCAATAAGATACCAAACAAATGCGTGTGGATGCATGAAGCACCAAGTGAATCCTTTTGGGCTCTAAGTGAACCTATACGGGTACATAGAGAATCCATAAGGGCACTGGGTGAATATAAGAAAATTCTTAGGGAACCTAGTGAATCCTTCTGGGCTCTAAGTGAATCCTTGAATGGAGCACAAAGAGAATCCAAAAGGGCACTAGATTAATCTTCTAAAGGCATGGAGTTCTTATTGTAAGTACACTTTCTTCTATTCAGGTATCGGCTCGCTGGGAACATCAAGCAGGAAGCTGCTAATCAGAAACTGTCAACAATTGGCTTCTAACAAATGTCAATGAACCTGGAAGTTGTTACATACAAGCTTCAGGTATATAATAATGAACCTGCAAGATGTCAGTTACAAGAAAATAACGAGTAATCCACTAAACACATATAAATGCAACTAGACCTGGAAGCTGTTACCTTTGAGCTTCAGGTGAGTAACACAAAACCTGTTAACTAAAGGTAAATACATGGAACCTGTAAGCTATAGGTAAATATCAAGGAACCTGTGAGGTGCAGGTAAATAACAAGGAAACCTACAATCTGTTAGGTACATGTGCATTCTAACATCAAAAACATAATCAAGACATAATCATAGCTTTATCGCATATAAGACCATACTAGCATAGATGTTTAAGCATGCTTTATGTATAGTAAGGGTTTGTTGCGCGTGCTTGGGAGGTTTTCTACGGATATGTAAGCATAAAAGGAGAGGTATCACCTGGATCTTTCTGTAGACTGATCAGATGTGAAGTGGAAGCCTCCGCTAAGATTTAAAAACTCATTGACATGTTCATGATGTAAGCATGCTGTTCTTCAAGATACTAGACCAAATCAATCCTCAAGGTTCCTGAACCAAATATGAGCTATGAGGTTTCCAAACTGCATCCTAGCCGTGAGGTTCCTGAATCAAATCGCGAGCTTCCTGGACCTGGTGGTGAGGTTCCTGGTTTGAATTCTCAAAACTTTGAAATCCTTAACTTTCAAAGTACCATGTGCTATAGTAATTGTACTACCCCCCAGTTCTTCAGGGAAGCTTGTCTTTGATGAAGAACTAACTCCAAGAAGCTTCACAATTCTTCGATAATTTCTAATAAGTCATTGAATATTCATCCATGAAGTTGAGTATTGTGTGTTTTCTTCAAGATGCTCATATCATATTCTTGTAGATACTCTTCATCAAAATCTTCAACTATGTCGAATTTTCTTTAACGCTCGAATAAATACTATAACCTCTTCACATCATTCTTGCTTGTAGCTTTAACATGTCTTCTCCTTTCTTCTTTATCTTCTTACGAAACATGCTGAGAATGAACCTCTATACAAATATCCCAATACAGTACCTCTAAGCTTACGCGAGCTAACTCATTGTAAGAAACAAGAGATACTTAAAGAAATTACTTGTGAGGTATTTCTCGCAGGTCACTGAATTGAATGAGGTATGTTCCTTGTTTTACAAGCTAAATATAAGCTCATGTATGACGTAATACAAGGAAAAGAACTACTCATAATTTCGTTGAAAACTACTCGAAAGAAATAGGTTTGCTTGCTGGGGAGGTATACATGCACTACCCCCCAGTTCTAAGAAGGAAATACACATATAAATAAAGGTCTCTCAACTCTACTTTAAGGAAGCTCTCAAAATTTCAATTATTGGTCACCTCGAGCTATCCATTCCACAAGCTTCCCGGCTTTAATCAATTCCTCAATTTGGTCTTTCAGTGCTCTACATTCAGAAGTATCATGGCAATTATCCTCATGGAAGTCACAATATTTCTTCAGATTTTTCCTAGCTCCTACAAGTAAAGGTGTAGGCTTCACAAATATTCCTTCTTTCCCATAAACCGTGAAGATATGGTCTACTGGAGTGACCAAAGAGGTATAATTGTCGCACTTTGTCTTCAATTTTGCTTTACTTCTTTTGGAGGAAGCTCGATCCCCAATAACATATGCTTGCGGGCTTGGAGACCTCTCTCGCTTGATTCCTTTATGACTAGCTTCATCTCCAAGATCTTATGTTTCTCTCAACTTCAACAAGGATTATTCCACGCATTTATATAGTTCAGCTTGTTTGTATAACTCAGCTAGTGTACCAGGTTCACGTACTTGTAGCTCCTTCCAGAAGTCTGAACCAGCTCTAACTCCAGCAATCAGGAAGCTCATAATGACCTCGTCAGGATCTTTCTTAACTCTGGGAACCTCTGCATTAAAACGTTTGAGGTACTCTGTCAAGGTCTCATCTGCTCTCTGCTTGATGTTGGCCAAGGTATTGGTTGGGGGTGCAAAAGTGATGGAAGCTCTAAACTGAGTAACGAAGAGTTTCCCCATATTCTCCCAGGAATTTATAGAATCTGATGGTAACCTCTTAAACCACTGATGAGCTCCACCATAAAGGGTTGCAGCCAATAATCTACACCTTGTTGGCTCCTTAACTTGATAAACATCCATCTTGGTATTGAAACGACCCAGATACCCCACAGGATCCGTAGTGCCATCAAATTTAAACTCGTTTGACATACGATAGGATTTAGGTAACGGGGATTTTCTAACCTTCTTAGTGAATGGAGATGAGGTCATCGCACCTGTTATTGACTGCTTTTCTTCCTTGAGTTTCACTAGAATCTTCTTCACCTTCAGTATCTTTCTTTGGGTCTTCGATCTCTTTCTCAGCCTTTTTATCACATTCTTCTTCATCAACGTCCAACTGCTTGGGATTAACCTTAGCTTTTTTACCCTTCTTACCTGATGCCAACTTCGACTTCTTCTTCGGTGTTATTTGTTCGAGGGTTGTAAGCTTTTCTTCAATCGACTTTAGATGCTCTAGGACGTCAGCAGGAGTAATCTTTTTCGTTTTCGGGGTTTGATCTTTCTCTACAGATTGTGTTGCTTCGCTATTAGAACTGTCTGCCATCTTTCCACTCTTAAGATGATAACTCTCCCCTCCTTCTAGCACCAATGTTGATGAGTGGATTTCGTAACAACTTTTGAGAGGTTTATGGTGAGTTGTAAAGGCTAACGATCAACTAATCTATGGAGAATGAAGGTTTTTTGTGGGGGTTGAACTGAGCTCGAGAGCGTTTACAAGAATCTCGCGAGTTCCTTTGAGGCTTGTGTCGTGTGTTCTCAAGAATCTCGTAGGTGTATTGCGAGGCTTGTCCAACATGTTCTCAAGGTGCCTACGTACCCTGGCTTATATAGGGATCAAGTTCACGTAGTTCTTTTTAGACTAGAAGTCTGGTTAGGTGGCAATAAACTAGGTTCCTAATTCGTGGGGAACTCCTTTTCTTCAGATTTCAGCCACGAATAGGCGACCTAAGTCGAATAGAACTCGAGTTCTAGTCCGACTAGGAGTATGTTTACAAGTACTCGTCCTATTAGATGTATTCAAGGATCATCTGCGCCCAAGGAATACATTCCAATAAGGAGTTGATGTTCATGACTTGCTCCTAAAGAATAGGAGGCTTAATCATAGTAGAATTCTGCTGGAATAAATCTGTTCTCGTACAGGAAGCTGTCTCTCAGGAACCTGTCTGCAGGAACCTGTTTCTCAGGAAGATGTCTACAGGAAGCTGTCTTTCGGGAACCTGTCTCTTTGGGAACCTGAACCTGTCTAGATCCATTTCACAAGCTATTTGGCCCCATTTATCTTAAGGGACCTCAATCATAACCTATATTACTCATATGGATTGGACCCTTAAGCCTAATGGGCCTAAATCTAGTCCATGGAGATTTTGGGCACAACAGCTTGCATAAACGTCAAAAATTTCTTATCTTGCTCCTGACCTTAAAACACTAGCTCACTATCATCTTTAGAATCCAACTTTACTTGCTTCTTTCTACAGTCTATCTGAGCATCACACTCAGTCAACCAATCAAATCTTAGAATGACACTAAACTCTCTCTACAAAAGGGTAACAAGTTCGCATGGAAAAAGGAATTATCCTATTTCGATATTACAGTTAGGACACTCTATTATTCTATCCTGGTTAGCCACTTCTATTACTAACGGTCTTTCTAATAGACGAGTCTCACGTCACAATTTATCAAGAAATCTCTTAGATATACATGATCTAGTTGCGCCAGAATCAATTAAAACTTTAACTTCAAAAGAGTTTACAGGAAGCGTACCTACAACCACATCTACATCATTGACAGCATCTTTGACAGACATATTGAAGGTACGAGCTCTGGGCTGAGGTGCTTGATACGGTGCTTGCGGCTGAACTGGTGGCACGACGATCCTTAACACATTAGAAGTCTGAACTGGCTCCTTGCAGTTCCTTGCTATGTGGCCAACTTTTCCACACTTATAACAAATCATTCCCACTTGTTTTACTTCAGGACACTCTTGAGCATAGTGCCCCTTCTTTCCACACTTGTAACAAACTATGTTAGGCTTATTGCAGATGCCCGGGTGCTTCCTTCCACAAATTTTGCAATCTGGTAGTACGGGTCTTGTCATAGCCTGCGGGTTTACTCCTTGAGGTCTACGGTCTTGTCCTCTGCTACCACTCCCAAACTTTTGAAAACTCGTCTGACCTCCTGATCGATTCCCAAACCTTCCTCTGTTGGGAAAACTCTTCTGATTTTCCATCTATTGGCTTCTTTCTACCTTCTCAAACTTTCTCTTCTTACCAGCCTTCTCTTTCTGATTCAAATCACTTTCTCCTTCGATAATTATTGCCTTCTGAACCACAGCGGCATAAGTCCTCAATTCAAACGCGGCAACTCTATTTCTTAACCAGGGCTTTAATCCATGCTGAAATTTCTTGGCCTTACTGGCTTCATTTCCTACATACTGGGATGCAAATCTAGACAACTCGGTAAACTTAGCTTCATATTCCGCAACCGTCATTCCTTCTTGCTTCAATTCCATAAACTGAATCTCCAACTGATCTTGTAAATATCCTGGCAGATACTTCTCAGTAAACAATTCCACAAATCTAGGCCATATAATGGCATCTCCTTCTGCAGTCTTAACCGATTCCCACCAAAAGATCGCTTCCGCTCTCAGATAGAAACTAGCAAATTCTACTTTCTGAACTTCATCAACCCTAACTAACGTGAAGGACTTCTCAATATCCATCAGCCATGACTTGGACTCAATAGGATTAAGGGTACCTTTGAATTTCGGGGGATGGATAGCTTGAAACGATTTAAAAGTAACAGCTGGTTGGGCAACTTGGTGATGTTGGTGTTGAGAAAAAGTAGCAGTTTGTTGTTGAAGTAATTGGAACATTTGGGCCATGGTAGGGTTATCTTGGTCTTTTTGATCTTGGTTATCATTATTGTTAGTAGGTCTTCTTCTGGGAGGCATCTTTCTGATAAGAAGGTAAACAGTTTGGTAAACAACAAGTAGGTATATATTTAAAAGGAAAAGGTTTCCTCCGTCTGATACCAATAGACGATCGGTTCTAACAATCAATATGATATGGGTACAGTTGAAAATTATGCACTATGGTTTATAAAACAGGTCAATAGATACAAAATCATGGTATGCGAAGACAGTATGGAAAAGTGATAATTAAAGCAGGAGACGCAAAATATACGAATAAACATACATTACGGTTACTGAAACGATCCAACATCATCAGTTAAGGGCATTCAACCCTTCTATATCAGAACTGAAACTAAAACAACCAAAATAACAACAGTCCGTCTACTAGCACTAGGAAAGCAGGAAAATATCCTATACTAGTAGTATCCATAGCTAACACTAGTGGGTTCCACCAAATGTCCCACTCGCCACATCTCCACAGAAGACAACTAATCCCGAGAACCACGTGTCTCGCGAAGCTCGCACAAAGTCCAACAAACCATGCTCGAAAGTCTACGAGCCTCCGCTAAGGTATCAAAAGATGGGTTCCGGTTCAGACTGGTCCTCACTGCATCCTCCAACCTCCTGATGCGCGTCCTTCAATCTATAGAAGTCAAAGTCACCTGGAGTTCCGCCTCTAATTTCATCTTCTCAATAAGTTCCTTCAAGTCTGCATTCTGGCCTGACAAACTCTCGCACTCACGAAGCAGATCCTCAAAGGTGTGTTCTGGTACGGGCTCGGGAACCGAGTAAGATCCAATGGATGATTCTCCGTGCTCAGTACAGAAGGGGTCACGACTGGTGCTGGAACAGGAACATGCACGGTATCGGTAACAGGCTCAAGTACAGGGTCAGACTCAGTAGTAAGAACAGGGATGTCGGCACGGGCCGTGGGACTCTCGACCTCAGAATCAGATACTAGCACGTCAGAATCCATTTCGGCATCAGCGTCAGACATCGCCTCTGAGGGGTCAGACTCCTCGGAAGAGCTATCAGAATCGGAAGATAGGGGAGGTGCATCGTCGGTAAGATCCATGTCCTGATAATCATATATATATATATATACACGCAGAATATAAAACAAGTTAACCAGGTTAGTCCTAAAATCTAGCGCGAAAAGAAAACCTAAACCTATAATCACTCCCTAACATCTATTACTCCTGAAACCTAATTGTATCTACTTCTTTTATTATTGATCCTAAATTCCTGGCTTGTTTCAGTGACCAAAACCCGTGGCTCTGATACCAACCTATGACACCATCCCGACCAGAGGCCCAGATCGGAGGGTCACTGACACACATCTAGATGCATACAACCTAATATAACAATATAAATATAACATGCTGACTGGCCCCTACAACTAACCAAGATCCATCACAGGTAATGGTATGAAACAAGCAAGCCATTATCTAACTAAGTTATACTTATTACAAACATGAATTCAAAATATTATTATTACAACCCAAGTTCTCAAAGTACTACTCCCATCTCTCACAACTATCTAAGGATCTCCTCACTGAGCTGTTATTGCATCTACCTCGGGAGCTATCTGAAACTGGAACACAGGTTAACTAGAATAATGGTTTATCCGTCAGCCAATTTAGTTTGACTCTAGAAAGCAGTATGGCATATATGGTCAAGAAGCAATTAAAAAGAATCAAGCTACTTTAGAACTTTTTGGTTATAAAACAATTGATTTCAGTTTTCTGGTTATACGGGTACAATGGCTAGGAAAGATTTATGAGCAACATGGTATAAGTTAGACATGCTTGAATCAACAGGGTATATCATATTATGAAAATAACTGCAAGTAAAGACAGAGTTACTTGCCTCCGGTAGAATGCAACAGCTCAGCTCAACCTACTTGTACTCAACCTTCATTTTCCCTTTATTGCTAGGGCCTACGTCCTTCGTATCTACATAAACCATAATCACTACTTTAGAATACTATACCACTTAATTGTCTCATCTTAATCTACCCAAACGATTCTTATATCGCATCGATACTTAACATGTAACATACGTACCTGATATTATTATTAACTTGACTTGTAATTCGCTAGTCTCTAATCACGTAACATAAAACATATAAGTCATGCAATTCACATAAATCACTTAGCAGATAAACATAGTTTATAAACATTCATGCTATTTAACATATACTTTATTATTCACAATTTTACGAAAATCGGACAGAGTTTCCTTTGTAATATAGACTATTCATCGGAAAAATATCTGGCTCCACTACACAATCAAGTACCTACGATGGATTTAAAATCCACCTACAAACCCAATGAATTTAAAATCATTCTACGTACTACTCACATCATATTTCTGACAAAATCCGAAACTAGTAATTAAACATTCATATTTTTTTTTGAAAGTAAGTAATTAAACATTCATATTTACTCAATCACCAAACTCATACAATTTATTTAAAGATCAATTTAACTTACATACATCCGAAATTTACACATACAACTCATTTTAATTCGATATTAACACATAAGGTTACCTAATAGGCATGAATCAAGAATTTCAAATCATTAAATTCGAATCTAATCATATAACAATCCGAAAAGTATACATACAGTCATATTTGATCCGAGATTAATATCAAAGTTAAATATCAATCATAACTCACGAATCATCAATTCATAATTATTCGAATAAAACTAAATAATCGAATAGAATTTTTATTATTCGAAATTTAACTTCATAAACGTGCATATAAAATTTAGAAAAACATCACATACAAACACTTATTGGATTTATAGCAATTTGTAGGCTCAGTACAAGCATCATAGCCCTCCCGCCGGCTCACCGGAGCTCACGGCCGGCGGTGGCAGTGTCCGGGGGTGCCCAGTCAACTGGGTTTCCTTCCCAAACTCCACCGAAAATGATGTTGAATATCCCACGAGACTTATACACACAAAACCAAGTCAAGTAATTCGGTAAACACAAGAAACTCGAAGTGGGTTTCTAAAAATTCATCATGAAATCGACATGCAAGACTGGTAATGGCTAAAGGACAAAAATATCCGAGCAAGATTATGGGTTTTAATCTTCCAATCGGTACAAAACCGAAAGAATAATGAAGAAAGAAGGTACCGAAAGAGAGAGACTCGAGAGCTTCTGCAAGAAGAAGAAAATGGACAAGGATTAGGGCTGCAAACGAACCGAGCTGCTCGTTAGACTCGACTCGACTTGACTCGATAAGCTAACGAGCTCGAGCTCGAACAAAAAAATGTGATCGTTAAGGTTATCGAGTCGATCCGAGTTTTTTGAGTGTTCGACTCGACTCGACTCGATATGGGCTCGAACTCGAATTGACTCGAACTCGGCTCGACTCGGCTCGATAATATATATACATTAAAAAAATTACAAAATTTGAACATGAATACTGAATACATGATTCATGTTTTCATGTACATGCTCTACAAAACTAGTTAACTAGATAATAACAAATTCTAGCTGACAGTTATGAGTTAACTGAATACATGAGAATTAAACTAGTTGAAACTTGAAACTAGACAAAAACACCACTGGCAGTGGCAGTTCACAGTTGATAATAGTCTACTATACTACTAGTACATCTGTTAAAATCTGGTGCAAGTCTCCAACAGCTACTCATCCCAGAAGAAGCTTTAATCTTCAGTAAAATCCAAATCAATCTCAACTTCTTTTAGTATGACATTGTTGTGCCCAAAATCTCCATGGGCTAGATTTGGGTCCATTGGGCTTAAGGATCCAATCCGTATGATTAATATGGGTTATGATTGAGGTCCCTTAAGATAAATGGGGCCAAATAGCATGTGAAATGGATCTAGACAGGTTCAGGTTCCCGAAGAGACAGGTTCCCGAAAGACAGCTTCCTGTAGACAGCTTCCCGAGAGACAGGTTCCTGCAGACAGGTTCCTGAGAGACAGCTTCCTGTACGAGAACAGATTTATTCCAGTAGAATCCTAGTATGATTAAGCCTCCTATTCTTTAGGAGCAAGTCATGAACATCAACTCCTTGTTGGAATGTATTCCTTGGGCGTAGATGATCCTTGAATACTTCTAATAGAACTACAACTAGTAAATACACCTTCTAGTCGGACTAGAACTCGAGTTCTATTCGACTTAGGTCGCCTATTCGTGGCTGATTCTGGAGAAAAGGAGGTCCCCACGAATTAGGAGCCTATAATATTGCTGCCTAACCAGACTTCTAGTCTAAAAAGAACTACGTGAACTTGATCCCTATATATACAAGGGTACGTAGGCACCTTGAGAACACGGCTACAAGCCTCGCAATACACCTACAAGATTCTTGAGAACACACGACACAAGCCTCAAGGGAACTCGCGAGATTCTTGTAAACGCTCTCGAGCTCAGTTCAACCCCTACAAAAAACCTCCATTCTCCATAGATTAGTTGATCGTTAGCCTTTACAACTCACCATAAACCTCTCAAAAGTTGTTACGAAATCCACTCATCAACATTGGCGCTAGAAGGAGGGGAGAGTTATCATCTTAAGAGTGGAAAGATGGCAGGCAGTTCAGATAGCGAAGCAACACAATCTGTAGAAAAGGAACCCCAAGGAGAAAAACTCACAACCCTCGAACAGACAACACAAAAGAAGAAGAAGAAGAAGAAGAAGAAGAAGAAGTCCAAAGTAAGGATGATATTCATGGTGGTCAAAAGAAGCGGTGTAGTTAATAAAAAAAAGGCTTTGCACTAACCCTACACAAGCTATACATGGAGTTTCAAGCACAAAGTAGTAGAGGAGCCAGAAATCAATGCAAGGAAGCTATGGATGGATTACTTGCGTGAGGAAGATGTGTGAAGATATGGAACCTAATGCAGAAAATCAGAATTCTGAGACTCCAGTTTTTGAGCAAACTTCGCAGAATAAACTGTATTGATCTGGAAGGTTTTAGGTACAGCATCATATACCGTTAGAAAGGTATCGGAGTCTAGTTTTCAGCAAAATTTACGGCTCGTAAAAATACCTTTCCAACAGGAAGTTATGCCATATTTAGTCAAGGGTGGTCCAGCTGTCCAGAATTCCGAGTCTCCCGTTTTTTAGCCAAATTCGCAGAATAAACTGCTTTGATCTGGAAAGTTCTAGGTGCAGTATGATACATCGTTGGAAAGATATCAGAGTCTAGTTTTCATCAAAATTTACGGCTCGCAAAAATACTTTTTCTACAGAGAGTTATCCCACTTTTAGTAAGGAGTGGTCAAGTTGTCCAGAATGGGCGTTTCTGAGTAAAAATTCTGCATTAAGATGATAAAGATAAGGAAGCAAAGGACAGTGGTGCTGGTGATTTGAATATTGAAGACCTTAAGAAGATTCTGATGAAGATCGAATTGAAGAAAACGCGAAGTACTCAGCTTCCCGGATGAATATTTAACGACTTGTTAGAGATTAACAAAGAATTGTGAAGCTTCCCGGAGTTAGTTTTTCATCAAAGACAAGCTTCCCTGAAGAACTGGGGGTAGTATAATTACTATAGCACATGGTACTTTCAACATTGAGGATTTCAAAACTTTAAGAATTCAGGTCCAGGAATCTCACCATCAGGTCCAGGAAGCTCGCGATTTGATTCAGGAACCTCACGGCTAGGATGCAGTTTAGAAACCTCATAGCTCATATTTGGTTCAGGAACCTTGAGGATTGATTTGGTCTAGTATCTTGAAGAGCAACATGCTTGCATCATGAGCATGTCAATGAGTTTTCAAATCTAAATGGAGGCTTCCACTTCACATCTGATTAGTCTACAGAAAGATCCAGGTGATACCTCTCCTTTTATGCTTACATATTCGTAGAACACCTCCCAGGTACGCGCAACAAACTCTTACTATACATAAAGCATGCTTAAACATCTATGCTATTGTGTGGTCTTATATGCGATAAAGCTATGATTATGTCTTGATTATGTTTCTTGATGTTAGAATGCACATGTACCTAACAGATTATAGGTTCCTAGACATTTACTTGCATCTCGCAGGTTCCTAGATATTTACCTGCAATTCGTAGGTTCCTTGATATTTACCTACATCTCGCAGGTTCCTTGATATTAATTTACCTGTAGCTTATAGGTTCCATGTATTTACCTTTAGTTAACAGGTTCTATGTTTCTCACCTGAAGCTCATAGGTAGTAGCTTCCAGGTCTAGTTGTATTTATATGTGTCTAGTAGATTACTCGTTATTCTCTTGTAACTGACATCTTGCAGGTTCATTGATATATACCTGAAGTTGGTGTGTAACAGCTTCCAGGTTCATTGACATTTGTTAGAAGCCAATTGTTAGTTTCTGATTAGCAGCTTCCTACTTGAAGTTCCCAGCCAGCCGATACCTGAATAGAAGAGAGTGTACTTACAGCAAGAGCTCCATGCCTTTAGAGGATTAATCTAGTGCCCTTATGGATTCTCTTTGTGCTCCATTCAAGGATTCACTTAGAGCCCAGAAGGATTCACTAGGTTCCCCGAGAATTTTTCATGTATTCACCCAGTGCCCTTATGTATTGTCTATGTGCCCGTATAGGTTCACATAGAGCCCAAAAGGATTCACTTGGTGCTTCATGCATCCACGCGCATTTATTTGGTATCTTGATGGATTCTCTTTACACCATTTTAAGGATGCATTTGGTGCCCAATTGGTTTGGATTTTTGTCCTAAGCAGAGGTTCATATAAACAACCAGTTGGATTCACCTTATGCCCTTACAAGGATTTGCATAGAGCCCAGAAAGATTCACCTAGAAAAGCCCTGTCAGCTACATGCACTCGATAGCCAGAAAAGACTTGCAAGCATGCAAGATTCATCTCGAAAAGCCCTATGAATCGTAGGCACACATTCAAAAGTCCCATAAGCATGTGGGCACCTAGTTAAGGGTTTTAGGAACCTAAGCATGGGTAACCTAACCTAGAGTTCGCTTGTACTTGAAAATCCTTCAAAGGGATTCACCTTGTGCCCTTACGGATTCACTTGGTGCCCCTAGCATTTGAAGGGATTCACCTAGTGCCCTTACGGATTCACTTGGTGCCCCTAGAATTTGAAATGATTCATTATGTGACCTATAGATTCTCTATGTGCCCTCTTCAGGATTCACTTAGAGCCTATAAGGATTCACTTGATGCCACAAAGGAATTCACTTAGTGCCCAACCGGATTCTCTTCGTGCTCTTTCCATGATTCACCTAGAGCCCGGATGGATTCACTTTGTGCTCCCTAAAGCCAAAAGGATTCATTTGATGCCCAGTCGAATTCTTCAAGTGCCCTTCTCAGGATTCACTTAAAGCTCAACTGGATTCGTCTTATGCCCTACTAAGGATTCACTTTGCGCCCAATTGAATTCTCTAAGTGCCCTTTTCAGGATTCACCTAGAGCTCAATTGGATTCGCTTTGTGCCCTCATCAAAGTGATACATAGATGAATACTCTCATTTTTTAAAGCTTGTATATGATCGAAACAGGTATCGTACTACTAACAGGTTCTTGATAAAATAGCTTGCAGCATCCTTGATGATCATCAGAAGCTTCCAGTCAATAGGCGAAACAAGCAGTTTTCAGTCAACCGCTTCAACAAGCTATAGGAGGTTCACGCGTCATGACGGCTCGGGGGGTAGCTCAATTCCCCTATGTCTTACTTTTGTGAGCTTACACACAGAAGAGCTTCCATCTTCCAGGTTCAGTAACGGAACCTCAATACAAACAAGCACGATGAAGCATAAATAAGTTCTAACTTTATGCCTTTATATCCTTAACTATCATGCACATTTCCTGTTAATGAGAGTTAATATTTCTATCATGATTAGATACATATAGCGTTTAATGTGCATACTGCATGATCTTTAGAAATGAAATTTATGTGAACTTGTACTTAGGATGTTATCATGCCCTATAGGTTTACAGTTTACGCAACATATATGCTTAGTTTATGATCTCGAACTTATTAGTTGAATCAGTCAAGTAGATATACCACTTGAGAAGGTAGCAACATATATAACGTAGATAATCATTCATACTTGCATACATGCATCACTTATATGTGAGCTAGTCATCTCGTATTACTAAGCTATATTTTCTAGTTTTCTTAGTGTTGTGCCCAAAATTAACAGGGTTCGATTTAAACCTATTAAGTCATAGTTTCCAATCCACAAGTAGTGTATAAGTCAGAAGACAGATCCAGTACTAGATACGAAGACCAAACGCGGAGAAATGAGCACTAGATGAGAAGACAGTCAAGAGATTATGAGTATCAAGACGCTCCTGATGAACCAGTAGCTGAGCAGATTATGAATGGACCAGATTCCTCCTCGCAGAAGAGTTTGAATCAGCCTAGCAATAGTCATGAAGACAGTAAGAAGTACATGGGAACCACAGAAAGGCTCCCCAGACTAACAAATTTGTTATTTGTGCAGGTACAGTTTCCTATAGTGAGGTTCCTGAGAACCAGATTTCGAGACATAGGTTCCTGAGCACCAGTTTCCTGAGCATAGACAGCAGAAAGATCTAGAAGCCAACCAGAAAGAAGCGGACTTATTATTGGAGAGTACTCCTAGGACGCAGCTGATCCTAGATTACCTCTGATAGACAGACATTAGATAGTCAAATGAAAAGAAGCTTATAAGATGAAGCAGCCTATCGAGCAATGAAGTTATGATTTTCAAGGTTAACTTCGTGCCCTTTTAAGGATTCATCTAGAACCCTATTGGATTCGTTTTGTGCCCTCAGCATAGGTTCACATAACGCCCAATTAGATTCACTTAATGCCCTTATTTGGATTCATGTGGTTCCCTTGATGATCTTAAGATTCACCTTGTCCCTTTTAAGGATTCATCTAGTGCCCTATTGGATTCGTTTTGTGCCCTCAGCATAGGTTCACATAACACCCAATTAGGCTCACTTTATGCCCTTATTTGGATTCACTTGGTTCCCTTGACATTCTTAAGGCTCACTCAATGCCCAATTAGATTCGCTTTGTGCCCTCGTCAAAGGATTCACTCAGCGCCTAATTGGATTCACATTGTGCCCTTGTCACAATTCAAGCAAGAAGGTAAAGACCCGCATGGTTCACTCAGAAGAAACATGGGAGCACTGAAGGGATTGGACCTTAAAATATCAGGCTATTTAGGTTCCTCTCGCATCCTATGACTTCGAGGAACCGGGGGGTAGTTGTTGTGCCCAAAATCTCCATGGGCTAGATTTGGGTCCATTGGGCTTAAGGATCCAATCCGTATGATTAATATGGGTTATGATTGAGGTCCCTTAAGATAAATGGGGCCAAATAGCATGTGAAATGGATCTGGACAGGTTCAGGTTCCCGAAGAGATAGGTTCCCGAAAGACAGCTTCCTGCAGACAGCTTCCCGAGAGACAGGTTCCTGCAGACAGGTTTCTGAGAGACAGCTTCCTGTACGAGAATAGATTTATTCCAGTAGAATCCTAGTATGATTAAGCCTCCTATTCTTTATGAGCAAGTCATGAACATCAACTCCTTGTTGGAATGTATTCCTTGGGCGTAGATGATCCTTGAATACTTCTAATAGAACTACAACTAGTAAATACACTTCTAGTCGGACTAGAACTCGAGTTCTATTCGACTTAGGTCGCCTATTCGTGGCTGATTCTGGAGAAAAGGAGGTCCCCACGAATTAGGAGCCTATAATATTGCTGCCTAACCAGACTTCTAGTCTAAAAAGAACTTCGTGAACTTGATCCCTATATATACAAGGGTACGTAGGCACCTTGAGAACACGGCTACAAGCCTCTCAATACACCTACGAGATTCTTGAGAACACACGACACAAGCCTCAAGGGAACTCGCGAGATTCTTGTAAACGCTCTCGAGCTCAGTTCAACCCCTACAAAAAACCTCCATTCTCCATAGATTAGTTGATCGTTAGCCTTTACAACTCACCATAAACCTCTCAAAAGTTGTTACGAAATCCACTCATCAACAGACATCATCCTGCATAAAGTAATTAAAAAATTAAAACAAAAAATGAAAAATCTGAACTGCTAAAATTAAAACAAAAAATCTGAACTGCTAAAATTATAAAACTCAACTGTATACATGAGAAAAACAGACCATATGTCAAATTAATCTTCATACCAGATTATACCAAAACCAAACCATAACAAAACTGAAAGTCCTAAAATTTACACGTAGAAATGTAGAATATGTTACCTTGTTTGGTTTTTTAAGCCCGTATAATTCACGTACCCAGTCAGCACCACACAACAGCATCTCCACTTTTTCTGGTTTCAAGCAAGAGCGATGCGGTTCAATAACTCTTCTACCGGCACTGAAAGTTTATTCTGAAGCAACTGTACTCATCGGAATAGCCAAGATATCGCGAGCCATATTTGACAATATTGGATACTTGGCGCTATTTCCTTTCCACCGACCTAATACATCAAAAGCTTTTGAACTATTGGGAGCAGGAATGACAATTTTTTCAGTCAAATAGTCATCTAATTCTGATTTCATGGGTTCAAGAATTGCACCACTCTCACGAACGAAATTTTCATATTCATTAATTCCTTGTGGTGCCTCTTTTTCATCCATATTATTGTTATCTGATGAGACTTGACTGGATTCAAAAAAATAAGTTGATTTTGCTCTATCTTCAAGATAATATTCTTGATAGAGTTCATTCAACACATTTGTTAAATCAGCAAGGTGTCGATCTGCCTCACCTTCAAGCGGATAAAGAGTAGGAAAACAGAACATAGGAAGTTTCATTTTAAAACGCGGATCCATAACAGCGCCAATTGACATTGCCAGATTGCTCTCTCCCCAATATTTGTCAAATTTGATTTTCATCTCACCTACCATCTTTCTAACATACAAATTCTGATCAAAAGCTTTCTTGTCAAGTACTTGTTTAACCTTCCTAATCTCTGCCAGAAACAGGTTTGACGTAGGATAATGTGTACCAGAAACAATATTAGTGACCACATTAAAGGCTTCTAAAACTGAACAGATTCCTTCAACCTTTTCCCAATCATCCAGACTTGGAACATAATCCTTAAACCCTTGATCACACGAGGGATATCGCTGGAAAACTTGTTTAAATCCGATTGCACAATTCAACATCTTAAAAGTTGAATTCCAACGTGTAGGAAGGTCTAAAATTAATTTTTTAGTCTTCAAATGTAAATGTTTAGCAATTTCAGAAAATTTTATCCTACGACCTTCTGAAGCAGCCACATATTTGACACCATCTCTTATCTTGTCTACAATTCCATCTATTGGATCTAATCCATCTTTCACACATAAATTTAGTATGTGTGCACAACATCGCACCTGAAAAAGTTTTCCCTGAATTGGCAACGGTGTTTTCCTTATAAAGTACATGTCCTTTAAAGTTCGTAAAGCAACATCATTCGCCCTTGCATTATCAACACTTACCGTTCCAATTTTATCTAAGATATCCCATTCAGTTAAACACTTGGATATAGACTCTGCTATTACATATCCACTGTGAGGAGGAGGGACATTACAAAAACTTATAACTCTCATATTTAGCTTCCATTCACAACTATCTATCCAATGTGCAGTAACCACCATATACCCTATTTTCTGAGTTGATGAGGTCCACATATCTGTGGTTATGTTGATTCTCTTGACAGACTTAAAAATTTCTTTTAACTTATTCTTCTCAATTTCATAAGTACTCATACAATCAGATCTTACGGTTGTCCTACTAATATTCTGCGAGTGGGGAGTAGCTTTCCGCATAAGCTCATTAAACATGAAACTCTCCACATGGATAAAAGGTAACTCATTTACCATTATATAATGGGAGACAGTTTTTCTCATATCTACCTGATCATACTTAAAATTAGCAATTGTTACCTCTGATGAGCTATCTCCAGGTTGGAATTGAAGTTGTGTCTGTTTTTTGAGTCCAATTCCATGTTTAGCCTTGCATTTGTCCACATGTCTGTTCAAAGATGTTGTTGAACCAGTTAGGCCACATTTTATTTCAGTTTTGCAAAATTTGCACCTTGCCCACTTCACACCATCTATCTTGAATTCGTCCACATATTTCCAAGACTTAGATGTTTTTCTTCTTGTCTTTTTTGTGTAAGGAACCGGACCAGCAGCAACAAGATTGGTTTGATAATACGAAACAAGAAGAAATACAATTTTGTAAGCATATTAATATCAGCCTAGATGAAAAGTTGTTTATACAGCAGTCATTTATAATTTACTCAGCTAACAGGAAAGTAGACAGGTAATATAATTTACTCAGCTAACAGGAAAGTAGAATATTCTACGGAAATGTACAACATGCACCTAAGCATACAAATCTGTGTTCCATCCATCCATTATAGAATGAGAATAACTAGTACTATCACGAGCATCTAGATTGAAAAATTCTTAATCAAATTGACAGTTTTTACCTTGTCCCCTTGTTCGCTTGTTACTCCACTCACTTTTTCTTTTGAAGAACCTGTTTCACTTCTCTTTCTTTTTCTATTACAGATCTCATTTTGTTCACCTGTGTCCTCGGATGGAGTTTCGTCTCCAAAACTTCTAACGTTCTCTTCAAATTCAGCATTCTCGGGGATAATTTCTATGTTCACTTTGGATTTTCTTGCTTTCATTTTAATTCTGAAATAATTGGAAGATTCCATAAATTAACACAATAAAACAAAGTAGGACATGAACTTCAAAATTCAGAATAAAGACAGGTGGACATTAAGTCCTAAATGATATGACATGAATTCAAATGTAGTTCATCTGCAGCTTTACTATACAGAACAAGTTTAGGCCCTAGTGAGATCCAGATAATCACAATGTTGACATAACATCACTGACTTGGCTCCAATTCAGTTTCACTGACTTGACAGAACAAGTTGCTAGTGTGCATCCATGACCATGCTTTCAAGTTTCAACCAATTTCTTGCCTCGGACACGCAGCATATAATGAGGATTATATATTTTAAGAAAATACATAAGAAGTAAGATCCCAATGCGTTTAATCCTAATATTCCAACACCATACAAATTCATAAGGGAAAGAAAAGTGACCACTGACCACCATATTAACTTTTATATTAGCTCAAGGTGCAAAACAAAGGTCTTTTTCCTATGTTTTGGGTCGTGGCACATCAGGGGATTTCAGAAAATGCAGGAAAATTGATGTTAGCTTCGTTAAACATATGCAGGTTGATCATCAATTCATCATATGCACAATCAAACAAAAAATACAGAACAAAAAGAGAAGGATATAAAACTTTGAAATAAACAACGTTGACAGTGATCATTAATTATTAAGGACATCGCATCACAAGAAAACAAAGCACTTAACCTAGAACATAATTTGAATCAAGAACCAAGGTCGTTGAACATGTCATTAAGTTTTCTATCAAGAAAATCGGAACATAGCTCTGGCCCCTGAGCTATTAAGCTAATTAAGTTAAATTAATACAAAGAAAGGGGGAGAGAGAGGGGGGGGGGGAGGGAGGGAGGGAGAAAGAGAGAGAGAGAGAGAGAGAGAGAGAGATTAGTACCTGAGAGGAGAGAAGTGAAGAAGTGAGAGGCGGCGGAAGAAGTGAAGAACCCTAGTCGTGGTCTCAATTAGTATCTGTGTAAAATGTAAATTGTCAATTAGAATTTACTAATTTAGACAAGCACATATTTAGGTGAATTATTGATTTCAATTATTTTGTTTTTACTTTTTAATTTTATTTATTTTTGTTTAATTCATTTGGGCTGGACTTGCATTGCACATGGACTTAAGTTAATTGATTTTATTTTAGTATGGGCCTAATTTGGTCTATTATTAAAACAAGCCCAAAAAATGGGAAAAAAAAACCGATCAAATTCGTACGGTTGGATCGTCGAGAAATATTTTTGAAAAAATAGATATAACTAAATTATATATATCTTGACATCCGTACGGTTGGATCGTCGGGAAATGTTTTTTAAAAAATAGAAACAACAATTCGTGACAAATCACTAGTTACCAGTACAAGTTAGAATAGTAGTGAACTAGTAAGATGTCGAACCAAATTAATTTTTATTTTTTTGAAAATTTGAGAATATCACTAAATTAGATATATCTTGACATCCGTACGGTTGGATCATCGAAAAATATTTTTTAAAATATAGAAATAACAATTCGTGACAAAGCATTAGTTACGAGTACTAGTTAGAATAGTAGTGATCTACTAAGATCTCGAACCAAATTAATTTTTTATTTTTTGAAAATTTGGGAATATCACTAAATTAGATATATCTTGACATCCGTATGGTTGGATCGTCAATAAATATTTTTTAAAATATAGAATCAACAATTCGTGACAAAGCACTAGTTACTAGTACTAGTTAGAATCGTAGTGATCTACTAAGATCTTGAACCAAATTAATTTTTTGTTTTTTGAAAATTTGAGAATATCACTAAATTAGATATATCTTGACATCCGTACGGTTGGATCGTCGATATATATTTTTTAAAAAATATAAACAATAATCCGTGACAAAGCACTAGTTACTAGTAATAGTCAAAATAATATTGATCTACTAAGATCTTGAACCAAATTAATTTTTTCTTTTTTAAAAATTTGGGAATATCACTAAATTAGATATATCTTGACATCCGTACGGTTGGATCGGTGATAAATATTTTTAAAAAAATAAAAACAACAATCGGTGACAAAGCACTAGGTACTAGTACTAGTTAGAATAATATTGATCTACTAAGATCTCCAACAAAATTAATTGTTCGCGAACAGCTCGAGCTCGGATCGAGCTCGGCTCGGCTCGAGGCTGTTCGTGAACAACTCGAGTTCGACTCGGTTCGGTCAAAACTCGGCTCGGTTCGTTAAGAAATCAACTCGGTTCGTTAAGATCAAAGCTCGACTCGGTTCGTTAAGAATAAAGCTCGGCTCGATTAGGTCAAAACTCGGCTCGACTCGGTTCGTTTGCAGCCCTAACAAGGATGATGAAATGGAGTGGGCAAGTGGCGGTGATGTTGTATAATACCCTAAGGGGTATTATCGACTTTTGCTAATTACTCTTTTACTTTGCTGAAAAATCCAACTTTAAATCCCTATAAATTCGAAATTAAATAAAGCAATGGGGAGAAATATTTTATAAAACTTTTATAATAAAGATCATGAATTTAGAAGCATCCCCCATATTTTTAAAATAATATTTGGATCAAAAATGAATTTTATATGAATTTTCGAAGTAAAGGCTCTTTAAAAGAAATAATGCTTTTTAAAATACCAAATCACACAATTAAATATCCACACTAATTTTCATAACTTAAAAATATCACAAATAAGATAATGTAAAAGATTTCACGATTAAAATCAACTCCAATGATTTTATATGAATTTTAAAAGATTAAATATACACTTTAAAAATACTTTTAATGTTCCATAAATACAAATAAAATTCCACAAGCATATACGACACATACCAATCATCATATAATCACATAATCATGCTTTCACACATAACTTGACTTCACAAGAATGTACTCATCATATACTCCACATATTTTTACATTTAATAATAAACAAGTATTTAAATATTGCGAAAAATTCTAAGTCGTTATACAATTTATCATAATCCCTATGAATACAATTATAGGTTAGCTAATCTCTTAATTGGGTTAAGTCCTCAATGATAGATTAGCAAAAATAGAGAATTATTATCACAATTAAATAAGCATATATCACCAATGAATACTACCTAATTCTCGGATTATAGAATTAGTTACTCATGCTAGATAAAGAAAATAAGCATATAATAAATGGTAGAATCATAATTAAAAGAATTTAGAGTGAAGAAATTACAACTTTAAGAATTTATCCTCCCGAAATAATTTCCGACAAAATGAATGAGCATTCCAAGCAATTCCCTTACAATCTTCAACCAAAATAAAACTTGATGAAAATTTAAGTGTATAAATTAAAACTAAAATTACAAAAGAAGTTTCTGAATTTTTGGGAGAATACAACTGAATATTCAGTACAGAGATCTTTTTTAAAACCGATAAAATCACATCTATTTATAGCAAAATTTTAGCACACCTTCTACTATAAATAAATGAGCAGAAAGTGACACAGCTACACAACATTGGAATTTGACAACTTTCGGCATGAAAATTGGAAACTTGCTTTGAATGTTTCTCTTATCTTTTTTTATTCACATATAAATTTCTGGGTGAAAAACCAAACAACCCACATTTCCATTCCATCTGCCCAAAATACCTGTTTCCATTTCCGTCCGCCCTTTTTACCCACGGACCACGCATCACACACATGCGTGGTCTGTATACGCATCTTTGTCTTGCGTGGTCACTGTGTACGCATCGACTAAATGCGTAAACTTCGTTAATTCTGTTCGTCCAAAGGGGAAACAGTACCATGACTACGCATCGACTAAATGCGTATAGGCCTATACGCAACTCCAAGATGCGTATAGGAACAGTACTTCGTCTTCTCCAGAGCAGCCGCCGGAGGCATTTTTCGACTAAAAATTCGATCACTTCCACCGTTCTTTTCTGGCATCTATCGTTGGCATACTATACATCAAAATGATCGCCTCTTTGTACTCTACAAACCTATACCAACCAATTACCATAATTTAGCCGGAATCGAAATCCCCAAAACGAGGCATTTTTTCCGATTTCGTTCTCAGATTTGTTCGAAGTCACCCCTGCGGGGCCAGATCTCAATAAACGACGATGTATAAATGTAGAGCAAGGCCTGGGCATCATTTTGATGTGCTCAGTTGTTGTAGAGGCCGCCGGAATTTCCTGGACAAGAAGAGGCAATTTTCAGGTGATTTTTCGCCCGTCTGAGCTCCGTTCACGTGCTTGAAGAAATGACGTCATCTGACGTCAATACGCATTCTGTGAATGCGTAACTCAACATACGCATTCCCTGAATGCGTATCGTAGACTCCGCATCACTGACATGCGTAGTCAGTGGTTAAAAAGGGCGGACTCTCCCGCATAATGGTATTTTGGTGAGAGAGTGTACCAAATAGTGGTATTCTGGGCATTTTCTCTAAATTTCTCGACACATGAACAAGTGCCATGATTACCAGACGCAGGGAGAGGAACTGAGCTTCACGCGGCTATTTTTTGCTTCTTTCTAGTGCGTGTGACTCACGCGCGGTTAAGGTGAGTGAAACTGGCCGACAGCTTAACATGGTGCATTAGCAGACAAACAAATCACAATGCTTTTCTGGTTTCTTTTATTTGTTTATTCCCAAACAAATCATTACTAATGTCCTGCTAGCATTTCCAACAAATCGGGGATAATATTATTTAATTAATAAACATTTAATTTAATTCAGAAATTATAAAAATAAGTATATAATATTATTAGATATTTATAAATATAATTTTCTAATTAAATAAAATATTTATTAATATAAATAAATTCTTAAGTCCTAAGCTGCGATCTATTGAGGGCCAGGAACCAGACTCCTTTTGCTTCCAAAATTATCCTATAAACATAAAAATTCATCTTAGCACGCAATCAAAATTAAAATGCTACTAACACTGCTAATCAAGGACAAATTATTACAAACTAAGGATAAATGAGAGATAACATGCTATAAAATGTACACAAAATTAGCATGTATCAAATACCCCCCAACTTGACCTTTACTCGTCCTCGAGTAAACCAATATAAAATAACTACTTACTTATACCACTTCCGTAGGTGATCACGATTGCATTTGGCATATGCAACAAGCCCTTTAAACCCCTAGGTAGCCCTAGTGGACGAGTGAGGTCTCGTGAGGGCCTATAGTGAATGTACCCACAAAATCCATCTAGCTCATGTAAAAGATCGAATGTCACTACCACACCACACATACAAGTCCTCTCGTGGCACATCAACTTAAGAATCACAGTGAATAATGCAATGTCTTGGTGTCGAAGGTATAAGTATTCACGTAGTCTACTCAAAGAAGATGCATAAGTTCTCAAAAGTCCATGTCAAATGTAAGAATAAGTTGGTAATCATGCTAAGCCCACAAGAGTACATCTTTGAGTCAAAACTTGGGATCTCATATGCAAAATACAAGTAATAACTCACCTTTCACTCACAAAAGAATATTCACTCAAGAACAAAGGTAAGTGTATCACTCTATTCCAACAAAATCATAAGCATGCTTGACATTTGGTATCAATCTAACTTTAACACAACGTACACCACTGATGATAATCAAAAGGTCTTTATTCAGGTTGTAATGGGGTTAGGGACAAGGTATGTCAAGTAAAGCCAAAGAAAGTGAAATGTCAAAAGCTAGTACCCAACAACATAAATCATTCAACTCCCCATCTATCATCCCCATACTTGAATTCCTTTTCCAACAAATAACTTGATTAGTCAAACAAAGAAGGATCAAACAAACATAAATATGCTCTCATATATATATATATATATATATATATATATATTTACTTTTTTTCTCTTTTTTTTTACAAGAGCTAAGGAACTAATATATAAACAAGTACAATGATCCTTCACATTTTTATAAAATTCGACTAACAAAAAAATAACCAAACTCGATATTTCCCAAAACAATGACCCTCAATAAATACCCCATTTGCACACATTTGTACTCCCACAAACACTCCACTAGCCTTTGACAATTTGGGTTCAAGTTAACGTAAGGCCAATACAAGAAAAAGGTTTAGGCAAGTAATGTGGGGTGTCACCGAAAAATAAGATTAAGCTCAACGGTGTAACTATTTGATCATATTGAAATGGTGTGATAATATAGGAAATATGAGGTTATACCTAACTGCCTTTATCATATTATCATCAAATAATGTCGTGTATTTTAAGAAAGGTCTCAAACAAGTGCTAGCAATGCAAAGAACATGTGGACACTCAAGCAAACGAATATAAGATGCAAAAGATATGCATATAGGCTCAAAAGCTCACTTGGTGGCAAATCATAATCAATCCCAAGTAAATAATCTCTCTAATGCACCTATTTGTACTCAAAGCATGCAAACCAAATCATCTTGCACATATTCATGTCCTTTTAATCACTTACAAAATTCAATGAGTTCACTTGCTTCAACTTGCTAGTGTATGTGTGTGCACAAGAACAAAGCATATCACTCTCAATCAAAAGCGTCAATAACACAAGATTCTTTTAGCATGCATGTATGTATCAAGCTAACTTACCACAAGTAATCTTCACAAGGCTAGAATTATTTTTGTGATTTTTAATTATTTTTTTAAAACACCAAATAACCCAATAAGGTTCTACCTAAATGAACCCCCCCCCCAACTTATCACGTTTCTTGTCTACAAGAAACAACACACAACGGACTAATATGCGAGGAAGAAAAGAAGAACTCCCCTGAATCATGGTCGCGGTGGTAGTGTGCAACCAAGAACTTCCATTGTGGCATCCATCTTTAAATGAAGATCCTCCTGCATAGTCCAAACACACAAAAAAAAATTGAAATTTTTTTTTATTTAAATCAACAAAATTCCTTGGGTTGCCTCCCAAATAGCGCTTGTTTAACGTCATTAGCTCGACGTTTTCACTCTCTCTTTCATGGTGGTTCTTTCAACACCATCTCAAATGGTCCAAGAGCAATATCAATCTCATTCAGATTTTTCTTCCGAAATTTACGTATAGTAGAAAGTTGCCCATCAATCTCAGCATTCTTCTCACGAGCATTATCATCCACTTCTTTCATACGTTCTTCCCCAATATCAATTACATAACACTGAGATTTAACCAATGGCCCTCTTATAGCTTGATGAAGATCAAACTCAACATGTTCTTCTCCCACGTTCAATGTCAGCTTACCGGCTTTCACATCAATGTTGGTTCCAGCGGTAGCCAAGAAGGGTCTTCCCAAAATAATTGGAATATCTGCATCCTTATTCATCTCCAAGATGACAAAATCACATGGAATAACAAATTTATCCACCTTAACTAACACATTTTCAAGCACACCCAATGGATACTTAATTGTTCTATCTGCAAGTTGAAGTGAGATTTTGGTCTTCGTTATGTCGCCTAGTCCAAGTCTTTTACAAAGTGAGTGTGGCATTACACTTACACTAGCTCCAAGATCACACAAGGCTCTTTTCACTTCAAACTTTCCAATGGTGCAGGGTAACAAAAAACTACCAGGATCCTTGAGTTTGGGAGGAATTATGCGTTGAATAATAGCACTGCACTCTTCATTAAGAGTTACCGTTTCTACCTCCTCAAGCTTCTTTCTATTAGATAACACCTCCTTCATAAATTTCACGAAAAGAGGCATCTGAGCCAAAGCATCAACAAAAGGAATGCTAACATGTATTTCCCGAAACATCTTAAAAAACTTTTCGTATTGCTTCTCTAACTTCGAATTTTTCAACCTCTGTGGAAAAGGAATCGAAGGCATGTATGGTTTCATGGGAGCTTTAGATGTAGGCTTTTCTTCTTTTGGCTCATCCCCACTCTTCTCAGAAATCTCCACATTAGCTTGATGTGTTTTTCTCTTCTTAGGAGGAAGAATTTCAACTTTAAGTTTCGAAGCTTCAATTTCTGGTAGCTCTCTTCCACTCCTCAAAGTAATAGCCTTGCATTGCTCTTTTGTAGTCATATCAAGTTGACTAGGTAGTGCTCCTTGTTCACGCACACCAATTTTATTAGCAATTTGTCCAATTTGCGTTTCCAACATCTTTTGAGATGAAGCCATCTGATCAAGCCTCGACTCTACCTTTGCAAATTTGGTATCCATGTTGGCAAATGCCCCAGTAGTTCCTTGTATCATTTTATTGAGCGCAACCTCCCAATCAGCAGGTTCTTTCTTTTCCCTTGGTGGTGGTTGATATTGCTGTTGTGCCTAATACTGCTGACATGGCTGAAAACCAGGAGGTTGATTTTGCTTAGGAAATGCATGTGATGGATTAGCCGCATGATTGCTGTTGTATGAAAGATTGTTATTAGGCCTCTGATTTGGATTGTAGTAGGAGTTATTCTGAACAGGCCATGGTTGTCTTCCCTGAATAAAAGATGCTTCCTCTGGGAATTGTTGTGCATACGAACACTGATTAACACCATAATCATTGTACCCTTCCATGGGAGAAGAAATAGCATTTACATTCACCCTTTGTCCACGTACCTCTTGAGTAAGAGCATCCAATTTAAGAGTCAGCAAGTTCATCATCTCAGTATCTTGTACTGATTTAGTTGAGCTCGTCCCACTAGGTGCCCAAGAATAGTTATTTGCTGCCAATTGCACAAGAAGTGCTTTTACCTTATGAACCGGTGTTTTCTTGAAATCTCCACCAGCTACCACATCCAAACTTAAGCGAACATCTGCATTCAAATATCCGTAGAAAGTGCTTAAAATCATCCATTCAGTACAACCATGATGTGGACATTTTCTCAACAATGCCTTGTATCTCTCCTATGCCTGATACAAGCCTTCACCTGGTTGTGTTTTGAAACTTAGAATGATTGTCCTCATTTGTTGAGTCTTGTCGGAAGGATAATATTTGGACAAGAACTCGGTAGAAAGACTCTCCCAAGTAGCAATTGCAGTTTCTGGAAGTTGTTGGAACCATTCCATGGCTCTCCCTTTGATTGAGTAAGGAAACATGTGAAAGACGAATCTGATCTGCAGTAACTCCAGTGATTTTGAATGTTCCACACATCTGCACGAAGCGCTCAAGATGACGGTGTGGATCCTCTCGCTCAATGTCCCCTTCAAAAGCTGAATTGCTCACCATCTGAATTAAGCTCGGATTAATGTTGTACTGAGCTGCGCTAATCTGAGGAGTTTTGTACATGCAATTCGCAGGATTGGGAGTCTCATGATCCCAAATAGAAGTCTCATCAAGAATAACTGGTGGGTCAAGAGGATTAACCACTTGACGATCTCCTGGTTCCTCCATATTGGTTCTTTCTTTCCTTTGCTTTGTCTCTCGCTTTAAAGCTCGAAGAGTGCGTTCAATTTCTGGATCAAACTTTAAATCTCCCACACTTGTAGAACGTCGCATACAAGAGTTATAGCACCTAGAAAGAAAACACCAATAAAATAGAGTGATAGCACTTGGAGTATTTATATATAAATATTATTATTATTATTTTTTATTTTTTTATTTTTTTTTCAAGTAGAAGTACGCGCTCTTTTAAGTAGAATTACGCATTCCCACTTTCTTTTTTTTTTTTTACGAAATTAACTAATTTTATTAACAGAAAATTAACAGAAAATTTGACATGAATTATTCGCTTAAAGAGTTTGCCAAAAATCGAACCAAACCCAACAACAACCTCAGCAATGCAGAACATCACAAAACTGAACAAAAACTGAAAACTAAATATAAAAACTCCGACACAATTTACTCAAAAACCTCGACTCAGTGACTGCTAGCTTAAACAAAAACGAACACATGCAATTGACAAACGAAACCCACAATTCAATAAAACTCTTAGATTATACAAAATACACAGACCACAAAAAACTCCGAAAATAAACCCGGTAATCGACTCGATGCTAAATTCAGAACCAAAATCGCAGCAAATCGCAGTGAACAAGACAAAGAAACTCAGCATCAAACATAGACACAACGACTCGACAGCAGGAATTCGGAGAACGGACTCAGCAAGAACTCGAATTAAAACCGTAGGAAATTCCCAGCAATGAAACAAGAACTCGACCAACAATAACGACACCACTCAGAACAGTAAAATGACCACAAGAAACGCTGCAAAAACCTCACAACACAGACACAAAATAATCGGACTTAACTCAGTAACAACGATCAACAACAAGCAAAACTCTGAGTCGACAATTCAACAAACCATCACATATAAACCCAACCCAGTCGACTTAAACACAAAACGCAGAACTCGCACATCAACTCGACAACTCGTTTTCGACGACCAAAACTCAGACAAAGCGACTCGGACGCCACCAAACTCGTACTGCTGGGTTTGAATGAAAAAATAGGGGAGATTGTTGTGTGTGTGGACGTAGATGGTGTTAAGGTCGGAGGAAACGAAAGGAAAAAGAGGACTGGGAAATCGAGGGAAGGCAGGGGAATGGGTGGTTGTTTAAAACGAATGAGAAGAGTGGGAGAAAGGAGAAGGGCTAGGGAGGAGATGGGTGTGTGGTTTGTGCGAAAAGAAAGATGAAAACAGGGGAGATATGAAATAAACACACTGTGATTAAAACTAAAGTAGGGGAGAAAACAGAGTAATACGAACTGGGCTTCGAATTAAACAAATAAAAACAGGAAATAAATGTTGAACATTTATAAAGCTAAAATATTTTTGTTATTTTTTTTTACACTAAACAAAATAAAATCTAAACTATAAGAAATAATTAACCTAAATTTAATATTGATGCCTTCCCCGGCAGCGGTGCCAATTTGTTGGTAGTATTTTTGTGAAGTTCGTTCGCAGGGAAGGACTATTAATTTAAGTTCGAGTTTTAATTTCTTACAATCTAGAAATGTAGAAAAATAATTGGTGTGAATAAACTAATTATAACAAGTAAGACTAAGATTTAATTGATGAGGAAAAGCAATCCGACAAAAAGGGTTCTTCAATTGGTTCAATAATTTTGTTGTAATGTGATATATATTTCTCATATTTTGCTAAAAACAATTCTTCTAACCTTTATAATGTTCTCTCCCAAGATACAAAATAATGTCTACAACCATATTTCTAAAGTCACTCCCATGATCAATCGAAATACAATTTTAGATTATTAAGACCCAGAATTATAAGTTTCATAGTCCTCTTATTAATCTCCCAATTCAATAATTGAACTACGTCTATCAAATCATGAACAAGAATTATGATTCATTTCCAAATTTATCATAATCCCTATGAATACAATTATAGGTTAGCTACTCCCTTAATTGGGTTAAGTCCTCAATGATAGATTAGCAAAAATAGAGAATTATTATCACAATTAAACAAGCATATATCACCAATGAATACTACCTAATTCTCGGAATATAGAATTAGTTACTCATGCTAGATAAAGAAAATAAGCATATAATAAATGGTAAAATCATAATTAAAAGAATTTAGAGTGAAGAAATTACAACTTTAAGAATTTATCCTCCCGAAATAATTTCCGACGAAATGAATGAGCACTCCAAGCAATTCCCTTACAATCTTCAACCAAAATAGAACTTGAAGAAAATGTAAGTGTATAAATTAAAACTAAAATTACAAAAGAAGTTTCTGAATTTTTGGGAGAATACAACTGAATATTCAGTACAGAGATCTTTTTTAAAACCGATGAAATCACATCTATTTATAGCAAAATTTTAGCACACCTTCTACTATAAATAAATGAGCCGAAAGTGACACAGCTACACAGCACTGGAATTTGACAACTTTCAGCATGAAAACTTGCTTTGAATGTTTCTCTTTTCTTTTTTTTATTCACACATAAATTACTCGACACATGAACAGGTGCCATGATTACCAAACGCAGGGAGAGGAACTGAGCTTCACGCGGCTATTTTCTGCTTCTTTCTGGCACGTGTGACTCACGCGCGGTTAAGGTGAGTGAAACTGGCCGACAGCTTAACGTGGTGCATTAGCAGACAAACAAATCACAATGCTTTTCTGGTTTCTTTTATTTTTTTATTCCCAAACAAATCATTACTAATGTCCTGCTAGCATTTCCAACAAATCGGGGATAATATTATTTAATTAATAAATATTTAATTTAATTCAAAAATTATAAAAATAAGTATCTAATATTATTAGATATTTATAAATATAATTTTCTAATTAAATAAAATATTTATTAATATAAATAAATTCTTAAGTCCTAAGCTGCGATCTATTGAGGGCCAGGAACCAGACTCATTTTGCTTCCAAAATTATCCAATAAACATAAAAATTCATCTTAGCACGCAATCAAAATTAAAATGCTACTAACACTACTAATCAAGGACAAATTATTAGAAACTAAGGATAAATGAGAAATAACATGCTATAAAATGTACACAAAATTAGCATGTATCAGGAGGTAATTGAAATGGAGGAGATAAAAGGCTTGAAGTGCTCTAAGCACTGAGCTCTCAATATATAGAACAGGATAGACATGCAAATACTTACATGCAAAATATTGAGGGGAGAGATAATAAGCATTGGAAATATGCATATCTCTGAATAGATTTGTAAGCTGCAGAGATTTTACTTTATCAAGAGAGGCGTGTATATGTATCCAATGAGCGGAGAGAGAGAGAGAGAGATTGGGTTCCCGATAAAAATGCTGTTGTTGGATGAGTTCTGACTAGAGACATTTTAGGGGGGCTAAAAAAGAGAGAATATGACTAATAAATAGGTAAGAATATTACTAATTACCTATTTCCTTAGCTAATCCAATCTGTACGCATTGTACGCAAGTTTCTCCCGTTTTTGGCCAAATAATCAACATTTCTAATGAGCTCCCTATCACAGTGTATGATATGAAAATTGCATAAGGATTTATCATAAATCTTGTGCTTTGGGAACTCTTCTTATAGCCATATAGCATCTGAACAGATTGCTATATTGGCTTTTGCATGAACCGAGCTTTTGATTTCACTTACAAGGAAATAACATGCCAACACTTTTGTCTCTATTGGAGAAATAGTATTTGTTGGGCCTGAGAAGATAAAAATGGGCTCCTTGTTTTTGTACAAAATGCCTCCAATGCCTGCAATTATTTGTCCTAAGCTATCTACTTTCCATGCACCATCACAGAGGCCCACCATATCATATTTAGACAATAGAAGGCCCGTGAGATTGTCTTTGGCAATTACTCTGAGGATCTTGATAAAACCCAATGGATTATGGATCCAGACATTTTCCAATCCGTTGAAGGAAGTGAGATTTCTTTCCCTTATCATCAACCATTTATGAGAGATAGCTTTAAGGAAAAAATTAATATTATTCAGTGAAGCTTTTGTTTTTTGAAAACCACAGTCATTCCTTGTCCTCCAAATGGTCCAAAAGGAGGGCTGCTGCGAAAATTTTCCAATGTTTTCTGAGATCTTTGTCTTGCTTGATGTGGAAGAGAGCACATAGATCAAATGCATCGTGAACTAGACTTATCTGGCCTATGCTAAGCCAGGATGTAAGACTTGTCCAGATTGAATTAGCCAAGGGACATTTTCAAAAAAGGTAGTCAAGATCCTCTTTGTAAAACCCACACCATGAACACGAAGAATCAATGCTCATACCTCTTGATGCCAAGAACCACTTGGTTGGGACAATCTTATGACTAATTTTCCATAAGAAAATTTTAATAGCTGGGGGAATCTTGCATTTCCACACCCATGACATGTTCCATGCACTAACTTGGTAATCAATTAACAGCTTATAACCTTCTTGAGTATTGTAGCTGCTTCTATTTAGTTTCCATATGGCTTTGTCTGGTTCTTGTAGAGGAATGAAACTATTGATTATAGAGTGCAACGACTTTGCTTGCTCTGATTCCCATTATCTGAGATTTTTTCTCCAGAAAATAGGTGATGAGTCCTCAATGTTTTGATGTCTCCATTTGATAGATATGTCAAACAAAGATGCGTCTTTGAAATTACAAAGGACATACAACCTAGGAAATCTTTGCTTTAGGGGAGTATCTCCATGCCAGGGATCCTCCCAGAATTTGATTTTCTTCCCATTTCCTATTTTCCGGATAAAATCCTTCCTTTTATATAATCTGAGGCACTGATCATTTGAAACTGATATGATGCTCTTCATGATTGGTGACAGCGTAGCATTACTAGCAGACAGAAACTCCCAGTCTCCATACTTAGTAGTGATAAGTTTGTGCCAGAGATTATCTGATTCAACCCTATATTTCCACCACCACTTAGCTAGGATGACAAGTTCCTTTCTTTTAGAGAAGATACTCTTAGCCCTCCATTATTCAAACTCATGCATACTGTTTTCCAATTTAACAGGTGCATTTTATTCGAAGAACTGGCTAATCCATTCCAAATAAAATCTCTTCAGAATTTGTCATTTCTTGCAATGACCATGGATGGAATTCTGTACAGATTGAGCTAATAGATGGGTATGCTATTGATAACAACTTTGAGTATAATCAACCTTCCAGCTACAGAAGTCCCCACATTCTTCCATTTCTTCATTTTTTTATGGAATTTCTCTATCAATGGATCCCAGAAACTAGAATTACTTGGAGATTTTTTACCCCCAGGTAGTTGATAGGCCAGTTTCCTACTTTGCATTCTAGTAATGAGGCCCAATGGCTCACTCGATAATCTTCATCCTTTGACCCATAGAGAAAACTCTTTTGGTAGTTAATTTTGAGGCCAGACATAAGTTCAAAGAGTTTAAGTAGAGTTTTGATACCCTTAATGGACTGAAGATCATTCTTAATGAAGAGGATTGTGTTAGGTCCCGAAGTATCGTAGAAGGGGGGGTTGAATACGATACTACCAAAGTATTTCGATTTTCAAGATTTTTGCGGATAACAATTTTTCGGATCTTGAAATCAAAATAACGAAACATAATTCCAGGAATATATCTTTATCGATAATAAACCCGAAGGGGTGTTACAACTTCTAATCCAATGGATTAGCTTTAAAACCAGAACACTCCTAAGGATAGTTTAGGCACGAGGACCTTCTATCCGACACTTCCTGAAAGCGGGCTAAGCCGGCTTTCCTACTAGATGGACTGTCTAGCAGCTGACACAGAGAGGATATAAGAGAGAGAAGAGAGAGTTGTGTGTTGAGGTGTGTTTTGAAATAAAATACAACATGCCTATTTATAGATTTTAGAAAATATCTATACTGTACTATTCCAACAACCCCCGTGGGCCCTTCCAGCCACTTTTTGAATAGTAGCCGCCATTTGCACAGTAGCCGTCATTTGCACAGTAACCCCCTCCAGCCACTTTTTGAATAGTAGTCGCCATTTGAATAGTAGCCGCCATTTGAATAGTAACCGCCATTTGCATAGTAACCGTGAATAGTAACCGTGAATAGTATCCATGAATAGTAACCGTGAATAGTAACCTTGCATAGTATTACTATTTTTGGCTGCTTCTTTTGGGCTTCTCTCTTTTGTTTCAAATATTCTGCTGAATTAATTCTTCTCGAAAAATAGTTTAAGTACCAGATTAATTTAATTATTTATTATAAATAATTAATTAATATGTTACTTAGTTAATTTTCAAAGTAAATTAATTTTTGACAATACCTTGAGATATTATGTTTGTCCTTGATTGTCAATAGGCTTTGGCAATTCTTTCTGTGAATTAATGTGTTGATCCTTCTCGTATGTGCTGACACTTAGTGCACTGGTCTGGTTCACAAGTGACTAGCACTGATCTTGATCTTCACACCTTCGTTATATTCCAATTGATTAGCCTGCAGCAGTATCTTCAATAAATACATGGAATCTTTTGGTCCTTCAACTGAATCATCTGTACATCTTATTCTGTCACTGAGGCTTGATCATGTTAATGAACTTCTTTCAGCGACTTGATCCTTGTCGGTGCCTGTTCTTCAAATTTCACGATCCCTGTATAGAGTTAATATTATTTATCCTTTATCGTAGTTGAGTTATGTATGTCCTCTATTACATATTACATTACATTATGCTTTACAATCTCCCCTATTTGATTGTTAGGGTTTGACAAGCAAATACCTAGAGGATAACTCAACTGATACAAATAAAATACAAAGATAAATAATATTAAAGCGCATTCTGGATCATATATATACATTTTCCAGATTTCTAAAATTTGAACAAGTACAAGACAAATTGTTCCTCTAGATTGAACATATCTTCAAGTTTGCCTTGTTTGCTTTCCACACAGCACTAATACTCCCCTTACAAATTGTTCCTCTAGACTGAACATATCTTCAAGTTTGCCTTGTTTGCTTTCCACATAGCACTAATACTCCCATTAGCTTTTCCTTTCCCAAAATAAAGTTAATTCCGTGTCAACAACCTTTTCCTTGCCCTTACGCCTACTAGATATTTCTTGATCATCCACCTTCTCCCCCTCAGTTGGGTTATCCTCCAGATTAGTAGGATGTGGAGTTGGTAAATTAGACGAAGATGGTTTTACAAAGGAGTTGATTGCATGACTAAACTGGGCAGCCATGGAACTTAATTGAACCTGGAATGCATCATGTTGAATAAGTTGCAAATTTTTTATTTCTCCAATGGACTTTCAAATATTTGACAACTTTTTCTCCATTGTTTGGACCCGTGTAAGGAGTATGATATATTCCTTTCTGGTTACAAGTGCATGTGGTTGAGTAGGTTGCTCACTTGTACGTTCTGCAGGTGTTTCACTCAACACTCTATATTCACTCGGTTTAGTGGTTTGGGTTACACTTACATGTTCTGTTGGTGTTTCCCTCAACTGTCCTCTAGAGCTTCCACCGATATATGTACCTGCAAATGAAATCATCCTACCCCTTTTTCAGAGGTCACGAATGGTGCAATGAAAGTTCGTGAGCTTCCGTCCTCGCGTGAAGCGAGTTGCCGACCACTGGTAAAGAGTGGTAAATCTCGAAAGAGATCCAGAGATTTTCTCTCTGAGAGGTTAAACTTGAATCGATTAAATGGCACAAAACCCAAGTTTCCCTCGTACGTCTGTAAAGACACTTGGTTCATAAAAGAACCTCCTACCGATGGATCTTTTCGTAAAATGGAAGATTCACCAGCAGTTATTGAGGTAGTTAATTCCACCTCGGATACCTGTGAAGGCATTTGATCTTTAGAAAGATCATCAACCACTCTTATGTTCCGTGAAATGGAACTCAAGATAGTTGCTCCCGTCAATTCAACCTTATTTACATTTTCACTCATTGGATAAGAAAGAATTGTTTCACTAACAGTTGTCGTTACCTCAGGTTCATTGGGTTTATTCCGTTTAGAATGATGTAGAGCGGCTGATGTAACTAACTCCTTATGTGGTGCTGCTGAGGCACTATCTCCCTCAAAAGTGTTGATGGCTGGTCATTTAAGTGACAATTGAGGTGTAGGAGTTTGTTGTGTTTGATAAGTGGATTTTATATCCACTTGAAATGCCTCCGTTCGGCTTAAATTGATTGTTTTGGACTCAAGTTGTTGTAGTTTTGATGTGTTTTGCTTAGTTGTGCAGATTTACGAGAATGTTGATTAAAGTTGATGCTTTTATCGTTTTTGGAGATTTAATTGATTAAAATTCGGATTTTTGAGAAGGGCTGCGCAGCTTATACTGTTTGGGCCATATCTGGAGTTCTAGAAGTCCGTTTTCAGCCCATTTACAGTCCACGCGAAGCTTGAGAGATTTTCTACAATATGGGATAGGTCTTACACGACCAGGCCGCGTGTGGTGGGCCCAGGAAGCACGACCAGCAGATAGATGGGAGCAGAGAAATTACTGTTTTGCCCTTTTCTAGTTCTAATTGTATTTTGGGCAATTTTTAATACCTTAATTGAATTCTAATTGTAATAGAAGGTAATATCTTGCTGGGCAAGATTTGTAGAGCCTATTTAAACACATCCTACCATTGTAAATCATAACAATTCATAGCTTTTAATCGTATCAAGGTACTTTCGATCTTCAATTCTTTCTTCAATATTATGTTTTCATTCATTATCATTATTATTATTATGTTTTCTTTATTAAATATGCGTAACTAATTCTCTAATCTGAGGATTGGGTAGTATTCCTTGGTATTCATGCATGCTTGATTACGTGATTTTCTGCTTTGCTGATCTGTTAATGAGATCTTAACACAATTAGGGGAGTCATGAACCTTTGATTGTATTCTAGGGATTGTAATAAGCTTGGGAGAGAAGTTGCAATCTTAGTACATGATTTAACAGACAAAACTTGAATATTAGATCGGGAGATTAATAGGAGAATTGTGAGACATATAATTCTTGGCACTTAACAGTTTATAGATATACTTTGATTGTATCACGGGAGTGACAATTAGGGTGTAGCTGTAGGCACTATATTGTAACCTGGGAGGGTATAGTATAACTTTAGAAGAATTGTTTTCAGCAAGGTAGGAACACAGATATCACATTAATATTGAGCATGTATTGAGACCAAGTGAAGAACCCCAGTTCTTAGATTGTTTTCCTCATATATTTTATTCTCGATTGATAATTAGTTTAATTTAGTTTATAAACAAACCAAACATTCTTCTACACTTCTAAATTGTGAGAGATAGGAAACTTGAACTTGATATTACATTCAGTCCTTCCCTGCGAACGAACACATAAAAATACTACTAACAAATTGGCGCCGCTACCGGGGAAGGCAGTATAGTTGAGTTTAGGTTAATTGTTTCTTATTGTTTAGATTTTATCTTTGTATATATTTTTCTTTTCTTTCTTTTTGTATTTCTTTCTTTGGTGTGTCTACAGGTTCTTTGAGGTAGACAACTTAAACAGGTTTTAAGGAGAGAGACTAGATGGAGTACAATTTTGGTTGGAACAACGCTCAGAATTTCTACAACAGTCAGGAACAATATCAAGACTTCAATCCTTACCCACAATTCAATGCTTATGAGGATTGTAATGCATATCAGGTGAATTCATTCTATTCTGAGAACTCATTTTATGCTCCATATGCCCCTAGCAATGATTATTCATATTCGTTTGAAAATCAATATCATGATGATCTTAATCCATATATGTGTAATGATGTTGATACGAGTTTAACTCAGTCTAATCCTTCTTTACCTGCTGATTGGGATATTGCGCTAAATAAAATGATTCAAGGAACTCAGTCTAATCCTCCTTTACTTTCTTTGGGAGTTTTTGATGAACCAACTTTAGAAATTGCTAGTGACAATGATATTCCATGTGATTCAATAGCTTGGTACGAGGAGAATGCTAAACTAAATAATTTTATTTGGGAAGTTCGAGCAGTGTGGCATGAAGGTTGTTATAGAACTCCCCCTTGTGTCAATTTTCCTCTATGCCATGATTCTTGTTTAGCAATTGATGATAATGTTGTGTCTGATGAGTCTACTTGTGTAGTTGATAATTGTCCCATGCACATTAATGATAATTTGGATGCAATTGAAATTCTACCAAATCTAGAAAATTTTGAGCTTAATACATTGGTAGACGAGATTAAAATTGATGAGTGTCCAATTATAAAAGAGAAGGAAGTTAAGATTGATGAAGTTGAAAATCTTGCTTTAGAGTATAAGGATCCGATTTGGGAGGAGTATATGAGTCGTACTTATAATGATTATTCTGATGACTTTTCTAGCTATTTTGATGTTTCCAAGTCTCTTGAGCATGATAGGTTCTTGAAAGTTTTCGTACTTTTCAATGAATCTAAGGTTTATTTGCACAATATGCTTATATTAGAAATTCGTAGATATGTGCATCTGTTTGCTTTTTATCCTCATTGAAGTTTCCAGTTATAATCGACGCCAAGCTATTGACGTTAAAGAAGCGCTTCTTGGGAGGCAACCCAAGCATTTTTGTATCTTGGTGTAGCATAGGATTTTTACTTCTTTCTTCAAAAAAAAAAAAAAAATTTACAGAACAGTGTAGCGCTGACTGCGCCACAAGGCTGCCAGCGCCGAGTAACGCAGATCAGTGCCGCGCCAACAGCCCCGGAGCGCTGTCAGCGCCCTGTCACGCTGGTTCAAAGCGCGCAACAAGCGCCATAGCGCAGTCAGCGCCGTTCCTCCCTGCACTGTACACGTTTATGTGCTTAAAACCTCAATTCCATTCACATCTTTATTCATTCTCATATCTTATATCCAAAATCATATCCAAATCTTACACTTCTCATCTCCAACTCCTATCCTAACTTAAATTCAAATCCTAAACACACCCAAATCCTATTCTACATCTACATTCATTTCAATTTCTTACATCTCCTACATATACATAAACCTATACATACAAATCCAATTCCTCTTCTATTTATCTCTAAAAATTCAATTCTAAAGAGGAATTAATTGCAAGTTCACCTCTTTGATTTGTATTGGGTAAATCTTTTTCTCTAATCTTATTTTTATTACGAATTTGTGTTCTTGTCAATTGGATTTTGTAGTATTCAGGCAAGGTGGCCAGTCTATGGAGCTCGTACGTAGTATCCACCACCAGATTTTGATTCCTCCGAGGAGGAGGACAATTAGGTATGTTTTCTGCTATCCCTTGTATTTACTTCCATTCAATGAGGACATTGAATATTTCAAGTTTGGGGGTGGTTTGAGGGATATGTAGTTGTTGTTGTATTAATTGTTCATGTAGGATTTCATGCTTTGTATATTAGTAGTAGTAAATTATGCATATTTGTTCGTGTTATCTACGTTTGTTTCATATAGGACATTCTGTTTTTATTTTTTCGTATATCATGTGAGTTCATAGTAGTTTGCATTTGCACCCATGCTTGATAGGAATTTTGTGTTGTTGACGCTTTTGATTGAGAAGTGATATGCTTTGTTCTTGTGCACACACATACACTAGTAAGTTGAAGCTAGTAGACTTATTGAATGTTGTAAGTAATTAGAAGGACATGAATATGTGCAAGATGATTTAGTTTGCATGCTTTGAATATAAGTTGGTGCGTTAGAGAGATGTTTGCTTGGGATTGAGTATGTTTTTTTTTTTCCACCAAGTGAGTTTTTGAGCCTTATTGCATATTTGCAATTTATTCGTTTGCTTGAGTGTCCACGGATTGTTTGCATTGCTAGCAGTTGTTTGAGGTCTTTCTTGAAACGCATGACATTATTTGACGATTAAAATGATAAAGGCAATTAGGAATAACCACATATTTTCCCATATTACCACACCATGTTTACATGATCAATTAGTTAACCCGTTGAGCTTAATC
The DNA here is from genome assembly GCA_037693485.1 of Kitagawia praeruptora. Taxonomy (NCBI): domain Eukaryota; kingdom Viridiplantae; phylum Streptophyta; class Magnoliopsida; order Apiales; family Apiaceae; genus Kitagawia; species Kitagawia praeruptora. The sequence goes on from CM075348.1 coordinate 64,550,618, forward strand.
CTATTTTTCGGTGACATACCACATCACTTGCCTAGACCTTTTTCTTGTATTGGCCTTACATTAATTTGAACCCACATTGTCAAAGGCTAGTATAGTGCTTAAGGGAGTAATAAGGTGTGCAAGGAGGGGTTTATTGTTGGTCATACTTTTGGGGGAAATATTGAGATTGGGTTTGTTTACTTGATAGTCGGCATATGTAATAAATTGGGGGATCATTGTTATTGTTTATATTATTGTTTTATTTAGCTCTCGAAAAAAAAAAAAGAATAAAAAAAATATGAAAATATATATATATATATATATTATGAGAGCATGTTTGTGTTTGTTGTGATCCTACTTTAGTCGACTAGTCGAGTGTTCTTAATAAAATTTATGTGGGAGGAAATAGGGTGTTGTGAATGGTTCATTATGGTACTTACTAGCTTTTGACACTTCACCAGTTTTTGGCTTATTTGACATACCTTGTCCCTAGCCCCGTTACAACCCAATTAAAGACCTTTTGATTATCGTCATTGATGTATGTTGTGTTAAGAGTTAGATTGATACCAAATGTCAAGCATATTTATGATTTTGTTGGAATTGAGTGATACACTTACCCTTGTTCTTGAGTGAATATTCTTTTGTGAGTGGATTGTGAGTGTTTGCTTGTTTTTGCGTATGAGATCCCGAGTTTTGTCTCAAAGATGTACTCTTGTAGGTTTAGCATGTTTACTAATTTATTCTTACATTTGACATGGACTTGTGAGAACTTATGCATGTTCATTGAGTAGACTATGTGAATACTTGCACTTTCGACACCAAGACATTGCGTATTTACTTTGATTCTTAAGTTGATATGGCATGAGAGGATTTGAAGGTATGGTAGGCTAGATTAATTGCATTTTTCATATTAGTTGCATTCATGCATTGCATTGCATTAGGTTAAATGGATTTTGTGGGTACATTCGCTATAGACCCTCATGAGACCTTACTCGTCCACTAGGGCTGCCTAGGGGTTTAAAGGGCTTGTTGCATATGCCAAATGCAACCGTGATCACCTACGGAAGTGGTACTAATTAGGTAATTGTAATTGTTTATGCTTGAGGACAAGCATCAGTTTAAGTTTGGGGGTTTGATAAGTGGATTTTATATCCACTTGGAATGCCTCCGTTCGGCTTAAATTGATTGTTTTGGACTCAAGTTGTTGTAGTTTTGATGTGTTTTGCTTAGTTGTGCAGATTTACGAGAATGTTGATTAAAGTTGATGCCTTTATCGTTTTTGGAGATTTAATTGATTAAAATTCGGATTTTTGAGAAGGGCTGCGCAGCTTATACTGTTTGGGCCATATCTGGAGTTCTAGAAGTCCGTTTTCAGCCCATTTACAGTCCACGCGAAGCTTGAGAGATTTTCTACAATATGGGATAGGTCTTACACGACCAGGCCGCGTGTGGTGAGCCCAGGAAGCACGACCAGCAGATAGATGGGAGCAGAGAAATTACTGTTTTGCCCTTTTCTAGTTCTAATTGTATTTTGGGCAATTTTTAATACCTTAATTGAATTCTAATTGTAATAGAAGGTAATATCTTGCTGGGCAAGATTTGTAGAGCCTATTTAAACACATCTTACCATTGTAAATCATAACAATTCATAGCTTTTAATCGTATCAAGGTACTTTCGATCTTCAATTCTTTCTTCAATATTATGTTTTCATTCATTATCATTATCATTATTATTATGTTTTCTTTATTAAATATGCGTAACTAATTCTCTAATCTGAGGATTGGGTAGTATTCCTTGGTATTCATGCATGCTTGATTACGTGATTTTCTGCTTTGCTGATCTGTTAATGAGATCTTAACACAATTAGGGGAGTCATGAACCTTTGATTGTATTATAGGGATTGTAATAAGCTTGGGAGAGAAGTTGCAATCTTAGTACATGATTTAACAGACATAACTTGAATATTAGATCAGGAGATTAATAGGAGAATTGTGAGACATATAATTCTTGGCACTTAACAGTTTATAGATATACTTTGATTGTATCACGGGAGTGACAATTAGGGTGTAGCTGTAGGCACTATATTGTAACCTGGGAGGGTACATTATAACTTTAGAAGAATAGTTTTCAGCAAGGTAGGAACACTGATATCACATTAATATTGAGCATGTATTGAGACCAAGTGAAGAACCCCAGTTCTTAGATTGTTTTCCTCATATATTTTATTCTCGATTGATAATTAGTTTAATTTAGTTTATAAACAAACCAAACATTCTTCTACACTTCTAAATTGTGAGAGATAGGAAACTTGAACTTGATATTACATTCAGTCCTTCCCTGCGAACGAACACATAAAAATACTACTAACAGTGTTTGTGTTTGCATTTGTAGAATGGGCTCTTCGACTTGTGTTAGAGTCGGTGGGATTTCCTGCTCTTGGTCGGGTAAGATGGCCACTGGGGGCTGTAGAAATTGTATTTCCTGTGACACAATAGGAAATACAGAGGTTGGAATAGCAGGGATTGAAATATTACCTTGTCGTATACCTGCTCTCACTGGTCTTGGTAACAACGGAAGTGGGACAGTCTTTAGATATTCAGTTAGGACTGTAGGCACATCTGTATATTTATTTTTGGTTATGTAATTAATTACATTCATCTTCATGGAAGAACATTCCACCTTTTGACCATTTTCCAAGCGTACCCTGTCTTCATCATTCAAAAAATCATTTAATATTAGCTGTAGAAACCTTGGATATAGACATTTGACATTGTGAGTCTGAACATCTCTTGTTCCCAAGTGTTTCATCTTTAAAATGATTTGACCAATCACTATTTTTCCAAAATTAATCCTCAAATTATTGGCGACCGCATACCTTATTATTTGAATAAATTCAGGTATTCGATCTTGATTTGTTCTATCTGAGGGAAAAATATGGTTAAGAGTGTGAAAGAAGAAATTCCAATACTGGGTTAGAAACGTTCTAGATAGATTACCAGTATTGAAATTGCCATCTTGGTACCTTATAAAACGAAAGAACATTTCAATCTGTTCGGGTGTAGGATCAGAAATGAGATTTTTCATAGGAAAATGAAGAATTCGATTAACATCTCGTTCAGTGACCCTAATCGACCTACCAAATAGCCGATATGTGAATTCACACCCGTCCTGTCCAGAAGTGTTAACCGCACTGCAATATAGTTCACGCAATGCATCATGGTTAAGCTACACATGTGTAACTAAAGCATAGCGGATTAATGAATGTTCATTCAGAAATTGTGTCCAAGCCCGAAATTGCTCATCCTGAATGGTTTCGATTTGCTGAATGGAAATAGGATTAACTTTAGCAATTAAAAAGCTTCCCTTGAAAAAGTTGCTTCATCCAAAGCTTTAATAAAAATGTCTGCCAACTGTTTTTCACTAAGAACAAAATGCAGTTCCACAGTGCCTTCCATCACATGCTCCTTGATGAAATGGTATCTGATGTCTATGTGTTTGGTTCTAGAATGCTGCACTGGATTCTGTGATATTGCAATTGCACTAATGTTGTCACAGAAAATTGGGATATTTTTAACTTTAACTCCATAGTCAAGTAGTTGATTTCTCATCCATAGAATCTGTGCACAACAACTCCCAGCTGCTATGTATTCAGCCTCTACAGTTGAGGTAGATACTGAGTTCTGCTTCTTACTGAACCATGAGACCAGCTTGTTTCCCAAGAATTGACAGGTTCCTGTGGTACTTTTTCTATCCATTTTGCAACCTGCATAATCTGCATCTGAGTAACCAATTAGATCAAAACCAGAATCTCTAGGGTACCAAATGCCAAGTTTTGGTGTTCCGTTGAGATATCTAAAAATCCTTTTAATAGCTACTAAGTGAGATTCCCAAAGATCAGCTTGAAATCTAGCACATAAACCTGTAGTAAACATAATATCAGGTCTACTAGCTGTTAAATATAAAAGAGATCCAACCATGCCCCTATAGCTTGTCATGTCCACCTTCTTTTCCTTAGTATTTAGTTCAAGCTTAGTGGCAGTGACCATGGGTGTTTTTGCAGAAGAGCAATCTGCTAAATCAAACCTTTTTAAAAGATCATAAATGTATTTTGTTTGACTTATAAAAATTCCCTCATTCACTTGTTTAACTTGTAAACCAAGAAAATAAGTTAATTCACCCATCATACTCATTTCATATCTACTTTGCATGAGTTTGGCAAATCTCTTGCAAAGTTTCTCATCTGTAGACCCAAATATTATATTATCAACATAAATTTGGACAAGTATCATAGAGCCATTGACATTTCTATAAAAGAGAGTTTTATCAATAGTACCTCGAATGAAGTGATTCTCTATAAGAAATTGTGAGAGTGTGTCATACCAGGCTCTAGGTGCTTGCTTCAGGCCATAGAGTGCTTTGAGTAGAAAGAACACATATTCTGGAAAGTCTGGATCTTCAAAACCAGGCGGTTGACTAACATACACCTCCTCCTCCAGAATACCATTCAGAAATGCACTCTTGACATCCATTTGATAGACTTTGAAATTGGCATGCGCTGCATAAGCCAGGAAGATCCTTATTGCTTCTAACCTTGCTACTGGTGCAAAGGTTTCTTCAAAGTCAATTCCTTCCTCTTGACAGTAGCCTTTAGCAACTAATCTAGCTTTATTCCTTGTGACTATGCCATTCTCATCCATCTTTTTCTTGAATACCCACTTAGTGCCAATCACTGATTTGTCTTTAGGTTTGGGTACAAGTTTCCATACTTCATTTCTTTCAAACTGGTTTAGCTCTTCTTGCATTGCTAAAACCCAGTCTGGATCCAGAAGTGCATGTTCAACTCTCTTAGGTTCCTCTTTGGATAGAAAACTGCTATATAAGCATTCTCCTTGAGTTGCTCTTCTGGTTTGGACCTTTGCATTAGGATCTCCAATGATAAGCTCAAATGGATGATCCCTGGTCCATTTTCTTTGTGGTGGTAAGTTTGACCTTGATGAAGTGGCTTCATTTTCTCTTTGTTGATCGTTGTGGCTTGTTGTTGAGTTTTGACTGTGAGAAACTCCCCCTGAGTGTATGGCCCTCGAGATTGATCGAGTTCTTGCAGATTCATCAACAAATGCTTCTCTTTGATTTTCTACAGATGCTTCAAATTGATTTCCAACTGATGGTGTAAGTTGCTCTTCAACAGGTGGTTCATTCTGCACTTCAACTGATGATCTTTGTCTGTTTCTCACACCATTTGATCTCCATTCTTCATCATCATCTTCACTTTCTTCACCACTTCTCTCATTCTCAAATGAGAGAGACTCATGAAAACCTTCATCTACTAGACCAGATATTTTCTTGTCATCAAAGACAACATGTATGGACTCCATTATAATGTTTAGTCTTAGGTTGTAGACTCTGTAGGATTTTCCAGTTGAGTATCCAACAAAGATAGCTTTATCTACCTTTGAATCAAATTTTCCAAGATGCTCACCATGATTTTTCGGTACAAAGCATTTGCATCCAAAGACATGCAGAAAGTTGATTGTTGGTTTCTTGCCTTTGAAAAGTTGATAAGGTGTCATGCCTTTTGCTTGATTGACCAAAGAAATATTCTGAGTGTAGCATGCAGTGTTTATAGCTTTTGCCCAGAAGTATGTTGGTAGCTTAGACTCTTCAAGCATTGTTCTTGCAGCTTCAATTAGAGTTCTGTTCTTTCTTTCTACTACACCATTTTGTTGAGGAGTTCTTGGTGCAGAGAATTCTTGGATAATTCCTTCTTCTTCACAAAACTCTCTTATTACAGAATTCTTGAACTCAGTTCCATTGTCACTTCTGATTCTTGATAAGTGGAGTTTATATCCACTTGGAGCATTCCAAATCGGCTTAAATTGATTGTATTGGGCTCAAGTTTCTTGTAGTTTTGATGTGTTTTGTTTAGTTGTGCAGATTTACAAGGATGTTGATTATGGTGGATGTTTTTGTCGTTTTTGGAGATTTAATTTATTAAAATTCGGATTTATTGGGCTGCACGCGTGAGATTCACTGTTTGGGCCATATCTTGAGTTCTAGAAGTCAGTTTTGGGCGATCTTACTGTCCACGCGAAGATAACGAGATTCTCTACCATTCTAAAGTGGTCCAGAGGCCCAATTGCAGCTGGAACGTTCCAGAAAATCTGAAGAAAAGACAGCTGGGAATTTCCCTTTTAAATAAGAATCAGTTTAGGAAACGTACTTCTATTATAATTCTGATTTGGTATTTTCTTGTTGGGCAAGATGTCTAGAGCCTATATAAACACATCCAACCCTTGTAATTTATCATCATAATTAGGAGTAGAACCATTACATATCAATTACTTAGGTTAATTTGTATCTTTTCATACTTTGTTTTTATCATGGTTTCATCAGATCCCATGATGATGAGAGGTTCGATTATGAACTAATCGTTGTCATGGGATTCTAACGGATTTATTTATGGAGATTTAGTATCTTGATTGCTTTAAAGATCTATGTGTGGTGTATATTTGATATCCTTGTATGGTTATGCTTAATAGATAGATGCGTCGCGAACATCTAAATTGTTAATCTCTTGTGAAGTGAAAGTGGATCTTGAGATTTAGAACTTGCCATGCTAGCATAGGTTCATAATTGTTTATCAATATGATTCGTAGTATGAGATGAGAATACTTATATTGCCCTATGTGATCTTTATGGATATCTTGCTCTTCAACCGTTATGTTTTCAAATTCTATAGACATATAGGGTCTAAGCATAATTGGTGTCTATTCATCTTCTATCTCTTTTGTGGATGTATGTTTAGTTTGGTATACGTATACTGACAGGTAGCGTGTACTTGTTTCGTGTTGTCCGATCAGATATCATAACCATTGCATATAGTGATTAAAGGCGTCAGATCTAAGCAAAGTATTTAATGAAGTTAGGATTCCATGGTTTTTCTTGCAGAAGTAATTAGATTTCAATTCTTGCTAGTTAGTTAATTTTTAGTTTTGTTAATTTGCTTTTTAG